>CM070545.1:81478560-83878560 GCA_036346405.1 Phyllostachys edulis | reverse complement strand
GGCAATCCGTAAAGCATAGGCAAGATAGAGGAATCACTAAGGCGTAGACTTGCTCTCACCAACCCCAAATGTCTCTAGGACTAGCTGATCATCTAAACACAAGGGAGTAAACACGTTCCCTGTCTACCCAGGGGGCCCAACACCTGCTAGACCTATAAAAAGTGAGTGAACTCAACCTAGTGAGAAGAGAACAACTAATAAACAACATCCTAAAGCCACAAGATGAGCGGAAGAAGTCTAAACTGCAAAGAAAGATAACAACTCTGGTCTATGATAGAAAGACTAATCCAAAAGCACACACAAGCACGGTGTAGAAAGAAAAACAAGAAGTAAAAGAATATATGAAATAGAAACTACATGATGCTCCTCCTCAAGGTATGCCAAAAAGACACACGACCCCAAGCCCTCCCCGCAAAGCTGTGAACCTCAAGCTCTCTAAAGGCTTTGTGAAAATGTCAGCTAATTGATGGTCACTCTCAACAAACTGAAGCACTATGTCACCCTTCTCCACATGGTCTCTAAGGAAATGATACCGAATATCTATATGCTTGGTCCTAGAGAGTTGCACTGGGTTCTTGGCAATGCTAATGGTAGAAGTTTTGTTACAGAAAAGTGGAACACTATCTAAGGCTAACCCACAGTCCTGCAAGGTCGAAACCATCGAAAGCACCTGACTACAGCAACTAGCGGCTGCAACATAGTCGGCCTCTACTATGGACTGTGCAACACCTGACTGCTTCCTAGAAGACCTTGAAACGAGAGATGTGTCAATGAATTGGCAAGTGGCAGAAGTGCTCTTCCTATCTATCCTACAACCAACAAAGCCTATCACCTGGAGCTCGGACTAGGGAAGAGAACCAACGAGAATCTCCAGTCTTATGATGAGAACAACCGGAGTCTACGAGCCAAACATCTCCCTTCCTAGCCCGCCAAACCCGAGTCAGTGAGAAGTAAACATCAGTGGCTCGGTACTAGGGTAAATAAGAGCAGATCTAGGAACCCAGTACTGAGTCACACGACGAGCAGAAAAACCAGTCAAATAAACAAAAGACTGATCTCTAGCATCACTATGCAACTCACCTCTAACAAAACCAAAAGATATAGAACTAGAAATCGAACCTCAGCCTGATCTGACCGCCATTGAAGGGCCAGTCTGACTGCCCCTCCAACGCCTGATGGGCCAGTCAGGAGCAAAAGTAGTATACTCATCACGCCGTGGATAGCTACCTCAACTAGGAAAACGAGGTCTATCCTTAGGACGGCGGAAACCCTAACTAGGAGCAACTTGAGGACCAAGACCAGAAGAAGCCTGAAAACCAAGTCCTCGATGCTGCCCAATACTAAAAGAGTCATAAGAGTCAACCACAGCCCTAGACCTCGTGTTGGTTTTAGGAGCACTCCGAGTCTGGGGCTGACCCTGAATGCCCCTAAGAGTACGAACACGGTCACGTCGCACGACCTTGGCATGCCTAAAGCAGAACTCAACTAAGTGTGCATCCTTCTGACATAAGGTGCAATGATACTTTGCCTTCTAAGAGGTCAAAACAGTAGGAGGCACAACCTTGCTATCAGAAATCCCCTGGACAAAGCCTGCAGACTCAAACACTGGCTTCCTAGACTTAGGCGTAACCTCGATCAGACTTTTCTTTATAGCTCTAACGACAGCTGGTGGATGTCTCCTCACATCCTCCAAATAGTCGTATCCTAAACCCTGGTTGAACTTGCAAATCTTGGATTTGTCGAAAATGAGGTTAAGCCTTTTCTTGCCTCCAACAAATTTTTCAAGAGTGCTCATGAGGCACTCACACTCTTGAAAAAAGGAAGCACATGAAGAACATGGGGAAGATGAAGATGAAGAACCAGAAGGAGAAGATCGAATAGCACGTGCATATCTCTCCGTATGCACGGTCGCCTCAAGCTTGAGGGCTTCGCAAGACACACATGGGGCAGTCCTAACCCTAGCCATCTAGGCCTCAAATCTCTTACTAAAGGTCTCATGTATATCATCAATCTCCTTCTCCAATTTAGCACAGAACATGCAAACAGATCGTGGCTTCTCTAGTAGGTCCTTAGTTAGCTTCACACATTTTTCATCCAAAACAATCAATTCAAATTTTAGTTTTTCACAGTTATTGCATGGTGAGCTAGTAGGAGCCTTAGAAGCATATTGAGCCATTTTCTTATCATGATAAAAAATATCCTAAAGTTGCTTAGACACAAATTCAAGTTCAATAGTCAACTTAGGACAATTAGCATATGAAGTAACAGGCTCACACATAGTAGCATACATTTTAGCAATTTTCTGATCTGCCTTCTTCAAGTTATTATTTAAGTTGGTATAATTATCACAAGTTTCAGGTACACCAAGGAGCATGGTATACACTTATCTAACAACATTGTCCTTAACCTCACATGAGGTGCAAGCAGTAGTCTCAACAACAACAACATCAACAATAGCAGAACAGGACTGACAAGGAGCATCTCTAGCATTCTCCAATTTAGCAAGCAGACTAATATTCTCCACCTTAAGCTTATTAAGCTCAGAAATCACACTATCATGAGAGGTCCTTAATTTCTCTATATCTCCAAGCAAAAAAGAACATACATCATAATCAGCATCATCATAGGAGGAAACAGATCTAAGTGAAGCAAGCTCCCGTGACAAACTCTCTACCTCTTTCTCCAAATAACCACACTTAGCCCTAGACCTAGCATAGAACCTTTCTAGCTTAAGAAACACATCATTGAGCAGGTCGTAGGAGGGGCCTACCTCATCAGAGTCTCTATAGAAATCATTATCGCTGATGCTGTTCGCATTAGCCATGAAGCACATACTGGTGAAGTCATTGCCTTCCTTGGTGTTCTTTTGCGGATCATCCTCGCGTCATTGTCGCTCCAGCCCTCCATATCGCTGAATTCAAAGTTGTAGAAGGCAGTGAGGACACAGTGGAAGAGCTTCTTTGCTTTGTTGAAGTTGTGGCACTTTTTCTCCTTGCCTTGATCACGAACTGGAGTCTTCTTGTTGCGGTTCTTGTTGGTGTAGTCGTTCTTGCTCACACCGTCGTAGTTGTTCTTGCCCTTCTCCAACTTGGGGCAATTTGCCTAAATGTGGTTGGGGCCACCACACTCATAGCAGGTCATAGGACCTCCTCCCTTTCTTCCTCTCTCTAACCCTCTTGTATGCATGTGAGAATTTTCTGGCTAAGAGGGCTTAGTCATTTTCTAGAAATTGCTCAAACTGATCATCGCTCATCTTGCACAACACAACCAAAGAAAAACCAGAAGCAATTTCAGAAGATGGTCCAAAAGCAGTTGTGGGATTGGTGACCAAAGCCATCGACTGTGACTTCATCTTCCGAGAGACGATATTGATCTCATGAGTCTTGAGACGTGAGTACAACGCATCAAGAGTGAAGGTCGACAAATCAGTCGTGTCCTTGATGGTGGTCACTTTCATCTCCCAAACTCTAAGATCCAAAGCAGCAAGCATTTGTTGAGCGTTATCCGAGTCTGGGTATGGGAGACCAATAGCTCGAAGGTTGCTCAAAATCTTATGAAATCTTCCAAAACACTAATCCAAACACTCACCAGCAAGCATTTCAAATTTGTTGTTGTACTCTCTTTTGTATTGATCCTGTTGGACGATCTTGATCTGGGTGGTGCCCTCATGGTATGCATCGAGGGTCACCCAGATGTCGTATGCCGACGACAAGTGAGAAATCTGATCAAACTCATTCCAGCTAAGCCCCTGAATGATGATATTCCTTGCCTTAGCATTCGCCTTAACATCCGGAGTATTTGCAGCATTCATGTTTTCATCGGTAGGAATCATAAACTGAGTCTTAACCTTTTTCTAAATAGAATAACCTTGTGTCTGAACATAAGATTCCAACATACTCTTAAAAAATGGATAGTTGACCCATCGAAGATAGGAGGCTTGGTGGAATACCTGTCCATCGCCATAGCTCAAAGATCGGTTAAGATCTCGAAAGAGCAAAACCGACCTCTGATACCAATTTAAGGATCGTTTATGGCGACTAGAGGGGGGGTTGAATAGGCACAAATTAAATTTCTCTCACTCAAGTATTTCTTCTCTTGAACTCTAGTGCTATGAGGAAGACACTAGGTTCAAGAACACCAAGAATACACCAAGAACAAAAAGATTAAAACAAGAATTTCAGAAACATGGCCATGAAGAAACCTTAAGAACTCAAAGTCTACTTACTCAACATTGATGAAACGTGAACCTTAGCAAGATAAGGTTCTTAGGGTCATGATTCCAAAAGTAATTGCAAAATAATGCCCAATGGAAAGACCTTTCTTGCTTCAAGATCACGTTGCATCAAAATCTAGAATTTCAGAAACTTGGCCGCTAAGAAATCTCAAGAACTCAAGATCTACTTAACCAAAATTGATGAAACTTGAAACATAGCAAGATGAGGTCCTCAGGGTTATGATTCCAAAAGGAATTGTAGAATAAATCCCAAGAGAGAGACCTTTCTTGCTCGATATTCATGTTGCATCAAAACAGCAATTTCAAAAACTTGGCTGTGAAGAAACCTCAATAACGCAAGATATACTCATCAAAAATTGATGAAACTTGAAACATAGTAAGACGAGGTCCTCAGGGTCATGATTCCTAAAGGAATTGTAGAATAAGGCCAAGAGAGAGACCTTTCTTGCTCAAAGTTCACGTTGCATCAAAATAGCAATTTCAGAAACTTGGCTATGAAGAAACCTCAATAACTCAACATATACTCATCCAAAATTGATGAAACTTGAACCATGGATACAAAATGATCTTAGGGCTATGATTATAAAAGTAATTTCAAAGATTTACCAAAAGTCTCAACCTTTCATGCAAATAGTTCAAGCTGTATCAAAAACAACCATTTTAGCTCAACAACACATTTAATGCAAACACAACTTGAGCAAGAATGAGTTCTAATGGATCTTGCTGGGTTGGAACATGTTCTTGAAGAAACCCTCAACCTCTTACACATCTTAGATCCAATATAACTACAACAAGTAGAGGGAGGGGAAGATAAACTCAAGTTGCAACAAAGAAAAACTAGAAATTGCAAGAAATAAAATAAATTTCAGAACATGTATGAACTTGGAACTTTCATTGCTTTGAGAGGAAGGATTACAAATATAGACTTCCTGGTGGGCAAAGCTCAAAGGAGCATAAGGAAAACCCTAAATCATTCTCAAAGACCTAGTAGTGGAAACATACCTCTACCCCTCTATTTATAGCCCTATGGGAGCAACCTCAACCCTTGGATCACCTCAAAGGCTAAGATTAAATATCTCCACTCGTTCATATCCACTTAGAGTTCAGCCAACTCTACCCCTTGCCTAGAATACCCCTGTAGACTAGCTACAATTTCATCAATGCCCTTATGTTGACTTTAGTCAACATAAGCTACCACGCTGCTCCACCTTGATGGACTTCGCTCCTCGTTGACTTGTCACATCCCGCCCTTGTGTCTCAAGCTTCGAACACCCTCGGAACGCCTTGCCGACACTTGGATGCTGCCAAGTCACCCTAAGTCACCGCACAGACCCGTCTTGCGCCATATTCATGAAGACTCCATCTCCACGACCGGACTTGATCCCTGATGATCTCTTCGACCTCCATGATCGTTCTGGATGCGAAGCTCTCCAAGCTTGCTCTCGATCCTGCGTCGACGATCATCCAAGCCATCAAGTCGACCTGCAGTCAACAAAGATGAAGAAATCGTTTTCTTGGCACAAGTACCGCGCACTTGACCATCATTAGTGAAAACATGCTTCATAACATCCTATGGAACCTAGTTGAAACTCAAAACTCGACTTCGCGAACTTCAACACTTCTCAAACCTTACCAACAAGTCCCAAATGCTATCAAATATTCATCACAACATGGAAAGGTCCTCCACATGTTCTCTCAGAGGTCGTGTAAATAGACCATATTGACGAGGTCAACCATGGAAGCAGAACTTGTAGCACTAGACACAACCACTATTGAGGCTAAATGGCTTAGAGAGCTACTGTTGGACTTTTCACTGGTTGAGAAACCAATACCAGCTATCCTAATGTACTGTGATAACCAAAATAATGTTGATTAAGGTTACGAGTACTAAGGATAACATGAAGTCCTCCAAAGACATGAAGTGTAGGCTTAAATCTGTCAGAAAACTGGGGAACTCAGAAGTGATTGTTAGTGATATACTCTAGAGGCAATCATAGAGATGATTGTATCATGTCTATGTTTATGGGTTATAGAATAAATGTTATTATGTTCCTTGAATGAATCATCAGTTATAAAGATTAACAAGTATGTGACTTGTTGGTGAAGCTCTTTAACTTATATGATGTCATTCTAATTGTATTCCTGGTCGGATGTCACTAATCGGAACACTAGTGAATTATCGACCAACACATGTTTTGATTGATGATCATGTTTCACCGGTCATGGATATAGAGATATCGAATCAATAATGTGAACACATGTTAGAGAGCATGGTGCTGGATTGACCCACCTTGAGACACTATTGAAATTGTTATGATTTTATGTGTCATCAGTTGGTCACAAGCAATGATGATGTATAATCCTTAGACCTGGGATCAACATGGTTTTTGTACTTAGGGGTTGCTAAACATTATTCCGTAACTAGGTAGTTATAAAGGTAGCTTTCGGGTATGCTATAAAATATGCGGAGTGTCAAACCCGAGATTAACACCCCAAATTCTCTATGCATTTCTGAACTAGTCCCATGATCAGTAGCTAGTTCGCACAGTTAAACAGATATGGTAACCTCCATAAATTGCACAATTATATTAATAATCAACAGAGTTTATTACAAAAGAGGCTTACAAGCCGACAATAAAGAACACAGCGAAAGACGAAGAAGTAGTAGAGTCTACTTAATCTGCCACAGGCAATCGACTGGGGTAGCGGCCTAGTCATCGAGATCCACACCAGTAGCAAAGTCCTTCTCCTCTGAAATTTATTTGCATGAAGCAAAGATGAGCACAACTTCCGTGCTCGCAAGTTACACCCGTCAAGTAACAGATTGAATACATGCATACAAGGGTATCTCAAAGGAAGGCTTATAGGGTTATTTGTGCAAAAGCAATATTTGACATTTTAAATACAATACTAAGTTCAAAAGCAGTTATACTATATCTAAAATCAAATTTCATTTTTATTCATTATTTCTCAAGTGTAGGATAAATCTCCGTACACAAGTGGTGAAGGACTACCCCCCTTACACCAGGCTTTCTGCCCAAAAAACCACATGGAATAGACATCCATGAAATCATTTTTGTCAAACCATTTTTAAAACAAAAACATAGTCTGATTTGCGAAAGGCTTTGCTCAACATGTCCATGACCGTGGACACGGCTATTCGAATAGATTGACACTCTGCAGAGGTTGTACAACTTTACCCACAAGACATGATTTCTTTAGTTTGTTTGGCATCCGTCGATACCATTGCTCACTACCTTAGGTAAGCAGTCCAGAGCATGTGATAAGACCTTCACAATGCACCATTCCAACGTAGTTATGTCTTGCTAAGGTTTCGCTCCCGTTGGATCAATATCCGCCAGATTAGAGCCCCCTCTTGCACCATGTGGGATTACATAAAAGTAGGTCACTCGGACACCCACACAACCAGATGGCACAACCACATTGAAACATTGTAAATTAGTCAACCAGGTCCCGCCCATACTCAGGACATGTGGTAGTACGATTTGGCTTAACAATCCGTAGCTCACAGACTGGTCCTTAATTGACTGAGCGACTTCCAAAACAAACCCTGGGCCTCAACCATTCCAGAGAAGACCCCGTGCATAAACTTGCACCCACCAACTATCCATTTCGCCCAAGTCCAAACCAGTTTTTTATTTTATTTCATTTTCCAAAACATTTGTAAACTTCCATGACACACCAGTGCCATGGATACAATTTAAATAACATTTGATGTTTGGCTGAAAATTCCCAAATCAAACATTTTTGGTCTAAGCATGTCTTTGCATCATATTTTCAAATGATCCTAGTTCATACTATTGTATCAACTAGGTTTTATCTAGGGTGATAATATATTCGATTCAAATATCAACATTGGCCATACAAAGGATTTAGGCATATATATAAATTTAAAACAGTAATTTAAATTACTGAATATAAATAAGCATGCAGTAATAATTTAAAATAGAATAAATAATTTTAAATAATAGGGTAAAACATGATCAAAGATGTAACTTGCCTTGCTCAATTGGTTGTTCTCAAACGGCGTCGAAATCTGACTCTCCGAAGTCGTCGAAATCTAAATGTGAAAATAAGCGAAATTCAAATAAAATTCAAATGAAGATTAAAAATAACTCCAAATTAAATAATTTTGTTTTATTTAGCTAGATCTTGAATTTACAAGAATTTAGAAATTTGAATCGACGAAATCGGAGTTCATATGAAGGAGAATGAACCTCGGGAAGTTTACAATTCACATGAAATGATGAATATAGGAATTTCCTAAATTTTGGAATTATCTTTCCAAAGGAAAATAAAATTATGATGTCATCGGCTGGGAAATTGGATTTTCGGCCGAAATTTTCTTTAACGGGAAAAGTTACCCTCAATGGCAGGTGGGCCCTATGGTCAATGTACTTAGTCCATGCCCAGTCAATGGACCATGGTGGACATGGTTCACGAAACAGTGAACGGGGGTTGCGGGGCTGGCGTAGATGCTGAGGTGGCCGCCACGTGGGTTGCCACATAGGCTTTAGTGTCGACGTGGCGCTGACATGGCAATGACGTGGCTGAGCCACGTCAGCCTGACGGTGATTCAAGGCTGGCGACGAGCTCGCTGGCATTCTACGCCGCGACGAGATGTGTGAGTGGGCGCAATAGAACGAGGGCGATGTGGTGATCTCGGTGCTTACCAAAACGGCAGCAATGGGTGGCGAGATGGCCGATGGCGAGGTTCTTTAGCGGCGGCGGCGCGGGGTCGTCGACGAAGAGGGTGTTGTGAGGGTTCTCCGGCCGACAGGGCGTACGCACGAGGACGACCGTGATGTAGCAATGCCAATGGTGGGGTCGTTGGTGTCGATGGTCCTTCGCCGCTGCCGAAAACGAAGAAATGAGGAGCTTCGGTTGAAGATGAAAAACTCCAAAATTTCGGCGATTGGGGGGAGGAGAAGAGAAGTTGGTGATGGGAGCGGGTTGATGGTGAGAGTACGCACCTGGTGCTCCCTTTTATAGGGGCCGGGGAGGTCGAGGGAAGGAGATCAGGTGCGGCGAGGATTTTGGCGGTGACGGCGCTATCCGGCGATTTCGTACGCGAACGAGGGGGTAAATGGCCGGCGATGGCGCGACGTGATGCAAGGGATTAAATGCGTGTGGAACCATGTAGCGGGGAGGAGGAAATCGCGGCGGAGAATGAGCTCCCGCGGGCGCTAATGGCGGCGTTGGGCACAGCTATGCGAGAAAGAAGGAGGTGAGGTAGAAGAAGATGGGCGGGCCCACTGTAAGGGAGTGAGGAGAGAGGGAGATGGCTAGTCGTTTGATTGAAAATCGGGCGGCCGAGATTTCGCAAGGGAAAATGGCTAACGGGCCATGCGCACGTGAAGGATGGGCCGAGCGGGCGTGAGAGCGAATTGGGCCGAATAGGTTTCGGCCCAAGAGGGTTTTGGGGATTTAAAATGATTTAGGATTTTAAATAATTCAAGTAATTCGAAAAGGGTTTAGAAAATAGCTACTAAAATCCAAAAATTCTAGAAAAATTCACAGAAATTCTTAGAGTTATTTTGGACTTAAATAAAATACTCCCAATTTAAAATTGGTAATAGTTTTTGCACATAAATTTATTTTGGCTTTAAAATAATTAGGGAAAAGCTTTTAAAAAATTCCGTAAATTTATTAAATTTTTATTTTTCAATTTAAATCCAATAAAACTTCAAAGACTTCAATAAATTTTATTTTTGACTTTTAAAACTTCAGAATTTCAAATAAAGCAATGAAACTCTTTCAAATTTTAGAAAATCCAACAAAATAATGACTTTATTAATTTTTATTTTGGTAACAGAACTTTGGGATGTTACACGGAGGGATGTGACTAGTTGGATATGGTATTTGTCACTCCTAACATAACAGGAGAGATATCTTTGGGCCCCTCGATGTGGTTGGATAAAGAAAGTGTATGGCCATTCCACTAGTGGTCGAAGAGTCGACCACATGAAGTTATCCGTCACTTGATCGAGAAAGTATTGAACTGTCCATGGATGACAAATTATGTCACCTGGAGTTCAACCAGATATCGTGAGGCAAAGGGAGAATACACAAGCATGTCATTCAGTTCGACCAGATGCGGATAGGTCGTATGGATATACGAGCTGGTCGTAGTGATGAGGACATTAACCCTAAGAATGCAACTACTACTTCGACACACTGCACTGCATCCTCTACTGCAACCACATCCTCTCCAATTGGACTTTTGGCTACGACAATTCCATATACTCCAATGGGGTCAAGCTACTTCTACATACCATAGTGCTGCGTCACCTATTGTTGGCCCACGAGCTATGTATTGTATTGGTCAACGACTTGGCCCATCTGATGGCCGGCAACCCTAGGACTGTACTGTTCACATAGTTACTATTCACACACGAACAGTACCACCACCCCTTCCTTCTCCTCTTCTTCCTATACATAGTGGCAGCCACCCTTAGGGTTTGGTGAATTTTGTTAGATTAAAGTTTAGCTTTGCTACTTTATACTTTGTCCCCTTGTTCGACGAGTTCAACAGTGACATTGTTCTTCGGAACCCCACTTTTCAATACAACTCTTAATTCCTATTAGCAATTTCAGATTGCTTATCTATCATGTTCTTGCTTGTTTTTCAATTGCATGCAGGAATAGACCTTCGTGGTCAGGTCGATCATGCTTCTAGCAAGGTCGATAACAATCACGGAGTTGGTTCAGCGATTGTCAGCATATTGGTCATGTATGATTGGTAGCCAAATAGTGAGAGCCGTCTCCATCAAATCGAAATTATCCTTCTCACTGAAAGATCGGGACACCCATTATCGCATCAGGTGGTATCAGAGCTCAAGTTGATCAGTGAGATTTTTTTTCTTTACCTACAGTCCACGAAAATCCAAAAAACATGTTTAGTTCATCCTGTCCAAATCAATCTGTGCCTTGCAATTTTCTTGTCAGTAATTTGCTTGTTGAATCTTTGGTTGCATGGCCGTGTCAAGTGTTGATCTTTAGTTCTAGTTATTGTCTAGTTGGTCTTTGTCTAGATTGCTTCGGTTGTGTTTGATTCCTATCGTAGGTCTTCAACCACTGCCACACCTTTGATCCTTGCCGCACAAATCACTGTCACGGCAATCTCTGGCCTCTGCCACGACAACCAACACCTCTTGCTACCGTTGTTTTCCGCTACCGTGGCAACCAAACACTTCTATCGCACCACGATAACCTTCGCCATGCCAACAAAACTCCTCGCCACAAACCTCATCACACTACCGCTTCTACCAGAAGAATCAGAAGCGCTTGTCCGATTGCCACACATCACTGTGGAAACCTGTGATCCTCGCCGTAGTGGCAAACACAGCTTGCTACCTCCGCTTGATCTCCCCTACCGCAGCAAACACATTGCCCGGCCGCCGCTGCATCTCCCCTGCCACGGCAAACCCGATCGCAACTTGCTACCACCGCTACCCCACACTGTCACGGCAACTCTAGCACCTTGCCGCCGCCACCCTAATCATCACTAAGAACTCCAAATAAGATCTCGCCAGAGTTTCCTTTGGCCGCCACTAGCCTATCATCACACCGCGATCTTGAGCAAGAAGGGAAGCCAATTGGTTTCGGTTGTTCAAGAGAAGGAAAGAATTAAATTCGGTTTCTGCCGAAGTGCTAGAGAATAAAAAAGGATTGAGTTTCCAATTCGGTTTTGCATCTCAGTTTTGAGTTTCCAATTCAGTCTTGCCGAAGTGATTTCGGTTTTGACCGAAGCGAATTCAGTTTTGCCATGGAAAATTAGGGGTTGCCGAAGTTCAAAATTGGATTTTGGTTACCGTAGCAGTCCAAAAAAATTATGTCTTGCTGGAGACTAGGGTGTAGTCAGGAGTAGATAAACACTTCTTAATTACCATTATTTGATTTTGAATTGGCAGTTACTAGTGGTTTAATATAGGTTTTGTTAGGCAATTACTAGTGAGTAATTGTCATATTCTTAAAAAGGATCTAGAAACGTCTAGACAAATGTGATGATTGATAATTTCTCCTATTCTTGACTCCCTCTCGGTTCTACTGTGCTACTGTCGAACCCGAGAATGAAGGATCTCGAATTCTCTATGTTCATACACTAGTCTAGGATAGCTAGTGTATACATTTTTACAAAAATGATATCACAATCATATCATGCATTTATTCAATATAATTCAGAGTTTAATAAAAAAATGGGCCTGAGGCCAAATAATGAAAAATACAGGGGAAGCAAATAGGTAGTAAGCCACATGATGCGTCACAGTAATCGCCTATGGGCGAGGCCTGCTGCCTCGATCCTCACCGCCTCGATGTCTCTTCTCTGAATAAATAATTTTCAGCAAGAGTGAGCACAACTTCCATGCTTGCAAGTTACACCCAATACAGAAATATGATGCATGCATAAGTAAACAAGTGAGACTGGTAGGGTTTATTTTGCATAAAGCAGCATTTTCAGTTTAAATACTTATATTAATTTCCAAGGCAATTTTAGTTTAATTAAAACCAAACTTTTATTTTGATTCATCAATCTCAAATATAAGGTAAACTTCCATACACAAATGGTGAAGGACTACCCCCCTTGCACCAGGCTTTCTGCCCAAAATTCTCATTTGGATAAGATTATCCAAAACAATTGAGTTTGAAAACAAAATCAAAACTAATCCACGAAAGGCTTTGCTCAGCATGTCCATGACCGCGGACGCAGCTATTCGAATAGATTATTACTCTGCAGAGTTGGTACAGCATTACCCACAAGAGACATTTTGCTTAACATGTCAGCCAAAACACACTTCCAAAAGCGTGCAACTAAGCAACTATCACGAGGCCTTTACCCTACATTATTTTAACATAACTATGCCCACTAAGGTTTCGTTATCGTAGGCTTCACACCAAACGATGACCCCCTCTTGCGCCATGTGAGTATTAGCAATAAGTCTTCATGACACCCACATCTTTCTATGACATAGTCATGGTGAAATAATATAGTTTAGTTGGCCAAGTCTACCCCATTCCTGACTTGTGGTGGTACGAGTTGGCTTAACAATCCGCAGCTCGTAGACTGGTCCATATGTGACTGGACGACTTCCAAAATAATCCCTGGGCCTCAAACATTCGCTGAATTGAGCCCGTGCATAAATTTGCACCCACCAACCGTCCAATTCGCCCAAGTCTAAACCAGTTTTATTTAATTTTCTTGTCAAACCATTTTTCAAACAATCTATGGTAAAGACAATACCATAGTCTCATTTTTCAATCAACTTTGTATTTTGGCTAAATTCCCCAAGTCAAATTTTTGGTCTAAACATTTGCTAAGCATAATTTTCTTAATTATTTTACCAGGATGAAAATAAAATGGTAATCCAAACATCAATATTGGCTATACAAAGGAATTGACATATCTAAGAATTTAAACAGGAATTTAAAATAGCTGAATAAAATAAAGCATGCAACAATAATTTAAAAACTGAATTTAAATAAATTTAAAATATTGGAATCAACATGATCAAGGGTATAACTTGCTTTGCTCGAAGTCTTGGTACTCTAAATCCTAAGAAGGATCAAGCTCTCCGGAATCGTCGAAGTCTATACGCAAAACTACGATAAATTCAAATCAAACTCAAATAAATTCAAAAATACAAATTAAACTAATTCTAAATCAAATAATTTTAGTTTAGTTAGCTAGATCTTGAATTTATACAAATTTAGAAATTTGAATCACTTAAATCGGAGTTCGTATGAAGAAATACGAGCTCCTCGAAGTTTAAATCCTAAAGAAATCATAAATTCTGATTTTAAACGAATTTCTTGAATTATTTTTCTAAAGGAAATCCAGATTATTGCATCTACTGACATCAGCCCCCGGGATTTACCGATTTTCGGCTGAATTATTTATTTAAAGGAAATCATATGAGTCACTTACATGTGGGCCCCTTGGTCAAAGACCAAGTCCACGGGCGGTCAAACGTCTACGGTGACCCTGGCCTACAAAATAGTGTGAAGAGGAGGTGGGGGTGCTGTGTACGAGATGACGTGGCGCCACATAGGCTCCACGTGAGATCTGGTGCTGACTTGGCGCCTACATGGCGATGACGTGGCCGAGCCACGTATGCCTATGACTGGCGGAGCTCCGGCGACCTCCTCGCTGGTGCTACGTGCCACGGCGAGTGGTGCGGATGTGCGCAAAAGAGAGAGGGGAAGATGCTGAACGTGTTGCTCACCGGGGTTGTGAGAATGCACGGCGGAAAGGTCATTGGCGACGAGCTTTAGCGGCGGTGGGTTTAGGTCGTCGACGAAGGAGGCGCTCCGGTGGTCTTTGGGGCGAATGAGTGCACGCACGAGCTTTGCGGTGACGTCGCGAAGCCGAAGGTGTGGATGACGGGGGCGGAGCGGGCTCGACAGCGGCGAAATCGACGGTTGAAGCTCCTTCGGCCGGCGGCGAGAAACATGGAAATCAGGGCGCTAGAGAGTGGGAGAGGCTACGTGGATGGCGGCTCTGAGGTGAGGAGGCTACGGCGGTCCCGGTGCTCCCTTTTATAAGGCTCGGGCATGGCCGGAGGGGGAGATCGTGCACGGAGGCAATGGCGGTGACAAACAAATGTGAGTTACGGTGGAGAAATGGAAGCTTTGATGGCTGGTATGAGTGCGGTGGAGAGAGTGGGGCATTATTGCTCTTGAATGCGCACGGAAATGGCGAAGAAATGGAAGCTTTGAAGAGCTTCCACGGGCGCTAATGGCGGCGTCGGGCGTGGCTCAAGGTGAAGAAGAAAGCGAGGAAGGAGATGGCACTGTAGAGCGGGCCCACTTGTCGGCGAAGGAAAGGAATAGAAAAGAAACTAGTGCACACGAGCCGTTAGATTTTAGATCGGACGGTCCTCGTTTAATGGGACGTTCGGACGTCCGAACGTGCACTCAAAATCGGACCGTTCAAATTTGATCCAACGGCTGAAGAGGGTTGGTGAGGAAACACGCGGGCGAGCAGACCGTGCGAGCGTGGGAGTTGGATTGGGCCGGCAAAGATTTGGCCCAACCACTTTGTAGGGATTTTAATGGTTTAACCAATTTAAATAATCCTAATAATTAAAAAGGGCTTTAGAAGATAGCAAATAAAATCCAAAAATTATGAGAAAATTAATAGAAGTTCTCTAGGACATTTTGGATTTAAATAAAATATTTCCACTTAAACTTGGTAATATTTTTTGCAAATAAATTTGTTTTGGCTTTAAAATAATTAAAGGAAAGCTTTTAAAATTTCAGAAAATCCACAAAAATAATTAAGTTTTTAATTTTAACTGAAATTTAAAATTTGGGTTGTTACAAACCTACCCCCTTAAAGGGAATCTCGACCCCGAGATTCAAACTTGGTCAGTAAAAAGGTGGGGATACTCGGCTTTCAAATCGTCTTCTCGCTCCCAGGTGGCTTCTTTTTCTGAATGATTACTCCACTGGACCTTGCATGAATGGATAACTTTGCTTCTGGTGATTCATTCTGCCACATTGAGAATCTTGATTGGCTGCTCCACATAGGTAAGGTCTTCCTGAAGGTCGATGCTTTCAAGCTGTGTTTCTTCTGTTGACACTCTAAGACACTTCTTCAGTTGAGAGACATGGAAGACGTCGTGTACTGCAGACAGAGATGATGGCAGCTCCAACTGGTAAGCAACTCCACCTCTTCTTGCGAAAATCTTATAAGGCCCCACAAATCTGGGTGCGAGTTTTCCTTTTGTCTGGAACCTTCTTAGTCCTCTGAGTGGAGTAACTCTGAGATAGACAAAATCTCCTATCTCAAAGGATAAATCTCTTCGACGGTTATCAGCATAAGTCTTTTGTCGGGACTGAGCCACTTTCAGGCGTTCCTTTATTGCTTTAACCTTGCTTTCAGCTTCTTTGATCAACTCTGGTCCAAAGAACTGATGCTCTCCTACTTGATCCCAAAGGAGAGGAGTTCTACACTTTCTGCTGTACAGAGCTTCAAATAGAGACATCTGTAAACTGGCTTGATAGCTGTTGTTGTACGGGAATTCTGCATAGGGTAGATTCTTGTCCCAACTTCTTCCATAGTCTATAGCATAAGCTCAAAGCATGTCTTCAAGAATCTGATTCACACATTCTGTCTGACCATCTATCTGAGGATGGTAAGAAGTGTTGAAGTTGAGTCTGGTTCCCAAGGCTTCATGTAGACTTTTCCAAAACCGAGAAGTGAATTGGGAACCTTGGTCGGACACAATCTTCTTTGGTACTCCATGTAAACAGACGATCCTGCCCATGTATAACTCTGCTAACTTGTTGCCTCCATACTTGATCTTGACTGGAATAAAGTGAGCCACTTTAGTTAACCGGTCAATTATCACCCAAATTGAATCATATCCTGATTGGGTCCTAGGAAGTCCGGTGATGAAATCCATACTGATTTCCTCCCACTTCCATTCGGGAATTGGTAATGGTTGCAACAAACCAGCGGGTCTTTGGTGTTCTGCCTTGACTCGTTGACATACATCACAATGTGCAACAAATTCAGCGATTTCTCGCTTCATGCCGACCCACCAATATTTTTCCTTCAAATCCTGGTACATCTTGGTACTTCCGGGATGGATGGAATAAGGGGATTCATGTGCTTCTTTCAGAATTGACTGTTTTGTTTCCTGGTGATTAGGTACACAAATGTGGTTTCCAAACCACACCGTACCATGCTCATCCTTAGAAAATCCTGGGGCTTTGCCTCTTCTCATGTTTTTCTTAATTTTCTTGATGTCTTCATCTTCTATCTGTTTTTCTCTAATCTGATTTTGAAGGGTTGGTTGAACTTCCAAAGTATTTACACAGCCTTGGTTGACAATTTCCAAGTTCAAGTGTTTCAGTTCTTCATACAACTCTGGTTGATTTTTCTGAACCAACAGGGTGTTGCAATACGCCTTTCTGCTCAGGGCATCTGCAACCACATTTGCTTTGCCCGGATGATAATGGATTTCAAGGTCGTAATCTTTTATCAGCTCCAACCATCTTCTCTGGCGGAGATTAAGCTCTGACTGGGTGAAGATGTATTTCAGACTCTTATGATCCGCGAACATCTCACAGCGGTTACCAATGAGATAATGCTGCCAGATTTTCAGAGCATGCACAATTGCTACTAACTCGAGATCGTGAGTCAGATAATTTCCTTCGTGTGGCCTCAACTGACGAGATGCATAAGCCACAACCTTGCCTTCCTGCATCAGCACACATCCAAGTCCTTGACGAGATGCATCGCAGAAAATCTCAAAGTCTTTATGGATATCTGGTAAGACTAGCACAGGTGCAAAAACTAGTCTCTTTTTCAGCTTTTGGAAACTTTTCTCACAGGCATCTGTCCATTCAAATTTCTTCTCCTTCTTTAGAAGTTGATTCATTGGTCTTGCGGTCTTAGAGAAACCTTCAATGAATCTGCGGTAATAAGCAGCTAGACCGAGAAAACTTCTCACTTCAGTGACAGATCTGGGTTGTTTCCAATCCATTACTGCTTCAACCTTGGCTGGGTCTACTGCAACTTCTCCTGCTGACATGATGTGTCCAAGGAATGCCACTTGGCTTAGCCAAAATTCGTTCTTGCTGAATTTGGCGTAAAGCTGATGTTTTCTGAGCTTCTTCAAAATTATTCTGAGGTGCTTCTCATGTTCTTCCTCATCTTTTGAGTAGATGAGAATGTCATCGATGAAAACAACCAAAAACTTATCCAATAATTCCATGAACACTTTGTTCATCATATTCATGAAGTAAGCAAGGGCGTTTGTCAAACCGAAGGACATTATTGTAAATTCATACAGTCCATATCTGGTTGTGAAGGCAGTCTTCGGAATATCTTCTAGTCTGATCTTCAGTTGATGATAGCTGGATCTTAGATCAATTTTTGAGAAGACGCTTGCTCCTTTCAGCTGATCAAACAGATCATCGATCCTGGGTAACGGGTACTTGTTCTTGATCGTCACCTCATTGAGTGATCTGTAGTCCACACACATTTTCATACTATTGTCTTTCTTCTTGACAAATAGTACTGAAGCTCCCCAAGGTGATGGACTTGGTTGAATATATCCTTTGCTATGCAATTCTTCAATCTGCTTCTTCAGCTCTGCTAACTCATTGGCCGGCATTCTGTAGGGTCGTTTCGAGATTGGAACGGTCCCTGGGACTAAGTCAATTAAGAACGTTATGTCCCTATTCGGTGGCATGCTAGGCAAATCCTTAGGAAAAACATCTAGGTACTCTTGCACCACTGGTATATCTTCAAGCTTTACTTCCTTCAAGCTGGTCAAAATGGAACTTCCTCATATAGAAGTCTTGGGTCTGAATTCTACTGAAATCCCTTTCTCATTGGTGAGTGTGATAGACCTATTGGAACAGTCTATCTGTTCTTGATTCTTGGCTAGCCAGTCCATTCCAAGAATTACATCCAAACCTTGAGAGTGCAAGACTATCAAGTCTGCCAGGAAAGATACTCCAGATATTTCCAGGGTAAGGTTTGGGCATAGAGAACTGGTCCTTATTTTCGAGCCCGGGGAATGGATTATCATAGGATTAACTAAGGGAGATATAGATAACCCATATTTTCCCACAAACTTATTTGAGACAAAAGAATGCGAAGCTCTGGAATCAAATAGGACTGATGCTGGTATCGAATTAACAAGAAACGTACCAAGAACGACATCTGGTGCGAACTGAGCTTCTTCAGCGGTGATGTGGTTGACTCTCCCCTTCACGAATTGATTTGTCTTCATAGCAACAGAGGTGTTGCTCGCAACTTGGATTCCTGGTTTGGGTGCAGGTGGAAGTTGCTTTTTAGGACACCTATTGGTGAAGTGCCCCTTCTCCTGGTAGTGATAGCAGGTGACTTCTGACAAATCCTTTTGAATTGGGCCTCCTCATGCATTTGAGTTCTGGCCGAAGTGTTGGGGCGCCGTGTGCGCCGGGCTCGGATTTAGAAGACTGAAATCTTCCACGCTGAGGTGGCTGAGGCTGAGTGAAGCGAGGTTTGGGTAGTCCTCCAAAGTTGAATTTCTAAGCGGCCATCCTTCGCTTGCGGTTCTCCATCTCTTGGTGTTTGCCCTCTTGGTGGATAGCTTTGTTCACTAACTGTTGGAAGTTAGTAAAGTCCTGGGAGATTAGATGAACATAGAGTTCATCATTTAGCCCTTCCAGGAATCGCTCATGTCTGTCCTCATCTCTGGCAACATCTTCAGGTGCATAGCGAACAAGTTGATTGAATTTGTGCAGATACTCGCTCACTGTGTGGTTGCCTTGGTGAAGTGAGCGAAACTCTTTCTTCTTCAAAGTCATCATCCCGCGGGGATGTGTGCATGACAGAAAGCCTGCACAAACTCATTCCAGGTGATGGCTTGTGTGTTGACATGCGAGATACTGAAGTTGTCCCACCATTCAGATGAGGGACCATTCAGCTGGTGAGAGGCAAACATGACCCTCTCATGGTCCGTGCACTAAGCAATGTTCAATTTCTTCCCAATGGCACGAAGCTAGTCGTTAGCGTCCATGGGTTCTGTACTGCTGGAGAAAGTCGATGGACGCATCCTCATGAATTCCGACATTGTTACTCTTGGCTGAGGTGGGAGCTTGATAAGTTGTCATCCGCCATTGCTAGGTGTTTTGGTTGTTGCCGAGGATTGGGCCGTAAGATCAATCGATGGGTTTGATTGGCCATCATCCGCGCCAATCAGTCCTTCTCGGTGGGTGGTGGCGGGCGAACGGGTTCTCCCGTAGTCAAGATTCTCATTGCCTCGACCCTGGCGCTGCCACTTCTCGTAAGTGTAGTCACAATCACGGTTCCTCCAAAGGTTTAGAACAGAGATAGAGAGATAACTCTATGGGGGATAAATTTAAATAGCCCAAGAACACACAAAACAAAACAAAGAACCAAAATTTTCAAAATAGTTCTTTTTATTAATTTATTTTATTCTTTTATTATGGCTACCACAAAGGATATTGATAGCTCATAATTCGCATCTAATGAACGAACTAAGAAAAACAGCTATGGAGTAATAGGGGTGTAGTCCGGCTCACTAGAACTAGCCTCGCCTGCCTTGTAGCGAGCCAGTTCCTCCTCTACGGCTTGCAGCCTCTACTAGGTGGTACATAACTCATCCAGGGTGTGCCAGTAGGCATGGTCCATAGCCTTTGTCAGCTCCACCTGATGCGTCAGCTCCGGAAAGTCTTCGTCTCTGGCCGAGCGAAAAGAGCTCTCGAGCTGGGTAGGGATGTGCATCAGGTAATAGTGAAACCCGGTGCCGTCGAAGTGATGGTTGTAGATGTGGCGGAGTCGACAGACGGCTTCCCTGGCTGCGTCTTGGATGCCTTCTGGAAAGGTGGCACACTGAATCGGAGCATCGAAGATGTGAAACTTTGTGTCTGGCTGTGGATTGGAGTAGAGTATCACCTCTACCCTCCAACGGTCTTGATCGCCTACCACGTACTTGTACCCTTGGTACGTGGGCCTTTCATTAAAGTGCAGGTGTTGCATCATCTTTCATAGTGTCGTAGCCCAGTGTCCCGCGAAGATTCCATGAGAGATAGCATTCGGTGTTTCGGCCATCTACAATTTTTGAGAGAGTTAGTAACCATTTTAAAGAGAAGGGTTAAGAAAGGACTCTGAAAAGACTCAAAATAGTCAACTTTCTATGACATAGTCATGGTGAAATAATATAGTTTAGTTGCCCAAGTCTGCCCCATTCCAGACTTGTGGTGGTACGAGTTGGCTTAACAATCCACAGCTCGCAGACCAGTCCTTATGTGACTGGGCGACTTCCAAAACAATCCCTAGGCCTCAAACATTCGTTGAATTGAGCCCGTACATAAACTTGCACCCACCAACCGTCCAATTCGCCCAAGTCTAAACCAGTTTTATTTAATTTTCTTGTCAAAATATTTTTCAAACATTCTATCGTAAAGACAATACCATAGTCTCGTTTTTAAATCAACTTTGTATTTTTGCTAAATTCTTCAAGTCAACTTTTTGGTCTCAACATTTGCTAAGCATAATTTTCTTAATTATTTTACTAGGGTGACAATAAAATGGTAATCCAAACATCAATATTGGCTATACAAAGGAATTGGCATATCTAAGAATTTAAACAGGAATTTAAAATAGCTGAATAAAATAAAGCATGCAACAATAATTTAAAAACTTAATTTAAATAAATTTAAAATATTGGCATCAACATGATCAATGGTATAACTTGCCTTACTCAAAGTCTTGGTACTCTAAATCCTCAGAAGGATCAAGCTCTCCGGAATCATCGAAGTCTATATGTGAAAATACGATAAATTCAAATCAAACTCAAATAAATTCAAAAAGACAAATTAAACTAATTCTAAATCAAATAATTTTAGTTCAGTTAGCTAGATCTTGAATTTATACAAATTTAGAAGTTTGAATAACTTAAATCGGAGTTCGTATGAAGAAATACGAGCTCCTGGAAGTTTAAATCCTAAAGAAACCCTAAATTCTAATTTTAAACGAATTTCTTGAATTATTTTTCTAAAGGAAATCCGGATTATTGCGTCTGCTGACGTCAGCGCCCGGGATTTACCGATTTTCGGCCGAATTATTTCTTTAAAGGAAATCATATTAGTCACTGACATGTGGGCCCCTTGGTCAAAGACCAAGTCCACGGGCGGTCAAATATCTACGGTGACCCTGGCCTACGAAATAGTGCGAAGAGGAGGTGGGGGTGCTGTGTACGAGATGATGTGGCACCACGTAGGCTCCACGTGGGATCCAGTGCTGACATGGCGCCTACATGGCGATGATGTGGCCGAGCCACATATGCCCATGACTGGTGGAGCTCCGACGACCTCCTCGCCGGTGCTACGCGCCACGGCGAGTGTGCGGATGTGCGCAAAAGAGAGAGGGGAAGATGCTGAACGTGATGCTCACTGGGGTTGCGAGAATGCACGGCAGAAAGGTTGTCGGCGACGAGCTTTAGCGGCGGCGGGTTTAGGTCGTCGATGAAGGAGGCGCTCCGGTGGTCTTCGGGGCGAATGAGTGCACGCACGAGCTTTGCGGTGACGTCACGAAGCTGAAGGTGTGGATGACGGGGGTGGAGCGGGCTCGACGGCGACGAAATCGACGGTTGAAGTGAGGAGGCTACAATGTCCCTGCTTCTTTTATAGGGCTCGCATGGCATGGGGAGATCTTGCGCGGAGGTCACGATGGTGATGAACAAATGTGAGTTACGGCGGAGAAACGGAAGCTTTGATAGCCGGTATGAGTGCGGTGGAGAGAGTGGGGCATTATTGCTCTTGAATGCGCACGGAAACGGCGAAGAAACGGAAGCTTTGAAGAGCTTCCACGGGCGCTAATGGCTGTGTCGGGCACGGCTCAGCACGAAGAAGAAAGTGAGGAAGAAGATGGGACTGTAGAGCGGGCCCACTTGTCAGCGAAGGAAAGGAATAGGAAAGAAACGGGTGCACATGAGCCGTTAGATTTTAGATCGGACGGTCCTCGTTTAATGGGACGTTCGGATGTCCGAACGTGCACTCAAAATCGGACCATTCAAATTTGATCCAACGGCTGAAGAGGGTTGGTGAGGAAATGCGCGGGCGAGTGGGCCGTGCGCACGTGGGAGTTGGATTGGGCCGGCGAAGATTCGGCTCAAACACTGTGCAGGGATTTTAAATGGTTTAACCAATTTAAATAATCCTGATAATTAAAAAGGGCTTTAGAAAACAACAAATAAAATCCAAAAATTATGAAAAAATTCACAGAAGTTCTCTACGACATTTTGGATTTAAATAAAATATGTCCACTTAAACTTGGTAATAGTTTTTGCAAATAAATTTGTTTTGGCTTTAAAATAATTAAAGGAAAGCTTTTAAAATTTCAGAAAATCCACAAAAATAATTAAGTTTTTTTAATTTTAACTGAAATTTAAAATTTGGGCTATTACAGCTACGGTGCTGGGCTGTCAAACCAAGTAGTCCCTTCTCCTCGGTGTGCACCGGGAAGGAGGGTGAGCAGATATCTCTGAACCATTGTCGCAGAGAGTACCTGCACAGGGCGGTAATAAGGTTTCTAGACAGCGCATCTATGCAACCCCTCACTTCACTGCTTCATCTACATTTTGCACTGCATCGAGCTTGTGCTGCTTCCTGTTCTTCATCAAGCCCAACTGTAAGTTGGTTGTACGACTAAAATACTCTATTATAATCCTATTATTGTGTATGTTTAGAAGTACAATGAGTTGCCTGTTGTTAGCATTGCTTTATGCATATCTAGTGCCTTATAATAAAATCTAGAATTAAAATAGTGTCCATATTTCCAACAAAGATATGGTGTGCAAGCCTAAAAAAAAGGATGGATTGGGGATTATCAACTTGTGAATACATAATGAAGCCCTGTTACTGAAGCATTTGCATAAATTCTATAGTAAACAAAACTTGCCTTGGGTCAACTCAATATGGGGCAAATATTAACATAATATAGTTCCTCGTGCTGGTAAGGAGTTGGGTTCCTTCTGGTGGAAAGATATTCAAAAACTCACTCACACATATCATGGAATTATGACTTGTCAAGTTGGACCAGGTGACTCAACATTGTTCTGGCAGGATGTTTGGAATGATAATCTCTTTGTTCAGAAATTTCCAAGTTTATATTCTTTTGCTAAAAACACCAATATCAGGATTGTGGATTTTATATTGGAGGCAGATGTTGCAAACCTTTTTCATCTACCTTTGTCAGTACAAGCTTATGACCAATATCAACAACTCCAACAAATTCTTGACGACTTGTCGGATAATGGTGCTTCACAAGACTCTTGGACTTATCTTTGGCGAAGTAATATCTACACATCATAGAAATACTACAAGTTAGTTTTTTCTCAACAGAGTCACACTAAGCCTTTTGATTGGATTTGGAAAAGTAAGTGTGTGTCCAAACTCAAAGTGTTTGCATGGCTGCTCTTATCTGATCGTTTGAATACTAAGACAATGCTACTAAGACGTCGATGTCCCATCCAAGGAAATACTGCTTGTGTTCTCTGTACCGATAATATGGATGAAACTATTTCACACCTTTTCTTTGATTGTTATTTTAGCTAATGCTGTTGGAATTATCTTGGAATTTAGTGGAATATGCCTATTGGTATTTTCAGCAAACTTCAGGAAGCATGTTTTGCATATCCGTATCCATTTTTCAAGGAAATCTTTATTTTATCATCATGGTAGATTTGGAAACAATGTAATGGTAAAGTTTTTGAGGATATTATCCCAAGATCCGTAACTTGGAAAATTTTATTCAAGCGGGACGTCACTCTTCATTTGCATAGAGTGAATGAATCTCTTAAAGGTCAATTAGTTTCTTGGCTAAATTCTCCTAATTGAATATCCCCTTCTTGGGGCCTTTGTATTTTTTTTTTGTTCTGTTCTCCTTGTACATATTCTTTTACTTTAATATATATACGGTAGGGGCTTTCCCTACCATTTTTTTAGAAAAACAAATGACTTTCTTACCATTTCTCTCTCCTAATTTTCAAAATAATAATATTTTAATCAGTTTGTTGTGTTGCAGCAAATGACCATGATTTTGCAACGCCCATAAAACGAATTGTCAATTTTGCGGTGTATCACACCAAATGCTAACCAAGTGTAATGTCTAGTAGCCAACTTTGGCAAAAACAAGGGAGCAACTAGCATTCGGATGTCTCCTCCCTGCAACATGTCCGACACATACATGCAACAAAAAAAAAATTCAACATATGCAACACAATAATTGGATCTTGAAAAATGCTGAGAGGGATCCATAATCTTGTCAAAATTCACTTAAAAATTAAAAGATCTCATTAGCATACATAGATATACTTGAAAAATTAGCACAAAAGTTTGAAAAAATATTAATCGATGATGCTATAACCTTTGCAACATTTTGAAAACACATATGCAACAATTTGTTGGGGCACTTGCAACATTTTGAAAATACATATGCAACACATCAGATGTCTCAAGAAACATCAGTAAACAATTCACCAGTTTGCAACACATCAGACATCTCAAACAATTCACCAGTTTGCCACAAAAAATTTGGACGATCAGGTGCTGCAACATTTGAGCCTAACTTATGAAACATTTTGATTTCACATGTGCAACAATGAATAGCACCAAATGCAACAAGAACCGTCTGTGATATTACTAAATATCACAGATGGTTTTTTCTTAAAACAGTCTATGATACTTCACAGATGGTGTTTAATACAAACCGTCTGTGATAATTAACTCATCACAGACAGTTTATATTAAAAAACCGTCTGCGATATTTCATCGTCCAAACATTCAAACCGAAGCGGCACCGCAACCTCTCAACTACTCCAGATCGGTTCCGCTACCCAAATCCCCTTATATATACTGCCTGCACGCGCCCAACTACTCCAGATCGATTTCACCGCCTCCTCAGCGCCGCCTCCACCAAACCGAAGCGGTGTTGCCTCCCCCAAACCGATCGAAGTGCCCCGTCCCCCGACAACGCCAACTATCGCCGTGAGCTCCTCCACCTTCAGTTGTGACCCTACGGTTCACTGCAGAAGGTACTCTTGTCGTAAGAGTGTCTTGTACAGTGTCACCGTCGTGACACAACGGTGACGCTACCATTGCCTCTCCTTCATCACTGGTGATATCCCCATCCGATCCCCTCCCCTCTTTTCCTTGATGCTTGGATTTGAAATTACGAAATTGGTGGATGACTAGGGTTTCGGCCACGTAAATCTTGATGCTTGTGCGTGCGAAAAATAATTGTTGATGCCTCTAGTTCTTGTGATGATTAATGGATGGCTAGAATTTCGGCCCTTGTTAAAATTCATATTTTATTGCAGGATGAAGACATGGCCGACACCAAAGTCTATTGCACGATGGTGATCTCATTCTCATAAATAGGTCTGCCTTGGTTCATCTGTATTCTTAGATTGCACTATTTTATAGCACAATCAGAGAATGTTGATGAACTGAAGGAGACCTATTTATGAGAACGAGATCACCATCTTGCAATACACAATATAGCTATCATACACGGTTCTTAACTAGAACCGTCTGTGATAAGTGTTATCACAGATGGTTCTTAACTTAGAACCATTTGTGATAAGGGTTATCACAGACGGTTCAAAAACCGTCTGTAATGCCCTTAGGGTATTACTGACCCATAAGCACAGATGGTTCAGGAAACCGTCAGTGGTAATGTTTTTGAACTGTCTGTGATGAGCTTTTTTTGTAGTAGTGAACTGTAGTCTCAACATCTCAAATCACCTCTTGCAACAAAAAGAACATATTGTCGGGACCCAGATCACTGAATCCGAGCCCTCTGTGTATTCTGAACTAGTCCCGTCATCAGTAGCTAGTTCACAAAGTTGCAACTTCGATGAAATCATGTCCATACAACAAAATATCTAAGAAGCAGACAAATTAATATTACTTAGTAGCATCAGACCTTATGGTCAAGGTTTTACAGAGTTTGCCACGTAGGGCTTAATGATAAGAGATAAACTTGCAACAGAACAAAACATCTCGTGGTAGCCATCCGACATGCCCACATGCAATCGAGTGGAGAACACGGCCTAGTTTGTATAGTCTTTGAAGTACTCCTCGTAGAACTCGGTGTTCCCTGGTTCTTCCTCGGTGACTGATCAACAATGGTGCAAAGCCATGAGTACATAAAGTACTCCGCAAGTCGTAGGGAAAAGTATGCAAATAGTATTCATGCAAGGCTTGAACAAGGATAGCTTTATGGCTATTTTTGCAGAAAGCAGTATTGACAGTAAATACAATAAATAGATTGGAAAGCACAATTTAAAGGATTAAATACATAAGTAAACAAGTACTTTGAATCATCTAGTGAACTACCTATCAATAAGTAAAACCATTTTTGGTTTAACCAAGCCCAATGGCAACCCTTGCCATGGCACAATAAATTTTAATAATAGTGGCGATCCGCCACGATTTCATATATCATTTAGTCAATATTTTTCATTTTTTAGCATGCGATCATGAATCCCATCGCAACTAAGCATGGCTAGGCATAATATGATACCCATGTTGGTAATCAAGTATGTCCAACTAAAATTAACCTAACCTATGGTGTCCAAGGGTACAGGTCATTCATAATTATTCAAGGAGGCATAATGTCAAATAGGTATTTAACTATTCCCGAAAACAATTGATATAAACTTAGCAATGCATGTTGATACAAAATAATATAATTTAATAAAAATAGGTACAACATGATCAAAGGTCTACGACTTGCCTTCGTTGAGGGTTTGAGTTGCTTCGGCCGCCGGGTCCAGGAAAGCTTCGGAAACGCTGGAATCTATACACGCAAAAGAGCCAAATAAATACAATAATTCCAAATAAAATCCAAAAATTATCAAATTAAAACCAAAATAAAGGTACTAAATTTAGAAATAAGAATTGACTGATTCAGAGTTTGTACGAAGGAGAACGAACGTCTGGAAGTTTGAAGTCACACAAAATGATAGAAATTCAGAAAAGGGAATATACTGGAATATTCCATTTTAGATTTAAGGGATTAAAGAAATGCTGAATTGTGGGCCCCTCTTGATAGTGAGAGAGATGGAGAAAGGTGAGAGGATAGGAGTATGACATTGGGCCCCACAAGTAAGAGACTTAAGGGGCAAAGAAGAAGAAGACACAATGTAGAACAGAGCAGCAGACAATGCTCACTGGGCACATAGGCAAGGGCGTGGCGTCGGCGAGGGGCAAGGAGGCGGCGGTCGGGGACAAGCAAAATGGGTTGTCACGGGGGTCCTCTACCTGAAGGTAGTGGCGGCGGCACCAGAGACGGAGCGAGGCGGCGGTGGTGCAGTGAGCGGCACATGGGTGGTGGAACTCCGGCTATCTTTGAGTGATGAGGGAGGGAGCACCATGAAGAATGCGATGAGGCGAACCTAACGGAGTAAACGATGAGGGCGGGGGATCACCAACGGTGACGAAACAACACGAAGAAGGAGCTTCGGCCGTGGCAAGGTTCTGGTGAAATCGGCGACAAGATTTTGGAATCGAGGTGGGGGATTGGAAGAGGAGCTTCGGGAACACGCCGTGATGCAGCTAGCTCAAAAATATGGTGACCGGAGAGGGAGAGAAAGAGGAGGAGGAAGGTGGCCAGTTTTGGGGAAGAGAAGATGAGCTTGTGGTGGGGTGCTTCGGTTGGGGAAATGAGAGGAGAGGGGAGGAAGAAGGGGGGAAGGGGAAGGGAAGAAGCTTGCCGACCACTTTTATAGAGGGAGAAGGGAGGAGCTCTAGGCCAGAGATGGGTGGCGCCGGCCGAGAGCCGTGAGCGGAGGCGAGGGCTCGGGGCGGCGTGCAAGGGATAGGCGAGGCAGGCGGGGCTTGAGGCAGGCTTGTGCACTGCAAAGCTAACATAGTGTAGCGCATGAGATTTTGGGGGAGGAAGAACAGTGGGTGAGAAAGAAAAGAAAGAAGAGAGAAAAGAAAAGAAAATCCAAAAAAAATAAATTCAAGAAAATTCCATAAAAATCCTTGGAACCTGAATAGACAGAATAAAATAATTTTGAATTTAATTGAATTTTATTTTAATCATTTAAAATATTTTTCATTTTTTGAAATTTCAATTTAAGCTTTAAATTAATTCAATAAAATTCAAACGGTTATTTTTACTTTGAAACTTTCAAAAAGTCTCAAAAATTAGGATGTTACACATATGGCTGCAACAAACACCCAACTCACTAGCTCTGAGACTCGATAGCAAGCTCAGCCTCATGCTCCCTCCATTTCCCATAGGAATGTTGAGCTTAAAAGTCAGATCCCCCCCAAGAAAGAATTCTGAGGTCCTCAACCAAAGCAAGCAAGTGGAGCAAAACTAAAGGTGAAAGTTCAAGTAGCCTCACCGTGTTGCCCCACTGGTCCTTGATGTCAGCCTCCGTGCCGCGGAAAAGGAGCAGCTCGACGACCTCCATGTGGCCCTTGTAGGCAGCAATGTGCAGCGCCGTGCGATAGTCGGAGTCGCTGAAGTTGGGGTCGGCGCTAGTGTTGAGGAGCTCGCGGATCCCCTTCGCGTTTCCCTCGTGGGCCAGGTACATCAGCTGGAAGCTGATGACGCCGCCCGCATCGTTCGACCCCTCTGCGCCTGCACCACTGTCGCTGCCGCCACGAAGGGTAACATGCATGGTGGGAGAGGGGCTACAGGGAGAGAGAAGAGGGGGATGAATTGTAATGTAGGTGGGTGAGAGCTAATGAGATAAGTTTATTATGTGGTAGAGGTTGAAACATGTGGGAATCAATTGTCATGTGGGGGGAAGTGGAGTGAGGCCGTCCGATAAAATCTCTCACTCCGTACGTCTGTGTGGCAGCAATCTCCCAAAAAACAAAGATTAGAGATTGAAAATAATGGGCTGTGAGTTCATTTCTAGTTCCCTTAGTTTTCATACGTGCGACTACAAGTCACTGCATGGTTTCTTGTGTTGAGATGTGTAGCATGAGGTAGTCTAGCGGGATAGATACTCGTCTGTGATTGAGTTTTTGTAAAAAAGACATGCTGAAATAAAAAATGAAATCTAATGTTTATTTATTTATTTATTTATTTTAGTCGAGTAGTTCGGTTGTGCATTACTTTGTGCTCATGCAAATTCGCCTTGCTGTTGCCACCGCTAATTGGCCTCGATGTCAAACGACCCCTCATCGAACCATCCTTATTTTCTTTATATTAAAGATATGCGCCAGAGGCGTAGCCCATTTGCCAAACACAATAGCAACCAAGGGGAAGAGGCGTGGGAAGCGCACCTAGGGAGGCTTGGAGGGGAAATAGGGGAGAGGGCTGGACATGTGTTGTCCATCTAAGATAGACGTGAGATTTGAGCAAAATAACCTAAAATTTGACTGAAATCTCTCAATTTTTTTTGTTAGGTATTATATAGTCTTATTATTATTATTATTCATGCAAACCGTTCTTAACAATTAACTTTCACCATCTATTTCCATAACAATATGCTAGTTAAAGGTACAAAATATTATTTTCCGAAAGTACTTTTCGTAACAATTATAATAATACTTTTTGTATATGATCAATGTAAATAGTTATATATATATTAATAGTTAAAATTAAGGATGTTTGACGGCTTAAATTCTAAAACGTTGTACGTTCAGAACAGAGAGTAGTATATTGCGAAGGTCCACCTGAGGACTGAAGCCATCTTCTAGAGTTCTAGTTCCCCCAATCTGGCGCGTTCCTCCTTCCTCCTCCCAATCTGGTCCCCCACCCACCCACCCAAGCCGCTCGATGCAACGAGACACCGCCAAGGTGTCTCCATCCGCTCGACGCAATGCCCAGGCGGCCAGCGAGCTCATTGCACCGGATTCCGCGGTGGCGCGGCGGGGAGGTCGTCGAACGGTCGGAGGCGAGGCTGCGGTCTGCATGGCGGTCGCTTAGGGCAGCAGCCGCAATCGGATTCGGTGGGAGCGCAGCGGAGGATTGTTTCCGATGAAGCCCTCGCTTCGTTCTTTACATTTGTGGCTTGTGAGCAGCCCAAAGGTAATCTCTTCGTTTCTCCACTCCACCCAGACAGTGTAGCTACAAGTGTTTTGTCCTATAAACTGCATTGGAATTTATATTTGAATTCCTAAAGTTACCTAAGGTTTCATTATTTCTCTAGTTGGTTTTTGTGAGATGCTTTTAATTTCGGTTTTCGTTAGAACTGTTGGTTATGTAATTTATATTGAATACATGATGGAAATTGACGGTAGTGGCTACACAAGCAGCCATGGAGAACACGACTAATTGGTAGCCATAGGTCCACCAGCGTATGGAAGACTTCCTGTTTTTGTTCTACACATATGCCAAACAGAGGGACCTTACACTGAGCAACCACGCAAGTACTCACAGCCTAACCTGACAAAGATTAAGATACATTTTGGTTGCCGATATAAACTTCTGGTAATCAGTAGATGTGAATTTGAATGAGAAAATTTTGGTATTGCAGGTGTTCTTTTTACCAGGCTGACCAGTTGAGTGAGTTGGCCTGTGGTTTGGTTTGACTATCGGAAGAAAAATGATCTGATAAGTCGGTCCAAACACGGCTCATTTTCCTTTCAAGTAGGCCACCCTTACATTGTACCCTTCAGTCTGCCCTCTTTTTTTGACCACAGAATCTGCGAATGATATGCAGATATTCACGCTTCTTTTCAGAAGCTTAACTTTTCAACTTTATGCTGAACAGAGATGTTTTCATTTAACCAGTTACAGGAAGGCCCCTTCACTGTTACAACCCGGCCTGAGAAGCAAACTAATCTAAGGCGTGGTGCGTAGATAGAGCAATCTAAGGTGTGGTGCACAGATATAGCCTTCAGGTAAAGGCCCCTTAGTTTTCTTCTGTTGCTTTGCAAACTTGTGGTCTGAATTGTGATGTATCTTGCGTTATTTTTGAAGTATTAATTTTGCATATCGCTCATGGAAGAACATACACCCTGTGCTGCAACCTGAATTGTTCCATGTAAAAGAGGTTTTCTTCCTTCAGTCTGAAACTAGACTAGTCCATATTTCATCTCATCTACAGATAACATATGCTATCTATCCAATCAATTGTGCACCATATAGGCAGCTGTGGCTAGAACTTAGAACATAGAAATTCCCTTGTAAATGCATATTTACCATTTATTAATTTCCTGCCCAGGCTTCCCTAGACTGACCTCATGTCTGTATCTCGCACTTTCTACTTTGAATAGGGACAATGAGATAACTTCATTAGTTCATTGCACGGTGCCATGAAGCAAGCATACAGCTACCCCAACAAGGAATCCGGTGGTAACTGGCTGGTAACTGGAATATTTCGTCCGAATTGTGTTTGAAATATATATAGAAACAGTGGAGATGAACTAGATATTGAAGTATAGAAGAAAAATACATGAAATATGTTGGAGTTGATTCACTCAACTCTATGTGCTTCATGCACACAACCTCCCTCTCTCTCTTTTGTTTCTCACAAACACACACATGCATGAACAGGAGACACTTTTTTTTGGTGCCGCTTCCAGTACTTGCAGCTTTTCGGTTTTCTTCATATTTAACAAGAAAGATTACATGCAGCCGTGATTCACAGCCAAGAAGGAAATAACAAGAAAGGGAAAAACTAATAAAATCAATCCTAATCAAATCAGTCAGCATTCAATGCTTGATTTGTTTCCAAAACAAAGTCACGTGAATGAAGAAGTTTCGGTCAGCACACACGCAAGATTAATTCCAACAAAATATAGTGGATATTTGAAAAATCAACTTTGAGTGTGGGCCCATAGAGAAAATCTGGCCGGTAGTGCAGTTACTGTTGGTTACCGAGAAACCTAGTAACCGCCTATAACCAACGAAAACCGGTCGAGAAAATTTTCCCTGATCCCAACTTCGCCTTCGAAGAATCAATTGGTCTTACATGTATAGCCTATAGGAGAAGTTTATTTCGTTCTTTGCAAGACATACTCTGAGCTGTAAATTGTGATACATTTTGTCTCATCTGAAATATTAATATTTGCATTTACATGGTGCAGAGATGTCAATAATCCAGAGAAGCAGCGACATGATTCCTTTTGTCTGGAATGTCTTTTACAGTTTCACAAACTGTGATAGTCACCTCTTTTAGCAGTTGTGGTCTTGTGGAACAGTCATGCAGCCTTTTAATATGTTGGTGGTCCTTTGCCTTGTTGCATTCTTCTCATTCATCCCCTCTGTTCGGGCCCAGAAGTGGTATCGCTCTACTGCTTCTCCCACAACACAGTGGAATATTTCTGTAATGACACCCATCAGCATGGATGGAGGTTCTAGCGTCCGCATCATCCTCAGCAACACTAGCTCTGACATCCGTGTTAATTTTGGCTTTTATAGCATGGATGGTACTTCATTCCTCCTTTCAATCTTTTTGACTTACTATAATGGCAACAATGATCTTCTTATCGGCCAGCCTCAGGTCATCTGGTCCGCCAACCGTCATTACCCTATAAGCAGTGATGCTATCCTTTCCTTCACTGGGGAAGGTGAGATGCTCCTCCATGACGGTGATGGCACAATGGTTTGGTCAACAGCCACCAAGGGCAGGTCTGTTGTCAGCATGCGGCTCCAAGGTTCAGGAAACCTTGTTCTTTTAAATCAAAATGATTCCACTGCCTGGCAGTCCTTTGATCACCCTACGGATTCGTTGGTCTCTGGGCAATCACTTTGTAGGGGAGTGAAACTCACTGCCAATATTTCAGTCATGGATTGGGCACCTGGGCAGGTTTACCTTTCCACCTTGTGGAACGGGTTGCAGTTTTATTTTAATTCTACTCCCTACACACAAGTGTTCCAGCCCACTCTTACAAGCAATACAGCATCAAAATGCTATACATTTGTAAATGGCAGCCTTGGGTCTCCTAATCAGATCTTTTCACTACCCCTGGCAAGTTCGATGCAGTTCATTCGACTGGAATCTGATGGGCATTTCAGGCTTTATGAGATGAAAGAAGCTGGCTTTCAGATGGTGCTAGACGTGCTAAGCAATGATGTGAAGTCATGCAACTACCCAAGGGCCTGTGGTGAGTATGGCGTATGTAGTAATGGGCAGTGTTCTTGTCCGAGTTTGAGCTATTTTTGGCCACTAGATGAACGGCATCCAAGTTCCGGCTGCATACCATTAACTGCTCTCTCCTGCAACCATATGCAGGAGCACCAGTTCTTAGTACTTGATCATATTTCATACTTTAGTGACATTAGCTTCCAATTTTTGTCAATTCCAAGTGCTACAGAAGATGCTTGCAAGCAATCTTGCTTAAAGAATTGCTTTTGTAAAATTGCTTTATTTCAGAACTTGGGTTATAACGATGCTGGCCAGTGTTTGCTATTGTCAAATGAACAATTAGTTATGCTTACAGAGAGTTCCAACAATCGTACTTCAGCATTTGTGAAAATACAAGGAATCTTGTCGACTGAAAGGAGAATGAGGATCTGGATCATAGTTGGTTGCACAGTTGGTAGTTTGGCTTTATCTTCTATTGTTGTTTCTTTTTTAATGTGGAGAGCATGTAAGAAAGTGGAAGAGGAAGAATACTTTGTTGGCATAACTGGGATACCAAAACGCTTCTCATTGAAAGAGTTAAAGGTAGCTACTAGGAACTTCTCCAGGAGGCTTGGTGGTGGTGGGTTTGGATCTGTCTTTGAAGGTAGTATAAGTAAGGAAACTATTGCTGTGAAACGCTTGGAAGGAGTTGATCAAGGAACGGATGAGTTCTTAGCAGAGGTTGAGACCATTGGTAGAATTCATCACATTAATTTGGTTAGGCTGATTGGATTTTGTGCAGAGAAATCACATAGGCTTCTTGTTTATGAGTACATGTGCAATGGTTCATTGGATGCATGGATTTTTCACAGAAGTCCAGTTTTCACTCTGTCCTGGAACACTAAGCGTAACATTATTATGGGTATTGCTAAGGGTTTGTCTTACCTGCATGAGGAATGCAAGCAAAGGATTGCTCACTTGGACATCAAGCCACAGAACATTCTCTTGGATGCGAAGTTTAATGCAAAGCTCTCAGATTTTGGACTTTCAAAAATGATAAACAGGGACCAGAGCAAAGTTATGACTCGCCTGCGAGGAACACGTGGATATCTTGCACCTGAATGGTTAGGTTCAAAGATCACTGAGAAAGCTGACATCTACAGCTTCGGAATTGTCGTTATGGAAATTTTATGCGGGCGAGAAAATTTGGATGAGACACAGCCTGAAGAAAGCATTCACCTTATTAGCCTTCTCCAAGAAAAGGCAAGATCTGGTCTGCTGTTTGATTTGGTGGACAATGGCAGCAACGACATAGAAACTCATAGGGATGAAGTCCTGGAAATGATTAAGCTTGCGATGTGGTGTTTACAGGTTGATACTAGCAGAAGGCCCTTGATGTCAACAGTTGCCAAGGTTTTGGAAGGTGCAATGAGTATGGAGGCTATGCCTGACTACAATTTTGTCCCTAGTTTTGCGTCAAGCCATACTGATGTTTTGGGATCAACTTCTTCCTTTCTGCCTTCTGCGTCACATTTATCAGGGCCAAGGTGATAGGTCAACTACAGCCTTTTCAAAATACACCACCTATAGCCTGCAGCATAACTATTTCGTGTCAGTACTGTGATGTTTTATCTTTCTCGTGAATACTTCCATTAATTGCAATATTTCCATGTTATAAGAACACGATAGTCAGTTCATGTCACTTCAAGCCCCTCTAAAAGATTAGAATTGTACTACCTAGTTGTGTTTAGAATTGAAAACCCTGTTCGGGATTTGATATTACTGACCTAAACCTTGCAGGTTCTACCTGCATGTCTTAGTCTTTTGTATCGTTTTTTTTTTCTGAATTATATAAAAAAAACATATTTTATGTACAAATCATGTGTTATCTGGGAATCATGTTGTTTACTAGTGTGTACGTCCAAATGAAACGTGTGTACCACTAGCAATCCACTTTATACCAGTTCATATCTTGGAACAATATACATTTTGTTCTTTGACGTTTCGTTCCTTCTGGGGGCACATGATCCAAATAACTAATCTCCGATTAGTACAGTTGCTCAACGTAACTGAAATGTTTTCACCCTGACATTCACTTGCAATGCTCTGGTTGCAAACAGATGCTTCGTTTGGCGTTGCAGTGGCTTTTGAAAAACACAAATATATTTCCATTTTTAGATATAACAACTAGTAAAGAGCATTGGAGCTATATCGGCAATCTTATTAGAGTCGGTAATAATTCTCATAACTAACTACATTCATAATAAAAAGTAAATTATATAGCATAACACAGAACAACAATCGCGAACTGACCCAGAGAAAGCTAGAACAAATGACTAGAAAAAAATTTCAGAATTTTCAGACATATTAGTATGTTACTACTCCCTCTGGTTCAATTTACTTGTCTTTTTTTACCTCGATGCACACATAACAATGATTAAGGCAAAATTGGCCAAAAGACACTATAATTTTATGGTTCTTTGTTATATGGTACTAAGGCTATTATTATATCATATCCAGCCGAATGAGGAGAGAGAAGGCTGGCGAATTATTGGTTTTGCCTTTCAGGTCACTTGCTCAGTCGGTAGGTCGACATGTTATATTCCTCTTCTTCCTCCTCTCCTTCCTCCCCAAGCTTCTCTTCTCCCACAACTGCCGCCGCCGACGCATGCATGCACGCCCAGTAGCCAGCCACCGAAGCAAATCATGGCACTCTATGTCTCCTCGCTCACCTCTCCCTCCCCTCCACCTCCAAGCCCACCCACTTCCTCTTGTCCACCTCCACCCCTCCCCCCGCCGCACCCTCTCTGTCTCCACCACCGACCCGGTACAGGCGGAGGCGCTCGTCGAGGAGGTGGTGGCCGTGGAGGAGGAGACAGAGGAGGACAAGCTGTTGGGGGTGGCGTTGTGCGAGTACATGAAGTAGCGGTTGACGGGAGGATTCGCGGCGCAGTGGATCACCGCCACGAGCCGTCGAAAGATAGCCATCACCCATATCGTGCTCCAAGAGGGCACATGCAAGGTTTTCATCAACTTCTGCGATGCCAATGTGCTTATCTCCTGTTCTATTCAAGAAATTCACCTACTGTTTTCACTAGTCGACGCCGCCGCTTCCTCTACCCATGCCGCCACCGCTATAGTTGCCTGCAGGCGAGCTCCTCTACCCGTGCCACCCTTCCTCATCTCTCTCCTACTTCCTCTCTCTTCCTTTCTCCCTATTCTCTGTTGTTTGCCTCTCTACGCCGCTTTTCCATGACCACAATTGACACTAGCTCCACCGACCTCTCCATCGTCCTCCGTACCCTTCTTCTCCGTCGGCGACACACACAACTTCACCGTCAAGCATGGCCTTGAGGTGCGCACCATCGCAGTCCGCATCACCGATGCCGCCGAGGCCAGTCGAGAAGAAGATGCACAGCCGACGCCGCTGCTTCCTCTGCTCATGCTGCCGCCACTATAGTGGCTTATGGGCAAGATCCTCTACCTGCGCCGCTCATCCTCCTCTCTCTTCCTTTCTCTCTATCCTCTGTTGTTTGCCTCTTTGCTCCTTCTTTCCCGTGGCCACCGCCCTTACCCCACCCGTTCTAGCCGTCGTCCACCCCGTCACCTCACGTCACAAAAAATGGGCCATGCTTCCATCCGCGCTGCCGCTCCTCCACTAGAGCACCAGCGTCGCTTTGTCCTAGTTCCGCTACCTTGCTACATCGCAAGGAAGGAGAAGAAGGGCAAAGAAGCCTTTTTCCATAATTTCTATATCCTAATCAGCCAAATACATTATTTTAATGGATAGAGTATCCAACAGCAAAATATCATAAAATTGTAGTGCCTTTTGGCAAACACACACAATTTGGATGTCCAACAACCAATGACACAAAATTGTAATCTCCTGTAGCCAATTTTGCCTTAAGTTAATTACTTTGGCCATATCAATTGTATAGTTGTCTCTATAAGAGCATTTGTATCCCTAACTGCTAAGGCAATGCCAGAGGTAAAAGAATCTAGTTAGCATCAATGCTAAGCATTGTAGGCATGATTGGTAAGGTCAGAATGTATGGCATTAAAGCTAAGCTTGGCTGCTGGTACTAACCCATTAACTATTCACACGTAAAAAAAATTATAAAATATTTTGTAGTGGTTAGCATTTAGCACCCATGGTGCTAAGGGTTACAACAAAAGTAGCTAACAATGGTAGTTTGGAAAGAGACTGATGGATAACCCAATGGATAAACATGCTCGACTATGTTATTGATAAGTAATTAATACAAACATTTTGTGTGGAATGTTGACTCCAAAAACTAAAACGATTAGTATATATTTGCAAAACGAAACCAATTTACTAAAACAACATTTTTTTTCTACTGGCGGTAGTACAATCCAAACATGGTCAGACAGAGGAAAACTAAATTACTATTGCTGTCCAAAGTGAGTACAACTGTGTAAGTAGACATTAGACAGGTAAAAAAATCACTATCATCTTCACAACGGACAAACATGATACATCAACCTCACTTGTTAGCATGTGTGGGCATGTGGCAAAGAACGGGTGTGCCTACAGACACAAAGAGAGCAAATTATTGGAGCAGCCATAAAATGAAGCATATTTAAGTGCTTAAACAAAACCTCACGGGACACAATACACTTAACATACTGCCGCAGAAGAACTCACGGCATATTGAAGGGTTCTCAACTAAACAACCCGTAGACTTAAAATTAAGTGAAGGGATTCCTAACATCCAAGGTTTCATCTAGGTCAATCGCCGAATGAGAAATCGAGAAGGACGGGAATAGCTGCATTATCTTCTTCCAATATATTCAAAGCACAAGCTTTCAACATATCTTTTAGAACTTGATTTACTCTTTTAGTCTGTCCATCTGTTTAAGGGTGATAAGCCGTACCAAAATTTAGGTGAGTACCCAAGGCTTCGAGCAAACTATGCCAGAAACGCGAGGTAAACTGAGATCCTTGGTCCGACACTATCTTCTTTGGTATAGCATGCCAACTGACAATCCTTGTCACGTACATCTCTGCTAAACGGTCTCCAATGTAAGTGGTCTCCATTGGTACGAAATGAGCAACATTTGTCAGGCGATGCACTAGTACCAATATAGAATCATATCCTGACTGAGTTTTGGGTTGATCAACGATGAAATCCATGCCAATCTCTTCCCATTTTCACTCTGGAATCTTTAGAGGTTGCAATAGACTTGTTGGTCTCTAATGTTCTGCTTTCACTCTGACATATGTTACATGACGTGACATACTCTGCAACTTCTCGCTTCGAATTGGGCCACCAAAATCTTTCCTTAAAATACTGGTACATCTTAGTACTCCTTGGGTTAATGGAATACTTTGAATCGTGGGCTTCTTTCATTATTAACTGCTTCAATTCCTTCTAATCTGGTACACATATGTGATCATTAATCCAAAGCGTGCCTTGGTCGTCCTAGGTGAAATCCTTGTATTTTACCTTTTCCATCTTGAGTTTGGTACATTTAATTTCAGGGTCATCCTTCTAAGCTTCTTGAATCTGGTCTTCCAACATGGCCTCCACCTCCATGTTGGCTACGAATCCTTCAGAAACTAACTCCAAACTCAGCATCTGGAACTCTTCATGCAGCCCTGGGCAACTTTCTTTAACAATTGTAGTGTTACAATAGCTCTTGTGACTCAATGCATCTGTAACTACATTGGTCTTACCAAGATGATAGTGGATTCCGATATCATAATGTTTTATCAACTTCAACCATCTCCTCTGCCTCATATTGAGATATGATTGGGTGAAAATATACTTTAAACTCTTATGATCTGTAGAAATTTCACTACGGTCACCAATAAGGTAATGACATCAAATCTTCAATGCATGTACTACGGCAGCTAACTCCAAATTATGAGTGGGGTAATTCTTTTCATGAGGTCTCAATTTTCTAGAAGCATAGGCAACAACTTTTCCTTGAATTAAAACACAACCTAATCCTTGGCATGAAGCAACACAGAAGATATCAAATCATTTCTGAAAAATTTGGCAACACTAAGACTAGTGCTGACGTCAAACACTTTTTCAGCTCATGAAAACTCTACTCACAAGTGGGTGTCCAAGTGAACTTCTTTTCCTTTTTCAGCAATTGCGTGAGAGGTTTGGCTATGGTTGAAAATCCTTCAATGAAACGACGGTAGTAACCTGCCATTCCAAGAAAACTACATATTTGAGTAACTAATTTGGGCTGCTCCCAATGCAGAACTGCTTTGACCTTACTTAGGTCGACAACTACTCCATCTGCAGTCATCACATGACCAAGGAAATCAACTTCTCCCTTCCAAAAGTCAAATTTGCTAAACTTTTTTTGACCGAAAGACTGTAGAAGTGACCCCTATAGTATAATTAAATAAATATAGGGAAAAGAAGGAACCAAAGTTTACAAGAGAAGAATGTACAGATCCTCACTGAGGGACAAGAATGTTAGATCTTAACTATACTCCAAGCGACTGGACTAACAAAGCATGCTTAAGAAGTCTAGTTTCCAACATATTCTTGCTTGTAAAACTCAAGAAACAAATGAATATGAAGCTCCAAAATCAAATAAAACTGATGCAGCTACTGAGTTAATAAAAAAGTTACCCAATACTACGTTTGGTGCTTGTTGAGCTCCTTCGATGGTGATATGGTTGACACGTCCTCTCACCACAGACTACGGTGCTCCTCCAGCTTGATCGGTAGCTTGAGGTGCTCCATGTTTGAAAACCGGGGTTGGTGTCTTAACGGCGGTTCCAAGGTAACTGGGGTGGCAATTCCTTTCTGCAAACAGTTGTTGGCAAAGTGTCTGGGTTCTTTGCAAGTGTAGGACAATCTTAACCCAGTCTGTAGCATGATATTTATGGGATTGGTGTTGACAAGGCTAGGACTGTGGAAATTCTAGCTAACCACGCTAGGTGCGGTTGCAACAGGTCTGAACATGTTTTGAGGAGGGAAACGAATAAGCTGTTGTGGAACAAAGCTCGTCTTCTACTGACGTTGAAGTGTTCCTTGTTGAATAATTTTGCACATACGGGTCGTCTTCCAACTCCTTACACTTGCCCTCAAGAACTAGAGTTTTGTTGACTAGCTCTTGGAAATCCGAGAAAGTGGGTGATCAATCCAACCTATAGTCCTAAGTTCAACCCTTGTGACTATGCCTTGCTTTATCGGTAGCCACATTCTCCGAGGCATAAGGAGCAAGTTGTAAGATCGAGGTGGCCGACTAGAGGGGGAGGGGGTGAATAGGCGTTTTAAAACTTCTTTAGGTAAAACCAATTTTTAATGCGGAAGCTAATACAAATACGGTTTTGCACAATTAAAACCTAAATCAACTAGGTTCAACTAAGTGCACCAACAATATGAGACTATATAAATGATAGCAATCATACACATACAATTAAGCAATTTAAATACAAGTAATGTAAATTGCACAATGTAAAGTACAAGTAATCAAACCACAATGACACGTCGATGTTTTCCGTGGTGATCGGAGACTTGCGGTCTCCCTAATCACGTTGAGGGAAACCCAAACCAATTGGGCGGCTCCACAATTAAGCCTTCCTCAGAGGTATCAACACCTCGCTTCACTAGGATTGCTCTTGCTCCACTCCGGAGATGGCGAGCACCACACCACTCACAAACCGCCTGGGGTCTTCTCATAATCTTCTTTGAGAAGCTCACCGGTAACGACGCCACCACGCCGTCTAGGTGTCGGCAAACACCAAGAGTAACAAGTCTCTAACTTTCACTTGAACCAATCAAGTGTCAAAGCTCTATGGATACGAAATCTACAACCTAAGGCAACATATGCACTTAGGGTTTTGCTCTCAATCACTCACTAAGTGCAACACATGCACACTAGAGTAGAGAGGGCAGCTCTTGCTCAAAGGAATGAGTGAGGCACTTGCAACACATGCCAAGTCCTTCACAATCTAACCAGCAACCTTCCACACACGGCCAAGGTGGGTATATATAGCCCACACAACCAAACTAGCCGTTGGAAGCAAAGTCCCAGAAAATAACGGGACAATCGGTACTACTGCCATTAAAAGTCCGGTACTACCGCAAACACAATAACGGCTATAAAACTAGCCGTTGCAAAGAGCTTCGGAACAACCGCCAACACATACACGGTCGTTCCGTTCACCGGTAGTTCCGCACAACACATTGCGGTACTACCGCTTAGCCAAAGAGAGCAACACATGCACAAAATTGGCTAAGGACCAGATTACACTGGTACTGGAATTTACGTACCGTCAACATATGAACGGTAGTTCCGCGAGCCGGTCGTACCGCTCACAAAGAGCCGGTACTACCACGCTACTCCAAAGCGAGCCAAGACCAAATTGCAACGCTACTGGAATTTCCATACCGCACGGAAAACGCCGGACCTACCGACGTGCGGTAGTACCGCGCACACAGCGCCGGTATTACCGCTCCACTCGCGCGCAGACCAACACATGATCTTGACACGTGGACGGCTGGGATCAAGAGGGCCGTTCGGACCACGGGTTTTAACCGTTGGATTCAAGAGCCGTTCGGACGGTCCGAACGCTCACGCTAATCTGGACCATTAGATCAAGATCTAACGCCTCATGCGCGGTGCTCCGAACGTCCTCCGGTAGTACCGCCAAACACGGCCGGTACTACCGCTTCACGGTAGTTCCGCAATATCAACGCCGAAACTACCACACTACCTCAGAGCAACACATGCTCAACAGGTGCGGTAGTTCCGCCAAGAAACCACCGGTCATACCGCAAAGAGGTAGTTCCGCGCAACACATGCCGGTACTACCGAAGTTCAACAGAGAGCAAAGTTTGCATTCGTTTCAACTCAATTTTGCAAAACATATTTGCCAAATTGATACGTGATGCAAACACAAGACAAAGGCATGATTCTCAACAAGTTGCAAAACACATTTTCCAACTTTTAGAATCAATACCACAAGGAATAAGGTACATGGACTTAAACAATTTGCAAAACACATTCGCAAACTAAGTCACATGCTACAAGGACTAAACATGAGCTACAACTATTTGTAAAACACATTCACAAATATTGGCAACATGTTAAACAAGGATAAGGTACATGGACTACAACTATTTGCAAAACACATTTGCAAACTAGTCACATGCTACGACAGATAAGCACTTAGCTTAAACTATTTGCAAAACACATTCGCAAATAGCAACATCCCTTAAAGAGCATAGAGCAACCAAGATGAGCTATCACCACATAACTAGTTAACATATTCTTGTGAGTATATAATACTTGTATGTGAGTATAGCATAACTTGTGTACTCACATATCCTTGAATATATATAACTCGTGCAGTTAATATATTCATGTGTGTATATGAGACATGTGTGCTCATATATCCTTTGAGTATATATAACTTGTGTAGTTATATATATTCATATGAGTATATACAACTTGTGTAGTGCTTATATACTCATACCAATCTATATTCAATTATTTGCTATTGAAGTGATTATCATCAATTGCCAAAGAGGGAAAGATTGCGATATCTTGTCCCAAACCATTATGAGCTAATGGTATGGTGTGGTAATTAATGATAATCATATTGTTGGAACTAACATTTTCTATGAGTTGTGTGAAATAGGTTATGTTCCATGTGGTTGACAATTTGGGATGACATCATGTGTTGATGGTCATCAAGTCAAGAGCTTGGTGTAAAGGATGCATCATGTGTTGATGTGCATCAAGTTCAAAGATAAAGGAAATCATCGTGTGTCGATGATATTCATGAAGAAGATAAGATCATGTGTTGATCAAGTCAAAAGAAGCTTCATCATGTGTTGATGAAGGGCAAGCAAAGGATGTCATCATACGTTGATGAGCATCAAGTCAAGAACCCGGAGTTGAAGCAAGGATGTGCATCATCAAGCTTCAAGAAGTTGCTAAAGGCAAAGGTATGGCTAGCTAGGGTTAAGGATGTGTTCCTAGTCTTTTCCCGGTCTCGGTGTTTGGTTGGGAGACCGGATTGCTAGTATAGGTCGCCGTACTATTAAGAGGGGTCTTTGTCTAGTAGCTTGAGTTAGTCATGTGTTGATAGCTCATCTTGGTTGCTCTATGCTCTTTAAAGGATGTTGCTATTTGCGAATGTGTTTTACAAATAGTTTAAGCTAAGTGCAAATAGTTTAAGCTACATGTGCTCATATATCCTTTGAGTATATATAACTTCCATGAGCATAGAGCAACCAAGATGAGCTGAGAGAGATTGAGAGAGAAAGAGAGATCAAGAGTTCAGGAACTGTTCATGCATGGTACTATTCACCGCGGCTACTACAATACTTGTAATTCAATCTATTAGTTTGGTTTGCGAGTGTTCTGATTTTCTTGTAATTCAATTCAACCGAATTGGTTTGTGAGTTTGTTGTTCCACCGTGAATGATCAGGCAACTAACGGATTGAATCTCATCAGGTGGTTTGATCGACATTAGGTGGTATTAGAGCTTTTGTTGCTCACTAGTGGAGTCAAGAGCCATGGGTGTTTGTGCGGGTGATGGTGTTGCTAGGACACCTTGGGAGGAAAACTACAATGTGTTGAGTCTCAACATGCTCATGGAAGAGGTAGGCTACGACAATAGATGGCTTTTTCACTCTCGCTGCAAAGTGAGGGAGAAAGGTGTTGACTTGTCGACCGATGACAACACCTCGATCAATGCTGCTAATGTCGAGCTCGTTGAGAAATTGAAGCTAGAAACGCCGCCACATCCTCAGCCGTACAGACTGCTATGGTATGACCGTGTCGTCAAGATCAAGACCCAAGTGAAATTGTTCTTTTCATTGGGCGCCTACTCATGTGAGGTGGCGTGCGACGTTATCGCGGTGCCTATGTTGTCTTGTCATATGTTATTGGGTAGGCCATGGTGCCATGAAAACAGTGCTGACGTGCGCACACAAAGTTGCTCTTTCGTTTGGAAGAGTAGACCGCTCGTGCTACGTGCCATAGCCGCGTAAATGTTTGAAGAAAGGTGGAAGATGCGACTGTCTAACCGAAAAGAACAAGAAGAAGCCACATGTCAGGAGGCCGATTCTGTTGAAATATTTTTGGCTCCCGTACAAGTTGTAGATGAAGGGTTGGATATGAACTCAAAACTGAGGACGTTTCGCTTTGAAGGAAGGAAGGAGGATGCGGCCAGCTCCACTATTTTAGTTTTTGAAATTAATTCTTGTGTGGAATTTGTTTTGCTTGAGTTAATTATAGGAATCCCAGAGAAAAAAGATGGAGGAGAAGCGTATGAAGCTAAGCGTGCACGTACAGCACATGAATATGGGCATGGTGCGCGTGAGGAGGAGCTACACGTGTGTAGACCAGTGAACATACGAGGCATGGATATTGCATGGGAACCCGGAGGGGCAATGGAAAAACAATTGTATGTGCATGTGCATACTTTGTGTTCTATCCTTCATATTCATCAATGTTTTTGCACGAATCCTAATGTTTCCAATGAACACAAAGTTTATATTTAAAAAGCTTATCAAGTCTAGTTTCCAACGGATCAAATAGATCTTGATTTAGAGATTTCTATAAAAAAAAGTTATCGTAATTTCATTGGATACTGCACAGTCTGTCTGAAAATTGCATGTAATTTCCTATTTTGCAAAGAGTACGAACAGGATGTAATTTCCTATTTTGCAAAGAGTAGAACATGATACTAGATTGATTGAGTTGGTTTTGGATACCATTCATATGTACTGTTCACGCGTGGTAGATTCCAAAAATAGAAGAGTTGGAGTTAAGTGCATTTAGGAGGTTGAGTTGGTTTTAGACACTATTCACATGGTACTGTTCATCCAAAAGCAATTGTGCTTGCGTGGGAGGTTATTTTAGCCCCATAGCCACACCATGTAAAGTAGACAAGACAAGTTATGATTTAGATAATGAAATTCAGAAAAGCCGTTGTGGCGCATATCACGTGTTCTTCAGATGAGTTGAGAGAGATTAAGAGTTTGGGTACTGTTCATGCGTGGGCACTGTTCACCACGGCTACTACAATACTTGCAATTCAATCTATTAGATTGGTTTGAGAGTGTACTAATTTTCTTTCAATTCAATTCAGCCTAATTGGTTTGTGAGTTTGTTGTTCCACCTAGGGCTGGAAAAATAGCTTGAGACTCGCGAGCCGGCTCGGCTCGATTCAGGCTCAAGCCAGCTCGGCTCGGGCTCGATCAATTTTCGAGCTGAGCCGAGCCCAGCTTTTGGCTCGGTCACATTTTGAGCCGAGCCGAGCCGGCTCGCGAGCCGCTCGTGAGCCCATTCGAGCCATCAGTCCTTCACTGCCTTATCTTATCCCCTTCGTGGCTTCGGCCTTATACCCCCCACCCACCCACCCCAATCTCTATTCTCTGGCTTATCCTCCCCCCCAATCTCCCCGCCGCCTCCCCCGCCCTTGGCCTCGCCCCGCCCGCCTCCGGCCTCGCCTCCTCCACCTCCAGCCCCGCTCGCCGCCTCCCCCTCACCCTCCTGGCCTCCTCGCCCCGCTCGCCGCCTCCCCTCATCCTCCTCGCCCTTGCCCGCCTCCCCCTCCAGTCCTCCACCTCCTCGCCCCTCCCGCCGCCTCCCCTCGAGACCTCCTCGCCCCTCCCGCCGCCTCCCCTCCCCCTCCTCGCCCGCCCCCCCCTTCGCCTTCTCCACCCCTCGCCCTTTCTTGACTCCACGTCTCCTCCTCGCCCCTTCCGCCGTCTCCGCCTCCCGCGCTCCCCCTTCCTCTCCATCTCCCTCGTCTCCGACCGCCTCCCCGCCGACCTCCCCGACGAGTCGACGACATCTCCCTCGTCTCCGACCTTGTGTGGAGGGCTGCGGCTGAGGTGGAAGCCGGACGTCTTGCCGCCGCCGCGCTTGGAGTGGGCCCGCGGCGATGGCCGATGGTGTAGGGCTGCAGGCCGAGGCGGTGGAGTGGTGGCCCTCTACTCCGCTTCCGGCGCCGGCGACGACATCGATGCCCCATCTCCATGGCTCCATCCAGCACTGATTTTGTGATTGTTGAATCTGTTGATTGAATGTGCTTGATTCAACCGCGCTGATTGAATGTGCTTGATTCAACCGCGCCGCTGCCCGCTGCACTGATTGATTGTTGAATCTGTTGATTGAATGGATGCATGATTTTGTGATTTGGTTGATTCAACTTGAATGGATGCACAAATGCACTGCTGTAACGTTGTTCGCATCGTATCTGATGCCTGGCTCGCAAGGGTTCGCGAGCCGGCTCGAGCCGTCTTCCTAGCCGAGCCGAGCTACCTTTTTGGCCCGTGCTCAAAACGGGCCGAGCCGAGCTAAGCTTGTTACGAGAACGAGCCCAAGCGAGCCGAGCCGAGCCGGGCTCGGTTGGTTTCCAGCCCTAGTTCCACCGCGAAAGATCGGGAACTAACAGATTGAATCTCATCAGGAGATTTGATCCACATCAAGGGTCCTTATTTTCAAAGCACTTGCCATTTTGTTGCTTCCACATAGTCCAAGATGCAACCACGAAACTTTCATAAAGAAGGGATGAGAGAATTGTTGTTTTGCTTCTTCCAACATTTGATAAAATCGTATTTAGGTTATTCCACAGGATGTTGAGAAAAGTCCAGTAGTCTTGGCTGAATTGGTAGGTAAAGAAGAGGTGTTTAGAAGTTTCTTCCGTTCTTTGCTGACATAAGACATAGTGTAGATCGTTGCCATTGTAAACATGACATCTCTTGAGCATCTCTTCCGTGTTGAGTCTGTCCATTATTAATAACTGGAAGAAGACGTTATGCTTCATGACACATTTGCTCTTCCATATCTGTTGGAAAGGCCGTTGGATATTGACGCCTTGAAAGAGTAATTTGTAGTATTTACTTGAGGAGTATCGACCATTGCCCCACATATAAGTCCAACTATCATTCTAATGAAGATTTAACACAATGTTCTCCAGGTATGGCATAAGTGTATTATGTTCCTAAAGCTTAGGAAGGAGTGTGGAGCTGGTATGAAATACTTGGTTGTGCAAAAAAAAAATTCTTTACTAAAGATTTTTTGTTTTTGCCAAATGAGAATAGTCTTGGGTATTGTTGTGCAAGAACAGAACCATGCCATAATTCTTCCCAGAATAAAGGAGAGCCATCCCCTATTTGACATGAAGCAATTCCTCCGTAGAGAATGTTTAGTCTCAAAATATCCTTCCACCAAAAAGACCAAGTTTAGTTTCTCACATGAGGAACCACCCCGTCCCCATAATAAGCATTCCAGACTAGATACCCAAGGCAAGTCATGATGATTGTAAAATTTATGCAGATGCTTCATTAAAAGGGCATCATTTTGTTGTGGAAGATTTAAGACCCCCAATCCTCCTTTCCTTTTGGGTCTACAGACCACAGCCCAAGCAGCTAAAGATTTTCCTTTTGCATTAATATTAGTTCCCCTCCAAAGGCATTACCTTCTTGCCCTGTCAATTTTTTCAACCACAGCTACTGACAGGTTGAGAGTCAACATATATTAAGTGGGCAAATGGGTAAGTACCAAATTAATCATGGTCAGACTGCCACCATAAGATATGAATGCAGAGGAAGCAGATATCTGGCGTTCCACTCTATCGATCAGAGGATCGATGTCTTGAACTTTGGTTTTGTTGTCCCGAGAGGCAAACCGAGGTAAGTGAAAGGCAAAGATCCAACTTTGCATCCAATGACCCCTGTGAGCAAATGAAATTTTTCTTCACGAACATTTATTGGAATCAAGCATGACTTGTGGAAGTTTACACGCAGGCCCGATGATTGCTCAAAAGTGTTTAAAATTGCTTTGAGACAGTGAAGCTGTGATGTTGAGGCTTGCATGAAGAGAAGGGTATTGTTGGCATACTGGATAATTGGGAAGTCCGGATCATGATCCAAAGCCATCGACAGACATAACAATCCTCTTCGAAGGGCTTCATAAATAATAGATTGTAACAGATCTACCGCTAAAACAAAAAGCATGGGAGACAGGGGATCCCCTTGCCCAACTCCTCTTTTACAACAATGGGATTTCCCTGGGACTCCATTTCGAAGGATAGAGGTTCCAGATTGAAAAAGCTATGTAATCCAATTTCTCGACTTAGCGTAAAAGCCTTTATGTTCCATAATTTGAATGATTGTGTCATGCTCCACGGTATCAAATGCTTTCTCAAAATCCAATTTAACGATGATGAGTTCTTTTTTGGACTGATTACACTGATGAAGATACTCAAAGGACCATGCTAGACAATCCTGAATTGTTCTGGACTTTATAAAACCGTACTTATTTTTATGGATGAGCTTCATTATCACCTTTTGCAGCCTGTTAGCTAGGATTTTGGAGATCAATTTCAGGGAGGTGTTCAATAAAGAAATTGGTGTGAAATCGTTAACCCCTCCAGGAACAGCTTTTCGAAGTGTTCATTCAGACTTTGCCATCCGAGAGAGTAAGTCGAGTGCTTGCATTTCTACTATAACTTTCAGCGGCCATTGCATGGAAAAACTTGCTATTTTACTCACCGTAGTTCATCCTTCTAGCTGTACATATTTTCTTTAGTACAATTGCTGATAATGGAGGTGTTTGAGTATGTGCTTTTTGATGATATTTCTAAAATTCCACTCAACTCTAGAGAGGCTTACGAATTCTTCGACTGTATCAAAGAAGGCGATTGTTTGATTGCTACATTCATTCAACAACCTTTTCTCTTTCTCCCCATCACTAGTTCTCGCAGAATGCAGATGAACAACTTAGCGAATGACAATGGCATCATCTAATATTGCACCTCAGTCTTTTGCCAATTGAAGATATCGTCACAAGAGCTACAAGTGCCACGGCCACGGGAACATCGGCGTCGCGGCCCGGCCGTCGCTGCCACCAGAAGCGGAGATCGAGGCGTTCTTCGCGGTGGCGGAGCTCGCCGAACGCTGGCGATCCACGGCCAGGATGTAGTTTGTCATCCGGGAGGTTTGTGTCTACTGTTCACTAACCGGCAAAACTTGTAAACTGTTCTGATGAGTTTGCAGATGTTGGAGCAGTCGAATTCTACCGGCAACAAAGAAGTTCTCGTCCCGTTTTCACAGGTTCATCGAGTGATTAGCAATGTGGTCGGATCTCGATTTTGGAGATTGCAAGAGGGCAACTCTTCAGAAGACGAAGAAGAAATTCTGGCAGAGGTAGCAAAGGAATTAACACCTTTGCAGCAGAAGCCGAAATCCTCAGATGAAGTTTGTATTCTGACCTCACGTCTTGATACTTCTCCATCCGGCTCGCCGCCGGATTCTTCTGGCACTGGTGGTGACGAGTGGAGTCTAGTTTCTCGCCGCCGCAATGCAAATAATTCTGCTGGTTATCAACGGCAACAACGTGGATGGTTGATACGACCATGGAAAGGTCCTCTTCCTCGTCCACGTTTGCAGCCGGCGGTTCTTGGGGATTTCCTGCCGGCGGCGAAGTTGAAGTCGAGTAACAAGCCGGTACAGCTGAGCGAGCAAATTCCGGATCGAGAGCAATCTACGGAGTCGTTTCAAATTTTGAAACATGCTGTCGTGATGGGCTGTCCGATGGGCCCGGCGGGTATCAGGACTTACGGGAGATCGCTAGGAGATCTGCGTTGCTGTCACCTAAACACGCGATCGCTTATCTCTCCTGTACCAAACATATCTTACCCACCCCCTAGCTACGCGTCGATGGCGGCGCGAGAACCAGCTCGGGATCATGCTCCACCGTCCCGAAACACTCAGCCGCCGCATCATGCTCCGCCACAACGCAACTTCCACACGCAACGACAACCTCGCTATCAGGAGGAACATCCACAGCGGCAAGCCGCGCAGGGTGGTTATCGCCGGCGCCCTCAGGGCAGACTCCTTAGGCAGTTTCAGGGGCAAGGTCCTGCTCGTGTGCCCCAAACTGCTTCTACTCTAGTCTTCCAACCGAAGGCAAAACCTTTGCATGACCAGGCAGGGGAGGCGGCCGGCGACTTTGATCAGTTGGCTGTGCCCGATCAATCTGGTCAAGCTGGAGCAGAATCAATATTGGTAAAAGCTAAAAAAAACTCGTCCTCCACATTGTTTCAGATGCAAAACTACTGGTCATTTGATGGATAATTGCAAAGCCAATCTCAATTGCTACATTTGTAACAAGAAAGATGCGCATCTTCCTGCCAAATGTCCCAGACTCAAGTTCTTAGAAACCGAAGCGTCTTTGTTTGGGTTTGGTGAGCAGAAGCTTGGTTTTCTGAAAATTCAGGACTTTGATTTGAACTTGGAGATGTCCAATACCATCCCGACAGCTTTGGTCACTATCTTGGGTGGCCACCTTGCAGCGAATGTAGTACAAATTGAATTGGCTCGTCTCATTCGTTCTGATTGGAATTGGGAGGCCTTGCCACATGGTGATAATTCTTTCCTTGTCACTTTTCCTTCTGCTGAGGAACTGAAACGAATGGATGATGTTGAATTCAGGCTAAAGAATCATGGAGTTTCCATTACCATCTCAGAATGGAGTCCTTCCTTGGATGTTGTACCAGTCTACCAGCTTGATGAGGTTTGGGTGCATGTCACTGGAGTCCCTCATCCTTGGCGTCATTACCTTGGTTTTTGGGCGTTGGGTACTCTTATCGGAGATACACAAGAAGTGGATATGCTCACGTTTCGACACAAGGGAGTCATTCGCATCAAGGTTTGTTTGCTCAGCCGGGAGGATTTACCTCTCACTACAGACATGGTCTTTGGGAAGTGCGGTTACCCTATCACGTTTACTCTTGAGGAAGAGGGCTTCCAATTTGCTTTGCCGGTGTCAGATGACCCAATGAACCGTGATGATGATGGGGCTGAGACAGAGGGGGGTCCTAAGAGAGATGTTTCTTCTCATCAAAATGCTAAGCGGCTCAAAGGCGCTTCAACTAGTGAGCCACAGGCTGGACATGGTTCTGGTTCAGTTCCCATGCAGCTAGCACTTACTCCCTTCGGCAACGGCAGGCCTCCTCCATTTCGCCCTATTGTCTTGGATATGGACTTTGTAGGAACGGTTGGTGCCTCACCGGTTAGAGCTGCTCACGCGAATGAGGCTACTATTGCCACGGCATCCTCGTCGCCGGGAGATCAGCAGCAAAAGAGCTTAGCGGTGGCCTCTTCCCCACCAAGTCGCCCGCGGCATGTGGGCAGCGCGGAAGACATCAACGCCGGGACACCTTTTATCTTGTCACAGGAAGGGACTCGTTCAGTACAGAACTCGTCATCGTCGCCGCCTAAGAGCCTAGTTGCAGTCGCAGCTGCGCCGTCTAAGAGCCTAGTTGCAGTTGCAGCTTCGCCGCCTAAGAGCCCTGTCGCAGCCGCGCCGACTAAGAGCCCAGGCGCAGCCCAAAATGGGGAGCAGCCTGAGATGTCTGGGAACAAGGGGAGGTGTAGCAAAATTGCTTTATTAGCAGTTTCGCCAGAGACACCCAAACCTAATGGGATGAACAACACCGTGATTCCATCCCTGGAGAACTACAATGGTCTTCGTCGAAGCAGCCGTGTGAATATGGAAAACAACGGCATTTCTGTTGCTGATGAGGACTCGTTGAACAAGGCGATGAGGCGTAAAGCGGCACGAAATTTGGATGGGGCACCTACGGGATCGGGTGCCACTCAGCCTTTCTTTCCTACCAGTGCTCCTGCAACTCCTTTCCTACAAGGTAAACAAGTTGTTTCAATTCGGTCTTTACCCGATGATAGTATTATTTCTCATCTGAATAATTTGGGAGTTTCTTTGGGATCCACTAGTAGTGATATTGCTATTTCGGTTAATAAGTTGAAACACATTGAGGTTGATAGATTAGTGATGGTTCCTAGATCACTTGATTCTCATTCTGTTAAGGGAGACAATCCTTTTGAGGCTAGTGATGACGAGGATGTTGTACATGACGGTACCCTACTCGATCACTTAGTTAAGGAAGTTTCCGAGGTTGGTTTAGATGAGGCGGACCTGGGCACTACAATTAGTGACTTGATGGTTTCTGCGAGGAAATCTAAATCAAGCAAGAAGAAAGGACGGAAAACCCGTTCGGATGGAAATAAATCTTCCCGATTTGTGTCCTCATGAAAGGCATATACTGGAATAGCAGAGGTCTTTCGGACTTGGCTAAATATAGGTATGTGGCGGATTGTATAAAGGAACACAATTTAGATTTTGTTGCAATTTTGGAGACGAGGAAGAATGACATGTCAACGACGAATCTAAGTCGCCTATCTGGGGGAGCAGATTTCGTTTGGCATTGTCTTCCTACACGTGGTCGATCTGGGGGGATTTTACTTGGTATTAATGCCTCTGTTTTAGATTTGTCTCTGATTGCCGAAGGTGAATTTTATGTCAAATTTCACTTGACTAATAAGGAGGACAATTTCAAATGGATTCTTATGGCGATTTATGGGCCAGCGCAGGATGATTTCAAAGCCAGTTTTCTGGCAGAGTTAGTTCGTGCGTGCCAACAAAACCACCTTCCGACCTTAATCGGTGGGGATTTTAACATTTTAAGATGCAGCTCAGAGAAGAACAATGATAGATATAGTTCTCGGTGGCCATTTCTCTTCAATGCTGTAATTGACAGCCTTGACCTTAGAGAGATAGCTTTATCGGGACGACAATTTACTTGGTCTAATTCCCTTCCTAATCCAACTTACGAGAAGTTAGACAGAGTTCTAATGACAACAGATTGGGAATCCAAGTATCCTTTGGTCTCGGTTCATGCTCTAGACAGAGGCATTTCAGATCACACGCCTCTTTTACTTCAAACAGGAAGGTTGGCTTTCATGGGGAACCATAAGTTGTTCAAACTTGAACTAGGCTGGTTCTTACGTGAGGATTTTCGAGATCGTGTCAAGGAAATCTGGAATAAGCTAGTTACGGGCCGTAACTCCGTTCAACGATGGAACAATAAGATGAGTGCATTGCGCAGGTATCTGAGGGGCTGGGCAGTGCAGACTAGCGGTTCATATAAGCAACAGAAAGCTAGTCTCCAAAATACCATTGATGCTTTGGACATCACTGCTGAGGTACGAGACCTAACTGATTCTGAGAGAGAGCAGCTTGCTCAATCAAGAGATCAGTTGGCTAGACTTCTTCGGGAGGAAGAAATCAAATGGTACCAAAGAGCAAAGGTGTTAGATGTCCTTTCGGGTGATAATAATACGAAATATTATCACATGGTAGCCAATGGTAAACATAGGAAGAAACTAATTTTTTTCCTTGATCAGGAAGAAGGAAAAATAGAAGGGAATACAGCACTCAAGTCATACATTACTAATTTCTATAAGAAACTCTTTGGCCAACCTGAGGATTCTTACTTTACACTAGATGAATCTACTATTGAGGATTTATCACAGGTTACGAAGTTGGAAAATGAGTTCCTTACGGCACCTTTTTCAGAGGAGGAGGTTCGGGGAGCTGTTTTTGAAATGGCACATAACAAAGCTCCTGGACCAGATGGTTTTCCGGCGGAGTTCTATCAAAAATTCTGGGATATCATCAAGGATGATCTGATGAATCTATTCAAGGAACTCCATGCTGGAGATCTCCCCCTGTTTAGTCTCAATTTTGGGGTAATAACTCTCATTCCAAAAGTTCAAGAAGCAAACAGAATACAGCAATACAGGCCAATATGTCTGTTAAATGTCAGTTTCAAAATTTTCACCAAAGTCGCGACAAACAGAATTAATTCTGTGGCGGACCATGTGGTGAGTCCTACACAAACTGCCTTTATGCGAGGACGTAACATCCTTGAAGGAGTTGTAGTTCTACATGAGACAGTACATGAATTGCATCATAAGAATTTGAATGGGGTGATTTTTAAAATCAACTTTGAAAAAGCCTATGATAAGGTCAAATGGCCTTTTCTACTGCAAACCTTACGGATGAAAGGTTTCTCGCCCAAGTGGATCTCTTGGGTTGAGTCTTTTGTCTCAGGAGGGAGTGTGGCGGTCAAAGTCAATGAGGAGGTAGGACATTTCTTCCAAACTAAGAAAGGTTTACGACAAGGAGACCCTTTATCGCCGATGCTCTTCAATATCATAGCTGACATGTTGGCTGTTCTAATCAATAGGGCCAAGGCAGATGGGCAAATTATAGGGATAGTACCACATCTCATTGATGGTGGACTCTCTATCCTCTGATATCTTGATGATCTGATTCTCTTTATGGAACATGATCCGGAGAAAGCTCGAAATTTGAAGTTATTGCTTTATGTTTTTGAGCAACTATCGGGACTAAAAATTAATTTCCATAAAAGTGAATTATACTGCTTTGGCAAAGCTAGAGATTTTGAGCAAGAATACACAGAGTTATTTGGTTGCTCCACAGGTGAATTTCCAATTCGGTACTTGGGTATACCTATACATTATAGGAAGCTAAGAAATGCCGATTGGAGAGAAGTGGTGGAAAGATTTGAGAAGCGACTCAGTAGCTGGAAAGGGAAACTTCTATCCATCGGAGGACGACTCACTCTGATTAACTCAGTGCTAAGCAGCCTCCCAATGTACATGATGTCTTTCTTTGCGATTCCGAGAGGGGTACTAAAAAAACTCAACTACTATCGCTCTAGGTTCTTCTGGCAGAGTGATGGTCAAAAAAAGAAGTATCGTTTGGCTAAATGGAATATAGTGTGCCGTCCTAAAGATCAAGGGGGTTTAGGAATCCATGATCTGGATATTAAAAACACAGCCTTACTCAGCAAGTGGCTATTTAGGTTGCTTACTACAGATGGAGTTTGGCAGCAGCTAATACGAAATAAGTATTTGGGCTCCCAGCCTCTTTCACAGGTTCAGTGGAAGGCCGGGGATTCACATTTTTGGGCAAGTCTAATGAAGGTGAAACGGGATTTCTTCCGTTTTGGATCCTTCATAATCAAAGATGGTTCCCAAATTAGGTTCTGGGAAGATATCTGGTTGGGAAATGTGACCCTGCGGGAACAGTACCCTAGCCTCTACAATATTGTTAGGCACAAGCAGGTATCTGTCGCAGAAGTCTTGCTAACGGACCCTCCAAACTTTTCATGGAGAAGGGATTTAATTGGTTCAAAATTAGTGGCATGGAATAAGCTATTACCACGCATCGCTAATATAGAACTAATTCAAGAGCAAGATGAGTTTCGATGGAATCTGTCCTCTAATGGACAATTCACTGTGAAGTCTCATTACTTAGCACTAGTCCATAGTGATGTCCCTCATATAAACAAACGACTTTGGAAATTAAAGGTACCTCTAAAGGTAAAGGTTTTCCTTTGGTATCTCCACCGTGGAGTGGTGTTAACCAAGGATAACCTAGCAAAACGTAATTGGCAAGGCAATCAAGATTGTTGTTTTTGTCAATATAATGAGACAATTAAACACCTCTTCTTTAATGTCATTTTGCCCGCTCAGTTTGGTCTATCATACATGTGGCAAGTGGGATTAGACCTCCTCATCATGTTTCTCACATGTTTTCTGGTTGGCTTAGGGGAGTCCAGAAGAATTTACAACTATATGTCCTGTTAGGGGCGGCTGCTACTTGTTGGTCGCTTTGGTTATGCAGGAATGAGATGGTTTTTGATAGAAAAGTTATTTCCTCTCCATTGCAGGTGGTCTATTTAATTATCCATTGGCTGCGTACCTGGGTCATACTACAGAAGCCGGGTGCACGGGATTTGGTTATTGCGGGATGTTTGCACTTGGAGCAGGTGGTCAGAGAGTGTTTTACCCAGGGACATGGGTGGCGATCTAGCCTCAAGATTGATGGCCCTTGACTCTTCCCGCACTTCTTTTGTTTTATTTTTGTGGGTGTCGTGTGTGTTTTGGCTGTGTGCATCCTCGTTATGTAGAGGCCGAGAGTGATCTCAGTGATTGTATCACCTTGATGTTTTTGTCTGAGTTCAATAAAAGCTTCCATTATCTAAAAAAAACATTTGATGAGAGTGGCCAGATGAGAGAGGTGTCTACTCCACTTCTTCAAGCAACATTGGAGAAATTTGAATTTTGCTGATAATCTCTTAGCACTATTCTAAGATTGACAATTTGTGTGAAAAGCGAAGTGCACCACCTCAGAAAAACCAGGGTGTTCGATCTAGTAATTTTTGGACCTAAAAATTGAAGCCCTGGGGATAGAAGTATGGATGTTAACCATGCAAGGAGTGTGATTAGAGATGTATTTGGTGAGGGGTTTAACAATAGTATTACGATATTTTGTAGTCCAATTCATTGAGGTGAAGAAATAATCCAGTTGCTCAAGTGTGGGTTTGTTTGCATATTTGTGAGAGCCCCCAGAGATTTAACTTGTAATGCTTAACCTACCAAATGGTCCTAGCATCACAAGAGAAATTTCCCGCCATCGATGTATAATGTACCTCACAGGAACAGTACACATACACTTTCACAAACATCAAGCCATACACAAGTTATTACAATACCATAATCTTCATAGTTTACAACATTACAAACATACAAGGTTCAGATTTCATACATAGGGATGACCGGCCAAATAGCACAATAAAATACAGAGTTCGCAGTGGAAACACAAGCCATAATATGGCAGCAACAAAATCCAACCAGCTGACCTTACCCACAAGGAAACCGACCGGTAAACCACCGAACTAGTCATCGCGTTTGTAGTCAATCTCACATGGGCTAACCCATTGGGGTTCAACCTCCTCTGCAGCAAGTGGACAATCCGGTTGAGTACAAAGTTGTACTCACAAGTCTTACAAATAGCAAAATATAGTAGATGCATTCAAGTATCAAAGGAAGGCTATTACACTAGGCAATTTTCAGCATATAGGCATTTTCTTTGCTATAGAGTAATAGATTGTAAGGCAATTTACCAAATCTATTTTTATTTGCTTGAATAATAGTGAGGCAATAATTAGGGACATAAATAACAACCTAGAAGTGGCTGCCCACAGCCACCACAACAATAGCATAAATTGTCTATTCGTACCACCCGATTTCAAATTTTATCGAAAATGTAGAGTCTAACTCTTGCACGATCTAACCAAGCGTGTTCATAACCAAGGACTTGGCTATTCGAATATATTATACCCCGCAGGGGTGTACAAATTTACCCACATGCCAGACCGCTCCTTTGCCAAGCTATATAGCACACTTCCTAAGGTATGTCGACAGAGCTAAGTCCTACGAGATGTTTTCCAATGAAATGCATTAGCTAAGAGCCGCCCTATGGATGCGAAGACCTTTGTGAACCATCCTTGTGTGTGTAGACAAGGCTCCCACGAAGGACCCATACGTTGTGACAGAGTCACTGGTAAAGCCTCAGCAACTACCGATGCCCCTTAGGCGAGGGAACCTAACCGGAACTCACCCCGCACATTTCCATTAATAACAGAATATTTTTCTCCCTAATAACTACCACCTGCGCCTCAGAGTTAACACACAACAAAGTAATAAGTCAAGAGGGGTCCCATATGTCCCTCATGTGGATGCACACAATAATGCTTGGATCAGTGACACAAGTTGTTTCGGTCCTTGTTAACTTGGGCACAAACCACACACCCGATAACCACACCATACATACCATCTGCCCAATTCCAAATCGTTTTATTTTCAGTTTCAATTTTCCAAATATGATACTTACATGAGTACCCTGACCCAAGTAATTAAACTAATGATATAATGACCATCACTGAACAATGATCCCCATTCTACCGAAACTAAGCATTGCTAAGCGACACGACTCGTATATGGTATAAATAACCATAACTCATCCATTGAGCTCTAATTTATCAGTAGGAATATCAACCTAGGATTAGTGGCAAGGGATGAACATTTACCTATAGCTCATGAAACTACTAGGATTAACTACCTCTAACGAGAAATTAATCATCAAATAGAGCAGGCATACATACAGTTACAAAACAAGATAATAGTATTTGAACATAGTAGGATCAACATAATCAAATGAGGGGGGGGGGCTGCTTGCCCTGCCAGGGATAGTCCAGATGCTGCTGAGGATCACTTTCGTATGCACTCGTATCTCCGCAATCTATCGAACGAATGAGAAGAACGAATAAGAATGAATAGCGCCGAAAGTAACAAAAAAAATTCAATTTCATCTAAAATGCATGAAAATCATTTTTATCTCCCTCACAATATGAACAATGAGATGGACCATGATATCGAAAAACGATGGAGGCAAAAACATCTTAAGATGATATAGAGTCGTCACCACCTCGTCCTACAGAGTATCTAGTCCTTCGGGATCGATGACCTTCTGAGCAATTGTGTTAAAGAAATAACACAGCCTCATAATTGTCTCTTGGACCTTGATCGGCAAAATACTTCTAATTGCAACAGGGAGCATCTGTGTCATCAGCACATCACAATCATGAGACTTTATGCCAATTAACTTCAAATCTTCCATCGAAACAAGTTTCTTCATGTTGGCAGAGTAACCGAACGAAAATTTCACACCACGCAAGCACTGGTACAGTTAAGTTCTCTCGACCTTGGACAGAGTGTAACAAGCAGGGGAAGGTACGTTCGTCCTTTCTCGGTCTTTGTCGGTGCTAACTCAGGTCTGATGTCCATATCAACCAAGTCAAGCCGTGCGTTGACACCATCCTTTGTTTTGTCACGAATGTTCAGTAAGAGGCCAATCAAGTTGTCACATACATTCTTTTCTACATAAATGACGTCGATGCAGTGGCGAATTTCTTGGTGCTCCCAATAAGGTAAGTCCCAAAATATTGATCTCTTCTTTCAAATGTTCTTCTCATAGGTCCTCGATTTACATCCCTTTCCGAGCACAACATCTAAATCCTTAACCATATCATAGACCTCTTTTTCGCTTAAATGCCTTGGAGCTGAACTATCCTCATTCTCTCCGTCGAATTGTTTCTTCATCCTGCAGTATGGGTGAGCCCTCCGAAGGAACCTACCGTGACGCATGTACACGGTTTTGCACGAGTGCTTCAGTCACATGCTCTCGGTATCATCTAAGCAGTGAGTACATGCTTTGGCCCTTTTTGTACTCTGGCCCGACAGGTTAGCAAGGGCAGGATAATCATGTATGGTGTAGAACAATAAGGAGCGTAAAGTGAAGTTCTCTCATTTGTACGCATCCCATACCTGTACCCCTTCGATCCACAGTATTTTTAGATCTTCCATTAATGGTGCTAGGTACACATCAATATCATTCCCAGGTTACTTTGGCCCTTGGATAAGTATCAACAGCAAAATATACTTCCGCTTTATACACAACCAGGGAGGAAAATTGTAGATACAGAGAGTCACGGGACAAGTGCTTTGTCGGCTACTCATATTATCGAAAGGATTCATTCCATCTGTACTCAATCCAAACCTTATATTCCTCAGTTCCGCACCAAAGTCTGCAAACCTCCTATCGATGGTTCTCCACCGAGCGGAATCAGCAGGGTGTCTTAGCTTTCCATCCTTCTTACGCTCCTCCGAGTGCCAACGCAGCAATTTTGCCTCCTTTGGGTTCACAAAAAACTGCTTCAAACGGGGAATTACAGGAAGATACAACATCACCTTAGCAGGAGGTTCTTTCTTCACCTCGATTCCCTCACCGTCATCTGATTGATTCTTACACTTGTATTGGGATGCGTTGCACATTGGACATACATGCATGTTTGCATACTGTTTACAGTAGAGGATATAGTCGTTCGGACATGCATGTATTCTTTATACATCCATTCCCAATGGATAAAGAATCTTCTTAGCTTTGTAGGTGGTTTTGGGCAACTCGTTTTCCTCCAGAACCAAGTCCGCTAAGAGACCTAACAGCATCGTAAAACTCTTGATTGACCAACCGTTGTTTGCCTTCAATTTCCGCAGTTCAAGAACGGATGATAACCTTGTGTACTTCAACTTGCAGCACGTGAACAAAGGTGTGAGAGCCGCCGGGCGATTTAACTTGTAATGCTTAATCCTCCAACTGATCCTAGCATCACAAATTAAATTTTCCCGCTCTCGGTGAATTATGTACCTCCCAGGAGCGGTACACATACACCTTCACAATATAGTGTCAAACCATACACAGGTGATCAGAATATTGCAAGATAAAGTATCAAATACGCAGCGGAAAACAATAAATGAACTAAAATTAAACCATAAAATAACCAGCGATGGAGTCCCAATGGCTCGCCATAATCCATAGGGCAACCGACTGGTGTTAAAACCTTAGCAATTCAACGTTCCCTGCGCATCTTTCTTTACCCGAATTGATCTCAATACCTGCTGTCCAGATTAGTAAACAAAAGCAAACAGTGAGTACACGAATGTACTCCGCAAGACTTACAATTAACAAACATATACATAGCTACATGCAAGCTCTACTCAAAGGAGAAGGCTATATGGTTCATTTTCAGTGCAAAGCAATATTTCAATTAAAATACAATGTAGTAGATTCAAATGGCAAGTTAGCAAACATTTTTAATACTTCAAATAACAGCGAGTAATTAACATTAGACATTAACAGAACATCTACATGTGGCTGCCCCGGCAGCACACAACAATAGCATGAGAAACCATTCTCAATACTACCCATCAAGTTTTAAGTTTAATATCCAAAATATTGAATCTAACTCTCGAAAGACCTCCCCAAGTATGTCCATAACCAAGGACTTGGCTATTCGAATAGATTAAACCCTGAAGGGGTGTACAACTTTACCCACATGTCAGACCGCTCCTTTTGCCACCGGATAAAGCACACTTCCGAAGGTATGCCGGCAAAGCTAAGTCCTACGAGACGTTTTCCAATATTGTGCATTAGCTACGAGCCGCCCGCATGGGTGAAACCCTCCGTGAACCACCCTTGTGTGTGTAAACGGGGCTCCCACGGAGGACCCACACGTTGTGTCGGACATCGGCCCAGCCTTAGCAACTACCAATGCCCCTCGAGTTGGAGGACCCAGACAGGAACCCCACCCCGCACACCCAGCATACATAGAATATTTCTTTTTCAACACAACACACATACACCCACCACCTGCGACTCGAAGCTAACACATGCCAAAGTACTAAGTCAAGAGGGGTTCCCAATACCCTCATGTGGTTGCATGCAGTAATGCTTGGCTTAGTCACTACACCATGGCACAATATTAAGGGCAATGCAATTGCCGGAAAAACTTTTTTCGGCAATTTATCTCTTGACAATGTGTATTCCGGCACTTATTGCTGCCGGTAAAGTGTTGCTTGGAAAGACTTTTCCCGGCAGATATGTGTTTTCAGCGATTAAAGTGCCCTAGATAAGTTGGTTTTCCCCGCGATTAGAGTTTCCCGGCGATTAGATTTTTCCCGATTGGAGTTTTCCGGCGATTATATGTATTGCCAGATTAACATGCCCTCGATTGTATGTTTTGCCGGCAGTTAACATGCCCTCGATTGTATGTTTTGCCGGCAGTTAACATGCCCTCGATTGTATGTTTTGCCGGCAGTTAAGTGCCCTAGATAATTTTGTTTTCCCCGGCAGTTAGACTTATTCCCGGCAGTTAACTACCCTAGATTGTGTATTGTCCCTGCCAGAATAGACACCTATATACATGTAAAATACCAATATAATTTAATTACGCCGCTAAGATATTTTCTCAATAGTTTGCACCATTCAACCAGAATTTAGAAAACATACAATTTTCTCAATCATCATGCAAAATACATAAACCTGAAATATAATATTTCTGATAAGCATAACAGTACATGTGCAGTACACCATACACATGCAATTTCAGAATTCTGAGTATTCTAATATAGCCACGATCTCCTTGGCATATAGAAAATATCCATACAAAAAAGTCGACAATACTAGTCTATCCTTCGCACATGTAAATTCTCGAGCCCCTTCTATCATAATACTAGTCTATCCTTGGTATTTACAAAACATCTACGCAAAAGAAGTCGATAATGAAATCATCATGCTATCACCGTTTGCAAAATAAGGACGATCACTCTATCAGCAAATAATAACTTCAACAGCCCTTATATTTTGTACCTGAAAAGAAATTCGAGAAGTCAATAACCAAAAACCATATATCCCTCGTTTTCAGCACATAAACGATGTAAAAACACATGTTGTTCTGTGGTTCACATGAAAAATTGAAGAAACGTCCCCCTTGATTTGTTAAACCATACGGCATTGTTGGTGCTTAAGCACGCTTCAACGATGGCCATATATGCCCACTAAACATGGTAGGATTTGGTAAGATTGCATATAATCATTCTTCCTAGATTTACAATTTCCTAAGAAAAATTTCATCCTACAATTTACTGGGGTGTGCATTTGAATAGACATGCCATTTTCACTATACATTTTGTCGGTATGCAGAATGTCGAGGCTAGTTTGAGTTTAGTTAGCGACTAGGCTTGAACATTCCTTTAAATAACTAATTTGACAACATGAACAGCTTGTACATGCATGATAAAGTTCGATATTATTGGCATCTATTCCCCAAGCGTTACATGCTTCTTGTCCTAACTAGTGAAAAATACTTGAATTTAAATTTATCTCCCTAAGATGGTAAGTGTTGCTAGTTAGTACTGCTTGGTAGAGATAGTGTGACAATCGACCCACAATACCAGCACGACGACATCTGCTTGAGCAAGAAAGGGATAGAACACAGTGAAAGAACGTATTCACTTGAAGCTAAGAGTGACACGAGATTGAGCAAGCCCCGACCTGAAGTTATGCCCGCATTTGTGCCTTCAATTGTTTTCTCTAACATTTCAAAAATACAAGCATAAGAGATCAGACAACAAGTGTGCAAGGACCAAACAATAATGAAAGTTGAACTCACTTCCTGTCTTGCTCCATCTTAGGACACCGTACTTGTACCCTATCAACGATGAAATTGTTCTCATATACATGACATATTGGAAACTGCCCTCCTACTATAACAGCTGATCCTGAGAATGTGTCTTTCACCTGAAGGAGTTGAAAGTAATATTCTTAATCGGTATAAAGTAGTAAACACACTGTAAACCTCATGGCAACTGAATTATATAAGAAAAAACGTCAAAGCATGAGCAGAGTCTACAGATAAAAATTAATAAATTATACAATTGGAATGATATGGAACCATTGCGAGCGATATTGTAACTCAGAGTCACACATATCTTGTAAGTTCAAGTCTACAGATAAAAATTAATAAATTATACAATTGGAATGATATGGTATCACTGACATTTAAGGATCAGTACCATGATGGGGAAAACCGGAAAAGGTCTAGAACTTCTAGAATTTTAGCAAACCAAGAACATTAATCTGATATATACAAATACAAACAAGTTCATATGATCGAATCGACATCTTGATATGACTACTCCATAATGCAAGATTATGCGCTCCTTGAATATTTCCAATCTTGTAGGTAGTTGTAGATTTAGTTTCTCAAAGCACAACAAAGACACAAAGACATTCATAAAATATGGTAAGGAGGCAGAAGGTATGACTTACATTTCTCAACTTCCTATGTGTGAATAACATCAAAGATGCCAAATTCAAAGGGTGTGAGCTTTTCGTCTTTCTCGTTTGTGTCTCAATAATAACAGTAACAACCTTATGATAGCCCTCCACTTTGCCTTTATTATATGGTTAAAAAGACACTTCTGCAAAATGATTGCCATTGCTATGGACACATTCTGTTTGTCCCATCAATTCCATGAGACAACAAAATTATTGTTTCATGACTTACCACTATAATATTCTTGGCATAGCACATGAACTTGGTTTCATGAGTCTTTGAGTCCAGAAAAGCTGTTTAAAATTACATATGTCCATATGCTATTAGTATGCAACCATAATCAGGCAATTTCAGCTATTACTTTTCGTCATAATTTTCACAGAACAACCAATTCAAAGGCAGAGAAAAGCTAAGAACTTCGCCACTTACTCGCATACATCAGATTTTGGTTGCGAGAACTGGGGTCTTTATGACAAGCCAAATATGCCCAAGACGAACAGGGTGAATTTATGTCACAGGTTCCTGGAAAAAAGAACATCAAGAAGTGCACATTTTAGTTACTTCACAGATTCTATAGTTGGCAATTAACAATCCACACATGTCATTTAATTGTAAACAGAAATCTATGGCAGCCATCACCACCTTGTACAGATACACAAACACAATAGAATGAACTTAAGCAAACTGCTATGCAAAATAATACCTTAGATGTCCATTCTCTGCTTCTTGCACCAATAGCAAGCAAATGTTAGGCACAGACATATCTCATTCTAAGGCACATGGAAATGACCAACACTATAAAACAGAACTATTTAGAGTTCAAGGGTAAAACAGAACTACCAAAGTAACACTAGTGTGCGCAGATTGAGGTTTCTGCCTCAACCCATCCTCATAGTCAAGTAATCACAATTCACAAGGCATCAACAAGGTTGAGTTTTCTTATGGATCTAAGGCAATGATTCCTGCTAAGTATATGTATGTGGTTTATCCCCTTGAAAAATTCAAGTATATGTAGGTATTTATGAGGCTGTAACCATGGGATCTTGGCAAGTCCCTCATAAGTCATTGTACACGACAGTTATTTGCTTTTAAAATATTTTCAATTAGAAAAACTGTATTTAAAAAGTTTAAAACTTTTGCTAAATTAACTTGATTAACATAAACTAGGCAATGCTTTATAGGCATACAATTTCCATCAATTCAAAGAAGATTTATTTGACTTTGTCTTTGCATTCTGTTATAATCAGGCCTTTTGCACATTTGGTGCTATCATTATCATGCATTACTCAACTTAAAGTGATCATTCATATATCACCAGAATTGATGATATCTAACCTTCAAGAATACAAATTCATCGGTGTCTTTTCCTTAAACCTATGATACTTCGTGTTTTCTTTCGTCTAAATGGAGTAGAGAGGAAGGGGAGGATACCTCGATTAATGCGGCATCGTGACAGAAGACCACCACCAGTAGCAAGCCCACCTCCAACACCATGAGCATGCATCAGCTAACAAGTAGCAGAGTAGTGAGTCAAGCTCAAGCACAAAAATCCGAAATTAGTAGAAGGAGGGGGTATTACCTCAGGAAGAAATGGGTTGAACTAACAATGAATCAAAATCAGCCTTCCTAGTAGCAATCCACCTCCATTTCTTCTGCCTTGCTCAAATAGCAGATCAACCCACATCCATTTCCCTTACCTTGTGTGAACCAAAAAGACATCAAAATCAGAGAACAAATCAAGTTTAAGCTGTAAGGAAAGTAGGGACTCAGGAGGCGAGCCAGAGGGAGAGCCGAGGCCCAGCCACGCCGGGGAGGCCGGAGGCAGAGGTGGTATTAGGAGCCAAGAGGAGCACAGCGGCGGGCCGGCGGCGGCCGGAGGCCAAGCCGCTGGGCCAGGCCAAGCCAGAAGGGGAGAAGCCGAGTGGAGCCGGAGGGCTGGAGGTTCAATTCTCACTGAAATTCAAGATAGCTGACGCGGCATGTGCCTATCAAGAAGGATAGTAACACAAGAAGTCAGTATAAGATTACTAATTCATAAGATGCATAATATTAAATAGGTGTACAAAACTTCTTGTTCATTCATAACACAGCTATCAAGAATTGCATAAACGTAATATCACTATGCATTCAAAACACCAAAACGATGATCGATTCAAAAGGCGGTTTTCAAACATTGCATGAACTTAATATATATACCATGCTACTGACATAATAGTTTCTATCATCTTGATTCACCAAGATGAGTAAGTAGGTCTTGCACAATAAAAATGAAATGATATCGTGCAAGAAAAATCGATCGGGTTATACATGGAAACTTATTAGAAACAAATAGTTATTCAAATTTAAGAAATGAATATCAACATTATCAAGGATAGCAGGCTAGAGCAATATCTAAAGAATACAAAGTTACTCATGTTCATTATTTCCATACTGGTAAAGAAATAGTGAATTTAGTCGAACTAGCACATAAAGAGAATTAAATTACATTTATCTATTGAAGAACCATGTTAAAAGCCAGAAGCTCAAATGGAGTAGAACGTATCTTACACTTGGGTGTGCCATATCTACGTAGAACATTTTGGACCAATATCTACTTAACACACTAAAATCTCTAAATCCAAGTTTAGCAGCAGACAATCACCTAGTTCTCTGCTGATGTAATTTCAATAAGCAGTAAAAGCCATAAAAATTATTGTAAATAAAATAAGGAATTGTGAGTAAAAAGGGTGTGAGATCAAGTTTAAGGCTGATATTTAAGCACTTACCTGCACCCGTGGATTCTGAAAATCATCCATGGCATTCGCCAATGTAGGAAGCACCTTGTTGTGGATGGTCATCAAATGGTCGAGGAGTGATTCAGCGATGTAATCCGCGAGGCGCGCGAAGATGAGCAGCGCCGACTCCTGCAGGTTGGGCGCCTCGGGGCTGGAGGCTGCGTGGAAGAGGAACGGGAGCAGCTTGGCCCACGTGTTCTCCGGGAGGAGCAGCAGGCGAAGCTTCGGATATAGCGTCGCAGACCTCCATGATGGCTTGGGGGTGTCGGATGCAGCCTGAGAGGAGGTGGGACTTGAGCGTGCTGGCCGTGGGAGAGAGAGTGCGGCAGGCGGGGCCGCCTTGGCCTTTGGACGAGTCGGAGGAGGGGCTCGGGGACAGAGCTTGCGGAGAGGCGGCCAAGGAGGCAAGGCCACTGAGGGCGGGCGCCGTCGGGAGGAGAGCGGTCTTGGGAGATTGGGGTGGCTGGGAGGAGGGCAACCTTGGGAGGAGGGGCGGTCGGGAGGAGAGCAACGAGGAGGAGGGGTGGCGGGGAGCGGGGCGGCCGGGAGGAGGGGTGGCAGGAGCGGGGCGGCCGGGGAGTTGGGGAGCCGCGGGGAGGTTGGAGCGGGCAGGAGGGCAATGGGGAAAGGATTTATTTTTGGAGGGATAAGGTCAGCAGCTTGGGCGCCTATCTTCTCTACAATTTTCATCTTCCCGCCTACGCCTATCTCCTCTACAATTTTCATCTTCCCGCCTAATGGTTTGCCCAATATTATTCCTGGCAGATATATTGACCTAGTTGACTTTTTTTAGGGCAGATGTGTTGTAGCTAATACAATAATTATTGCCGGCAGATAAATTGCTCTAAACAATAATTATTGCCGGCAGATAATGTGACCCTCAATCTTTTGGATATTCCCGGCACATGTTTTGCTACTCATCCCATTTTTTCCCGGCAGATTATTGCCCTTAATGCTATGCCATGGTGTAGTGAGTGGGATGAGATGTTCGGTCCTTGTTAACTCGGGCACCAAGCACACACCCAATAGCACACCAACCAACCAATATGCCCAAGTCTAAAACATTTTATTTCTATTTTTAGTTTTCCAAATATAATAGCACAAGGTGCTGGTTATAACATAATAAAAATGATTTGTGTGATCAAGGTTATCGACAAGTCGATAACCGCCCAATCTACCAGAAACTAAGCATTATTAAGCATGACACCGAATAAACATAAATAGACCATATAACATTTACCGGGCTCTAATTCACCAGCAGGATTATTGACTTAGACTAGTGGCAGGGGATGAACAATTTTAGGGAATTCATGCAACATGATTAACTACCTCTAATCGACAAAATTAACTTGACAAATAAAGCATGCATACATACAGTTGCAAAATGAGATAGTAATTTTTGAAAGTAATAGGATCAACATGCATCAACAGAAAACTGCTTGCCTTTGTTTGCTGGAATTCTAGACATTCTCACGAACTTCTTAATTGCATTCCAAATCATTGTCATCTAACGGTAAGAACTGACAAATCAAAAGCATCGAATAAACACCAAAATTCCAAAAGTCTCCAAAAATCGTGAAATTAATACAGAAGAAAAATATTGACTTTTGATGAAAGAATTATTTCAATTTGAATTAATTATGAAATACTGAAATGGTTTCTATGGCAAGGTAAGCCAAAAGTCAAACAACAAAGTTGTTCATATTTAATCTCTAATTTACCCAGCTTGAACTTCTTATAACATTTATTAATCCTTAACAATTTAGTTTACTAACTTGGCTGCCATCTTAGATTAGGGTGCTCCTAAAAGTGTTCACAAAGCTTACTCTGTTCAAACATTGCAAAATAAAGATTCTGTTGTTCTATGATGGATTCATAACATTCATCTCCATATTTGTTTTCAAATAGGTTTGTCCCGACAGCTTAAGTGTTTCAAAGGCTAATAAGATCAGTGATCCTTTTAATTACTAGACCCTAACAGGTCATTAACCTACTATCAACACTCAACATCTACGGACTACATTCTGCTGAATTTTGAATGCACTCATTCATTAAGATTTCCAGATCTGGTTGTCCCAAAGAACTAAATGACCAGCTGACTAATCGATTTACTAACCTTTCCAACAACTGTGCTAACCAAGCCATTAGTCCATTGACAAAACTATCTTCAGATTACTATTCACAAACCTATAACAGCAAATCTTTCATCTAAACCACCTTATCTGCTCAAAACTTCAACAAAAGGAAAATTCACTGTTAATGTCAACTAACTTCTTCCAATTAAGTTTTCAAAATGCCAATCACAAGATTGAATGACAAGTCAGACAAAAATGGTTGGCCTGCAAGAGGCTTACTGACAAAATCTCATTACCTTCTCTGATCTAGCACCTACAACAACACAACTTTAGAAATGAAATTAAGCTGTTGCCAAATAGTAAGTCCTACCGAAATCACTTATCCAGTTACTAATTTGATTTGAGTAATCTAGCGGTTGGTCAAAAGGTCTAAAAGCATATGTATTGAATTGTTCTTACTGGAGGCTCTACTTCTCAGGGAGACAAAGAAAGAAGACAAAAGGGAGCACAGAGGGGAGCTCGGGCCAAATTGGGGCAGCAGCCATCGCCGGCGACAGGGAGGTTGGTGGTGGCAGGAAGTAGCAAAAATGGAATCGTGGCAGCATGGTGGTCCTAATGGTGGTGGAGGCACAGCCGGAGCGGGACGGTGGCGGCTGGGAGATGGCTCGTGGTGGCCGGCCGTAGGGGTGAAACGGTGCGGTGGCATTCGGATGGGAGACGGAGAGAGATAAGGGGAGCATGAGCTTACTTAGGGTACCTGGACTGCGATGGGGTGGTCGGCGAAGGTGAAGAGTGGCCGGAACGCGATGTCCACGGCGACCCGGGGCAACGCGGCGGAGGTCCTCGCAGCACGGTCCTAGAGAGAGAGATAACACAAATGAGTGATGGGTTAGGTATAGGGAGACCTAAGGATGCTCCCGTGGAGAAGAATTGGGGAAAGGATTACCGGAGAAGAAATGGTATCAAAAATGGCGGTGGCGGCCGGTGGTGAAGAAGAACCGAGCATGCGGCTTCCCGGTGGTGGTTTCTTCAAATCAACTGGGGGGATTTGCTCCTCGGGGTTGAAGGCACACTGTGACGCAATCGGAGCTCGCCGTAAGGGCCGGAATAATGGCGAGCGGCTCGGTGGTTTTGCAGTCATTTTTGGAGCTCAAATTGAGCCGTGAGGAAGAGGAGAGGGGAGATGATAGGGGAAGGCCAGACACGGGGGTGGGAAAAGATGAGCGGCGTGAGCGCTGGAGAAGGACGCGTGTCCCTTGCTTCGGCGGTGAAGGAGCTGCGTGGCCGAAGGCGCCGCACGAACGTGGCTCAGGCACCGCTTAAGGAAGAAGAAAGCAGCCTAACGAGTGGGGCCCGCAGACCGGTGAGAGAGGGAGGTGAGAGTCGGACTCGATGCATGCGAATGGGTTGGGTCCAGCCACTTGGCTCAGTCCGGTCGGAGGAATAGAGCATGCCCAGATTTTGTGAAACAGACTAAGAGATTAAGTGAATTTTTGAAGGTGGAAGTTTAGCTCCAAAATTGATGAACATTTTTATAGAAGGTCCCTGACACAAGTTAGACCAATAACTAATTTTTCTAGGTTTTTAAAATTTCTAAAATTTTCTCTAAAATTATTTTAATTTGCTCTTGTGGTGTTTGACTTTTGATTTTTCTAAAGTTGACTGGTTGCTTAAAAATAGTAATTAAAATCTAGAAATTATGAAATTTTGAAGGTGAGTTCCTAAAGTGTTCCAAAACCTAGGAAAATTATTTCTAGGCACTGTTCACAAGATTTGTTTGTATTTTAAATTCAAAATCAAATTTGAACATGCAAATTGAAAAGGAACCAATTAACCTCCAAAAATTCCAGAGAATTCCAAATAAGCAAACCAAAGCATATAGAATTCAACTAAAATATTCACACACTTGAAATATTTTTAATTTGCCCCAAATTCAAATTGGACTTTTGAATTAGAGAAAAAGTGTTGGATTACTAGGTTTTAGCACCTCACAACCCCATATCTTTAGAAAAGACAATCCAGGACATTTCCCGGTCCATATCTCATATGGTGTCTTTTCTACCATTTTTGATGGAACCATATTTAAAGTGAAAGCCTCTATTTCTTGGGCATATCCCCAGAATTGCAATGGGAGATCATATTGGCTCATCATTGACAGAACCATGTCCAACAATGTTCGGTTCCGTCGTTCAGACACCCCATTTCATTGAAGCGTTCCTGGCGGAGTAAGTTGTGGAATAATTCCACACTTCTTTAGATGATCACCAAACTCATGGCTCAAATATTTGCCTCCACGATCTGATTGCAATATTTAATTGTCTTGCTAAGTTGATTCTATACTTCATTCTGAAATTCTTTGAACTTTTCAAAGGATTCAGATTTATGCCTCATTAAGTAGATGTAACCATATCTACCAAAGTCATTAGTAAAAAGTTATGAAGTACTAAAAACCACATTTTGCCGAAGTGCTCATTGGTCCACATACATCCATATGTACAAGGGCCAATAAGTCACTTGCCCTCTCACCTCTGGTCGTGAAAGGCGTCTTCATCATCTTGCCAAGTAAACAAGATTCACATGTTTCAAATGATTCAAAATCAAATGAGTTTAGAAGACTATCTCTACGGAGCTTCATCATGCGCTTCTCATTTATATGACCTAAACAACAATGCCAAATAAAAGGGGGATTCAAATCATTAGGTCGAATTCTCTTAGCATTAATGTTATAGATGGGCTCATCCTCAAGATTCAAAACATACAATCCATTCACTAATAGAGCATGGCCATAAAGCACATCTTCAAAATAAATTGAACTACAATTATTCTTTATTCTGAACTCATAACCTTCTTTTCCGAAACAAGAAGCAGAAATAATGTTTTTGCTTAAGGCAGGAACATAATAATAATAATTTAATTCCATAACTAATCCTAAGGGTAAAGCTAATGGTAAAGTGCTAATAGCTAATACAGAAACTCTTGCTCCATTGCCCATGCGAAGATCAACATCTTCTCTTGCCAAACTTCTACTCCTTATCAGTCCCTGCATCGAATTGCAAATATGAGCAACCGATCCGGTATTAAATACCCAAGAACATGTAGAAGTGGCAAGATTAATTTGTATAACATTTATATCTGAACAGGAAGTCTTACTTCCTTTGTTCTTTTTCATCTCTACTAAATACTTCTTTCAGTTTCTCTTCCAATGCCCAGTCTTATGACAATTGTAACATTCTGTCTCAGGCTTAAGACTCAGCTTGAGCTTCTTAAGCTTAGCCTTGAGACTCTCGATCTCATCTTGAGTCTTTCCTTTGCCTTTTCCCTTTCCCCGACTTACATCTCTTCTTGAAGCTAGTATTGTTTTAAACCATCATCACATGATTAGAAATTTTCTTGATGCTCTCCTCAGCACCTTTAAGCATGCCATACAACTCGGTCATTGACTTCTCCATTCCATTCATATGGAAATTCAATATGATAGGGTCAAAGCTCGTAGGGAGCGATTAGAGAATCACATCAGTAGCCAACTCTTGGCTAAGAAGAAAACCAAGCTTTTCTAAGCTCTCAATGAGACCAATCATTTTGATCACATAAGGACTGACTGGGTTACCTTCTGACAGCCTACAAGAAAACAATGCCTTAGAGGTATTAAACACTTCTGCCCTTGCTTGATCCTGAAACATACCCTTCAGACTCACAATCATATTGTAAGTATTCGTGGTCTCATATTGCTTCTGAAGCTCAGAGTTCATGGTTGCAAGTATCAGGCAGTGTCAATCGACTGCATCATTGCAATGCTTCTCATAAGCCTTCTTTTCGGCACGAGTAGCGTCAACATTCGGTTCCTCGGGATAAGGACCCTCTAGAACATATTCCTTCTTTTCTTGTTTGAGAACAATTCTCAAATTTCAAAACCAGTCAATGAATTTTGTACCATTTAGTTTTTCTTTCTCAAGAATAGATCACAAGTTAAAGGTAGGTGCAGAAGAAGTATTAGGTGCCATGATTCTACAACAGAAAAATATGCAAAAATTCAGCACTATGTTTATGTAAGATCTTCTATTAAATAATTTAATAAAAGATACTCCCACTATATGTTCTAAACCATGTTTCCCTCTGTGGATATCATGGGGATATGCTTATGATCTTAGGATGATGAAACAATTGGCAATGGTGTTTTTGGTTTGAAGTGTCAAGTGTTTTCGACAAAGTTTCGATTCTGTCGGTCGTGATACCGGCCAAACTTTTCTTATACCGATTGTTGTTATAAGTGGTGAATTATTTTTGGGATAGGTCATATCCATATTTGTTAATACATATGTGTTGTATGTTGCATGTTTTCACTAACGTGGGTCAAGTGGTGAAGAACTTGTTCCCGGATTCGTGTTTGCTTGTCTATTGTTGTGCAGGTGGCTTGAAGGTCAACGACGGTCAACGGCGAGGAGGATCGGGACTAAGCTTGGAGAGCTGAGGTCCAGAACGATCAAGGATGCCGGGTGAGGTCAATGAATTCAAGTATGGCGCAGAATGGACATGGGTGACCGAACGGGCAGTTCGGTGCAGCTGGTTGGATCAAGCGGCGCGGGAGTCGTTGCAAGTGCTCAGTGGTGCCGGTGGGATCCGGACGGGAGAGACCTGACGACATGGAGCCGTTGATCAACCTACACGTGACGAAGCATGGATTGCTTCACGATCTGTGGACTCGGTCTTTTGGAGAAAGATCGAGAAGGGGTATTTTGGTAATTTTACCAAATACCATCTTAATGACCTTTTGGCTAAACCACAGCGTGGGACGGCGCAAAGAAAGTGGTTTAAGTCAAGAGAATTGAAGAGGACGCTTTAATTTGCGTGCGTGTGTGTTCCGTTGATGTTAGGCCTTAACAGAAGCCCATTAAGGTAAATCTTCTAGAAGGTTTTCTAGGGTTAGAGGCTATCCTATAAAAAGAACAGTGAATGGGTCATTGTGTTGCTGCTGAAGGGTTGGCGTTTTTGGAGCCAGTGTGGCGGCGCCCCCTCCCGGAAAAACAGAAGTGCCGCTGGAGAAAAAGGAGGGCGCCTGTAGTGCGTTGTAGAAATGAGGAACCTGGCGCGCCTGTAGAAGCCCAGATGAGCTCTGCAAATACCGGACCTGGGCGGCGGCTTGTCCCCTCGGCAGAAATGAGCTTGAGGCAGAGAAATCAGAGTGGCGCAGCGGTTTGCTGTTTTGGCTTTCTTTATTGCATTTGACTGGCTGTATTCATTGATGCGAGTGGATCTATGAGTTTGGTTGGCCAGCGTTATTCTTGATCTGTGATTTTGGTTGGCCAGCGGGTGTTTTAATTGCTTTTAGCTGCATTTCCTTCTCTGCGTGTTTGTCGGCCCTGCTTGGTTTGATGCGGCTGTAGTGTTCGCCGTCTTGGCCGTCCTCTTGCGTGCTGCTCGGCACTGTGCGCGTGTGGAGCGCCCCGAAAAATCGGGTCTGTGGCGGCGGCCCCTGCTCCGACAAAATCATGTGCGTCCCGTGAAAACCGGAGCCCGTGGCGGCGCGCTGCCCTCCCGAAAAAATGGCGCAGCGCCAGGGTAGAAAAGCAGCGGCTGTGCTGCCCGAAAAATAGGAGCTTTGTCGGCGCCGCTGGAGAACAGAAGGGTGAAAAAAAGAATACCATGGTGGCGGCGACCTGTTCTGTCTGGTAAAAAAACCAGAGCCTTAGGGCAGCATGTAGCCTCTTGAAAACCCGAGAAGATCAATAGTGGCGACTACTGAGAGATGAGATTGATGCGGCAGTAGTGTTCGCCGCTTTGCATCTTGCATATGCATGCTGGCTGCCATTTTTTTTGCGGTTGAGGTGTTGATCTGACTGAGGTGGTGTGTTTATTTCTTTTGGTATGCTGTGGCAGCCATCTTTGATGTGACCGAAACTTTTTTTTTGCTTGGTGTGCTGCCTTCAATTTGTGTGAGGCTTTGGTTATTTTATTGCTTGTCTACTGCTCATTTGTGCCTTCTTGTCGGTTCATTCTTGTGGTTTGCTGCTCGGCACTTTGCTGCCCCGGAGAAACCGGATCTGTGCAGCGGTGTGAAGGGTCTTCAGTTGAAGAAAAAAGTGCCGTCGGCTGCTAGTAGTGTTTAAAGGTGTTAAATGTTGTGGTTTTCTTTCAATGATGGGACTGAATCTTTGCTTTTTTAATGGGCTGTGAGATTTGATGTTGAATCTGCTTGTGCCGTTGTAAAAAAAGGAGGGCTGAGCGCCCTGTTCCCCCGTGTGCGGAAATGAATGAGAGCCCGTGGCGGCGCGCCGGTATTGCCCGCAGAAACTGGAGTTTGGTGCGGCAGTAGTGTTTGCTGGCTTGCCTCATGCATGTGAGCAAGTTCTTAGATTTGTTTATCTTGGCTGCGTTGGCTGTTCCCGAGCAGAGCATAGGAGCTATGGGCGATGGCCTGCTTCTCCCGAAGAAACTTGGATGCTTTGTTTATTGCCTTGGGCTGTGCTATCATTGATGCGATTGCTGTTTCTCTGTATGTATGCCGAGCAATTGAGGCATCTCCGATTCATATGGGCGAGAAAGAAGTATTTGTTGAGGAGAAACGAACTTCTACACGAGTTGTGAATGGTGTTGTCAGCAGCAATACATGCTGATTTTCTTGCTGTGAGTCATTACATTAGTCATGATCTTTTAGTCGTTTCTTGTTTATGATTGAGTACCAGCAGTGCTTTTTCTACTATCTGTTTGATTCGGTTTTTCTACTATTCGTTTCGGGATTTGATCAGATTCAACACAGGTCATCCGTTGTGCCTGTATACAGATCTTCATAGCTTTTATAGCTATTGGAGTGAAAGTAGTGTTGAGTTCAATCGAGGAGAAAAATAGAGAAAGCGTCTATTCACCCCTCCCTCTAGTCGCCTTTCCGGTCCTACACCCTCTAACATCATATAGTGATCAAGATCCTAGTATCATTAAGTCCTAGTGAGTTTTGGCATCACTGCTAGAAACCTAGTGATTTAGGTAAGCAACTTCTTGCTAATCATATCACATATGACTCTTGTTTATTGGGTGGCATCTCTAAGCCCCGGCAACCAACACCATGCCCCAAGGCCCAAAACTATTTTGATAGCCTTATCAAGTTAAACCAACACTATGCATGAGGGTGTCCGACACCCAACCCATCTTATTAAGATAATTAATGCTACCCTACATTGGTAGACGTACCAATTAACGATCAAAATCGTGATAGGCACAGCAATTGGAAATGCATTAATTTTACTAATTTTTTCCTAATGGATACTGATCTACCATGTTAAAACATCCAATGAAAAACATGATCAATAACCTAACAGGAATAAACACAAACATTCACAAATAATCATATTAAACTGTGAAATAGTATAACCCTTATCATGACAATCTCCATCACCATGCTTCCTGTCCTCCGACCACCATGCTTGACGTCTCCGACCGCATTCATCTACTAAGCAATTACTCCTTAGAGCTAGTAATGAATTACATAGGATAATATCAAGCATCACATGTCGGTACGCAGACCGCTATACAGTAATATGTAGCTCGATGGTTATCTCACAACATGACATGCAGGCCATGAAAATCCATTCATGCATCACATACACTATAGGCCATACTATTCACATCAAACCCTTCAAAAATGAGTTATGCATAGAATCCAATTCTATCGGGTGACATAAACACATAGAACATATAACGTGCAGTACAATTACCTAGCGTGGCAGTCCGAGCCTTGGAAATGAATCTTATTTACGTAACCGAGGCTTGGAAATCATCGGATTAATCATAATAACCCTAGTCCGAACCAATCCGATCATTGCCTTGATATGACTACCCACTATGGCATACTCCGATGGTGGAATTTCGACCGGTAGGAGTATTATGCGGTGTGGTTGTGAACAAGCGTAGCAAACCATCTAGTCCTTTCAGCTCATACCTCCTCGCAAGGCCCATCTACTATCGCCGAACACTGATCGATCTTATCAACCAGTGCCTAGACCGTTCCATCCAAACGAACCAATCTAGATTACCAGACCCGACCAATAATAGATCTAATCTACTACTGTCACATATTAGGTATATGCGACCGGTCTAGATCAAAAACCACGCAACCTGGCTCTGATACCACTGAAGAGATACGGGTAGGCTACACTAGCTAGCAATTTTTTGTACTACACTAGCTAGCAATTCTATCACTAACTTCTTCTTCTTTTTGTACTATTTTCTCTTTGCTTTTGTTTTTCTTTTGCACCAAGGTCAACACCTATATCAAGAGCTCACAGGTTATCCAATAATTTCGGTTTCAAATTTCAAGAATGATAACAAGTGTGTAAGGCCCTAGAAATACTCAAAGCTAGTCTTTAATTAGGATCAAGGTGTACGCGAAAGGATAGATGTGGCTCACAAAAGATACAAGTGACTCAATTATGGAAAATTACCTACAGTAGGACCGACAAATGTTTTGTAGTCAGACCAGGTAGAATAGATTGGAAACCTTGACGAATTGGTTCAAACAAAAGCGACACAAATAAAGATTTTGGATCAGTAAGTAAGCAAGGCTCTAATGGATCAAAACCTAGCAAAACTCACCAAAAATTTCAATTGAAACTCTAGCAAAGAACAATATATTTTTATGGATTTTTTCTTGGATACGAATGAAAACAACAAATATTGTAGCTATGGGTAAAATCCTAATGAGTTAGCCTTGAGCTTTGATACCAACTTGTCGGGACTGGATTTCTGAATCTGAACCCTCTGTGTATTTCTACACCAGTCCCATGATCAGTAGCTAGTATACACAGTAGAAACATCATTGATAACAAGTTCGGATCATGAAATAACATTAATAAACAACTGAGTACCAGCCTTATGACCACTTATTACAAAAGAGGTCAAAAGACCTTGAGTCCTATAGCAGCAGAAATGGCAAATGATAAACTAGGCAGCGCAACCTAGTACTCCGGGTGCCCTTCATCAAAGCCACAGGCGAAGTAGTCATAGTGGTCCTCGGCATCATTGAAGGATTCTGATATTTATTTTGAGTGTAGCATGTGAGTACATAAAGTACTACGCGAGTCTTGGAAAAAATTCATATGAATAGCTTTAACAAACAAGGCTTACATGGTTCTTTTGCACAAATCAATACTTTAAATTTAAACATCTTTCTTAAAGCACATTTGACAAATGAAGATTAAATAATTTAAATAATTTAAACACTAGTGGAGGTTCTAGCTACCAACCACTAGTATTAAGGCTCTAGCTACCAAGGTTTATAGGATAGGGCTCTAGCTGCCAGAAAAACTACCCGAGAGTCCCAATTGCTCTCGGTTTCCCAAAATTTACTCTTTTGAAATCAAAACAAAAATCTACCATGTGAAAACGCACCTTGCCCGCCCTTGACTGTAGGCACAGCTATTCAAATAGTTTTACACTCTGCAGAGGTTGTACAGCTTGACCCACACGAGATAATCAGCTTATAATGTCCGTCTAACACACTTCTGAAGGTGTGCAACCAAGTGATTATCACAAGGCCTTTACATTACCACGCTTTAACACCAACCCACCTGATGAGCTTAACCCTAATTCATGGACATCAATTACCATCAACCTGGAGCCCACGGTTGTGGGAGATAACCTGCCCAGACATGGACGTCTGTTACCATCGCTCGGAGCAAGCCCCGACGGACATGGATGTCAATTACCATCCTCTGCACAATCCCAAAAAGGAACACCTAACAACTACAGCCTACAGGCATAATGCTAGTGTGGATATCATGGGGATATGCTCATGATCTTAGGATGATGATACAATTGCCAATGGCGTTGAAGGTTTGTCGAAACACTCATTTTCGGCAAAGTTAACATGCTGTCAGGTCTCAGGTGGTCAAACCGGCCTGTGTGGTGGTCAGACCGGCCTGTGTGGTGGTCAGACCGGCCAAGGTGACGGTCAGACAGGCCAAGCCTCAGGTCAAGTGGCTGGCGGTCAGACCGGCCAGGGGCAATCAGACCGGCCAATGGGTGGTGGTCTAACCGGTTTTCACTTGTTCATCGGCCATCTTGGCGGCGATGATTGTTTGGTTAGGTAAAGTTCATGGGTTTTAGTGCATATGTATTGCATGATGCATGTTTTGACTAATGTGGGTCAAGTTGCAAAGAACTTATTCCCGGAATCGATTTCTTGGTCTATTGTTGTGGAGGTTGCTTGGAGGTCAATGACGGTCAACGGTGAGGATGATCGGGACTAGGCTTGAGAGCTGAGGTTCAGAACGATCGAGGATGTCTAGTGAAGTTAATGGACTCAAGCATGACGCAAAATGGACAAGGATGACCAAACAGGCAGTTTGGTGCAACGGGTTGGATCAAGCAGCGCGAGGGTCGGTGCAAGTGCCATGGTGGTTTCGGTGGGAGCCAAATGGAAGAGACTTGCTGACATGAAGAGAGCCCTTGATCAACCTACACGTGGAGAAGCATGGGATTGCTTCATGAAGATTGGACTCGGTCTTCAGAGAAGGATCGAGAAGGGGTATTTTGGTAACCTCACATAAATACTGCTTTGGTGACCTTTTGCTAACTCGCGGTGCAAGACGGCGTAAGGAGAAGCGGTTTAGGTCAAGAGGAGATGAAGACAACGCTTTAAAATACATGCGTAAGTGAAACCCGCTTGTGTGTGGGCTTAACTGGTGCCCATTAGGGAAAACCTTCTAGAAGCTAGCCTCCACTGTAAATAGGGGAGGGTGCTGGTTGTGCACCTCCCAACCCTCATATCTAAAACCCTAGTTTGTGTTTTAGGGTTAGGAGAGAAGGTGGGGAGGTTAGGGTTCTAGAGAGTTGGATTGATTGTGTGCTCTTGTGTTAAGCCTTTGTTCTCCTAAATGGAGTGGCTGCAGACCTACATCAATCTCAAATCAATCTAAGCAAGATTCCTCAAGATGAGTCTCTTTGTGTTCTTGCTCTCTATTTTGTGATTTTGGGGCTTTCTTTGATTTGTGAGTTTTTCTTTGGTTTCTGGCCTAGATCTAGCTTTCTGTGACATGTGGGAATACATATAGGATCATCTTGATCATCAATCACCTACGAGCAAGTGTTTGGATCATATTTTGGTTTTGACTCGGTTTTGGAGCAACCTTCACTCAAACGGAAAAAGGTCGGAACTTTGGCAAGGATCTTTACGATCTTTGATTGGAATATGTTTCTGACATCTTAGAGATGGTATGCCTCATGTTTGGTAAGGTTTGGAGTTGCGAATCAAAAGTTAGACCAATTTGTGATTTTCGAGTTCAGGCTGTTTTTACTGTTCATTGGCCTAGCAGTCAGATCGCCAATTATTCACCGGTCAGACCGCCCATGGAGCGGTCAGACCGCTAGGTACATGCCGGTCAAACCGCCCAACTCATTTGGGTTTGAGCTTTTGTGATTTTGGTCTATTTGCTTCGTGGTTTTGATTAGATTCAATACAAGTCTTCCACTGTACTTGTATATTGATCTTCATAGCTTTCATTGCTATTGGAGTGAAATTAGTATTAAATTCAATCAAGGTGAAAAAAAGATCGTGCTCCTATTCACCCCCCTCTAGTCACTTTTTCGGTCCAATAAGTGGTATCAGAGCCCGGTTAGTTCAATCTTGATCTTAGCCGATCACTGAATATGGCGATGGAGAAGTACTCCACCAAGCCGCATATCTTCGATGGGCTCAACTATGCCTATTGGAAGAATCGCATGCGTGTCTTCCTTCAGAGCGAAGGTCAAGCTATATGGGAGGTTGTTCGAGCCCCGCTCGTTTTGCCCGAGGTTGCTACGCCGGCTTCAGCAGCCCTTTGGATAATAACCACAAGGCAAAGAACCTTCTATATGTTGGGCTTGGTAGATAGGAGTATGATAGGATTTGCAATCTTGAGACCGCGCACGAGATTTGGCACACCCTCGAAACCTACCATTAGGGTTCGTCCCAAATTAAGTAAGTACGCCAGATGGTCTAAAAGCGAGAATACAACAAGTTTGAGATGCGTCCCGAAGAGAGCATCGATGATGTATTCACTCGCTTTAACAAGGTGATTAATCAGATGAGAGCAGTAGACATCGAGTATTCTCAGTCTGAGAATGCCACCCACCTCTTGGCTGCAATCAACACCAAGGAGTGGGAGATGAAGGCTACTGCCATTGAGGAGAATGTTGATCTCTCTAATCTCTCTTTGGAGCTGCTCTATAGCAAGCTCAAGACTCATAAGATCAAGAGAGATAGTCATCCTAAGAAAGAGAACATGGCTTTGGTGGCTGACCCTCTTAAAAGAACTTCTGATATTTCTTCTGAGTCTTCCTCTGGATTTTCATTTGCCTATTTATCTGCAATCTATGAAGAGGAACTTGAGAGTATTCCTGAGGCTGAGTTAGCCCTTCTAACCAAAAAATTCACACGGGCCTATAACAATATGAGAAACAAGAAGAGAGATGGCCCTGTGATATGCTATGAGTGTGGAGAGCTCTACCATATCTAGGCGAACTGCCCCAAGCTAAAAGGGAAGGGCAACCATAAGGATGAGAAGGCAGCTTGGAAGAAGAGTCAAGGGAACAAGTCCAAGTTTGATGCTGCCAAGATCATGAAGCCCGCTCATTGGGTCCTTGCTGCTTTTGGAGAGCAATCCATGAACGATGTGGACTCCGGGAGCGAGGAGGACAAGGAGGAGGAGCTCCCTCAAGATAAGAAGAAAGGGAAGGCAAAAGACTTCACCGGCATGTGCTTCATGGCTGACTCCGTTGATATCGATGACACCAATGAGGTACCTCCATCCTATGATGTTCTCTTTGCTATATGTGATACTATCTTTGAGCAACTGCTTAGCTAGGATAAGGCATTAGAGTTTACCATGGCTAGGAATAAGGACTTAGAGTCACAAGTCGATAATCTCATACTAGAACTTGTGAATGCTAAGAATCTTGATGCTAATGAATGTTCATCTTGCCATGCTTTACACTCTGAACTTGCTAAATTGCAATCTGCTCATGATGTTGCCTTGCACTAACTAGAAAATGCTAGGACTGAGTTAATTAAAGTTAAATCTACTCCATGTGAAAAATGCTTAGAATCTAGCAAGTTGGTTGTTTCTGATAAGGCTGAGTCTAGCTTTTGCTCTTTCTGCTTAGAACGTGAACCTGAAGTAAAAGACATAATAGAAGTAGTTAGAGCTAAGTTTGCCAAGCTTAAGGATAAAATGGATTTTGCTCCTTGTGCTTCATGTGAGGCCCTTAAGCTTGAAGTTGCCATTCATAAGGAGAAGCATGCTAGAGCTATTAAGGCCAAAACTTGTGAATCCTGTGTTAACCTTGGAAAAGAGAATGTTTATCTTAAGGATACATTAGAAAAATTCTCTAAGGGTAAGAAACAATTAAACATGATTCTTGACAAGTCAAAAACTCCTTGTAAGAAGCAAGGGTTAGGATACAACTTTGCCCAAGACAAGTCCAAGCCAGATGTTATTCAAGTCTTGGAAAATGGCTTAGTTGAGTTCAAAACCCAACCTGCAAAAATCATTTTCAAATCTATAGGTTTTGCCCAACCATCTTTTAAGCCAAAAGGTGCTTCTCCCAGTAGTACCAAGTACCATTGCACCTATTGCAAGAAGGATGGGCATTTGCTTGAGTTCTGTTGGCGTAGGTTGAAAAATGCTAGGAGAAATCTTGCTAGAATTTCATCTCATCAACCTAGAGCTTTCATGAGACATGGTCAGCTAGAAAAGAAACCTGGACTAGGATTTGTTTCACATGCTCATCATCATCATGTTCCTAGACAGGATACTTCTCATGTTCGTATAACCATTGCTCATGATAGAACCTCAAGTAGGATCAAGGATAGCAATTCTTCTTTGTATACTACTCGCAGACGTGTGTCTCAGTACTGAGTTCCCAAGTTATGTTCAACTAACCCTAGTACTGAGACATATCGATCTTTTGTGCCTTGATTTTTAGGATCGCCGCGGAAGGGGGAAGAACACATGGTTCGTCAACTTCGGCTGTTCACGCCACATGACCGGAGACTCAAGATGGTTCACCTCCTTCACGCGGTCGACGGGTGATGACTTAATCACCTTTGGAGATGATACACAAGGACGGATTGAAGGAACAAGATCGATCAGGGTGAATTACAAATTCATCCTAAAGGACGTCGCTCTTGTCGACAAGCTAAGGTACAACTTGCTTTCTATCTCGCAGCTTCTTGATGATGGCTATGAGACTAGATTTAAGAAAAATGCTTGTCGTGTGCTTGATTCAACTGGTGAGCTTGTTTTTGGGATCTCTAGAGTTGGTAGGATCTTTGGAGCTGACTTTTTTGAATCTCTTGCTGGATCTCTCAATTGTTTAATTGTATCTTCTTCTGAGTTCTGGCTTTGGCACCGTCGTTTGGGGCATATTGGTTTTGATCATCTGACGTAAGTTAGCAGCCTTGATCTCATGAGAGGTTTTCCCAAACTCAAAGCTGTCAAGGATCTTTGTATAAGCGCCTCATAGGCATGGCAAGCAAGTTGCCGCCTCACACCCTTCATTGACTATGGTCATGACTGACAGACCGGGACAGTTGCTTCACATGGATACTGTTGGTCCTACTAGGATTCGGTCAGTCGGTGGCAAATGGTATATTCTTGTCATAGTCGATGATTTTTCGAGATACTCTTGGGTGTTCTTTCTTGCTTCGAAGGATGAAGCTTTTGATCATTTTCATGATCTTGTTCTTAACAACTTCGAACTTCTGGTGCCACGAGGCGATTCGTAGTGACAATGGCACGGAGTTCAAGAATGCCTCATTGCCTCTATTTGTCTTTGGCGTGGTATTGAGCATCGCCTCTCTTCTCCACACGTTCCTCAACAAAATGGCGTGGTAGAAAGGAAGAACAGAACCTTAGTCGAGATGGCTAGGACGATGCTAGATGAGTATAGTACTCCGAGGAGGTTTTGGGCCAAAGCTATTGCTACAGCTAGCCATATTGCCAATCGTGCCTTCTTGAGACCTTCTTTGGGTAAGACATCTTATGATCTTTGATTTGGTAGAAAACCGTCTGTTTCTCATTTTTGAGTTTTTCGAGCCAAGTGTTTCATTCTCAAGACAAGAAACCTAGATAAATTTGAGTCAAGAACTTCTGATCCTGCACATTCGAGGGTTTTTCGGGTTTTTAATGTTGAGACTAACGTTGTCCAGGAGACATGAAATGTCACTTTTGATGAGACTAGTCCTAGTTCTAGATCAGACATTTCAGGTGATACACAGGTGACGGAGAGCATCTTTGCAGAGGAAGATGATGATGAAGTCGATAAAGCTCTTCCACCTGCTGTTGATGCTCCTATCCCAGCTCTAGAACCTGCTTCGACTACTTCACCTCCAGTTGAGGCTCCTGCTGCATCTTAATCATCAGCAGTACCTGCGGAGGTTGAAGAGATGCTATCTCCCTCGGGCACTCCACTTCACATTCAGAGGCATCACCCTCCGGATCAGATCATTGGTCATCTTCATGAGCGAGTCACTCGCTCCAAGTATCATGATCCGAGTCTCTACTCCCATTCTGTATTTGTTGCTTCTTTCGAACCCCATGATATATCACATGCTTTATCTGATTCTAGCTGGGTTAATGCCATGCATGAGGAGTTAGAGAATTTTAAGAGGAACAAGGTCTAGAACCTAGTAGAGCCTCCTAGTGGTCATAATGTGATGGGAACCCGTTGGGTGTTCAAAAACAAACAAAGTGATGATGGTTCTGTGGTTAGAAACAAGACTAGGTTGATAGCTCAGGGTTTTAGCCAAGTTGAGGGGTTAGAATTTGATGAGACCTTCGCTCCTGTTGCTAGATTAGAAGCCATTCGCAATCTGCTTGTATTTGCTGCATCTAAGGGCTTTAGGCTGTATCAGATGGATGTCAAGAGTGTTTTTCTGAATATTTTCATAGAGGAGGAAGTGTATGTTAGGCAACCCCCGGGCTTTGAGAATCCCAAGCATCCACATCATGTTTTCAAGCTATCCAAAGCCTTGTATGGTCTTAAGCAAGCCCCTAGAGCCTGGTATGATAGACTTAAGACCTTCTTTCTTAAGAATAAATTTGAGATAGGTAAGGTAGATAAGACTCTATTTGTTCTTAGGCATGGCAATGACTTCTTGCTTGCTCAGATTTATGTAGATGATATTATCTTCAGTGGTTCTTCTCATGCTCTTGTTTCCAATTTTTCTGAGATCATGTCCAGGGAATTTGAGATGAGTATGATGGGAGAACTCAACTACTTTCTAGGGCTTCAAATCAAGTAATGCAAGGAAAGGATCTTCATCCATCAAACGAAGTACACCAAAGATTTGCTCAAGCGCTTCGAGATGGGTGACTGCAAGCTGATCGCTACTCCCATGGCGACTTCGACTGTTTTGGATCCAGATAAGGAAAGAGAAGCCGTGGATCAACGCGGGTACCGCAGCATGATTGGCTCTCTGCTCTGCCTGACGGCCTCAAGACTGGACATCCACTTTGCGGTCTGCCTCTGTGTGAGGTTTCAGGTGTCTCCAAGGACTTCGCATCGCTAAGCCGTTAAGTGCATTTTCAGGTACCTTCACTCTACCATGCAGTATGGCATTTGGTATTCATGCTCTTCTTCCTTGTCCATTTGGGGGTTTTCTGATTTTGATTTTGCGGGCTGTTGGCTAGATAGGAAGAGTACCTCAGGCACTTGTCACTTTTTAGGCACTTCTCTCATCTCTTGGTCCTCTAGGAAGCAGTCCTTTGTTGCTCAATCCACTGCTAAAGCTGAATATGTAGTTGCCGCTAGTTGCTGTAGTCAGATTTTGTGAATCGTGTCCACTCTTAAGGACTTTGGGTTAAATTTTGCTAGTGTTTCTCTTCTCTGTGATAACACTTTTGCCATTAATATTGCTAAAAACCCTGTGTATCATTTTAGGACCAAGCACATAGACATTCGCTATCACTTCCTTAGAGACCATGTTGAGAAGGGTGATATTGTGCTAGAATTTGTGGAGTCCGATGCTCAGTTAGCTAATATCCTCACCAAGCCTTTAGACCCAATGAGGTTTGCCACCTTGAGAAGTGAGTTAGGGGTAATTTATCCCTATGAGTTGGTTTGAGGGGGAGTTGGTTCTTTTCTGAACTTTCCTTGTTCATCTGATCTTTCCTTGATCTTTTTCTGAACTTATTGATCTTTTTGATCTTTTTAGGCTTTTTGAGCTTTTCTTGCATCTCATTGTATCATATTGCATTCATATGAAAATCACAAAAAGATGCATTGTAATATAAGCTTTACTGCTTGTTTTTTAATTGATGAAGCTTTACTTATTACCCTCTTGAGCTTTAGTGTTTCGATTCTTGCTCAATGTCATGTCTAGTTCTTTGACTTGCTAGAATTATCATGCTTTCACATGTGTAGCTAAGTCTTTGCTGAATGAGCTAGAACTTTAAGACAACTTGAACTAAAAATTGCAATTTATGGATATCTTAGCTAGTTGCACAATTAGTGATCCTCTTGTGACACTGGCCCTGTCAAAATTGCTTTGTTAGCTCTTGAATCTAGGATTGAACATTTCTTGAGCTTCTTGTTCCTCTGTGAATCTAAAACTACTCTTGTGCAAAATAAAAAATCAAAATTCAAGATTCTCATGTGGTTAAATTTGCCAAACTACTCTCACGAGACTGCATGTCAAAGACATGAACTTGGAGATAGTTTGATGATCCAGACGATCTCATGGGGACTGCTTGTCAAAATTGACATGAACCTCAAGATTTGTCGCCCTGGTTGAAGCTTAGGAAGAGTTTGTGGATGGCTCCTAGTCCAGGATCTTCTTCACTAAGATAGACCTTTAGTCAACTTCTGGTTGAAACTTAGGAAGAGTTTGTGGATGACTCCTAGTCTAGGATCTTCTTCACTAAGATAGACTTTTAATCAACTTCAATATTCATTGCAAATCGAACCGACTACAAATTTGAAGATGGTTCTCAGAGGGGGAGCTGTGGCGTTTGGCCGGTCATCCTAATGGTGTCTGCGTCATGTCTCCGGGATCTTTGCCTCCTCGGTTGGATATCTCCAGCGGCATTGCTTTCCAACAAGAAGTGTGGAATAGTTTTCGTTGCACGGTACATCCGATCTCTCACTCTTCGGCTTTCCATTTGGTTGTCTCCTTTTCGCGGGCTTCTTTTTGTCTCTCTGAGGAATCTGTCAGCCTTGTTCTCCATGCCTGTTTGGGGGGATCTGCTCTGGATTTCAAGGTCTCTTTACTGCAAAACCAGTCTTTCAAGTTCTCTGTTTGTTCACGAGCGGTGGGTCTCTTGGTTTACTCTCTGCGTAAGGTGGATTCTCCTTTTTTCTATGCTTTCTTCAACCTTTGGGGCAATGGTGGTCCAAATTGGGTCAAAGAATTTTGCTAGTGGGGGCAGATTGTGAGGCTGAATGGACAGTGGTTTCTCGATCAAGATTTAAACGTCATTTTTCTCATTCGAGTTTGGTGCGGTCTCGTCAGCTGACTCGTCCAGTGCCCCAGTCGGCTAGTTCAGTTCCAAAAAGCTTTGCTGATGTTGTCAAATTGTCTCCTAATCCTCGTTTGGTTCCAGTCCGATCTGCTTTTGCAAGTCTTAGCCATGATTTAGCGCCCCCTTTTCTTCGAGATCAAAGCTCTAATTTTGGTATGTCTTCGGGAATCTCTTGCCAGGAAGGTTCCTCCCGGATTGGCCGAATTTTTTTTTTTCAAATTTCGGATCATCCTAACCGCAATTACAGGAGGGACATTACTTGCTTTAAGTGTCTCGCGACAGGTCACACCACCCGTTTCTGCTCTAATGACGTGCGTTGCAGATCGTGCTTTGGCTATGGACATATTCAGAGGTTTTGCTTGGCTCGAAATCACCAGGGTAAGCGGTACCATTGGGTTTCTCCTCCAGTGCTGCCTCGGGAGGCTTTCGGCCCAATACAGCCCATTAAGACTAGGGTTCCAGAATCCTTGGTTCGCCCGTCTCGAGTTGAGACTGTTTTGGTTTTGGGGGAGACCTCCTCGGTTTTGGAAACCAAATCCTTTTCACCTTTGTCGGAGGGTTCTTTTGATCTTCCTAAGCCCCTTAGCAACTCTTCGGGTTCTCCTTGTCCGGCGATGGCAAATTTTGCTGTTGATCCTTCAGTGTTTCTCCCTCGCGGGTTCCAAGTGAGGACAATGCTCTTCCCTGACCGACGTCCTAAGCGCCTTCGGGCTCATCTGGGAACGGGGAGCCACCGTCTTCATGAAGACGTTGGTATTGCGGTGCTAGTCCCTGCAGTGGCAGCTTGCGATTTTCATCAAGTGGCGGACGTGATTCATCACTACCTGACTCATAAGTTCTGTGTCCAGGTTTCAGAGATAGCTAATTGCTTGCTTGATGCGGCCTATGTCACCTTCAGTAGCAGTCTTGATCATGAAGCAGCAATCGCTCATGGGCACATCCTTTTGATCCCTATTCGCTGAGTTTTGTCAAGCATGATGAAGGTATCAATCTCTGTTTGCCCCTTTGGATAGAGTTTGTTGGATCATGCTAGTAGCATTCCCTCTTGATTGCTACAATGTGGCGGCCATTGGTCGTGCAGTGGCTGGTTTTGGTACCTTAATCTACTGGCATGAGTCCTCCAACAAGGCCAGGATTCTAGTTAAAGTTTTGGTCCCCTCCCCGGAGGTGGTTCCTGAGAGCATCTTGGTTGTTGTGGGTGACGCGCCGGGGGCGAAAGTTTGGGATGTTCCTTGCTTCCTTTTGCAAAATGACCCAGTCGTGCAGCCTCCAGATGAGGATCTGTCACCTCCTGGTTGGGTGGTCACTCATCCGCAGCCACCGCCGATCCCCCAGTGGCTTGGAGTTTTGGGTTCGCCTAGGCACCAAGCTTCGACGGCTCATTCCATCTTCCCGGGTGGTGGATTTCTAGATGGTGCCCCGGCGGCAGCAGGTTCTGTTCTAGGCGACCATCTTCTAGAGTCAGAGTTTGTGGGTGAACAACCGGAGGTTGGTGTGGATGATCCTGTTCAGCTCGAGCAGTCCCTTGAGGTTCAGTTGCCTGTGGAGGTTGCTGGGCTGGTGGCCGTTCAGGGTCAAAGCTTTGGTGACATCTTGGAAGCAGCACTTGAGGAGGAGTTGGGCTGTGATCTCCCGATTTGTCACCCCCACTTTGGTGAGTTTCAGACTTTTTTTCGCTACCTCTCTGCCTGTCTGGAGGTGTTGGCTAGTCTCCAGAAGCAATCCATCATCTTAGGACTATATTTTGCTTCTAGTGCCTGTCTTGGTGTAGTGGTCATTGTCATGCCCCTAGGTCTGTTTCTAGTTGGCCTAGTGCGACTAGACTGGTACTGCAATGTCTTTTGTTTGCCATGAACTCAACAAGAAATTGGAATGTTCTCTCCTGGAATGTGAGAGGTCTTAACTCCTCTAGTAAGTGGGAAGGTCTTAGGCATAAGATTGATGAGAGTTCTTGTTCTGTTCTTTGTCTCCAAGAAACCAAGAAGGCAGAGTTTGATAGCAAATTTATTCGTAATTTTGCTCCTAAGCGTTTCAATCAATTTGTGTTTGTCCCCTTCTCTGGTGCCTCGGGTGGTCTACTAACGGCTTGGAATGGATCTTTGTTTGTTGGTTCTGTGGTTCATTCTAATCGCTTCTCTCTGACGGTCAAACTCACCTCAACCCTTAACGACCAAGTCTGGTATCTCACTAATGTGTATGGGCCCTACACCCCGGGGGCTAAGACAGAATTCTTAGACTGGCTTATTAATCTAGATGCTAGTAGTTTTGAACTTTGGTTACTGGTCAGTGATTTCAACCTTCTTCGTAGTAAAAAAAATCGCAACAAACCGGGTGGTAATGTGCTGGACATGTTTCATTTTAATGAAGCTATTAATCACCTGGGGTTGGTTGAAATTCCTCTTAAGGGGAGGGATTACTCTTGGAGCAACATGCAGGATGATGTGCTCCTTCAAAAATTGGATTGAGTTTTTACTTCGGCAACCTGGTCCTTAGTTTTCCCGAATACTCTGGCTCTTCCTCTTTCCAGGATCACTTCGGATCATACTCCCTGCTTGGTCCAGTTCTCTTCTACCATTCCCAGAGCGTCCTTTTTTCATTTTGAGAACTTTTGGTTGGAGTTTGCTTCTTTTCTCCCTACAGTGGAATCCTTATGGAATTGGTCTCCTCGTATCAGCAACGTGGCTCAATTTATTTCCTCTAAACTCAAGTCTTTACGATGAGGTCTTAAATACTAGAGTAATCATCTATCTAATTTGAGTTGTCTTATTGAGAATACTAGCTGGGTGTTAGCTTTGCTTGATGGCTTAGAAGATCAGCGTCCTCTTTGTTAGGTGGAACGAAACTTCAAGAATATTTTACAAAATCACCTACTGAAGTTGCTTAAAGCCAAACAAGTTTACTGGAAGCAAAGAGCTACCATCAGATGGGTCAAGTTTGGAGACGAAAACTATAAATTATTTCAATCTATTGCTTCCTCATCTTTTCGGAGAAATTATATTGCTCGTCTTTACTTGGATGATGGATCTTGTCTTATGGACCATAATCAGAAAGCAGCCGTGCTCTGGTCTTCTTTTAAGGAGTGGTTGGGTGTTTCAGAAGGGTCAGTTATGCATTTCGACCTTTCTTCTTTGATCAGTCCTGTGGAGTCGGGTATTCTAGATAATTTGGACAAGGATTTCTCTCCCCAGGAGATTGACCTGGTTGTTAAAGATTTGGACCCTAATCATGCTCCTGGTCCTGATGGTTTCAATGGGCTTTTCCTCAAATCCTGCTGGCACTTGGTGCATAAGGATTTCTACAATTTATGTTCTGCTTTATGTTAGAATAAACTGGATATTCAAAGTATCAACTCTTCTTTTATTACTTTGATTCCAAAAAAGTCTAATCCTCTAACAGTTAATGACTTCAGGCCTATCTCGCTGCTAAACAGTTCCCTCAAACTCTTGACAAAGCTAGTTGCTAACTGTCTGCAATCTGTCATTCTCAAGGTCATCCATGTCAATTAGTATGGTTTTATTAAAGGGCGCAATATTCAAGATTGCCTGGCCTGGGCATTCCAATATCTTCATCTCTGCCATCAGTCCAAGAGAGAGATTATTATTCTCAAGCTGGACTTTGAGAAAGCTTTTGATAAGGTTGAGCATCATGTGATACTTTCCATGCTTCTCCACAAGGGTTTCAGTGCTAAATGGCAGCAATGGATTCAGCATATTCTTTGCTTAGGGACTTCTGACGTTCTGCTCAATGGAGTTCCGAGCAAGGTTTTTCATTGTAAGAGGGGCGTGAGGCAGGGAGATCCTCTCTCTCCTCTTCTGTTTGTGATTACGGCTGACCTTCTCCAATCCATTATAAGCTGTGCTTTTCACCAGGGCTTACTCACTTGCCCCTTGGAGTCAGATTTCAGCCAAGATTACCCAATTGTCCAATATGCAGATGACACTCTTCTTTTTATGCCTGTTGATGCGCGGCAACTTTTTTGCCTCAAAGGTCTCCTTCGGTCCTTCGCAGATTCTACTGGTTTAAAGGTTAATTTTCATAAATCCTCCATGATACCCATTAATGTTGATAAAGTGAAAATACATCATTTAGCTAATACCTTTGGCTGCCAAGTGGGACCAGCTCTTTTCACTTATTTGGGTCTACCTCTAGATGCTTTGAAACCAAAGTTTGCGAGTTATTTACCGTTGACTGATAGAATTTCTAGGAGGCTTTCAGGGTTATCGCCATTCCTGTCTTACGGCGGCCGGCTAATGTTGGTAAATTCGGTTTTCTCCTCCCAAGCAGTTTACCACATGGCAACGTTGAAAATTCTGGCTGAAGTCATTCTTCAGATTGACAGGTTACGTAAGCATGCTCTTTGGCACGATTCGAATATTAATCGACGTGGTGGTTATCTTGTCGCTTGGAAATTTGTTTGTCAGCCGAAAAATCAAGGTGGGCTAGGGGTTCTCAACCTCCGGACTCAAAATCAAGCTCTGTTGATGAAACATCTTCATAAGTTTCTCAACAGAGTGGATATACCTTGGGTGAATTTAACTTGGAGGGCTTTCTATCAACATCTTTTGGCACCGAGCTCTAATAGGTTATGTGGTTCCTTTTGGTGGAAAGATTTACTTCATCTGCTTGAGGAGTTTAAAGGATTTGCTTCCTGTTCGGTTTTTAATGGTAGTTCTTGTTGTTTCTGGAAAGACACTTGGAATCTGGGATTTCCAATCCCGCGGTGGCCTCATTTGTTTTCCTTCTCAAAGTGCAAGGATATTTCGGTTGCTCGTTTTCTAGAGGATGAGTCTTTAGCTTCTCTTTTCCATCTTCCTATTTCCCCAACGGCTCTCTTAAAACTTCAGGAATTGCGCGATGAAGTTGGCTCTTTGGGGCTGCTGTCAAATCAGCCTAATGTCTGGACTTACATCTGGGGATCTTCATCGTTTACTCGGAAGCGAGCATATACTCAATTGTTGGGTCAAGCTCCCTTGCCGTTGCCTTTCACTTGGCTCTGGAAATCATCCTGTTTAAGTAAACATAAGTTCTTTTTTTGGCTGCTTTTGAAGGATAGACTGAACACTAAAGAGTTACTTCTTCGAAAGTAGTTTCCGCTTGGCAATTCAAATTGTGTGCTTTGATCTGAGTGTCGGTTAGAATCCTTGAAGCATCTCTTCTTTGAGTGCTCTTTTAGTAGGCAATGCTGGTCCTTGGTTGGTCTTGTTTGGGATTTATCTCTTCCTGTGGCTGATTTCATTCAGGAGTGCAAGGAAAGGTCTTGTTCGAAGTTATTCAAGGAGATTCTAATCCTTACTTGCTGGAGTATTTGGTTTCACCGAAATAAGGTCATCTTTAATCAGGGATCTGTATCTCTTCACACCTGGAAGTTTGAGTTCAAGGAGGTTTTTGCCCTGGTTATCCTTAGGGTAAAACCTTCCCTTAGAGAGGGATTCTTTCATTGGTTGCGAGATTTCGGTTAAGGTCTTCTAGTGGCTTCTTGTAAATTCTTAAACCATGTACATATTTTGTTTTAATATTTTGTCACAGTAGGGGTTCTGCTCTTCCTGTTTTCAGTCAAAAAAATATTCATTGCAAATAAAAAACTGTTGTAAAAATTGGGCGTTTGAGATATTTTGAGCAAAATGATTCAATTCAGGACTTTTTGTCTCTTAAGTGGTCATTGTTAGCTTCTTGGCTTCACATTGATATTCTGACATGGCCATTATCATTTTAGGATCCCTGTTGATAAACTTGCTAAATTTGAAGCTTTGCTTAAATTGTTAAAATTCATCGCTTTATCTTGAGCTTTCTAGCTTAGCTTTGATATATATGTCTTAACATGATCTTGCTAGCGCTGTCAGGCTTGATATATATTGAGTAACAGTAGAAATGCTAGCTTGTACTTTTGGGTAATCTCCAAAGCTTCTTGTACTAAAAATTAAAAATTACAAAAAAAAAATTGAAGCCACTCCATTGCGTTTCATGCATGCTCTTTCTTATACTTTTTCCTTATTTCTGCATTTGTCATCTCTGGATGAGAGGAAGGTGTGATTCTTTGATGACTCCATTGTCAAAGGGGGAGAAGATGTAACAAAAATGTTAAAAAGGGGGAGCTATTTGGAGAAAAGGGAGAAAAATAAAATCTGTTGAAAAATGGTGATCATAGTGAAGGGGAGCATTTACTTTGCATTCTTATGATATTATTGCCATTTCTGAACTTGAATTGTAATTCTTGGAACCTCACAACGATCAAAGCTCAAATTGAACAATTGTTCTTTCATATGGACCTTAAGTGAGATTTTTGACTCCTCTTTGGAAATTGAAGCTTTCTTGCCTTCTTCTACCTTATCTCACTTGCTGATACTATTCTGAAGCCAGTTTGGTCATTTCCATTGCTTTCTCTTGCTTTTGGACCAAGTTGTGTCTTTGTGCGAAAACGTGAGTCTTTTCATTTTCAAACCTCAAAACTTATATTTTTGGGAAATTGCCAATGTGTTCATCAAGGGGGAGATTATGGATATCATGGGGATATGCTCATGATCTTAGGATGATGATACAATTGGCAATGGCGTTGAAGGTTTGTCGAAACACTCGTTTTCGGCAAAGTTAACATGTTGTCAGGTCTCAGGCGGTCAAACCGGCTAACAGGTGGCAGTCAGACCGGCCTATGTGGCGGTTAAGCTGGCCAAGCCTCAGGTCAAGTGGCTGGCGGTCAAATCGGCCTTTGGGCAGCGGTCTGACCAGCCATAATGGGCTTTCGATTTTGGAGCCAGGCCAAAAATAGAGGGTGCAGATGAGAGAGGGGATTCTTCTACACTTGGTATCATAATTTTTGGAGCTTCGAGTCAAAAGATCTATTCGTTTGAAATTTCCAGAGAGTTTCAGATTTTCAAGTGTGGAAATTTGGCTAAGTCCTGTTTGGCGGTCGGGCCAAGCCAGCAGTGGCGATCAAACCGCCGAGGCGGTCGAGCCGCCAATGGGTGGCGGTTTGACCGGTTTTCACTTGTTCATTGGCCATCTTGGCGGTGATGATTGTTTGGTTAGGTCAAGTTCATGGGTTTCAGTGCATATGTGTTGCATGATGCATGTTTTGACTAACATGGGTCAAGTTGCGAAGAACTTTGACGAGGATATAATAATCCTTATTTTATTATATATCTATAATTCATATTATGGATAATAATGATATCATATAGCTCTTGAGTATACCCCTTAATATTCATAAGGGAGAAGCTGAAGGTTGTAAGTCCTCCTACGACCACCCTATAGTCGTGGGTCTTCCTGCGACTACCCCATAGTCGTAAGCGCTCCTACGACTATCCCGTAATCGTAAGTTCTACTACGATCGATCTGTAGTCGTAGGCTCTCCTACGACCACCACCTGGTCGTAAGCCTTTCTACGACCAGTCCTTAGTCGACAAGACTCATAGACATGTGGGCCTAGTCGATCAGGGAATATCATGTACCATATCCAAGGATATGGGTAATCAATTACGTTGTTATTCCCTGAAATAATAGCATGACATAACCCCCTGTTATGATGATAATTGCATGGCGACGTGGGGACATTAAAAACCCCGTAATAACCTCCGGTAACAGCTCCACGATCTGGCGCGTTAATATAACCTTTATTTCGAAGATCCAACGGTGCATCCCGGAGATGATATAAAAGGCAAGGATCAACAGGACAAAGTGTAACGTCCCGTTTCTCTTAAGTTTCTTGCCTGGTTTTCAAAATAAAAGTAACCATTTGGCTTTATTGAGAATCCAAAGCTTAACCTGAGATTTTTGAAATCTGGAGAGTTCAACTGGAATTAATCAAACCTCAACTAAGCTCTTTGTTGGTGTTCCTTCTTTGGTGGTGGCTCTCTGTGGTGTCTTTGCCGCCCTTGAAATTGCTTTGGTTCTCAAAGCCTCTCTGTGTGCCCCTGGTTTGTCTCTTCTCTCTTAACTTCCTTTGTTGGTTTGAATCTCCTTGAGATCCAGACCTCTCTCTTATCTCCCCTCTGTTCGAACCTCTCCCTTGCTTGGGGTTTTCCTGTCAAGGACCCGACTCGGGTTTGTGTTTCAAAACCTATTTGGTTCCTCCAAGCCACGCTTGGCTTTGCTTCTTCTGGACCTCCCCGTGGACCTTTCCACGCTCTCTTGGAACCCCTGAGTTCTCTTGGGCGCTCCAGAGTTTCTCTGGACCTCCCAGTGCTCTTTTGGGACCTTCTTAGACCTCCTCGTGGCTATTTGGACCTCCCGTGTGTTCAAATAGACCTCCCTCTGTCCTACGGACTTTTACATGTCCTTGGACCTCCTCCGCGTCCTTTAAGACCTCCCTTTGTTGAGATCTAGCCGCTCAGACCTCCCCTTGTTGAGATCTAGCTGCTCAGACCTCCCCTTGTTGAGATCTAGCCGCTCAGACCTCCCCTTGTTGAGATCTAGCCGCTCAGACCTCCCCTCGTTGAGATCTAGCCGCTCAGACCTCCCCTCGTTGAGATCTAGCCGCTCAGACCTCCCCTTGTTAGGATCTGGCCATTAGAACCTCCTCTCTGGAGATCTTAGCCGTCCAGGTCCTTCCTTAGTTGGATCCAAAGGTTCCGATCTCCTTAGGTCCAAGACCTCCTTAGCGCTTGGACCCATCTTTGATTCTTGTGGCTGTATCGCTTGAGGCTTTGCCTTCGTTACCTTAGGACCGTATGATGCTGTTCGGATGGCCCGATCCAAAGGGCACGCTTGGATGGTCCGAACGTTCCTTTCCTTTCTGGACCGCCCGATTCCAATCGAGCGGTTCGCTTTGATCTTGCGTTTTCCTTTGTTTCCCAGGGACCCTCCTGGTTGTTTTGCAAGGACCACCTCCTCGGTCCTTCTTTGGTCTTTGTGAGACCACCCTCCTAAATCGAGAATATCCTGTTGGTCGGGACCTCCCTGCACCCTTTGATCTCGACCGTTGAGGTCCTCCCTTGAAATCTTGACCCTTAGACCTCCCTTGTGCAGTCTCGGCGTCGAGACCTCCTCGTTGTGAGCTTTGAGGACCTCTTGTCCAAAACCTCCTCTTGAGTCCTTGGACCTCTGTCCAAGACCTCCCCTCGAGTGTCTTGGACCTCTTGCCCAGACCTCCAAAGTGGTCTTTGGCGGATGACCCTTGCGGTGGGGCCACCTCTTTGACTTGTGGTGCACCCTTTTGGTCGGCCCCACTTGCCGGCCCTCTTCACCTTGTAATTATTGCTCTTGCCTCGAACTCATGCGCATTTAATAGGTGTCGGGTCACATTAAATGCAGTCACATCTGAGTACTATTCAATTCTTTTAGGGCAAGCCTTGCCCTAGTTGTCCCGTGCCTACACCTCACCGAGTTTTTCCTTGTGGTGCACACTACCAACTCCGGCTATATAAAGCACGGCGGGCAGACCTTTGTAACTTTGTTGCTCATTTCTTAGTCCTGCCTCATCTGCTCAGTTCTTCCTTGTGCAAGACCTTTCCTAGGAGCTCTTTGAGGTTGTGTTAAGCCTCTTGGTTTCCTTTTTGGCCGAGTTGGTTTGAGTTCCTTTTGGTTCTTTTGAAGTTCTCTCGGCTTAGTGTGGTTTTTGCTTATTTGGTTTTCTTGCGACGTGTAGATCACGAGTTCGAGGAGATCTTGGACCCGCTCTTCTTTGCGAAGGCTCTCCTTTGCTTGACCAAGGCAAGCCATAGATCCCCTTTTGATCATCTTGAACCAAGTTTAAGTAAATGTATTTGGTTTTACTTTATCATGCATGGCTATGTTTATATGAAAATGGTTTGGGTGTAGTTACTTGCCTACTTCTCGTTATGCCTCCTTTATACCTTGTCTCCATCATGTTGTCATGTTCACCTTGTGAGCCTTAGGGTGGATAATTTAGTTGGTGTTCTTTGTTATTTGCCAACATGGGGGCCGTGGGTCTTATCTGACCTTGCTTAGGCGTGGTTGAGCGTATCATGCTTCATCTCTAATAATCTTGACTAATAAATATGAAATGTGTGGTCGGGTGCCATTGTTGAGCACCTATGGCAGGGCGCCTTTGTTGGGTTGAACCTCTTGGAGATCCGCACCTCTCTCTTACCTCCCTTGTTGAGATCTAGTTTCGAGACCTCCCTTGTTGAGATCTAGCCGCTCAGACCTCCCCTTGTTGAGATCTAGCCGCTCAGACCTCCCTTGTTGAGATCTAGCCGCTCGACCTCCCCTTGTTGAGATCTAGCCGCTCAGACCTCCCTTGTTGAGATCTAGCCGCTCAGACCTCCCTTGTTGAGATCTAGCCGCTCGAGACCTCCCTTGTTGAGACCTAGCAGCTCGCACCTCTCCTTGTTGAGATCTAGCCGCTCGGACCTCCCTTGTTAGGATCTCGCCATTAGGACCTCCTCTCGGGAGATCTTAGCCGTCTAGGTCCTCCCTTAGTTGGATCCAAAGGTTCCGACCTCCTTAGGTCCAAGACCTCCTTAGCGCTTGGACCCATCTTTGACTCTCGTGGTCAGATCGCTTGAGGCCTTGCCTTCTTAACCTTAGGACCATGCGATGTGGTTTGGATGGCCCGATCCTAAGGGCACGTTAGTTTGGTCGAACGTTCCTATCCTTTTGGGCCTTGGATTTTAATCGAGCGGCTCTGCTTTCTTCTTGCGTTTTCCTTGTTTCGGGACCTCCTCTGGTTGTTTTGCAAAGACCACCTCCTCGGTCCTTCTTTGGTCTTTTATGAGACCACCCTCCTAAATCAGGATATCCCTATTGGTCGGACCTCCCTGCACCCTTTGATCTGGACCGTTGAGGTCCTCCCTTGAAATCTTGACCCTTAGACCTCCCTTGTGCGTGTCGGCGTCGGACCTCCTCGTGGTGAGCTTCACGGACCTCTTGTCCAGAACCTCCTCTTGAGTCCTTGGACCTCTGTCCGGGACCTCCCCCTCTGAGTGTCTTGGACCTCTTGCCTAGGACCTCACACAGTGGTCTTTGGCGGGGATGACCCTTGTGGTGGGGCCACCTCTTTGGTGGTGGTGCACCCTTTTGGTAGCCCCACTTGCCGGCCCTCTTCACCTTGTAATTATTGCTCTTGCCTCGGAACTCATGCGCATTTAGCAGTGTCGGGTCACATTAAATCTGATCACATCCGAGGTACTTTATTTCAATTCTTTTAGGGCAAGCCCTGCCCTAGTTGTCTGATTGCCTGCGTCCATCGAGTTTTCCTTGTGGTACACACTACCAACCCGCTATATATAGCACAGGAGGCGTGTCTTTGTAACCTTTTGCTCATTTCTTACTTCCTGCCTCATCTGCTCGGTTCTTCCTTATGCAAGACCTTCCCGGGAGCTCTTTGAGGTGTGTTAAGCCTCTTGGTTTCCTTTTTGGCCGAGTTGGTTTGAGTTCCTTTTGGTTCTTTTGAAGTTCTCTGGCTTAGTGCGGTTTTGCTTATTTGGTTTTCTTGCGAACGTGTAGATCACGAGTTCGAGGAGATCTTGGACCCGGCTCTTCTTTGCAGAAGGCTCTCCTTTGCTTGACCAAGGCAAGCCACAGACCTCCTTTGATCATTTTGAACCTAGTTTCACAAATGTATTTGGTTTTACTTTATCATGCATGGCTATGTTTATAAGAAAATGGTTTGGGCTGTAGTTACTTGCCTACTTGCTGTTATGCCTCCTTTATACCTTGTCTCCATCATGTTGTCATGTTCACCTTGTGAGCCTTAGGGTGGATAATTTAGTTGGTGTTCTTTGTTATTTGCCAACATGGGGGCCGTAGGTTTTATATAGCCTTGCTTAGAAAACGTGGTTCGAACGTATCATGCTTCATCTCTAATAATATTGACTAATAACTTATGAAATGTGTGGTTGGTGCCACTGTTGAGCAGCTATGGCAGGATGCCTAAGCTGTGTTGACTATGGTGTGAGACCACTTGGTTAAAAATTTGTGTGCCAGGACTGGGTGGTCTTTTGGCATGGGCTAATACAAATTGTTTTGTTGAGGCAAGAAGGCAGGGAGTGAGTAGTGGGTGCTGTGCACACTTGGTTGTGGAAGTCTTGCCTTAGCACAATTAAGGACTTCACTTTGTGTCTGTTGAACTGTGCCAAATAGTGCAACCACAAGATCATTTTATGGGAATGGTGCAGGCTGAATAATTAGCAATGAGATGGCTTGGGGTTGTGGTTGAGCGTGTGATTCGTTGGCGCAAGAGGGCACCCCATAACCTGTGGATTTCTAGACCCTTTGGAGGGATTACGAAACCTTAGCGGGCAGCCCTAGTCGGTTCAAAGCTTTGTAAAGGCCTTGCTGCGCTCTCTAGACCGCTCACCTTAGGAAGTGAGCAAGGGTGGCCGGACCCGATCCGCTAGAGAGATCGTGGATTGTGGGTAAAGTTGTACACCTCTGCGAGTGTAAAAATCTATTTGAATAGCCAAGTCCTTGGTCATGGACATGCTTTCGATGAAATGGTGCAAGGGGTAGATGTTTCAAAAGCTTGTGCCATTTGGACATTTCCATGAGATGCCTTGGCTTTGCCTCGAAGAGACCTTGGCCGGCTCTAGAGGGGTCAAGGTTGGCTCGGGTAGTGGTCGAGGGGTTGGTTTGGACCTCTGGAGTGGGTGCTCTGGAGTGGGTTTTGGGTAAAGACACAGTCACGGGTGTCTGGAACTCCTTCATTTTGGTTGTGGTCGTGAGTTGGTGCTCACTCCACCTTTTAAACATCAAAAGTAATATGTACTATGGTTTTACCTTGTTTGCCTTACAATCTATTATTGCTATTATTGTCAAACTTGGCTTTGTGCAAACTAACCATCTGACTCTCCATTGGTAAGTCCTTGCATGAATATTATTGCATCTTTGCTCCTGTGACTTCTTGAGTACATTCCAAGTACTCATGGCTTAAGCCCCGTGTCAAAGCAGATTATGAAGATGACCAAGTGCAGAAGGTCAGAGACCTCTTCGAGGAGGAGTTCTTCGACGACTAAGATGCCTAGGGCGTCCTCCACCCGCGACTGTGGTGCTTGTTGGATGGCTTTTGCGTGTTTTGGTGTTTGAGCCCTAGAGCTCCTTGTTGCCGCTTGTAAGTCCTCGTTGGTTTTGTAAGCCCTCGGTGGCGGACCTCTTATTAACAAGCTTGACCATAAGGTTCTATTATATAAAGTTTAATTTATGCCTTCATCTTTGTTTGACCTCGTGGTTGTGGTATTGGCTTGTGTTCTTGTGCGAGCTAGCTCTCTTGTCCCGGGACTAGCTCGGATGCAGGCGGGACCACACTGTGGGGTCCCACGACTTAGCTTTGAGGTCCCTGCGGACCTCTCTTAGTGATGTGCTGGAGGTGCTCTGGCGGGTGGCGCCACGACTTCCAAAGGTCCTCAAGACCTCTTGGGAGGTCGATGGCGGACCAAGACCTCCAGAGGTCCAAGACCTCTGGGAGGTCTGTGAGACCTCCTCGGTAAGCTCCATGCGGTGCTACCACATCTTTCGTGGTGACTTCAAAAAGCAGTCCTCCGGACCTCTTGCGGTACATCACGGGGTGGGTCATCACACAAAGGGAGGAAAAGAAAAGATTAGAAGGACAATACTCTAGTCTTTGATTCCATCTTGTAATGTAGTATACTCAATACATACACACAGGAGTAGGGTTGTTATTCTTCCAGGAGAAGGCCCGAACTTGTATAAAAATCCATGTGTCTCCATCTCTGTATGATTTCGAGCCTAGAGGAACCCCCGAATCAAACAATCTTTACATAAGTTTGGTCCTAAAACACCGACAGTTGGCACCGACCGTGGGGATCTTCGAGTTATCAGCTTTCCTTTGTCTTTCCAATTATCATGCTCTCATGGCAGGAGAGTGGAACGAGGAGAACTGGTTCGACTTGGCCGATTATGCAGATATCGACATGGATGCTGGTTTCGACTGCGAGCCAAGTGATGCATCATCCGATGGTGATGTTGCCTCCGGAGATCTTTCTCTAGGAGACTTTTCCATCGATGGAGTTGAGGAGGGATCCTTATCCCCCACAACTATACATCCAGATGGGAAACCAGCTTCCTCAGAGGACAAGGGTCAATCTGACCACAATGAGGGCCGTCCCAAGGTATACCCGGGACACGGTGAGGGTTCCCTCTCCAAATGTCTAAGTCCACCTGAGATAGTCCGACCTGGCGTGACAACTCCTGGAAGTCGTAATTCTGGATCTTCATCAACATCTGGTGATTCTCTCTCTCTGGTTAGCCCAGCCAAGAATTTGATCGAATATGCTCTTCCTGCGAGTTTGAACATCCCAACGCAGGGCTCGCTTGCCGAGAGAGATGGTTATAACCCGGAATTCCCCTTCCTGGAGGGCTTTACTCCAAGTCGCCAGATGGTGTCATTCGACGACTCCTCAAGCGAGGAGGCCTCTAGTGCAAGTGGAGATCATCAACGGGAGGTCTTCGTCCTGCCCTTAGGTAGCCATAACTCTCCCAGAGACAAGGCTACAGATGCTCCCCGAAGATCACTCCCTACGACCGCTCGTGGCAATGACAAAGACACCTCCGGCGACGACCAGAGTCAATACTCTGATGAGCGTGAGGAAAATTCTCGAGATCATTGCACTCCATTAAGGCAAGCTCAAGGATCAGGTATGAATGATTCTGAAACAAACCGACGAAAACGAGTCGCGGCTCAGAGAAAATTGCCTGGGCACGCTCAATACCAGTCGAAAGAAGCCCAGGAACTTCAGCATATCAACGACCTGCTCGAGAATCCATCTCAAGAACTTGCCCGAGCACCTGGCTACGACCTCTTCGCCGAAGAGATCGCACAAAGGCTGTGGAGTATGATGAGCAAGCTCGAACGACCCCACCGGCGTCATTCCAGAAGTCGTGGCAGTACGACTCCATCAGCTTCCAGTCAATAGAATAACTCGCCGCATGGAGATCACTGCAAGGTGCATCGCTCCCTAATCTGGAAAAGAGTTCCTCGAACGCCTGATGATCATAAAGCTCCCAGGAGAGGTGATCATTCACCACTTCGACCGAGAGGTCTGCAACAGCAGACAAGATACAAGGAGTATTACCCTCGTAGGATCGAGACTTACCATAAGTCAGATTCACCCCTTGCTGGATATCATTGAGTACGATCACCTAGGGTTGTCAACCTCTCTTTTCTACAAAGGAGGCATTACGACGTGATTACCGGATGTCGGGCATTCTCGCCTGACCTCCGAGCAGTTCACTGGCCGCCGCAGTTTCGACCAGGGAACATGGAGAAATTTTATGGGTCTCAAAATCCCATCGAATTCCTTCAGATCTACACTACCGCTGTCCGAGCAGCAGCAGGAGGAGAGCGCGTCATGGCGAATTACCTTCCAACTGTGCTCGAAGGGTCTGCTCAATCGTGGTTATTAAACCAACCAGTCGAGTCGATCTAGTCATGGCAACACCTCTGTGATCTATTGCTGGCCAATTTTCAGGGCACATACCGCGCATACGAAAGAAGGGCGACCTACGAGATGCATAAAAGCGACCACAAAACACTACGCCAATTCATCGGCCATTTGATTAGGTTCACAATTCTATTCACGAGGTTTACGACGCATCATATCGAGCCTTCAGCGAGTCCGCAGCGAAGGATCACGGAGGACATCACCCTCCGCTCATCAGTGGCAACTCTTTGAGATGGTCGATCGATGCCTTCTGGTGATGAAGCGATTGATTGGACCAAAATCATCGATCGAGATGACCAAAGACCCTCAATGAGACCGCGAAGGTTGCAAAAAGAATGATAAGAAGGCCAAGAAATCCAAGAACAAGGCAAAGGGACAAAAGCCTCAAGCCAATGCTTCTAAGGAGATCCTGGCCGTAAGCGATAAGGAGCCACGAACTGCCAAGCAATACCCCGATCGAGGCAAAGGTAAGCACCCCGAACGGAAGAAAGATAAGCCTAGGTGGTGCCCTTTCCATAAAAAGGAAGGACATAACATTTGCAACTGCTGAGTTTTCCAACGAAAACTCGAAGACTATTACAACGGCAAAGGGCCACTTCCTACCCTCGAAGAAGCAGGGCAAGCCAGTGGTCGTACACAGTCGGATGACAAATGAGGACATGCCATTTCAAGATCCTGAGCACATCTTTGTGGGATCATCGGCGTACGAGTCAAGACGACAGCTTAAGGCAGTCGAACGTGAGGTAATGTGAGACCCCGACATTTATTAAGCTCATAATACTTAGTCATCCAATTGACCCTAGTATTATCAACCAAATAAACCCAGTCTCGAGAGATGTATACTCCCCAGAATGCAGTATACATACCTCACAACAAAAGAATGTATCAATTCCATACAACACATAGAACATAAGCAACAAACCAGAAGTTAAAATTAATAAGGATAGGTTATTACAAAAAAAAGGGCCCTTAGGCCAAATAGCAACAATTCTACAAAGATAACAGCGGAAGCAAAAGTGCCATAAAGATGGCTATAACACAAAGCCAATCGGTGTGCCTTAACCCTAGGCATCTCGAGGACCGCCAAGCTAGTCGTCGAAGAAACTGCAACACGTAGCGCAAAAGAGAGGCTCTTGGAGCTCTCCTTCTTCCTCTGCAACAAAAGCCACAAAAAAAATTGCCACAACCACGGGCAGATGAGTACATAAAGTACTCCGCAAGACTTACGTGTGAGATAACGTAACTATAAATAGCTACATGCAAGCTTTATTTAAGTGGAGGAGGCTTTGGACTCATTTTAGCATAAAGCAGCATTTATTTGCAATAACATAATAGATTGAAGGCAATTTGTCAAAGCATTTTTAAATGTTGAAGTAACAACGAGATAATAACATAGTAACAACAACAAGACCAACACAGAAGTGACTAACCCAATAGTCACCACAACAATAGCATGAACTTCCGTTCATACCAACCATGTCAAGTTTTAATTAAAGGTTGTAGTCTAATTCTTACGAAATAACCAAGCGTGTCCATAACCTAGGGCGAGGCTATTGAATAGTTTTATCCTGCGCAGGGTGTACCAATGTACCCACACGTCGGATCGCCTTTCCTTTAAGCACACTACCTTAGGTGTCTTTGTGCACGCTAAGTCCTCTGAGACATTTCCAATGGACAATGCTAATTCGAGTCGCACAACCCACGGGAGAAAGAGACATCACACAACCTTCCCGAAGCTAATGCTCCTCCCACATCACACACACATTTTATCTTTAAAACACACCAACCGAGCGACCCCAATTAACACCGCCCAAAGTACTTAGTCAAGAGGGTTCCATATGCCCTCGTGTGGTTAGCACATAAAATTGCTTGGATCAATGGCGCAAGAATTCGGTCCTTGTTGACTCAGGCATACCACCACATCCAAAAACCACACCATCCATCCAATATGCCCAAGTCTAAATCAATCTTTTATTTTCAGTTTTTGATTTTACAAATTAATCAAAGCACAAGTGCTGGACATAAAGGAGTAATAATCAGTTTTGAGTGATCAAGACCATCGACTAAGTCGATGATCGCCCATTTCTACCGATAACTAAGCATGTCTAAGCAATTTAAAACGAAACTACTAAGTGATAAGAGCTCATCCAACGAGCTCAAACCACAGCAAATAACCTAGGCTCATGGTAGTAGAGGACAAACAATTCCTACAGACTATGCAACTATAGGATTGCTAGCGACATTTAACACAAAGTAGCATGCATACATAGAAGTAAAACAACATATTAACCTTTAAAGTAATGGGACGTTAGAGGAGATATGATCAAACTGCTTGCCTTGTTGCTGGCCAAGTTGTGGCAGAGGGTCACTCTCGGGATCGCCACAAATGTCGAAACCTAACGGAAAAGCGAGAAAGAACCGATAAAACGACGAAAAACAACAAAGACAGCACAACAAACGAACTCCAAATTCTCTGAATTTTCTACAGCAACAAGAGAGTGATTTTTAGGATTTTGCAACAAGAACCAATTGATTTGGATTCTCGATGCAAAAGTTATGAGCAAAACAATTCTGCTCAGCCCTAAAATACCAAACTGCACTATTCACTAATTTAATTATGAGGCAACATTTTCTAAAACAGAAGTGAAGCTGAAATTTTTACTGTAAAACCAGCACCTCATGAGATGAATAACACAATTGAGTTCACCTCATTTGGAGCTATATTGCACTTTCTATAATCTTTCAAAAACAAGAACTTGAACAAAATTATAATGCACAAGTCCTCATTTTCCTAACAGCAACATGCTCAAAACTAATTTTCACAGTGAGTTCATTAATAGAGGAAACCAACAAAGTTGGTCTCACCCAAAAATAATCTACAGAGCATTAGTTTTGTATTTTACAAGTTAAGCATTGATTTAAGTGTATATTTTAAAGTTGGTTTTAAAATCTAATGGCAAATCAGTGCTCTGGAGTTGAACTCAACTTACAATCATTTTTGGATTAAAGTCAAGTCCAAGACAGAGCCAACATACTTTGAATGACCTCAAATGGATTTAAAATGAAAAAGATATGAAATTCTAAAGTTTATACCTTATTTCAGTTCATAATTAAGAATGTCTTGGAATTTCTAAAACCCATAAGGACATGGGAGGTCATGAGCCACAGATCACAGATCTAACGGCTCAGACCTCCCAGTGAACAACGCCTGCCGCGCAGGAGGTCGAGAGGTCTGGACCTCCTAGCAACGCATCATGCGCGAGGTGGGGAGGTCGGGGCCGTAGATGGAAAATCCAACGGACCACAACATGGAAAGGAGGTCCTGAGCGGACCAGATCTAAAGGGGAGGTCCTCAGCGGTTGGGATGTCCTCGAGGAGGTCCCAGCGGAGGTCCTCAACGTCCTGAACCTCCGGGGAGGTGCAGGCGGCTTCTGATGCGCAAGGGAGGTCTTGGGCGCTCGAGATCTCCTCGGGAGGTCTCGACGCGTCCCGGACCCACAGCGCCGCTGGCAGCAGACAAAGAGCGTGTCTTGTAGCGGGACCACGAGGAGGTCCGCTACGGAGGTCTTAAATGCACGCATTAAAGGGTGGATTTAAGGCGGTTAAAACGCCCATTGATTACAATGATGGGAGCAAATGATTAGCGCATTAAAATGGTGAATCTTTGTCCTAAAACGACAATGACACGCTTTCGGGGCGTCCGACAAAGATCCCGCGTGAAGAAGTGGTCTCGCCGGCGATGTAGAGCCCGCCGGTGAGGTCAATAATACCACCGAGTGCACAATAACGTTGCGCACCCAAAGGACCTCCTCTCAACGGCGACGGCGGCTTTGAGCGCCGGCGAGCGGAGAGGGCAAATTGACCAAAGACGCCAAAACCGAAAAGCAAAAATGAAGCTCATGCGCGACATTCAAGCGTATGCCCAAACAAAAGCTCCGCGACATTCATTCATGCGGGTGCCAGCAACTAAAGGACTACCAGGGGAGTTACCTGGAGGTCCTAAAGATGCCGATGAGGTTGAGGATGGTGCTGGCCGGAGTTGGAGAAGATGGGGTTGCTCCACGGCCAAAGCTCCTGCTCCAAGCTCCTCTTTGTCCACCTCTGTAAATGCCCAAACCAAAGCGAGTTAGGTCTTGGTCCCAGAGGGGATGGCACAAATGGAGCTCAGAGGAAAAGGAGGAAAACTCCAGGGACCCTTGTCCACCGAGGAGCTCCAAGCTCCAGCAATGGCGGCCAAGAATGGAGGTCAGTGGAAGAGCAAAGCTTAGAAGGCACCAGTGCAAGCTAGAACTTGAAAGAGTGCCAAAGAAGCTACGGGAGGAACCCAATGGGGCTTTATACTTGGGCACAGGAGGTCATGGACCACTGGCTAAGCTCATGGTGAGCTTGGCCCATGGCACGGTCTAGGACATTGGACAAGATGTAAAGTTGACAGGTGACAGCTGTCTTGACTGAGAGGAAGGCGGCTGCATTAAATGCGGGTCAGCAAAGAGCTGTTGAAAAGGTACCAAGTGGACAGACGTGCATTAACTCCACTGCTCAGAGCTCGCAGGCGCGCCAGAGGAAGGAGAAGAACAGGGGAGGTCTTTATGACCGTTGGATAAGACCTGGGAGAGGTCCTAACCATCGGATCCCATTTTTGAACCGTTATGTTGTAAGTGGCTGGGAGGAGGTCCCAGCCACACGATCAAGGATGGGGAGGTCGTGGCCCTCCGATTTCCTTAATGTGTAAGCGCACGTGGGGAAATAGGACAGGAGGTCCAAAGCGTTGGATCTCCATCCAGCAGTCTGCGGACCTCTGTGAGGTCTTAACCGCACATGAACTTAAGAACACGAGGGGAGGTCATGGCCTTTGGATTTAAATCCAAGGGCTACGACCTCACGTCTTGTGAGGAGGTTTGATGCGCATAAGACAAGGAGGAGGTCGTGACCGTAGATTTTAATCTAACGGTGCACGACAAAAGATGGGGAGGTTGTGAGTGCTTGATAGCACGGGAGGTCGTGAGTCGTTGGATTTGATCCAATGGCTACGACCTTGGTTAGGTGGGAGGTTTGCTTAGTTTACAGTGAGGGAGGTCGTGGCCATGGATCTTGGATCCAAGGGCTATGACCTCACGTGGTGGGAGGACTGACCGAGTATGTTGAGGAGGAGGTCGTGGTGTTGGATTTGATCCAACGGCTCGACCTCAACAAATGGGATGACCTCGGCTGCGATGGTTTAACAAATGAGGAGGTCTTTGAGGTTTAACACGGGGAGGTCATGACCATGGATCACCGATCCAACGGCAATGACCTCATGAGGTGGGAGGTCTTTGCGGTGTTAATCATGGAGGAGGTCGTGGCGGTTGGATGTAAATCCAGCAGTGCGACTGATCAAATGGAGATGAGGTCTGTGAGAGGTGCGGAGACATGGTTGGGCTGGACCAGCTTTGAATATGGCTAGCCCAAGGAACAGTGTAGGCTTTTAAATTTAGTTTTTAACAGCTGAAGCTTAGCAGAATTATTTGAGATAGCAAAGGAACTCCAAATTTGATGAAATTTTAACTGGAGCTTGCTGACAATGAGATTAACCTTGCATAAAATTTCCAGAGGTTATTATGCAATGCATTTTTCTCAGGAAATTCGTTAAGGTTGTTTAAAGGATTGTTTTACCTCCAAAATTTATCAAACTAGTTTTACAACTTGTGATATTTTTCGAGGGGTCCCACATCAGTTTTGGGACCAAGGAAAATATATTCAATGTTTGACACCAGATTTAGACAATTGGAAAAATGAATTTGACTTTTGGGTCAACAAGAGCTTTGTGTTTTTGGATTACACAACTCTTGGACAAAATTACATGAGATTTTAGGGTTTTCAAGTTGTGAGAAAAAGTTTTAATTTCTACACATATAATTATACTTGAATAACCCTAATTATACATTTGGGATGTTACAAAATCTCCCCCTTACAAAAATCTCGTCCCGAGATTTGGCTCACTCGAAAGAAAGATGGATAGTCCGCACGCAGACGATCTTCTCTTTCCCAAGTAGCCTCATCCTCGTAATGGTTTGACCACTGAACTTTAAGGAACTTGATGGTCTTATTCCTTGTCCTTCGTTCGGACTCCTCGAGTCTGCCAGCAGGTGCTCGCGATAGGTCAAATCGGGTTGGACATCGAGAGTTTCCAACGGAGCTTCCTCGGTTGGAACACGGAGGCACTTCTTAAGCCGGGACACATGGAAAACATCATGTACCCCTCAAGTGCAGCCGGCAACTCCAACTTATAGGCAACAGCTCCCTTCTTCTCGATAACGCGTAGGGACCGACATATCGAGGAGCCAACTGCCCTTGGCGCCAAACGTTGATGGCCCTTCAAAGGAGAGACTTTGAGATAAACAAAGTCATTAGGCTCAAAACGCAACTCACGTCGACGGCGATCCGCATAGCTCTTTTGCTCGATTGAGTGCAGGCGCAAACAGCCACGAATAAGCCGGACTTGGCGCTCGCCTCATTGATTGAGTCCGGCCCAAGAGAGGTCTCACCGTCTCGACCAGTTCAACGAGGTTCTACACTTTCTCCGTACAAGGCCTCAAATGGTGCCATGCCGAGACCGGCTGAAAAGTCATTGTTATAAGAAAACTTCGGCGAATGGCAAGCATTTCTCCCAATGCTTCCCATACGAAAGGACACAAGCATGAAGCATGTCTTCCAAAACTTGGTTGACCCTCTCGGTCTGACCATCAGTTTGGGGGTGAAATGCCGTGCTAAAGGTAAGACGGGTTCCCATAGCCTTTTGCAGGCTATGCCAGAAACGGGAAGTGAAGATGGAGCCACGATCAGAAACGATCATCTTAGGTACGCCATGTAAGCTCACAATCCTAGAGACATAGAGCTCAGCTAGGCGATCGGTACGAATCTTGGTCTTGACTGGAAGAAAATGAGCCACTTTAGTTAATCAATCGATGGCGACCCAAATGGCATCATTTCCTTGGGGGCGTGGGTAGACCGGTGATGAAATCCATTCGATCGAATCCCACTTCCACTCCGAATAGGCAGAGGTGAAGCGATCTGCCGACGCCGATGTTCGGCCTTGACACGACGACATACGTCGCTTTCGAAACGAACTTCGCGATCTCCCTCTTCATTCGGGTCCACCAAAATCTCTGGCGGAGATCTTGATACATCTTTGTGGCCGGGATGAATGGATAAAAGCGAATCATGGGCTTCATGGAGGATTAAATTCGCAATTCCATCCTTTGGAACCACAAGGCGTTGCAACCTCACAACACCATGCTCATCCTCGGAAAAGCACTTAGTCGTTCCGTTCTTGACATTTGCCTTAATGTGGCTCACTCCAATATCCTATCGCTGGCGGACTTGATCCGATCCACCAAGGTTGGTTGCACAACCAAGGCGTGAGAGAACCACGCTCAACTAAACCCAAGTTGAGGCGCCTGAAACTCTTCGGAAAGAGCGGTGAAGCTCCCTGGACAACAAGGCATGGCAATGCGCTGCGACTAAGCGCATCGGCAATCGACATTAGCCTTGCCCGATGGTAGTGTATACCCATATCATAATCCTTGATCAACTCCAACCATCTCCTTTGCACGAGGTTCAGTCGGGTTGGGTGAACAAATACTTAAGGCTCTTGTGATCCGAATACACTTCTAGCGATTCCGATTAGGTAATGTCGCCAAATCTTAAGTGCATGAATCACAGAAGCCAACTCCAAATCATGAGTAGGGTAGTTAAGTTCATGAGGTCTCAATTGCCTTGATGCATAGGCCACTACCTTGCCTTCTTGCATAAGGACACAACCGAGGCCTCGACGAGAAGCATCGCAAAAGATATCGAAGCTTCGATGGATATCAGGAAGAACAAGAACAGGAGCGGTGGTCAACCGCTTCTTGAGTATTTGGAAACTTTCCTCACACTCGGCGGACCACACGAACTTCTTGTCCTTCTTGAGCAACTCCGTCATCGGCCATGATCTTAGAGAAGTTCTCGATAAGCGGCGATAATATCCCGCTAAGCCGAGAAAACTCCGCACATCGGTGACCAAACAGTGACTCCATGAAAGAACATCGCGACCTTGCTAGGATCAATCGCTCGCCTCTGCTGAAAGAATATGGCCTAAGAAGGCCACTTCCTTCAACTGAATCGCGACTTGTCAACTTCGGCGTCATACCGGTGCTCACGTAGCTTGCCTAACACAAGCTTCAGATGCTCGGCGTGTTCCTCATCGTTCTGGGAGTAGATAAGGATATCATCGATGAAGACCACGACAAACTTATCCAAATACTCCATGAATACCGAATTCATGAGGTTCATGAACAAGGCAGAGCATTGGTTAAGCGAATGACATGACAAAGTACTCATACAAGCCGAAGCGAGTAGAAACGCCGTCTTTGGAATATCCTCAGGCCGAATACGAACCTGATGATATCCCACTCTCAAATCAATCTTGGAGAAAACTCGAGCTCCAGTTAATTGATCGAAGAGATCGTCAATGCGGGCAATGGATACTTGTTCTTTACCGTCACCTTCATTAAGTGGACGATAATCGACGCACATGCGTAAAATACCGCCCTTCTTCTTACGAAGATAGCCGACAACCCCACGGAGATGAGCTAGGCGAATGAACCCTTCTCTTGCAGCTCACTCAATCTGCTTCTTCAACTCCACCAACTCGTTCGGTGGCATCCGATAAGGCCTCTTTGAGATAGGGGCGATGCAGGAGCCAACTCAATGACAAACTCGAGGTCTCGAACGGGTGGCATTCCCGAAGATCTGCGGAAAGACATCAACAAAGTCACAAACTGTTGGGACTTCGCTAATATCTAGAGCGGCTTCGCTTCAAGCGCGAAGAGATGCGGATCTAGCGACTTGCTGAAAAGCTTAACCCGCCACGGAGGACTAGATAGAGATGAGCTTCTGGCGCAATCGATTTGCCCCATGTCTTTGGGACAACCAATCCATGCCAAGAATCACATCAAGACTCGCTGAATGGAGAAGGATAAGGTTCGCTAAGAACCCTCGCCTTCGATCTCGATAGGACATCCCTACACTCGGATTCACTCTCAACTCCGAACCAGAGAGCGAATGAGTAAGCGGGGCCGACAATGGAGAGAAAAGAAGCTCTCCGACAAAGAAAAAAAGACTTCGAAACAAAGGAATGAGATGCTCCTGAATCAAACAAGACAGTAGCAGGGTGAGAGTTAACAGAAAGTGTACCTAGCACGACGTCGGGTGCCTCCTGAGCCTCCTCTGCGGTGACGGCGTTGACGCGACCACTACCCACGCCTTGGGTAGCCGGGACGATCTTCTGGTCCTGAGATGCACCACCTCCTGGCCCGCGTCCTCCATTAGGATGAGGGGCTGCTCCTGTCTTCTTAGGGCATTGGTTCGCATAATGCCCCTTCTGGTTGCATGAGAAGCATGTGACCCCGGCAGCCGGGTTGCGGGGGCCGCTCTGCTGACTCGCAGGTGCACGTGACTGAGACACGGCCTGCGATGGACGAGGAACAGGGGCAGGTGACCTCGGGGGTGCCGAAGAATGAGACTGGTACCCGAGATCGCCTCAAACGGGACGGAAGAATCGCCTGGATGACTTATGGGCCTCCCACTTGCGCTTGCAGGAGTCCATAAGCTCTCGAGCCGCATGCTCAGCGACGATGGCCTTGTCGACCAAGGTCTTGAAATCGTGGAAGTCGACAATGGATAGCTTGTCCTTCACTCCTCGGACAAGCCACGCTGAACTTGGCCTCGCTTAGCCATATCGGTGGCCACGTCCTCGGGAGCATAACGAGCTAGATGGTTGAACTTCGTAGACATACTCCATGGTCGAGCTCGCCTTGCTTGAGCGCAAGAAACTCCCCTTCTTGATCTCCATCAAGCCGGCAGGATGTGAGCCCGACGGAAGGCAAGAAAACTCCTCCCAAGAAACGGTGTGGTCTGCGGGCTGCATGGCGAGAAAGCTCTCCCACCATGACAACGCCGCACCCTCCACCGGTGCGATCTGAATAGCGCCTTCTCGTGCTCCTCGCATCAGCGATCTGGCTTACTCCCACAAGACGGCCAATCGTCGCATCCAAAGGGTCCTCGACCGAGGAAAAGGTAGGAGGCCGAGTACGAAGAAACTCCGTGAGTCCTCCACGCGGCCGATGGGCGTTCCTTGCCCGCATCCTCAAGCTCCGGTAAGTGCGGTGGTGTTGCGCGCGATGACGCCCAAGAGAACCCTCTCATCATCCGCGCGGTTGCGCCGATCCAAGAAGAACCTCGGCCATGGTCGGAGGAGGAGGAAGCTCCTCGTCCGGACTAGTCGCTTAGCCTTGGCCGCTACGAAAAGGCCCGCCATCTGTTACAATGAAATTTGGTTAGCAACTAAACCCGAAAACAAAGCCTTAAGGAAAGCAAAGCCAACGACTAGGGAATGGAATATCACCCTAAACGAAAGCCAAAACAGCGGTAATTATACTTTAAAAAGCTTCTAATAGACTCCAAAAACAGCCAAGAAACACCAAAAGCAAGGCTCAACTTCTCAACTCAACTAACCCGTATTGAATGAGCGAGTAATTGATCGAGAAGATTAAAAATCAGATTGTAAGATGAGATCTAAAACTATTAGAGAGCAAGGTTAATGCAGCGAAATAAGTGTTAGATACTTAGCTAACTAGTATCACGTCTTACCCTTTTATTCCCACAAATTTTGTTGATTTAACCTCTCATTTTCTACCTTAATTCCTGACTTGTGCTTGCTGCCCCGAAATACTTGTTGGCTGTCCAAAATCCCAGATTTGCATCTCGGCTCTAAACACTTTTACTCTTCACCAAAAGACAGCCAAGACTTCAAATTTAGAACTCTCATAAGTTCCCCAAAACCCAATTAATCGATAACAACTATTGTGTGGAAGGGAAGAGAGGAAAACAATTTTAAAACTCAAATTAGAGTGAGATGAGAAGAGAAAGCTAAGATAGATAAGGAGTAAAAGTAGAGAATTACTTAAGCTTTCAAAACTCCTTTGATACTTTGAAATTAGATTTTCAAAATATCCTAAAGGCGACCAAGCTTATGCGTTACTACGGTCAATGGCTCGATACCAACTTTTGTGAGACCCCGACGTTTATTAAGCTCATAATACTTAGTCATCCAATTGACCCTAGTATTATCAACCAAATAAACCAGTCTCGAGATGTATACTCCCGAATGCGGTATACATACCTCACAACAAAAGAATGTATCAATTCCATACAACACATAGAACATAAGCAACAAACCGAAGTTAAAATTAATAAGGATAGGTTATTACAAAAAAGGGCCCTTAGGCCAAATAGCAACAATTCTACAAAGATAACAATGAAAGCAAAAGTGCCATAAAGATGGCTATAACACAAAGCCAATCGGTGTGCCTTAACCCTAGGCATCTCGACCGACCGCCAAGCTAGTCGTCAAGAAAGCGCAACACGAGCGCGCAAAAGAGAGGCTCTTGGAGCTCTCCTTCTTCCTCTGCAACAAAAGCCACAAAAAAAATTGCCACAACCACGGGCAGATGAGTACATAAAGTACTCTGCAAGACTTACGTGTGAGATAACAGAACTATAAATAGCTACATGCAAGCTTTATTTAAGTGGAGGAGGCTTTGGACTCATTTTAGCATAAAGCAGCATTTATTTGCAATAACATAATAGATTGAAGGCAATTTGGCAAAGCATTTTTAAATGTTGAAGTAACAACGAGATAATAACATAGTAACAACAACAAGACCAACACGAAGTGACTAACCCAATAGTCACCACAACAATAGCATGAACTTCCTGCTCATACCAACCATGTCAAGTTTTAATTAAAGGTTGTAGTCTAATTCTTACGGAAATAACCAAGCGTGTCCATAACCTAGGGCGAGGCTATTCAATAGTTTTATCCTGCGGGTGTACCAATGTACCCACACGTCGCATCGCCTTTCCTTTAAGCACACTACCTTAGGTGTGCTGCACGCTAAGTCCTACGAGACATTTCCAATGGACAATGCTAATTCGAGTCGCACAACCCACGGGAGAAAGAGACATCACACAACCTTCCCTAAGCTAATGCTCCCTCCCACATCACACACATTTTATCTTTAAAACACACCAACCGAGCGACCCCAATTAACACCGCCTAAAGTACTTAGTCAAGAGGGTTCCATATGCCCTCGTGTGGTTAGCACGCAAAATTGCTTGGATCAATGGCGCAAGAATTCGGTCCTTGTTGACTCGGGCATACCACCACATCCAAAACCACACCATCCATCCAATATGCCCAAGTCTAAATCAATCTTTTATTTTCAGTTTTGATTTTACAAATTAATCAAAGCACAAGTGCTGGACATAAAGGAGTAATAATCAGTTTTGAGTGATCAAGACCATCGACTAAGTCGATGATCGCCCATTTCTACCGATAACTAAGCATGTCTAAGCAATTTAAAACGAAACTACTAAGTGATAAGAGCTCATCCAACGAGCTCAAACCACAGCAAATAACCTAGGCTCATGGTAGTAGAGGATAAACAATTCCTACAGATTATGCAACTATAGGATTGCTAGCTTACATTTAACACAAAGTAGCATGCATACATAGAAGTAAAACAACATATTAACCTTTAAAGTAATGGGACGTTAGAGGAGATATGATCAAACTGCTTGTCTTGTTGCTGGCCAAGTTGTGGCAGAGGGTCACTCTCGGGATCGCCACAAATGTCGAAACCCTAACGGAAAAGCGATAAAGAACCGATAAGAACGACGAAAAACAACAAAGACAGCACAACAAACGAACTCCAAATTCTCTGAATTTTCTACAGCAACAAGAGAGTGATTTTTAGGGATTTTGCAACAAGAACCAATTGATTTGGATTCTCGATGCAAAAGTTATGAGCAAAACAATTCTGCTCAGCCCCTAAAATACCAAACTGCACTATTCACTAATTTAATTATGAGGCAACATTTTCTAAAACAGAAGTGAAGCTGAAATTTTTACTGTAAAACCAGCACCTCATGAGATGAATAACACAATTGAGTTCACCTCATTTGGAGCTATATTGCACTTTCTATAATCTTTCAAAAACAAGAACTTGAACAAAATTATAATGCACAAGTCCTCATTTTCCTAACAGCAACATGCTCAAAACTAATTTTCACAGTGAGTTCATTAATAGAGGAAACCAACAAAGTTGGTCTCACCCAAAAATAATCTACAGAGCATTAGTTTTGTATTTTACAAGTTAAGCATTGATTTAAGTGTATATTTTAAAGTTGGTTTTAAAATCTAATGGCAAACTGTGCTCTGAGTTGAACTCAACTTACAATCATTTTTGGATTAAAGTCAAGTCCAAGACAGAGCCAACATACTTTGAATGACCTCAAATGGATTTAAAATGAAAAAGATATGAAATTCTAAAGTTTATACCTTATTTCAGTTCATAATTAAGAATGTCTTGGAATTTCTAAAACCCATAAGGACATGGGAGGTCATGAGCCACAGATCACAGATCTAACGGCTCGAGACCTCTCAGTGAACAACGCCTGCGCGCTCAGAGGTCCAGAGGTCCTAGACCTCCTAGCAACGCACATGCGCGAGTGAGGGAGGTCGGGGCCGTAGATGGGAAATCCAACGGACCACAACATGGAAAGGAGGTCCGGAACGGACCAGATCTAAAGGGGGAGGTCCTCAACGGTTGGGATGTCCTCGAGGAGGTCCCAGCGGAGGTCCTCAACGTCACAGACCTCCAGGGGAGGTCTGGACGGCTACGATTGCGCAAGGGAGGTCTTGGACGCTCCAGATCTCCTCGGGGGAGGTCTGGACGTCCTGACCCAGCCGCAAGCACGCCGCTGGACAAGAGCATGCGCTTGGCGGGACCACGAGGAGGTCCGCGCGCGCGGGAGGTCTTAAATGCACGCATTAAAGGGTGGATTTAAGGCAGTTAAGACGCCCCATTGATTACAATGATGGGAGCAAATGATTAGCGCATTAAAATGGTGAATCTTTGTCCTAAAACGACAATGACACGCTCGGGGCGTCCGACAAAGATCCCGAAGCGTGAAGAAGTGGTCCTCGCCGCCGCGATGTAGAGCCCGCCGGTGAGGTCAATGGTACCACCGAGTGCACAATAACGTTACGCACTCAGTGGACCTCCTCTCAACGGCGACGGCGGCTTTGAGCGCCGGCGAGCCGAGAGGGCAAATTGACCAAAGACGGCCAAAACCGAAAAGCAAAAATGAAGCTCCGCGACATTCAAGCGTATGCCCAAACAAAAGCTCCGCGACATTCATTCATCGCGGTGCCAAGAACTAAAGGACTACGGGGAGTTACGGAGGTCCTAAAGATGCCGATGAGGTTGAGGATGGTGCCGGCGGAGTTGGAGAAGATGGGGTTGCTCCACGGCCAAAGCTCTGCTCCAAGCTCCTCTTTGTCCACCTCTGAAATGCCCAAACCAAAGCGAAGTTAGGTCTTGGTCCCAGAGGGGATGGCACAAATGGAGCTCAGAGAAAAGGAGGAAAACTCAGGACCCTTGTCCACCGAGGAGCTCCAAGCTCCAAAGAATGGCGCCAAGAATGGAGGTCGGTGGAAGAGCAAAGCTTAGAAGGCACCAGTGCAAGCTAGAACTTGAAAGAGTGCCAAAGAAGCTACGGGAGGAACCCAATGGGGCTTTATACTTGGGCACAGGAGGTCATGGACCACTGGCTAAGCTCATGGTGAGCTTGGCCCATGGCACGGTCTAGGACATTGGACAAGATGTAAAGTTGACAGGGTGACAGGCCTGTGCTGACCAGAGAGGCGGAAGGCTGGCCTGCATTAAATGCGGGTCAGCAAAGAGCGGTTGAAAAGGTACCAAGTGGACAGCCGTGCATTAACTCCACTGCTCAGAGCTCGCAGGCGCGCCAGAGGAAGGAGAAGAACAGGGGAGGTCTTTATGACCGTTGGATAAGACCTGGGAGAGGTCCTAACCATCGGATCCCATTTTTGAACCGTTATGTTGTAAGTGGCTGGGAGGAGGTCCCAGCCACACGATCAAGGATGGGGAGGTCGTGGCCCTCCGATTTCCTTAATGTGTAAGCGCACGTGGGGAAATAGGACAGGAGGTCCAAAGCGTTGGATCTCCATCCAACGGTGCGGACCTCCTGTGAGGTCTTAACCGCACATGAACTTAAGAACACGAGGGGGAGGTCATGGCCTTTGGATTTAAATCCAAGGGCTACGACCTCACGTGCGCGGGGAGGTTTGATGCGCATAAGACAAAGGAGGAGGTCGTGACCGTAGATTTTAATCTAACGGTGCACGACAAAAGATGGGGGAGGTTGTGAGTGCTTGATAGCACGGGGAGGTCGTGAGCTGTTGGATTTGATCCAATGGCTACGACCTTGGTTAGGTGGGAGGTTTGCTTAGTTTACAGTGAGGGGAGGTCGGGGCCATGGATCTTGGATCCAAGGGCTATGACCTCACGTGAGGTGGGAGGACCTGACCGAGTATGTTGAGGAGGAGGTCGTGGTCATTGGATTTGATCCAACGGCTCACGACCTCAACAAATGGGGATGACCTCGCCGCGATGGTTTAACAAATGAGGAGGTCTTTGAGGTTTAACACAGGGAGGTCATGACCATGGATCACCGATCCAACGGCAATGACCTCATGAGGTGGGAGGTCTTTGCGGTGTTAATCATGAGGAGGTCGTGGCGGTTGGATGTAAATCCAACGGCCGCGACTTGATCAAGGTGGAGATGAGGTCTCACGAGGTGCAGACATGGTTGGGCTGGACCATTTTGAATATGGCTAGCCCAAGGAACAAAGTAGGCTTTTAAATTTAGTTTTTAACAAATGAAGCTTAGCAGAATTATTTGAGATAGCAAAGGAACTCCAAATTTGATGAAATTTTAACTGGAGCTTGCTGACAATGAGATTAACCTTGCATAAAATTTCCAGAGGTTATTATGCAATGCATTTTTCTCAGGAAATTCGTTAAGGTTGTTTAAAGGATTGTTTTACCTCCAAAATTTATCAAACTAGTTTTACAACTTGTGATATTTTTCGGAGGGGTCCCACATCAGTTTTTGGGACCAAGGAAAATATATTCCAATGTTTGACACCAGATTTAGACAATTGGAAAAATGAATTTGACTTTTGGGTCAACAAGAGCTTTGTGTTTTTGGATTACACAACTCTTGGACAAGAATTACATGAGATTTTACGGGTTTTCAAGTTGTGAGAAAAAGTTTTAATTTCTACACATATAATTATACTTGAATAACCCTAATTATACATTTGGGATGTTGCAGGTAAGAAGATGGCGCACTCGTGTGACCATCGATCCCTCGAGATGGTTGGTCAGATACCAGCTCGGGAAGAAAAAAGACAGTCTTCGACAAAGAACTCGAAGCCTAAAGCTGCTCCCCAGCCGAAGACTGTCAAAGAGGTTCCTCAGACGAGGAACCTCAAGATCGTTCAGATCGGAATACTTCCGACCCTAAGTAGAAAGACACCCTCATCACTTTCCTCTGAGCAAACGCAGATGTCTTCGCGTGGCAAGCATCCGACATGCCCAGAGTCCCCAGAGAAGTGATCGAGCATAGGCTAGCTTTACGGCCTGATAAAGTACCCGTAAAACAAAAATTACGGAGATTTGCCTCTGATCGACGAGATGCTATAAGGTCAGAATTGGACAAGCTACTTAAAGCAGGCTTTGTAAGAGAAGTCGACCACCCAGAGTGGTTGGCCAACCCTGTAATGGTTAGGAAGTCTAACGGCAAGTGGCGAATGTGCGTAGACTTCACTGATCTTAATAAAGCTTGTCCAAAAGATGATTTCCCTTTACCTCGTATCGATCAGTTGGTTGACTCTACTGCTGGTTGTGAAACATTAAGTTTTTTAGATGCATATTCTGGTTACCACCAGATAAATATGTGTCTAGAAGATGAAGAGAAGACCACATTTATTACTCCATTTGGTATATTTTGCTATGTCAAAATACCATTTAGTCTAAAAAATGCTGGTGCTTCTTTTCAACGTTTGATCATGTTTCAGACTTGCAGGAGACGTTCGACAACCTCAGAAAACACCGCTTGAAACTCAATCCAGAGAAGTGTGTGTTTGGAGTCTCTTCGGGAAAATTGCTTGGATTCTTGGTCTCCGTATGAGGAATCGAAGCAAATCCCAGAAAGATAAGGGCCATTGTTCAAATGTGCTCTCCAACCACGAAGAAAGAAGTCCAAAAGCTCACAGGGTGCATGGCGGCTTTAAGTCGTTTCATAGCTCGCCTGGGGGAAAAAGGACTACCTTTCTTCAAACTTCCAAGGAAACACGAGGGTTTCGAGTGGTCGGAAGAGGCAAACGCTACCTTCGAGGATGTCAAGAGATATCTTACAAGTTCTCCTGTTCTGGTTTCCCCGAAACCAGAAGAGACGCTCTTAATTTATCTAACTGCCACGCCATAGGCAGTGAGCGCAGTACTAGTCGTAGAACGTGAAAACGTTCAACGACCAGTGTACTACGCAAGTGAAGTTTTGCACAAACCTAAGGAGCATTACCCTCAGGTCCAAAAACTTCTCTATGCCCTCCTCATGTTTTCGAGGAAACTGCGGCATTATTTCCAGGCGCATAAGATAATCGTGCCGTCTGAGTTTCCCTTAGGAGTAATCCTCCAAAATAGGGAAGCAGCGGGATGCATGTCTAAATGGTTAGTAGAACTTGGAGAGTTCGACCTCCATTTCGTGTCCCGAACGGCCATTAAATCCTAGATCTTGGCAGACTTTATCGCCGAATGGATAAATTCTGAACCTGTTCAGGATACCCAGTACGATACCCACGACAAGTGGATGATGGACTTTGACGGATCACTTACTTTAAGTGGCTCGGGGGCTGGGGTGGTCCTGGAATCTCCTAACGGAGAGACCTTAAAGTATGTCATATAGTTAAACTTTCAGGCCACTAACAACGTGGCAGAATACGAAGGTTTATTAGCTGGCATACGAGCTGCGAAAGCGCTCGTGGTTCGATGACTACTCGTGAAAGCAGACTCTCAACTAGTCGTGAATCAGGTCAGAAAAGAGTACCAGCGCTCTAATCTGACCATGTCTCGATACTTATCGAAAGTTCGAAAGCTTGAAAAGCATTTTTTCGGTTTCGAGGTACAATTTATCCCTCGAAAGGATATTTTCTTCGCAGACCAGCTTACTCGGATAGCTTCTTCCCGATCACAAGTACCAAAAGGGGTTTTCTTGGAGCAACTCCAAAAGCCGTCTCTGGTGGACACACCAGAGACATCTCCTATTGAGACAACCTCTCTAGATTACGAGGACACTTGGATGGATCCCATCTACAAGTATCTTCAGACGGGTTCCGTACCCGATAACGATCTCGAAGTAGATCGTTTATCCCGAAGGGCCAAAATGTATACTTTGGTTGAAGGAGTCCTCTATAAATGAGGTAATCAAGGGGTACTCATGCGATGCATACCGCAGAGAGAAGGACTAAATCTCCTTCATGACATTCACAGGGGCATCTGTGGAACTCATGCTTCCTACAGAATGTTGGTCGGAAAAGCCTTTCGACAAGGATTTTACTGGCCAACAGCCCTCTACGATGCCAAAGAATTGGTTAAGAAATGTGTACAATGTCAATTTCATAGCTGGCAAATACACCAACCAGCTCAGGCATTAAAAACAATTCCTTTATCTTGGCCTTTTGCGACCTGGGGTCTCGACATCCTAGGACCGTTCCCAAGGGCTCCAGGAGGCTTCGAGTTCCTTTTTGTGGCTATTGATACGTTCACAAAATGGATCAAAGCCGAACCTGTGACTGTGATAACAACGGAAACCGCAAAACGGTTCATGATGAAAAGCGTGATCACTCGGTTTGGTGTCCCAAGTCGAATAATCACAGATAATGGTAAACAATTTTTGAGCGCAAAATTTCAAGAATTTTGCGACGAGTTGGGGTCCAAGCTCTGTTACGCCTTTGTCGCCCATCCCCAAAGCAATGGGGTAGTAGAACGAGCGAATGGCCAAATAACGCAGGGAATTAAAACTCGAGTCTTCGACCAGCTTGTCAAGCGCTCGGGGGCTTGGGTACAAGAATTACCCTCAGTGTTATGGGCGGTTCGCACGACCGCTAGTCGGGCAACAGGCGAAACACCTTTTTTCCTAGTTTTTGGTGCTGAAGCCATGCTTCCACCAGAACTAAAGATCAGGTCTACAAGGGTCGAGAGTTTCAATGACTCAGCCCAAGAACAACTTCCAAGACGACATTAACTCCTTTCGAAGAAAAGAGGAATCAGCCTTAACTGCTCAAATAGCCTACCAAAGAAGCTTTATGAAATACTACGATCGTAAGGTCCAACCTCGACCTTTGTCAGAGGTGACTTGGTATTGAGGAAAATTTAATCCCATCTAATCGAACAAACTTTCCCCAAGTGGGAAGGTCCTTACACAAAGGTCGGTTATGCTACCGTGTTCGACGACGGTAATGGAAGACGGCGAATTCTCTTAAATTTTTGAATATCGACCCACGCAAATTCTACGTAAACCACCAACCATTCAATAAAGCATCGTTCTCTTTCTATCTTTATTGTTTTACTTCGAGTAGCGCTTTGACAATTCTTTCAACCATACCCTGCTCGAAGGTCCGCCCTCGACCAGTTCCTAGTCGTATGCTCTTCTACGATAATACACTGATCGTAAGACATTCTACGACCAGTACCCACTTCATCTTTACACTGGTCAAAAGGATGGTAACATCACCTAGTCGCAGCCGCTCCTCTCTGCATGTGGTCCCGCCCACTAGAAGGAACTTCCTAGAATCGACTCGGTCCTCCATTTTCTACCAACACAAAGAGCTTGGGTCCAAAACATGGTTGAAATAATGTCAAACCAACTCTTAGTACCTTAGTTTATTTCTTCATACATCCTTTTGAAAAATAAATTAAGCCAAATATACTTTCCAAATCTGCTCGACTACTATAAGACCAAGAGATTTTTGGTCATGATATTTGATGATGAATACATTGCCAATAAGTAAGACTTAGTCTTGGGGTTTTAAGGTGAATTCATTGTCTTTGGAACATGCTTGTGATCTTAGTTGTTGTTCTTTGTTGAGTTCTCATTGTTTTCTCGTCGAATATCGGTTTTATGTCAGCTTTATGTAGTACCGCCTTGTGTCCGCAGAACTACATTCACGAGAGGACTAACAACCGCCAGCTTGTCGTGTATGGATTTTCCCAAGACTTACGCTTGGCTTTTGGATTTTCTTGAGAACGGTAGTACCGGCCGTATATGTGGAACTACGGAGATAACGTACGACCGCTTGTTAAGCATGGTAGTACCGCAAGTCTTTGTTTCTGAATGGTGTTTTGGTCGACTCGTTAGATCTTGATCTGACAGCTCATATTGAGGGGAACGTTCGGACTTTCTACAGTTCTCTTAAATTTGACGATGTTGAAGCGTGGTCCGATCGGCCCAAATCATTGGGAGCGTCCACGTATCTTAGGGCTTGGTTCTGAGTTCTTTTGTGCATTTCAGATGTGCGGTAGTACCGTTTGGAATTTGTGATAGTACCGCACATATATAGTACCGTTGTGTTTTTGGCGGTATGGAAAAACCAGAACACTTGTTTTTTGGACATTGGATTTCTTGCTAAACGGTATGACCACGCCATGGATGGCGGTAGTACCGCGGCGGGTTTTTTTTTTTACAGAGAGAGTTTCTGACAAGCATTGTTAAGTGAAATACGGTAGTACCGCAGCTGTGGGACGGTACGACCGTAGGAAGGAAATACTGCAGTTTGAACGGCGGTAGTACCACACAAAGGAATGACCGCAAGGTTGCGGTATGGAATTTCCAGAAGAGATGTTTTTGAGAGTTTTGAGTTCAAGTGTAAAACGGTAGTACCATGACTTGGTGCGGTACGACCGCACATCGGTAGTACCACATGTTGAATGAGAGTAGTACCAAGATGACAAGAATACCGTTTGAGAGCGGTATGGTTTTTACAGAATGTTTGTTCTTGGGAAGTTTCTGTTGTCGCTAGGAATCGGTAATACCAGTGTGTATGGAGCGGTACGACCGGTATGCGGTAGTACCGGGATTAATAGGGCGGTATGACCGATTGTGTTTGGATTGTTTCGATTTTTGATAATGTTTACGAGTTTGTGAGCTAACGTTGGTCAAGTTGGACAACTTGTGCCAGGATATGTGTTCTTTGATCTTTGCATGTGCTGGTTGAGCGTGAAGGCAATCATGGTCAGTGACGAGGAGGACATGGACTAGGATAGGGAGATCTGAGGTCTAAGAGGTCGTGGATGTCACGAGATGACTGGGCTTACGCTGGAGCACGTGGAGATCAAAAGGATTGCATGGTGCGTGGAGGAGCTCCAGGAGGTGGAGTCCTGGAGGCTTACTTCATGTGTTGAAGATATGGAAGGAAGGACTTCCGTATCTGGAGAGATTTAGAGATTGAAAAATCTGTGTCTGAAAGGATTTCGGGTTCCTTAGAGATAGAGTCCGTGTTTGTGTCGTTAGAGGACATGTCCAGGACTCTATGGTATAAAAAGAGGTGGGGGTTAGGTGCTAACCTTATGGCTGATACACGGGATACATACGGAAGTTTTAGGGCAGAGCTTTGAGCATTGCTTTTACTATGGCTTTCATGTAGGCTTGCTACGTGAGGGTTTTTTGAGGTCTTCTAGTTGGAGGCTTTGAGGGGTGCTTGCCGAGCACTTTGTAGACACAAATCAGAACTGAGAAATAAAGTTTAGAATCGTTCAAACTTTTGTCTCTAGATTTGTTGTTCTTGCTATGCGCCAGAGGAGGTCTTTGCTGTGAAGATCTTCAAGAGTTGTTGTGTGCATAAGCAGGAGTTGGATTTGGAGGTCAATTCGCTGCAATCATTCAACCCCCCCCCTTCTGATCGCCATTACGATCCTACAACTACTTTCGACAAACTTGGTTTGTTTTAACTGCCTGAGAAAGTTGCAACACCTAGTCGAAGGCTTTCTCTCTCGCGTGTGGTCCCGCCCACTAGAAGGAACTTCTAGCGTCGCTTCGCTTTCTACCTCTTGCTACCGTGAGCAAACCAACCGAAAAGCGCTGAAATAAGTTGAACAAATTTTTAAAGGAACTCCAGACGTTTATCTAACTTGAGTTGACCGTTCTTGATTTGATTAATCTGGTCAGAGATGGAAACATCACCTAGTCAAAGCCACTCATCTCTGCACATGGTCCTGCCCACTAGAAGGAACTTCCTAGTGTCGACTCATTCCTACTCTTTCGATCATTGCATGATAATCGTGATCGAAACGGTGTAAGTTAGTTAAACCTCTCTTTTTTTTAGAAAACCCATTGAACACTATTTACTCGGTTTATCTAAATAAACCAAGCAAATAGTCGGGGGCTAGGATAAAGTTATTAACTTGACTTCAATTCTTAGTCTTGCTCTTTTTTCCATTCATTATCTTTTGGGTTACTAACTACTCGACAAAGATGATTTTCAGGAAAAAAAAGAAGGATTATATATATTACATCAACAAAAATTTGTCTTTACAGGACTCTGGTGTAAACTAAGGTGATCCTATTTGTGCATCCTCTGTAACTAACTCAACAATCGACTGCATGCTTGCCATCAATTGCTCCGCTTCTGCTTCAGTGCAGTCGAAGTCATCTATGACAGGCTGCAAATCAAGTTTGGGATCATGAGCCTTAAGTTTTGCCAAGGCAAATCTTACTCCCTCTTGCATCGCATCCTTTATAGAGTCAGATTGGTTGGCCTTCAGAGTAGTCACCAACTCTTGCAAAGTTCCGGCTTGCTCACCAATGGCACACGAGTGTGTCGTCACGAGGAGCAATTCCCTCACCATGAAGCCCACCGAGTACATTATTCAAGAGTGAAATGTTGCCTTGAAGATTGATCTTCAAAGCCTTCATTTCCTCCTGACTGCGAGTTGAAGCCTTGCGGAGTCGCTTCGTTTGCACCATTTGTTCTGAAAAGAATAAGACTAGTCAGAAAAAGAAATGACCATGAGAAGGAAAACACAATCAATTGGTTCTAGGTAAAGATTTGCTTACCAACTAGTTGAGAGTCCAACCTCTTGACTTCTTCGGCGTGAGAAGCGGCATCCTTTATGCGGCGCTGCTCCCACGTTTGGACATCTTGATCTTTCTTTGAAGAGGAATGAGGATCAGAGAGAGAAAAGAAGGTCGAAAACGGTTTTAAGTTCGGCACTTACCGGTCAATTGTCCCTACAACCTCTCATTTGCAGAGTTTGCCTCCAAAAGCTGCTTCTAGAGGTCTTCAACCTTCTCACTTAGCTTCGTCTTCTTGGCTCTCTCGAAGTCGAGAGAATCAGCTAAGGTCTTCTCGTCGCTCTTAAACCTGCAAAGGTAAAGGGTAGACGTTAGCATAGTTCCTGGTCGTAAGCTCTTCTACGACCAGTTCATTGTCGTAAGCATTTCTACGACAATATCTTGGTCGTAAGCTCTTCTATGACCAGTTCCTTGTCGTAAGTATTTCTACGACAATATATTGGTCGCAAGTATTTCTACGACCGGTACCTAGTCGTAAGATCTTCTACGACAAACCCCCGCAAGTACTGTGTAAATGGCTAAAACATGGAAAGCTATGAAAAATAGTTACTTACCACCTCTCCGCTTGCTCGTAGAGTTGCGCTTTGTCTTGTCGCGGTTGAACAAGCTACCTGTGGCATTCAGCGACAGTAACCATTTGTCCCAGCGCATTCTGCATAAAGAAAGGCAGTAAGAGGCGTGAAAAGGAACGAATGAAAATGCTAAGCTTCAGGCACTTACATCCATGGCAGTTTGAGCAAACGAAGATACCACCTTCGTGGGGTCCTTCAGTTCATTGATCCCGTCAACCAGGTTCCACCATACCCCTTCGAGGCGTTCATCGTCGAAGACGTCTCCTCTGTTGGGAATGTCCTTAGGATGAGGAACACGGTCACGAGATCTGAACGCTCAGGAGACCACAACAGTGGCAGGAGCGAAGAACCCGGAGGTACGGTCGAAGAGTTTGAACTCTTCTCCTCCTCCGGGGATAGCGACATCAACAGCTTGGCCTTGGAGGCTGGGAGGATCATCCGTGGTGACTTCCTTCCCAGCAAGGTGACTGGATGTTTCACCCCATGGCCGGATGTCTCCCCCGTTATCATCTTCGTCCTTGTTTCTACAACCTCCCCGGTGGTCGTAGCCACTTCTGGCTCTACGACCTCTCCGATGGTCGTAGCCAATCCAGCAACAACGGCATCTCCCGCCGCTTGGATAGTGGACGGTTCTTCGACCACCGCCACTGATGTTCCTTCGCCTGCCAAAGAAACCACGGTGGAATCCTTGGCGGGAACGTCTTTGATGGAGAGAGAGGCCGGGCTAAAACCACAAAAAGGGGGATTACCATCAGGTAATAAAAAGCAAAAGGTAAATGCTGTTCTTGCGCTTTTGTTTCTTTTGCATACCTTCTAGTGCCAAATCTGGCCTTGAGCTTGGAAGCAACCCTTCCTAAAGAAGGTTTCTTCGATTTTTTTCTCAACCACGTCTAGTTGAGACTCGAGTTGAGGAGCAGCTATGACCACGTCTGGTCATGAAGCTTGATCGAGCACCATCGCTCTCGGAGCCTCTTGGCTCTCCGGATGGTCGAGACCTGTCTCGACCACCTCAACAGCCGCGCTGTCCTCAACCACAGGTACTACTGGCGTTGCAGTCTCCTTCACAAAAGACATAAAACTCTTCCAATTCTCCTTTTCTAGTCGCTTAATAAAGCCGTGAGAAGCAGAAACTGCGAAGGCCTTGTTATCATAATAGAAGGGTACCTTGATCTTGGGGGCTACAGGCTTGAACACTGTAGCTATCCCTGCCGAGATCGCTTCCTCTACAGCGTCGGTTTCTTCTGCAAGGTTAGCAGGAGGTGCAGACGAAGTAGTGGAGCCCGGTTTTGCGACCCCTTTACCAGCGGCTTTCCCAAGCTTGCTCCTCTTGGCCCGAGGAACATTTGCTTGCTCAGCAGTAGAGCTCGAGCTCGCACCTCCCTTGTCGGTGGCCTTAACAAGCTTGCGTCTCTTAGCTGGGGGAGGAACAAACTGCTCTACGGCCACACTAACCATCAGTTCGATTTCTTCGTCGTCCCGACGGTTCTCCATGCCTACTTTCTGCAAATATCAGAAAGAGAGATATTAAAAACCAGTGATAAGCCTTTCTACGATAACCCCCTGGTCGTAAGTTTTTCTACGACCAGAACCTGATCGTAAGTCTTTTCTACGACCAACCCCCTGGTCGTAAGTTTTTCTACGACTAGAACCTGATCGTAAGTCTTTCTACGACCAACCCCTAGTCGTAAGTTTTTCTACGACTATAAAATCCTAAAGAAAGAATTGGTTCCTGATTACCTTTAGGCGCTCCACCTTAGCTTCTGGGGACAAGTCGACCAGGATGGGAGGCACCACAATGTGGGCTGGAGTCTTCTCACAGATGAGCTTGACTCGAGTGTCAATCTCCTCTTGTGAAAGGTCTGCAGGGGTAAGAGGACCTTCAATAAGCCAAACTTAAAATTAATGGAAAGAAGGCAAGAGCTCAAGGTTTTACTTACCCTCCACGTAATCCCTCGTCGGGTCCGTCGGACCCGAGTATCTCCACATCTGGTGAGCCCTTTTCTTCAGAGGGCTGATGCGGTGCGTGATGAAATCCTTCACCACGTGCCATCCGGTAAGCCCCTCTTCCTTCAAGTCCATAATAACTCGAATGAAGGGGGCAATCCGACCAACTTCCTTGGGAGGCGAGTCCCAAGAAGGAATCTTCTCGGCCAGCTTCCCAGCGAAGGAAAGGCGGTCTTCGTGGGTGATCTCCCAGTAGAACCACCTCTTCTTCCAAAACGGCCATGACGACCGGGTAGACATCGGAATGTACTCCTTCGACTTCCCGTCATGGAGCTTCAGGCTTCAACTACCAGCGACTCTGGCCAATCGAGTCATTCTGTAATAGTACCGGAACAACTCCAGGTCGGCCAGAATCCCCACCCTCACACAGATACACGAATATACTCAACATCGTAATGGAGTTGGGAACAAGGTTCACCAACTCCACGCCGTAGTATTCGAGTACAATGGTGAGGAAAGGGTGAGCGGGCAGTCAGAGGCCGCTCTCACAAAACGCCTGGAAGACAGGGATTTGCTCCATTTTACCTGACGACCGCTGCTACCCAGCGGCCTCGATCCACTTCACAAACTCCTCCTTCGGGATCTTCTCGGAGTCGACCAAAGCTTGGATTTTGACCGCATCCATCTCCGATTAGACCCACTGGGAAGCGGCTCCAGCCATTTCTCCCAGAAAAAGAAGGTCAAGATTTGGGAAGATTGGGGAAGAGGGCTCGATTTGGTTGGTGACGGAGAACTCGAAAGTACGAACAGTAAAGAGCGACTTGGGGGAAGGTAAAAGACCTTATGCTCACCCGCGGTGAATATTTATAACCGCTAGCCTGAAGATGAAGAGACATAGCTACTAAATGGTTGCTGATGCCTCAGGAACTACTCCAACAGACAGATCTGTAAGAGCCGATTCGCATTCTTAAATTTATGCGCTTTCGAGGAAGCCGAGCAGCCACACCTCAAGCTTAAATTACCTTCTTGATCAAGTCTTTTCTGGTCAAAAACAACAAACAGTCGGAAAGATTTTACTTCCGACCTTAGTACTGCGACGACTTGGTAATCGTAAGATCTTCTACGATTGCCTTGTAAGTCGTAAGATTATATTACAACCTTCTTGACCAAGTTATTTTCTGGTCAAATGAAACACCAGTTGAAGAGCTCTTCCTTTGACCATCTTTCTACGACCACCTACTGGTCGTAAGACCATCTACAGCTCCTTTTCTAAGCAAGTTATTTTCGCTTAAGCCGGGGGGCTAAATGACGAGGATATAACAATCCTTATTTTACTATATATCTATAATTCATATTATAGGTATTAATGACGTCATATAACTCTGGTGTATACCCCTTAATATTCTTAAGGGAGAAGCTGAAGGTCGCAAGTCCTTCTACGACCACCCTGTAGTCATGGGTCTTCCTACGACTACCCCATAGTCGTAAGCCCTCCTACGACTATCCCATAAACATAAGCTCTACTACGATTGATCCATGGTCGTAGGCTCCCCTACGACCACCAACTGGTCGTAAGACTTTCTACGACCAGTCCTCAGTCGACAAGATTCACAGACATGTGGGCCTAGTCGATCAAGGAATACCATGTGTTGTATCCCAGGATATGGGAAATCAATTACGCTGTTATTCCCTAAGATAACAGCACAACTTAACCCCTTGTTATGGTGATAATTGCCTGGCGACGTGGGGACATTAAAACCCCCGTAATGACTCCCGAAAATAGCTCCACGATCTAGCACGTTAATGTGACTTTTATTCCGAAGATCCAACGGTGCACTCCGGGGATGATATAAAAGGCAGGGATCAACGAGGCAAGAGGACACAGAACATTAGGACGAGCAATAGAAGATTAGAAGCACAATACTCTAGTCTTTGATCCCACTTTGTAATCCAGCATACTCAATACATACACACAGGAGTAGGGTTGTTATTCTCCCAGGAGAACGTCCGAACCTGTATAAAAATCCCCGTGTCTCCATCTCTATGTGATTTCGAGCCTAGAGGAACCCCCGAATCAAACAATCTTTACGTAAGTTCGGTTGTAAAACACCGACACGGCGAGTTGGGCACCAAGCTCTGTTACACCTCTGTCTCCCATCCCCAAAGCAATGGGGCAGTCGAACGAGCGAATGGCCAAATAATGCAGAGAATTAAAACTCGAGTCTTCGACCAGCATGTCAAGCGCTCGGGGGCTTGGTTACAAGAATTACCCTCAGTATTATGGGAAGTTCGCACGACCGCTAGCCGGGCAACAGGCGAAACACCTTTTTCCTAGTTTTTGGTGCTGAAGCCATGCTTCCACCAGAACTAAAGATCAGGTCTACAAGGGTCGAGAGTTTCAATGACTCAGCCCAAGAACAACTTCGAGCGAATGACATTAACCTGCTTGAAGAAAAGAGGAATCAGGCCTTAATCCGTTCAAATTGTCTACCAAAGAAGCCTGCATAAATACTACGATCGTAGGTCCAACCTCATAGCCTTCTCAGAGGTGACTTGGTCTTGAGGAAAATTCAATCGATCTAATCGAACAAGCTTTCCCCCAAGTGGGAAGGTCCTTACACAGTGGTCGAAGTTATGCGACCAGGTTCGGTACGACTGGCAATGGAAGATGGCCAGATTATCTCAAATTCCTGGAATATCGACCAGTTACGCAAATTCTACGTGTAAACGGCCAACCATTCAATAAAGCATCAGGTTCTTTCTATCTCTATTGTCCTACTTCGAGTAGCGCCTTGACAATTCTTTCAACTATACCCTGGTCGAAGGTCCACCCTCGACCAGTTCCTAGTCGCGAAGTCTTCCACGACAATACACTGGTCGTAAGAAATTCTACGACCAGTACCCAGTTCATCTTTACACTAGTCGAAAGGATGGTAACAACACCTAGTCGAAGCCTTTTCTCTCTGCATGTGGTCCCGCCCACTAGAAGGAACTTCCTAGAGTCGACTCGTTCCTCCATTTTTTACCAACACAAAGAGTTTGGGTTCAAAACATGGTTGAAATAATGTCAAGCCAACTCTTAGTACCTTAGTTTATTTCTTCATTCATCTTTTTGAAAAATAAATTAAGCCGAGTACACTTTCCAAATTTGCTCGACTACTTTCGACAAACTTGGTTTGTTTTAACTGGTCGGAGAAAGTTGCAACACCTAGTCGAAGACTTTCCTCTCTACATGTGGTCCTGCCCACTAGAAGGAACTTTCTAGCGTCATGTTGTTTCTAACTCTTGCTACCAGAGCGAACCTACTAAGTGCATTGAAATAAGTTGAATAAATTTTTTAAGGAACTCCAGACGTTTATCTAACTCAAGTTGACCGTTCTTGATTTGATTAATTTGGTCGGAGATGGTAACATCACCTAATCGAAGCCTCTCCTCTCTGCACGTAGTCCTACCCACTAGAAGGAACTTCCTAGTGTCGACTCGTTCCTACTCTTTTGACCAGTGCAAGATAATCACGATCGAAAAACTATAAGTTAGTTAAACCTCTGTTTTTCAGAAAACCCATTGAACACTATTTACTCGGTTTATCTAAATAAACCAAGCAAATAGTCGGGGGCTAGGATAAAGTTATTAACTTGACTTCAATTCTTAGTCTTGCTCTTTTTTCCATTCATTATCTTATGGGTTACTAACTACTCGACAAGATGATTTTTAGGAAGAAGGAAGGATTGTATTTCAACATCAATAAAAAATTTGTCTTTACAGGACTCTAGTGCAGACTACTCTGGTGAAGGGGATCTTATTTGCGAACCCTCCGTAACCGCCTCAGCAATCGACTGCATCGTTGTCATTAATTGGTCCACCTCTACTTCAAGGCAGACGAAGTCATCTATGACAGGTTGCAGATTAAGGTTGGGATCATGAGCTCTAAGTTTTGCCAAGACAAATCTTATTCCCTCTTGGATCGCATCCTTTATCGAGTCAAATTGGTTAGCCTTCAAAGTGGTCACCAACTCTTGCAAAGTTCTGACTTGTTCGCCAATGGCACTCGAGTGGGCAAACAGTGTGTCGTCACGAGGAGCAATCCCCTCAGCATGAAGCCCACCGAGTACATTGTTTAGGAGTGAAACATTGTCTTGAAGATTGATCTTCAAAGCCTTCATTTCCTCCTAATTGCAAGCCAAAGCCTCGCGAAGTCGTTTTGTTTGCACTACTTGTTCTGAAAAGAATAAGACCAGTCAAAAAAATGACCGCGAGAAGAAAACACAATCGATCACAGGTAAAGATTTGCTTACCAACTAGTTGAGAGTCCAACTTCTTAACTTCTTCAGTGTGAGAGGTAGCATCCTTTATGTGGCGCTGCTCCCACGTCTGAACCTCTTGATCTTTCTCTGTAGAGGAATGAGGATCAGAGAAAGAAAAGAAGGTCGAAAGCGGTCTTAAGTTCAGCACTTACCAATCAATCATCCCTGCAACCTTTGGTTTGTAGAGTTTGCCTCCTGAAGCTTCTTCTGGAGGTCTTCAACCTTCTCACTTAGCTTCTTCTTCTCGGCTCTCTCAAAGTCGAGAGAATCAGCTAAAGTCTTCTCGTCACTCTTAAACCTGCAAAGGGAAAGGGTAGACGCCAGCATAGTTCCTGGTCGTAAGTTCTTCTATGACCAGTTCCTTGTCGTAAGTCTTTTCTATGACAACATCCTGGTCGTAAGTTCTTCTACGACCAGTTCCTTGTCGTAGGACTTTCTACGACAATATCCTGGTCGTAAGTTCTTCTATGACCAATTCCTTATCGTAAGTATTTCTACGACAATAGCCTGGCCGTAAGTCATCCTACGACCAGTACCTAGTCGTAAGATCTTCTACTACAAACCCCCTCAAGTGCTGTGTAAGTGGCCAAAACGTGGAAGGCTACGAAAAACAGTTACTTACCACCTCTCCGCTTGCTTGCAGAGTAGCGCTTTGTCTTGTCGTAGTTGGACAAGTTGCCTGTGGTATTCTGCGACAATGACAATAATGTATTCATTACTAAGGATTTTATGTACTAGAGCGACAAAGGATCATAAATAATCATCATCAAACGATGACAATATCAAGTTAGGATTAACTAACAACCTAGGATTTGAACTTATCATTTTATGTAAATAGCATGGCATAATACTTTAAAACTGAAAACAATATTTACAAATCATGGGTACAAAATATTCAAAGGAGACTCGCCTTCGTCGTAGGTTGAGGTTGCCGCGTTCGGTTGGTTGAAAGTGGATTCGACGGCGTCGGACTCTACACGCGCGCACGCACGAATCGAGACAACATAAACAATAGTAAATCAAATAAAATAAAAAAAAATTAGAAAATAAATATTGGAAGGAAGATATTGAATTTATATTAATTTAGGAACAAGAATCGATGAAATCAGAGTTCGTATGAAGGAGAATGAACATCCGGAAGATAGCAATCACATGAAATGATAGAAAATACTGGAAATGTACTGTTATGGAGTTTACTATTTTGGAATTTTCAAAGCTAACAACACATCATCTGAATTCTTGGTCCCACATGCTAGTGAAGGAAAGGGAGAAAGAGAGAAAGAAATTGTGAGTATGACCTTGAGGGCCCACACGTCATAGACACAACAAACAAATTAGAGAGGGATTTCACACAGAGCTTCACAACAATAGAGAAACATAGCAGTTACACGGAGCATCAGGCATGGTGGTAGCATTGGCGAGGTGAGGGATGGCGGTAGCTAGGAATAGGCAAAATGGAACCCCAGCGAGATCCTCTATCCAATGGTGGTGATGGTGGCACCGGAGACGGAGCGAGGCGGCGACGGCGGCGATCGGGGCACACGGCGGCGGCGGGTGGCGCGGTGCTTTAGGGAAAATATAGGGAGCATGTGGTGTGCACTGACCTGGGGAATGCATTGGTGAAGACGGTTCAGCCGGGGAAGGTCCATGGCGGTGCGCCCACGGTGGCCATCGTCGGCGATGAGGAGCTCATGATGACGACATATTTCGGCGACGGGAAAAATGAAATTGTGGTGGGGGATGGGAAGAGGATTACCGGGAACACGATGTAACGTGGTTGGTTTGGTCAGAGGATCAACGGAGTGAGAGATCAATTCGATTGCATCGTCGCCGGATTTTGGGAAGGAGGTGGATGGCGTCAGGCGTTCCAAGCAAACAGTGAGGAGTTAGAGGGTGTGTTTGAGGCGAATCGAAAAAGGAGAGATGGGAACACACGGTTCTAACTTTATAATGCGAAGGCAGTGCTCGAATCGGCGAGGAATGTTGTGGGAAAACTAGGATAGTTTCGGGTGAAATGAATGGCGACGGAAGAAATGACAAAATTGATTGCGGTTGATGGGGACATAATGTGGGTGATGATGACGGGGTTGTAACACTTCCAACGGAATTGATTTTGGATGCTCGAGTGATAAGAAAAGGAAAAGAGAAGGCGTGGCTACCATGGAAGCATCGAACTTCGGGTTGGGTGTAAGGGGCAGCAAGGGGAGAGGTAGGGACAGCAAGGGGAGGAAGGGAAGGTGGCGCGGGTGGTGGCTGGGGCCAGGGGCGGTGGTGGCTGGTGGAGGCATGGCCAGCTGGTGGCGCAGCCGGGCTAGATGGCCATGGTGCTCATGGGAGCAAGACAGAACAAAAAACAAGAAAGAAAAGCTAAAGGAAGAAGATGAAGGAAGAGAGAGAAAAAGAAAGAAAAGAAAATCTGGAAAAATCCAATAATAAAGTAAATTTCAAAAAATTCAAGAAAATTTCACAATAATCCTTGGAACCTAAATAGATTGAATAAAATAATTTTGAATTTAATTGATGTTTATTTTAATCATTTAAAATGTTTTCCATTTTCTGAAATCTCAAATTAAGCTTTAAATTAATTCAATAAATTGCAAATTATTCCTTTTATTTTTAAAGCTTCAAAAAGGCTCCAAAAATTGGGATGCTACACAACTAATGTAGGGAGGATTGTGTTGTCTGATCTTCACGATGTAGGATTTGAGATAACTAGACCCGTGCAACCTGATGAATGACAACACCAACCACCGTCTCTATTACGGCAACCTGCGACATTCGATTCACCTAACCACACACTTTGATCCTTTGTCTACTCACTCACATGGAGTAAACGCATTCTAGCAATCCCCAAAGCAACCACAATAGTGACGGAGACAAGAACTCTCGGATAATTCCCAATTCTATAGGAGCGGAAATGCTTCACTCAAACCCTAGAGCAAAGAAGTGTTTATTTCTAAAAATTCAAGCTTTCATTTGGATATATCCTCATGCCCTATTTATAGATTACAAAAGACTCCTCTACAACTTCTTATGACTTGTAGAAAGCTCCCTTACACCTCATGGTAGGTTGTTTACAAGTAGAGTTACAACTCACTTGAAGTTGTAAAGTTCAACTTTACGGCTCATTCCTTGATGTCCAAGAAAGATGATGACCTAAGTGCTGACATAATTTTAGATCATGACATAAGCGATGACATCATCTGGTTGCTGACATATGCGATGACATCATATACTTCATAGCTAAGTATGCTGACATGTGCGATACATCACATATTTGCTGAGATATGCGATAATATCATATACTTCATAGCTAAGTATGCTGACATGTGCGATGACATTATATATTTGCTGATATAAGCGATGACATCTGTTGATGTCATTTGCCTTCCTTATCTTTTCACTTATGTTATGTTGATGCGGAGTTGTTCATCTTATCTTCATGAAACCTTATAACATGTAAGTAGATGCATTAGGTAGCAATCCATTCTTATGGAAATCAATACATAGCTCATTGAGAAAAAGATTTACCTTTTGATTAATTTGCTTTGATCTAGCTTTTGTGATTGGTCCAGATGGTGTTGGAGTGGCACTTTGGGAAGGGAATAATGTCTATGACACATAATATGAATGAGACATATAAGGTGTGCTAGATGTGAATGCATTGGGATAAGGTGTGCTTACAAGTTGCATGGGAAGTGTATATTGTCTAGTGCAACGGGTGCATAAGTTGAACTGCAATGCAGATGAGTTGTCATGCATTGTTCTACACATATTTGAAAGTTGTAAGAGAGTTCTATAATGGATTTTTGTGGAAAGGATGCATATGAGTTGTCTTGCAAGTTGCATTCTGATTGGTGACAATGTGTGTGTGTTAGGGATGTCCTGATCACCATCTCCACACTATTCTGAGCTCCCCCAAATCCAGTACTTGCTTCCTCTCCCTGTCGGACCCCAGGCGTGGAATACTCGAAGCCCTCGTGTGTGTACCGTACTAGTCCCATGACCAGTGGCTAGTACACACATCCACAACATTGGTATTCACATCCATACATTCATACATACAAAATGAAGAAAATATGGTACATAACTTAAGAGATTACATTATTTACAACACTAGGGACGACTGGCCAAATAAAAGCTTAAGTATCACAAGTAGCAAATGTAATAGCGGAAGAAAAATTTATATAATCGAAAATTCCATCAGCATGCCCATATGAACCCTCAGGCAACCAACTAGAGACAAGTCCTATAAAGACCGTCTCCGAACCCACCGGTTCTAGGTGCAAAGAAGACGTCGTCCGGCGTAGGATCATTCTCTAACTCTGAACAACAATTTAAGCAAGATTGAGTACATTGTATACTCAACAAAACTTGTAGTGTATCAAAAAATTTGTATAAATACAAGGCTAACAAGAGATGAGGCTCTATGCTACAAGTTGTTTTCAGCATTAAGCAAATTTTATTTGCAAGATCAATACATAGTATTTTACAACGAAAATTTTAAAGAGCAGTTAAATAGATAAAGGACAAGAAGTAAGTAAATAAATAACAACTTGCAAACCTTCTTGGCTACGAGCAATATCTTATTTTCACCCATAGACATGGCACTCAACTCAAATATAAACCAAGAAACCATCTCCCACAATTTCCAACAATATTGTTTTTATGAAAACCAAGACTATACCTACTAAGACTGCACTAAGCATGCTCATGACCGCGAGCACGGCTATTTAAATACATTTACACTCTACAAAGGTGTACAACATTACCCACAGCACACAAATTCTCTAGTTTGTTTGGCATCCGTCGATACCACCACTCACTAACCTTTGGTAAGAAGTCTAGAGCACACATCGAAGCCTTTATATCACCTAGTCCTATCCTTGCACTAGCCCGACGAATGAACACCCTCACTTCATCTGGGTACACCCCATATCATTGAGGCAATCACCGTTGTGTCGACAAGCTTTGTGCCTAACACCGTGGTGAAGGGAGCCCCTTCAAACATGCCTACACCAGCCATGCTCGCACTACCATGGCCTACCAACGTGCAAGACTAGTTTTCAATGACTTAATTAGTTAAAGCCATCTCATACCAGTACATGTGGTTGTATGCTTAAGCTTAGATAGGACTTGTTGGCGTTCGGTCCTTAATTGACCTGGGCGAGGATCTCCCCCTATCTACTTGTGAGATACACCTCTCATACTTCTCATAATATAATATAACTCGCCCGAGTTGCAAACTAAGTTTTTTTTTATTTTTATTTTTATAAAAAATAATAGAGATAAAACCCTCAGGACCATCATTTCGAAACTCCCAATTTTATGTTCATCTTGTCATCCTTTTAGCAAATTTTAGTAAAGACTATAGCTTGACTAAGCAATTGTGTGATACTCGCACTCAAAATTTCCAAATTGACATCATCTATTGTCTATACCATAACCTAATGGTTACAATAGTAAGCATATCAATATTTCAAGGGGGTTCATGCATCAAATAGAAATATGACTACCGTTATTCCCGAATATAGCAATTTTAATCAAACATACACATATGCATAATAGATTTTGCAAAAAGAAGTACAATAGTTAAAATAGTAGGACCAACATGGTCAAAGGAGGTGCTTGCCTTGCTCTGGTTGCTCTGAATAAGAGGATGGAGGATTGTTGTAAAATTTGCTTGAACAATCGATGTCTAATCAAAAGAGCCGGAAGCAAATTAAATATAGCCAAATAATTTTAGCAGTAGAAAAACCCAAATATGTTTGCTTATTCAGGTGGAGCATGATTTTAGATGAATTTAGAAAAAAAGATTCATTCGATTTTGAGTTTGTATGCAAAAGTTATTAACATTTTAATTTGATTCAGTTTGAAAATTCCAAAAATTAAAAAGAGATGATGTCAAAAGCGTATTTTCTAAGATTTACTCTTTCCAACAGCGAAAACGTATTTTCCTTTGAGTTATACTAAGGATTACGCTTTCCAGTAGAGAAAGTGTATTTTCCTCTGAACTGAAAGCGACTTTTCACATTTTTTTATTTTTACTAACTTACATGTGGGGCCTACTTGTCAGTGACTCATATTCTAACTACGTTTTAAATTATATTTCCATTAACTTTTTCTACCGGTCCCACTTTTCATAGGCTCAATACTTTTTAAGTTCTATTACTTAGCGCTAAACATTTCCTAATCACTTGGGCCCATAGGTAGAGAGAGGAGAGGAGTAGCAGAGCTGCACGAGGTCGAGCGCCATGGCGAGCTCGCCAGCGGCGAGGTAGGCACAGAGAAGCTCGGGGGATGGGGAAAATGGGTTCCTCTCTCAACGGCAATGCCACCAGGTGGTGGTGGAGGTCGAAGAGATGGCTAGAGGCGGTGCTACACCAGAGATGAGCGGCGGAGCTCCATGGGCTCAAAGTGGTTTTTCGCAATAGAAGCAATCGGTGGCAAAAGAAGGTGCACATTGGCTTTAGGAGGTTACTACGATGCTACATGCAATGGCTCGGGGACTAATGGTCACCGGAGCAGCGGCGACAAATCTTCCCGTGGCGGCTCCATGACTAGCTATGACGAAGTGTAAGCTATACTAACTAATCCTCTGATCTAACACTACTACAAAAATGTTAATACTGGACGCCTCATCACAAACTGTTGACCAAAACCATCGGTATTAAATACAATCATAGATGGTTTTGGTTTAGCGACCGTCTGTGTTACTGGCTGCGCTAAAAACCGGTTCTTGTTTAGAACTGTCTGTGATACTTTACAGACGGTTTTCAACATGAACCGTCTGTGACTTCCCGTCCTCATCACAGACGGTTTGTATTAAAAATCATCTATGATAAGTAACTCTATAATTTTACCATGACTTGAAATACCAATCCTCTACCGCGCCCCTATCGTGGTAGCCAATCCTCTACCGTACCCCTACCCTGGCACCGAATCCTCTGCTGTGGTAGGCTTTGGTAGGGCGACAGCTTGCTGCAGCAGGGCTTGGCAGGGGCGCGGTAGAGGATAGGGTTCCACGATAGGAGCGCGGCATAGGATTGGCTACCCAAACCTTACCGTGGCACCTAATCCTTTGCAGCGGTAGGGTTTGGCGGGGCGACGGCTTGCCGCGGCAGGGCTTGGCAGGGGCGCGGCAGAGGATGGGGTGCCACGGCAGGAGCGCGGCATAGGATTGGTTGCCCAAACCCTACCATGGTACCTAATCCTCTGCAGCGGTAGGGTTTGGCAGGGCAACGGCTTGCCGCGGCAGGGCTTGACAGGGGTGCGGCAGAGGATGGAGTGCCACGGAAGGAGCGCGACATAGGATTGGCTGCCCAAACCCTACCGTGGTACCTAATCCTCTGCCGTGGTAGGGTTTGGCAAGGCGACGGCTTGCTGCGGCAGGGCTTGGTAGGGGTGCGGCATACGATTGACTGCCCAAACCCTATCGCGGCATCTAATCCTTTGCCACGGTAGGGTTTGGTAGGGCGACGGCTTGCCGCAGGAGAGGATTGGCTGTCACGACAGGGGCGCGGCAAAGGATTGGCATTTCAAGTCATGATGAAATCAGAGTGTTAGTGATTTCAAGCCATGGTAAAATCACAGACAGCTTTTGTATGAAACCATCTATGAACTATTATGGTCATCACAGACAGTTTTTGTATGAAACCGTATGTGATTCGGTCAACACAAACAGTTTTTTTGTATGAAACCGTCTATGATTCGCAACGTAGGAGAGCGAAAAATTTTGAACGCGTGCACGTGAAGCAAAATGTTTTGGCACTGTCCTTATATATTATAGCCACTCCAGCCTTGTTTTCCATCAGTCTCTCCCTCTCCCCTCCCTCCCCACACCGAGCTCCGGCGACCACCCTCGATTCCCCGTCGCGGTTCAACGAGGAGACATAGCAGACGACAACGAGGAGGGATGCGGAGGAGCTCCTTGTCTGCCACAGGAGGTAGCTAGACAGCCGGAAGGTACGTGTACATCCCCAAAACATACACAATTTGTTGGTTGTTTGTTGTAAAAAAAATGATCTTAATTTTGTGTTACCTAAGGTCGGAGCACCGCTAGAGGATTTCAATTGTCTCTCCTTGCCGACGAGCTTGAGTCGAACTCAGACGACATGCAAGAAGCCGATGAGTTCTTCACAAGACTAATCCAAGAAGCCGATGAGTTCTTCAGGAGCTTGGAGGCATAAATGGTTTCTAGCTAGCTTAACTTTGTAACTTTATTCTTTTTTTCCCATTCGGAGGGGACGTTGTGAAACCTTTTGGTTTCTCTTTCCTACAATGTGTTTGCCATCAAAATTTTAGTTGGATTTTAGTTGTCTTGCTAGAGGTTGCATATGGAAACTACTGTCTAGCAATTAATTGGTTTGGCTTGAAATCTTTTTTTTTTTGGCAATAGAGAAAACTATCACACACAGTTTTGAACAAGAACCGTCTGTGATAAGTAATTATCACAGATAGTTCTTGTTCAGAACCGTCTGTGAAAATAGACTATTATAGACCGTTTTGAATAAGAACCGTCTGTAATAAGTAATTATCACAGATGGTTCATGTTCAAAACCATCTATGATAGCTTTTTTCAAAGACAGTTCAAGAATCGTCTGTGATGACCTTATGTCATTACTGACCCATAAACTCAGACGGCTTACGAAACCATCTGTGATGATGTTTTTGAACCGTTTGTGAAGACCTTTTTTGTAGTAGTGTAATGCTCGCAAAAACTCTAGGGGACTACTAGAAGCTCACCAAGATCCTTGAAGGCATCGGCAAATGACCATATTGGCTTGACGACGTTGAGCAGCGGTGGTGCAAAGGAGGCTCTCGATGACAGTGTGCTGTGGTGATGGAGTAGCTACAAGGAGGTGCGAATTGGCTTGCAAGCACTCGGAGGATGGTAGGGATAGAAGGAATTGACCAGACACTCACCGAGGTGGCGGCTAACTAGAAAAGGGTTGCGGCCACCAAAAATGAGGAAGAAGGTCGATTCGGGGGATTCCCTATGTGTGGATCATCATCAACCGAGGGAGAAGCATTGGTGAAGTATCAGACACGAAATGATGCGGTCAGGTGAGGTTCAAACTCACCAGAATGTCGGGAGCACAGAGGTCCAGAACGAGGTGTGCACCGGAGGTGAAGAAGATGATGGCTTGTCCTCGCTATGGGGTTTCGGAGCTACATCAAGCATATAAGAAGCATTAGTGAGGTAAGGGGAACATGGTGATGCGGTTGGCAAGAGAAAGGAAGCTCACCAGAGAAGATGGCATTGTGAGGCTTGCTCATCGGCATCGAGAACAACGCTCTCGTTCTCAGTGATTCATGGAGCTCGGAGCTCAGAGAAGGCACGAGATGGAACAAGGGGTGAGCTTGAGAGTTTGTGATGCTCTCGGGAGCTTAAGTAGCTGTGAGAATTGTACGAGAAGATGCGGTCGCGGCGAGAAACTCGCGCTCTAGCTTCGGCGTTTCCGCCAACATGGGGGGTTGGGTTCCATTAAGGGCATGGTTAGCGTGGCGGAGCCAGGCGGAGGTGATAGGGGCAGTTGGGGTGCGAAACCGTGGGCAACGGTTGCGAACTAGGGGCGGATCAAGCGAGACGCGTTGGTGTGCTAGCGAGCGGAGGTGGATGCGAGCTGGACGAAGGCATCTGACATGCGGGCCCGGTGTGTTAGTGAGCGTGGGAGCGGGGGCGCTGGCATAGGCTGGAGCGAGCGTGTAGAAATGGGCCGCCTGGGATTCGGCCCAATGGGCGAGCGTGAATTTCAAATGGGATTTGGAATTTCGAAAAAAGGCCGAGACATTTGCCCAATTTTTAAACATATCAAATAGGCTCCAAAATTTATTAAATGTTTTGTGAAGGCTTATGACACAGTATAGTTTCTTATGTAATTTTTTCAATATTTTATATGCCCCGTGATGTTCTCGAAAATTCTCACAAATTGCTGCTTACATAGAATTCCACTGTTTGATTTATATAAAAAGTTCAAAATCATGCCAAAGTAGTTTTCCATACATAATAGGTTCAAAATCATTTCCCTCTGATTTAATCCTATTACCCCAACGTTGGGATTTTTGGGATGTCACACTCCCGAACTCACCAACGTCTCTAGGCATCCACGTCACCATCTTCCACACAATATGTTCCTCTCTCTCTCTCTCTCTCTCTCTCTCTCTCTCTCCCTCCCTCCCTCCACCCCTCTCTCTCCACCAGCTTTATCGCCACCAAATTGGGCACCGTCTTCCGCAACCATGCTCCCCACTGCCTTCCTTGTCCCCATCGTAGCTAGAGATAAAGTAGGGTGTGGCCCCCACCAAGGTTGGAGCTCATCGAATTTGGCAAGGCCGAGGTTGGAGGAGCTGGTGTTGATGACAAGAGGATGAGGAGGCAGTAAAGGGGCGACGTGGTAGTGGTGTCAGGCCAACCTCCCCCCTACCAAATCCTGGCTAGCCGATGACTAGGCGGTGGTGTGGTCAGCCGTCTCCTTCCTCCTCTCCTGAGCTTAGCTTCAGTAAGGTTGTTGCATGCATTTCTTGGCTTTGTTGCAACCCCTTTCTCCATTTGTTGCAAGAATCTGTCTGAGGTGTTGTGGTTGTTGTAGGTCTGTTTTCCAGTTGTTGCATCCTTAGTTGCACAATGTTGCAACTATTATTTTTTAATGTTGCAGCACTATAACATTCTAAATTTGTTTGATGAGAAACTTTGGATATAAATTATGGAAATCTTGTGTAATATTTTTGATTTGTTGCAAACAATGTCTCTAATTGTTACATGAGTAATTATAAACTGTTGTCACTAGTGTTTTCAAATGTTGCAATATTGTAATAGCATAAATTCATTTTTTTTGGGATTTCTATATTAGTTTTAAAATGAAACTAAATTGTATACTCATAGTTTCATCCAATTTTTGTGTGAAAATAAATATTTCAATTATGTTTTTGGCATTGCCACCGCAATTCTTCAGTTTGTGTTGCAAACGTTGATTACAAGTGTTGCGGATATGGTTCACGTATGTTGCCCCTGAGCGTGTGATGGAATGCTTCCCATCGTACGTCCAGGTGCTAGTTGTACCCTATGACTAATAAAGATGAGAGAAGGCTACTGGGACTATATCTTGTGTCTACTTTATATTTTGTGAGTTCAAGTGCTTGATTGTTGCCAATGCAGCCCCCAATATACAAAAAGAATTTCTAGTTTTTTTTATTAATGTGGCAATTTTGAGCTTACTAGTTCCTATGATTAATGTGAAGGCTCCTAGAGGAGCCTCCAGTTAGTAGATGTAGAAAGGTATATATCTATAAAAAAATGATCATATTGAATTCAGTTTCAAAATTGGAAGTAAAGAAAAAAAAAACTCAGTTTCTATGGGAGAGGTCTCTGTCCTCCGCACCTGCTAAGCTTGCAATCCATGACATCATATAGAACTTAATAGTTATTGCCTAGCTGGGTGGCTTTAAACATTTGGAAGAATCGCATTTAAGAATTTAGGGAGGATATATATCCTTTGAAACATCGAAGTAATCAATTCTTATTTATGAATTTAATTAGGAAGGACGTACATCCTTATCAATCCAAACATAATCAATTATCTCCTATAAATTTTGCCCCGGGTAGATATCTTAACAGTTGCTGCAATTAAATTATGATCAAAATAAAAATAACTCCTGTTTTGCCTATTTATATGTGAACCATGGAGGAAGGCACCAAGCACCTGGTGGTCAATATATTCCAAAGAACACAAACAACTTGTTCGCATGGCGAACTACGTGAAGAATGTCAGGCAAACACTAGTCCTTTTCTTGGTTCTACTCGGGTGCTTTGCCAGTCGTGCACAAGGTATGTGATCTAGAAAGTTAATTTATTTTCGGATCATCTCTCTTTGTTTCTTCTGTAGAATGAAGCCCTTTGCTTTCAATTTCCATCTCTGCTATGCTCCTTTGTATCTTCTACCTCCATTTGTAAATACTTGACGCACTCTAGCTCATTTGCTCACCCCTCAACGTCATGTAAATAAATACAGAGGGAGTATCAACAATCCATCAGTAGAACAACACTATAAGCCCGAATAATTCCTTCACCATACACTACAAGATTTACAATTTTTTCTGACAGTTATTTGTAAATGACTGACGGCTATTGTATTTTTCTCATATACCCGACGGTATTTCTAGTGTAATGGGAATCTTTCCTGATGGTAAGGATAAATCCCAACAAAAAAAAATTGCCAACAAAGTGACAGCCACAATAGATTGGGCACTTGAAAATTATTACAAAAGGGTAATTAGCACCGTCTGCAATAAATTGATGACGGTCTGCAAAAGTTAGAAATATAGTAGTGATATACGATATACTAACGATTTTTATCTTATCCTTGATTAATAGGTCAAGGCCCGTATTGCTATCAGAAAAGCGAACCATGCACCAATCTGTGTTATTGCTGCCGGTACACGGATCTATGCTTTCAGACAATCTGGGAATGCAAGCCAATCTGCACTGCCTCCTCTACAGGGATGCCATTAACTTGAATCCATATCTTATATGTGGTTGGACGTAATAGTGTGTGAATTGTCATGCATGTGCTGCTGAAGAATTGGGTATAACAAACGATGTTATATGCGCAGCGATGATCTGTTTGATTGCAGTTTGATTGCTTTCTTAATTACCTTATTATCTGTTCCTCTCTTTTTATTTGACGCATTACGTGGTGAATGTCATGGCTGTGAAAACAAAAGGTTTTGTAAGTGACACTCTAGTATTGTGTTATGGAATATATAGTATCAATCTTCACTGTTTGATCAAGATGGGAAGGTTTATGAATTGTTTGGTTTCAGGCACTTAGCTAGCTAGTAATATGGCAGATTCGATGAATATGTATCCATTCCCACAATATTCCATTCAGTAGAGTGCTAGTCGAAATTATATCGAAGATTCATGTGACCGCATATGTAGTCATCCATAGTTTGGCACTCGATATGAATATGAAGGGCACGGACGGATTGTATGGCTAACTTACATTCAGACCATTAGATGCACAAGTATGCTGAAATGTTCTAATTGTATCCACCCTTTACATGTAATCATCTCAACATAGTAACTTACGTTCCAACGCCTACCAAAACCTACGTATGCACTCAGGTTGTTGGACCGAGGAGGTGACTAAAAGGGGGTTATATAGGTGTCACAGAAGCAATGACATTTATAAAATATTTTGCCTTAACGAGTTCAAGATTCTATCACTCCAATAGCTATGCAAAGCTATGAAGATCTAAGCCTAAACCTTCACAAAGAAATCTCCAAGAAAGACCGAACAAAATGAGACAAAACATGCCTGGGCGGTTTGCAATATCCAGCTTAATTATCTGAGTACTTAATAAATTAGAGGAAATAATTAAATAATTAATTCAGAAATTAGACGGGGAATTAGGGCTTGTTTGGATACATTGTGATCCGACTCAATCCATTCAGATTGATTCGGAATTTTAACTAAAATCTCTTCCAATCCAAAGAGATTGGTTCTGATCCCTCCTATCCAAACAAGCCTTTAGCCTTTAGAGGTAACCTTCGGCCCATTGCACAATAGTGAGAGGTGGGCTGGCTCTTTGGCCCAAAAAGGGGAGGGCCGGGCCACCCTTTATAAGGACGGGAGGAGAGGGGGACAACCAAACCCAAGCCGACCCTTTTCAGCCGCCACCGGCCTGCTCCCTGCTGCTGGCGCCGAACCTCCTCCCCTCTGTTGCCTTGCCGCTGCTGCCGCCTAGCCTCCCTGCTGCTAGCCGCAGAATGCGCGTGTGCGTGTGTCCCCTCCTGCTAGCTTGCATGCACGTGTGCTGCTAGCTAGCATTGCATGCATTCATGCATGCATCCAGCCGTTGCTTGCATGAAACTCTGTTGCTTACATGCGATTGTTGTTGCTGCTGCTACTTGTACTGCCGACCGACTCAAGGGGAAAGCAAGGCCAGGAAAGGGAAGGAAGTGAAGGGAGAAGGAAGAAGGAAGAGAGGAAGAGAAGGAGAGGGAAAAGTCAAGGCATCATGATCGTCATCGATTTCTTCAGGGGTGACGATCTGGTAGCCTTTAGTTGGCTCTAGATTAGTCGTTGTTCAGATTGTACATCATTTGGATCATGGGAATTATAGTTTTTCGGGTAACCATAGTTCATCGAACGGCACAGTAGAACCTTGCAAGGGTAATTAAGCGTATTTATGTTTGGATTTAGGGTTTTGGCTAGTTAAAAAAGTTGTGAGTAATTTCACTAGCTTTCCAGGAATGTCTAGAACACTGAATTTGGAGCTGTGAGCAAAACGTTATGGCCTCGGGAAGGTCACTTTCCAGAAAACAGTTGTCAATGGCAGTTGTCACGTGGATGGGCTAATTACACATAGTAAATGGACTAATTTAATTATTGTAATTACTTTAATAAGCTAGATAATTTTTAGTAGGTTCCAGAACTACCATTGTTTACTATTTTTCGAGTTACCGAAAAATAAATATTAAAATGTGAAGTAGACTATTCTGGCAGATTCTGGTTTAATCTTCGGGGTCAAAAAAAGGAACTAAACAGCGAATTCAGAGGTTTTGCATAACTAGAAAGTTGTACACAATTTTGTGAGGTGTCCAGAAAATATATATTTTGCTATGTTTAGAGTTCAGAGAAGGGAGTTAGGGTTGTTTTACTACTGGGACAGCGGGTAGTGCGCCCAGTAAAGTTAGGTTAAAGGTGTTATTTTGCGTGTAGGTTCGATGGTGATTAATTTGATGTTTTGCTATTGTGGTGGTGTGTTTTTTATTGTATTTTAATTATTTGTCCATGTAGTATCGCCTCAAGCACTTTGTTACCATCTCGCCACCTGGCTCCTAGAGGATAAGAGGCAAGTGCATGGTAGAATGGTGATCAATGGTTTGATTGTTGTTTTCTTTATTATTCATTGTCATGATGTTATCTATGCTATTACATTGCTTATTTACACATCTTGAGAATGACTATGGTTGTTATTGATGATTATCACATGGAGTATTCATGACATGAATTATTGATGATATGATGTAGTAATGACATGGAGATAATGATGATGAATTATGTTAATAAATAATTAAATATATTGCATCATTTACATTCATCATGATAAGACTGCATGAGCTAGGTCGGTGAGAAAGATACATGACTAGTCAGGAGTGCTCTAGATAAAATCCTACTTTGGTGGGAACTCTACGCGAGTGGAGAGGTCCTCGGTCCTTTTGAGGACGTCCTTGATGAAAGAGTGAACACTGTTCACTCATGCTAGACCAGTATTAGCGATGAAATGAGCATGCGAGCATGTAGCATAGAGTTGCATTGCATTAAATGAAAAGTGGATGATATGATATTTGAGTATGGGCATGAAGAGAAACAAGTGGATGTTGTTGATGATGATATTGATAATGGTTATTAAATTATTGTTCATGGTTTTATTATGTTCTTGCTGAGTGGTGAACTCACCCTTGCTCTATTGGTGCTACAGGTGGATGTTGACGACATCTGGCATGGGAAGGAATAGCTCACATGGATCACTTGCAATCACCACAAACACTTGATTCATATTGCCATGAAATCTTTCCATCTAGTGTGACGATATTTATCTTAGGATTCATTAGACTTGATAAATTTTTGGATGACTGGCTTGAGACTTGATTTATTTATTCAATAGACTCATTTTGGACTATTTAATATTTATTGGTTGATTATCCAGTATTGCCATCTAGTACATTGATCATTATACATATTTGTGTGGTGTTTAATGTTTTATTGTGACCAATGGACGGCTTTTTATCCTTGATATCCTTACTGGAAATTGATGTAATATGTTGTTAAAATTGGTAGTTAGTATAGTTTAGTAGCATTCCGGGCTCAATGTTAGGCCGGGGTGTTACACAGTCTCACCTCTCTTGGGTGGCCTAACCTCTCCCTCATGACATAGCTTAAAATTAGCACAATTTCAAAACAACATATCGATGTTACTTCTAGTCCATGGCTCCAAATTACTAGTTGAAACTTAGCATACCCCTTGCCTAAGATATTGTGAATCTAATCCATGAAGAGATCAAAGGAAATTTTTATAAAGGTTTGATCTTTTTCGATCCAAAGGCAAGTTGCGCGGAAACTAGGACAAACACGAAAATGATGACAGAGAGGAGCTCGTGTGAGGAATCAATCGAAGATAGCCAAGGATGATTTTCCACATGTCCTAGCATCCTCAAACACAACAAGAATCAAGATAAAAGCCCTCAAGGGCAAAACCCCCAAGCCCTCGCAGTCATTCCCCAATCGCAGCCTTCTCCTCCACTACTTAGATCCACCGCCTCTACCTCCGCCTCCATCGTAGCCTTCTCCTCCACTGCTCAAATCCAGCACTACCGGCACCGCCTCCTCCTCCCTCGTCGATCCACCGCCTCCGCTGCCGCCGTCTCCCCCTCCTCCACTGCCTCCACAACCATCTCATCCACTCAAATCGGCGCGTCCTCATCGTCTCCCATCGCCACACCCGACCCCGCCGTCCCCCTCCTCCACCGCCTCCGCTGCCATATCATCCAAGGTCATGCCCGCTGTAGCAGAACCACTCAAATTGGGGCCACTGCAGCACCCGACGCCACCGACCTCCTCGTCTACTGCCGCCACACCCAACATCGACGTCCTGCCCCTCTTTCGTCGTCTACGTCGTTGTCTACCGCCTCCATACCTGATAGCGCTGGCATCCTCCACCGCCGTTGCATCCTCCTCGTCTACCGCTACCGCACCAGCCAAGGCCTCCATCCTCCTCCTCATCCGCCGATGCTACCACAGCTACGGACGCTGGTGACCTCAGGTAAAACCTGTCCTACAACCCATTCAGCATAAGCATTGCATTGTCTATATTTGTATCTGTGTATAATTAATCTATGCAGTATGCAAACTAGGTGTGTGTATAAAATAAATCCATATAAGTGTAAGGAATATGAACTAATAGACTAGAGATATATTTTGAGTTTTAATTTGATTTTCAATGAAGAAAATAGTAGCTTTTCAAACAAACAGAAGAACAGGCGGTATTATAATTCTTAGATATCAGATCATAAGCGTCGGTAAAGCAGTAGAAATCTGTATAGCAATAATCAACTAGCACATAACATAATTTTCACAATATATAGATATTGAGATGTTGGGTTCAGTAGATTAGATTGATTAAGGATAGAACACATCTGCGACATTATAGGCAAAAAAAAATGAAAGCATTATTGTATCCATAACTGAAGTGAGTAACATCTTTATAAAAGGGAATAGCAGATATAAAGAATGTTGCCTAAGACTATACCTTCATAGCCGCCGAACACTGGATCTTCATACTGTAAAAGAGGTGTGTCCAGGTCAACATAACTGCATCCAAAAAAGAGGTGTGTCCATAGATTAGTAATTGCAACCATGAGGAGCAAACTTCGGAGCTAGTACTACTTTTGGTTTGTTTTCCATCTCTTCTGTTGTGTATGTCATTGGTTTTTGCTTCAAGAATTTGATCACTCGGAGCTTCTTAATTAGAATTAGGCTTGTGAAGACGCAGCACCATGCCTATCTAGCCAGCCTCTTTGTTGCATTGCGTTGCAGTAGGTGTAGGTGTAGTTGATGTTGTAGTTGTTGTACGTCGAGCTTTGCTTGCTTTCTTTTACCTGTTCTTGTTGGTGATGCATGAATGTTTTGCTTCCTCCTATGGGTTCAGGAGCAGTGCTACTAGTCTGCTACTATATGTTGTTCTTAAACTGGTAAGTAAATGATGGATGATGGGGAGAGTAGTCTATCTTTCATCTTTCCATCTTTCTTTCTTTCATGTGATTGGAAATAGATGGTTGGTGCTTGTCACAAATCTTCCCCTAAGTCATTTTTTTAATGCCGCCCATGCATCCAACTCCAGCCTACTTTAAGCTTCCTATCTAACCCACCACACATCACCTAAAATAAGTCTTCCCGTCCATTGTGGCCTTATTACTCTTCCTGTCCATTGTGAGGTGTTCGATTTGGAATTTGCGAGATGCAAATTCGCTAGCATCACCTAAGGTATTAGTCGTTAGTCAAATAAGGTCATTATTAAGGTTATCAACATCAATCTACCTTGCCTCAACCTAATATAACATAAGGAGACAACAATGGCATTTGGTGACACAATCTTGTGAGCACAACACGTTGTTTCTATAAGATTGTGACTTGATATCCTCTTAGAGTTAAGTATGAACTTTGTAGTGTAGAGATCTAGACCTTTTCATGTAGCCTGCACTACAAAACCTTTCAAGTTAATTTAATAAATTTTGTCCTTTTTTTTTTGCACACTAGGATTATGTAGTGTCATGCTTCTGTTAGTAGCAGTAAAGTCAAAGAATCATTGTAGCCTTTCCTTTATTTGAGAGCCAAAAGGTGAACATCTTTGTATTCAAGTTATGAATAAAAAGAATTGTTGGATATTAAATCATTGGATACCTCGCTAAGCATATGCCATTGCAAGTCAAGTAATCAAGATTTGAGTCATGTTGATTGAAGGCCGTAGAGCAATAATCATGGAATGTGATGTTGAATTCCAAATAAATGATTGTAGACCATAACCATGGGGATAATGCTCATATCAGTAATAGAGTATGCAATTGTCAATGCAAGTGATCTATACAGCATGCAACTGTATTATAAGTCAAGTTTGTCTTTGACTTGGTACCCAGGATCAACCAATGTCCGAAGGAATTACGTCAGAGATGAACTATGATAAAAGTTGTTAAAAGAGTTTGCAGAAATGATAGAGCAGATCAGATGATTTTCTTAGATAAAGGCAGCGTCAAATCAAGTCCATCAGCTTAGCAAGTGTCATTGTTGATTGTAAAGTAAAATGGTGGCACAAGGACGTGCGAGAATTTCAGTCCATCTAGGAGCTAATCCTCAGAACCTCAGAGTTATCCTATTTGAGTTGTTGAGAAAGAGTTGCAGTCTATTCAAGATCATTCGTGAACATGATAGTGTCAGTTAAAGATCAGTGAGATAGTCGTTTCAAGTTAGCCAAGATCCCTCACTCGTTGTAAAGGACAAGTTCGTCCAGATCGCCAGAAGCGAACTGAGTTGGTAAGATTTTCAGAAGAGATCAATCACTGCTTCAGTGTTCATAGTGTCAGATACTACGAAGAACCTTGATCACAGAACATCCAAGAATCAGTGTGTTAAGAATTTTTGTGTGCACTTCCTAGTAACTGAAGTTTCAAGCAGTGAATTATCCTAGTCATAATTCGAAGTTGCTACCATGGAGCAGCAAAGAATGGTTTCATTGGATTGAGAACCATGAAGTTGAAATCCATTCCCTTAGGACAGACCAGTATTTTGGTAGATGCTTTGAATCAGAAGAGCTATCGCAAGAACTTGTTGATCAGCGAGGAGTCAGCTAAAGTTACTTATGAAATCCAAAAGTGAGTCTTGAGTCAGTGCAGAAGGATATCTGGTGAAGCCCAGAGTTCGAACCGATGCTAGAAAATCAGGCTTGGCCAGACAGTATTGTCAAGGAAATCAGTTCCCCTTAAAGCAAGGTAAAGCTTGAAAGTCAACAGAAGGCGAACAGAATAATCCACAAATCAATGAGCATATTTGTATACCTGATCAGAAGAAACTCAAGTGGTTGATGCTCAAACTAGCCTTAGAGTGCAAGCATACCATTTTCTCTGAAAGTACCAAGGTGTACAAGGATCTCGAAGTGGATTGTGATGATCTCATATAAGGCAAAAGGTTACAGAATGTGTTACCATGTGTTTGGTATTTCGTGAAGTCAGCTATCATGTTAGAGACCAGCCAGAGTACTCCTATCTCTGAGAATTCAAGCATGGGTTTTCCCAGGACCCAATCGGGATGTAATTTCTTGAAAAGTAATTGTGACCATTTGACAGAAATTTGCCGCTTCATGCCTGCCAATATCACCTAGTTTGGAGACCATTTAGCATAGTGGTATGCGACAGAAGTTGTATATAGTAGAGATGTTATTCGCTAGAATTGGCATAGAGTTAGATCGACAGAGATGGTCAGTTTGCATGATGTGCCAGACAAGTTAGTGTCAGATCAAGGATCCCAGTTTACCACGTGTTAGCGATAAAGTGTGTATGCAGCCTTGGACACTCGTTTAAATATCAGTATTGTGTATCACCCTGAATTGGTAGACAGATTGAAAAAGATTAATGAATTGTGCCTTAACTCATGGAAACAAGTCGAGCAAATAAGTGTTGTGTGCAGAGTTCCCCTACAACCCCAGATGTCAGCCAGCTTGTAGTTGTCACCATTGGAAGTTCTCTATGGTCGACCGTACAAGTCATTGCTCAGCTAGAAGCAGATCAGCTCGCAAAGTATAAGGATTTTGCTTTAATCGTGAAGCAGAAGGCCAAGTGTCTTTAATCCTAAAGGAATTGTAAGTAGCTTAATTCAAGCAGAAAAGCTATGTGGATTATGCAGAATATCACCCTCGCAGTCATGTTTATCTTCAGAATACCTGGTGAAGTTCTATGTTAAGAAGTTGCGACAGAGATGTGTCAGTCAGCTCAGATTCCGAAGCTCAGAAGAAGAGTTTCGGAATCTACTGCTGACTGGTAGCTCAGATTCCGAAGCTCAGAAGAAGAGATGTGTCAACCTGAGCTACCAATCAGCAGCAGAATTTATTCAATCCCAGAAGTGTCTTCGAGTACCAATCAAGCAGTCACCATTGGAAGTAATCGTGTTGCTAGAAGTCCTTTCCTGCCAAGAGCCAGTTTGTCAAATTTTCATTTAAGTGAGAGGTTAAGCAAGAAGCAAGGTGTTTGTTCCGTAAGTGTTCAGAAGAGTAGTCCTACCGAACTCAAAGCAGTTTGAAGGCAAGAAGAGAACCTGAAGGCTGAGTTCCCTACCCTTTTCCATAGCCAACCTGAATCTCGGGAACAAGATTTCTTAAGGGGGGGAGGTTTGTAACATCCCAAAATTTGGCTTTTCAAAAATCTTTTGAGTAGTTTAGGTCCCAGGAAAATTGCACCAATTTTATTTGAATTAATAAAGCTTAATCGGGAATTTCCTAAATTCAAAATATTTAATTTGACTAATCTTAACATCAATTTAAAGAAAAACAGTTTTAGTTGGGTTCCTTGTGCTCCAAGGAATTTTTTTTGTATTTTCTTGGATTTGTCTGAATTTATGTGCTATTTATTTGAGCTCATTTGGATTTTTTTCAGCTTTTATTAAATCCCTAAATTAGTTTCTTAATCCTTTCATCCTTGTGGGCCAAATTCCTTTGGCCCATCTCCATTCCTCTTCCCTCTAGTCCACCTAAGTTCCATCCCAGTGCCAAGACCTCCCTGCCCTTTGGCAGATGGGCTCTCTGACCCTTAGCGCCAAGACTCGTGCTCATGTTCGATTAGGACTCATCGCGCCACCGCTTAGGCGTCCGGGTCGAGCACGACTCCCTGGGCCATAAGTAGCAGCCAACTCGTGCCCTAGCTTCGCCTGGACTTGCAACTCCCGATGCCCTAGCTCCGCCTCACGCCACCGCCCTCGTGACCTAGCTCGCCACAGCCGAGACGCTGCCAAGCGCCACTGTCGAGCGCCTTCATCTCCAAGCACGGCACCACACCTTCACTGCCCGTCCTCTGCTGTTGAAGCCTCCCGAGCCGCCGCACCCCTCAAGCTCTAGCGCCGCCGTAATCGGAGAATTAGGGTTTTCAACTGAAGCTTGTTTCCTTCGAATTGCGTCGTCATCCTTGCCGCTTCATCATCGTCGACCACGCTGTCGTCTTCGCCGTTACCAGAGCTACCTCCAGCAACCCTTCACCACCACAAGACGCCACTAGTGTTTGTCGTCGACAACAGCTGAACCTTCTTCGCTGCTTCGAGGCTGCCACCGGCCACCACCGTCGTCTCCGACCACCAGTAAGCACCTCATTCGTTTCGCAATAGCATCAACTACTCGTTGGTACCACTCGTCGTCGGTGAAGCCCTGCTGTTCACCGTCGATCGTGGGAACCCAAGCCTACCGCGTGGTCATAAATCTTCCTACGACCAGTAGTCATGATCTCTTACGACCAGTAGTCGTAATCTTTCCTACGACCAGGCAGTCGTAATCTTCCAACGACCAGTAGTCGTGATCTCTTACGATCAGTAGTCATGATCTTTCCTACGACTAGGCAGTCGTAATCTTCCTATGACCAGTAGTCGTAAGCCGTTTACGACCAGGCAGTCGTAAGTCTCCTAAGAAGTCTTTTTCAAAAGACGAAGTAAATAAAGACGATTTATGGCATGACAAGCAGTGTTAATAGCTTCCGCCCAAAAACTATCAGAAGTATTATATTCATCAAGCATTATCCTAGCCATTTCAATTAATGTTCGATTTTTCCTTTTTACAACCCTATTTTGCTCCGGAGTTTAGGTTGTGGAAAGTTCATACTTTATTCTAAGTTTATCACAAAAATCTTCAACTTTAGTGTTTTTGAACTCGGAATCATTGTCACTACGAATTTTCTTAATTTTAAAATCAAATTCATTTTGAGCCCTTTTTGCAAAACTTTTGAAAATACCGGAGGTTTTGGCTTGGTCATCTAGGAAGAATACCCATGTGTATCTAGAGTAATCATCCACAATGACTAAACAATAGTTATTACCCTCGATACTCTTATAGGTTGTTGGCCCAAACAAATCCACATGTGAAAGTTCCAATGGTCTAGAAGTTGACATGATACTCTTGGAAGAATGAGAGTTAGCAACTTGTTTACCAGCTTGACAATCACTACAAAGTCTATTCTTCTCAAACTTCACATCCTTCAAGCCAACGACTAAATCATGTTTGAAGAGCTTTTTAAGTTGAATCATACAAACATGAGCTAGCCTTCTATGCCAAAGCCAACCCAAAGAGGTTTTTGCAATTAAACAAGTTTTTAAGCATGATTCATTTGAAGATAAATCACCTCAGTAAAGATTTCCAAATCTAAATCCTTTGAAAAATAAAGAATTATCTTTTTCATTTGAAATTGAAACACCTTCATTAGAGAATGAGCAAATTAAGCTAAGATCACATATTTGAGCAACGGATAACAAATTAAAGTTTAACGATTCGACTAAAGATACATTAGAGATAGAAAGGGCATTTGAGATAGCAATTTTACCCAATCCTAATACCTTTCCTTTGCTATTATCGTCAAATGTGACCTTGTCAACTCCTTTTCCATTCTCGAATGTGGTGAATATTTTTCTATCACCGGTCATGTGTTGAGTGCATCCACTATCAAGCATCCAATGTTTTCCACCGGTCTTGTAGTTCACCTACAAAATAAGAATCAAGTTCTTTTAGGTACCCAAATTTGTTTTGGTCCTTGGAGGTTAGTGACCAAGGTTTTAGACACCCAAATAGCATTCTTTTTAGCCCCTAAAATTGAAATGCCAACAAATCTTGCAATTACTTTACCATCCTTAGTTTTCCTAAGCATATAACAAGAATCATATAGACCTAAGGATGGAGTCTTACCAATAGGACAAATTTATTGCAAATGTCCTATTTCCCAGCACTTATAGCAATATTTACCATTTTGCTTAACAAACCATGTGGGCTTATTTAGCGGTTTCTTACCTCTCTTAGGCACATACCCAAGTCCTTATTGAATGAGCACCTTTGCTTACTTAAAAGCTTGTCAAGGTTGACCTTACCCTTGAAGCACCATTCCAAGCTTTTGCTTAGCTTGGTTACTTGCTCCTTTAGCTCATTATTCTCAACAACAAGCTTTGTATCAAGAGACTTATCATTATCATGATTAGATTTAATATTAGAGCAACATGGCATGACAAGTAAATCATTACATAAAGTAGATGTGCTAGTTCTTGCAATTTCTACACTGGGCATTTCATCAAAAATATCACATGTAATTCCAACACTAGTGCAAGACTTGCTTAAATTTTCTTGGATAAGCAAGTCATGAGCTTCCTTTAGCTCCTCATAAAAATCTTTTAGAGAGGTATGTTATCTATTTAAGACTTTATATTTTGACATTTGTTTTCCAAGATATTCATTCAAGTCTTGAAGCATATCCATTAATTCATCATATAATGGTTCACTATCATTAATAGATTTTACATTATCTCCTTTTGCCATGAGGCAAGTAGGAGTGGAGAATAGCGATGGAGCCTCCTTGATGGCGATGCCGACAAGTCCCTTCTCCTTGGGGGACTCATCTTCATCGGAGTTGGAGTCAGTGTACTCTTCATCGGAGTCTCATTCTCCAATATAAGCTTCATTCTTGCCATCTTTGTGAAGCTAATTGAAAAGATTCTTTTTGCCATCATATTCCTTCTTCTTGAATGATTTGTCCTTGTCATCCTTCTTTGTAGGGCAATGAGAGGCGATGTGCCCCTTTTCATCGCACTTATATCAACGAATGTTACTATAGCGCTTGTTGTCATTTGAGGATTGTCATTTCTTGCTCTTGTCAAAGTTGAAGCTTCGATATGGGCGTCTTCTCATGAATTTCTCCATTATTCTCACAAGGAGAGCAAACTCTTCTTCGGAGTCTTCTTCTTCATCCTTTTCATCACTTGATTCCACTTTTGTCTTGAAAGCGGTAATCTTCTTCTTTGAGAAAGATGACTCCAAGAGCTCTTCCTTGTCTTTCTTGTATAGCTCATTGGTGATGAGATTGCCTAAGAGACCGGTTGGCATCATTCTTGGCAATTCAAATGAATTGAGAAATAGAGTCACCAAGGTCTCATACTTCTCTGGCAAGACCCTAAGCATTTTTCTCAAAATATCAACATCGGTTAGTGGCGTGCCTAGGCCTTTGAGTTCATTTACAATGTTATTGAGGCGAGAATACATTTCATTTATACCCTCATGAGGCAACATTATAAATATTTCATACTTAATCCGGGGCCTATGTAATTTGGCTTCTTTGACCATGGATGTTCCCTCATGAATTTTCGAGAGGGTGGTCCAAATATCATGAGCGGTTTCCAAATTGCTCACTCTATTGAACTCATCCGCGTTCAAAGCACCAAAGAGAGCGTTCATAGCTTGAGCATCTAAATGAGCATTACGCCCCTCAAGTTCCGTGAGACGTGATGGATCAAGAGGCATGACGTAACCCTCATTTACGATTTTTCATATTCTCGGACTCATGGCCTTTAAATAAATTGACATTCTAATTTTCCAATAAGAATAATTTGAGCCATCAAACAAGGGAGCATTTTCTATAGCAATTCCCTCGCTAGCCATCTTTTTCTCTCTTAGACGGTTAAGTCTAAATCAATGAGAGACCAAACTCTGATAACACTTGTAGGATCAAGGATAACCGACTAAAGGGGGGTGAATAGGAGGTTTTAAAATTTTTTCACTAATTATCAATCTAAGACAATTATGAGCTAAGTCTAAACTAGATACAATTCTAGCTAAGCAATTCTACACAAGAATATTGCTAGAAAAGTAAATACGGAAATAGTAAAGACAAGAATAAACCACAAATGAGACGATGAGGTTTTTCCCGTGGTATCGAAGACTTGCCAGTCTTCACTAGTCCACGTTGAGGAAGCTTGAACCAATCAAGCCGACTCCACAAATTAAGCCTTCCCTCGATCACTATTGGTTGTTCTTCCTCCGCTCCGGAGATGGCGAACACCGAACCATTCACAACTGGCACCGGACCTCTTCACAATCTTCTTGAAGAGATCACCGTGTGAACTCCCGCCAAGCCATCTAGGTGTTTGGCAAACACCAAGAGTAATGAACCACAATCTTCGCTTGACGGCAAACAAGTGCTAAGGATCAATCTAGAATGAATGCACTTAAATTTGGCTTAACTACCTCACAATGAATGCACAAGTGTATTGGAGGTGTAGAGAGGATGCTCAAGGCTCAAAGGATATTAAATAAAGTCTCTCACATTGTCCTTGAGCAGGTGGAGGGGTATTTATACCCCCCACAAACAAATACGACCGTTAGGAGCAAAACCCTCAACTTTTTAGCAAATGCGGTAGTACCGCCATGCAATGGCCGGTACTACCGCACCTTCCCAAAACGCACAGTAACGGCTAGCACAGATGCATTAAATGCTCTAATATAGCCGTTGGAAATTTCAGCATGGTACTACCGCCATGCAACATGCGGTAGTTCCGCTGTGCGATCATACCGAAACCCAAGAGCGGTACTACCGCTTCACATTGAAATCCAAAAGGGTACTCTCTGGAAAAAATGTATCGCTGCCATTTTAGAAATACCGGGGTGCGGTAGTTCCGCAAAAGGAATGCGGTCATACCGCGATGCGGTAGTACCGCCAAGTAAATTTCGGAACTACCTCTCATAGAGTGAGTAACCAAACCAACACTAGTGTCACTCTGGAAAATACGTACCGCAAACTAATCTTTGGTACGACCGGGTTGCGGTAGCACCGCACCACCATCCCGGTCATACCGTTGTGCGGTAGTACCGCCAACATCAAGGCGGTATTACCGATTATCTTGAGAAGTGGAAAGTTGGCTTTCAAAACAAATTCTAAGTGCATGCATGATCCTATATTGATCTAAATGGCACAAGTACATGCTATCAAGCTACTAGTCATGATCCCTTTTAATAATACGACATTTAACCTACAATCCGGTCTTCCATCCATTTCTCCTAAGACCGGTAAAACTAAAAAGGATCCTAGACTACTTGTACCTTGTCTTTGAACCATATTGATCTTTATGTTGACCTTTAGCATGTATCTCCAGGTTGTCATTCTCATCACTGGGACTTAACCTTGTAAATACTCAATAAACATGTTAGTCTCATATTCACATATTGTCATTAAGTACCAAAACAAAATTTAGGGGCCTAGATGCTTTCACTCGGGACCGCAAGGCATCCAGAAATCCTACAGAAGGATATTGCTACTCCGTCGCGTCCGGCGATATGCGGCGGCCACCTCTTCGGTGGCCGCCACGACGCCAGAAAGGGTGGCGAGGGCATCCATGTGAGCGCAACCCGCCTTGTCAAGCGAGGCCAAAGCCGTCAGCCAGCCCACCTTGGTGCAGTGGTCCCCGAAAACGCAGGCGGCCGGGAGAAACACCTTCCCCACGCGCTGAAGGCGCCCCAAGGTGACATCAACCTCCGCCAAGGTCTGGGTCCGCAGGGGGCACAGCACTGAGGTCCGCCACGGTGCCCTCGAGGAACTCCATCGCGTTCCAGGTCACGCGGGCCACCGTGTTCGAAAGGTCCTGCTCCGCCTGGATCTCCTCCTTGAGCACCCTACGGACACCTTGCAAGGTGCTCACCTCAGCTTGAAGTGCGCTACGCTCCTCTTCAAGCCCCGCCACCCGTGCCTCCAAAGCGGTCACCCTCCTGACAAGCCCATCGCGCTCGACACACAGGCCCTCACTCCGCCGATGCTCCGTGTCGACCTCTCTCTGGATCTCAGTACGGCCTCGCGACACGTCGAGGTCAATCGCCCGAGAGAGCATCAGGGTCTGCACATGCAACCACCCGTCAAAAAATATATAAAATAAAATATAGGCGTAGCTACTCATCAAAGCAACAGGAAAAACCTTCGCGACATTCGCTTTGACGCCCCGGAGCATGTCCAAGAGGGACATCCTCCGGAAGAGCTCCTACCCAAGGGGCGGAGCGCCAAACTACGCAATCTCCTCGTAGACCTCGACAGCGCCTGGATGGACCTTAAAGTTCCCAGGGCAGAGCGGGCCCACGTTCGCCGAGCCCACGGCTACCAGGGCAGCGGATGAGGTCGCCACCTCGGAACTTGCCGATGCTGAACCACCACTAGCGTGACCACCGCCTTGGTCACTAACAACGGCCATACCGGCCGACACCTGCGGGGTCACAGGCACAACGTTGGTATCCTCAGCACCCCTCTCGTAAGTGGCCGAGGATGTACTACCGCATGACGAAACGTCCAACAGCAACCTCTCCAAGCCGAACAGGCCGCGACGCTGCCGGCCTCTGTCGCCACGCGTTCTCCTGCCCTCGGCGGCGCATCAGCCTCAACAGCCTCGTTTGCGCAGCACTCAGGCGAAACTGCATGTACGCTCGAAGAGAGGCTGTTGGACTCGGCCCACTCCACCAGCTTCGATAGCTCCCGCGCAGCCCTTTTGGCCACAGGTGCCGCTAAACCCTCCCGACCGCTGGAAGGGCCACCCACCTCGCAAGGGTCAACTGTGCGCAGAGGCACCACCGCGATCGGCCCGCGGATGTCAACTTCTGACGCGCGAGCGCGCTTCTTCTTCCCTTCATCCAGATCCAGATGTTCTGTGTAACAGCCCAAAATTTCAATTTCTGAGAAAAATTTTAAAACTTATTTATTTTGGTGGATTTTCTGAAATTTTCTAAAGCTTTTATTAAAACAACCTTAAAGCTAAAACAAATTTAATTACAAAAACTATTACAAAGTTTAAGTTGAAATTATTTTATTTAAGTCCAAAATTATTCTAGGAATTTCTGTGAATTTTTCTAGAATTTTTGGAATTTATTTGCTATTTTCTAAAGCCTCTTTTAATTATCTGAATTAAATCAATTAGAAAATCAAAGAAAAACCCTAACAAGAATCGGGCGAATCGCCGGCCCAAAACCTCGCAAGCCCGCTTCCACCGTCGGCGCGATCGCGATCGTTGATTTAAATCCAACGCCATCTCTCAACGCATGTTTTACCTCCTCAAGACTGTGAACCATCGGATCTAAATCCGACGCCCACAAGCACCCATACCCTTTCAAGTTAGAGCGCATCACCGTTATATTGCCACCGTTGGATTACGATCTAGCGGTACCGATACGCTTTGCATCGCAGCCGTTCGTTTAAAATCTAACGCCGCGTCATCTTCTCCTTTCCTTCTTCCTCCGCTTTTTCTTCTTGACGCTGCCGCCATTGAAGCAATTCAAAGACCTTCCATACGCCAAGACGAATCCGGTCGCATCTCCTCCGATTATGCGCGTTTTTAATTTCTTGATTCCTCCGCCCCGACACGACCCTCTCTTTCCTTTCCTCGTCAGAAATCCTCAATCACCGCCGCCATCGCATGGTCACCGTGTGCCAGACGGCTCGACACGCCGGTCCTATAAATAGGAGCCACAGGTGCGCCTTCCTCCCCACACCACAACGCCGCCACCCACACCTCACCTCCTCCCCTTAGCGCCTCAATTTCAAGGATCTTCGACGGCGGCCAAGTTCCGCTTCTTCTCCGATTCCGGCGTTCCTGCTGACGCCGCGTCCTCGCCTCCACCACCATCAAGATCACCGCTGCCGCATAACTCGGCGCAGCAAACCGCATCGCCGGAGGATCCCCGGAGCCCCCACTTCGCCGTCAACCGAAGAACGCCGCCGCTCGACCTCGTCGCCGACCACCTTACCGCCGCGCATTCGTGCAATTCCGGTGAGCATCACGTTCAGTATCTCACCCTCTCTCTTTTGCGCACATCCCCTCACCTCGCCGTGGCGTATAACGCCGGCGGGCTCGTCGCCGCATCGCCGCCGGTGTCGGGCTGGCGTGGCTAGTCCACGTCGACGCCACTCCAGCGCCACCTCACCCTCAGGTCTGACGTGGAGCCCATGTGGCGGCCACATCAGCCGCGTCAGCACCAACTCCCCAAACCAATCACCACATGGACTTGGTCCATGTAAGCCGTGTCTATGACACGTAGGGTCCACATGTCAGGGAATTATTTTAATTCCTTAATCCCGAAATTCTCAGGGCTGACGTCAGCCTTGCGCATTAAAGGGATTTTTCTTCAGAAAAATAAATCAGGAAATTCATTTAAATTGCAGATTTAGGTTTAAAATTTGTAAAATTCATAACTTTTGCATCCAATCTCCAAATTGGGTGTTTCAAATTTCCAAATTCATACAAAATCTTTATCTAGCTAACAAAACCAAAATTATTTAATTTGAAGCTATTTTGAATCTGTATTTAAATTTAGAAATTCTTTTAAATATCAAATTTAGACTAAAACTTGTAAAATTCATATCTTTTGAACCACAACTTCAAATTGAGTGATTCAAAATGCTAAAATCTTAGAAAATTATTATCTAGCTAAATAAAATAAAATTATTTCATTTGGAGTTAGTTTGATCTATCTTTTTGGATTTATTTGAATTTCATTTGAATTTGTCGTACTTTCGCCAGATAGACTTTGTGATTAGGAGAGGTAGATCTTTCAGAGGGTTTAGAATCTCAAGACTTCAACGAAGGCAAGTTACATTCTTGACCATCTTGATCCCAGTATTTCAAAGTTAATTAATTCTGTTTTTAAAGTTATTATTGCATGCATATTTTTATCCAAGTATTTTAAATTCCTGTTTTAATTCTTAGTTATACCAATTCCTTTGTATAGCCAATATTGATGTTTGGAATGCCATGCCCTTGTCACCTTAGTAAAATAATTAAGATAATTATGCTTAGTCATTGCTTAGACCAAAAGATGATTTGGGGAATTTTTGCCAAAATACAAAGTTGTTTTGGAAAATGAATCTATGGTATTGCTTTTACCATAGATGTTTGGAAAACGTTTTACCAAAGAAAAATAAATGAAATTGGTTTAGACTTGGGTGAATTGGATTGTTGGTGGGTGCAAGTTCATGCACGGGTTCAATACAGTGAATGGTTGAGACCCAGGGTTTGTTTTGGAAGTCGCCCAGTCGTGTAAGGACCTGGTGCATGTCATGGATGTTAAGCCAAATTGTACCACCACAAGTCCGGAATGGGACAGACTTGGCCAAATAAGCTATATCATTTCACCATGTTTATGTCTTGGAAAGATGTGGGAGTCGTGAAGACTTATTGATGATACCCACATGGCGCAAGAGGGGGTAGTCGTTTGGTGTGAAGCCTTCGATTACGAAACCTTAGCGGGCATAATTATGTTGAAATAATGTAGGGTAAAGGCCTCGTGATAGTCGCTTAGTCGCACGCCTACTAAGCGTGTATTGGCCACATAATAAGCAAACTATCTCTTGTGGGTAAAGCTGTACCAACTCTGCAGAGTATTAATCTATTCGAATAGCCGTATCCACGGTCATGGACATGCTTAACAAAAGCCACTCAAAGTTAGTCTCTGGTTTTGTTTGAAAAGACTTTGTCACCTGGTTTATGAAAATGGGATTGGGCAGAAGCCTGGTGTAAGGGGGGTAGTCCTTCACCATTTGTGTATGGAGGTTCATCCTACACTTGACATTGAGAAATCGAAATATGATTTTGATCTTATTAAATTCTAAAAATGGCATTGGAAAGTACTAAGAGTATTTAAACCTGAAAATCTTTGTCTTATGCAAATAAACCCCGCCATTACCCTTTGCTCACTTTATGCATGCATTCAATCACATTACTTACTGGTGTAACTTGCAAGCACAATGGTAGTGCTTACTCTTGCTAAATAATCTTTATTCAGAGAAGACTTCTATCAAGGCGGTGAGGACATCGATGCTTAGCCCACGCTCCCCAGCATTTATTGCTGTGGCGAATCGTTGGGTCTACTACTACTATTTTATTTCATTGTTTTTACTTTATTTGGCCTCGAGGCCGATTGTAATAAACTCAAATAATTATTAATAAAGTCGTGATATGTTTTGATTATCACTTTTGTTTAACTGTGTACACTAGAAATCCTGGACTAGTGTATGAACACAGAGAATTCGGGAACCTTCGCTCCCGGGTTCGACAAAAGTGGTATCAAAGCCATATCGACTGTAGGTCGTGGCCTTAGAAAATGCCTTAAGGACTTATTTTCAAAAACTAAAAGTATTTTGGGTCTATCCAAGAGTCTTCTCAACCTTTCTCTTTAAAACAATTACTAACTCATCTCCTCCTCTAAAATTGTAGATGGCCGAAAAACCAACCCGGATCTCCCACGGAATTTTTGCAGGACATTGGGCTGCACTTCTTTGGAAGATGATGCAACACCGGACTACAACGAAAGACCAACCTATCAAGGGTACCAGATAAAGTGGGAAGCCAATATCATTTGGAGAGTTGAAGTGATCCTCTCGCCAACCATAACCCAAACACGGATTTCCACATCATCGACGCTCCAATAAGACGTGGCACCTTCGCCGAAGGCATTCAAGACGCAGCCAGAGAAACCACAAGACGCCTCCGCTACACCTACAACAATCGATTCCATGGCTCCGAGTTTCACTACCATCCAATGCACGTTCCGACCAAGCCGATAAAGACCTTTTGCCCAGCCGAGGACGAGGATTCCCCTGAGCTTACGCATCAGGTGAACTTGTGCAAGGCAATGGACTATGCCTATGGAAATGCTCTAGATGACCTGCGTACCACTCAAGACAGCCTGCAAGAAGCAGAGGAAAGGCTGAAAGCCATGGAAGAAGAGCTAGCTTGCTACAAGGCAAAGAGGGTAGCTCTAGTGGCGTGATTATACCCCAATCACCCCTAGTTGTTTCCCATATTGTAACAGTTAGATGCTAATTATGAGCTATCGTTGCCATTGTGATAGCCATAACCAAAGGATAAAATAAAATAATAAAAGAATTATTTTAGAAAAATTTTGGCTCTTTGTCTTGTGTTTGTTCTTAGGCTAATTAGATTTACCCCTTTAGAGCTTTCTTTCTATCTTTCTCTTCTAAAAATCCTTAGAAACATCTAGCAGATGGTGACCACCCGTACCGGCAGCGGCAGTGCTCAAGGCCGTGGAAACGAGAACGCGGATTATCAGGAAAATCCCGTCCAACAGCCACCACCTCCACCGATTGAAGAGCCTGATTGGCGCCAGATAATGGCCCACCAGACGCATATGTTGAGTTTGCTGGCCCAGTCACTCAGCAACGTTCAGAACCCACAAGCCGCAACTCACGCTCCACCTCCACCCCCACCCCCGCAAAAGTTGTCAATGTCGGAGTTCATGAGGATGCGTCCTCCGACGTTCTCAAGATCTTGAACCTATGGACGCCGACGATTGGCTCCGTGCCATAGGGAAGAAGTTGGATATTACTCGATGCTCGGATCGCGAGAGGGTACTTTTCACCGCCACCAACTCGGGTCCCGCTCAGAGTGGTGGGACAACCTCTGCATCACCCATGCCAACGCTCAAGCTATCACTTGGGACGAGTTTGTGCGAGCCTTCCGTCATGCTCACATTCCCGCAGGACTGATGGCATTGAAAAAGAAGGAATTGGCGGCGCGCCAAGGCAACCGCCGATGGCGAGTACCGCATAAGTTCAACCAATTTGCTCGCTATGCCCCGCATGACGAGCGAGAGATGAAGACAGCGAGAAAAGTTCATGGAAGGACTAAATGATGAGATATATGTCCAACTGATTTCTCAGGACTTCACTGACTTCCAACAGTTGGTGGACAAGGCAATTCGCCAGGAAGGCAAACATATAGAGATGGAGAACCGCAAGCGGAGGATGGCCGCTTAGAGGTTCAACTCTGGAGGGCAACCCAAACCTCGCCTCGCTCAACCTCAGCCCCCGCAGCGTGGAAGATTTCAGTCTACCACATCCAGAACTCCCGCACCAGTGCAACGCGCCAACACTTCCGGAATCCACAACTCGTCTGCAGGAGGCCCAAATCAGAAGAACTCTTCGGAGATTACTTGCTATCACTGTCAGGAGAAGGGACACTTCGCCAATAGGTGTCCTAAGAAGTCATTTCACCGCCCTAAATCTGAGTCAAGCTATCGCAAAACCCGTCGCCACAAAGACAAATCAGTTTGCGAAGGCCAGAGTTAACCACATCACCGCCGAGGAAGCTCAAGCAGCACCGGATGTCGTTCTTGGTACGTTTCTTGTTAATTCAAGATCAAAGATCATCCCTATTTGATTCCTGAGCATCGCATTCCTTTGTTTCCGATAAATTTATGGGAAAATATGGGTTACCTATCTTCTCTTTAGTTAACCCTATGATAGTCCACTCCCAGGCTCAAATGAGAACCAGTTCTCTATGCCCAAACCTTACCCTTGAAATATCCTGAGTACCTTTTCTAGCGGACTTGATAGTCCCGCAATCCCAAGGTCTCGATGTGATTATTGGAATGGATCGCTAGCCAAGAATCGGGGCAGATAGATCGTGCTAATAGATCTATCACCCTCACCAATGCACAAGGAGAATCAAGAGAATTCGCACCCAAGTTATCGAAGGAGGAAGTTCCATCCCCGACCAAACTTGAAGGAAATAAAGCTTGAAGACATACCAGTTGTGCAAGAATACCCAGATGTTTTTCCTGATGAGTTACCCGGCATGCCACCGGATAGGGACGTAATGTTCTTAATTGACTTAGTCCCGGGGACCGCCCCAATCTCGAAGCGACCCTATAGAATGCCGGCCAATGAACTAGCAGAGCTGAAGAAACAAATTGAAGAACTAAGGAGCAAAGGTTATATCCGACCAAGTTCATCACCTTGGGGAGCACCCGTACTATTTGTCAAGAAGAAGGACAATAGTATGCGAATGTGTGTGGATTATAGATCACTCAATGAGGTGACGATCAAGAACAAGTATCCGCTACCCAGATTGATGATCATTCGATCAATTGAAGGAGCAAGCATCTTCTCGAAGATCGATCTACGATCCGCTATCATCAACTAAAGATCCAAATTAAGATATCCCAAAGACCGCCTTCACGACCAGATATGGGTTGTATGAATTCTGATCATGTCTTTCGGTTTGACAAACGCCTCGCCACTTCATGAATATGATGAACAAAGTGTTCATGGAATTCTTGGATAAGTTTGTGGTTGTTTTCATCGATGACATTCTCATTTATTCAAAGGATGAAGAAGAACACGAGAAGCACCTAAGGATGATTTTGGAGAAACTTAGAGAACACCAGCTTTACGCCAAATTCAGCAAGAGCGAATTCTGGCTAAAGCAAGTGGCCTTCCTTGGTCATATCGTGTCAGCAGGAGGAGTTGCTGTAGACCCAGCCAAGGTTGAAGCCGTTATGGATTGGAAGCAACCAAACTCATCACGTATAAGGAGTTTCCTTGGACTAGCCATTATTACCGCAGTTCATTGAAGGATTCTCCAAGACAATGAGGCCTATGACACAACTTCAAGAAGGAAAAGAAGTTTGAATGGACAGATGCTGCGAGAAGAGTTTCCAGAGTCAAGAAGAGTTTAGTTTCGCGACTGTGCTAGTATTACCCGATATTCATAAGGACTTTGAAATCTTCTGCGACGATCTCGACAAAGTCTTGATGTGTCCTGATGCAGAAGGCAAAGTCGTGGCTTATGCATCCGTCGCTTGAGGCCACACGAGGAAATTACCCAACTCATGATCTCGAGTTAGCGAAGAATCGTGCATGCTTTGAAGATCTGGCGGCATTACCTCATTGGTAACCGTTGTGAGATTTTCACGGATCATAAGAGTCTGAAATACATCTTTACCCAGTCTGAACTCAACCTCCAACAGAGAAGATGGTTAGAGTTGAGAGGCGTTTCGTAGCATTCAGCAACACGTGGAGGAGAGCCTCCTCCCGCGAAGTCAAGACGATCTCCAGCGAGGCAATCAGCTCAATTAGACCACCCCTCGAGTGAAGACCAGCCTCCGCTGATGAGGTGTGTAGAACCACCGATGGGTCCAGTCGGTGTCCCAGCGATTGCAGGCAGCGACAGCGGGCACGTACATTTGCATGTGTGCTTTCGGCTAGAAGTTAATGTTGCTGAAGTTCAGAATTTCCCTCGAATTCTTCTTCATCTTCAGCTGGCACCGCCCATCATGCAGGTAAGTGAAGAGACGCCCTTCACTACCGGTACCAGCAGACCGAAGAATCCACTCAAAAACACCTAGCTTCACGATGGAGTTGGGCGTAAGCTAGGCCAACTCCACCCCGTACAATTAGAGCACCTCGGAGACCAGCCCAACGCACGGAAGTTCAAGCCCGGCGTCGAAAAATGCAACAAAAACTATTGCCTCGTCCGGCTTCGGGGCCGACACCGTCTCTTGCCCCGGAGCTCTCACCTTTGCGAGGCTCTCCAGCTTACCCTCGTCAACAAGGGTCCGGAGAACTAGCTCGGTCATGGTCGATCTACCCAGATCACTCGTGTACTGCATCTCCTGAGCACCTTTCTTGTTCCACTTCGTCATATCAAGACCAACACGTATCTCTCAAAGCAGCGAGCGAAGCAAAGGCTCGAGAAGGACAACAGGATAAACATGAAATACAACAAGCTTGAGCCACATCCAAGGGAGGGTGCGACCCCCTATTTATACAAGCCAGACTGCACTAGAATCAAGCGCGGCAATCAAGGAGCTGCTACCTAGTCACCAAAGGACATGTGACGCACACGAACAGTCATCGCGCATGATAACAAATGATGGCGCACACCAACCGATGGGGCGCCATTTAAAGCAAACCGGCCCAGTGGCAGGGCACAAGGCCCAACGGCAACGCACAGCAATCGACGGTGCGACAGTCAATGCCTGCCACCCAGACCCGGCGGCGGCGCAATAATGGTGGGACAAACGCTTCGCCAGGCTGAAGGGGACAGTGTACTTGTACCCTTCGGGAAAAAGGACACGGTTTCAGCCATGACGAAGCAAGACCTCGACCACGAGGGGCTTGTCGTAGGGGCGGCCCACCAGCCCCCGCAACCAGGCGAACACGGCAAGCACCCCCACCCCTCTAGTATCACCAGAGGGGTCAAAAGGGTCCGAGGGCGCCAAAGGAGTCCGAAGGCGCCGAAGGGGTTTGATGGTCCCGAAGGGGTCTGATGGTCCCGAAGGGGCCCAAAGGCGTCCGAAGGGTACCGAAGGGGATCTGAAGGGGCCAAAGCACCGTGACCCTGGGAGTGTCTAAGGCACATCGGGCCGAGGGCATCCCGCATCCTTTGGAGAACCACAGTATCGCTGGACCAGGCGCACTAATCAGATGGACCAGGACCAGGAGGGTCCACCATGAGCCGAAGGCTACACATAGGGGTAGAAAAAGCCCCAGCAGCCCCTACTAGTATACGAGCACATAAGGGGCAGGACTGTAATCTCATGTACCTAGTAGAAAAGGCTATAAATAGCCACCTCCCCCATGTAACAGGGGAGAGTTCATTTTTTAGAACAATCAATACATATTATTTTCCTCACCAGTCCCTCTCTTCGAGGACCCCTCGGTTATCCTCGTGGACACTGAGGGTCCCCCCTTCTCTTATTGTTTAGTCTTTCTTGCTACGACAATCAACGTGTGGAGGGTCTATGAGAGAGCCCGCGATCATTTGGGCAAGGAACTCACGGGGCCGATGGGAACGATGGCGATGTCATGGGCACACTCTGGGTCTGCGGCTCGGTCGTCGAGGCGTTCTGACGTCTACAGGCCATGGTAGCACAGCCAAAAGGAGGCGCTAGAAATATGGAACCAAGGCGAACAATATGCACAAGGATTTCGAGGTCGAAGCTTACCCGGTTGATCAGGAACGGGCGACAACTACGTTGGCACACTCCGGTTTGGCTCCAAGGACGGTGCCAGCATTTTGGTTCCCCTGATGTGAACCAAGCATTGATATGGTGAGCAACAGAGAGAACATGACGAGACAATCACGATATGGTGAGCAACGACCTCGCTTGCCCAAATTATCCTCCATCCAAGGGGGGGAAGGACAAGAAGGTTAGGGCTTTGGCGGAGAGGGAGCTAGCGCACAAAGTGACCTGCTCGGTTTGGGTTTTAAGTACAGAGGAGAACAAGAAGGCGAGGGCGCGGGCGCGGGCGCGGGTGTGGGTGTGGGTGCATTCTCGACGTGTTCTCGCGAGTTTCAGCTGGCACGGGGCTATCGATGTGACAAGGTCATGATGCTTGGTGAGATAGGGAGAGGCTCAAGGTGGCAGCTTTCTGTGTCTCCTGCCAAGTGCTCGGGTGCCTAAACGGCGCACGTGAGAGAGAGAGAGAGAGCGAGTGGCTTGGGGAAGAGACAGGGGTGATGTTGGGCTGGTGCTGGGTCGAAGGAGAGAAGGAAAGTGAAACGGGTTGTTGTCTGTGTTGTGGGCTTGGAGTAGGCCGAGAGGAGAAGAAGGGAAAGAAGGGGTCGGGTTGCTGCGGGGTTTTGCTCCATTGGTTGGGTGGTTTGGGAACGAGGTTTTGCAAATAATTTGTTCTAATAAAAATAGTTTTGACTTGAATATTGAGAGGTATGTATGCATACCTCAATTGATTTTATGCACTCGTATGTTCACCATTTCTATCTGGGCGCTTCCCCTCATTTTGGATATTTGTAGCGTCGATAAATATTATTACAGATTTGCTATTTCTAAGTCGCCTGAAATTTTCTTAAATTTAAGTTAATTGTTGTGACCATTGGATTTGTGTAGAGATTAATATGTCATATGATTGGATATTGATCCAATGGATAAAAATATGACTTATGCTTAAAAAAATTTCAATCACCTTACGAATAGACAATCCCAAATTATTAAATGGGGATTTTGTGCAAAATTCGGTTTTTAGAACAACAGAATTTGTCTCAATTTTGAAATTTGAAAAGAGGCATCTGATAACTCCTAAAAGACAACAAAAGTTTTTGAAATTTATGAAAATCATGTGTTTTTAAAATGGAGCAAAAACGGATGTTACACTGTGAGTGTCCGAGCAAGCCAACAAAGACACCACCTCTCCTACGCACTGCAATTTGGAATAGAGCGTAAATTGTCTCATCTTGTGGGCCTAATATCTCATTGATGAAATCCTGTTAAATGCAGCTTAATCTGGTTTCTTGCAAGAAAATTACAGTGCTTCAGGTTTCTCTTGTTAGAGATATATTAGAGATAGGAATATCTTTGTATTCCCTATCTGTCTTTTGTATTGCCTTATCTGTATATGACATGCATCCCTTGTACACCCTATATATATTGTCCATTGAGCCTCTGAATACATACACAATATTCATAACATGGTATCAGAGCAAAGGTTAGGGTTACTGTAGCCGTCGTCGCCGCCTAGCCTCTACTCGCCTCCGCTGCTGCTGCTGCCCCCGGGAGGACCGATCTTTGCTCCCGGGGGTGGCCTCCTTCTAGCTTCCGTCGAGGTCTCGGTGGTCATCCTCGGTGGCTTCGCCTCGAACCTCGATCCCCGGGACTTCTGGATCGTCACGACAATCATCCTGGTCGAGGGCACGAGGGTGTTCAGCCAGAGCAATGAACTCGAGCTGCAGGAGCAGCCCATGCACCTAAGCCGCCCAGGCACCGGAGAACGCACACCGGCGACTCGACGACGTCCTCCTACGAGTCGTGGATCCACCCCGTCGTGCACCAGGTCTCCCCTATGCGTGTCGGCTTCGACAACCTCAACGCCGCCGACGTGCCGAAGCGCAAGGTGACCCTCTTCACACTACACGTTGCGGTGCTGGAGAAGACCGCGTCCCACATCAGCGACGTCTGCTTCGTGTGGGCCTTCAAGGACGCGGACCCTGGCCTTGGTCTCCTCGACCATAGACACGTTTAAGAACTCTCATCAAAACGTCAATAGCTGGAGGTAGCTCCAAGGCTGGGTCTTCTTTTCCAGACACCAAAACAATGCACTCGATGGCACCATTCCCCTTCAGGTGCTACTGTTGGTGGAGATTGAATCGGCTACTAGTTTTGCTAGTATCTACTGCTAGCTATCCTTTATGTCGTTTTTCTTCTGCTGCGTCGATCCAAGTCCGTAAAACTCTATCCTCAGAGTTCGTCTATGCCATGCGAGTCAACAAATTTATTATTAGTCATAGAAGCATAGGATTTTTTTTGCATAACAGCAGCCGCTACAGATCTGCCGCTCCAAGCTTTTAAGGCTGTCACGCTTGCCGTGCACTGCATCTCTATTGCGCTTCCTGTTCACTGCGTCTCTATTGTGCTTCCTGTGCACTGCGCCGCCACCGTCTTGGGCTTCGATCTGCGTCACTATGCTTCTATCTATTCCTATTCAGCTTGATTTGACATCTTTCTCTATTTTTGTCAGTTTCATCATCTTCTTCGTCATGTTGCCGCAGTCGACTTTGCTCCCGCACTTTGTGCTTTATGGGTTGTCGCACGACATCAGAAGGGAAGAGATCTTTTATCGACATATTTTCCAAGAGTTGCATGCTACGACGACATTATCAAGACTCGAACTTTGGATTTTTCATATTTTAGTGTCAACAGATTCCTAATGCAATGCTATTGCATACGTCTTGCATTTGAGGAGAGATGTAGATATATTAGAGATAGGGATATCTTTGTATTCCTTATCTGTCTTTTATATTATCTTATCTGTATATGACATACATCTCTTGTACACTCTATATATATTGCCTATTAGGCCTTTAAATGCATACACAGTATTCATAACATCTCTGACTAGTTCTCTGACTACTCCTCGCCGTGCCTATGTATTTAAACCTCCAAAGTGTTAAACAACGGATATCTTCTGTTGTGATCTCGTTGTAACTAGTAGACTATTTTTTTTTTTTTTGTAAACTAGCGCTGTATCACAATTGTAAACGTAACCCTCTCATGTATATCTCTGTTTTCAGTCAAGGTACTGTTCACCGTCTGACAACTATAAATACAGAGCAGCTCCACCGTGTTCAGGTGTACGGCATTGCTTTAATCTATCTTCTTTTTCCTAGCTGCTTTTCTTTACACAACGTTCCAATTCAACAAGATGCGCCTTTGTGACTTGGAAACACAGTGCAGGCAACAAACGTAGAAACCAGCGAAGTCTAGCACTGCAGTGAAAGTCGAAAAGTCACCCTGTTCCCTGCTGATCCAGCCTTGGCAGCCATAGCAAGCGCACATCAGAATAAGCTTGAGCATGACGCAAGTACTTATTGCCGGCCCTACCAACCACAACGTTGGTAGAAACAAGATACACCGGCTGCTCGGAGCAACCAGAAAGAAAAGACAAGACAGCATAAGCGACAAGGAAGAACTGCAGTACACTATATATAATAATAGGTGAAGCTTGCTTCATCTTGCTTCCTTGCAGAGCTGGCAGCCCAAGTTTCCTTATCATCACCTTCTGGGCCATCTGAGTCCATCTTTCATATACGATAGCAAATCCTAGAGCAGTTAAACAGATAGAAAATCAGGATAGATCTACCTTTAAGTACATAGGATCCTATACAGTAGAATAGTATGCATCTTAAGAGTGCATGTTTAAATTTATTATCAAATCACAAATATATAGTAACCAATTTGTAGGCTAACTTCCCTCTCTTGTGAATATGTATTAGTATGACTTTCATGATACTAAGGCTATAGCACACTAGATAAATAGCCAGAATGACTTCCGGGTGCTGAGTGACGCATGGCTAACTAACTTTCCATTTTGGCTGGTTTTCTCCAACGTTACAGAACTACATAAGTAGAGTGCATATGTTGGGCCTTCAACCATTCAAAATGCCAAGCTACACATTGCATTGACTTATATAATTTTCTGCTACCAATGTTGCGTCTATCTGCACGAATTTACGTTCTGTTCTGCATTTATTCTAAGTTTCTAACTTGAGAACCTGAACCATTTGATGAAGCTATATGACATTTTTTCAATAATTATTTCAGTAGCCTGTCAGTACAATTAGCAGCTAACAATTTTTCCTCTAGTTTCTTGATCTTTTTCTTGATATCCTCCAAGTGTGGCAATGGTTGTTTACATGCAAAAATCTAGTATATCTTTGAGTATGATCAGGTACCAAATCATACTAGCAATATATACCACATACCTTGTATGTCTGGTCAGTGGAAAATGATTATATATGTAAGCAACACAGCAACTCCAGTAGATACCGAAATGTTGTATGATGCGTGCCCAGAATTCATATGTTCCTTCCCAGATGAGGCGGTAATGTCAGCCGGGTGAGAACCTGACAGAGACCCATTGTTAATTAGTGGGGAAAAAGACAACAAAAAACTAGAGGATCTAATTGACTGTCAGATTGTGAAAAGGAAAATTGAGCTTACAGTTATAATGCACCCAGCTCAGGCGCATGTTCGCCAAGTCATACACAATAATCTTATCCGGTAAAATAATATCTATAACAAAGCGATCAAACAGTTACCAAAAGACGTAAGTTTAGATAGGCATTGCAAGCTCGAACCATGTTGTCATGACATTTGAGACAAGGAAGTTCAGAACCAGTTAACAAGACATGCAACTGCAAAAAAGTTCAACAAGGGCAGCAACAAAAGGCTTCCTGACTTACCGATAAACCCTCCAGCAAAAGATAGTTCTTTGGCTTCACCGTCATTGCAGCACCACCCACAAAATGTAGTGTCACCATTGGAAATGACGAGTCAACACTGGCCGAGACGCAAAAATATGTGTAAGTAACAACATACTTAAGGATAAGACCTGTTAATTTCCTTTCTAGAAAGAAGGAAAAATACCTGCTGGAAGTAACAAAACATTGCTCCCCATTCATGACCAAATACTATTGCAAATACATTCAGATTAATAATTGCTTCATATTTTAATAATGTAGGCATTATATTTTCATACAAATGAATCACTCAAATGGATCATAGGCTCATCTGCAAGGTACTCAATCACAATAGTTTTATCATTCATATTGACTATTAAAATCATCAAAATCTCTCATTATAGTTTCACTTCTACATAATAGTCGATTAATTTCTTTCAATGTCACAACTTATAGGTACATGATACATTCATATAATCCATGATAAATCAATGCGATGCAAAACAATATAGTCATTATGATCAAGATGCATTTCAATCATATACTATCCTCTACACATAAGACTTGGAAGATATCTAATTATAGTATCCTATCAAAAGATGAACAAATTATCTGATAAATAAATTCACTTACATAAGATTTCTAGATGGTTGCAGTAATAGTTAATTCCATCTCAAAGGAATTAACTATTACCTGCAAAGCTCATTCTGATTTCATAATTACTACTCTCTCTTTTTTTTATCTTAGATCCAATTGGAGTTTTTCAACCACAAGTCATCGTCAACATCATCCATCATAACATGCTCGGATGATATATGCCAAACTTCTTTCGATATAGGTTTTCCATCGTACACATTTCGACCCTCCAAGCAAATTCATGTGGTAAATAACTGACGATGGTGATGGAAGTGGCACAATTGGATACTATGTGTCCGACACAATGCATTTCGATACTGTCAAGGAAAATGTCAAGGGCAATAAGTAGAGATCCTCTTTTTTGGCCTCTATTATGTTTGGATATGTGTCCTCTATCATTTTAAAATTCACATCAGGTATTTAAAGCCTACCATTAATAACTGAAGATATTTTAGTCAACATACCATTAGATACATTGCTAGAGAGGAGCGCGTGAACGTATTTGAAAAGTTTAATAATGCATTTATTGCAATTTTTCTTAATCATTACCTTAACAATGAAGTTTGTCGCCTTAATGGTCACTCGGATTTCATCATCGCCTCATTGATATATCAATTTATTTGGAACAGATGTAGCAACTTACAGTCAGGTTCGCTGACAAAGACAGATTATACATTCGATGGTATTATGGGGATTGGACCGAATAAACTATCCATCAATTCACAGCTATACTCTCTTGGGTTATCCCCTAAAGTGTTCTCTCTTTGCCCGAAGAGTTCAGACAATGGTGGTGGCATCCTTGTTCTTGGTGAAATTGTCGAGTCAGGATTAGTCTATACTCCGCTTGTACCATCAGAGTAAGTTTCTTGGTCTGGAAATAGTGTAGCACTTTCAAACTCTAGATCACTATCCTATGTTTCAGTACGCATATTTTCTCTTATATAAACAAAGATGGTTGTAATCTGCAAGTGTAATTGTGATAAAATATTTGGTCTTGTTTATTTATTAATATTTGTATTCTTTCTCAAATACTTGTAAGCTGAATTTGTTTATACAGTATAATTTGTCAACCTTAAGTTTTTTTTTGGAAAACCTGCGGTCATCTTGTGCGGTGACTAGGGGAGACTACAAAGCAGAGACCTGATTCTTGAGAATTTTTTGAGGCTTATGTGTTGAGAGGATAGTATATGATTGAAATGCATCGTGTCCACGAATTGTAATGAATGGCGTTCTCCGTAAGATATGCTGACTGTCTTAAAATTGAGTTGTATCAGTTTGCAATAACATTTCCCTAGCTTTTTTGCTCTTGTATTTATTTATGTTTGAGTATAATAATGTACCTATAAGTTGTGACACTAACAGTAAATTAAGTTCTCTGGACTATTGAACAACCATTTCTAGTAACAAGAAGTGGTGGAACCTCGTATATTTTGTAAACTGTTCATGTCTTACTTTTTTAAGTGAAATACAACCTTTTTTACATCGTGAATCTGGAAAGCATTGCTGTAAATAGTCAAAAGCTATACATTAATACCTCAATATCAGATGAACAACAAAGTGGAACTATTGTGGATTCAGGAACAACATTAGAATACCTTGCAGATGGAACCTATGATCCTTTGTTAGTGTGGTGAGCTTCACATGACAAGCCTCAGCTTTTTCCTATAGAGCAATATATTACCTGCCTTTATTATTAAAATATTTTGTGAAACAATTATTAATCCGAATGATTCGTATTTGCAGATAGCTGCTACAGTTTCTCCATCTGCACGCCCTTTGGTCATGAATGGGGAGCAATGACCCAACCGGCTCCTTTCCTTGTAACATTCCACCTGACAATTTGTCATAAAACAAATTTGGGTATCAGACAATCGTATCTATCTACAATGACAATGCTAAAAACTGCTAGAATAAAACAAAGCATAAAATGTCAATAATGAACCACCAGCTACGTGCAGTGCAATCAAATCAAACAAACAAACAAAGCAAATTGAGCAAAAGAAAAAAAAAGCAAAAAAATGGCGCTGATCAAATCCAATTGCGAAGGGAAGATTAAGGCTGCTCAGATCCGGATCACAAAGTTGCACAACCGAATCTTATAGACCAGAAGGGGAGCAAGATCTAGCTAGCAAGAACATATTCTCTGTGTGTGTGTGAGAGAGAGAGAGGGGGGGGGGGGGGCGGGAATTACCGCGAGGGTGGAGTGCTGCTATGGCAGGAAGTGAAGGCGGTGGTGACGCGCCAGGGAGGAGAGGGCGGCGGCGGTGGGCGGCAATGTGGACGAGGATGGGAACGTGACGGAGACAGCAGCCACAAAGGGGAGAGAAGGGAGGTGGTACACTGGTATGTAGCCGTTGGCCGGCGTGTGCCAAGGCGAGGGCGGCGGCAGCTTCAGGCAAGTCGAGCTGTCGAGGTGGTCCTAAGGAGACAAGAGGGCACATCAAGGTCTCAGGCGTCTCGGCTTGACGAGACACCACTCCAATCTGATTCTCCAGACCCATGGGTTCAACCATTATGAAACCAAAACTTTTCAACCCACACCAATCCAACCTAACTCGTTTTTCCAGTGAACCCAACCCAAACCAACCCGTTAGCCACTTCAACCCACTCCCACCCATCGAAAGCCAACAAACCCAACCCGTTAAACTCTTTACAAACCAAACCATTAGCAGGCCTAGTCAATGACACTCCTAGTAGCCACACGTGAGCAGGGATGCATAAATGTTAGGAGGTTTGTTGAACGAGATAAGAATGAGTGACACTCTCCTGTCATCCCGAGAGGATTATGTAATCCGTAGCGGTACGTGCTTGGCTAGACCTATTCGTTGGGGTAGTTTCATTTTTGCCATGCCTGGCTAAGACTCATGTGAACAACCAATCACACCCTATACCGGACCATCACTATTGCGGTGGTGTTTATCGAGGTTGAGTGCAATTTTGGTGCCCCGTGATATAGCGAAACAACAAGATGCAATGTTTCAAAATTTTATTAAAAAAATCTGCAAAATAATTCCAATTCAAATTCATCCTTGGTATCAAGAACAAAAAAGAGTCAATCGTGCACAGTTCATATGAGCTAGAAGCACTTATCGGTTTATGTTCTCGATACTGTTATGAATATTGTGTGTATATTCATGAGGTTCAATGGACAATATATAGAGAGAGTACATGTGGATATTACAAAAGAATATGCCATACACAAATAAAGAAATACAAAGGGCATATAAGAAAATACAAAGGAATTCCTATGCTAACACCCCTCTCAAACTCAGGTTGGATCACACACACTGAGTTTGGAGAGAAAATACAAATGTTGTACCCTAGTCTGTGGCTTCGTGAAGAAGTCAGCAATCTATAAATCTGAGGATACAAACTGTAAAGTAAGTACTCCCTCCTACACCTGTGAGCGAGTGTATGAAGCATCCACACCAATGTGCTTGGTAGGCTCATACTTCATTGGGTCACAGGCAATACTGATAGCACATGTACTGTTAGACAAAAGAGTCATAGGTCCCATCACAACCACTCTAAAATATGCAAGTAGCCACCTCAACCAAGTAACCTCTGTTGTCACTGCTGTCATAGCTCTCAACTTAGCCTCTGCACTCAAACGGAAAACTGCAGTCTACTTATTTGTTTTCCAGGCAATCAGGGATGAGCCAAGAAAAACATAGTAAGCAAAGAAAAGAACGACGATCGAAGGATCACTAGCTCAGTCGTGATCGAGTACGCTGTCAGAGTAAGGTGGAGCTAGGGAAAAACAAACAACAAGAGATTGTCCCACGCAGGTAGCGAAGAACACGAAAAAGGTGACTGTAGTGAAGATGGGTAGGACAAATCATGAACTGACTCAAGATATGAACAGCATAAGCAATATCAGGATGAGTGCTCACAAGATACACCGAACTCCCAACAAGATGACGATATCGAGTAGGATCCTCAAGAAGATCACCATCAGTGGCATGAAGCTGTAGTGATAGCTCCATGTGAGTCCCAGTAGTGCGAGTGTCAGTCAGACCAGACCGATAAAGAAGATCCTGGACATACTTCTGCTGGGAGAGGAGGTAGCCTTCAGGCATAGAAGAGACCTCAATCCCAAGGAAGTACATAAGAGAACTAAGATCAGTCATCAAAAACTGCTCACTGAGATGCTTCTTCACATACGTGATGAATGAGGAATCATCACCAGTGATGATTCCTCATCAACATACAGAAGAAGCGGTGTCCTACACTGAGATGAGACATGGACAAAAAGAACAGGATCATGGGAACTAACAAAGGAAACCGATGAAGAATCATCGAGGTAAACGCACAAACCAGGCACGAGGAGCCTGTTTGAGGCCATAAAGAGCACAACGAAAACGACAGACATGCCCATCGGGAACAGAATACCTAGGTGGTGGCTACATGTAGACCTCATGCAAAACACCATTAAGAAAAGCATTCTTAACATCCAGCTGAGAGATAGACTACCATGTAATGTATAACCGCAATAAGAGTGCGCGAGCAGGGTCATATAGGCAACAGAGCAAAAGTCTCATCGTAGTCACGATCGTATTCCTATCAAAACCACGAGCCACAAGACGAGCCTTGTAGCGCTCGATAATACCATCAGACCGGGTCTTAATCTTGTACACCCACTTGTTGGAGATATGCCCTAGAGGCAATCATAGAGATGATTATATTTCATTATGTTCATAATTTATTGGATAATATGTTATCTTGTTCCAATAATAATATCGGTAATATTTATTATCAAGTATGTGACTTGATTGTGAAACTCTATATTTATCTTTGCGATGATTATTCTAAAGTGATCCCTAGTCGGAAATATATGAGGACACATATAAATAGACTAACATATGTATTGGTTGATGACCATGTTTCACGGATCATAGATATGGAGATATCAAACTAATAATATGGACACATGTTAGCGAACATAGGGTTGGATCGACTCACCATAAGAGACTGCAAGAACGTTGTATTCTTATATAGCATTAGTTGGTCTCATTTACAATGCGTATGTTATATCCTTAGACCTAGGATGCACGGACACGTGTGTCGGACACGACACGTATCGGGCATGGGATTCACCATTTTCTAGAAAATGGCGACACGGGGACACGGCTGTATATATAAATATATAATAATAATAATAAGGAAGAAGTCCATTCTACCCCCTCAAGTATCGACGTGCGAACACCTAACCCCCTGAACAAAAAAATCGGCCCTTTGACACCCCGAAGTTGCAAAACCGGACAACCTACCCCCGAGGTCAAGCTTGCATGCGGTGGTTTTGGATGATGGCGTCCCGGGTGGCCCGGTTTCGCCAGAGGGAGCCGATGTCGCTACGGGTCAACCCGACTAGGACAGAGAGGAGAGGATTAGAGCCATTAACACGGGGCCACATGGTCATAGATCCAGTATGACCAACTCATTCCCCAACCTATTTTCTTCTTGGCCACAGAGAGGGAGCAGAGTGAGGCTTGGGCAAATAGGAGGCGGTGGCGGCCATGAGGCGGGCGCGGGTCACGGAAGTGGGCGAAATGGGCCTCGATGGTGGCGGCCTCAAGGGCACGACGGCGGGGCGGCCATGGCCAAGGAGCGACATGATGGCACAAAAACAAAGAAATACGGGCAAGACGGGCGTGGAGGCGCTGTGGTTCCGACGTGGACGACGCGGAGTGGAGGGCGGCGCGCATGGGCAAGGCTTGAGGCGGGAAGCCGAGGCGGGTCGAGGTGGCTCTGGGCGCGCCGTGGGCGGTGGCTGCTTGTCAGCACGCCTCGACGGCGGGAAGGAGAGGAGGTGGTGGATGGCTTCCTGCCCTAGGGCGTGTGGTGACGGGTCTCCTGGGTGAGGCTCACTGAGCGGCCGAACGGCATGAGGCGGCAGGCAAAAGGCGGAGCGGCGGCCAGTGCGCAAGGGAGAAAGAGGCATGGGCACCGTGGGGAGGGAAGGCAAGGGAGGTGGCCGGGCTCTTATAGCCGGGAGCAGGGCGAAGAGGCTGCTGGAGGCTCGACGAGCACCTGAGGGGTCAGAGCGCCGGCGACCACAGGAGGGGATAGGAGGTGACGATGCGACGAATGGTAGTTGGAGGTGGCGGTGGTGCAAGGGGAGGCGCACTGGCGGGGCCGGGGTACACTGGCGGCGGGCCGATTCTGTTTTGGTGATAGCAAGATCCTTACTCTCATTGAGAGGATGACACTTGAGATGGGGCAATTTTCTTTGTTTATTTCACACAACGCCATTCCCACCGAGGAGTTGGGGATACAAATTTATAGGTCGTTAACCACCAAGCATATGCTAAGATGCTAGTCTAAGATGTCATCCAGATGCTAGTCAAAAGTCGTCCTAAAGATGTCAGCCCCAGATGTCTTCCAGATGCTAGTCAAAAGGTGTCATAAAGATGTCAGTCCTAGATGCTAGTCAAAAGTCATTCCCTAGATGCTAGTCAAAAGTCGTCCTAAAGAGATGTCAGTCCTTGAAGGGCAAAAAAGCCAACACAACAGAGACTTATCCATCACTCTCCCCTAAATCTTGTGTGTCTCCTTGTGAGGAATCTGAGCTATCCCGATCCCGGCGCCAAGCTCTCGAATTTGATCCACCCAAGAGACTTGGTCGAGGTCGGCGAAATGGTCTTGGTGTTGATGTAGTTGGTCTTGACGCTTCCCTTCATCCGTGCAACCGATGAAGTGATACCTCACCGGATGTGCTTGTTTGCTACCATGGAAGATGTGGTTCTTCGCCAATGCCAAGGCGGACTTGTCGCCCACCCCGAGCTCCATCGCTCTGCGTCTCGCCAAGGAGATCGCCATGTACCATGCCACCACAGAGTTCGAGTAGAAGCGGTAGTGCCGCAATGTACTCGCTTCGCAGCCTAGACAAAGCCACTACCGCCGCTTGACCGATCGCCACCGACGGACACTTGCCGAGGAAGTACAAAGATCCTCACCGGTGTTTTGCTCGTGTCGATGTCGCCGGGCGTGGTCGCTGTCATTGCATTCGATGAAGTCTTGCCACGGGCACCTTGGTAGTGCAAGCCGAGTCGAGGTGCCCGCGACGTAGCGGAGGATCCTTTTCATCGCTCGCCGGTGCTCCGCCGCTTGCCGCCGCATGAACCGGCCGACGAGCCGACGGCGAACGCTAAGTCCGGCCAGTGTGGACAAGGTAGCGAAGGTCGCCCACAATGCGCCGTTATCGCGTCGCGGCCCACCTCCTCCGCCAGATTTCACGACTTAGCTTCACCTCTCCTCCATAGGAGCGTGGACTGGGTTGGCTCGCGAGAGGCCGCCACCCACGATGCGCTTGGCGAGGCGCCCGGCGAAGAGAGATGCCGAGCTATCTCGTGGACCTCGATCCCGAGGTAGAAAGAGAGGGCCCGAGGTCGCTCATCCGAAGGTGGCCTTCATCTCCGCCTTGAACGCCGATCTCCTTCTCCTTGGTACCGGTGATCACAAGGTCGCCGACGAGACGCCTATCGCCAGGCATTGCCTCCTTGCTCACGCCGAGACCGCACCTCGTGAGCCTCTGCCGAATCCCATTTGCTTGAGGGTGGAGTCCAACCATGCTCTGTCATGGTGCGATTACCGCAGCCGTAGAGGGCCTTTGCGAGGCGAGGACCTTGCTTTTGCCGGGGATGATGAATCCCTGCCACCAAGTGACGTGGACCTCCTCCTTCAAGTCGCCGCTGAGGAAAGCAGACTTGACGTCCATGTGATGGACGCACCACCCTCTCCGGTCATGCGAGGCGAGGAGGAGACGACGGACTCCATCCGCAACAGCGCCAAGGCATCGCCGGTCGACTCCTCCCTGCCGACGGCCTCGTACACGAGACGCGCTTTGTGCTTGATCACCTCTCAAATTTCGCTTTTCTTGAGCTTGAAGACCCACTTGAGAGAGATGGCGTGGTGGCTTACCGAAGATCGGCACCCCACGCCTTGTTTCGCCGACGGCCCATCTCTCCTCGCATCGCGCACGCCATGCCGCTGCTTTCTCCGCCTGGCGAAGAGCGAGGCTCGCTGCCGCCCTGTCTGAGTGCGAGGTGCGCCGCTGGTCGCGCCGCGCTGCCAGGACCGGCCGCCACCGAGGAGGTCGCCCATGGTACGGTAGCGCAGAGGCTCGCCGCCGTGGTAGGCGCCGGCGCGATCTCGCTGCGGACACGGAGTGGCGAACTCCACCGTGGCCGCCGTCAGGCCGGCCGCCGCAAGCGAGCCTCGGCGAGTAGGCGCGGCAAGGGAGAACGAGGCGTGGCCGTGGTCGGGCGGTGGACTCGCCGAGCTCGTGGGCTTGCCGAGCCGTGGTGGCGGCGGTGAAGCGACTCGCCGAGGTGGTGGCGAACGAGGTGGTGGGGTAGGCGAGCTTCGCAAGAGGAGTTGTTGGCTCCCGCCTCGGCGACGAAGTCGACAACGAAATCGCTGGTCGCCGGAGTTGAGCCGCTATCCACCATCATGTCCCACGCCCAAATCGCTTCGTCGAACACGACGCCACGCGTGATGCGCACGCGCCGTGTCGTGGGATCGAGGATGCGAGGCCTTGGCGCCCGCGAGCCGGCGAAGACTCCTTAGCGGTTCGGCCGCCGAGCTTGCCGACGTGGTTGAGCTCCTTGACGAAGGCCAGCAAATAGAAGACACGGAGGTGGCTCATCGCGGCTTGCGCCGCGTGCAGCCTCGATGGCGCCTTGTTGCCGAGGACCTTGGAGAGGAGCTAAGCAAGTGAACAGCGATCATCACCGCCTTGCCTCAAGAGAATGCCGCATCCTCTCTCGCTGAGGAGGGCGCGCGGTGGCCACCACCGCTCGGTTGCGCCTTCGGCCGACGACGCTGCTTCGCCGGGGTGTACGGCGCGAGAAGTGACGATGGATCCTCGTTGGCGCGAAGACGCCGCGAACTCGGCCGCCGTGAACTCACCGCCGTCGTCCGTAGGGACCCTAAGCTTATGGCCGCGACTCCTCCGCAGCAGCCTTGAAGGCACTTTGATGGCGCCCGCCATGCCGCTTTGACGCCGAGCGGGATGTACCCCACATGTAGCGGACACGCTGCCGACGAGGAGGAGGAAGTAGCGCCGGCCTGTGTGTAGCTTCGGTGTCACGGGCCATAGAGGTCACCATGTACGAAGCTCCAGCTTCTCCTTGGCGCGAAGCTTCGCCAGCGAGGGGAAGCCGCCGCAGCTTGGCGAGGACGCAGTGTCGCAGAATCGCTTCCACGTGGTCGACGTGTGGCATGCCCCGCACCATCTCCTTGCCGCCGAAGCCGCCTCGTGGCCTCAAAGTTGAGGTGCCCAAAGCGCCGTGCCACCTCCAAACGCCGTTGTCGCGCGGGTCGCAAGACAAAGAGGTTGCGCCACCGCGCTGTGAAGGACGAGGCGGTTGTTCTGCACCTTGACGAGGAGCCGGCGACGATGATCCCAGAGCGCGCAAGACCGCGCTCAATCTCCACGCTACGATCCGTTCTCATCCAAATTGCCCCAAGTCGATGATGGAGTTCTCAACGCGGATGTAGTAGACACCGCGGCGGCCGGTGCTTTGCCGTTTTGGCGACAAAGACGACAGAGCCGACGCCCTTGATCTCTACTGGCGAGGCGTCGCCCAACCTGACGGTGCCTCGAACGCTCGAGTCGAAGCTCGGAGAAGAACTCCCGCCGCCCGGTCATGTGGTGGTGGCGCCGGTGTCGAGGCACCACCCGTCGGTCTTGTCGCGTTTTAACCGCCGCCGAGAGGCGTGTGCTTTTGCTCGCCAATGTGGAGGAGAGCCACCGCGTCGGCAAGCCGAGGTAGTTCGATGCTCGCGATGAGCAATGAACAGTCGGCCGCCTCCTCCGCTTTCGACGTGGGCCTGGCCGCTGTCGGTCCGCCGACAATCCTTGGCCCAATGACCAGCTTGCCGCAGCTTGTGGCAAGAGTCGCCTCGCGTTGCTTTTGCTTGCCGCCAGCCGCCGCTCGAAGCGCTTCCACGGCCATCACCCTAAGACGCCCCTCGCTACCGCCTGGCGTTTTACGCGGCTTGCCGCGCTGCCACGCTTATGCGCCGCTGTCGTGAAGAAGGCTCTTCTTCTCGTCACCTTGGCCGCAGCCCCATCGCTTCCCGAGCGAGGAGGAGCTTCCCGCCAATGGTGACGGGTCCCGAGACGCCAGGGCTCATCGCCATTTAACGACCTTGAGGCGACCTAACGCCTCGATCGTCATCGTGGAGAGGTCCAGCAGAGACTGACGAGCGAGCCATCTGCTTGTACTTCTCGGACGCAATGAAGAGCTTCTCCACGCTCTCTCTCGCCGTGGGTGTGTCGCCGCCGAATCGCACCAACTTCGCAACAGAGTGTAGAGACGGAGAGCAAAGTCATCAACGCCCCGACCGCTTGAAGGCTGTGTTCTCCCACTCCTTGCGTAGTGCCCGCAATGTAGACTTGCGCGCGGTGCCGCCGCCGATGCGTCGGCCGCAGCCGATGGCGCCCTGCTTTTTGGCAATCCGCTTGTTGGTAAGCGAGAATCGTGATCTCGGCGGGATCTGCAGCGGCGAGAGCATCCAATACCGCCGATCCCGGGTCGAAGTTGACGCCTCCGCATCGGACTACATCCCACATATGCCGCACCGAGCTTTACCTCATCACCGCAGCCCCACTCGACGAAGTTGGTCTTGGGCGAGGTAGGCCACCACGGGCCGACGCCCTCGACGATACTGGTACTGTGGTGACCACGGCATCAACCAGGGAGAGAGCTGCGCCGCTGTGAAGGCCGCGCTCTCCGCCGACCAGACGCCGCCGCCCGCGCGCTGCCTCCAGAGCACCGCCGGCTAGCCGTTCGCCGCTGCTTGCCGCATGCGCGTGTTCATCGCGCCGCCGCTTCGCTCGCTTCGCTTCTCCTTCTCCAGCTCAAGCTCCTGGCCATCGCTATCGCAGAGATGGAGCTGCTATTCTTTGCCGCAGAACCTCGACCTCCTATCGCCAGACGCTGCCGATTCGCCGCCGCCGCTTCCACTCCGCTCTGCTGCCAGGCTCATTGCCGCCAAATTTTGACGCTTTTTCCGCCGCGGCCAGCTGCTCAGGCGCGCCGCTTCGCTTCTCCGCCCGCAATAACCGGCTTTTGCCGCCGCTAAGCGTCTCGAGGCGATCGAAGGCTAAGATCGCCTCGCGACATGGCGCGCCACCGGAACCGCTGGCGTGGAGAGAGAGCTGCTTCGGTTGGGGCCGCCATGGCCGAAGCGAGGCCGAGAAGGGATTGAACAGGAGATGCTCAGGTTGCAGGATAGTACGGCTCTGATACCACTTGTTAGTCGCTCGATTCTTGCTCTTGGTGATAGCAAGATCCTTACTCTCATTGAGAGGATGACACTTGGAGAAGCAGCCGGTGGCCGTCGGGAGCCACCGTATCTGGCGACGCAGCAGGGGCGGGTGGGTGCTATCAAGGCTCAGGAATACGGCGGCGTCGAAGGTATGCCTATGGACTCTGCAACAGCTTGGGTAGCAAAGGATGGTGATGGTGATGGAATGGGCTGGTACCGTTTTGGGCAGAATTGAATGGGCCCAAGTGTCCGATACGTGTCCTATGTGTGTCCGATACGTGTCCGATTTTATTTTTGTTTTTTTTCACGGTTGCAATTTCCGACACGCCTGGAATACGTGTCCGAGCCGTGTTTGAAGCAAAGGTCCGTGTCCAACACGCATTTCGCACCTTGCGTACTCGTCCGCGGCTTCCGAGCCTTAGACTTGAGGTCATCGCAAGTACTCGAGATGTGTAGTGACTTACTTAGGTGTTGCCAAACGTTGCTCCGTAACTGGGTAGTTATAAAGGTAGCTTTCGGGTTTGTCATGATACATGCTCGAGGCATTGTCGATCAAGATAGGATTTGCTCCTCCATACAACGGGAGAGATATCTCTAGGCCTCTCAAGTGATCAGATTCCAGAAATGCATGGCCATGCTACTCGCGGTTAAAGAGTTAACCATAGTCGGGGAATTCGGGTCACGTGATCAAGAAAGAGTGGACGAGCTAACCAACAAGGATGGCACGTACTCGCCTTGAGTTTGATCGATATCGTGAGGCAAAGGGAAATACATATGAGATTTGTTAAGGTTCATCCGATGTGATCTTTACGTATACTCGGAAGTCAGCATGTCCTACTAGAGGCCACTACCGATTAGTGTACGAGTACGAGTACTCGAGCCATATCCAAATGTACGTGAACCTACAGGGTCGTACGTTTAAAGGGCTGGGACACGTTTTGGATAGTGATCCGAATTCTTATGGGCCACGAGTTCCTAATGACCACAAAGTTTGAAACCCATCATGGATGCCTATAAATAGAGGAGCGGTGGCATAGGGTTATTGTGATATTTCGGAATTCTCAAAACCCTAGCCGCCACACCTCCCTCGCCCAAAAACCGCGCAGTCGGCGCTAGCACTCCAGTGCGTGGTGTTCCTGCTCCGTACGTATGGATACCTTGAAGGCGTTGCTGCGAGGCTTCAACGCTAGGACGATCCGCAATTTGTGACGGTCACGAGCACTTGGAGGAGGCGTGAAGCTAGTACGACTACAACCGCATCAACACGTACATCGACTCTTCTTCCGCTGCAAATATGCGCGTCTAGTGGCAATCTCGTGATCTATTACCAGCGGAGGTTCCTTGGTTGCGCGGTAGATTTTTGAAATTGCGCTAGTGTAGCCTACCCATGTTCCTTCACCACTTGCACGTGATAGGACAAGCATGCAAGTGTCAGTACAATATCCCAAGTTGTCGTACGTCGAAGAGCATCAAGCTCCTCTGCCATAGCGAGCTGCCACTCAGAATGAGCAGCCTCACAATACGAACTAGGCTCAGTGACAGAGAGCATGAGCTATCGGAGCAAATCCAAGACGATCAGGAGGTCGAAGGGATGTCCAGTCACGAAGGACAGAATGGGGAACATCATCATGAGGATCAGATGTGGGTGTCGGCAAGATACCAAGAGAGAAGACTAGTGAAGGACGAGGAGGCCTAGAGTACTGAATACCAGATAAACGAGACGGTGGTGCTGCAGGAACAAGAGGCGGTGCTGCAGGAGGCAGCACCAGAGACGGAGGTACAGTAGGCACCATTGGAGATAGACCAGGAGAAGACTGTGATAGTGGAGAAATGGGTGAAGAGTCAGAAAGAGACAACCATGAAATCGACTCAACGGTGGAAACAGGACAAGGAGCCGAATCTCGATAGAAGAAAGGTCGAGATTCTTCAAAGACGTCTCATGAAATCCTGATTCATCGAGCAGAAAGATCATAGCAGCGATAACCCTTATGCTCAGAACTATAACCAAGAAACACACACTCAATCGATCGAGCCGATAGTTTGTGCGCCACGAGGTCAGAGAGAACAAAACAAGTACAACCAAAAACACGAAGATGGGTGTACTGGAGGGCTCGAGAGTAGAGACGCTCTATAGGACTGACACACTTAAGAGCAGTGGAAGGCTGCATATTGATAAAATATGCAACAGATAAAAACAACCTCACTTAGAACTGTAGGGAACGTGAGAGGCGAGGAGAAGAGCGGGGCGATCTCAATCGATGATTTATGTTTACGCCAAGAACCCCATTCTGAGCATAGGCACCAGGACAAGAAGATTGGTAAGAAGTGGCCCGCTCAGAAAGAAACCACCTAAAAGCGCCAGAACAATACTCGCCAGCAAAATCACAGCGAAAAGTACGAATGGAAGAATCAAATTGAGTACAAACCATCGTTGCAAAGCTACGATAGATCACAAGAAACTTATCACGATTAGACATGGAAAATCCATGTAAAACAGGAATAATCATCAATGAAGATCATATAAAATTTATGTCCGCCTTTAGAGATAATAAGCGTAGATCCCCATACATCTGAATGAACTAAATCAAAAGGATGAGAAGACAAGGACTCACTAGAATGATAAGAAAGTTGTAGCTGCTTGCCCAGTTTACAACCCTAACAAAACATGGTCGTGTCAACAGTAGCACGTCAAAGAACACCCTGACGAACTAATGAAGAAAGGCGAGACCCACAGAAGTAACCTAGACGATGATGCCACTGCGCAAAAACACCAAAGGTGGTGGCAACAGTGGCAGTGGAGGTAGACGTAGAGGTGATTGGAGCAACTAAAGTAGACGGAAGGTGGAGGCGGTCAAGAATGTAGAGACCCTGACGATCCCTACGGCGCCGGCCAGTTCCAAGTATCGTCCATGTCTGTCGGTACTGGACAAAACAAGTGAGAGAGTCAAAACCAACCCTACAGCTGGAACAGAAAAGTCAATCGACAAAAAAGTGCCCTGACAACTGACAGACAAAGGAGTACCGTCAGCTATCTGAACTGAGAGAGGAAAAGCAAGAGGTCCTACTGAAGTGGGAGATATGGAGTTCGGTGTCGTGGAAAGAGGCACCAAAATCTAGAACCCAAGTACCTGGAGGAGACGTTTGAGCTAGACTGGTAGAACCTGCTGAGCTTTGAGAGAGCTGCTGAAGTAGAGCCTGACAGAACTGCTGACAGTCACCTCGCTGAGAAGGTCCTAACGTGCTAGTATGTCCTATCAAGGAAGGGCCTCCCTACCCCCCTTGGATCGTCCACCCCCACGCGTCTTGTTTCGCTTTTTTCGCACCGCACAACTCTGGTAGTCGTGCTCAAAGTTTTTGCAATAATTGCACTAAACCCCAGTTGGTGCAAAAACAAGAGCGGAAACAGACACCTGAGGAGGGACTATAGTCAAAGCAGAAACCGCTGGTGTAGTCAAACAAGGGGTAGCAAGCACAGCCGGAACAAATCGTGCATTAACCCGCATGACAAAGCTCTCAAGACGAAGCGCCGACAGAGCCTCGATGACCGCTTGGGTGGTGCGTGGCGACTCGGCTTGAGCCCTAATAGGCGCAAGGTAGTCAGAGTCGAGATCCCGAGTCGGATCGATTTGCCTCCGGTAGGATCAATCGTAGATGTCGAATCGTAGAATCGGCGATTCTACTGGATTTGTAAAAATACACATATTTAACATCTATACTATAAGTTTGTATGATTGTTATATGGTTTACCACTTGCATGTTCCTTATAAGTAGCCGGACATATTCCAGAATAAAATAGCTTATCATTATCAAGCTCAAGATTGCTCATGCCATAATATAGATATTTGTACTAGCATTACCACCTCGATACAATATTTTGCATGCTCCTTGTTTATTTATAGTTTCATTCTCGAAATTAATATCAACAAATTTTGCTCTAAAACAAAATATCGCAAAAGCCCCGCCTCTAAAAAATTGCCCTAAGTCTCTACTTAGTAGGATCGACAAGGAGATTTGGATCGACAGTCGTCGTGGGTTCAGAGAACCGTAAGACTCTAAGAGAGATCGCGATCCTACCTACCTTGAGTAGGATCGGATCGGCAAGAAGACTTGGATCGACAGGCTGTCGTGGGTTCGTAGAGTCGTAAGACTTTAAGACTTGGATCGCGATCCTAACTACCTTGAATAGGCGCAAACTCTGGACAAAGACGGCAGACGAAGTCCTAAAGACGAAGACGATCACGATCCGCCTTCTACACCTTATGACACTCCTGGCAAAGCGGTGAAGCTAGGACTCGGAAGAAGTCATCGACGGAGGAGTCCTGGCGAGGCGTCTCCAACTCACACTGAAGCGAAAAGAACTGAGCATCACTGTTTTGCTAGTATCGCTCGCATAAATACTCCCAAACCTGGCAAGTAGAACGCAAACCAACAATGTCTGGCTGGATGGAGTCGTCGACGCTGACCACCAGGATGACTCGAACATGGGCCTCATCAGCACACCAGCGCTCAAAAGCGTCTATCCCATATTGAAAGGCCGCATCAGCAGCTCAGCAGCAGGAGCCTTTGCCTCCTTGGTGGCCTCATCTTCTGCAGTAGGTGTAGAAGTAGGTTGTCTGGGAGGATGCTGAACCGGCGACGGCGGACAAAATCGAGCACATGTGACGTCCCCAGAGACGGAGACCATCGAGCGTGATCATAAGACCACAATCTGTAGTTTGTCACATGAAGCTTTGTTCTCGAGGATGGGATCGCAGCTGATGCAACAAAAGCAATCGGTAGGCGACGTTGGACAGTGCAGTGACCAAGATAAGGAAGTCTAACAGACAGTGGCGGACGGCACAGCAATTAGATCGATGTTCTGTTTTTTTTCCTCTTTTGTCGGCCAGGCTGGCTGCCTGGCTCACACTAAGCCCTACGATGGCCCGTGCGAAGAGAACACGAAGGCGAAGGAGCACGCACGGGGGAACTAGGGTTCCCCGCTATGCTTAAACTCGGCAACTGGCGGCGACGCCCTCACGCGGGCCCCGACGGTGGAGATGCCGTGGTGGGCTGGCCCCGCTCTGGTCGACGGAGATGCGGTGGATGGAGTCCTCGCGTCGGGTTCCCGGCAGCACCTACGAGGACGGCGGGATCGACAGCTCTAACAACGGCACCGCTGACACCCCGGCGGCCACCTCGGGCTCCCAGTCGGCGGAGTAGCGGCAGCGGTAGCCCGTGTGGACTGCGTTTCATCGTCCTCACGTCGGGAATGGGCGGCGTCGTCCTTGGGTGGAGCAGCGTCAATGGGCCGTCAACAAACCAACAAGACGATCGTGGCGTCGGGACGTCTGACGTCGTCAACGCTTCGATTCTGGCGCATGAGGGCAACAACGTCGAGCGTTGGCAACAAAAAGCTAGGTTAGTGCCTGAGCTTGATACTATGTTATGAATATTGTGTGCATATTCATGAGGCCCAGTGGGCAATATATATAAGGTGTACAGGGGGATATTAAAAAGGAATATGCCATACACAAATAAGGAAATACCAAGGGCATATAAGAAAATACAAAGGAATTCATATTCTAACAGATACTACGGACGATTGGAGATTGATTGTTCACAAGTTTACATAGCTATATGTGTTGTGTACTACATCTATGATTTTTTGGTATTTTTGGAACATTGTACCATGCTAGATTCGCTAATGGGACGTCGGTTCCCCAACATCAAGCAACTTACGTATCAATGTCTATCATTTTTTACAATAATTAATTTCGTGTTGAAAATACGGTTATATCATGGTGTGGTGTTGTTGGTATCGTGATCAAAAGAATGTGGCGAATATAAATTTCCCTTAAGGGCTTGTTTGGAAGCAAAGGGTAGGAAACCAGGGGACAAAATCCCTATGTGGGATTTTAAGGGCACATGGAATCCCCTCAACCCCAAGGGGAAATCTTCCCGTCCAGGAATAAAATCCCTGTTGCTGTTTGGGAACAATAGGGACAAAAATCCCAGCCATGAAAAAAATTTCAAAAAAATCGTAAAATTCAGAAACAATAGTGTACTTGAGTTATCACCACGTTGAGCTTTCCTGTTGGTTGTTAGTCGCTGGATTCTTGCACTTGGTGATAGCAAGATCCTTACTCTCATCGGGAGGATGACACTTGGAGATGGGGCAATTTTCTTTGTTTATTTCTCACACAGCGCCATTCCAACTTTGAGGGTTAGGGATACAAATTTATAAGGTCATTAACCACCAAGCATATCTAAGATGCTAGTCTAAGATCTTGTCCTAGATGCTAGTCAAAAAGTCGCCCTAGATGCTAGTCAAAAGTCGCTTCTAAGATCTCATTCCTAGATGCTAGTCAAAAGTCGCCCCTAGATGCTAGTCAAAAGTCGTCTAAGATCTCGTCCTAGATGCTAGTCAAAAGTCATCCTAGATGCTAGTCAAAAATCGTCCTAAAGAGATCTTTGTCCTTGAAGGGCAAAAAAGCCAACACAAAAGAGACTTATCCATCACTCTCCCCTAAGTCTTGTGTGTCTCCTTGTGAGAATCTGAGCCATCCCGATCTGGCCTTGGCTCTGGAACAATCCGCCAAGAGACTTGGTCGAGGTCGGCAATGGTCTTGGGTTTTGATGTAGTTGGTCTTGACGCTCTCTTCATCCAGGCTGACTTCGATGAAGTGATACCTCACCCGGATGTGCTTCTGCGCTCATGGAAGATGGGGTTCTTCGCCAAGGCCAAAGCGGACTTCTTTGTCACTCTGAGCTCCATCGCCTCTGCGTCTCGCCAAGGAGATCGCCATGCGGCCGTGCTGACCCACGAGCTCGAGTAGAAGCGGTAGTGGCTGCAATGTACTCGCTTCGCAGACTAGACAAAGCCACTACTGCCGCTTGACCGATTGCGGTGATCGGACACTTGCCGAGGAAGTGATATCCGCCGGTGCTCTTGCTCGTGTCGATGTCGCGGCGTGGTCATTGCCATTGTATGCAGATGAAGTCTTGCCGGCACCTTGGGTAGTGTGCCGTGGTCGGAGGTGCTGCGACGTGGCGGAGGATCCTTTCACGGCTTCTTTGGTGCTCGCGTCGTCGGTCATTTGCATGAGCCGGCCGGCGTGGCTGACAACGAACGCCAAGTCCGGCCACGTGTGGACAAGGTAGCGAAGGTCGCCCATTCTTGCCCGTCTTGCGTTAAGGCCCACCTCCTCCGCCAGTACTCTCCGACTTAGCCGACCTCTCCTCCATAGGAGTGTGGGGTGAGGTTGCGATGGGTGAGGCCGCCCGGCTCCGCGATGCGCTTAGGCGTGGCGATCGGCAAAGAGAGATGCCGAGTCGTCTGGTGGACCTCGATCCCGAGGTAGAAAGAGAGGGCCCGAGGTCGCTCATCCGGAAGGTGGCCTTCATCTCCGCCTTTGAACGCCTCGATCTCCTTCTCCTTGGTACCGGTGATCACAAGGTCGTCGGCGTGACGCCTATCGCCAGGCATTGCCTCCCTTGCCCGCCGCAGAGACCAGCGACCTCGTGGCCTTCTGCTGGAATCCCATTTGCTTGAGGTGGAGTCGGCTTGGCGTTCAAGCTCGGTGCTCGCCAAGAAGCCGTAGAGGAGCCTTGCGCAGCGGAGGACCTGCTTTCTTCTTGGGGATGATGAATCCGTGGTGGTGACGTAGACCTCCTTCAAGTCGCCGTTGAGGAAGCAGACTTGACGTCCATGTGATGGGCGACCACCCTCTGAGGCTGCGAGGCGAAGAGGAGGCGCGCGGACTCCATCCAGGTGCAACAGCGCCGGGTTATCGTCGGTCGACTCCCTCTGTTGGGCCGAAGCCTCGTGCCACGAGACGCGCCTTGTGCTTGATCACCTCTCGAGCCTCGTTTTTCTTGAGCTTGAAGACCCACTTGAGAGAGATGGCGTGGTGGCCGGCTGGAAGATCGGCCAGCTCCCACGTCTTGTTTCGCTCGACGGCGTCCATCTCCTCCTGCATCGCGGCACGCCATGCCGCGTTTCTCTCCGCCTTGGCGAAGGAACGAGGCTCGCCCGTCGTCTGTCTGCGAGGTGCGGCTACGCCTCGAAATCGTCGCGCCGGCCGAGACAGTGGACCGGCCGCCAGGAGGAGGTCGCCCCGCGATGCAGAAGCGCAGAGGCTCGCCGCCGTGGTAGCGTCGATCGCGATCCTCGTCGTTAGACGGTGGAGTGGCGAACTCCACGTGTCTTTGCTAAATCGTGGGCCGGCTTGCCGGTCTTAGAAACTGAAGTAGGCGCGGTGTGGGGGAAACGAGGCGTGGCCGGCGGTCTTGGCGGTGGACTCGCCGAACTGTGGGCTTGCTGGGGCCGGTGGTGGCGGTGGTGAAGGACTCACGGAGGTGGTGGCGAACGGGGTGGTGGGGTAAGCGAGCTTCGGTGAAGGCAGAAGTTGGCTCCCCGCCTCCTCGAAGTGGGCGTGGTCGACGAAATCGTGGTCGTCGAGTCGAGCCGTCATCCACCATCTTGTCCCACGTCGGCCTCGCCCTTCGTCGAACACGACGTCACGCGTGATGCGCACGCACCGTGTCGTAGGATCGAGGACGCGGTAGGCCTTGGCGCCCTCCGCGTAGCCGATGAAGACTCCTGGCGTGCTCCGGTTGTCGAGCTTGCCGACGTGGTTGAGCTCCTTGACGAAGCGCCGCGGTAGAAGACACGGAGGTGCCTCGCGCGCTGGCTTGCGCCCATGCCGGAGCCTCGTATGGCGTCTTGCCGTCGAGGCCTTGGTGAGGCGGTTAAGCAAGTGAGCGGCGATCATCAACGCCTCGCCACGATAGAATGCGGCATCCTCTGCTTGAGGAGGCGCGGCGATAGCCACCACCGCTCGTTCGGCGCTCGGCAGCGCCGCTTCTGCTGCGGGGTGTCTGGTAGCGGAGAAGTGACGATGGATCCCTCGTTGGCGCGATGACGCCCGAACTCGGCCGCCGTGAACTCACCGCCGTTGTCGTGTGTAGGACCGGCTTCGCGGCGCGCTCCGCCTCGCGGCGGCTTGAAGGCACTTGATGGCGTCCGCCGTGGATGCCTTGGCGTCGGCGGGACAACCCACATGTAGCGGGACACGCGTGTCGACGAGGAGGAGGAAATGGCGCCGGCCTCCGGTGTGGCCGGTGTCCGCGGGGCCACAGAGGTCACCGTGTCGAGCTCCGGCTTCTCCGCCAGCGAGCTTCGCTGGCGAGGAAGCGGCCGCCGCGGCTTGGTGAGGGCGCAGTGTCGCAGAACTACTCCACGTGGTCGGCGTGCGGCATGCCCCGCACCATCTCCTTCTTTGCCGAGCCGTCTCGGGGCCTCAAAGTTGAGGTGCCCAAAGCGCTCGTGCCACCTCAAGCGTCGTCGTCGGCTGCGGTACGCAAGACACGAGGTTGCGCCACTGCTGCGTGAAGGGCGTAGGCGGTTGCTCCTGTTGACCTTGACGAGGAGCCGGCGACTATGATCCCGAATCGCGGACCCGTGCTCAATCTCCACGCGATCCGTTCTCATCCACCGCCCAAAGCGATGATGGAGTTCCTCAGCGGGGATGTAGTAGACACCGTGAGCGGCCGGTGCTCGCCCGATCTTAGCGGCAAAGACGACAGAGCCGACGCCCTTGATCTCCACTTCATGGGGCGTCGCCGAACAGGATGGTGCCTCGAACGCTGAAGTCGAGCTCGAGAAGAACTCCGCCGCCGGTCATGTGGTGGGTGGCGCGGTGTCGAGCACCACCGTCGGTCTTATCGTTGCGGAATCGCCGCGCCCGAGGCGTGTGCTTTTGGCTCGTCAAGGTGGAGGAGCAGCTGCGGCGGTGCGCGCTGGAGGTAGTTCGATGCTCGCATGAGCAATGAACGAGCATTACTCCTCCTCCTCACTTCGGCGGCGTGGGCTGGCAGCGTCGTGGTATCGACAATCCTTGGCCCAATGACCAAGCTTGCCGCGGCTTGTGGCAAGAGTCGTCTCGTCTTGGCTTTTGCTTGCCGGCCAGCGCCGCCTGGCGCCTCACGGCCAACACCCTCGGCGCGTCCTCGCGCCCCTGCTGGCGTCTTTCTGTGACTTGCCGCGCTGCGCTTATGCGGCCGCTGTCGTGGAAGAAGGCTCCCCTTCTTCTGTCACCTTAATGGCAATTTCACCGCTCCCGAGTGATGAGGAGCTTCACGCCAATGGTGACGGGTCCCGAGAGACAGCGTGGCTCATCGCTGCCAACGACCTTGAGGCGACCGCGCCTCGATCGTCATCGTGGAGAGGTCAGCAGAGACTTCGACGGCGAGCCATCCGCTTGTACTTCTCGGGGATGCGGCGGAAGAGCTTCTCCACGCTCTCTCCTCGCCAGAGGTGTCGCCGCCGAATCGCACCAACTTCGCAACAGAGTGTAGAGGCGGAGAGCAAAGTCATCAACGTCCTCGCTTTGGCTTGAAGGCGGGTTCTCCCACTCCTGCGTAGTGCACGCAATGTAGACTTGCGGTAGCGGTCATTCGCCGTCGTCTTTGCGGCGATGGCGTCCCAAACCTCTTTAGCGATCCGCTTGTTGGTAGCGAAGCGCATCTCGGGCGGGGCTGCAGTGATGAGAGCATCCAATACCATCGATCCCGGGTCGTGGTCGGCGTCTCCGTCTGGACCATCCCACATATGCCGCGACTGGAGCTTTACCCTCATCACCGCATGACCCGCTCGGCGTAGTTGGTCTTGGTGAGGTAGGCCACCATGGCCGGGGCGATGTCCTGACGACGACTGGTACTGTGGTGACCACGCATGCGAACCGGGGAGAGACGCGTCGCTGTGAAGGCCGCGCTCTCCGTTGACCGTCTGCCGCCGCCCGTCTGCGTCTCCTCGAGAGCGCCCGCCGCGCGTCCGCCGTCTGGGCCGCCACGCGCTTCGTGGGCGTCGCGGTTGCCCATCGCGCTTCGCCTCGCTTTGCCTCCTCTCCAGCTCAAGGTCGCGTCGGCGCTGTTATCGGCGAGATGGAGCTGCTTCTTTGCTACATATGAAACCTCGACCTCTGCTGCCGCCTGTACGCATCTGCCGCCGCCGCTTCGCCTCGCTCTGGCTGCTCTTTGCCGCTCATTCTTTACCGCCGCCACTTTTGACGCTTTTTCTTGGCCTTACCGCCGCCCTTCGCCGCGTTGCTCTCGCCACATCGACTCGGCTTCTTGCGCCGCGTCTTTCGAGGCGATCGAAGGCCGAGATCGCCCCTGCGGACATGGCGTGCCACCGGGAACCGGCTAACTGCGTGGAGAGAGCCGCTTTCACCGGTTGGGGCTCTGCTTGGCCGAAGCGAGGGAGAAGGGATTGAGCAGAGATGCTCGGGTTGCAGGATAATCTGACTCTGATACCACTTGTTAGTCATTTGGATTCTTGCACTTGGTGATAGCAAGATCCTTACTCTCATCGGAGGATGACACTTGGAGATGGGGCAATTTTCTTTGTTTATTTCTCACACAACGCCATTCCAACTTTGAGGGTTAGGGATACAAATTTATAAGTCATTAACCGACCAAGCATATGCTAAGATGCTAGTCTAAGATCTTTGTCCTAGATGCTAGTCAAAAGTCATCCTAGATGCTAGTCAAAAGTCGTCTAAGATCTTTGTCCCTAGATGCTAGTCAAAAGTCATCTAAGATCTTGTCTAGATGCTAGTCAAAAGTCATCCTAAAGAGATCTTTGTCCTTGAAGGGCAGCAAAAGCCAACACAAAAGAGACTTATCCATCATTGGTTAGGTTTGTACTGACTCCTTTTCTTTTTCTATTTTGTTTTGTTTTTCATTTACTTGTTCCTCACCAAAATATAATCGTTTGCTTAGTACACATTCAGATATACATACTCTCAAAAGGAGAATATGAGAGCTCCTACTCTTAACGCATTTGAAGAAACAGATATTGCAACAATAAATGTAAAGCTAAGATAGAAATAAAAAATCATCTTAACCTAGAAAATGCGTACCAATACCAATAGCAATTAAGACAGAATTTGAGACAATGGGCAATTATTTCAGATTTACTTAAGGAACTTCTAGTTACATGAACACAACTTCAAGTTAAGCTTCTCAACCTGTTAATTTAGGCTTTCTAATTCTGGCGTATACTTCAACATTACAAAAAGGTACCACAAACTCATTAGAGCAAACAAAGTAACAAACTCCCGAATGAGGGGGAAAACGAACTAGTCAATTGGGAGATGAAGCAGCATGAAAGAGGAGTAAGTGAAGTACTCACTTGGGAGATGGAGCAACACATAATAGAGCATCAAAACTAATATATGGCAGACACACTGATAAGGACATCAACCCTCCGGATACGACTGCTACTCCACGTCATAGCACAAGGAAGATTCCCACGTCACTTGGTGTCCAAGCCAAGCAAGAGTTCGAGCTGAACACGTTTTGGAATCCAATTCGGCCTCCGGAAACAGCACCGACTTCGAACGGCATAACTTTTGCATACGGACACCGTTTGATGAGGGCATCCCTACTACTACTACATCTTCCACTTCTAGTGTGCATGAGAATGTTTATGAAGCACCAAAAGGTCCAATGACTAGAGCAAGAGCTAAACTTCTAAATCAACAGGTGAATTTGTTTCTTAATAAATTTCCTTGTATTAATGAGAACAGTATACCACCTCATGCAAGTTCTTTGTGTATTCTCAGATTTTAACACACTGAAGATTTTGAAATCATGAGGGAGATGAGGGAGGCCGGTACCAAATCCATGGAACCATTCTTTCGAAAGGAGAAGCCCGGTCAAGCCATGTGGTGCAAATACATTCGCGTGAGAAACTAATCAAAGGAGTTGGTGTTGGCTTGCATGCTATCACGGTCAAGCCAACATACCAAGCCACGGTCAAGCATGTGGTTCGGCAGCCCATATAGGCCCTTTTTGTTTAAGCTTTTTGTCTGGCTTAAAAGTAAAAAAACCTAAGCCCAAACAAAGGGGTGCCTTTTTTATCTGGCTCATAAAAAGCTTAAACCATTTTAAGCCTAAAAACCATAAGTCATGGGAGAGGTGCTTTTTTTGGTTTTTGCGGAATGGAATAACTGTTGGCCACTAAAGTTCGCTGAAATTACCCACAAAATGCCATTGGATATAAATGCAAATCATTCCGTTTTTTTTTCTGTTCCATCCTCCTCAACCCCGATTCCCTTCGGTTTACCCACGCCGCCGCCTCAAATACCCTCCCCTCCTCGTTGCCGCCTCCCCTCCCCCCACTCCGCCGCTCTCCTCCCCCCACGGCACCGCTCCCGGGTGTGAGGAGGTGGAGGCTGCGATGGTAGCATCAGCGGGCGACGCGAAAGCACGGGGCCGAGGCGGCGCTCTGCAGCCGTGGTCGCTCGTCGCGCTCGGTGCATCTTGCTCTCCCGTGCCATACTGCCGTAGCTCACGTAAACGCCATTGCGGCTGGCGAACCTCTCTCGAAGCCGAAAACAAGGTCCCCATCGATGCTTGCGGCATCGTGCGCCGCTCATCGGTGTGCTTTCGCCTCGGCGCCGCCTCAACTCCGGTGGCGTCGCGAGCTGCAGCGGCCGCGCTCTTCGCCTCGCCTCCACGAGGGCAATCGCGCCACCATTGGCGTGCTCGGCGCCGCCGCCACTCTCGCCCTCCTCCACGCGCGACCACGCCCACGGCGCGCGCGATGCGGATGGGCTGACCACCTCTCTCTTCTGCCGCCAGAAACCGGTCAAGCTTCGCCGCGACCAGCGCCGCCAGAATCTGCTCTCCATCGCATCCGACTCACCGAGCCGTGGCCCATCCGCCGGCCGGTGCTCATGGTGATTCAGCAACATGGCAGCGTCGCGAGAGCCGCACCAAGTTGTTGGATCACGGGCGTTGTGGCGATGGTGTTCGCCATCTGTCGGCGAGCCCACAAATCGGGCTGGAGGAATGGTGCGTCGCGGCATTCTAAGGCATGGCGAGAGCGCGTGGTTCGGCGCTTCGCCAAAGCGATGCTGCGCAGACCGGCCCTCATCGTCATCTCCGAGGCGCTTGCGGCATTGAAGGAGATGGCATGGAGCCACGGAAGGTCTTTGCAGCGCAATGCTTGGCTGGGCGACAACGGCGGCGGCGACCATCCGGACTTGATAATAAATAAAAACGGCGCGACATCGTGGCGTCGGTCTTGATCCACCACCAGCGCCATGGCTGGGAACTCCACCTCTGCGACGCCACAAAATCCTCATCTTTGGCGATCAGTATGCATCGATTAATTTAGGTTCTTAAGCTAGATAATGTTTCTATCGTTGTTTGTTCATTACAGTGAAATCTTGCTATGTTTTCTTCCTAATCCTACCTGCTTGGTGTGTCATTTTGGATGGATGCTTGTTGGGTTCTTGAACTGAAATTTGTAAGCCATTGTTTGATTTTACAGGCAATAAACAAAGATGCAAACGGCGGATCCAACATCCAATTAAGTAGTACCCTGTAAAATTGGCCAAAGAACTGATTGTAATGTAAAGCATTTGTGTTTGCCGGATTAGCATACTTGTGTGTGAGACTTCGGCAGTGATCAATTGTGCTTTGATTTGGCATGTAGTTTAAAGCTGATGGTAATCTATAAATTCAGATTCTTGTATGATCAGGTGTAAATTGAGTTGTATAGATATTCATTCTTGTCAATGTCAAGTTATAGAGCTGCTGATTCTCTATATGCATGAAATTTTATGAATGACATAAGTTTCTTATTTGATAGTTTGAAATTGCTCAAGCATTATTGTTTCAAATTTCATTTATATAATAGAATTTAGATTATACATTGTGAAATCTATTTTGTTTCATATGTATGTATGCATGTATTGTCATATTTATAAACTTCATGTAAAAATAAGTTTAAATAAATGCTTAAAAGGGTCCTTTAAACCCTAAAGGGCAATTTAGACTTTTTATCCTTCACACACAACTCAATAAGCCAACATCCTATAAAAAACTAGATTACCAAACACTAAAACTTAACTTAAAAGCTAAGGGGCTTATAAGCTGATTAAGCCAAAAAAAGCTGCCTTTAAGCAATAAGCCAAAAAGCTTAAGCCTAAACAAATAGAGCCATACTAAGCTTTCGGTCAAGCTGGCCTTGTATTCCTAGTTATTCGATTGAGTCTGAACCAAAGTGGATTAGGAAATCCAATTATGACTCAAAGCCGGCCAAGGCCCATGCAGCGTGCGTGCGTAAGGATTGGCCGGGGCGCTTTAAGTAGCCACCGCCTTTCCGATTGTAAGGGAACCTAATTTTGAGGAGATATAGAAAATAAACAGATTGTTTTTCTTCTTGATGACCGATGGCATCAATGGGGAAAATTGAGAGTTCTTGCTAATTGAGATCGTTCAACCTTTCCGCTGGGAAATTGGGAGCGCGATAGGGCTTCGCTTGGTGGTCGTGAAGTCTGGCGCGTGTGTTTTTGCGAATTAAAGAGTGTTCATTCTTGCATTGGCAACGGAGGATCACTACGATTCGAGAGGCTACATGTGAGTATCTTGATCCTACGTCGAGAAGATCGGGCGACCCCGTATCACCATTTGAGGTCCACGAGTACTTGATGGAAAATTTATCTCGTCCTCTTTCCAACGGATCCGGCCCCACCTCCAAATTCGTTCTGAGCGCGCCGCAATCGCCAAAACAGTCTGACACTATGTCTGGACCCAAGACGAAAGGGTGTTGCGCCACCTCCACTTAGGCCCTTGGGCCTTGTAACCCTAGAGGCGTGCGCCCAAGCACCTGGCCACCACCCCTAGTCATCTCCCTCATAAATGTTCATGTGTGGAGCACTTTAGGGTTTGGATTTTGTTTCGTTAAAAGTTAGCTATATTGTAACTTTGTGTATTTGCATGTGTCGATTAGACCAACCATAATACCGCTTTAGAATCCCACCTTATTGAGTATTTCAATCCTATTTGCAATTTCAGATTGGTTATTATCTCGTTCTTGAGTATTCTTCGATTGCTCGCAGGAATTGAACCTCGTGTTCAGATCAACCGCGTTCTTGGCACGGTTGATAACGACTCGAAGTGTGGTTTAGCGATTGCTTGGTGTTTTGGTCGTGATAAGTTAAAAGCCTGCATCGTCAAAATCGTACCTCCACAAATCGACGTGTCATCCTACCGGAAGATCGGGATCCAATTTTCTCATCAGGTGGTATCAGAACTTTCGTTCATCGGTGAGAATTTTCCTTTATCTACAGTCCACGAAAAATCAAAAATAATTAGGGTTAGTTCATCCTGTCCAAACCAATCTGTGCTTTGCAATTTTTCTTTTCGGTTTTTGCTTGTTGAATTTTTGGTTGCATTGTCGTGTCAGCTGCTGATTTCTAGTTCTAGTTATTGTCTAGTTGGTCTTTGTCTACTTTGCATCTAGTGTGCTTTGGGTTTTGCCATAGGTCATCGTCATCATCATATCATCCCCTGCCGCAACCCCTGGCCTCTACCACGACGACCATCACCCCTACATGACCCTTGGCTTCTACCGCAGAACAACTTTTCCTGTCGGCGCCTCGCCTCACGCCATGCACAGATTGCCCTTGATTGCCCTTGCCTCTCTCTGCATGACACGAATCCCTGTCTCACTTTGTCATGACACAAAATCGCCGCTACCTCTCTCTTTGTGGCACCAAATCCTCATTGCCTCTCTTCTTGGCGAAGCGAATCCCGCCGTCTATCTGTTGCGACACCGAATCCCTCGCCTCTCTGCCGCACACAAAGCGCTTGTGTCGGCTATTGCCCGGCCGCCAAAAGCAGCTTCTTGTTGCTACCTTTTTTTTGCCACTGCAGCCTAAACCCTAACAGTGTTTGGGTTTGCAAGAGAAGGAAAAGAAAGCCCTAGATTGGTTTCGGGTCTTCTAGCAAGAAAAAAAAAGGGAGAAGAAAAACAGAAGAAAAAAAGGAGGGATAAAAAGAGAAGGAAAAAAAGAAGAGGAAAGTGTCCATCTTCACGAAAATTCAAAATCGCGTCAAACTTTCGTGAAAACCAGAGAAAATTGGTGGAGTCCTTATACATATAGCCACAAGCTTCCACAAAAAAAATTAGCAAGTTTGGCCCATGGGTTTGAAAGTTATAGTAGTTTCAATTTGAACCCGAGTCGAATTCGAGTCCGAGTGGATTCCGTTTCCGAGACACCTTCAGTAAAACGTCCACAACTTTTGCATACAATGTCCGTTTTCGACGTTCTCAGACTCGTTGGAAAGCTAACAACGAGGCGCATCCAATAAAACCGACCTGCTTGCACTAGTCACCCTCTAAGACCCCCAAAATCAGCCATCTTCAGCCCCGAATTCGCGTCGCAAGTTTTTTATTTTCGTTTTTGCTGTTTCTTTCGGTCTTCCCTTCGGAATTTGGGGTTCGCCTTAACTACAAAGTTGTAGATCTCGTCGAATCCTTTCAAAAGAGTATATATAAGTCATATAAAACTTTGCCTTTTCGTCTCGAGACTAGGTGTTGTTTACTGCTTAAACTAGAAGGCTGTTTACATTGCACGTTATTCTGATTTTTGTGCTCTACATCGTGTGAACAATCTTGAGCCCCTACAAAGAAGTTTGAGTAGTTGGCTAGTGTCTCTCCTAGCACTTGGTGTGAGAATTTTCTTTGCTTACATCAAGTCACATTGATCTTTATGTGTGCGTTCATACACTTCTCTTCATAGACTTTGATTAGCTAGCTTTTCTTAGACTAAGATCAGCAACATTGACTAGTACTTTGAGCAATTTTTCAACTTGCATTTACTGATTTGATTATTGCTAATCCTTGCTACCATATTAAAGCCTATCCTAGCTCCACCTTCTACCATTGTACAGATATCAATTGCTTGCAATCGCTTTGTCAATCTTCGGAGAGCGTTTGACACCAACACTAGTTGCCAGTCACCGCTTTTTGCTTGGTAATAATATGGTATTAGCTTTAGTGTGAGCGACTTTGAGCCTCCAGTTCCTAGCAGTTGATAGGAACATATATTTGTCATTTGTTTCCTTGTTTTCTACTATAGTAGGTTCGCGGGATGATTACGAGATAGATCAACGTCTTCTTCGAGTCATTGAACGGGAGATCAAGAAAGTCCGCGAGAAAGATGCAAGCTTGAGCCAAGTTTCTCCACCATAGAAGGTCTGACTCTTGTTGTGTCCAGAACCGCCACACCGGGACTTTGCTTGGTACTAGACCTCGACGTCGTGATTCGCAACGTCTTTGGGAGCTCGACTGGCTGCATCTTCATTCCGCTATCTCCACTAACCAGTCAACCACCACCACCGCCTCTGGTTTCCTCTACTACTTTCTTTGCTCAGTAGCATCATCATTTGGGTCATCTTTGCGAATCGCGTCTGTCGTCACTAGTAGGTCATGGTGTTCATGGGTCTATTTCTGCAGACACCTTTACATTGTATGGGTTGCAAGCTTAGCAAGCAGTTTTAGCTCCCCTATCCCTCTAGTAATTTTGTTTCTACTTGTCCTCTTGATCTTGTTCACTCCAATGTTTCGGGTACGGCTCCCATCGTTCGAAGGGAGGTCATCGATACTATGTGATCTTTATTAATGATTATTCTCGTCATACTTAGATCTACTTCATGTCCTCTCACGGTCAAGTTCTCTCTATTTACCAGATGTTCGCCACCATGGTTCGCACTTAGTTTGATTCGATCATTCGTGTCTTTCGTGTTAACTCTACTAGCGAGTACCTGTATGCTGTTTTGCGTCGCTTTTTCGCTGAGCAGTGTACTCTTCCCTAGTATTCTTGTCCTGGTGCTTATGCTCAGAACGAGCGCAAGCATCGTCACTTGCTTGAGACAGCTCGAGCTCTCATGCTTGCCTCTTCTGTTCCACCACACTTCTAGGCTGAGACTGTCTCCACTGTTGTTTTCCTCATCAACATGCAACCTTCCACTGCTCTTCGGGGCTCTACTCCTGTTGAGTGTCTCTACGATCGGGCTCAAAGTACAGTCATCTTCGTCGGTTGTATCTGTTTTATCCTTTGTGGCGCCCCGTGTCATTACCCTGGAGGGTAATCACACTTAAGCATACGGATTACTATTTGTCTGCCCGGTAGGACACCGCTCCGACGAATAGTAAGCCTTACGAAAGTCTACGCAGCAGAACAGTTAGGATAGAAACTGTACTTTGCATTACAGATAGCCACACAAGACTATGGTTCTTTATTACAAGTAGTAATTTACAACTACAAAATGGGACTAAGTCCCCTCACTTGCCTTCCCTGCTCCACTAGTCGCCTACTCGTCCCATTCGTCGAATAAGGTGCCCATCTCGCCCTGGTCCTCGTAGTCAGCGCTCTCGCCTCCTGCGGCCTTCTCGGAACCTGCATGTCCTTCATCCCATTCGAGATAGTTCCCGGCCGAACTAGGATCTAACAAAGGAGAATAATAGCAAGAATGAGTACTAGTGTACTCAGCAAGCATTAATAGCAAAAATGCACTGTATGACTTATCTCTATTCGTTATCACATTTTCTAATCATCTCTTTTCTGGAAAATAATTCATCTAAACTTAAGTGGCAAATTTTTAATACTGAAAAGACTACTTGTCACTCGGCAAGAAGATAGACCCCTAGTGGTCAACGTAGCCTCAAATCACAGGCATGAATTCATGGTTTGAGATATAGCACTGCCCAGGCTTTGTACCACTTTACCCATAGCTGCTCTGAGCTCTCTCTGAACTAGGTAGGTCCCCTACATTTCCTTTGCTGTTGGTTCGAGTTCAGAATACAGAACGTTTTTCAAGTTACGTGATTAAGTCTTCACCCATTATTTTCCGTCGGTGTCTTGGGGGAACCCCGTCCTCCACCAAGTTCCAATAATATTGGTTGGGGCGCTAACCCAACACTCCACCTTGCGCTACTATAATGCCTTGGATCCCCCATTTCCAGACTTTTCTTACCGGTCCTGGGTTCTTCCCTAACCCAACCCATGCAATATTACTTACCCGTTGTGGAGAGGATAATCACGTAATAAGGTAACATTTTCTGCACACTGAAACGAAAAAATGGTTGACACTTAAATACGGTCTCTTATTCGAGTAAGAGTTTTGTTGGTCCTTATATATTAACCATATGTAAAGGGTCCCACATCTTCCCTCATCATCTTTTTCTCTTTTCCCTGCCACGGACCCCCTTTACCATCCAAATAATTCTCTTTTCTCATTTCATTTCTCATATCTTTTTTCTCTTTATCTCTTTAATCCGATTTGATTTTGAGACATAATTTTGATGCATGTAGATATACGATACAGCAATATACAGTTTACATTTAATATAACTATATTAATGTTCAAGAGATAAGCTTGCCTTCGTAGTCGTAGAAAAGATCAGCGTTGACGGATAACAGATCAAATACTCCTGTCTGCGTCGGTTCGTATTTTGTAATTTATACGGCAGACGCGAATAATACGTAAATAAATACTTAGTTGTTTTAGGGGGCTAATATGCGCACATTAGTCAGATGATTCTCTTTTTATCATATTTAAATTTTAATAACATTTTCCGGACCTTTTGTTAGGTTATCGCTCCCCAAATATGGTTGCTCTATGGTCTACTGGCTCTGAGATCGAGGTTGCCTATACCTGCATTTAATCAGGCAAAAACAAAATAGTAAACGTACCCGTATGCAACGAGTTCTATTCAATTTTACACATGCAAATAAATGCCTAATCGATTTTACGCCGATGTTGCTAAACTTAATTATTTTATCTTGATTAAACTATTTCTAACGCCTCAAATTATTTATTTAATTTAGGGAGTTCTATCGGTGAATAAATTCGTCCTAGAGGCTCAGATTAATTTTACACCCTTTTTCTGCTTTTATTTTCTACCGGTCTGTTCTACGGCTATTTATCCGTACGCAGTTTATTCATTTATTTGCTCCAATGATTACGTGGCGCCGCTACTTATTAATACTAGTATTCATTTTTACGGTTGCGCCTGCTACCATTAATCTTTACTAGAACTTACCATTTTACCCCTTTATCTAATTTCTAATTTTCTACACCTAATTTCCTAATCTCCCTCACCTAATCCTCTTTTCCCACTTAATCCCTCACTCTCTCTCTCTCTCTCTCTCACCTATCCATTCGGCTGAACAGTCCAGGCCACCATTCATCTTCCTCATTCCCCATTTCCTTTCTTCTCTTCCCCTTTTTCTCTTGCTCCACTCCATCTGGTGCTTGGCTTGGTGCTGCCTTTCCCCTGCCCCCGGCTGCGTCTCTCTTGCGCCGCTCTCCTGTGCCCCCTGCTCGGCCGCTCCAGCGCGCATGCCTCTCTTGGCTCGGCCGCGCCGCTGCCTTCCCGAGCGCCTGTGGCTTGGCCCGGCTTAGGCTCTGACGCCGCGCGCCTGGCCGCGCCACTCCCATGGCCCCCAGCCCGGTCTGCCCCCATGGATTTTACTTCCCATTAATCCTTTACTGTTACTTCGGTCTTCATGTTTTGTCCGACTCATTTTCTAATGCTTGTTGCTTGATGTTTACGCATGGTGAGGGATGGATGTGGGTAGTGCTCTTTGAGCTTCGGCCTGAGGGTGATGGTAGGTGTGGTTCCTGAGCACTGAGGTATACAACTCCTACTCGTCCCCCCCCCCCCCCCCCAATTTGCTCTGTGATGAAAATGGATGAAGGATGAGGGCTCTTGTTAGTGTTCTGTGGTGTGGGTGATGGATGATAATGCTATTGTGGCTCGCTATGGTGGGGTTGTGATTATTGGGGGAGTTCTCAGTGCCAAGCTTAGTTTATATTGAGTTATTCGGTTTGAGCACAATAGAAAGAATGGGAGGGGAAATGGTGGGCTATTGTTGTATGTGCACTCTGTGCATTTCTTGTTGTTCATCTTGTGGGTTTCATTTTTGGGCAGAAACGAAAGTGGTTGCAAAGGGTGGATTACCTTGTTGGGTTCGGGTCGGGAATGGATGGCAGCACTGGTGGCCGCGGTGGTGGTCATGGTGCTCTCCCTGTGTTCTTGTTGGTCGCTTCGGTTCCCAATGGTCGATGCTGGTTCTAGTCACCGCTTGTCGTTCTGGCTCCGCTGGTCTTCCCCAACTCCTTTGCTCTTCTCCTCCGGTTGCTCTCTGTGGGTAGTCTTTGGTTGTAGTAATGGTGGGTTGTGGCGTGGGCTTCTAGCTAGCTGGTGGTGGCAGTGAACTTGCTTTGCTTGAGCTCTTGCTCTTGGTGGTGGCTTGGCTTGCTCTTGTTCTTGGTTGTGGAATGAACTGGGAGGGCTTGGCTTTGGCTTTGCTCTTGCCTTGTCTTGTGGAAGCAGTGGTGGTTTGCTTGCTTTGTGGAGCTTTGCCTTGTGGAGCTCTGTGAGTATGGCTTGTTCTCAGTTGAGAACTGATGAAATGAGGAGGGGGTTGTGAGGCTTGGTGAAAGAGGAGGCTTAAGAATGGGAGGTGTTTTTCGACTGTGCTCCTTCCCTTGCCCTATGTATGACCACTATGCCCTTGCCTTATCCCATTTGCTCTCACAATGCACTGTGGGCTTATGGACCATTGGACCAAAGGTGGGTTATAATACTACTTTTGGATTTTCTGCGGCGAAGGTAAGTCAGTATAGTGTAGGTGTCGGATTTCAATAAACGTCGGGTGATGAAATCTACAGAAATGAGACGGTGCCGACTAACATAGGTTGATCTAGGAACCTCGGTGATCTTCCCGGAATCTGATGGCAACTCTTCTCTACTCCAACTCTATTTTATTGCATTTGATCTGCCACTTGTCTTTTGGTTGTTTGGCGGTCGATGAAAATATGGCAGGGGTTCGGGTTGGCCGAGGAGGGTTCGACTGGGTGACGATACATGGACAAGAAAAAGCATCGGCGACATGCATACAAGACTTTTATTTTATTCTTTTGTAATGTAATTAAAGTTGTAATTTATATTCTGATGTGATGTCATCAATTCTTGTAATAAGTTCTGAGTTTGTAATATTTTTACTTTTGTTGGTAAAGAATTCATATTGTGATCAATTCTGTGATTGAATTAATGTTGTATGCCCTCTTGGTAATAGATTTTTTGTAAGTTATGCCGATGCAAATTCTGCTGATGACTCTTAATAATATAATCTTGTATGAAATTGTGTGGCGATGTTTTTGATATCAAGCTGAGATTATGTTGTGTTCTTGTTTAGATGGATTTTATTTACTGCTAATTATCGATTATCATTGTTTAAATTAGTTTAGGCTTTCGGGTTCTCACATCCTTCTTCCACCTCGTGAGCGCACCAAGTTAACTGCTCAGTCAGTTGAGTGTGTGTTTCTTGGCTACAGTCTTGAGTATAAGGGTTATCGCTGCTATGACCCTATTGCTCGCCGGATGAGGATCTCTCGGGATGTCACCTTCGATGAATCCTGACCTTACTGCCTTCATTCCTCTACTGTCAGCTCAGATTCTCTTGTTGAGTTGATCTCCTTTCTGATTTTTCCTGACCCTCATCTTTCCACTTCTGTTTCTTTTCCGCTTCCACCTTCGCTTCCCTCGCCTCCGGCTCCACTTGTTCGCTCTCCGTCGAAGTTTCCTTCAGCTCCTTTGTTGAGATTTCACTTTTCCCTTGGACTACTCTCGCCGTCCTCAGCCTACTCCTCCTCCAGTTGAGCATTCATCTGTGCTGGCCCTGTTCCTAGCTCTTCTTTTCTGTCCTCTTTCAAGGTCAGGAAATGGTCGACCCCATTCATCAATGTTGTCAAATCCATATGAATCTGTATATGCCCCGTCAACATACTTCCGCTACCAGAGGAAATCGATAACCGCATACTACCCATAGATATGGGATGGAATAGATAGTTAAATTGATGATCAGATTTATCTTTGTTCATATTTATTTTGCTATTGATATAGCCAAATTAAAGCATTATGAAAGGTAACCTGGTATCCGTGTGGGAGTAATTTTTCTGCCAAGATCTCTGCATTTCTCATGTACGCATTTTCATCAACAATCCATGAAAAGGAATCATATGAATTCCACCCTCTTGGTGGTAACTCAACAAGTTCATCATTTGCCTCGGAATTGCCCCTGAAATGTAAAAGTACGAATGAATGGAAGTCATTTCTCTTTAGCTAAGAATGAGCTTGGTTATCAAAGGATCAAATACTGATGTTCAAACTAGAATTGTTCTTTTGACAGCACCAAAATTGTATTTATTTACACTCACATACAATTTTGATTTTGGAATAAAACAGAAATGAATAGACAGAAACGGGGACAAAAATTATATAGCAAGCATAGTAAATGGATCCATTTGAATAAAAACTTCAAGACTCTCACTAGAAAAGGAAAGTTACAGAAAGAAGGCAAAAAAATTCAATGAATATGCTATAAATAATGTCAAACAATGACTAGTTAACCAAACAAAAAGTTTAAGTTTGATACACACAAACTAATCATCTAGGACAACTGAGTGGTGGATACACAATATCTTTTACAAGAAAAAAAAACAGAAATTGGCAAATCAGAGGTGCAGCCAACCTCTTTTCCTCTATCCAGAAACGTAGACAAAATTTTGTCTGCTAGTCCATTTACACTCTCTGAAAATAAAACTGCAAGAGTTTGTAATAAACAAAGTGACATTTCTGCTGCTGATTTGCTGTGTATCCCACGAGTTTTCAATGATTTTCTAGGGTCGCTTAAGATCGGTTCAGTTTTAATTTTTGGAGGTGTGAAGACGCACTACACATTTTCTTCCTGTTTTTTTAACAATGGGAGGTGTTAACTGTTAAGTTGGGGATAAAAGTAAACTCTGCAATCGCAGTAGTTGGGAATGAATGTTGTACCATATTAACCCGTATCCTCGCACAGAAATTAGAGATTTCAAGCAATTACTCTTACGGCAACTCAATTGTCTCGTTAATCAGAAGCGAAACAAGACAACTCGAATCAATCAATGCTAACCGAAGAACCAACTGAAACAAACAAACGTACAGAACTCTGGAACACCAAACAGTAGCACCATATTTCAGACCTTAATCAAGAAATCATTGCAACCCGAACAGGAACCATTAATCTCAAACGTACACTAGGGCGTGTAACAATCCCAGTCAGTGAATTAATCTGAAACAAAATAACAAGAAATGGCATCGTTCTCATCCATCGAGGACAGGTAGGGAAGAGGCACTGACCGGAGGAAGAGGAAGAAGAGGAGAGCGGAGCAGAGGAGGTGACGACGCCATGGCGGCGGTGGAGGAGAGACTGGAGCCCCCAGTCCCATCCCCACCTAGCAGAGCAGAGCTGAGCTGAGAAGAGGAGAGGTGAGGCGAGGCAGAGGATGCGATTCCGAGTGAGGTGAAGTGGCGTGAGGAGTGAGGAGACAGGAGACACGAGGCGAGCCGAGACAGGAGCACAATGAGTGATGAAGTCGGAGTGGGTTGTTTGGGGTTTGGGACCCGTGGTGGGGATGTCGTGTCGTGTCGTGTGGTGTGCTCGATCGTGCGATGTGTCGACTCGCGAGGAAGGCAGCAACACGTCACGTGTGTTAGGTTGCACGCAATAATCTGTCTCCGCGTGTGGCCGTGGAGACGAGGAGACCGGCGCGTTTCGTTGGGTCGCCGACTCGGCGTATGGTTCACGAGTGACGAGTGTCGCTCCCAACATTGGCCGTTCGGGATACGGGGAATTGGGGTGGGCATTTGGTTATACCGTTAAATCGGTTTATTCGGTAAAATAATATTTTGGTTTTTTGAAAGTTGGCCATCGAATTAACCATATTAAAACAAAAAACCAAACCTAGTTAATTGAATTAATTCGGTTTGGTTAATTCGGTATACCGCAATATAGACAACACACAGCACCAAATCTAAATTCCCCGCATCATGATTGCATCAAAGTTGGCACGGAGAAGTGACGTATCTGTCTTTGATGCAGAAGTCGAGTTCTTTGCCAATGGCCTTGGCAAAGGATGCGGTTGCCGACGGCTGCGGGAGGCGATGCTGGCGTGCCAGCGCGAGTGGAACATGTCGGAGTTGGACTCCGGGGAGGTGAAGATGATGTCAAACCCTAGGTTCACCTTCTCCGACAACGAGGTATCTGTAGAAATTTGGTGAGCTCCGATCCATCTTCTTGAGGCAGCTCTCAAGCTCAGGCGGTGGCGGTAGGAGGAGGACCTTAGTGGAGGCATGGCCCTGGCACGGTAGCAACCTGGCTCCTGGTGCAGCGACAACAGGTGGGGAATGGGATGAGGATTGTGTAACATCCCAAATTTGAGTTTCTTGAATTTTATGGATTTTTAAAAACTTTTGTTGCATTTTGTGAACTTGCAAAAACTTGGTTGCTTTTTCAAAAGCCAAATCAACTCATTGCTCTAAAATTAATTATAAAAATCTACAGGTAAATTTGAATTAATACAAATGTACAAGAAAAATCAAGTGCTAAAACATCCCTGAATTTGAATGACCGATTCAAATTCAATCTTGAAACTCTTCAAAATAAATCCCAATCCCTTCTACCTTTAAATTCAAATATTTCCAATCTCAAACCAATTTTCCCATTTCTTTTTTCTTTCTCTCTCTCATTGGGTCAAATCTCTACCGCCAGACCCAACTCCCTCTCCCCTCACCCACAGCCCACTTCCTCCCTAGCTCGCATGCACGCGGGCACCTGCACTAGCGCCAACCAGGCCGCATGCCTTACCTCGCAGCCCAAGCTAGTGTGGCCCATCTCGCACCACGCCTCACTAGCCAAGCGTCGCATCGCCCTCACGCGCATTACTGCCTAGTGGCCCTGGCCCCACGTGTCATCTACCTCTGTTGTGTATCTTTATCCTTGCCTCCTCTCCTGGTCGCCTCCTCCTTTCTCTTATATCTCTCGATCTCCCTCCCAAGTACACCTAGGCATGTGCGGAAGCAGAGATGGCAGAGCGCCTGCAGCCTCGAGCCACTCCCCTTCTCTCTCGGCGCTGCGAGAGCGTCTTATCACTGTGTCAGTGCCGCTGCACGCCATGTCCCGTTCCTATCCCCTACTCCCTCTCACCCCTGTTGTGGCCACAAGCCTTCTCGGGTAACTCCTTCGCCTTACTCCCTACTCGACTGAAACCGCCGCGCCACTCAACGTTGTCTCGCTTCAGCCACATGCCACCTTCCGCCATGCTGTCGCCGTGTAAAGCTCCGCCTTGGTCGACGCCACTCGCCGTGCCGGAGCCGAGGAGGACAGAACCGCCCTAGAGCATGCTCTGCTACTACGGGAGAAAGAAGAAGAACGAAGTTGTCGCTGACATGTGGACCGAGAAGATTTGGATTAATAGAGATTAATTAGTGTTGAGTAGTTGGTAATGACAGTATGACATGCAGACCGACATCATTTAGAAAATCTAATTAAAACCTTATTTAGTATAGGAGTCATTGACATGTGAACCCTCGCTGTTTAGAAATGTTAGTTAGACTCGGTCCGTAGACCAAGAGCCGCTGACCAGTGGACCCTCTGCCCATGAGCCCACCGTGTGGACCCAGTCCAATAGATTGTGGCCCTACCTAACAGCCACACATCCCTTTTCCATAAGAAAGTTAATTCAAAAAGAAATTAAAAACCCGGTCTCAGAGAGCGGAAGTTAATTCCTGTCAGTCACAGAGATTTTCTTAACTAAAATAAAAATAACAATAAATGGAAATACCGATGGACCCCACCTATCAGAAATTTCTGGATTTTCTTTTCGGTTCAAACTTTGGAGAGCTCGTTCTCCCTCATTTTAAATCCAAATCAAGTGGTTTTTATTTTTTAATTCATCTAATTTAGTATATTTCCAACATTACCAAAATCATAATTTTTGGAGTTCATTTGAATTTATTTTTGCTATGGATATTTATTTAAAGTCGTTGTTTTCATGTTAAATAGATTCGAACATCGCCGAAGGCTTTGTCACCACTCCAAGTCAACACCAAGACCAAGAAATATTCACATTTGAGCAAGGCAAGTTCTTATCATTGATCATGTTGAACCTACATTTCAAATGCAAAGTATTTCAATTTAAAATATTACATGCATGGTTATTATTATGTATGAATGCCATGTTAATTGTTGATACTTAATTATCCCAAAGTTGATTATCAATATGAATCTCTTCCTTGTTTATTGACTCCACCTGATACCTTGTCAACCTAAGGATATGTATTACATGTAGACCTGTTCACGGACGACCCGCCTGCGTGCTTTGGCAAAACTCGACCAGTCGAGGCGGGCTTGGGACTGCATTTTCGGCCCAAAAGCCCGAAATCCCGTTGATTTTTTTTAAAAAAAAACCCTTTTTTATTCTTCAAATGAATTAAATATTAGTTTTTATTCCGAAAAGCATTAAAATAACAGTTTTAAATTAAAAAAAAACAAATTTCTGGCCGGGCTAGGCTCGGGCTTGCTCATTCACGACTGGGCTTTTCAAGCTCAGCCCGCCCCGGCGTTTGAACAGGTCTAATTACATGGAGTAAACTTTCCCATTGAAAAAATAAACTTGACTATTGGTTGTGCTTAGACACTGCTTAGTAATGGAATATGAATAGGACATAAAAATTACTACAACGAGAACTTAGATACATTAAATCGTAGTGTGGTAACTTGGGTTACCACTAGAAACAAAAAAAAATATATTTATAAATGGTTGAGACTTGAACGAGTGGTTGGTAGATATCAGTGCTATGTGCACACAATGGGTTGGTGGTTTGTCTCACTTGAGTCGATTAAGGACCGAATCATGTATTCACTTCCAACTACTAAGCCGTACAACCACATATCTAGTACGGGATAGACCTGGCCAACTACTTTATTTAGCTTCAGCATGAAAACCTGCGCCCCTAAACCTTTTTTGACGAAGGGCCATAGACTCCCTAACAACGAAGAGCCCCTCTTTGAAAATGTGAACTGGTATAAGGAATCATTCTAGGTAGTGTCCTGGTATAAGGTGCCCTAGCATTGAGGGAGTTACCTACCAAAGCAAGTCTAATGTCAGGGATGGGTATAGGAAAAGCTTTGTTATGATCGTCTCCGTCGCATGTCTAAGGAAGCGTGTCATGGCTAACATTATGAGATTGATCATATCTTATGGGTAAAACTGTATGTTGATATCATGGGGATATGTGCATTATCTTAGGATAATGATACAATTGGCAATGGCATTGATGGTTTGTCGAATCACGCATTTTCGGCGAAGTTTTAAAGTTTGTCGAGCAGAGGCGGTCGAGGCGGCGTGTTGAGCAGTCGGACCGGCCTAGTTGTTCTGGCCAACCGCCAATGAGCGGTGGTCTAACCGGACTTGTGCTAATCATCGGCCATTTTGGAAATTTGGCTTAGGGTTAGGTTAAGGGCATAGGCTTCAGTGCATATGTGTTGCATGATGCATGTTTTCACTAACATGGGTCAAGTTGTGAAGAAGTTGTTTCCAGATTCGATTTCTTTGTCTATTGTTATGCAGGTTGCTTGGAGATCAATGACGGTCAACGGCGAGGATGATCGGGACTAAGCTTGAAAAGTTAAGGTCCAGAACGATCGGGAATGCCAGTTGGAGTCAATGGAGTCAAGCGTGGTGCAGAATGGACAAAGGTGACCGAACGGGCAGTCCGGTGCAACTGATTAGATCAAGCGGCGTGGGGGTCGGTGCAAGTGCCATGGTGGTTCGGTGGGAGCCCAATGGGAGAGACTTGCCAACATGATGAGAGCCGCTGGATCAACCTACACGTGGCGAAGCATCGGAGTGCTTCGCGCAGTTCGGACTCGGTCTTCGAAAAAGATCGAGTAGGAGTATTTTGGTAATTTTACCAAATACCGCCTTGGTGACCTTTTGCCAACCCGCGGTGCAAGACGGTGTGTGAAGAAGCGGATTAGGTTAAGAGGAGACGAAGACGACGCTTTAAAATGCGTGCGTGTGTGACCCGTTTGTATTGGGCCTTAACGGGAGCCCATTAGGGTTAACCCTTACAGAAGCTAGGCCTCACTATAAATAGGAGGGGGTGCTGTCAAGAAGCCCTCAAGCACTTCATTTGCAAAACCCTAGTTTGTCTTAGGGCTTAGAGAGGAAAGGAGAGGCTTAGGGTTTTAGAGAGATGAATTGAGTTAGTGCTCATGGATTGAGCTCTTATCCTCCATGGATGGAGTGGCTGTAAATTCTCTCAATCTCAAATTAATCTATACATGATTTCTCAAATATGAGTTCTCTTTGTGTTCTTCCTCCTTATTTGGTGATTTTGAGTCCATCTTTGATCCTTTGGTTTTTGATTGGTTTCGTGCCCTCATCTATCTTGCTGTGACTTGAGGGAGCATATCTAGGATCATCTAGATCATCAATCTCCCACGAGCAAGTGTTGGATCAAGTTTTCGTTCTTGCCCGGTTTTGAACCAATCTTCGTTCAAATGGAAAAAGGTTGAAACTTTGACGTGGATCTACTCGATCGTTGCTTGGAATAGGTTCTTAATATCCTTAGAAAGGTGTGTTCCAAATTTGGTCAAGTTTGGCCGTGTAGATCAAAAGTAGAACGATTTTCGTTTTGATTTTTGGCTATCGACACTATTTCTGATCAGGGCCGGTCAGTCCGAGTTTATATCGCCGGTCAGATCGACCTCTGGTCTGACCGCTCATATGCCGTCGGTCTAACCACTCCACCAGATCGCTTTGAGCTTTTTGGGTTTTGCGTTGGGGGTTTTGATTTGGGTTCAACACAAGTCCTCTGCAATACTTGAATGTTGATCTTCATAGCTTCTGTAGCTATTGGAATGATATTGATGTTGAATCTGATCGAGGTGAAAAATTAGGCAAGCTCCTATTCACCCCCCTCTAGGCGCCTTTCCGGTCATACAATTGGTTTCAGAGCCCGATTAGCTCTTCTCATAGATCTTAACCGGTCTTAGGAGCCATGGCGTCTGACAAGTATTCCACCAAACCACCTGTGTTTGATGGAGTCGATTTTTCATACTGGAAGGCTCGCATGCATGCCTACATCGAGGCTCAAGGGCACTCAATTTGGCTTAAGATCAAAAATCCTTATGTAGTGCCAGCCAATGACGATGTGATCACACCTGATGTGGAGGCAAATAGCAAGGCTCAAAACTTCTTGATTCAAGGGCTTAGTCGATCTGAGTTTGAGCGTGTCTCTCACTTGAGGTCTGCTCACGAGATCTAGAAGACCCTCGCTGACTACCATGAGGGCTCTACCGCGATCAAGGAAGTGATACAGAACCAACTCAAGAAGGAATATTCTAAGATCGAACAAAGGCCTGGTGAATCTTTAGATGAGTTGTTGGGAAGGTTTTCCAAGATCATTCATGACCTGCGTGCTGTGGATCTTGTGTTTACTGAATCTGAGAATGCACGTCAGTTTTTGGGTGCGCTTGACGTGAGAGTTTAGGGGATGAAGATCACTTCCATCAATGACAACTCTGTCATGAGTGAGCTTACCATGGATAAGCTCTACTCGAGGTTGAAGACGCATGAGATTGACTTCATCTCGCGTCTCCCCAAGACAGAGTCGATGGCTCTAGTGGTTGACCCATCTAAGGGTAGCTCTTCTGATTCTTTGGATTTTAGCTCATCTGGTTTTTCATTGTCTGCTTTGTACTCTTTGAGCGATGAGTAGCTAGAGAATCTACCTGAGGATGACTTAGCCCTCTTATCCACAAAATTCACGAGAGTCTACAACAAAGTGTGGAGCAAAAGGAGAAGTGACCCTGTTACCTGCTTTGAGTGTGGTGAGCCAAACCACATTCGGGCCAATTGCCCTAAGCTGAAGGGCAAGGAGGAGAAGGACTTTCGAAGGCGTCCTCAAGCTCGTGATGCTAAAGCTAAGAAGCCCAACTACCGGAAGTTCGTCAACCGGGTCCTTGCCGCTCTTGAGAATGTTGATATGAGCGATGTGGACTCGGGGATGGAGGACGACGAGGATGATTCCCATGGCAAGAAGAAGGCCTAGGACTTCACCGGTATGTGCTTCATGGCCAGGGACAGCCACGACGTCGATTCCTCCAACGACGATGATCCCTTCAGCGATCCCGACGAGGTATGCTTCTCACTCACTGAAATGAAACGAGCTTTGGTTGCGGCTGAACGAAATCTGAAAAAGCAAGCTAAAATGATCAAGAGACATGATATAATGATTGACAACTTGAACCTAGAAGTGGTTAGGCTCAAATCCATTAATCCTGTTGATGATTGTGATTCTTGTTCTAGCTTGCATGATGAATTAGCAATTTTGAAATCTGCTCATTTCTCTGTTGCTAATCAACTTAAAGATGCTCTAGATAAACTAGAATCTCTCAAGGCTAGTCCTGCTTGCATGGATGCTATTGCTCTAGATGTGACTACTGTAGATACTATTCTTTCATCTTGCTCAAATTGTGCATTGCTTGAATTGAAATTGGATAGTGCTACTAAGGAATTGCAAAAATTTGATGCTAGTCACACTTGTTCTCATTGTGAGGATAGTAGGATTAAAATGAAGGAGATGACTGAAATGATTCTTCATTCTAAAACTGCTTCATGTGAAAACTGTCTTAAACTCACAATTGAGAATGATGCTTTGAATAAGACTCTAGAGGAGAAATCTAAAATTGAACAATCCATGTTCATGACTGCTTCTAAGAGAGTTGTTGATTCTGCTTCTTGTGCTTTTTGTACTGAAGTTGGGACAAATTTAGATAAGATACAAGAGACGTTTAGAGTCAAATTCAAAGAGCAAGTGAGTAGGATTGAGAATGCTTCTTGTGTATCTTGCGAGGCTTTAAAAGTTGAGGTAGCTCTTGTTAAAGAAAAGCTTGCTAGAACAACCAAGTCAAATATGTGTGTCACCTGTAAGGACCTAGCCAAAGAAAATGATTACCTCAAAAAGACTCTTGAGAGATTTTCTAGTGGGAAGAAGAACCTAAACATGATTCTTGACCAATCTAAGGTGAGTGTGAAGAATAGTGGTCTAGGATTTAATTCTTTAGAGAATTCTAAGAATCACCCACCTAAGGTTGCGAGAGAGGTTAAGAGTGGCTTGTTTGAGGTAGAACCCCCTGAACCATCTAAGATAGTCTTTAGATCTGCAGGTTTTGCCCAAACCCCTTCTAACAAGACAGATACTTCTAAGTCAGCAGATCAGACCTCTCAAAAGGTCAAGTATCATTGCATCTTCTGCAAGAAGGATGGCCACATAGTTGAGTTCTGCTTTCATAGAGCTAAGAATGAGAGGAAGGAGAGAGTGCGTGCTTTGAGGACCATTAGAGGAGTTTCTTCACCTACGACAGTCTCTAGAGCCAAGCAGCCTGTCTTTCCTACTAATCATAAGCCTAGGTTCGTAGATGATTTCTTTGACTCTTTTGGTGGCTCTAGGCAGCGTTTTGGGTTAGGATATCATGAGGAGAAACCACGGGTAGCATCTAGACAGGGGGAGTACCGATCTTTTGGTAGGTCGATTCGGAGAGGTCTAGGTGTTGCTCGTGTGCATTCTTATGATTATTCCACTAACCATGTTATTGTTGCTTCTTCTGCTGTTCCTAAGCATCGTGTGGCTTAGTACTGGATTCCCAAGTCACTTATCACTAACCCTAGTACTGAGGCATAGATGTTCCCTGCTTATGCCCTGTAGGTCCGTCATGCGAGGAAGGAGGACATATGGCTTGTTGACTCTGGATGTTCTCGACACATGACTGGAGATTCTAGATGGTTCTCCTCCCTCACACGTGCATCCAGCAACGAGTTTATCACTTTTGGGGATGCCTCTACCGGAACCATGATAGCCAAGGGCATAGTGCGCGTCAACAACAACTTCATGCTTAAGGACGTCGCTTTGGTAAGTAAGCTAAGGTATAATCTGCTATCTATTTCTCAGCTTCTTGATGAGGGTCTAGAAGTGAGGTTTAAGAGTGGTGAGTGTAAAATTCTAGATTCCTCGGGTGAGCATGTCTTTGGGATCTCTAGGTTTGAGAGGATCTTTAGTGCTAATTTCAGTACCTCTTCTTCTTCCAGCCCTAGGTGCCTTGTGGCTTCTGACTCTCATGATTTAGTCTTGCGACATCGTAGGCTTGGACATATAGGCTTTGATCATTTGACCAGGATCAGTAGCAAGGACTTGATTAGGGGTTTGCCTAGACTTAAGCCTGTTAGAGACCTTGTGTGCACTCCCTGCAGACATGGTAAGATGGTTTCTACTTCTTATCCACCTCTTACTTTAGTGATGACCGATGGACCTGGTCAGCTCTTGCACTTAGACATAGTTGGCTCTTCTAGAGTTCAGTCTGCAGGAGGGAAGTGGTATGTGCTTGTCATTGTGGATGATTTCTCCAGGTATTCATGGGTATATTTTCTGGTTTCTAAGGATGAGACTTTTGGCTTCTTTAGGGAGTTGGTCCTTAGACTAGCTGTTGACCTCCCTGGAGCCTTAAAAACCATTAGGAGTGGCAATGGCACAGAATTCAAGAACTCTTCTTTTGCCACTTTCTGCTCTGAGAGAGGACTTGAGCATCAGTTCTCCTCTCCTAGAGTCTCTCAGCAGAATGGGGTTGTAGAAAGGAAGAACAGGACCCTGGTAGAGATGGCTAGGACCATGCTAGATGAGCATAGCACTCCTAGGAGGTTTTGGGCTGAGGCGATCTCTACTGCTTGTTATGTGTCTAGTCGAGTGTTCTTGAGATCTGTCATAGGCAAGACTTCTTTTGAGCTTAGATTTGGTCATAGGCCTAATGTCTCTCATTTCAAGATTTTTGGTTGTAAGTGCTTCATTCTTAAATATGGCAACTTGGATAAATTTGAATCTAGATATTATGATGGCATTTTCCTTGGATATCCTGCTCATTCTCGTGGCTATCGTGTATTTAATTTGGATACTAACAAAATTGTTGAGACTTGTGAAGTCACTTTTGATGAGGCTAGTCCTGGTACTAGACCCGATGGTGCAGGTACATAGGTCATTGGTGATCGAGAGAGTATCTTCGTTGACGACGACTCTAAGGATGAGGACCCAATCCATCCTCTAGGCACTACTGAGATGGTTGGAGAGCCTGCTTCTATTTCTCCAGCTTCAGGAGAGCAGTCTCCTCCCACTTTCACCGGCGCTTCGAGTGGCTCTGCTCCTACCTCCACAACCAATGAGGTAGAGGCCACATCTGCACCAGGACCTCCTCTTCATATTCAGCGACAACACCCACTTGAGTAGATAATTGGGGATCTTCATGAGCGAGTTACTCGCTCCAGGTTTATCTCTCCAGATTCTCATGCACATTCTGCTTTTGTTGCGTCTTTTGAACCCTGAGATGTCACCCATGCTTTTTCTGATTCCTCTTGGGTCAATGCCATGCATGAAGAACTTGAAAATTTTGAAAGAAACAAAGTCTGGATCTTAGTTGAACCTCTACCTAATCAACATGTAATTGGAACAAAATGGATTTTAAAAAATAAGCAAAGTGAGGATGGGTTGGTAGTTCGCAACAAGGCTAGGCTTGTAGCTCAAGGTTATTCCCAGGTAGAAGACTTAGACTTTGAAGAGACCTTTGCTCCTGTAGCTAGATTGGAAGCCATTCGCATTTTGTTAGCTTTCGCGACGTCTAAGGGCTTTAAGTTGTTTCAAATGGATGTCAAGAATGCTTTCCTTAATGGTTTCATAGAAAAAGATGTCTATATCAAGCAACCTCCTGGTTTCAAAAATCACAAATTCTCAAGCCTTGTGTTTAAGCTCTCTAAAATCTTGTATGGATTGAAGTAAGCCCTTAGAGCTTGGTATGATAGGCTTAAGAGTTTCTTGCTTGAGAATGATTTCAAAATGAGAATGGTAGATAAAACCTTGTTCACTCTCAGGCATGGCAGTGACTTTTTATTGGTTCAGATTTATGTGGATGACATTATATTCGGTGGTTATTCTCATGCTTTGGTATCCAGTTTTGATTCTATGAGCGAGAATTGAAATGAGTATGATGGGCGGTGACTTTCTTCCTTGGTCTTCAAGTCAAGCAAGCGAAAGAGGGCACCTTCATTCATCAAAGTAAGTACACAAAGGACCTTCTTCGGCGCTTCGACATGGGAAGCTGACTAGCCAATGTCTACTCCCATTACCACTTCTCTTGTCTTTGGATCCTCGATGAGGATGGAGAGCAGTGGACGGAAGAATACCGCATGACATGATCGGCTCCCTCCTCTACCTCATGGCGTTGAGGCCGGACATATAGTTTGCTATGTGTCTGTGCGCTCGATTTCAGGCTTCCCCTTGTGCCTCTCATCATCAAGTAGTGCGTCGCATATTCAGGTACCTCTAGGACACTCTTGACTTTGGACTCTGGTTTTCTTCCGATTCTGCTCTCTCCATTCGAGCTTTTTCTGATGCTAATTTTGCGGGGTGTAGAGTGGATAGGAAGAGTACTTCTAGCACTTGTCATTTCTTAGGCACCTCTCTTATCTCTTGGTCTTTTAGGAAATAGTCCTCTGTTGCACAGTCCACTGTCGAGGCTGAGTATGTTGTTGCAGCGAGTAGTTGTTCTCAGGTTCTCTGGATCTTATCTACTCTGTGGGACTATGGGTTGTATTTGGATAGTGTTCCTCTTTTCTGTGATAACACTAGTGCAATAAATATTGCCAAAAACCCAGTGCAACATTCTAGGACCAAGCACATTGATATCAGATATCATTTCCTTAGAGATCATGTAGAGAAGGGTGATGTTGTGCTTCACTTTGTAGAGTCTGAGCAGCAGGTTGCGGATATTTTCACTAAGGTTTTTGATTCTTCTCGGTTTGCTTTTTTACGGGGAGAGTTGGGAGTTATTAGTCCTTTTGGCCTGTTTTGAGGGGGAGTTGACTCTTTTGCATTCATGGTATCATATTGCATTCACATGAAAATCCAAAAAGATGCATTGTAATATTAGCTTTACCGCTTGTCTTTTAAAATTGATGAAGCTTTGATTATTACCCTTTTGAGCTTTAGTATTTCAATTCTTTCTCAATGCCATGTCTAGTTCTTTGACTTGCTAGAATTATCATGCTTTCACATGTATAGCTAAGTTTTTGCTAAATGAGCTAGAACATTAAAACAACTTGAACTAAAAACTACAATTTGTGGATCTTTTAGCTAGTTGCGCAATTAGTGCTCCTTTTGTGACACTGGCCTGTCAAAATTGCTTTGTTAGCTCTTAAATCTAGTTTTGATTATTACTTAAGCTTCTTGTTCTGCTGAGAATTTATAACTGCTCTTGTGTAAAAAGAAAAATCGAATTTCAAGATTGTCCTTGATAAAATGTGCCAAACTACTATTACTAGACTGCATGTCCAAGACATGAACTTGGAGATAGTTTGATGATCCAGACAATCTCATGGGGACTGCTTGTCAAAATTGACATGAACCTCAAGATTTGTCGCCCTGGTAGAAGCTTAGGAAGAAGTTGTGGATGGCTCCTAGTCGAGGATCTTCTTCACTAAGATATACCTTTTAGTCGAAACTTAGGAAGAGTTTGTGGATGGCTCCTAGTCCAGGATCTTCTTCATTAAGATATACCTTTTGGTCGAAGCTTAAGAAGAGTTTATGGATGGCTCCTAGTTCAGGATCTTCTTCACTAAGATAGATCATTAATCAACTTCAAAATTCATTGCAAATGAAAAATTTGTTGAAAAATGGGCGTTTGAGCTAATTTGAGCAAAATGATTCAATTCAGGACTTGTTTGTCTCTTAAAGTGGTCTTTATTAGCTTTTTGTCTCATAATGACATTTTGACATGGTCATTATCATTTTAGGATCACTGTTGATAAACTTGCTAAATTTGAAGCTTTGCTTAAATTATTACAATTCATTGTTTTACATTGAGCCTTTTAGCTTAGCTTTGTTATATATGTCTTAACATGATCTTGCTAGCGCCTTCAGGCTTGATAGGTATTGAGTAAATATTAGAAATGCTAGCTTGTTCTTTTAGGTAATCTTCAAAGTTTCTTGTGCTCAAAAATTAAAAAATGAAAAAAAATTGAAGCCACTCCATTGCATTTCATGCATGCTCTTTCTTATGCTTCTTTCTCAATTCTGTATTTGTTATCTCTGGACGAGAGAAATGTGTGATTCCTTGATGACTCCATTGTCAAAGGGGGAGAAGATATAGCAAAAATGGTAAAAGAGGAGCTTTTTGGAGAAATTGTTTTTTTGTTGAAAATTTGTGATCATAGTGAGGGGGCATTTCTTATTTGCTTCTTATGGTCTTATTGCCAATTCTGAACTTGATTTGCAATTCTTGGAACCCCACAATGATCAAAGGTCAATCTGAATAATTGTTCTTTCATATGGACCTTAAGTGAGATTTTGCAATTTTCTGGAAATTGAAGCCTACTTATTTTCTTTTTCCGTATCTCACTTGCCTATGCTATTCTGGAGCCGGCTTGGTCATTTCCCTTGCCTTTTATTGCATTTGGACCAAGTTGTGCATTTGTGCGAAAACGTCGAGTATTTTACTTTTCAAACCTCAAACTTTGCATTTTTGGGAATTGCCAATGTGTTCATCAAGGGGGAGATTGTGGATATCACAGGGATATGTGCATGATCTTAGGATGATGATACAATTGGCAATGGCATTGATGGTTTGTCGAATCACGCGTTTTCGGTGAAGTTTTAAAATTGTCGAGCAGGAGCGGTCGAGGCCGTGTTGTTGAGCAGTCGAGCCGGCCTAGTTGATCGACCCGACTAGTGAACGGCGGTCTGATCGAACTTGTGCTAATCATCGGCCATTTTAGAAATTTGGCTTAGGGTTAGGTTAAGGGCATGGGCTTCAGTGCATATGTGTTGCATGATGCATGTTTTCACTAACGTGGGTCAAGTTGTGAAGAACTTATTCCTGGATTCGATTTCTTTGTCTATTGTTGTGCAGGTTGCTTGGAGGTCAATGACGGTCAACGGTGAGGATGATCGGGACTAATCTTGGAGAGCTGAGGTTCAGAACGATCGGGGATGCCGGTTGGAGTCAATGGAGTCAAGCGTGGTGCAAAATGGACAAAGGTGATCGAACGGGCAGTTCGGTGCGACTGATTGGATCAAGCGGCGTGGGGGTCGGTGCAAGTGACATGGTGGTTCGGTGGGAGCCGGATGGGAGAGACTTGCCGACATGCTGAGAGCCGCTGGATCAACCTACACGTGGCGAAGCATCGGAGTGCTTCGCGTAGTTCGGACTCGGTCTTTGAAAAAGATCGAGTAGGAATATTTTGGTAATTTTACCAAATACCGCCTTGGTGACCTTTTACCAACCCACGGCACAAGACAGTGCGTGAAGAAGCGGATTAGGTCAAGAGGAGATGAAGGCGGTACTTCAAAATCGTCGTGTGTGACTTCGTTTGTATTGGGCCTTAACGGGAGCCTATTAGGGTTAACTCTTCTAGAAGCTAGGCCTCACTATAAATAGGAGGGGGTGCTGTCAAGAAGCTCCCAAGCACTTCATTTGCAAAACCCTAGTTTGTCTTAGGGCTTAGAGAGGAAAGGAGAGGCTTAGGGTTTTAGAGAGATGAGTTGAGTGAGTGCTAATGGATTGACCTCTTGTCCTTCATGGATGGAGTGGCTGTAAACCATCTCAATCTCAAATCAATCTATGTATGATTTCTCAAAGATGAGTTCTCTTTGTGTTCTTCCTCCTTATTTGGTGATTTTGAGTCTATCTTTGATCCTTTGGTTTTTGGTTGGTTTCGTACCCTCATCTACCTTGCTGTGACTTGAGGGAGCATATCTAGGATCATCTAGATCATCAATCTCCCACGAGCAAGTGTTGGATCAAGTTTTCGTTCTTGCCCGGTTTTGAACCAATCTTCATTCAAATGGAAAAAGGTTGAAACTTTGACGTGGATCTACTCGATCATTGCTTGGAATAGGTTCCTAATATCCTTAGGAAGGTGTGTTCCAAATTTGGTCAAGTTTGGCCGTGTCTACAATACTTGAATGTTGATCTTCATAGCTTCTGTAGCTATTGGAGTTATATTGATGTTGAATCTGATCGAGGTGAAAAATTAGGCAAGCTCCTATTCACCCCCTCTCTAGGCGCTTTTTCGGTCCTATGCTGTACTACCTCTGCAGAGTGTCTTTAAACCTATTCGAGTAGTCGTGCCCCCGGTCATGAGCATTGTGAAGAAAGTCGCACTGGTTAGTTTTATTAACTTAAAATTGTGAACTAAAACATGTTGGGTAAATATGGTGGTTGAGATATGCGACGTGCTGGTATAAGCATGGTCGCTTTGTTGGGATATGTTGGATTTAACCATGGTCTCTATGGTGTGCGACATGCTAGATTTAAGCATGGTCGTCGGATTTGGGACATGCTGGTATAAGCATGGTCTCTGTGGTTACGACGTGTTGGTATAAGCACAATCGCTAGGACTGCAATATGCTGGTATAAGCACACTCGTCGGTAATTTAAGACTTATGGGATGGAATTGCGATATGTTGGTAAAGCATGGTCGTTAAGGTTGCGACACGCTAGGGTAAGTGTTGTCGTCGGGACATGGTCATGCTGGACTTAAGCACGGTAGTGATAACATTACTTATACAAAATAACCTTTGGATGTAAAGTAACACTGGCTAAGTCATAGGTTTGGAAAATAACTATAGTATTTGAGTAAACTAGCTTTGTACAAAAGTTAAACCTACAACCCCCCCCCCCCACCGGGAAAGCCCTACATCTATATAATTGCATTTGCGGTAGTAGCCTGTTGAGTACTTTTGTACTCATAGTTGCTCAAACATGTAGATTCAGACCTTGAAGCCGAAGACCCGTTGTATTGATATTTCTATGCAGCCAGCTATGAAGAAGGCACTATGGAAAATCATGGAGGCCATGCTCTTTTGAAGTCTTTCTCCCGCTACTATGAACTTTTGAACTATTTGGCATGTCGGTCTATCTGGTAAACTCTAGCCTTAAGACCAATTTAACATATTCTGTAATAATATTTAGTTAATGTTATGTATAGATGTGATATTCGCCGATATCTATACTATGTGAGCTTGCTACTAATCATGGGACTGCACAAAGGGTATGGATGCAAGTCTGGGTCCCCATAGATTGGGCAACTGTGATTAGTGTTGGGGGCGACAGAGAGAGATGGAGGCGAGGATGAGCGTAGGAGTGGTGTGCGTGCGTAGTAGATTAGTTTGATCTTGGGCCTTGGCCTATGCGGCTGTGCATGCGTCGGGGTGGAATTCGTTTTATGTGCGTAGTGGAATGATTCGGTCTATTCGGTGTATTCGGTTTTTTTGAGTTGGAAACTGAACCTAATACCAAACATCGAGTTGAGCCAGAAAAAAAGAGAGCAAACCACAAAAAACCGAATAAATCGATAATTTCGGTTAATTCGATTCGATAATTCGATTTCGAGGAAAAAAAGTGCCCACCCCTGACGGATAGCACACTACTACAGAACAGACCTTTGGTCCCGGGCCTAAAGGGCCTCTAGTCCCGGTTATAGAGCCGGGACTAGGAAATCGGGACTAAATGTCTCACCTTTAGTCCGGGTCCCGGCAGGGACTAAAAACGACTTTAGTCGAGTTAGTAATACCAACCGACTAAAAGGTCATTGGTGAGCCACGAGTTGGCCCTTTTAATCCTGTTATTACCACCAACCGACTAAAGGTGTTTTTTTTTTTTTTGTTTCCATTTCAATTCATTATTGATTTTGGTTTTACAATTACATTAGGTTTTCAAATCGTATTCTTATTTGCTAATATATGTATCGCCCACATATAATTTAGTTTGGAACATTATTACACACAAATAAAGTATGAAACTATATATATTATGGAGCTATATATATGTATAATATATATATATATATATGCACATAAAATTTACAACATTATTCATGCATCCTTGGTATTTACAACACAAATGTTGTCCTCCACTTAAATGTCATACAAATGTTAGTCTGGTTTGGCTTCAATTGTTCATCTGGGTTAAAGTAGAACTTCGGTCTCGGGCTTGAGGACATGCTCATTAAGAAATCTGCGATTGTCTCTTGAATTCCTTTGAGGCGGTCCATATCCAACACTGTTCCTTCAACCATATCTCCTTCAATTTGCATTAAGCGAAAAAGTATTAATATACATAAGATTTATTTAATAGCAACAAATAAATAAAATGGATTTATTATATATACTTATTACGTACTTTACGCATCTGTAGATGGGTTCTTTTGCATACACCATGAGGAACTCGCAAGCGTAGTATCCACACAAATTGTTGCTGGTGGTCTGTAGAGAACCCACTGCATGCGATATAAAAGATTACTCTCGTCATCCCGCGTGGTGAAGCATGATAAGGTAAAGATGCGAGGAGCTAGTACAACTTACATCCAATCGGTGTGGATCGAGAAGTGGCGCTTTCGGATCCGGACGGTGTAGCCGAATCGAACCAAGCCCAAACCACCCCTAATAATTGGATCGTTAATTAACTATTGCGAGTTAAAGAGCGAGGAATAAATATTTAAAGATCGAAGTTACCTGGATAATGTCTATCATATCTTGGTAATCTTCTGCGGTTTTCTCAACGAGTCATAGATTAGCAAATGACCGTCGGAGAGATCGAAGACAATCGGTATCGATGAAAATTGCATTTGTTTATAGAGTCAACATATATATCTTTATGTTGGATTGAGTAAGTAAAGTAAAATGTGCACACGATAACAACACTCACCCAAAGTTGTAGGGAAGAGTATAAATCTTTTGTTCTTTTGGTTGATCAAGAACCTCCGGAAATTCCTCTCCGTTTGAGGTCTCCATTGATCGTAGGGAGTGTTTGGGTCCTTGAATACGATATATGGATCAATGAAACCAATGTTCTTGTCCTTTCTCGTGTGAGGTCTCTCATCATGTCTCTGCATATGTATAGACATGCTAGCTAGTGTGAGGATAATTACTTATACATATACATATGCTAGAGTGAGATTATTAAAAGAAAGAATCACGTCTGAGACAAAAGCGGTGATGAGAGATTTGTCTAGAGCGTTCATGTGGCATAGCCGGTGTAACTCATTAAACTGAACCATTATAATGTCGCCGCCACTAAGTAATGATGGTTTCTAATTTTGACGCAAATATAGTCATCCGCTTTTACTGCGACACGCCGCCATGTACCACTTGTTTAACAAGTACATTTCGCATCTGAAGTTCCATGAGCTTCTCGGGGTTGTATAGACTCTTGCCATATACATATTCCTTCTTCCAATGATCAACTTCCGGAGCACTTTTGATGTGTGCTCCGCCGAGCATTGGGAAATGCTTAGACCGCTTTCATGAAAAATTCATCAAGTTGATCCAAATGCACATTTCGGATATCTGTTCTATGCGTTAGTGTTTGAACCATATTCATTCCCAATAACTAAGCGGGGCACCGATTGTTGTGATTGTTCCCAGTGTGCAACACCCTTCCGTGCTCTCTTCTCTTTCTTCTTCGCCTCCTCAATTGACTTGGTGAGAGTGCGGTCATAGTCCGATAGTGGCGAATCCTTACGAGCATGGCGTAACTTTTTACGGTGGCGTCCACCCTTTGCCTTAGAACTTACGGGCGTCTGAAAGCATCGGCTTCTCGAGGTTTCGCCGCTTCACTTTTAGCCTTGACTTTCGCGAAGAAACATCCCACATCTGTTTTCAACTGAAGCATCTATTTCCTCGGCCTCTTCTCATAGGAAAGTTTAAATGCGTCTTAGAAATAGCTGGTGTTCTCCTGAGCTTTCTTCTTGGCGGTGGGGCCGCGCCTTGCGTTGTGGGTGCGCCTCTTCTTTGGCGATGGGGCGGTGGCGGCGTTGGAGCCGCCGTGGAAGCGATGGGCGGCCGGTGTCGGCGTTGGAGCCCGCCGTGGAAGCGATGGAGCGGCGATGGCGGCGTTGGAGCCCGCCGTGGAGGCGATGGGGCGATGGCGGCGTTGGAGCCCGCCGTGGAGGCGATGGGGCGATGGCGGCGTTGGAGCCGCCGTGGAAGCGATGGGGCGGTGGGGATGCAGCCGTGTCTTCCACTTCATTGTCATCGCCCGCAACACTGTGACCAGGTGGTGAATGGATAATTGGACTTAGGTTGGGGGAGGTTCTGCTGTGAAAACAACGTGGTATGAGTAAACCGTTATTTAAGCCAATACATAATTAGTGAAAAAATATTTCGTTCACTTTCATCCGCACCTAGGGTTAGGTTGTTGAGGAGGAGGAGGTGACGCCCTAGGAATAATGATATAGCGCTTGCGCCAACATATGAATGTCTTCTCCGCTTCTCCTAAAGTCTTCTCCCCATCACCTCCTTCAATGTCAAGAGGCACATTGCTATTACCTTTCACAACTCTATCCACCGAGGCGCTAGCATATCCAGGAGGTATTAATGCCCCATGGCATCTTGGTGTCTTCGTAGGGTCGACTGAGATACAACACCGATAGCCACCATGGTGTGGCATTCCCTCTGAATGTGCGGCTCACATGTCGTGAGAGGATCGGTGATGTCATCCACGGAAGCGCAGACCTGCGTCATCTTGAATCACGGCACCTCCGTGGAAGCGCAATCGCTTTTCAACCGATTAGGGGTGATGTTGACTCCGGCTCGTCGCTTTTGCCTTTGGATGGAACTTCTTGCTATCTGCACTTGCCTTTTGATTTCCTCATTCATTTTGGCTTCAAGTGCTTTTCTCGCTCTCTTGCTTCACGAGCCACTTCCGTGACTCAAGAACCATTTCCTCCATCCTGCGCATCCGCTCTGCCTCCTCGTACTTCTTTCTCTGGCGGCTTCTATAGGTGGCTTTGTCTTTAGGGAAGGCATGCTCCCACACCTCCCCATAGCCTCTTGTTACCCACCGTGTTCAAGATACTCTCGAGGCGTATGTCGGCTCATCCTTATCTCTGTTCGGCTTGCCACCGCCACTCTCGTAAAGCCTCGAGCATAAGCAAATCTTTTCTTTGCTCTTTGGAGTTTTCGCCATACACTATCTTTCCGGTCTCTAGGTCGAGCTTCCCCATGACCGAAAAACCAATACTTGGCGCTCGGGCGATTGATTGATTCAGTTCGATCCTTGGCAAGAATCTCCGTTCCATTCTTTCCCACTTAGGAATGGCACTCCTGTAGCCACCGATCCCAAGTGATGGTGGTATTGATTTTGTCGGGCATTCTGTTGGTTCCTTCTCACCCGTGCCTCACCCTCTTCCGATGTCTTGAACTGCACAAACTCATCCCAAAACGGCCTCAACAGCGTAGGCCTTAGTGTTGAAATCTGGCGTCGGGTTCTTCTTGATAAATGTGTTGTACAATTTCTTCTTCAACACCGGAATGTGTGGCCATCTTCTTCATAGCCAGTTCTAACTCTCTCCTTCAAAGCTTCATCTTACATATCGGCGCGAAATGTTGAAGGACATCTTGCCAAACTAGTGCCTTGTCACGATCGGAGACAAAACTAATATGAGGAGCAACTTTCTTTTGCTTCCATTCACGAGCATTGATCGGGATCTGTCCCTTACAAGGTACCCACATGGTGACAAATTTACGTGCATGTGGTCCAAGTACTTTGCTGTATCCTCCTCGAATTCGAGAGAATGAACCGACCCTCCAACGGCTTCTTGGCCTCGTACATTTCTACTCTTCCCGTTGTTGTCGCCGATCCGGAGGGCTACGAATGTAGAAACACAAAGATTTAAATAAATATATTTATCGACAAATGAAATTATTCGAATTTCATGTATACATAAGAGATTGTAGATAGACCTCGCCAGCATTGTCTTGCTCATCTTCATAATCGGCAAAGTACTGACTCCCGTCATCTACTTCTTGATTGTTGTCATCACCTTCGAATTGGGCACCTTGTAAGGCGTCATTGTTGATAATATCCATCATGGCATCGTCCATGTTGTCATTCGAATTGGCCATTTCGCAAATATATGTGTAGGGCGTTAGAGCGGTTACGTGATCGGTAGGGGTGGATAACGAGTGACTTCGGCTCGGCTCGGCTCGACTTCGTTAAGGCTCGTTAAGAAAACGAGCTCGGCTCGCTTCGGCTCGTTAAGATAACGAGCAAAAACCGAGCTCGGCTCGGCTCGTTAAAAACTTCGAACTCGACTCGTTAGGCTCGTTAGGCTCGTTAGCGATAAACATGGTGAACATCTTAAAATTTCATGAAATTTTGAAGCGAGATGTAAGAACAATCATTGACCACCCAAACATGCCTTATTCAACCAAACACATGCATGGCAATTCATGAGAGCAAGTGTTCTTTGAACTAAACCCAAAAATAAATGATTATAGATGCCATGAACATCCATGCGGTGTCCATATCACAAATCATCATCACAAGTTCACAAATCACAATCATCGATAAACATTTATAGCATTCATAAATCATATCCATGCGATCCATATCACAAATCATGCAACATGCATGCGAGATCCATACATAACCATTGCCATTTTGAGTACTATTTTTATCAATGATCTCAACCCTTTCTCTGGAGATATCGAGATATGGTTGATAACCATCGGCTTCAAGACAATCTAGAATGTCAAGAGAATACTGTTCATAAAAGGTGGCAAACCGCCCACTAGAGCTTAATCTTAGAAGTGAATCGGCGAAGCTTAACGAGTTAACCGAGTTACTCGCGAGCCAGCTCGGCTTCGGCTCGTTAACAAAACGAGTTTTTTCTTTGACTCGGCTCGGCTCGTTAAGGGACCGAGTTCGAGCCGAGTCGAGCCGAGCCCTTAACGAGCCGTAGCCGCTCATGAGTTTCGAACTTTTTTCCACCCCTAGTGATCGGGTTATGATTTCGCATCAAGTGGCGTGCGGTTCGTGACATGCATCGACAAAAGAAAAACAACATATACATTCAATTCGCCACTCTGCAAAAATGATTTCTCGGCTCGATGGCGGTCACAAAAAGAGGGCTCGCTTGGGGGTTAGTCTTTGTGTAAATGCGTCTATACCACATTGCCACCGAGGCACCGACAACGATGGCGGCTAGCTAATCTCGTTTGCCTCCTCTGTGAACCGTATATTTTCTCTCTCTCGATCTCCTTTTACGCTCCTGCCGTCGACAAAAGAGATAGGAGCTCACCGGCGTGGAGGAGTCTGGCTCGGGCACTGGTGGCGAGTCCTTGCTTGAGTCAAGGCCGGATCCGGCCAAGGAGGGAGGAGCCGGGGAGCTGGAGCGGCGGAGGGAGGAGCCCGGCGGCTGGAGCGGCGGAGGAGGAGCCGAGTGGAGGTGGTGGCGGGAGTGGGGCGCCACGGGAGGAAGGAGGAGGCCGGGCGCGACGGCCGGAGCCAACGAATTAAGCCCTTGAGAGACGGCGAGGGAGACGGAAGGGGTGGAAGAAGGAAGAAGCCATTTGTTGCTTAAATCTTGAGGGACCTTTAGTCGGGCGGTATACTAACGGGACTAAAGACCTTTAGTCCCGGGTGGTAATCTGGACCGGGACTAAAGGTTGACCTTTAGTCCGGTGGTGCCACGGCCGGGACTAAAGGTTTTTGTGAGGACATATTTTCGAGAGAACCTTTAGTCGAGGTCAGGACCTTTAGTCCCAAGTGTGTCTGGACCGGGACTAAAAGTTGGACCTTTAGTCCCGGGTGGTGCCACTGACACGGGACTAAAGGTTTTATGTGAGGACATATTTTCGAGAGAACCTTTAGTCGAGGTCAGTGACCTTTAGTCGAAGCGTAATATGGACCGGACTAAAGGTCCCCACTATTCGATTCCGCCACAGTTTTCCACAGTTTGGGTTTTGTATTAAGTTTATTTGTATAAATATGCTAATTCTTGTTAAATGCATAGTAAATTAAATACTAGGCATAAATTTTTTAAAAATAATAGTTGCATTTCCTTTTATCTTATTGACATTTCAAATGACTTTTATAGTGACCACAAGCTAGGAAGTGAAGAGCCAACTATAAACAAAATGAAGGGCTCAAACCACAAGTCGGGAATTTCATTTGAAGGCATAAATACTTGCTAAAAAATTTCAAGTCATTTTTACACGGTGGAGAAGACATGCTTCACAGAGGTACATGTGTCCTTTTATCGAATAGGAATTTCATTTGAAGCGATAAAAACAAGAAAAATATGATAGAAACATCTGAAGTTACAATTATTACATAAAATCTCTAATACACACTATTTATTAAACATCACTATATATCAAGCGGGCACGATGGTGAACTTCTTCTTGACGTATGACCCTTGGTTATGATCATCTGCGTAACCATGGAGTGTCCTCGGCATTTAGCGAGATGCTTGGGTCTTTGGTCACTTGAAGGCGGGATTCGGTCATCCCTTTCATAATCTTGACTTGTCGACTTGTCCTCAATTCCCACGATGTTTCTTTTCCTGAAAGAACTATGTGGCGTTTTAGCTCATTGGTTGATTTGTCGTCGTTTTCCCTCTCTTGGGTTTTGTAGACATGTCTTTCACATAGAACACCGATTCACATCGCAGAAGGACGAATGGTTCGTCTTTGTACCCAATATTGTTGAGGTCCACTTGTTGTCATTCCATACTCCTTGTCATTTGTTACCCCGCCTCGGTCATCTTCACCCATTAGCCTTTGGAACAAAGGGACTTTAAAATTAGGTCGTAGTCTAGTTTCCAAATCTCCTCTATCGGCCATAATATGTTTGCCTCTTTCCATTTGGGTGCATGGCATCTCTGCGGACACCACTGTTTTTGGTTCGTGCTCCTTTTATCTTGGGCTACGGTGTAAAATGTATTTCCATTTATCTCGTACCCTTTATGCGTGAGGATGTGCCACGATGGTTGCCTAGCCAACAAATCTGATTGCTCATCAATATTGTCATCACCACGACATTCTTTTCGCAACCAACCGCTGAAAGTTTCCATGTGATGGCGCCTAATCCAAGCTTCATTCTTCCTGAAGCGGGATCGTAGGAACTCCTTGTGTACCTCGACATACGGCTCCACCACGGAGGAGTTTTGAAGAAGCTGTGTAGTGCGCTTTATTGAAATAATCGTCCCCGTGCATCGATATATGTTTTCTTCCCTAGTGTTCCCTTTCCACTAAGTCTCTCCTCGTGTCGCGATTCAGGAACACCAATCGGGTCAAGGTCGGGAATGAAGTCAACCTGAGAACTCAATGACCTCCTCTGTCTCGTAGCCCTTGGCGATGCTTCCTTCGGCCGAAACACGCCGGTGGTGAACATATTTCTTGAGGACTCCATGAACCTCTCAAAGGGAACATGTTGTGTAGGAACACAGGACCGAGAATATTAATCTCCTTGACCGGTGAACTAGGAGGTGTGTCATGATATTAAAGAAGGATGGAGGAACACCAACTCAAAGTGACAAGACATTGAACCACATCATTCTCAGAGAGTAGCTAGTTCCATTGGATTGATTGCCTTACGAGAAATTGCATTGAGGAATGCACATAGCTTCACGGTGGCAGGGCGTACATGTGGAGGTAGAATTCCTCTTAAAGCAACGGAAGCAATTGCATCATAAGCACGTGGCGATCATGGGACTTTAAGTGTAGGAATTTCTTCTCTGGCACATTTATTATCGCTTTATATTGGAGGAGAATCGGATGGGACCTTGATCTTTGTTTAGGCATTCAAACATGCTTTCCTTCTCTTCTTTGCTAAGAGTGAAGCTAGCGGGTCTTAAGTAATGGCGTCCATCGTCATCTTCTCTGGATCTTGAGTTGTCTCGTTCTTTCATCTTGTTGCAAGTCTGTCGTGCTTGAGTGAATCCTTAGACTTTCCATACACATCCATGAATCCTAGCGAGTTCACACAAAGATTCTTTGTCGGTGCATCACGTCGATCGCGTTGCGGACCTCTAGGACTTGCCAATAGGGTAGCTCCCAAAATATGGACTTCTTCTTCCACATGGGTGCGTGTCCCTTAGCATCTTCGAACAGTTATTTGCCTTGTCCCTTTCAAAGACTACTTGCACATCCTTGACCATATCAAGTACATCCTCCCGATTCGGTTCGAGGCTTGGTTCGGTGTTACGCCTTACCGTTAAAATGCTTGCCTTTCTTTCTTAGTTGGTGATTCATAGGAAGAAAACAGCGATGGCCAAGGTACCACGACCTTTCGACATTTTTCAAATATATCTTGTCAATGTCATCAAAACATTGTGTGCATGCATTGTATCCCTTGTTTATGCATCTGAAAGATTACTTAGAGCGGGCCAATCATTGATTATTACGAACAACAATGCTCGCGGTCGAAGTGTTCTGTTTGTACTCATCCCACACACGTACACTGGTTTGCTCCATAAGCGGGAGTTCCTCAACTAATGGCCTCGGTGAACATCGATGTTGTTGCCGGTTGCCTCGGGCCTTGGATGAGCACCGGCATCATAATGAACTTCCGCTTCATGCATAACCATGGAGGAAGGTTGTAGATACATAGAGTAATGAGCCAAGTGCTATGACTAGTGCTCGGTCCCCAAAAGGATTCATACCATCCGTGCTTAAAGCGAACCTTAGGTTTCTTGCGTCATCTGCAAACTCAGGAATTCTCTCGTCTATTGCTCTCCACTTGGGACCCATCGGCGAGGTGTCTCAACATGTTGTCTACCTTACGGTCTTCTTTGTGCCATCACGACAACTTTGCATGGTCCTTGTTTATGAGCAGACGTTTGAGCGTGGTATTATAGGAGCATACCACATAACCTTGGCGAGATTTTCTTCTGGGGCGTTCTTCACCCTCAACATCGCCAGGTCATCTCGCTTTGATCTTATACCGCGACGCTTTGCATACGGGGCATTCATCCAAATTCTCGTAGTCCTTGCCACGATCGAGGATGCGATCATTAGGACATGCATGTATCTTCCGGATTTCTAATCCCAAAGGCGAGCGACTGTTTTGCTTCGTGCGTAGTGGCGGGCAATTCGTTAGGCTTCGAAGCATCTTTTTGGATCTTGATAATTGCCCAAATGCCTTGTCGGATACACCATTCATGCCTTCCATTGTAGCAACTCGATGTTGTACCCAACTTTTTTGCCCATCTTGGTGGGACGGGTATAGTAATTTCTTGTGATCCTCTAGCATGCGGTCAAACTTAGCCTTCTCCTTTTCACTTTCGCAATCTCTTTGTGCATCACGAATGACATCACCAAGAGCATCATCTTGACGAGTGTGTCTTACGCTTGCCTCTTCTTGACTTAGCCCATTGCGGTATCATCGAAGTCACCGTATTGAGCAATAATGTCGTTAGGGTCCAATTGTTCTTCTTCACCTTCTTCCATTATAACCTGGTTTCTCCGTGCTTGGTCCAACAAATATAGTTTGGCATGAAACCCGACTTCAACAAGTGTGAGTGAAGACTCCTTGAGCGAATATTCCTTCAAATTCTTACAGGGGCACATGGACAACACATGAAACCATCCCGCTTGTTTGCCTCGGCCACTCTTAAGAAATAATGCACGCCATCAATGAACTCTTTGGGCGGCGATCGGCATTGTACATCCAATGGCGTGTCATCGTTTGCATTATATGACATATCACATAATTAAATTTCAAGTTTCAAATTTTTCCCGGATAGTACACATGATAGAGGCTACCCAAAAATTTTTAGAATTTTTGAAATTAAGATAATTTATTTTGAATTTTCAAAGAATCAGCACTATTTGACGTTTGCACTAGGAGCTTCGCCTTGCGGCGTATGGAGTGTCGGGCATGACGACGACGGCGTTCGACTCTGTGATTTAACGCAAAAGCAAGCTTAAGGAGAAGGGACATCAAGTTAAATGATAATTAATAATTAACTAAATTGCCCAAAGTCATTAAGGGTGAATGACCCTAGGTCAACAATCAATCCAAAAGGCAAACAATAACTAAGTGATTAAGCTAATTAAGAGATTAACTAATTACTTAATAATTAAATATTAAACTTATTTATTAAAACAAAATTAATATTTATTATTTTTACCCAAGAGGTTGGATCTGATAAGGTAAGACTTATCTCATCAAACACCCTCAAAGCTTAACCTAACTAACACATGTAAAAGTCATTTTTCATTTATTTAAATAATTATTAAATAAGGTGAAAAATAAAAGTCTTCAGATTGATCCCAAAATTTTTGTACAGATAGTTCATAGCCTAATTAGATGGCAAAACAATTTTCAGAATTTTTGGATCATTAATTTAGCCTACAAAATTCATGGAATAATAATTAAATAAATAAGCATAAAATAGGTATAAATTCAACTTTGTCCAAATAGTCTTAAAATTTTTATATGGACTGTTCACAGTGTAACTTAGTGGAAAAACAAATTTCATGATTTTTGGAAATTTATTGTGGCCTACAAAAATCATGAAAGTTCCATTTATGAATTAATTGGCAATTTTATAACATATAAAAATTATTCAAATTTCACATTTCATATTTTTCATAATGGACGGCAGGGTTAGCATCAGGAGCTTACCGTGAACACGCCGGTGAATACGGTTGAGTGAATGAACAGCTCGGCGGTGGTGGCAATGGCGGCCATGGCGTGTCCTGCGGCGGCAGCGGCGTTCGGCTCTGTGTGATTTAACGCCAAAGCAGAGTTTAAATAGAAGGACATTTAGTCGGTTGGTGTTACCAACCGGGACTAAATGTCAACCTTTAGTCCAGGTTGGTACTACAATCCGGGACTAAAGATTTAGTCCCGGATTGTAGTACCAACCGGGACTAAATGTCCCTCCTGCAAAAGCCTGCCACCAGAGCCGTTGGGCAGGGGACTTTTAGTCCCGGTTGGTGTTACCAACCGGGACTAAAGATCTTTTTGGTCCCGGACGCAATTTTCTCTGAGACTATTGTCCATTTGGCAGTTCGACCAAAGGTCTGTTCTGTAGTAGTGGCAAGGTCAGTAATGAGCACATTTTGGTGTGTCGCGTGGTCATTGCTGCATTAAGAATAACCACTAGCATGGTAGCTAGTCTTGTGAAATTCTCCAAAAATAATTAAATTGTAGGAAAATTAAACTATGAAAATTTCTACACAAATTAACGTACGAGTTTTCCAAAATTTCTACAAAAATTAAACAATGGAACTCTCACATTTCAAACAAGCTGTGAAAATTAGTTTGGATTGTTAGAATGCCACCATACACCGCCGTGAATTAGTGTGTCAGTAAAACATTGACCTGTTCACGTCCCCGGATGGGCCGGCCCTAGAAAAGCTCGGCCTTGAACAGGCAAGCCTGTGCTCGACCCTGTCCGACATAGGTTAGGCTTGAGGGTCAGCCCGAAGCTAGATAAACACCAAAATTTTGGAATAAAAATTATTATTTTAATTATTTTCTAGAATAAATTATTATTATTTAATTTATTTCGGAATAAATTATATTAGTATGTATTATCTTATCGGTTTTTAGTATTCGGGCCTAGCCCGACATGGAGCCTGGCCTGGTCCAAGCCCAAAAAATATTGGGCCGGTCTCGGGCCAGGCTACCATGAATAGTCTAGTAAAACACTAATTTGAAGTAAAATGCACAATTTTTCTCAATTCATTACTAACACGAATTGGTTGAATATTTCCAAATGGTACACACTATGCGGATCGAAGTAACCTAAGATAACTATGAGTACGATGATAACTTGTCTACGGTCTAATATAGGATCATGACTCTCAAGTAGAAATACGACATGTAACAAATTATTAATGATGCAACACTAGTGAATTACTTCGACACGATACTTGTCTCCATTGTAGAAAGGCTCCTTTTAACCCTAGTGATTTCAAGGGCATCCAACAATTTGTAGTGTCAAAAAGGGGTGGGTCCGCATCTTTTATAGAACTGAGTTCATTTGCTATTGCGCTGATGGTGTAGTTTACAATCAAGGGTTAACCATACCAAATTTCCAACCTCCAATGGATTCCCCGTATATACATGACAGCTTGTGTTGGTACAACTTAATTGCTCCTTAAATAGAATCCAATATAGACCCTTGAAAGTCAGTGGCGGAGTCAAGATTTCGTCTATAGGGGTGCAATTTTTTTTTTTTTGCGATTACAAGGAAGACACATATGCACACACTTCACCACACACACGCGTGAGTGCGCCTCATATCACATGTCTAGAAAGACGGAGAACGGGAATAAATCCGCGACCTTACAAAATATCTACTAAAAGCGCACTCGTGTGTACATAAAGGTGCGAACTTAAATGACATATTTCAACATAAAAGTTTAAATGACATAGTAAAGGTTCAAGTAGAACAAATTACATGTTTCTATAGTACAACCGACATCACAAAATATTGCTTGTGTTGGTGGGCTGCTGACTATTGATTGCTGAGAATAACTTAATGTAATTCATTGTATAGTCTGTATATTATACTAGGTATACATACTGTATAAAGAGTCTGCATACAAAAATTTTGGGTGTGCAAGTGTACAACTGCACCCCATACTCTAGTATGGCTCCGCCACTGTTGAAAGTCTAAAAAGAGATCCGCAAACAGGTTTTGCCGCTAGAATCATGTGACAACGTTAATTCTTGGATGCAAGGATGGATGAAAACGAGTAAAAATACACGTACGGAGTATATCACGTGACAACGTTACCACGCATCCTGAGCAGCATTTTCCTCCACCAGATGGAGCTAGACGGACGCTTCGCTCATCAATCGGCATCAACAGTATGACGACGACTCTTCTCACTGCTGCAATTCTTGGCTGCGGCAGGCTTGCATAGTTGCGTTGCATTGCATGCAGTCTCCTCTTGCCGTGTCGCTGGGACCCGGCCCGCTCATGGCCTTAGACATTTGCAGAGGCGAGAAAAAGTTTTCAATCTTCTTCTTTTGTGTGTGTGTAAGAGGCAAGAGCACGTCCCTACCATGCGCTCACCCATTGTTCTGACAAATTCGTCATCTGACGAAGCATACATTGATCTAACGTCAATCGGAGTAGCCTACAAACACTCGGTACAATAATGGTCATGTGTGTGAATCAAGCAGGCACACTGACATGTCTTTCAGTGACTATAGTGACAGTTAAACAGCAGCTACAAGTCAGAGAACTGGCCGACTGATACGGTACAAACCTTCCACCGTGTTGATTTCTTCTTCCTGATAGGAACCTTGCATGTGTTAACTAATTAAAGAGCTCTCTGACTCGCTATCCCGACGCAGCCAACAATATTTCACACCAAATTAGACCCCTTCTTCGTTCTCCACAGGTCAACATCACCATACCTTCTCAAACACCCCCAGCTAGCTACAGCTGCATGAAGCTTCTTCCCATCTCCTCCGATCCTTTGTCCCCTCAGTTTAATCCCACACTATATAAGCAGCCGATACATTACAATTCTCACATATTGCCTAGCAAACTCCATCGCAATACTTCGTTCATCAGATTATACACACACGCCTGTCAGTTCCTTCTTGCACTAGCTAGCTAGCGCATACCTGATATATATACGCAGGCAGCTCATATAGTTCTAATGATGACAATTTGGAGGAAGAAGGAGAACGGCGGGATGATCCTGAAAGGTTATGTTCCAATGGTGCTGGTCGGCGACGAGGAAGGCGATGAGCAGAGGGTCCTGGTGCACGTCGAAATGCTCAAGGAGCCGCGCGTTCTGGCGCTGCTGGAGATGTCTGCGCAGCGGTTTGGGTACGGCCAGCGGGGCGTGCTGAGGATCCCCTGTGACGTGCAGCAGTTTGAGCAGACCATCCGCGGTCGGCAGGAGATGCAAGATCATGCGTGCACAGCACACTAGCAAGGGAGACGGTGTTCATCGTTGATTCAAAGTGTGTTTGGTTGGTGGGATGAGGTTGGATAGGATGGGATGGTACAGGTAGGATGAGATCGTTCTGGATGAGATGATACAAGTATAGTGTTTGGTTGGTGGGATAGGATGATACATGATTTTGTTTGGTTGGTAGGATAGGATGGTCCTGAATGGTTCAAGATAGCGTTTGGTTTGATGAATGAGGTTATATTTGGATTGCACTAAACTTTGGGATGTTATGACACGTGGGGCCCGTATGATATTTTTTGCACTAAAATATGCCAAGAGTGATCTTGTTTTGTTGATTAAATGACAAGGAATACAACGGTTCAATCAGATCGTAAATCGGATACTCGGTTTAGGAAATATGGTCATTTAAAGCTCGTAAATCAAGCCGCCACGTCACCAAGCGCCTTGGAATTCTAGTGAACGGTGTGGTTCGGGATTTTTTTTCCGAACAAGATGATACAACATAAACATGAAATATTTCTATTTCTTGAACCATCTCATCCCGAATGGTTTGGTTCCATTCAACCAACCAAACACCTGAACGAGCTCATTTCCCGTACCGGATAGTTCAGGATCACTCCATTCAACGAACCAAACGCACCCTTACTCGGTGTCTTGTTGCATTGCATCTTTTATTTGTTTTTTATTCAATTTGTTTGTTGTATATATTAATGCTTTTCTATCTTCTCTTGTTTTGTAAGAGGAAACGAGATGCAAATGGTGAAATTGTATTATTGATTACAATTTTACTGTTTTAGTCGTCCAAAATTTTCTTACCTCTCCGTTACCCAAAACTGTATAATGCTAATGCTAAAATTGCAGGGGTAAGTAATGTACAATTTTAGCACAAATTTACTGCAATTTTTAGTTCTATTGATTAATACGGTGAACGATCATTTACTTGACATATTTCTTGCCAACTGTGCTTGTGTGTTCTTTTGCCTTCTGATCAGTCAGGAGATGGAACCCAGCTAGCCAACCAATGATAGTTGATATTGAGAAACCGTCGCTGACGAGTTCAGTCCGATTGATCACCTCGTAGACAAGCGTAGAATCACACAGAACAATACAAGAATAAATAGTAGATTGAACATAGAGATATGGAGAGACTTCTTTCTTCTCTTTATTTCTCTTCTCATGATCAACCTTTTACAATGATGTGCAACCCCTATTTATAGACTAAAGGCCCTGTTATGGTTTTAGATAGGATATTAACCCATAGACCGGCTGCTAAGCTAAACTCATGGTTTTCCAACAGTTGAGACAAACGGGCATAATTTTGTGTTTTAAGATGCAAGGCAGGTTTTATTACTTAAGCGCACACTAGCTTGCGACATCGCTGAGCACCCTGTTAGAAATAATAAAAGTCTGGTACTTCATGCCTGATGGTACCAACTGGTACAACCGTACAAGATTGGGTGATAACCGAATTACAACCAAATTTATAGCAGCCTTTTCTTTTGAGGGAACCAAATTTAACATCGTCACAAATCTATCAAACGAGCGCATACCATTTTGGAAAATTGGACCGCACCTACATGGTGATTTGAAGTGTTGTCGTTAGAAAAGTGTTCTAGGCGCGGCAAGCACCATGTCCTTATGGAGGGTGCCTCTTAGCGACGTATACAACGTGCCAGCCGATTTTCCAACAAATCGTCAAAGGGTCGATGACAGATGATATTGCTGAAAAAGTGTTCCAGGTGTGACAATAAGACGAGGCCAACAGTAGTAACTTGAAATCGATTCAATTGATGAGCATAGATCGAATTACAGACGAAGGGTTTCTACTAGCTACAAACTACTCCTAAGTGCGGAGACCCATATTTACATCCCAACCTTCTTAGCATATACATAAACAATACTTAAATATTATTACAGAATATAGTAAATTGGCTTTAGGGCCAAAGTTTACGGAACAGACCGACAAGCCAAATAGTTCAAGGTAACAGAGTAGCGGTGGAAAGTAATCATAGTGGCAGTGGAAAGAACATTAGAAGAGCTACATACAACTGACTGGGGCTAGAACTTAGTTAACGCCGTCTTCATTATTCCCATGGCCGGTTGGATAGAAACATCCATACATCGAGACTTCGTCTTCTTAGTCGGAATCCACATATTTGAGCAACCATGAGTAAAAAAGTACTCAGCAAGTCCTCACCGCAAATGCAATTATATAGATGCAAGGTTTCTAAGGAAGGGATTGTATGTTTATTTTAGCACAAAGTCAGTTTGCCCAAATACTATAATTATTTTTTAAACCTATGACTTAGCATGTTCAACTTTAAAACCAAAGTGTGTTTTGTTTAAGCAATTATTATCTCGTCCATTCTTAATCAACATGACCATGTCCTTGCGACCATGCTTAACTGGCATGTCCGAAACCTCACGGACAAGCTTAACAGACATGTCACAACTTCCGAAACAACTATGCTTAACTAGCATGTCACAGCTTCCAAAGACCATGCTTAACAAGCATGTCCCAAACCTGGCGACCATGGTTAACCAGCATGTCGCAAATACAACTACTATGTTTACCCAACATGTTTTAGTTCATAATTTTAAGTTAATAAAACTAACCAATATGACTTTCTTCACAATGCCCACGACCGGGGGGCACGAATATTCGAATATATTTGAAAAACACTCTGCAGAGGTTTTACAACTTTACCTACAAGAGATAATTAATTTATAATATCCGTTTAACATACTTCCATAGGTGCGAGACTAAATAATTATCACAAAGCTTTTTCAATCCTCAGTTCCGACACTAGACCCGCTCCGTCGGGTAAAACCCCCTCAACGACTGAGACAATGCCCGTTATGGATGTCCCTTTACGTATGACATGTTTAATGAGGGACCCTCCATTTTTGGGGAGTTAGGACCCTTCTTCACTTAATAATATAATAGGGGTGCAGGTCTTCACGTCGAAACTAAGTAAAGTAACAGGCCAATTCCATCCCATAACAAGACTTGTGGTTGCACGACTTAGTAGTTTAGAATGGAACACATGATTCGGTCCTTAATCGACTCAAATGAGACAAACCACCAACCCACTGTGTGCACATAACACCGATCTCAACCAACCACTTGCCCAGACAAAACCGCCCCAGTTTGGGTTGGAGGAGGGTAAAGTGAACGTTTTGATAGTTGATGGTGTCGGATATCCGGTTTTATAATTCAGGATTGATTTCCGAACTTTTAGGAGTGTTCAGGGTTGTAAAATAGATTTTTTCCTATAAAAAAGATACATTAGATGTCTTTTTGCTATTGTATGAGTGTACATATATATAAATCTAAAATGTAAAATAAGATAACCTCAAAACCGATTACAAGGTTGAGTACAAGGCTGATTTCCATATAATTGCTATGACGTGGGGTGACTGAACGAATACCGCTTGCTTACTGATTTTTAGAACATTGGGTAAATCGCATAATAAAAAACACAAAAGTCGATATAAATTTTCTATGTGCAAATTGGAACTAGTAACAACTCGGAAAGTATATTCATCACATACATATTTTTGTTTTGATTAAACAACAGAGGGTTTGTGTAACAGATGCTAGGCTATAAGGTGAATTTTGCCCACCACTTGCATCCACCCTGTCTCCTAAAAATTCCGAACCTAACCTGTCTGGCTGTCTCCCCAGGCTAGCCGCATCAAAATTTAATCAAGGCATAAAAAAAGTGATAAACCAAATAAAGGGCAATTCATTGGCCACGAAAATTTTGGGGGCACTTGTCATGAGAGAGCGATATTGGGTAACCAAAATATGGTGAAGCGAAGGAAAAATCAATTTCCACAAAAGTTTGGTCACTAACTTGGGGACGAAAATTCTGTTGACCAGCTAAAATTAGTTTTTACCTTAAAGAGGGTGCAGAGTTACATCTCATTCTCACCTACCCTCTATTATCGCCCTCCTCTCTCATGCCCGTTCTCCCTATGTTCCTTCCTTACTTTCACCCCATTTTTAACCTCACCTTCACCACCAAGTCTGATCTCCTGAATAGTTAATCCCCAAAAGCACAAATCATTGATCAACATGCACATTAAGCTCTGACAAGCTCATTCCAAAACTGATCAATAAACAAAAAAAATGGCCTCAAAGTCCCAAACACAATATCTACATCATACATTAACCGACCTAGTGTGCTCAATCTCTGATGGCATGTACCTCGCATTGAATACCAACACAGAGCAGCAAATCATACAGCAGAAACTTACAGCCGTGCTTAAGCCAGCTTTGGGGGCTCAACATCTATATAAGAACTAGTAATTTTTTTTCTTAGATTAGAACTAGTAGTCTTATTTGGAAATTCATTTTATCGTTCAGGAGTAATCTTCCATTACGACGAAATCCCTAGATAGGATACAAAGAAGCAACTTTGTTCAAGAATCAGAAGAACGGAAACAAGGGTCCTAGAAAGTAGCCTTCTAAACATCTTAAGAGAAATAATATAGATACATTTGGCTCAAAGGAAATGAAACAATTCCTCAGGACAATTAGCACTGAAATCAGACTGAGCATTAGCTATCATTGTATCACTATTTTTCATCTCTGGCCATATCAAAGCAAATTAAAAATGGTAGATCGAGAATTCCATATCAGTTTGGAATTTTGGATTTTGCCACAAGGACATGACTAAATGACCATTCTATAGAGTTCAATAGCATGAATGACGAACATAACAAAAATAATAATTAAGAAACTAAAACGAGCTCACTGATTTAGCAGAGGTCCGTCATGGTTGAGTTAGTTGTTTGAACGACAGTATTCATCCAGTATTCATCTAGTTTCTGGGACCTTGACAATGATAGACAGTACATACCAAATAATGTTGAAGGGTGCTAGCTGCCAAATTGTAACAAAACACTAAGCAGCGTAGATAACAATATTTGGAGTTTTTGAAGCCCTTGTTAATAAACTATGCCCTGTACTCCTATATTGCTTTTGAATTTTAAATTTGGAAGCGTTTAGCTAATGATTGTATGTTGGAGCAATGGAACAAGAAGCTTTCTTGTGAAAGCAATAACCAGCAGATGGAGGAAATAGCACTGAGATGCATGTCAAAGAAGGTTTCACTAAATAGTAAAGCACCATGGATAAACTGTACGAACCTTGGAGAACATGAAAGAGGAACTTTGAACTGACATTACGTCCCACAGTCAAAGAGAATGAAATCAAGGGGCAAAACTTAACTAGGTAACTATGCCAGTGTGTGATATGGTGCACAATTATAAATCCAGAACAACTTTTCTAGCATAGTTTTCATCATTCAAATGTGCTTCAATAAAATGTACAACATGGGATGACTTGAACTGAAGCATTATGCCACATATAAGCTTTTACTTTCTTTTTCGAACAAACAGCTAGCAGATCTAGTTATTCCTACTTACATAGAGATATTTGCATCAAGATTCAGGGAACCCGATTTGAACTTGCTCTGGGCCAACATTGCACTGAAGCGTACAAGTCAAGAAAACAACCTCACCAACACCACTAGCGTTGTCCCAGCAAGAGCTCAATACCCGGCTCCACGACATGCCCAAACCACAGGCGGCTCTCCTCCACGTCCAACCCAGACACTCGTGGCAGCCTTGTCCACACACCATCCACCACATCAAACATCACCAGCCTCCCGTCCACAGCATTATACAGGCAAACAATCCCCATTCTGTCCGCGGCCTGAAAATGCCAGAAACTGCTGTGCCTACCCGCCACCAATTCATCAAACACATCCACCGGCATCGTGCCCACCTCCCTCCATCCCACCGGCTCCTCCTCGTCGTCGAACCTCCACACCACCACGCGCTCCACCACCCCGAACCTCTCCACCCCTCCTATCAAGAACAGCTGCCCATCAAAAACAAACAGGTGGGCTGTCGTGAGGCCGTGCGGCATCACAACCGGCAGCACCCCCCACCGCCCCATCGCAAGATCGGACACGAGAAGCGCGTCGGGGCCACGGCCGAGCACAAAGAGTCTGCCACGGTCGCCAGCGACCGCGGCATTGCCGAGAAGCGCGAACGGGAGGGGGAGACCCCCCCGAGGCGCCCATCGCGGGGAGGGATCGGCGGAGTCGAGGGTGTACGAGCGGACATCCGCGCCTGTGGTGACGGCAACGAGGGTGTAATCGCGGCTGGAGGAGTGCCGGACGACAACGGCGAGGAGGTAGGAGCTGGCGGGGAGCGGCGGGAGGCGGAGGAGCGACGCGGCGGTGACGAGGAGGGAGGGGAACGAGGAGGAGACGACGGGAGGGGGAGGGGGAGGGGGAGGGGAAGAAGAATCAAGCGGAGGCGAGGGGGGCACGAGGAGGATGCGGTGGGAGAGGGGGTGGAAGGCGAGGCGCGGGGAGAGGAGGAAAAAGGCGTCGAGGCGGTGCGGGGAGAGGAGGGCGTGGAAGGCCGGGGAGCGGAGGAGACCGCGGAGGGCGCGGGAGACGGCGGCGACGGGGAGAAGCGCGGTAAGCGGGAGGAGGGAAAGGATGCGCTCCTGGAGGTGTACCGGGAGCGCGTCCCACGGGCAGGCGGCGGTGGCGGCCATGGTCGGGGATGGATTGGTGGGATGGGTGGACCGTGGTGGTGTATTGAGGAGACGAAATGGAAATGGGAGAAAATCAGAGGAAGAAGAGAGAGGCCTGGCTCGCGTGTGGGCCCGGTATGCTAGGACAGGCCTGGCCAAATGGGCCGTCCGGCCCGGCCCGACACGGCATGGCCCATTTAGGTACGGCCCATTTCGGCCCTTGTACTGTTTGTGCTGTGCCGGGCTGGCCCATGGGCCAGAGTGACGGCCCAAGCACGGCCGACGGGCATTCGTGCCGTGTCGGGCCGGCACGGCCCGTTTGGCCCATCAAAACAAAAAAAATCCAAAAAAAATAGAAAAATGTGTAAAATTCAGAAGTAGACATGAAAATTTAAAAAATTGAGATAATCATATTGAAAATGTAATAAAGAGCTTTATTGATGTCCAACTAGCTGCCTCGTTAAAACCTTTGTCAAGTAAAAACTCAAAATGAGAAAACCTTGACAAAGAAAAAAGAGTACTGTCTATAGCTCTACAATTTTACATACATGATACATCTTTGTTCTATGTGTCGGTGTCATTGTCTAAGTACAGATTTTCGAACACCTCTGACAATTCTGGATTTTCCACAGAGTATTGTGTTCGTGAATCGAACATTTCCCAATCCTTCACAGTTAGAAGGATCTCTACCATCTCACTTGTGAGACTTGTTCTTCTCTCTCTAATATCCTTCCGAAAAGACCGAAAGCGGACTCGGAGAAACCGTAGAGATAGAGAGCAGTTAACACATCACGTGCAAGTATGGATAGCACGGGATATGTTAACTTATGGGCTTGCCACCATTGCAAGATGTCGAAACCTTCTGAGGCGAAATCCACCTTATCGCTGTCCAAATAGGTGGATAGTTCTCCGCTCCTTGTGGGTCTTGGTGAGCGGTATTTGGTGCGAAAGAAGAAGAAGACGAAGACTGACTGGATGAAGAGGCACCAAGATCGTGCCCACATACTTGTCTTCCCACTCGAGGTGGGGGCTACTAGAGGTCGTTGCGAGCGAACTCCTCGGAACTTATTTTCATACCTTTGGTAAACCTCGTATAACCGAGAACGAACTTCGCAAAATAGTTAGTATAGTCTAGCCAGTAGCATCACTAAGAAGATCAAGTCTGATTACCAAATGCATCAATTTTAGCCCTAGGATCTAAAATAAATGCAAATGCATATAGGTAAGAGATTTCTCTCAATATTTAAGGTATTTAGATTTCATGGAAACAACGACCTCACGTAAAACTAAGTCATTTTCATGCATTTTCAATTGAGTAGCAATCAGAAAATAGTATGCACAATGATAGGAGATGTTGGATAGTAGGCAATGGACAAAGCAACAGTTGCCTCGTAAAAATTTCTAAAATGATAGTACCTTCTCAAAGCGAACCAATGTTGCTCGATTAATAACAAAGTACCGTCGATTGCTAGGATAGTGTGTTTGAATAAAAATAGAAAAAGTGCTCTTGTATGGTAAAAGATGCTTAAGCATGAGGTAAGTAGAGTTCCACCTTACCTCCATGTCCAAACCGAACTTTCTTAGACGTACACCCATCGCCCTGCAGAAGTTCTTATATTGTGCTATTCTTACGTTAGAATTGTTCAAGAAAGAAATCGCATCGCGAAAAGTTCTAATATACGGACTCAACCTCTTTAGACCACATTTGACTATAAGGTTGATAATATGACAAGCGCATCATTGATGTAGTAAGAACGAATTGGCATATGTACTCAACACTGGAGTAAGAATGTCCATGGCCCTAGAGTTTGAAGCGGCGTTGTCTAAGGTAATTGCGAATATTTTGTCTGTAAGACCAAAGTCTTCCACGATCTTGAGAATACAGTTCGCAATATTCTCCCCCGTGTGTGCTACATCAATTAATTTCAAACCTATAATTCTTTTCTCCATTACCCAGTCGTCATTAACATAATGCGCAACTACACTAAGATAATCCTCCCTAGCCCGACCACTCCATATGTCCGAGGTCAAGACCACCGAAAATGTGCACGTACTACATAGTTCCTTTATTTTATTACGACATTCATTATAGTATTTCACTAGATCCCTTGTTGTTGTCTGTCTAAAAACGGAAGTAAATCTAGGATTATGCACAGTCCTAATGTAATTTTGGAAAGAAGCAGATTCGCCAAAGCCTAACGGTAAATCCTCAGAAGCAATTAAACGACAGAGAGATTGGCGGGCTACCTAAGGATCGTAGTCCAAGCTAGATACCGTACCATCGGGGTTGTATTGCAGCTGCGTCTGCCTCATCGCCAATCCTTGCTTGGTTCGACACTTTGTAGCATGTCTAAGCAAGTGCCCCGTTCCACCTGTAGACTTTGCAGATAATTCATGCCGACAAATTTTACAAATAGCATATGGTACCTCATTTCCCGCTGCGTCTTGTCTGGTTGTCCTATCGAAATTCTCCCACACTATCGATGTAGATGGCCTCGACCTCTTTGCTCGGGTTCTTGCTGAGCTTGATCTCGATGTTGAGCGATGGCGGAACTCGACTTGCTCCTCGGTGAAACCTCCGGTTCGTTTGAGGCAGCATGCCATACCTCCATAGACGCATAATTTCCTCGATGAAAGTCTGAACTCACTAAGAGCAAAGCTATCGTAAGGACTGTCCATAACGAAAACTACAAAATCGAAACTAACATTATTACTACTTTAATCTTAGCATAATAATAATTGACAATAAAAGTATTACAAAAATAGTATTGTACCTCTTTATTGACTTGTCGATTTAAAATTGAAATTTTCAAATTTTGGCACAAATTTTTGAATTTTGCCAAATTAGCTCAACACGGATTTGAATTTGCACAACACAATTTCAAAGAGAATAGAGAATGAAGGGTCTTTGAATGAGGGGGGGTATGATGCCTATTTATAGAAAACATTTCGGAATTTTTTCAATTTGTTTGCTATTTTAAGCCCCCCAACGGTAAAAAAAATCACTCAACGGTCAAAACATTCACTAGCAGTAAAAAAAAAAAGTCGTTTTTTGGTAAAATCTTGCACGTCTTACGACCCACGACCTGTTTCTGGCAGCCACCCGCTTGTCTTCTTCTCTTTCTCTCCCGATCCTCCGTCTTCTCATGACTCATACATCACCCGTCTTCTCTTCTCCTCGCCTGCGCCCCGCCCTCCGTCCTCGCGGTTGCCATTTCGCGACCCGCCTCCTCCTCGCCTTTCGCCTCCCATGGGCCCAGTGTCGACTCCTCGCCTCCTGTAATGGCGCCTCCTCGCCTCCATGGCGGTGACCCGCCGCCACCTCACCTCCATGGTGGCACCTCCTCGCCTCCCATGGCGGCGACCTAGCCGCCTCCCAGCGTCGACCCGCCGCCTCCCAGCGGCGCCTCCTCGCCTCCCGTGGCCCCGCCACCGCCTCGGCTGACGACACCGACACACTGGCGCGCGCGCCTCGACCCTCGATGCCACAGCTCTGTCTCTCCTCCTCCTCCCGCTCAGTGGCAGCAACTTGGCGCCATGAGCCCACGACCTCCTCCTTCCTCCGCTCACGCCTTGGCGGCGTCTTGCCATGAGCCCGCGACAACCTCCTCCTTCCTCCGCTCTGCTCGGCGTCCCGGCTCCCAGCTGAGCCTCTCCTCCGGCTCCTCCTCCGGCTCCCTCCGGCCCGCCTCTGCTGTGCCTCCGCCTCCGGCGTCCCAGCTAACCTTCTTGCAGCACAAGGGTTCGAGCAGCCGCGTGCCATGCCGGCCGCCCACTGTCTTGAGGTGGCGGCCTGCACGCCCGGGTCTCGTCTTGGGGCAGACCTGCCCTTGAACAGTCTTGGTCGTCTGCTGCTTGGGCCGGTCAACGATGGCGTGCTTGAGCTAGCCCATTTGGCCAGCTCTATGCTAGGAGCGGACTTCTGTCAGAGAGAAACGAGGGGACAACCGTTTTCGTGGCAATATAAGAAGCGAATGGCTATATCTGATAGTTTTTTGAAATTAAAATTATCATTTTTCTTTTAGTTAGATGTGCTATAAAATTTGTATTGTTGATATACTGTAAGAAAAAATTCATAATAGTTGAATTTTCATTTGTTCTATATGATTTGAGATTTGCACTTTTTCCCATCCGATGAATTGAGTCCGAATTTATTATGATTTTTTATTCGGAACATAACGGGTTCACCATATTACCGTATTTTGTTGGTACATAATTTTTTTGTGTCTTTAAGAAGAATCGTGCGGCGCGGGGAGCCTGAAGAGGATCTTGTGGGGGGGTGGCGAGCGAGGCACGGGAGAGGAGGAAAAAAAGCGTCGAGGCGGTGCAGGAGAGGAGGCATGGAAGGCCCGGGAGGCGGAGGAGACCGCAGAGGCGCGGAGACGCAGCAGAACGGGAGAAGCGGTGGCGGGAGGACGGAAGGATGCGCTCTGGAGGTGTCTGAGGCCCCCCACGTCCAAGGCAAGGCGGCGGCGGTCATGGTCAGGGATGGATTGGTGGGATGGGTGGACCGCGGTGGTGTATTGAGGAGACGAAATGGAAATAGGAGAAAATCAGAGGAAGAAGAGAGAGGCCTGGCCGCGTGTGGGCCTAGTATGCTAGGAGCGGACTTCTATCAGAGAAAAACGAGGGGACAACCGTTTTTGTGGCAATAAAAGAAGCGAATTGCAATATAACTTCCGACAATTTTTCGAAATCAAAATTATCATTTTTCTGTTAGTTAGATGTGCTATAAAATTTGTATTGTTGATGTACTGTAAGAAAAAGATCATAATAGTAGAATTTTCATTTGTTCTATATGCTTTGAGATTTGCAATTTTTTTCCATCCGATGAATTGAGTCCGAATTTATTATGATTTTTTATTCGGAACATAACGGGTTCACTATATTGCCGTATTTTGTTGGTATATAATTTTATTTTTTATCTTTATTTTTTCTCAACCTCTCAAAGTACATGTGAAGAACATAACGGGTTCACCGTATTCCCGTATTTTGTTGGTATTTTTTTTGGTTTTTGTTTTTGCTCAACGTCTCAAAGTACATGTGAGATTTTGAATCATATGACGGAAATATGAGTTATTAAGACTTTCAAAAATAATTACAGTGACCAAGAACAAAAATTACATAAATAAATTACTGTAATTTATGTATAATGGAGTTGTAAATGAACTTTCAGAATGGGACCGTTTTTTACAGAGAAAACAGTCAAATTCTGTGTAGACAAACCCAAAAAAGAACGGTTTTACTATTGCAAAATCACCTAAAGATTTCTTAAATCCCAGTCAATTCTATGGCCGTCCGATTTGATTTGAGATGGATATGGACTCGTGGTGTTTGATTTGATTAACAGGCCCAATATGTGCTACGGGATGTTAATTGGAACCCGACCCATTAGGACGTGTGCAACTCAAGAATTTTTTTTCTAAATAATATTATTTTAAAAGATAATTGCAAAAATAAATAGTCGCTCTTGCAAAAATAAATAGTCGCTCTAAAAAATTACAAAACTAGGTCCTTGTCGTCAGTTCAACTAGCAACGACAGGGACCCTGTTCCCTCTCTATCGCCAGACCAGCCCCCTGTCGCCAGTTGAACTGGTGACTGGAACCCTAAACCCTAAACTGGCAGGTATGTTTACGATTTTCGTAGATTCTCAACGGTACGAAATCTGTTAGACTAGCAATAACATTTTGTGATCGTCGTATGTTGTTCTAGTGCAGTGAATTTTTGAAGAATTTTGCGAGGATGATTGAGGTATCAATAATTCGTAAGTAGGAAGGTTAGTGATATTGCGATGCGCCAGAGAATTCATACACGATGGAGAACTTTAGAGCAATGACCTCTTGCATAACATTTCTTATGTACATGCATTGTATATTTTGTAAGGAAACAAATGTGAATTTGTCATTACCATCAAAACTACAACAAATTACACTGATATTACATAACATTTAGCAAAATGTCATAACGCTTAGTTTTTATCAAAACTACGACAAATCACATTGATATTGCATAACATTAAACAAAACGTCATAACACTTAGTGACGAGGATCTAATAATCCTTATTTAATTATTTATCTATAATTCTTATTATAGATAATAAAACCATCATATGGTTCTTGAGTATACCCTTAATGGTAAGTAAGGGAGAACCTGGAGGTCATAAGTTCTTCTATGACCACCCCATAGTCGTAAATCCTTCTACAACTACCTCATGGTCGTAAGTTCTTCTACGACCATTCCCTAGTCGCAAAATTTTCTACGACTATCCCTTGATCGTAAGTCATATGATCAGTCTGTAGTCGTAAGCTTTACTACGACCACCACCTGGTCGTAAGCTCTTCTACGACCACTCCCTAGTCGATGGGGCTTACAGACATGTAGACTTGGTCGATTAAGGAATCTTCTACACCATATTTAAATATATGGGTAGTTAATTACGCTATTATTCTCTGGAATAACTGTACGTTTAACTCTCTGTCCTGCTGATAACTGCCTGGCGATGTGGGAACGTTACAACTCCAGTAATAATCTCTAGTAATTGCTTGAACATCTGAAGCGTTGAGGCGCCCTTTGGACTGGAGAAACTGACACCCACTTTGAGTTCTATATAAAAAGACAGAATCATCAGGAGAAAAGGGGGGAGCGCAATCAGGAGCACAAGATATTATACTCGAATCTTTCTCTTGATTTGTAACCAGCATACTCAATATATCCACACAGGAGTAGGGTTGTTATTCTCTCTGGAGAAGGCCTGAACCTGTATAAAAATCTCTGTGTCATTCTTTCTGCATGATTTGAGTCTTGGAGACCCCCCCCCGAATCAAACAATTATTACGTAAGATCGGTTCTAAAACACCGACAGTTGGCGCCGTCCGTGGGGATCTTCTGGTCAACAGGTTTTCCCAACTCTAATGCTTCCATGGTAGGAGAGTGGAACGAGGAGAACTGGTTAGACTTGGTCGATTACGTAGATATCGAATGGATGTCAGCTCCGGCTACGAGCCGAGTATTGTATCATCCGATGGTAATGTCACCTCCGAAGATCATTCTCCAGGAAGCCGTACCACCGATGGAGTTGAGAAGGGATGCTTATCCCCCACAATGTTATGTCCAACTGAGGGACCACTTTCCTCGGAGGGCAAGGGTCAATCCGACCACGATCAGGACTGTTCAAAGACAGGCTCACAACATAACGAGGGTTCCCCCCTCCAAATATTCAAGTCCGTTCAAGACAGTCCGACTTGGCACGGCAAGTCCTAGAAGCCATAATTCCGGAGCTTCATCAACATCTGGTGATCATCTCCCTCTGGTTAGCCCCACAGAGTATGGGGTTGGGCACGCTTTTCCTATGAGTTCAACCATTCCATCGCAGGGCTCACCTGCGAACGGAGACGGTTATAACATGAAATTCTCCGTCCTGGAGGGGCTTGCTCCAAGTCGCCAGACGGTGTCTTTCGACTACTTCTCAAGCGAGGAGACCTCAAGCGCAAGTGGAGATAATCAACGGGAGGTCTTCATCCTTTCCTCAGATAATGATCACTCTTCTAGAGACATGACTGAGGATGCTCCCCGACAATCACACACTATGACCCCTCGTAGTGATGACGAGGACACCTCCGGTGATGAACTAGGTCAACACTCTGATGAGCGGGAAGGAAATTCTCGAAATACTCACACTCCATTGAGGCAAACTCGAGGACCAGGTATGGACATTTCGGAGACAACCCGATAGAGAAGAATTGCGGCTCAGAGAAATCTGCCTGAGCGCATTCAGTATCAGTCAGAGGAAGCTCAAGAACTCCATCATATCAATGATCTTCTCGAGAACCCAACTTGAGAACTTACCCAAACACCCGACTGCGACCTCTTCGCTGAAGAGATCGCACAAAGGCTTAGAAGCACGATGGCCAGACTCGAGCACCCTCGCCGGCATCAACCCAGAAGTCATGGCGGTACGACTCCATCAGCTTCCAGTCGTTTGAACAACTCACCGTGTTGAGATCGACGCAACAACAGGTCATGTCGCTCTCCTGATCTTCACTCTAGTCGAAGGAGAGTTCCTCGAATGCCTGATGATGAACAAGCTCCCAGGAGAGGTGATCGTTCACCACTCCAACCCAGAAATCTGCAACAGCAGATAGAATACGAGGAGTATTTCCCTCGTAAGGTTGAGATCTACCACATGTCGGGTCCATCTACAACTAGGTATCGTCGTGTACGATCACCTAGTGACGTCAACCCATCTTTTCCGCAAAGAAGGCATCAAGAAGTCATTACCAGATGTCGGGTTTTCTCACCCGACCTCCGAGCAGTTCGTTGGCCGCCTCAGTTTCGACTAGTGAATATGGAGAAGTTTGATGGATCTCAAAGCCCCATTGAATTCCTCCAGATCTACACAACCGCTGTCCGAGCAGCAAGAGGAGGAGAGCATGTAATGGCGAATTACCTTCCTACTGTGCTTGAGGGATCTACTCGATCGTGGTTGTTAAATCAACCACTCGAGTCGATCTATTCATAGCAGCACCTCTGCGACCTCCTACTGGCCAATTTCCAGGGCACCTACTATCGCCCTGGGAAAGAGGACAACCTGCATAGGATGAGAAAAAACGACCACGAGACTCTGCGCCAGTTCATTCGACGCTTCAGTCAGGTTCGAAATTACATACCTAAAGTTTCTGATTCTTCTGTCATCAGAGCTTTTAAGTAGGGAGTCTGTAGTAGAAGGATCACGGAGGATATCGCTTTAAATCCTCCTACTACTGTCACCGAGCTCTTTGAGATGACCGATCGATATGCGACTGCTGCTGAAGCAGTCAAATGGAACAATACTATTGGTCGAGACGACAAAATCCCTCAAGAAGTAGGCGAAAGTGGCAAGAAGAAGGATAAGGAGGCCAAGAAGTCTAAGAACAAGATCAAGGGCCAGAAGCCACAGGTCGACCGTTCCAAGGAAGTCTTGGCCGTAAAAGATCAAAAACCTCAAGGCTACAAGCCATACTCCAATCGAGGCAAAGATAAGCGCCCCGAGTGGAAGAACGACAAGCCTAGGTGGTGCCCTTTCCACAAAAGGAAGGACATGACCTTCGCAATTGCCGGGTTTTCCAACGAAAACTCGAGGACTACTACAACGGCAAAGGACCACTTACTATACTCGAGGAGGTAGGGCAAGCAAGTGGTCGTAAGCAGTCGGACGACGACGAGGAGATGCCATTCCAAGATCTTGAGCATACCATCGAGCATATATATGAGGGATCATTGGCATACGAGTCGAAACGACAGCTTAAGGCCGTTGAACGTGAGGTAAACTCCATTGATCCTCCTCTTATCAATAAACTGTCAAAGTGGTCGGAAGTCACCATCTCTTTCGAGAAGAGTGATTGCCCGATCCCTTCTACTCGACCAGGTCGATTTCTGATCGTGGTCGAGCCCACCATCAACAACTGTCGACTAAATCAATTGTTGGTTGATGGTGGCAGCTCGTTAAACATCTTGTTTACGAGTACCCTGGATGAGATGCAAGTACCCAGGACTAAGGTAAGACCGGTACAATACTCTTTTCATGGTATTGTACCGGGGTCTTCGGCCAAACCTATTGGCCAAGTTTCTCTTCCTTTAACATTTGGTTCTCCAAGTAATTTCAGGACAGAGAAGATCTCCTTTGATGTGGTTGATTTCGATACGTCATATAACGTCATACTCATACGACCAACTTTGGCAAAATTCTTAATGGCTACTCATTATGGGTATCAATGTCTTAAGATACCAGGTCCCAAAGGAGTAATCACAATTTACTGTGATAAAAAGATGGTGCATACGTGTGACCGTCGATCCCTCGAGATGGTTGGCTAGATACCAATTCGAGAAGAAAACAAGGGGCAGCCTTTGACCAAGCAGTCGAAGCCTAAAGCTACACCAAAGCCGAACGACCAGGTCAAGGAGGTTCCTCTGGATCCGGAGGAGTCCTCGAAGACTATTCGCATAGGGGATACTTCCAACCCCAAATAACGCCCTCGTCACTTTCCTTCGGGCAAACGCAGATGTCTTCGCGTGGCAAGCATTCGACATGCCCGGAGTCCCCAAGGAGGTGATCGAGCACATCCTAGCTTTACGGCTTGACAAAGTACCCATAAAACAAAAATTACAGAGATTTGCACCTGATCGATGAGATGCTATAAGATCAGAATTGGACAAACTACTTAAAGCAAGCTTTCTAAGAGAAGTCGACCACCTAGAGTGGTTGGCCAACCCTGTAATGGTTAGGAGTCTAATGGCAAGTGGTGTATGTGTGAGGACCCCGGGTTATTTCCGTAAGACCGGGGCCTTCCCAGTCTTATGGAAATAACAGCGAGTATGAGACCATGTTGGCTCCCAAGATCAGCGATCAACATGCTCATACTCTCATTCAACGTCGATCACAGTCATACAACAATCATACATTGACATATCTAAAGATAGTGGCAATTTAAATCTATACTTGTTACCTTGTCAAATAACCAATTGTTTTATGCTGAAAATAAACTATTTTAGCCATCCTTTGACACCAAGTTCATTTACTTAAATTTACATTTTTGTACTCAGTTGGCTTGTCTATGTTGTAGGTAAGAACGTCATACAACACCGCGGTAGTTATAGTAATAAGTAGAGACGATAACGGTTGGTGCATCGGCTTTAATCCCAATCGGTTGCCCTTGGGTTGTGGTGCATCATTGGGAAGGTTGTTTTAATTTCCTTGACCTTCTGTTTTTATTTATTTAATGTCTTCCGCTGCTAATTTTTATTGTTATATTCGAAATGTGTATGCAAGTGATATAATGTTGTTTGGATATGTGCATGTTAGTAGCTGATCCTGGGAGCTAGCATGAGACACATATCCGGGTACTCAAAATTAATTTTGTTTCTTGCTAAGAGTTGTGTCTTTGGTGCAATCACTTGATTTGAAACGGGATCAATTTTGGGGTTCTCACAGCGTTGGTATTAGAGCATGCTGACCGTAGGTTAAAGCCGTAGCAATGGACGTTGTTAGGATGTTGGTTTGTAAAGAATATTATCAAAATAGCAAAATTTGGTAAAAATATAAGTGGTATAATTCTTTTCTTTCTTACCCATCCTAGCATCTAATTCTTACCTCCTTGTTCGTTTGATTTGTGCAAAATAATTTTCTCCATTGCTTCTCTCTCTTTTCCAACATTAGAGACGTTGAGTAGTTTTCGGTGAGAGCAATGGCGAAAGGACGAGAACACGTCGTATTGCTGAGATGTTAGGACTAAGTAGGGATTAATCTTAGATTATATACACCCTAATTATTATCCTTAGCTTGTAGACGCTGGATTTTGTAGTTTGAGTCTTTGCTCTTTTCTTTTTCAAGTAGTTGCGCATCGCCTATGGGCAAATGTATAGCAATTATGTCGGAAAACTAAATGTGGTTCGTTTGCATGTTGTACTGGTCACTTAGGCCAAAGCACCTTACTTTGTGTTGCATAAATGTGCATTTGTGCTGCATTCATGCTAGGTTAAGTCACCCCCATGTCATTCACTTACCTTATGCTTTTCCCTCATATCTTTTGTCAATTACTAACAATTCGTATGGCAACAGGATGTCAGGTCGAAAAACACATCTGATGTCGGCGGTAATGAAGGACTCATAGCCCGTGGGTCAGCAAGATGAAGTGCCTCCATCGCAGCCATCTATGGCAGAAGTGCTGGCCCAGATGGAGCGAAGCCGACAAGATCAGACTAAGATCTTGCAGCTGATTGCTCAGAACACTGCCAGGGGCCTTGGTGCTCAAATGGCAGCAAGAGAAGCTTGTTCCCACAGTTCCCGATTTGCTGATTTTATGAGCACAAAGCTTCCCGTGTTCTCTCGTTCTAAGGATCCTCTTGAAGCTGATAATTGGCTCCGGACCATCGAGCGGAAGTTGAACATCACTCAATGTGCCGACAATGAGAAGGTTTTCTTCGCCTCCAATCAACTTGAAGGAGCAGCTGGTGCATGGTGGGATAATTTTTGCGCCATACAGCCCGCCAGTCACGTTCCATCATAGGACGAGTTCCGGTTAGCTTTCCGAGCGGAGCATGTTCCCACAAGCATCTTGAGCATCAAGAGGCGTGAATTTATCATGCTAAAGCAAGACAAGAAGTCCTTGAGGGAGTATCTCTACGAGTCCAATCATTTGACTTGATATGCTCTAGACGATGTCTCCACTGATGCAAGAAAGCAAGACCAGTTCTTAAATGGGCTGACGGAAGTGATGCAGCTGGAGCTTGCTGCACACGACTTCCGCAACTTCCACCACCTGGTTGACAAAGCCATTGTGGTGGAAAATAAGATGCAAGCGTTTGTGGATTTGTGAAAGCGCAAGTGGGCTGCACAAAAATCAGCAAGTCACAATTCTCAAGAATCGCGTGCATGGAAGCCCAACTCTCCTGAATTTCAAGCTTCAACACCTCCGAGACCTCCTATGCAAGTTTCTCATCCACCTCAGTGTGAGATCCAGCAAGGGCAACATGGAAAGAAGCAAAGAAGCCGACACAACCGAAACACGATTGTTGCTTGTTTCACCTACGACAATTCAAGGTATTTTGCGGCTAATTGTCCAGAGAAACCCCAAGATATTTTTGATCAGCGCCAAGACCTTGAAACACTCCTTGATCAGAAGTCCACTTTAGCTCTTCAAAACATCGACCGTGGTCTTGTGAACCATGTTACCGCCGAAGAGGCACAAGAAGCAACCGACGTTGTGTTGGGCATCTTTCTAGTCAATTTGACTCCCGCAGCCGTGTTATTTGACTCTGGAGCCTCTCATTCCTTTATGTCAAGAAGCTTTGATACACTCCACAATATCTCACTCAGCTTGATGCTGGCGCCTATGATGATTCAATCGTCGAGCTCAGAAATGAGAAGCAGACATGAATGTCGTGAAGTTGAGATTGGGATTAATGGGGTCAAGTTTTCGGCCGATCTAATTGTGATCAATTCAGCGGGCATTGATGTTATTCTTGGGATGAATTGGTTGTCCAAGAACCATGGTCAAATTGATTGTGTCCGCAAGGCTGTCACTCTCACCAGTTCACTTGGAATGCGAGTTGAAATGGTGCCGATATTGGAGCACTCACATCTTTATGCCCTTAGTGGCAAGAAATTGCCAGAATTGGGTAAAGTTCCAATGGTATGTGAATTCCCGGATGTATTCCCCGAAGAACTACCAGACATACCACCTGAACGAGAAGTTGAATTTGTTATTGAGCTGCAGCCCAGAACAGCTCCAATTTCATGATGACCTTACAGAATGCCGTCGAATGAGTTGGTTGAATTGAAGAAGCAACTCACGGAGCTTCAGGAAAAAGGTTTCATTAGGCAGAGCTTCTTACCTTGGGGATACCCGGCAATATTTGTGAAGAAGAAGGACCACAGTTTGCGGATGTGTGTTGACTACTGTCCATTAAATGAGGTCACCATCAAGAATAAGTATTCGCTTCCACAGATTGATGATTTGTTCGACCAGTTATTCGGTGCACGTATATTCTCCAAGATTGACTTGAGATTGGGCTATCATCAGATTAGGATCATATCTGAAGATATTCCTAAGTCCGGGTGCTCAACTCGTTATGGCTTATTACACTGTCATGTCCTTCGGGTTGACGAATGCACCGGCATATTTCATGAACCTCATGAATTCAGTGTTCATGGAGTATTTGGATAAGTTTGTGATCATATTTATTGATGACATTCTCGTATACTCCAAATCTAAAAGGGAGCACGAAGAACACCTTCGGCTTGTGCTAGAAAAGCTTTGAGAACACCGACTTTATGTTAAATTCAGCAAATGTCAATTTTGGCTTAAAGAGGTTGCCTTTTCGGGTTATGTGCTATCTGAAGGAGGAGTTGTTGTGGATCCAAGCAAAGTACAAGATGTGCTTAATTGGGGATAGCCCAAATCCGTCCCTGACATCTGTAGTTTCCTTGGTCTTGCAGGCTATTATCACCGCTTCATTGAGAACTTATCAAAAATAGCAAGACCAATGACCCAATTGTTGAAGAAAGAAAAGAAGTTTGAATGGTTAGTGGAATATGAAGCGAGCTTTCAGATGTTGAAGGATCGCTTAACTTTTGCACCAGTGCCAGTTCTGCCGGACATTCATGAAAGTTTTGATATCTACTGTGATGCATCTCGCCTTAGACTTGGATGTGTTCTTATGCAAGATGGCCGAGTTGTGGCATATCCATCAAGGCAATTGAGGCCTCATGAGATGAAATATCCCACTCATGACCATGAGCTTGCAGCAGTAGTTCTTGCTCTGAAGATATGACGATATTTCCTTATCGGCAATCGTTGCGAAGTCTACACTGATCACAAAAGCTTGAAATATATTTTCACTCAAGCTGATCTGAATCTAAGGCAAAGGAAATGGCTTGATTTGATCAAGGATTATGATATAGGACTTCATTATCATCCGAGGAAAGCCAATGTTGTGGCCGATGCTTTGAGCCGAAAATTGCAATGCAATTGCATTTCGGTTAAGCCTACAACGAAGTCCCTTTGCAACGAATTCCAGCGGCTTAACTTGGAGATGGTTAGTGTAGGGTTTCTTGCTGCATTAGAAGTGAAACCAACTCTTGAGGATCAGATCAAGATGGCCTAGAAGAAAGACAAGGGTGTGAAAAGAATTAAGGAGAAGATGAAGGTCGGCAAAGCCAAATGTTTCTCCGAAGATAACCAAGGTGTCCTATGGTTCAGGAAACGATTGGTTGTGCCGAGTGACGCGAAGCTTAAGGAATTAATTCTCCATGAAGCCCATGATTCCCTCTTCTCTATTCATCCAGGAAGCTTAAAGATGTATCGAGACTTGAAGCAGAAATTGTGGTGGACTCGGATGAAGCATGAGATTGCACGTTTCGTTGTCGAGTGTGATATATGTCAGCAGGTGAAGGCCGAGCATTAAATACTAGCGGGTCTACTTCAACCTCTCCCTATTCCCGAGTGGAAGTGGGATGAAGTCGGGATGGATTTCATCACTAGACTTCCTAAAACCCAGCAAGGGTATGACTCTATATGGGTGATTATCGACCGATTATCGAAAGTTGCTCATTTTATTCCTGTCAAGACCACCTTTTCAGGAGCAAAATTGGCGGAGTTATACGTCTCAAGAATTATTTGTCTCCATGGTGTGCCAAGGAGAATTGTTTCAGATCGAGGTACTCAATTTACCTCGCATTTTTGGAAATGTCTCCATGAAGCTATGGGAACTCAATTATCCTTTAGCACTGCATACCACCCACATACCGGAAACCAAACCGAGAGGGTGAATCAAATTTTGGAGGACATGTTGAGAGCTTGTGTGCTATCCTATGGTAAGAAATGCGAGAAATGTTTGCTGTTCGCAGAATTCGCCTATAATAACAGTTTCCAAGGTAGCCTCCAGATGTCACCGTTCGAAGTGTTATATGGGAGGAGGTGTAGGACACCTCTAAATTGGTCTGAGCCCAGGGAAAGACAATTGTTTGGCCGAACTTGATAAATGAAGCTGAAGAACAAGGTCGGTTGATCCGAGAGTGTCCTCGGACGGCTCAGTCTCGTCAAAAGTGTTATGCCGATCGTTGACGATGAGAGTTGTGTTTTGAGGTGAACCACTATGTTTACCTTAAGGTCACCTCGATGAAGGGAGTACATCGTTTTCATGTCAAGGGAAAGTTGGCACCTCGCTACATTCGGCCGTTTCGAATCCTAGCGAAGCGAGGAGTGGTGGCCTATCAGCTGTAGTTGCCATCATCACTTTCTGACGTGCATAATGTTTTCCATGTCTCTCAGCTGAAGAAGTGCCTTCGGGTTCTGACCGAAGCAACCAGAGTAGAAGATCTTGAATTGCAACCCGATCTCACTTATCCAGAGCACCCAATTCGCATTCTTGAAGAAACAGAGCGCAAGACAAGAAATCGCATCATCAAATTCATGAAGGTCCAGTGGAGTAACCATACTAAGGATGAGGTGACATGGGAACGTGAAGACCAAATGAGAACTGAATATCCCTACCTTTTTCCTTCTGTCTGAAGTGCATTCGAATCAAGAAAGGAAAGGTTAAACAAAGCAATAGAAAGGAAAATGTGATAGCCATGTTGTTCTACCTTGTCAGGGTATCATAGCACTATCTTAGAAGGAAATCAGGACAACATATAGTGCATTTCGTTAGAGTTGAAAGAACCGCCTAGAAGGTTCCTTGTCGGACTTCTGGACTACCAGAATCTCGGGGTCGAGATTCTTTTTAAGGGGTGTAGGTTTGTAGCGTCCTCAAAAATCCTTAATTTGGATTAACTAAGCACATCATGTTTATGTGGGTAAATTATGGGTCAATGTAAAACTTTTGTTGTTGTAATAAAGTTTGTCCTGAAAATTCAAATTTCAACTTGAATTCAAGCTTTAAAATGAATCCAGAAAAAGGTTTGTTTAAAAGTAGTTGTAAATAATTTATTTAAATACTAGATTATTTATAATGAATTAATATAATTTTTCACAAATTTTTAGAAGTAATTTTGATCTCACCAAAATCCAAACCATTTCGCTAATGTAGATTTGAAAATAATTTAATTCTGACAATTTTTTGTATGAATAGTGCTTGAACTTAATTTTCCTAAGTCCTATTTGATTATCAGAATACTCACAAAAAATTTCAAGATTTTTAGAATTTATTATCTATTTTAAATCGCTTAGTCAAACTCTTTGCATTTCGGTCAAAATTGAATCTAAACCCTAGCTCCGATCGGACCATTCCGACTTGGTCTGACATGTCCAAACGCACTGCACCGCTGTCCGTTCAGACCGTCCGAATCAAGTCCGACTTGACCGCACGCGCTACACACCGATCGGACCCGACCGCCACTTGATTTGACTCAACCAGCTCGCACGCGCCGCTTCCTTTCTCTCTCTGATGCGCCGGGCCCATCGGTTAGGACATCGTCTTCCTCAGTGCGTTGGTGCGCCGCTTAGCTCTGAGCGGAGTTGGTGTTTCGCATGCGTGCCATGATGCCTCGATTGCCACCTGGTGCCTTCGTGTCCGTCTCTTAGGCATTGCCTGGACTTCACTAAGCTCCCTAATCCACTCATTCTCTCCCTCTCGCGCTCTTTTCTTCTCATTGCTCTCTTTTTCGTTACCGCCGAGGAAGAAGACGACCGGAGAAAAATCATCCCGGTGCTTCCCACGAGTCCGCGTCACCACCATCGGACTCCACTCACCACGCCGCATCCATTTTTGCCGGTCCAAGGTTTTCTCATCCCCTGAGTCACCGAGAGCATCTTCTTCGTCTTCGGCTTCGATGGCCATGGCCGTGTAGGGTGCCATCGCTCCAGTGAGCTATCTTCCACACCACCTTATCCCCTATGATCGCATCGTCTCATATAGTCTTCTGATGTGTTTAATTTGGTGCCATCTCGAGGGAATGCGACCCGTTCTTCTCCAACATTGGTGAACCGCCACCGCCTCTAGTTCGGACATCTCCGACCCCCTTCGGTGAAATTTTCTGGTGCGCCACATTCCTAGTATCCCGGCGATCCCGAGGCGCGTCTTCCCGAAGCCCCTCGACCACTGAAATGCCTCCTCCTTGAGCGCCACCTCTTCGGCTCCGCCTCCGATCACCGGGAGCTCGCCGCTGTCAACTTTCGGGCTCCGCGTCACTGTCATCGAGTTCATGAGGTCACTCTGCACACGTACGCGTTGGTCCCGAGTCCAGAGCTTCATCGCTGCGCTGATTAGCCATACACGGCCGCGCCGCTGCGCATGGGGAACTCCATTTAACCACCGGCGAGATTGAGGTTTAACCCTAACCATTAAGAATTTAAGTGATTTCTTAATGTTCATATGACATGTAGGTCCCAAGGTAATAAACCTGATTAACAATTTAATTTAAACCCGTTTAAGCCTTTAAGTGATTGACATGTGGGCCTAGGCAGCCGGTTAAGTGAAGGTGCCGAGTATGAAGTACGTATTCTCTTAACGAAAAATGTATTTCTTATACGGTTAAACCGAAAGTACGCTTTTGTAATTAGAAGACGTATTCATTCGAATACGCCTTTAGCATAGTTTCAGTCAAGACCAAGTCAGCTTTGACTGGGTCAAACCTTTGACCTCGGTCCCACTTTTCATTCTCTTTGGCTAGCCGAGGGTGAATGAAAAATGTATTTAGTTCATTTAGAAATTCCGAAACAATTAAAGTTGCACTGAAAATTCAAATAACTTGAAAATTTCATAACTAGTTCAATTTAATTCCAAATCAAATGAAATCAACTTTGTTGGTTTTCATTTTTAATGTACTTTTAAATGGAATAGGTTTGAAGTATGTTTATGTTCCAGAAAATTTTGGAGCCCAAATGATCTCTGAAATGAATTGTTTTTACATTAGAAATTGATTTAACTTCAAAAATTCATAAGTATTTCACTATCACTCTAAATTGAATAAAATTAATTTTGTTAATTCTATTTCTTGATGTACTTTAACTTGGAATAACTTTGATACATGTTTCGGTTATGGAAAGTTTTTGTAATTGTTTTATTTATACATTAATGACGTTAACTTTGTAAAATGTATATAACATTCTTATGAGCTCCAATTGAATTGAAAATTTCACCTAATTTCACCTAAAATCATACTCTATCCACTGTGTGAATTGCATGCAATTTTGAATGATTTAATATTTTCGGCTTTATTTGGAGTTTATTGCAATATCGTCTTTTCGTTAGGGTTTCGACGATTCCGATGTATTGTGAGTTCCATCAGAGGGTAAATACAAGTGGTACCAACAAAGGCAAGCAGTTCCCTCCTTTGAGGCACGTTGAATTCCTATTAATTTCGAAAAGTATATATGTTGATTTTCAAGTATTCTATGCATTGCTTTAATTTCAAATGCTGGTATGTCAAATCGGTAGCTTTAGATATGCCCTACTTGCTGCACTGACCTTCCTTGAATATTGATTACCCTTTTACCTTGAATGATTAAGGTTATATGTTATATGTGTTTGTTTAATGATTTTTAGAACGATGCTTAGCCATGCTAGTAGATGTATTCGCAAATGGTTGATGGAGCTAGTTCATCTGCCGAGACTAAATTGAATTATGTTGGAATTGAGGATTATGTTCAGATCTTGGATCTAGTTATTGTGAACATGTTGGTCATTGGGTTCTTTACATTTTAACTTGGACGGGTGTAGAGTTACGATGAAAAATTGTTATAGATTTATGTAGCCCCGTCTGGGTGATTAAGGACCGGTCTGTGTGGTTGTGAGACCCCGATTTATTAGGCTCATAATACTTAGTCATCCAATTGACCATAGTATTATCAACTAAATAAACCATGCCTCGAGATATTTGTACTTTCCAGAATGCAGTACACACAACTCATTACAAAAGATTGCATCAATTCCATTCCAACACATAGAAACAGAACAAGCAACAAACCGAAGTTAATATACATAAAGGATAATTATTACAAAAGAGAGGCCGACCGCCAAATAATAACAAGACTACTAAGATAACAATGAAGCAAAAGTGCCATAGAGATGGCCCAAAACAAGAGCCAACCAAAGTGTGCCTTCACCCACAAGGCAATCGACCGGACCGCCAAGCTAGTCGCTTTCCCAACCACAAGACTCACAAAAAAAAGTAAAGCCCTTTGGGCTCTACCTCCTCTGCAACAAAGTTATTAAGCAAAGCAAATGAGTACAAAAATGTACTCACAAGACTGACGTGTAGTATAACAGAACTATAGTTTAACTACATGCAAGCTTTATTTAAGTGGATGAGGCTTTGGACTCATTTTAAGCATAAAGCAAGTCTTCATTTGCAATAATGTAATAGATTGAAAGCGATTTGACAAAGCATTTTTAATTGTTGAAGTAACAACGAGATAATAACATAATAGCAACATATGAACAACCTGGAAGTGACTAACCCGTTAGCCACCACAATAATAGTATGAATTACCCATTCATACCACTCACGTCAAATTTTAATTAAAGGTTGTAGTCTAGTTCTCACGGGGCGTATCCGAGCGTGTCCATAACCTAGGACGAGGCTATTCGAATAGTTTTAACCCTACAGGTGTACCAATGTACCCACACGTCGACCGCCTTTTCGCCACATGATTTAGCACACTTCCTTTGGTATGCTGACGCAGCTAAGTCCTCTGAGACATTTCCAATGGATGATGCTAATTACGAGCAAGCAACCCACGGGGATAAGGACACATTAGACACCTAAGCTGAATTGCTAATGCTCCCTCCCACACCACACACACACATTTTCTTGTAAAACATACCAACCGACCAGCTCATAATTAACACCCCCAAAGTACTTAGTCAAGAGGGTCCCATATCCCCTCGTGTGGTTAGCACGCAAATAATGCTTTCGAGCGGTGGCGCAAGTAACTCGGTCCTAATGACCCAGCATACTACCACATCCAAAAACCACACCATCCATCCAATATGCCCAAGTCCAAATCAAACTTTTATTTTCAGATTTTGACTTTACAAAATAACAAAGCACAAGTGCTGGACATAAAGGAGTAATAATTAGATTTGTGTGATCAAGACCTTCGACTAAATCGATGATCGCCCATTACTACCGATAACTAGGCATGTCTAAGCAGTTTAATCGAAAACTACTAAGTGATAAGAGCTCATCCAACGAGCTCAAACCACAGCAAATAACCTAGGCTCATGGTAGTAGAGGATAAACAATTCCTACAGATTATGCAACTATAGGCTTGCTAACGATACTTTAACACAAAGCAGCATGCATACATACAAGTAAAACAATATATTAACCTTTAAAGTAATGGGACGATAGAGGGGATATGATCAAACTGCTTGCCTTGCTGTTGCTGATCAAATTGTTGCTGAGGATCGCTCACGGGATCAACACATTCATCAACACCTAATCGAAAAGACGAAAACAATCGATAAGAACGACGAAAACGACAAAGACAGCACAGCAAACGAACTCCAAATACTCTGAAATTTCTACAGCAGCAAGAGGATAATTTTTAGGGAATTTAGCAATAAGAACCAATTGATTTGGATTCTCAATGCAAAAGTTAGGAGCAAAACAAATCTGCTCAGCCCTAAAAATACCAAACTGCCACTATTCACTAATTTAATTATTAGGCAACATTTTCTAGAAGGGTGGTGATACTGAGATTTTTACTGTAAAACCAGCACCTCATGAGATGAATAACACAATTGAGTTCATCTCATTTGGAGCTATTATGCATTCTCTATAATTTTTCAAAAACAAGAACTTGAACAAAATTATAATGCACAAGAACTCTTTTTGACAATAGCAACATGCTCAAAACTAATTTTCACAGTAAGTTCATTAATAGAGGAACCCAACAAAGTTGGATTCACTCAAAAATAATCTACAGAGCATTAGTTATGTATTTTACAAGTTAAACACTACATTTAAAGTTAGTTTTAAAACCTATTTGCAAAACCATGTTCTGGAGCTGAACTGGGCTCATAACCATTTTTAGATTGGAGCCCAGGTCAAACCAGAGCTAACAAAATTTGAATCACCCTATTTGGATTTAAATTGACTTAGTTATGCAATTTTTAAAGTTCATACATTTTTCAGTTTATAATTAAGACCTCACAAGAGGTCCTAAGGACTAGAACGAACTGGGAGGACATGAGCCATAGATTTTGAATCTAATGGCTCAAGACCTCCAGCGCCGATCTTGACATGCGCGCTCATGAGATCCAGAGGACATGGGCCGTGGATCTTGGATCCCATGGTCCTTGTCCTCCCAGCGGAAACGCGCACGCGTCCGCGCGAGATAGAGGTCGTGGCCATTGATCTTGGATCCAACGGCTATGACCTCAAGATCTCGCGCGCTCGCGCTGCTGGATCTCATGCGCGCGATCAGAGAGGAGGTCGTGACCGTTGATCTGCGAGATGGACGGCCCACGACCTCGCACCTCACGCACGCGCGCGCGCGGGCGAGTTAATGTGCGGGACAACGAGGAGGTCCGCGCGCGAGGTCTTAAATGCGCGCAAGGGACAAGATTAAAGGCATTAAAAGCTAAACCCATGATTACCAAGGTTAAGCAATGATTGGCGCATTTAAGGGGGAGGATCTTTGTCCGAAGGTGACACGGCCGCCGCCGTTCGTCCCGACAAAAACCGAGCTCGAAGAAATGGTTCTCGCCATGATGTAGACCTTGCGGCGACATCCAAAGCACCATTGTGTGCGCAATAGTGTTCTTGCACACAGTGGGACCACTCTCGGCAGCGACGACGGCTTTGAACGCCGGCGAGCCGGAGATGGCCAAGGTGACAAGCACGGGCCAAAAGACAAGCAGCAAGATTTGAGCTCCGCAGCGACATTCAAGCGGGTGCCAAGCCTAGGGACTACCGGGGATTACAGGGGTCCAGAGGATCTTGAGGAGGCCGTGGAGGGAGGACCGGAGTTGGAGAAGATGGGGTTGCTCCACGGCCAATGCTCGGCTCCGGCTCCTAGTGAGGCCTCCTCTGAAAATGTCAACCTAAACAAGGTTAGGGTCAACACCGAAGGCAAGGGAGCACAAAATGAGCAAGAAGTTGAAGAGGAGCCATGGAACAATGGTGCCACCGAGGGCTCCAAGCTTCAACAATGGCGCCAAAAGGGAGGTCGGTGGAGAAAGCTCAAAGACAGTGCAAGCTAAAGCTTGGAAGTGTGCCAAAGAAGCTAAGGAGGAACCCAATGGGGTTTTATAATTTGGATAAGCAGGGCACATGAGCTGGGTTAAGCTCATGGTGAGCTTAGCCCATGGCTCGGTCCAGGGCTTGGACAAGACGTGGAGCTGATATGGGGACAGGTCTGTGCAGACTGGAGAGGCGGAAGGCTGACCAGCATTTAATGCGGGTCAGCAAAGAGTCGTTGAAGGTACACAAGTGACAGGCACGCCCTTTTCTCCCTGCCTAGGAGCACGCATGCGTGACCAAGGAAGGAGAAGAACAGGAGAGATCATTTTGACCGTTGGATAAGACTTCGGGGAGGTCCTAACCATCGGATGTGATTTTTGAACCGTTATGTTTTAAGTGACTGGGAGGAGGTCCCAGCCACACGATCTTGGACGGGGAGGTCGTGGCCCTCCGATTTCCTTAACGCGGATGCGCAAAGGAAAAGGGAACAGGAGGTCCAAGGCGTTGGATCTAAATCCAACGGTGCGGACCTCTGAGGACTTAACGTTTGGGCACGCCATGACCCAAGATGTGGAGGTCATGGCCTTTGGATTTAAATCCAAGGGCACATAATGAATAGGGAGGACTTAGACGCTGCAAGCATAACGCACAAGAGAGGTCATGGCCTTTAGATTTAGATCTAAGGGCTACGACCTCATGTCTTGCGCCGAGGTCTGATCGCGCAAGGCGAGGAGGAGGTCGTGGCCGTGGATCTTAATCAACGGTGCACAACATGAGATGGGGAGGTTTTGTCTTGTTGGATATCATTTGGGAGGTTGTGGGCGTTGGATTTGATCCAACGGCGCACAACAATTGAAGCGGGAGGTCTGGGCTGCGATGATTTGCGGCGAGGTCGTGGCCTTTGGATTTAAATCCAACGGCTCGACCTCAACAAGGTGGAGAGGAGGTCGGAGTGGTTTGATAGCGAAGGGAGGTCATGGCCATAGATCTTTGATCCAACGGCACAATCCCTCGATGGGTGGAGGACCTCACTGTGGATGTTTGAGGAGGAGGTTGCGGCCTTTGGATTGAATCCAACGGCTACGACCTCAACAAGGTGCAAAGGGAGGTCTTTGAGGTTTAAAAACACGGGGAGGTCATGGCCATGGATTTTTGATCCAAGGGCAGTGACCTCATGTAGGTGGGATGCCTTAGTGGTTTAACACTCGAGGAGGTCATGAGTCGTTGGATCTTAGTCCAAGGGCTATGACCTCACCAAGGTGGAAGGTGGACTTTGAGGTTTGATAACAAGGGGAGGTCATGGCCATCGGATTTTGATCCAAGGGCAATGACCAGATGAGGTGGGGAGAGGACCTTGCGGTGTTGACCGCGGAGGAGATCGTGGCGGTTGGATGTAAATCAACAGTGCGACCTCATCAAGGCGGGAAGGGAGGTCTGATGAGCCTGGGAGTGGGTTGGGTTGGACCAACTTTGCAAAGCGGCTAGCCCAAGGAACAGTGTAAGTTCATAAACTCAATTTTAACAGCTGAGACTTTGCAGAATTGTTTGGGATAGCAATTTAACTCTAAAATTTATGAAATTTTAACTGGAGCTTGCTGACATCATGATTAACCTTACATAAAATTTACAGAGGTTATTATGCTATGCATTTTTCTCAGGAATTTCATGAAGGCTGTTCAAGAAATTGTTCTACCTCCAAAAATTATCAAACAAGTTTTATAACTCATGATATTTTTCAGAGGGGTCCCACAACATTTCTAGGACCAAGGAAAAATATCTCCAAGGGTTTGGCACAAGATTTGTGACAAATGGGAAATGAGTTTGACTTTTGGTCAACAAGAGCTTATGTTTTTGGATTACACAACTCTTGGACAAGAATCTCATGAGAGTTTTAGGGGTTTTCAAGATGTGAGAAAAAGTTTTAATTTCTACACATTTAATTATATTTGAACAAACCCTGTTTAGGTATTTGGGATGTTACAGTGGTGTTGAACCAAGTCACACGTCTTCACAGATGGTTTCATCTACAAACCGTCTGTGATAGTCAACTATCACAGATGGTTCTGAGTTAATAACCGTCTGTGATAGTATGCATCATAGATGGTTCTAAGTTAATAACCGTCTGTGATAGTATGCATCACATACGATTCGGAAACCGTCTGTAATGATCTTATGTCATTATTGACTCATAAACTTAGACGGCTCACGAAACCGTCTGTGATGACGTTTTTGAACCATCTGTGAAGACTTTTTCTGTAGTAGTGTAAGACTCTATTGTTTTTGTCTCTCTGTCCAAAATAATAGAATTTTAAGAACATACTTTCCTATTTTTGCTCCCTGTCCATGGAAAATATAGTATGGCAAGCTTTCTATATTTTTCTAATAACATATTTAGATTATGCAGAACTCGGGGACAACAATATTTAAAATCATGAAAAGATGTTGATTAAGTACAACCTAATCAGGACCCGTATGTATTTTTTTATGAGCATTCCTTTAATTTCTAGCTTTTTAAAAAATAACTTTTGACCACGTATGGTGATCTTTTTATTTATTTATACTAGATGAACCATCTATAAAACAATGTGAATAGCCTGCTCTCATGTGTGATGGAAAACTCAGAGCTTGCAAATTTCCTTTTGGAAAACAGAGAGTTCAAAAACATCACAAATAATTCTAAAAACTCATAAGTACAAATAAAAATAATTCAAATTCATCAAAATATGATAAATTCGAGAAAAAAATATATATTAAATTTGCACCATTCATATGAGATCCAAACATCCACACATTCAAATGAAAGAATACAAGCATTCATACATGAGTAATTTGATCCAAGCAAGGAATAAGAAAGATGGCCCAAATACAAAATGATCATAGTCCGATCACACATATTTGAACCCATCTCCAACCCGCTACTCTCAGCCTGTATGGCATCATGTTACACTACACCATGAAAACAAATAGCCTGGTCAAGTATCTAAACGGTGTCCTGATCTTGGAACCCAGAACAACACAAGAACAAAAGGCCAAGATGCATAAACAAACGATGTAATAGACATGAACTGAAGATGATGGCAATAAGCTCCCAGATGCACTGCAAATTTCATGTAAACAAAGCAACAGATAATTTAAGTGGTTTCTGCACAAAATTTGAGTTATTCTGCATAGATAGTCGAAACAACACCAAACAAAGAAAGGCCCAAAGAAAACGTCGCTGGCTCGTTGACAGTGACCCAGTGCTTCACCCTGTCCCCGAAATTCTTGAAGCACACCTCGGCATAAGCAGTGTAATCCTTTCTGCACCACACATTAGCCCTGCCAACTTAATTCCTTGAAGTGAATTGTCTGAATTTTCATGATCCGGATGCTAACATTCGACTTGTAACATTGTGCTAAATTAAGTAGGCTTTTGGGCGCTTACATGAATCTGGGGCTAAGTAGTCCACCATATTCATCCTGAAGGACCTGAGGAAGATCAAAATGGCTGATAGTGGCATGAGGTTGTATTCCTACCAAACATGACAGCAAAAGGAGCTGGATTAGTCGAGCTTCAGTCAAGCTTGAGAGAACGACATGTTTTTGTACGGTTCAATCTCACATCAACAAGAAGAGTTGCATCACCATGTCAGTTTTCAGAGACAATTCTATACCGTGTAGTATCAGTTCATCTATCAAATTGTAGTATTCTTCCAGGCCCTTTGGGTTGATCTGCCCTCTTCCATCTACACAATTTGATGCTATCAGTTTTTTTCACAGAAAGATATTAGCGCTCTATTTGTAGCTGTAACTACCTGCAATAAGCCGGGGCCAAGAAATGGAGAATCTGTATGCGTCTAAACCCATCTCATGAATAAGCTTTACATCTTCCTGACATCAAAGAGGATCGAAGCCTGTTTTCGTATAACTTGTGCTACATCTGAACCTTTTTACTGTACATGCACGACACTAACCTTGTAATGGTGATACTGATTATCCGATTACCCATATTTTTTCTTTGTCTCTATACGATTATCCGTTTTTTTTTCCTACTTCAGATTTTCTGTATGGGGCCCTCGTCACACCCTCCGCCCACCCCCACCCACCACATAAAACAACAGCGTCCACACCATTTTGGCGCCGGTTAACTTCTGGTATAGTTAATGAGGAAAATGAAACTAGATACGGCTCTTTAAACTGAGCAGCAAACCTTTTGTTGGTTGATCGTGCACTCGAACAAGTAGAGCAAGTACCAGTAATGTAGCTTGATTCTCAACCCTAGTGGAAGGTCTTATATTGTCCGCTTGTAATAAGATGGACGTGGAGGGTCTTATATTGTCCGCTTGTAATAAGAAGATGGACATATTTAGCAACTTTTTTTTTTTTGCAAATGGCATAAATGATCGAGACCATTGGTGTCGTTATAGGGAACAAAGGCTCATAAAAGCTCCCAATAGAATGATTGTTCCACTGACTACAGTGTAGGGTATATATATATGGACTTGACCTACTATACTGGAGTGCTATAGGTGTGCACACTGACCTACACGTTGGGTACTGTTCTAGTGCACTTGGTGCAATGGAACAAAGCTCACGTGGGTGATATCAGATTGCCTTATAAGCAGCGGCACAAACTAAAGGCTCATCTTGGTTATGAGAATGCCTTATTTACAGCGGCAGAAACTAATGGAGAATGGCTATAACATAGCTTTACCTTATTTGCAACGGCAGAAACTAATAGAGGATGGCTGTAACATAGCTTTACTAATCCTGATGGCCTCGAAGCATCCGTCAGACAATCTATTACTTTCCTTGACGTTGTAAGTAAACCGTGTCACCTCTACAGGAGAAGCATCCGTCAGGCAATCTATTACTTTACTTTCCTCTATTACTGTAACATAACTTTCCTTGATGTTGTAAGTAAGACATGTGGAATATATCCTCAAGGAATACAGGAGAAAAAAATGCAAAAAAAAAAAAAAACAACCAAGCCTTGGAGTCATTTTGTTCTCCACAGCAACCCACCTTAACCCTGTCACCTCTACCCAGACGCACACCTCGTGCTCGGGCCGACACAGCACGATGAGCACGGCGGACACGCCTCCCATGGCCGCCTCGAGGAGCTTCGCAAGGGAGAGCCGGAGAGGCACGACCGCACGAGCACCAGGGACGCGGGGCCTCAGGGAGCCTCCCACGGCCGGCACGCCTCCTTGCGCCTCCCGCCGCCTCGCCGCTCTGCCGCACCTCCTTGCCTCCCGCCGCTTCGTCTCCCGCCGCGCCTTCGCGCTGGACCAAGACGACCAGGCCAGACCATGAGGCAGCGGTAGAGGCCGGCGATGTCGGGGCACAGGGGAGCCGGAGAGGCGCGAGCACCAGGGGTGCAAGGCCGAGCCCAGCGGCTTGGGCAGCGGCGTCATGGGGAAGCGGCAGGTGGCTCAGAGGAGGAGCCATGGGGGCGGCCCAAACCGGAGGCCGACGGCGCCATGAAGCCGGGCGTAGCACCGTGGGGCCGAGCCATAGGGGGAGAGAAGAGTCGGCCGCCGACCGGGGAGGGGCGGCGCACAAGCGTGCACGCGTCGGAGCGGTCCGGGGAGGCACACGGGTAGCCGCGAGAGAGCCAGCGGCAGCGGCGGCGTCGGGCCACCATGGAGCACCAGAGCCCCAGAGGGAGACGGCTCCAAAGACCGGGCCGACGATGGGGGCCATAGGGGAGGCGCTCGATAGAAGAAGAAGCAGAGGCGCTCGGGAGGGATAGGGGAGGCGCTCGGTAGAAGAAGAAGCACCAGGAGGGGGAGGCGATGGGGGGCGATGGAACCGAGCTTGCCGGGAAAGCAAGAGAAATAAGCAAGAGAGAGGGGGGGGGAGATTAGGAAGGAAATAAAGAATAGAGGGAATCTGGGTGGTGGTGAGGACAGAAGCTTTGGCTTTCTTTCAAATCGAGAGAGACAGGTAGAGGGAGTCCGAGGAAAAAAGATATAGTGAGACAGCGAGTGACCGGTCATATCTTTTTTCAATCGCGAGAGACAACAGGAAAGCACAGTCATGTCTTTTTTTCAATCGCGAGAGACAACGGGCAAGCTGCAAGCACAGAGAAGCAACAGGCAAGCCATGAGAGATAGAGTGACAACGGCTCTACGCGAATCGTGAGACGCGAGACATGACATGACATGACATAAATTTGATGTGATAAGCACAGAGAAGCAACGGCTCTACGGGTGTTTCTTCTCTCCGATGCTTCGCGCGTGCTACCGTGCCTATAAAACGAATGCCTGCACCACACGAAGCTCCATGCTCATTTATTCATCCACTCTCAGCTCACCTCATTTCTTCAACATCTAACAAATATCTCCATTTCTTCAACATCCATCTACTCTCTCTATTTATTCACCATCCATCCATCCATTATGCTACCAAGGAGTCGGAGCACCAAGGAGCTCCCGAGCGGTATGCTACCGAGGAATCATAGCACGAAAAGGGTAGTAGGGCGACTTAGTACAAGCTCTCGCCGCCGCTCCCCTAGTCCTCCTTCGGCTCTGACTCCCGTTGATGCTCACCAGTTCTTGCCAAGCATGGGAGACTATGGCATGTATGACCGTCATATGGATGGTACAGAGGGGTATGAGGAGTACTAGGGCGGTCCAGAGCCAATGGGGACTCCAGAGTTCTCTCCCGTGTCCACGAACGGCAACATTGGTAGGTCTGGACGAAGGGAGAATTGCTGGAAGCACATGACCTGGAGCCAGGAAATCCAAGACGGCAAAACGGTAGATATCACAACCTGTAATTATTGCCAAGCTAAATTAATTGCTTGTACAACTGCAGGGACATGGCACTTGAACCGGCACTACAAAGCATGCTTGCGCAAGATCGGGGCGCAGAGCCGAGGGGGAGGAGTACAAACGCAGCTAAACTTCGAGGCCGGTGGCTCTGTAAGTACTTGGGTATACAACCCTCTTTCTGCCTGTGAGGAAATTGCTAGATATATAACCACTACATTTGGTATTTTACGGATGTATCATAAGAAACTAGCAGAGCTAAAAGAACTATTCTTACAAGTTCAGTTCTCTTTTGCTATAACTTCAGACATTTGGACATAATCACATTAGAAAAGTGCCTACCTTAGTGTTGTAACCCATTATTTAGACGACAATTACAAGCTAAACAAGAGAGTCATAGGGTTTAAGGTAATTAACAAATCACACACAGGAGAGGCCATTACCAAGTGTATACTACACATACTTGATGATATTAAGATAGATAATAAGATTGCTTCTATAACTCTTGATAACCCATCAGCGAACACGACTGCTATGAACATCCTCACCCCAAGATTGTAGACGTATATTGGTGGTTATGTTCTCCACTAGAGATGCGTATGTCATATCTTGAACCTTGTTGTTCAAGACAGTATACAAGCGATTGACGGATATTTGAACAGTGTCTGCGACACCATTCGCTACCTCACAAATTCTTCACAAGTGGCAGCCAGGTTCGCGGAGTATTGTGCAACCAATGGGAAGGAGCCAAGAAAATTCGGTCTTGACATGAAGGTGAGGTGGAACTCGACATACATCATATTAAAGAAGTTATAAGGGTACGAACATGTCATATCTGTTTTTATCAATGCTAACTCTCAAAACAATGAATTGGTAGTTATTAATTCAGATTGGCAGATTGATAGTCATTTTCGAGAGTTTTTAAGACCTTTTTATAAAGCAACAAAGATGTTATCTCGTGTTTATTACCCTACCTCTTCCTTAGTTATAGAATTTATTTGGTTAATTGCAGACAAGATTGCCAAATCTAGGGAGGATCCCCTTTTAGGTCATGCTGTCGCACTAATGGAGAAAAAATTTATTAAATATTTCAGTTCTATTTCGCACCTGTATTGCTTTGCTATTATTTTCGATCATATGAAAAAGTTGTCAGGTTTGCATATCGGTATGGAGGGAATAGGTGAATGCCTCGGTCTTGATTACTCAGAAGCTTTCGCACATACCAAAGAGAAGCTTTTTCATGTTTTTCGCATGTATCATGACAAATTCGGCAGCAGCACGAGATCGGAGGCCTCACAGCAGATGCAACAAGGAAAGAAAAGCTTGACATCCTACTTGTGGAAGAAGCTAAAGGGCATGTCCAGTTCTTCATCCTCTCAGTCTCAGGCAGCCCCCTTGTGGAATTTTGTCTCAGAGCTAAACCACTACCTGGAGCATGATTTTGCAAACACCAATCCTAATCTTTCCGGTGGAAAGATATACTTGCTCGAGTGGTGGAAGAACAACAAGCGGATATTTCATGTGCTGTCATGTTTCGCACGGGATGTTCTACTGGTGCCGGTGTCCACTGTCTCTTCAAAAGCAACGTTCAGCATGGTAGGGAGAATAATTGAAGAAAGAAGATCATCCCTCATGCCTAGAATGGTGAAGGCAATCACATGCGCCAAGGACTGGGAATTGGCTAAAGAGTGGCAACAGCATCAACTACAGGATCTTGAGATCGTGCAGGCGCACGCTGACCTCTAACGCATGAATGATCTCAACATTGATGAGTAGTTAGTATGTACGCTTGTTGTTATTGTACTCTTTTCCTTACTCAGGGAACCTCACTCTGGGGCGTAAGGTTTTTAACGAGCTAGTAACATTGTATCTATAAAATATCAAGAAAAATTCACTTTTTCCCCGAAATATTTATGTGCCCATGTTTTTACGCAATTAATTCAATTTTAACTAGGTTTTTAATGAGGCGAGCACGAGAGGAATGAAGATGGCGGTCGCCGCCGCCATCGTCGTCTCCGCCTCCGCCGTCTATAGTTACTTAGGGTTAGGCTTGGGCTGGCACGGCACGACCCCAGCACGACGGGCTTTGGGCCATGCCTGAGCCTGGCCGAAGGCGAGGTGGGCCAGCACAACACAGCACGGTGGGGTGACCGGGCTGAGCCGGCACGGCACGGCCCAATGCCCAGCAATAGTCGGGCGTGCCAACACGACCGTCATGAGCCATCTGCAGACACGGCGAAATCAAGCGGCAAGCTCCCAGTGTCGTGCCACGGACAGCCGCCGGCGAGGCCCAACACGGTATGTTAGCATGGCATGTTGGCCCGCTGTGCCGCCGTCGGCTGTGCCGGCATGGGCACGGCACCTGGCCGTTGTAGCTTGAGCGCGGAGGAGGCAACGCGACATGGAGGAGGCGAGGCGGCTCTACGTGGAAGCCGAGGTGGCGGTGACGGAGCGTGGGCTTGGGGCCCCTCGGGTGAAGGGGCTAGCGAGGAGGTGGTGGCCACGGCGCGCCGTTGCGGCCACGCTCAAGAGGGCCAAAGCCAGCACCCGATGGTAGGAGGGGATGGGGAGGAAGAGAAGGCAAAAGGAGACAACATCTTCTTGTTACTTATGGGCAGAACTACCACCGGGGCAAGAAGGGGCGGCTGCCCTGGGTCTCCCAGGTGGACACGCTCCCCACCCACCCACCTGTGGGGCGGCATCGTGGGCGGGTGTGCCGCGCGTGGGTGGAGGTGGCGTCACGGGCGGGCGGGGGTGGCGTCGTGGTGATGGCTTTGCGTGCCACCGCCGTGCCGTGCCGTCCATCGTGCCCTATCCTTAAGCCCTGCTTGGCCCATCCGTTTGTGCCTGTTGGAAATTCAGAGAAGGTAGCACTCGCACACATGAGCTGAAACACACGCGAACGAGGGAGACGAACACACAGAAGAGTTTTGCGACGCAACCATTGCTCTTACGTCTCTTTTTTTCTTCTCTACTGTTTGGATCAACTGAAGACAACAATTACAAAAGGCTAAATAGCTAACCAACATGAACCATGACCCACTAACACACAGGACTAATACAAACACTAATGCATGCATGCAATGCACGCACTAACTCACGCATGCAACTCATGCACTAACTACCTATTCAACTACATGTAGCCATGCAACGGTCCACTAAGAAACTAATGCATGCAAAATGGCCGAACTTGATTATTCGTAACAATCTCCCCCTAATCAAGATGGCTTCACAGCAGTGTCGGTTTGTCGTCGGCATCTGCCTCCATGAGATGCGCTTGTTCCTCCTTCTACTTGTGACATTCGGAAGCAAAATACCCATAGTAGTTGCAGTTGTAGCATCTTACTTTATCCTTGTCCAATTTGTGATTCCCGTGGATTTGGCCACCATTGCCGTTAGAGCCGCCGGGCTCGCCATATCTATTCTTCGCCGATTGGGCCTCCCACTCGGCGCGCGTTAGGAGAAGAAGTTTGTTGTCGTTGTTGCCGCTCATACCGTGTAGATGCTCCTCATACGCCTTGAGACGGCCGATCGCTTCTTCCACCATCATTGTCTTCAAGTCCCCAAATTGTTTAATGGTTGAGATAATCTGTAGGTACTTGCTCGACATGGCGCGGAAAAGCTTCTTCACGACGTAGGTCTCCTCCATCTTGTCACCAAGATCGCGAATCTGGTTGACGAGAGTCATCAATCTCACGATAAAGTTGTCCACCGACTCCATTCCCTTCATGCACAAACCCTCGAACTCACTCTTGAGGGTCTACACGCGTGCCTCCTTGACGCGGTCGGTGCCAACATACATTGTCTTGAGCGTATCCCACGTAGCCTTCGTCGTCTCCTTTTCGGCGAGTAGGAGAAGGGTCTCCTCCGAGATTGCTTGGAAGATGGCCGTAAGGGCCATCTGATCTTTGCGCTCATCAAGTTTGTCGATCACCACAGCTTCCCAAACAACTTGGGTGCGCCTTCATGAACACCTTCATCTTGATTTCCCATGCACCGTAGCTGCTCTTGCTCAGCATAGGGTATTGAAGAGAGACACTGCTTTCTCTTCCCGGTACCCTCGACGAACCATCGCCGGCAACGATGGTGCGGCTCGATGGCGGCACATACCTTGCCCTTGACATGGTTCTGATACCAATTGTTTGAAATTTAGAGAAGGTAGCACTCACATACATGAGCTGAAACACATGGGAACGAGGGAGACGAACACACAGAAGAGTTTTGCGATGCAGCCACTGCTCTTACGTCTTTTCTTTTTCTTCTCTACTGTTCGGCTCAACTGAAGACAACAATTATAAGAGGGTAAATAGCTAACCAACATGTACCATGACCCACTAACCCACTAACACACAGGACTAGTGCAAACACTAATGCAAAACACTAAGAAACTAATGCAAAACACGCAAAACTAATGCAAAACACGCACGCACTAACTACCTATTCAACTACATGCAGCCATGCAACGGTCCACTAAGAAACTAATACATGCAAAACGGCTGAACTTGATTATTTCTAACAGTGCCGTGCTAGCCCAGAATGGTACGGCCCAACTCCCAGTTCTACATAGTACTAGCACAATGTATCATCAAAAGGATGTTGGAGGTCATATAGGATATTTATCTTCATTATTTCTGTGTTGATATGGAATTTTCAAATTGTTTTAGGCGAAATGACTGCTGACTTCTCCCTGTGTACCCCTGTCTGGCTCTTTTTTGTTTTTTGTTTTTTTGCTTTGTTTTCTTGTGTACGAGGCTGGGAGGACAAAGGTATAACTGAGATGTTAGTTTCCTCTGTCACCCAAATACCCTCATAGATCTAACAGCAGGACCCTCTTGACCCATATATTTCAGGTAGCCTCTCAGAAGACATGCAAGTATAGATCAAGTAGCCTTTTTGGAAACTTGCTTGATAACACTAAAGAATAGATAGCTGATATTTATTTAAACTCATGTAGGTCCATATAATAGAAAATTAATCCAACAAAGGATCCCAGAGGAGGATCGCGTTCAAGAGGGGTGCCACTGAGATCAAGCAGCACCCGTTCTTTAGATTTGCTGATAGAACTTCGTTCGTGAGCAAGATCAACAATTGTTTGCAGTCTGATCAAGTTTGATCTGCCATGAGGCTTTATGTTTTAGTCCGTACAATTTCTTTTGCTACTTTATCGCTCTTGACTGAAGATTGCTCTCATGACCGAACCTGCAATATAATCTTGTTTTGCAAGGTTGCCACTGAGCATGTGCACCAGTCTCGCAATTTGAGCTAATTTAATTAAGTTCAAACAAAAAAAAACCTGTCCTGAGTTGGAAAAAATATCAGTTTGTGCTGGCATCAAAGCGCCATAGGTTCTATTGCCATCTTCATACAGTGCTTGAAGCTAGTGCGACAGGTTCTATCACCATGTCATGCAGCAAAGATGCACAAGTCACATGTATAAAAACCATAAAGTAGGTAGATATCTAGATATAGAATGGGACCAAATTTTGATCATAAAACAGATGTGCCATCACAAGAAATGGTAATTAACGACTGGCAAGTACTGAACTACAGCCGATTCTTACACCATCCTTACAGCGCTTGCCTTCAAAATCATAAACAGTGTATATAACGTGTGTGATGATCTATACACCCTTTCATTTTTCAGTTAGGCAGGTGAATTGCAACGGCAGGTGTTCTGACAAGTCTCTTTTCGGTAGACACGATCTCATCTGCAGCTGACGAGTCTCTTTTCGGTTTCAGCACGCAATTTCTGTTTGCAGCTAATTCCTTTGTGAGATGTCCAGTGTACAGCTCCAGTGACCTTTTGAAATCAGCAAAGCACTTGTCACAGGGATACTTAGGGGGTACAAGACGTTGATATTTCAGACTCATTTTCTTGCTCGATTTATTCAACATTCGTTTGCCGTCTGACCGTCAATCTTTGGGCACATTATTACTGGGTTCATGTAAGAAACATGAAAACAAAATATAATGGGTGTCTTTATTCTTTAAAAACGTTCAGAAAACACGCAAATTTTGAAGTTGATAATTCCATGATGCACTGGATACTCAAAACTGTCAGTTTGTTTTGTAATTGATAATTGAATGACTTGAATCTTGTTATAAATTCAACTCTACTTGCTTCTTGTGCGGAGAGGGGACCTGTGGTCGTTGCCGTGGGAAATGATGCGCACGACGGCAGGTTAATGGGAATGGGTCCAAGCGGTATACTGGATATTTGGCGGCACACCAGGTTGGTCTTAGAGTTTTTGTGTGCAGCGCACGTTTCACGGGAAGTTCTCGAAGGCGGTCTCTCTCCCTTGCTACTAATCAAATTACTTTAAACCACACTTCTAATCAAATTTGCAATCTAACTTAAATTATGATGACACACTAATTACTTATGGTTAATCCCTAATCCTCTTTTAGATTAAATATCCATTAACTAATTCAAATTAATTACTCAATTTGGTGGGGCCCACACATTCATAAGAACGTAAATACAAACACAGGGAGAGAGGGGAGCAATAGGAGAAACAGGGGAAGTGGTGCGTTCGGCGGGGAGGCGGCGACTGCAGCGAGTGGCGGCCTAGGAGGTGGCGGAGGTGACCAAAATGGAATGGGGGCGGCGAGATGAACCCGATGGTGGTGGTGGTGGTACGGCTCGGGCGGCACTGAGGCGAGCTGGCAGCGGCACATGGCGGCTAGGGCTAGGAATGAAAGGTGGTCGTAGCGCCCGGCTAGAAGAGGGGTGAGAGTAAGGGGAGCATAAGCACTAGGGAGGTGGGAGGAGCTCACCGAGGCAGTCAGTGGAGGCAAGCAGGGGTGGAGCCAGCGCCGGCCCATGTCTCGGGCCGGCCCAGCACGTTTCAGCCCAAGCTCAGATTTTAGCTGGTTGTTTGATGTTTCAATCTTGATTTTTCCCTGCAGTTTTGTGCTGGGCCTTGGGCCATTGCCCGAGAGGCTCGAGGCCCAGCTCCGCCCATGGAGGCAAGGGTGAACCATAGAGGGCCGGCGACGTGAGCCAAGGGTGGCCAAGCGAGGTTTACGGTGGTGGTACTGTGAACCAAAATCCAATTGATTGGCCAGGGATGAAGAGGATGCTTAGGAACACGGGGTGACACACTCGGTTGGGAGAGAGACTCACCGAGCGGCCCGTAACAGCGAGACAAAGGCAGCAGTCAGCGAGGGCAGAGCGGAGGCGGCATGGGCCACGGCGCGCGGGCGGGGGCAGAGCGGAGGCTGCATTGGCCACGTGCTCCCGTCGCGGGCGGCGACACACGCGCGCGTGGGCGGGCGGCATCGCGGGCGGGAGCACCACGAGCGGGCAGAGGTGGTGTCATGGCGGCGCGGCGGGCGTTGCGGTGCGGCTTGGCGTGCCGCCGCCGTGCCGTGTCGTGCAGCCCGTCATGCCCTATCCTCAAGCCCAGCTCGGCCCATCCATTTGTGTCGTGCTAGCCGGGCCTCAGGCCGGTCCAGAATGGTACGGTCCAACTCCGAGGTCTACATAGTACTAGCGAAATGTATCATCAAAAGGATGTTGGAGGTCATATAAGATATTTATCTTCATTATTTCTGTGTTGATATGGAATTTTCAAATTGTTTTAGGCGAAATGACTGCTGACTTCTCCCTGTGTACCCCTGTCTGGCTCTTTTTTGTAATTTTTGTTTTGCTTTGTTTTCTTGTGTACGAGGCTAGGAGGACATAGGTATAACTGAGATGTTAGCTTCCACTGTCACCCAAATACCCTCGTAGATCTAACAGCACGACCCTCTTGACCCATATATTTCAGGTAGCCTCTGAGAACACATGCAAGTATAGATCACGTAGCCTTTGTGGAAACTTGCTTGATAACACTAGTACTGCTGCACACATTTTGTTTAGAAAATAAAGAGACTAATGGATGTACCTGCGGTTGTAGAGACTTTATTAAGTTGATGGTATGTAGATCCTTCAGTGCATGTATATATGCAACCGCAAGAGCAGGACAACAGGCACATGTCAGCACTCCCATTCTATTTTCCCCTGAAGCAATACTTAATTGCATTGTTATCGGATTAAAGAGGAGAGTCAGTCCTTTACAAGTACCTTTTTTTTACTTAATATAGGACTGTATAGAAAATATTATTGTGTTAATGCATCTTAAAATTTGACAATTCTTTACAAGTTGTTCTTTAGTAGTAATGTATAGTGACAACGAAAGATACTTTGATCCTTTCCTGGTTCAAAACTTCAAGATGCATTTTATATACATTTGTTGCACAAGCTATTGTGGTTACTAATAACATCCTTTAGGATAACTAATTTGCTATTATTTGGTTTTATCTAAGAGAAGCAGTATCTATTAATTGTATATGGGCATAATACGATAGTATTCAATTTGAGTAGATAATCTGAAAGGTGCAGTGTGTGGTATCTATGTGTGTATACCATTTTAGCTGCTAAGATATACGAAACAAAAGTAAATTCATGTTCTAGAAGAGCATAAAGGTGTAGATGAAGTGACATTCTTGTTCTGCTCTCTATTTGAGTCATCTCAGTTCGGATGGAATAGGAGATTATTGATGTTTCACATTCATTCTCAGTGCACTAAAAGGATTATTATTCAGCAATGTGAAATGTTTTTTGTGTCTTAATTATTCAAGTTTTTTCTTGGGCATGGTGCCATTGGAAAGGTCTCTCATGTCGTCTTCTTGGTGTAAGTTCGACATTCGTATTCTTTTTGGTAATATGGAGTGCTGCAATAATAATTAGTCTATATATTACGTCCTGATGTATCATGCTCGTTCAATTTTTAGTCTATAAAATGTGTAGACTTCATGATTATATTGTTATATACACTTAGGTGCTTTGTTGCAAACAGAGACTTAGCACAATATTACATTACTACAGAAAAGGTCTTCACAGATGGTTCAAAAACGTCATCACAGACGGTTTCGTGTGCCGTCTGAGTCTATGGGTCAGTAATGCTATGAGGTCATCACAGACAATTTTTGGACCGTTTATGATGCATACTATCACAGACAGTTATTAACTCAGAATCGTCTGTGATAGTTGCCTATCACAGATGGTTTCATCGTTTTTAGATGAAACCGTCTGTGATAACTTATGTATCACAGACAGTTTGTAGATGAAACCGTCTGTGATAGCTGATGTATCACAGATGGTTTGTCCTAAGGAACCGTCTGTGATATTCTTTTTGTATTGCTAAATCTATTTCTGTTTATTGGCTAGCCTTAGGAAATACTAGTCATGCCCTCTAAAACAAGTAGAAACACAACAAGTACATGTACATATCCAATTTACATTCATTTCAGAAATAAATACATCTAATTCACATCCATTTCGCAAATCAATTAACTCAAATGAAGTAAAATTAACCATTCATGAACAAATATACACACATGTTCCATTAAGTTCAATATTATCCCAATCAGGTTCAATTTACATTGTGAAACTTCCCTTCTGGGTTTATGACCTCATGCATCAAGAAGGCCGCAAATTGTCTTCGAATGCGTTCGAGCTGGGCCTGTTCCAACGGAGTTTCAGCGATGGTCGCAACCTGTCGCTAGGAAGATTAAAGTCATGCATATATAAATTAATAAGTATGAAATACTTATTGCAAGATTGGCAAACCTTAGGATCTTTGGTCATCGCGAACATCACGGAACCGAGGAGTAGTTTCATGTTGTGGCAAACATAGTATCCATAGATGTTGCCCGCCGATTGCTGGTGGCACTACAAAAATAGAATTGGTTAGTTCGAGAGGCATTACTACGAAGTGTTATATAAGATTTAATGTGTACTAGTGAATACTGAGAATTTGAAATCGCATCACGGGTTCACTCCCTTGCATCTCCCTCCCTTTGCATAGTATGTGATGAACGACCTACGTGATTCCAAAAACTTAGCCTTAGCCATTGCAAAGGAAAGACTACAATAGAGTTATCTATGGAGGAAATGTGTTTACCTGTCGATTAAGTTTTGGACAATTGTGAAGTCGTGATTGGACCTCTTTAGGGAATCAAGGTATCTTATCTTGTTCTATTTTGGTATAATTACAATTAAAATCCAGCGGAACCTACACATGTATGTCGCCATGGTCATTAAACCTAAGTTTGTGTTGCTTATAAAGTACAAATCAACAAGTATAGCCACTAGTGTAGCACTTACTGCTGGTTGTAGGGCAAAAGTATGAAATCCTTCTCATGGTGATCTAGCAAAATTGTCGTCATGTAATCCTCGACGAAGGTTGCATTGTCCTCGATGGTTTGCATGGAGACCAAGAGTGGGTCGAGGAAACATACTGATGATTTACTTGATGTGGTTTCTACGATCATGTATCTATATATATGTACAAAAGCTAGGAGTTATATAAGACATTTATCGGTATTACACGAATGTAGACTGTGATTGTACACACTTACAGTGTCAAGCATTGCATGAGTGAGGCATCGAGGGTGTCGAGGTTGAAGAGTAAGAACAAGTCATCGAAGGTCACCGTGAAGACACAGTTCTGAAACTCGTGGTTAAAATGAATTTTCTTGAACTTGACGGTGACACCCGAGCGCCGTTGTTCATCCGTCTTTTTGGTCTGTTCCATGTACCATTCAAGCAATCTCTGGGAAGCCAATCTTAGGGTTTCGAGGTGCTCTACTGGGATGACCAACGGCTCGCCATGCATGAATTTTTGGGCCAACGGCAAGAAGGGGATATTATCGGGCTTCTTCGATTTGCCCTTGTAGCATCGCTTTTTAGAGGTCGATCGGGCACGTGGTGTAGATGCATCTGATACACCATGCCCTTGCCGCATCAGTGCAGGTAACTCTGGTGTAGGTAGCTCTAGTACAGATACTTCCCGTGAAGTTGACACCGGTGCATGTAGCTCCAGGCATATGTCGCTCTTGGGCCACTGGATGAATGTTCCAATGGCTTGTCCTAAAGTCACAACTTCGTCGTTTGGGGGCATCTCCAGCCGGAAGACCCTAAAATTGGCATAAACACCATCCACATTCGCTTTTCCGAAACCCAACGCTATATTTACATCGTGCAGCAAGGCCCCGACACTAGATGGATACGCCTGGCCCCAAGCAGCATCCAGGGCAACGGAGGCACATGTCACTTGGATCTTGCACTTCGTAGCCACCTACATAACGATACAAAATTAGCTACTCCAACAGGCCTATCAATGGTCGAACATTCCAGAGATAATAATTGTTACCAGGATGTCATCAACAGGTAATCTGTCATCGCTTTGTAAATTATGGTTGGACAGCAGCTACTAGGACGTTTGGGGGGCTGGCTAGCATAGTAGCGGCGGGGTTTCCAACTGATTTCTCCTAAGTCTTTCCTCTTTGAGGTATACACAAATCTCCTCTCGTAGCAGTGCTTCACACCCGACTTTGGCTCTCTTCCTACTCCGATACGCCCCGAAGTCCTTTGGGAATCCATGTTTCTGTGGAACATAAAGACCAAAGCCTCTCATGCGACCCAGATGCTCCTTGTTTCCCAGGGCCGGGGAGAGTATATCTCTCTCCTTGACTACCTAGAATGAGCCTTGAGAAGATTGTGCAGTACTCATCGCTTCCTGCAAGAGCCCGACATGTTATTTCACGTCCTATGAAGTTATCAAGTAATTACAAACTAGGTAGTTCGATATCTTACCAAGCGCTAGGACACTTCCTCATCGACAGGGTTTGGAAAGGAGATGACCCCCGAAGACACGGTAGATGACCTCGCTCTTAGCCAGTTTCAGGCGCGCTCATCAGGGATCCCGACAAATGGCGGGGAAGCGTCCCACCGGCTTGCATGCTCATCTTGATCCCTCCTTTACGAGATTTTACCCGCATACCCAGCGGTGCCGAGGCTATGGGGTGCGTGTTTTTTGCTTGAAGGGCCCTGTGCGCCGCACTTTCACTCCTAAAATCATATGTCGTCTTCTTCACCACAAAGTCTTTCCAGTACTCCTCCACGAACGGATACTTTTGGAATGGCGTTAGATTCTTCTCTACGTAATTCTTGATAAGCGTGCTCTTGAAGTTCTTCCATGCTATGCACGCCGCTAGCAACACATATTATTGCACAGAGGCCTGGTGTTGTTCCGGGATCAGGAACGATCGTAAATCTCCGCTACCAACCCAGTTTTCTCAACATCGGTCAAGTCCTTCTATGAATTGTAGGTGATCTTGACCCGTTGGCGTGCAACTATTCTGACCGTTGTCTGGAATGCGGACACTACTCGACAAGGACTCAGAGGGGTCCTAGACGCATTGACAGCTAAATCGGCCCTTGGGCCTTTTCGATATTCTTCTTTTCTTGTGCTTGAATTTTCCAAAGGACGACACATCAGACGCATGAAGCGACGATGACGAAGAATGAGCGGACGACACCTTCACGAGAAATAGATGTTCTGGCATGCATGAACATATTGTCATAAGATTCTCTATGTGTATGGGCATACACACCAATTAAATGACATAATTGACATATAAACATGTAAATCTTCCAAGTCATTTAAAAGGAATAATATGCTCAACACAAACACATGTGAACAAATGAAATCAGCATAAATCTAAAATTTAACATTTTGATATTGCTCTCAGATGTAGAGTTGCACAAGATTTAATCTTAGCCTTCTCGCTACTTTAGTCTATACTCTTCATTAATTGAATTTGACAATATTAATTCAAACTTTGAGCTCTAAAATACTACTTTACTTATCTGCCGACTGATAATACTTTCGGTCAACAGGAGATCAAAGCAAAATGTTCACCAAAACAACACTCCAGTCAGCCAACAAAACTTGATCTACTGACAGAATAGCATGTATTATGAATTAGATCACAGAACCTGGAGGTTCAACCAATTAACCAACCGAAAGTAACAGACTAAATGCTAAAGGTCAATCAACAGTAGTAAGCATTCCAATTAGAGCTCAAGTTCAAACTCGATTTACAAAACAATTTACATACAAGACTATTATCATCACAAAGTATTCATCTCAAGCCTACTACACCACATTGCAATATGAACATATCAAATGCAAAAGGGTAATTAAATTGAAATGTTGTGATACTCACGAAGCAGATGGAAATTAAAGCCACTAAGCAATCTAAGCAATGTGTGACGCGACACGTGCTCGGGGGAGGAGGAGGCGACGTGTGCTCGGGGAAGGGGAGGAGGCGGGCTCGGGGAGGTGGCGGCTAGTATTCGGGGCGGAGGCGGCTGGCTCGGGACAGGAGGAGGTGACGTGTGCTCGGGGGAGGGGAGGAGGTAGGCTCGGGGAGGAGGCGTGCTGGCTCGGGGAGGTAGCGGCTCATGCTCGGGGAGGAGGTGCGCCGGGCTCGAGGAGGAGGTGGCGATAGGCTCGGGGGAGGACGGAAATGTTAGAGAAATCCTAGAGTCCGAATATAAATAGGGTTGGACATCATAAACAGTTCTAAAGTAGAACCGTCTGTGATAAGTACAAATCACAAACGGTTCTAATAAAATAATCAACTGTGATATCTGATGTATCAAAGACGGTTTGTAGATGAAACTGCCTGTAATAGCTTATGTATCATAGACGGTTTGTAGATGAAACCACCTGTGATATATTATGTATCACAGACGGTTTGTAGATGAAATCGTCTGTGATAGATTATCATAGACGGTTTGTACTAAGGAACGGTCTGTGATATTCTTTTGTATTGCTAAATCTATTTCCGTGTATTGGCTAGCCTTAGGAAATGCTAGCCATGCCCTCTGAAGCAAGCAAAAACACAACAAGTGCATGTATACATCCAATTCACATTCATTTCAGAAACAAGCACATCCATTTCACAAATTCACATATGACACATTCTTATATACATAAATGCAAATTCAGAACATATGACATAAACATTTCATTCATCATTCCATTTGCTTATCTCCTTTAAAAATTAGCCCTTCATGATGATCAACGCGTATGTAGCTAGTTTCGTCATGTTGTTCTTCCTCGACCCTTATGTCGTTTTCCGAAAGGGGGCAACTCATTAAATTGATTGTATTCTTTCTCATCCACTAAATTCTCAACTTCGACAATCCTCCTTTTTTCCATGAAGAACGACGTGATGCTTCTTATTTGCCTGGTCGGTTACATAGAAGAATTAAACAACTTGGTTAGTGAGTACAAATGGTTTGTCTTTGTATCCAACACGTTCGAGGTCCACGGTAGTGACGCCGTACTTGTCGACCTTCACTTGTGGGAGATGGACCGAACGTCACCGAAATAGGGGGATCTTCAAAAGCACATAGTCGAGCTCCCAGATCTCCTCTATAAGCCCATATTAGGAGCTCCTCAACCTATCGGTACTGAACGCATCTATGCAGATACCGCTGTTCTGGTTAGTGCTCTTTATATCCTGAGCCTGCGTATAGAATGTGTACCCATTTATGTTTTATCCTTGCTATGTCACAACTGTAAATGTTGGCCCTCTTGCTAACCATGTCGATATATCACTTGACGAGCTCCTAGCGAGTCGCTCCTTCAACCATTGGTTGAACCGACTGTTGTGTTGTCTCGTGATCCAAACATCCGGCCGCTCCAGATTTTGTTGCCGAAGCACGACCTTGTGTAGGTCGATATACGGGACACTTCAGTCATGTGTTGCAAGATCATGAAATGGGCTTGAGCATACGCTCTCATCTATGGAGTGATTGCTTTCCTTCCGATGGTCCCGATACCGTCGAGCCTCCCCTCGTGGTGAGATCGATGCACACCTATCAGTTTGACCAGAGCCATGTAATCGATGTTGAACCCAATGACCTCTTCGATTGCATAACCTTCGACGATGCTGCCATCTGGCCGAGATTGATTCTGTACATAGGACTTGAGAATTTCCATGAACCTCTTGAACGAGTACATGCTACGTAGGAACACACGCCCACATATCTTTATCCCTCTCACAATGTGAACAATGAGATGGACCATGATATCAAAAAACGACAGAGGGAAATACATCTTAAGATGATATAGAGTTGTCACCACCTCGTCCTGCAGAGCATCTAGTCCTTGGGGATTGATGACCTTCTGAGCAATTGTGTTAAAGAAATAATACAGCCTCATGATTATCTCTCTAACCTTGATCGATAAAATACTTTTAATTGCAACAGGGAGCATATGTGTCATCAGCACATAACAATCATGAGACTTCCTGCCAATTAACTTCAAATCTTCCATCGAAACAAATTTCTTCATATTGGAAGAGTAAACGAACGGAACTTTCACACCATGTAAGCACTAGCACAGTTCAGTTCTCTTGGCCTTGGATAGAGTGTAACAAGCAGGGGGTATGTTCGTCCTTTATCAGTCTTTATCAGTGCTAACTCAGGTCTGATGTCTATATCAATTAAGTCAAGCCGTGCATTGACATCATCCTTTGTTTTGTCACGAATGTTTAGTAAGAGACCAATCAAGCTGTCACATACATTCTTCTCTACTTGCATGATGTCGATGCAGTGGCGAACATCTAGGTGCTCCCAATAAGGTAAGTCCCAAAATATTGATCTCTTCTGCCAAATGTTCTTCTCACGGGTCCTCGATTTACGTTCCTTTTCGAGCACAACATCTAAATCCTTAACCATAACATAGACCTCTTTTCCGCTTAAATACCTTAGAGCTGAACTATCCTCCTTCTCTCCGTCAAATTATTTCTTCATCCTGCGGTATAGGTGGGCCCTCTGATGGAACCTACAATGACGCATTTACACGGTTTTGCATGAGTGCTGTAGCCACACACTCTTGGTATCATCTAAGCAGTAAGTACATGCTTTGGCCCCTTTTGTACTCTGGCCCGACAGATTAGCAAGGGCAAGATAATCATTTATGGTGCAGAACAACAAGGAGCATAAAGTGAAGTTCTCTCCTTCGTATGCATACCATACATGTACCCCTTCGATCCACAGTATTTTTAGATCTTCCATCAGTGGTGCTAGATACGTATCAATATCATTCCTAGGTTGCTTCGGCCCTTGGATAAGTATCGACAACAAAATATACTTCCACTTCATAGACAACCAATGAGGAAGGTTGTAGATACAGAGAGTCATGGGCCAAGTGCTATGTCGGCTGCTCATGTTACCGAAAGGATTTATTCCATCTGTACTCAATCCAAACCTTATATTCCTCGGTTCTGCACCGAAGTCTGCAAACCTCATATCAATGTTTCTCTACTGGGTGGAATCAGTAGGGTGTCTTAGCTTTCCATCCTGCTTACACTCCTCCAAGCGTCAACGTAGCAGTTTTGCCTCTTTGGGTTCGCAAAAAACCGATTCAAATGGAGAATTACAGGAAGATATCACTCCACCTTAGTAGGAGTTCCTTTCTCCACCTTGATTCCTTCGCTGTCATCTGATTGATTCTTACGCTTGTATCGGGATGCGTTGCACATCAGACATACATGCATGTTTTCGTACTCTTTATGGTAGAGGATACAGTCCTTCGGACATGTATGTATTCTTTCTACTTCCATTCCTAATGGACAAAGAACATTCTTGGCTCTGTAGGTGGTTTTAGGCAACTCGTTTCCATCCAGAAGCATATCTGCTAAGAGACCTAATAGCACCATGAAACTCTTGTTGGACCAACCGTTGCTTGCCTTCAATTTCAGAAGTTCAAGCGTGGATGACACCTTGTGTATTCCGGCTTGCAGCCTGGGAACAAAGGCTTCTCCGAGTCTTCCATCAAGCCCTCGAATTTACCAAACTCTCTCTCACTATAGTTCACTTCTGCATCACGAAGCATCTGATCTAGATTGTCATCGTGCAGTCCATCCGAATCAAGACCACAATCGACATCATCCGGCGGCATATCGTTGACTTTGTCGGCGATGTCATTATTACTACCTTCCTGCATAATCTGCTCTTCACCATGACTGGTCCAACCTGTATACTCCCTTTTGAAAACCCTTCGAATCAAGTATGCTTTGATCTGCACTCAGTTCTTAAACATTTTTAGATTTTCGCAGTCAATGCATGGACAATACATATATTCTGCCCCCTTATTCAACATATCCTTCTCGGCAGCTCTTGTAAAAGCAAACACGCTATTAATGTACTCTTCACTCACACGATTCTCAACGTATATCTAGCATCGGTCTATCACACGGTTCGTGTTGAAAACCCTGAAAATAAATAAAATGGTGATGTAGACTCATGACATAGACTCATTAGTTTATTAACTAAATAATTAAATCCTGATTTGATTTAACATACTGACAGCTGGGGTCCACATGTTAGTTTCTGTTAAAATACGTTCTGAATTATATTTCTGTTAAACTTTTCATACCCTCACTACACTTAACCACTATCATTTAGTGCTAATCCTCTTCTAATCTCGTGGGTCCCTCACCAGTCAGAGAGAGAAGAAAGAAGGTAGGGCGCACAGGGCAAAAGCAGTAGGATTTGAAGCTTAAATTGGGCTTAGGGTGCCATCGCATTGCTAATAGTCGTGGCTCAGGGCCCTGAGGTCGGCTAAGGCGAACCGACAGTGATGTCCCGTGGCGGCGCCATGGGCTTCACTAGTGATTTCAGCTTAAACACCGAAAACTACTCAAATTAAAGGATGTTTATGCTCCAGTAGCTCACCTCGATCACGAGGAAGGTGTCAATGAAGTCGGGGAAGGCCCAAGGCGGCTGGTCATCGGTGAACAGAGCTGACAGCGGCAAGCTCCTTGGTGACAGGTCTTCTCAGCGGAAATAAATTGAAACAAAGCACATGCACAGCTTTAGGGGGACATATAGGTGGGGAAATCGACCTTGGTGGGGTCGAGGACTCATTGGATAAGAGTTGGTGTCGATGGCGGTGGTAATGATAGAGAGGTCCACAATGACAGCTCGGCATGGGCGACAATTGCTGAAATGGGCCACACGAGCGGGCTCAGTGAGGTGAGGCGATACTAAAACTGGGCACAGAGTGGCGATGGACTCACCAGACTTGGAGATCTCCCGTAGCTACCATAGCATCAGAGATGGAGAAGAAGACTCTGTTGAGGAGCTACATTGCACCGGATGATCAGTAAGTGAGCACAATGGCGCACCGTCTGTGATGAGTTAATTATCAAAGACGGTTTTAAGAAAAAAAACTGTCTGTGATATGTAGTAATATCGTAGACGGTTATTGGTAAGAACCATCTGTGATACTTCATAGACGGTTTTCAACATGAACCGTCTGTGATATTACCTCTTCACAGACGGTTTTTAGCGCAGCCAGTAACACAAACGGTCTCTAAACTAAAACCATCTGTGATTGCATGTAATACATACGGTTCTGGTCAACTGTCTGTGATGAGGTGTCCAGTATTAGCCTTTTTGTAGCAGTGTTACCAAATTAAGTTCTAGGTTCCTGTTCAGTACAATTGAGATATGAAGTTCAAAATATGTCCATTCTCGAAAAATACTTCGGAGTTTGCAAACTTTAGGTTCTATACAATATATTCATTTGTAATGCATTTTGTTGACCTCGCACAGTACCAGTGTTTGTGATAAGGATCCACCTAGTTGATTAGATGAATCCCGATTGTTGGCCCAATCTTTCACGGTACACTCGAAGATCAGTAGCAATCTCATAAACCAATTCGGTGAATTGAATTGCAAGAAAATCAATACACTCAAAAATCAATCTAATAGATTGAATTGCAAGTAGTAACCTTCGGTGAACAGTACTCCGAAGCAAGAGATGGATATCTTGATCTCGCTCTCAATCTTTCTCCCCCAATCTCTTCAACTCATCTCACAACTCAAGAATACAAAATATGCGCCAAAACGGCTTTTCTGATTTTTATTATCTAAATCATAACTTGTCCACCTACATGGTGCGGCCATGGGGGGTTTATATAGCCTCCCACGCAAGTAGACCTATTCAAAAGGCGGGCTGGGCCGGGCTTCGGGCCGGGCTTGAAAAGCTCGGCCGAAAATGGACAGGCCTGAGCCCGGCCCGACCCAAAAAATCAGTTTTTGCTTTAAAAATAATATTTTACTCAATTTTTGGAATAAAAAAGTGATATTTAATTCATTTTCAGAATTAAAAAAAGGATTTTCACTGTTTTTTTGGGCCTGCGGGCTTTCGGGCTCAAGCTTCGAGCCGAAAAACCAGTCCCAGGCCCGGCCCGAACAGGGTCAGGCTCGGGCCAGGCCGGGCTGGCCTTGAACACCTCTACACGCAAGCACAACTAGACTCGGATGGATAGTACACGCGGGATGAATAGTAGTCTGAGTCAGTGAACAATTGCGTGAATAGTATCTGAACCAAATCCTATTGCAAACTCCTACTTTAATTCGAAATTTAAACTACTCTAATTTCGGAATAAAAATATTAAACACCAATTAGCTGTTCGAATTGGATCCAAACTGAACCAACCCACATGCCATGTTCCTGGCGTCCTCCCCATGCATAGTCAAGTCTCCATCTCGGTTTCCCTTGTGTTGTGGGCTTTCCCCTTTAAGCTTCTTGCGCGAATTTGTTACATGCACTTGATGCTTCCTTTGACACCAATGCAACCCTTACTGCCATATCACTACATGTCTTTCTTGACCACCCGCATGCGCTAGGGTTTTATTCCGAGAGCGTGTTCCTTCTCGTTGGCCAGCATCCCCATCCACCCTATTGGCCTTCACAATGTTTTGTTTTACCTTTTGTTGCAAAATAACACCAATGATGCCAATTTGAGTTATAGCATTAGTTTGCAATTTAGGGATGTAAACCAATGCTTGGGTAATAGTTATGGCTATATCAGTTTGAATAGTTCAGAGTCACAAAGCTACAATCTTGTTCTTAATCACAGTTACATTACGACAGAAATCATTGTGGATCGTTTTGTGTTTTGTAGGACAAAGGATCATCCCTTGTTGCCGCTACTTAATTTTTTGTCTCAGTGCTGTAGGATATTTTTTTTACATGTACTACTCCTTTGGAAAAACATCCATCCAATGAGGTGAATTGTGTTCAAAAATCTTTGTGCTGCAAATTGTAGCCATGTTTGAAAACTAAAATGGCATGAATATTCGATGCAGCTGGTAGCAGCTGATATATCGTCATATGGGAATACAATTCTACCCCAAGATTCTTCAAGCTATAGCTCCTATCAATTTGTGGAAAGACAAAGTCGACGCGAGAATGACAGCAAGCTGTAGCTCCTAAAAGATTTTGCGCACAATAATATATGCATGCAACTATGCACTATACTTCACTGAGTTACACAAAAACTTAGATTTGGGCCTGCTCCCCGACCTTTCCCAAATAAAGGAGGATTGTTTCCTATTCTAGTGTCTGTATGAGTACGTTATTATGGAGACATATATGATTACTACTCCTATCTAACTTCGATTAATTTAAACCGTGTGTATTTTCATCGAAAGCTTAATAGCATACATGTTTAATAACCATTATTAATGGTGCTTTGTATCCATTATTGCTAACAACAAGCCATTATACAACCATCAAAAACAAAGCAATTGCTGGCCTGCTGCCCATGCACGAGGTGGTCTTCTGGTGGTCATTAAGCCAAACAACCTTTTTGTAAATGCACATGCTGATGCACCCAGAAAAAAAATGTTGCTTGATCGTTATAGCACGGTGCAAGGATCGGAACCGTTGAGGGTGATCACAGCGAAATAAATATGTCATACCAATTACGGGAGTAGCTACAGTTCCAAGTAAAAGCAAATTAAAGGGAAAATATCACTATTGGTCTATCCAATGCTTTAGTCCATTTTTCGAATGGTACTTCGCACTCAACTAACATTAATTAATTACAAAATCAACCATGTTGATATTATTCATTCGGTCATTCATGTGCATTTTACTTGTGATGACATTAGGGTTTTGTTAACCGGCCGAGAATCTCGGTAGTGTTCGGTCAAAATATTTCGGTTATATCTTTGTTACACGTGCATACATCAGCGAACTCACGCATGGGCTGGTCGTAGAGGGCTCTGTAAGCTGTGGGATCCACACGTCAGATTTAACTTCAACCTCAACCCCAACCCCATCTCACTTCTCAACCGAGCTCCTCTCTCTTTTTGCTGGCAGCCGAGCTCCTCTCTCTCCCTTCCTCCCCCTCCACGCATGCTGCCCATCGCCCCTGCCCGCAGCACGCAACAGCCACTACCTGCGCCGTACACAGTGAATATCGAGACGATGTGCACTACTAATTACCTTCTTACTGTGCATCTCCGATTCCATGTGCTCATGTGCACCGGCTCCAATGGTTGCCATTTAACCGCCAGTCCGCCACAGACATGTGCTGATGTGCAAGAAAAGGATCGAGTGAGAGAAGAGAGGATTTTGCGAGGTGGAAATATTTTGGGAGATTAAGAAGACGAGGAATGGAATCACAAGAAACTGAAGAGAAGGAGAGGTGTCGATAGCTAGTGTCGAGAACCTGTAGAGGAAGGAGAGATCGTGCCAAGAACTAAACTATATACGGTCGAGTTAACAAGCTAAAACTACTGCGAACTGACCAGTATTACCACCATTCCCAGCAGACAAACAAAATAAAGTAAAAGCAATTTAACCTGCAAGATAATAATATTTTTTCTTATTTTTTATGATTAACTAATGTCTACTGCTAACAGAGATATATTAACTACTAATGCTACTGATCAACTACTGACATTTGGATACTAATCGTTACCCAAAATTTCCCAAATTAATCCCCTTAATCCAGACACCCGTTAGTATTATTAAAGTCCAATAAATACAGCATGAACAAAAAGATCAAACTATAACATGCTGCTAATGTCAAAACTATACCAGGGAAGATGTATCAGCAAAAACTCGATAGGAGACGACAACATTTGAAACGGTTTCCACAAGATAATTATTTGCATATATAGCACCTGAAGTAGTAGCAAGAAAAACGGACGAAAAATTTCATCCGGATAAACTATGCAAAAGGATGTAAACACATAAAAGCATGTAACGCATTTTAGGGGAGTTGATGGGGGAACTCATGAAATTGCATCGCTCTCATTTTCTTGAACTTTTTTTATTATTAATTAACCTTTTTTAAAATTTTATTTTAAAGTTAACCCCCGACGCACTTTATTTTCAAATCTGACCCCTTTGGTCACGTCGCCATCCATGACGTGACAAAACAACGCTGTCACGCCACAGAATAAGTCCCTAAAATAGCACTTTTGGTCACGTCACTTGTGGTAACGTGACCAAACAACACTGTCACGCCACCACCCATGGTGTGACAAGAGCATGTCCCAACGTGACAGCGTTGTTTTGTCACGCCATAAGTGGTGGCGTGACCAAAAGGGTCAGATTTGGAAATAAAGTGCGTCGTAGGTTAACTTTAAAATAAAATTTAAAAAAGGTTAATTAATAATAAAAAAAATACATTTTCTTCTTATTGTTGTTAACATGGTGCGGGTCTGACACAAACCCAAAAGGATGGTGTGGTCTGTATGCTACTTGAGCCTTTCTCACGTCAACACCATTCTTGGTGGAAAGGGCCCAGCCGCGCTAGCCACGTCACCGAGAAAATGCCGGCCATTCGATCGTGACGCGCTCGGCTCCGCGCCGTTCGATTCGAGCTGCAGCGCCCGTTCGATTGTGCCCGGACACGCTCGCTCCCGCCCGATTTCGTCGCTCGCGCGGTGCGCTCAATGGGAATGCGTGGCCTCGCACACTCCACGTCGCCCGGAGAGCCACACTCGTTCTATCGCGCCTAGACGCGCTCTCTCCTATCCGATTTCGTCACTCACGGGCGATGCGTCGCGGCGTCTCGCCTTGTTCTGCGCGTCCATGGGCCCAATGGCCTCGCGAGCCTCCGCTCCAGATGCCGTCTTGCGCGCCACCGGGCGCGGTGAGCTCGTATTAATTAAACAATACGTGGAATGACCCCCTATCTCTGATGGGCCCTGAGCTGGTGCCCTCGCTGACCTGTCTCAATACCGGCCATATAGCAGTGAAAAAATTCTCGATGAAATTTTGCTGGTTACCGCCGAATCGGTAATTCACGGTGAAATGGTAAAATTCAAACCAGCCCCGAAAATTTCGGTTTTGATGACTTTTGTCCAAAAAAATTCGAATTTGCTTGAATTTTGTTCAAATTTGATTTTTTTTTAAATCTAATTCCCAATATGTCAAAAAAAATTGAAAATTCCGGCCGAAATTTCCGATTTTCGGTGGTTACCAGCCTTACCGCCCCCCCCCCCTCCCCGCGTTTAAAAAATCCAACCGAAAAAAATTTCCCTGCCCTGTAGACAGTCTACCTTAATTTTTGTAATTTTGTATGTTTTCTTGTAGTATTAAATTCTCTGGTATATTTTATCTCTTCTTATTAATATATAATATTCAGTAGCATCATTTCCTACTGTTCCACTTGAGAAAACCTCGAGTTTTACCACGTTGAACTCCGATGGGCAGGTGGTGTCATGCACTCATTCATGTGGTGGAATGCAAATGCAGGGGAGCACGGGAGAGGAGGAGGAGGAGGAATAGGAAGAGGAAGAGGAAGAGGAAGAGGAAGTTAAACCGGCATTGTATTGGTATCCTGAAGAAGTGAAGAGGTCAGTGTATGCTTGCTGTCAACATGCATCCACACACTGAGTCAGTGGAGTCTCTCGGTGCAACAGAAGAGAAACGCGAAGTTCAAGGGTCTAGCCAATCGTTATGGGAAGCTTTCTACCGGCTAACCGGCAGCATTATGCCGTAAGTAAATTGTAGTGAGTAAAGTCCATTACCGGTCCTTAAACTTTTTATGCTGTGTCATTCTGGTCCATAAACTTTCAAAGTGTGTCATCCCGGTCCCTAAACACTGTTTGGGTCTCAAACATAGCCCTCTTGCTTAGGCACAATAATGGCACACTTTGAAAGTCTATGGACCGGGATGACACAGTATAAAAAGTTTAAGGACTAATTTGAGACTCAAACAGTGTTTAGGGACCGGGATGACACACTTTAAAAGTCTATGGACCAGGATGACACAGCATAAAAAGTTTAAGGACCGGTAATGGACTTTACTCAATTGTAGTGGCAGCCAACAAAACCATCTCAGTAGATCAAGCCGACAGGTTTTCAGGCCGTCATCAAACTTTTTTTAAAAAAAAAGCCATCGCCGAAGATCTTTCGCTGCAACCTGAGGTTAGTTGGCGCCGGTTAACTTCTACTATAGTTAATGAAGAAAAGGAAACTAGATACGGCTCTTTAAACTGAGCAGCAACCCTTTTGTTGGATGATCGTGCACTCGAACAATCAGAGCAAGTACCCGTAATGTAGCTTGATTCTCGACCCTAATGGATGGTCTTATATATATTGTCCGCTTGTAATAAGAAGATAGACATATTTAGCAACTTGACATAAATTATCAAGGCCATTGGTGTCGTTATAGAGAACACGTTATTATGGAGACATATATGATTACTACTCCTATCTAACTTCGATTAATTTAAACCGTATATACTTTTCATCGAAAGCTTAATAGCATACATATTTAATAACCATTATTAATGGTGCTTTGTATCCATTATTGCTAACAACAAGCCATTGTAAAACCATCAAAAACAAAGTCATCGTGCTAATTGCTGGCCTGCTGCCCATGCACGAGCCATCAAACTTTTAAAAAGCTGAAGCCATATATATGCAACTTCTAATCATGCACCTGCGGTACTAGCTTTTTTTCTTTCAGCTCAACCCTTTTCTTCTGGTGGTCATTGAGCCAAACAACCTTTTTGTAAATGCACATGCTTATGCACCCAAAAAAAGTGTTGCTTGATAATTATAGCACACAGTGCAAGGATTGGAACCGTTGCGGGTGATCATAGCGAAAAAAATATGCCATACCAATTACGTGAGTAGCTACAGTTCCAAGTAAAAGCAAATTAAGGGGAAAATATCACTATTGGTCTATCCAATGCTTTACTCCATTTTTCGAATGGTACTTCGCACTCAACTAGCATTAATTAATTACAAAATCAACCATGTTGATATTATTCATTCGGTCATTCATGTGCATTTTACTTGTGATGACATCAGGGTTTTGTTAACCGGCCGAGAATCTCGGTAGTGTCCGGTCAAAATATTTCGGTTATATCTTTGTTACACGTGAATACATCAGGGAACTCACGCATGGGCTGGTCGTATAGGGCTCTGTAAGCTGTGGGACCCACACGTCAGACTTATCTTCAACCTCAACCCCATCGCACTTCTCAACCGAGCCTCTCTCTCTCTCTTTGCGAGTATGTGCAAGAAAAGGATCAAGTAAGAAGAGAGGATTTTGCGAGGTGGAAATATTTTGGAAGATTAAGAAGATGAGGAATGAAATCACAATAAACTGAAGAGAAGGAGAGATCGTGCCAATAACTAAACTACGGTCGAGTTAACAAGCTAAACTACTGCGAACTGACTAGTATTACCACAATCCCAGCAGGCAAACAAAATAAATTAAAAGCAATTTAACCTGCAAGGTAATAATATGTTTTTCTTATTTTTTATGATTAACTAATGTCTACTGCTAACTAAGTTCAAGGGTCTAGCCAATCGTTATGGGAAGCTTTCTAACGGCTAACCGGCAGCATTATGCCGTAAGTAAATTGTTGTGGCAGCCAACAAAACCGTCTCACTAGATCAAGCCGACAGGTTTCCAGGCCGTCATCAAACTTAAAAAAAAGCCATCCCCGAAGATCTTTCGCTGCAACCTGAGGTTAGTTGGCGCCATTTTGGCGCCGGTTAACTTCTACTATAGTTAATGAAGAAAAGGAAACTAGATACGGCTCTTTAAACTGAGCAGCAACCCTTTTGTTGGATGATCGTGCACTCGAACAATCAGAGCAAGTACCCGTAATGTAGCTTGATTCTCGACCCTAGTGGATGGTCTTATATATATTGTCTGCTTTTAATAAGAAGATAGACATATTTAGCAACTTGGCATAAATTATCAAGGCCATTGGTGTCGTTATAGAGAACAAAAGGCTCATAAAAGCTTTCAATAGAATGATCGTTCCACTGACTACAGTGTAGGGTGGAGAATGGAGATGCTCTAGTAGGATGTGTATATATGGACTTGACCTACTATACTGGAGTGCTATAGGTGTGCTCACTGACCTACACGTCGCGTACTGTTCTAGTGCACTTGGTGCAATGGAAGAAAAAGCTCGTCTGGGTGATATCAGATTGACTTATATGCAGTTGAACAAATAATGTCACATCTTGGTTATGAGAATGCCTTATTTGCAGCGGCAGAAACTAATGGTGGATGGCTGTAACATAGCTTTACCTTATTTGCAGCGGCAGAAAACTAATGGAGGATGACTGTAACATAGCTTTACCTTATTTTGTGCACTTAATTTGCTCCTACAAGCTATAGCTCCTATCAATTTGTGGAAAGACAAAGTCGACGTGAGAATGACAGCAAGCTGTAGCTCCTAAAAGATTCTGCGCACAATAATATATGCATGCAACTATGCACTATACTTCACCGAGTTACACAAAACTTAGATTTGGGTCTGCTCCCGACCTTTTCCAAATAAAGGAGGATTGTTTCCTTTTCTAGTGTTTGTATGAATACGTTATTATGGAGACATATATGATTACTACTCCTATCTAACTTCGATTAATTTAAACCGTATATACTTTTCATCGAAAGCTTAATAGCATACATATTTAATAACCATTATTAATGGTGCTTTGTATCCATTATTGCTAACAACAAGCCATTGTAAAACCATCAAAAACAAAGTCATCGTGCTAATTGCTGGCCTGCTGCCCATGCACGAGCCATCAAACTTTTAAAAAGCTGAAGCCATATATATGCAACTTCTAATCATGCACCTGCGGTACTAGCTTTTTTTCTTTCAGCTCAACCCTTTTCTTCTGGTGGTCATTGAGCCAAACAACCTATGTGAGGATTTGCCACTGCTAAAGAGTGAAATTTAGGATTTGCCACTCTATGTGAGGATGACATGTGGGTCCTGGGACCACATGTCATCCTCACAATAGTGGCAAATCCTGAATTTCACACGAAAGTACAGTGGCAAATCCTTGAATCTCCCGGGGGACTGGTAAGACCAGTTTTCGCTGAAAATCAGAAATTTCGGCTGAAATTTCCAAAATTTTTTTGAATTTTTGGGATTTTAAATTTTTTAAAAAATCAAATTCGAACAAAATTCAAGCAAATTCGAATTTTTTTTGACAAAATTCATCAAAACCGAAAATTCCGGGCCTCATTTGAATCTTACCGGTTACCGTCGGTAACCGACGAAAATCGGCCGAGAAAAATTTCACTGATACCAATTACGTGAGTAGCTACAGTTCCAAGTAAAAGCAAATTAAGGGGAAAATATCACTATTGGTCTATCCAATGCTTTACTCCATTTTTCGACAGGTACTTCGCACTCAACTAGCATTAATTAATTACAAAATCAACCATGTTGATATTATTCATTCGGTCATTCATACAAACGTACACACTTGACATGCATGATTTGGGTTACAATAATGCATAACGTATGGATTGATTAACCTCTCTGCTTCCTTTTTTGTGATGGCGTTCCATTTCTTCATATTTTATTAAGGATTGCTTCTGCATACACTAAAACTAAATATCTTTTAGTATACTTTCTATGCCGCGTGATCAACTTTTCTTTACACGAAATCTAGAGCAAAGCTCCGCCCTGTTGGCTCGTCTTTAAAAAAGACTTGGTCTTGAAATGATGGCTAGTATCTTTTTTTTTCGAGTAAACGGCAAGATTACAAAAGATACTTCACCCATGAAACCCCAAATGAATGCCTATTAAACAGAGAGCGATGTTCAGAGGCCTCATTTTGTAATTATGATCTAGATTCTCTTTTCTTTTGTGACTTAAAGTAGATGCAGTCACAATCTTGCATCGTAGGGAGAGGAATAGGTTATACAAAACAGGTAAGGAATAAAGAAAAGGAAGGTCATCATAGATCACAAAATGGGGGAAAGGAACAAAATAAAAAGGGCATGGTTATCTTTACCTAGGAGCTTCGTGGGAAAACACACTCAGTTGAAACTAAAGGCTCATCTTGGTGATATCAGAATGCTTTATATGCAGCGGCACAAACTAAAGGCTCATCTTGGTTTTTTCTTCAGAACATATCGGGTTGACCATATTGGCGTATTTTGTTGATATATAATTTTATTTTTTGTCTTTTTTTTCTCAACCCCTCAAAGTATATGTTAGATTTTGAATTATGCACTACTACAAAATAGGCTATACTAGACGCATCATCATAGACTGTTTACTTGGAACCGTCTGTGTTGTAGTTATCACATACATTTTTTTTTAATAAAAACTGTCTGTGATATGTAACGATGACTAGAACCTTCTGTGATACGTAACTATCACAGACGATTTTTGCTTAGAACCGTCTGTGATATTTCACAGACGGTTCTTGTATCACAGACGGTTCTTTAAAAGAACCATCTGTGATAATTATAGACGGTACAGACGGTGTTTAATTAGAACCATCTGTGATAATTCACAGACGGTTCACAAGAACCATCTATGATAATTGTAGACGGCACAGACGGTGTTTAATTAGAACCGTATGTGATAATTCATAGACAGTTCTTCACAAGAACCGTCTATGATAATTGCAGTCGTCACAAATGGTGATTAATTAGAACAGTCTATGATTTGTTCAATGCCCGCTTTCGTCTCGCACGCCGACGTTACGAACAATGTGTCTATAAGAATGATCATCCGCCACCGAAGATAAATCCCCACATCGCTCTAATTAATCTCTTCCGCACCCTCCATCAACAGCTAGTTTAGTTAAAAAAAATAATGGCTCCCCAGTACTCTTCTCCCCTGACACCGACGTTGATGGCCTACTTAGCTATTTTGTACGAGCACCTTGCCGGTCGTATGCTGGCGGATGCTACGGAAAGACACTATATAAACAGTGTCCTCTATCCTCCGGCTGAGGTTATGCCGAAGCATGTGATGGCTACCTTCCGTCGCCTTAACATCCTCCTCCGCCACGTCTTTCGGGTGGTCTCCCTCTTCTAGCGAGCTAGCATCGTCATCAACGTAGTCCTCGAGGAAGATGCTACATGTCTCCAGGAGAATTACCGTCACTTGGACTCCAACATCGAGACAGCGCCCAATCGGGTAGACCATGCCGAGACACCTGAAGCAAGGGAAGAGAGCCTCTGGGCGCATTCCACTTGGTCCTTGAGTCGGTGCGTCTTTGGGCAACTCTCCAACAAGCGCGTCAACGGGTGGACGTGTTTCGGGGAACCTCCGCTGACCTCGAACCCTCCGATGTCAACCACGTCGCCTACGAAGAATTGAAGACGGAGATAGCAGTCTACCTGGGCTGTAGAAAATAAGTTGAACATTTTTATTTCTACTTTTTTAGAAAATCTTTTGTTAGAAGCGACCGGCCACGCTGTTTGGCTATATGTAAATACTAAAAATGATTAAAAAAAATGCAGTTTGAAGTTAAGTTACTGTCTTTTATGTCTATGGTGAAAAACAAGTCATACATATTTACTCCTGATGTTAGCAACCGAAAAACAAAACATTTTTTTAGCTATGGAAGGAACTATCACAGGCGGTTTAGTGGAACAAACCGTCTGTGATATTTATCACAGACGGTTGTAAAATACAACAGTCTGTGATATAATAATTATCACAAATGGTTATTAAACAGAACAGAACTGAACAATTTAAATTGAAATGAACAAAGTCTATTCGCGGTAGGGGCTTGTTGAGTAATTTTTGTACTCATAGTCGCTCAAACATGTGGATTCAGCCAAAGACCTAGTGTATGGTTATTTCTTTGCATCCGACTATGGAGGTGATGGAGACAGCGTTAGCTAGGTCCTAGCCCCAGTCGGTTGCCTGTAGAAAATCTTGGAGGCCACGCTCGTTTGAAGATGTTCCGCTGCTACTATGTTGTCTTTCCGCTACTACTATGAACTTCTGAACTATTTGGCCTATCGTCCCATTCTGTAATCAATGGCCCTAAAACCTATTTATCATGTTCTGTAATAATATTTAAGTATTGTTATGTATGAGTTGTATGGATGTAATGGGGGGCGTTGTCCCGATCTTTCGATGAGGATGATACAACTTGATTGGTGGAAGCTAACTCTCACGATCCAGGCTACAACTGTGCGGCGACTGTTGCACCCGCAATCGCTGAACCAACTTCACATTCGTTATCGACCTTGCCGGTAGCGAGATCGAATGACCACGAAGGTCTTTTCCTGCATGCAATCAAGAATCAAGCAAGAAAAATAGATGAAGCAACGAACTTGCTGAATAGGAATTGAGGAACAACGTTAGATGTATTGAATAATTTGGGGTTCCAAAGACAAGGTCTGGTTGTACTAGCCGCACAAGCAAACGGTGCATAAAGTAGCAAAGCTAAACTTTAATCTAACAAAACCCCCCGACCTAGATGGCGATGACTGGCCTTATATTGGCACCTAAGGGTGCGGCCAACTCACACACGACCTAATGTCAATTCTATCTCTAACTTCCGTATCACACAAGGATTCTTTCCTAAAATAGTCATGGAAAGATTATAACCGATTCCATCTAAAAGATATATGCTACAACTAAGGGTGGTCTTTGCAAAAAGGCTAAGAGGGTTGTCTTTGCAAAGACCACCTCCCTGCTACAGTACCTACGATGAACAGTGTCGGAAGACCACCTTGCTACAGTACCTCGGAAGACCACCTTGCTACAGTACTAGATGAACAGTATTCAAAGCTACAGTCCTCGAAAGATCACCAGGGGGAGGTCTTGGGTGGTCGATATTGATCCACAATGGTGCTCATGGAGAGGTCCGGAGTGGTCGAGATTTATCCACATTGATACTCATGGGGAGGTCCTGAGTGGTCGAGATTGATCCACGTTGGTGCTCCAGGGAGAGGTCCTGGACGGTTCAGATTGATGCGTGTTGGTTCTCCTGGGGAGGTCCTGGACGGTTCAGATTGATGTGTGTTGGTTCTCCTGGGGAGGTCCTGGACGGTTCAGATTGATGCGCGTTGGTGCTCCTGGGGAGGTCGTGGAGGAGGTACTAGAGGGAGGTCCTGGAGTGCCACGTGTCCTGGAGGAGGTCCTGGAGCGCCACGTATTCTGGAGGAGGTCCTAGAGGGAAGTCCTGGCGAGGAGGTCCTGGACCCTTTAGCTTGCCTCCTGATCCTTGATTTCTAAGTAAAATAAGATCACTTGCTTTAGGCAGTATCATAGAGTTCATCGAATATGGATGCACTTCAAGAAACGAAGTTACCTGATAATTTAGTTGGTAAACACGTGCTCTAGTAATTGGTCCTTGGATGTTCGAAACAGTATGGATGGTTGTATCGGTGGAATGGATGTCCTCATCAGGATGTGATATTCGCCAATAACTATACTATGTGGACTAGCTACTGATTATAAGACTAACTCGAAATACACAGAGAGTCTAGATACAAATCTAGATCGATGGAGCAGCATGGCTATGGTAGTCAGCCAAGAACAGAGCTCTGGTCGATGTACCGTAGAATTGACCAGCAACGGTTTCATGTTTCTACCAGTGACACCAACAACCTCTGAATCTCTGGTCCCAGCACTTTTTCTTCCCAAAGCCCAGGACAATGGAGGAAAATATTAATGCAAATGTTCCACACTGAGGATGAAGGCGAGTCTTTGACTTTAACCACGCAAACAATGTCCATGCTACGGGCTCAACTGTTTCCCGGGAAGAAGAACACCAGACCGGCTGACCTTCCTCACCGGCACGGTGACAGCCTTCGACACACTGCACAAAACAGAGCAAGCAAAATGCGAGACCGTGTAACTGTAACCTAGGAATTTTTTTATTAGGTTTTCAGATTTCGGTGGTGCATCATTCCCCTTTCAGGTTTCGCCAACAGTCGGTGGTGCCTTTGTGTTCAATTGTTCGGATTATAAACAATAGTGTCAATCAGGTTAACGTAAGTATGATTGAGTTTAAAGAAACCCACAATGAGCTACTATAACATTGGAAAGACTGATCAGAATGATTGAAGATGCTATGATCAGCTTAAGCAAGATTGAAACAAGATATTTTACCAGCCCAAATTTGTTTGCAACATAAGGCGTAAAAATGACCATCTAGTAAGACAGATGGTCAATATTTCAACACTACGTACTGTCCAGACCCAAATCTATCTAGGGTCAGACATGTGGAATATATCCTCAAGGAATACAGCAAAAAAAAGGTAAAAAAAAACGACCAAGCCTTGGAGTCATTTTGTTCTCCACAGCAACCCACCTTAACCCTGTCACCTCTACCCAGACGCAGACCCAGGCTCTAGTATAGACTCTTTTCATGGCAAAACTTATCAAAGGAGATCAAAAGCACTTCCAACTAATGTAGCACCGGCTCCAATGGTTGCCATTTAACCGCCAGACATGTGCTGATGTGCAAGAAAAGGATCAAGTGGGAGAAGAGAGGATTTTGCGAGGTGGAAATATTTTGGGAGATTAAGAAGACGAGGAATGGAATCACAAGAAACTGAAGAGAAGGAGAGGTGTCGATACAGTGGCGGATCTAGGATTTGACGAAGCCTCGGGCTAAAAATATAGCAAAACAGAAACAATATAACATCGTAGAGATACAATTTGAGTACCTAAATAACGAAGACTTCATCTCAGCCCACCATTTCTTCAGCAATAGTTAGATAAGAACCAAAACCTACAAAGACAACAAAAAAAAGTAAATCAAACAGAGGTATGATATAGCATTCTTGTTGTGCCATGGATGTTTATCTTAAACAGACCTAAAAAAAGCTATTCCTTTGTTGCTCTGTTCTTTATCATGGAACTTGAGTCCTAACATCATTACCAGTAGATAAGTAAAGATCATTTTTGAAATTGACACAATCTACTTGTATTTTTACCTAACACAAATAGATTTAGCCATTCAGCTATAAATAGATTTAGCCATTCAGCTTGCGTAGATCAACATAGATATACAAATCATGTGTTGGTGACAGAAAGGTTGTGCTATTTTCTATAAATAGATTTAGCCATTCAGCTTGTATAGATCAACATAGATATACGAATCATCAAGAGCTATCTGCACAGGTATCCATTCCCTACATATACAAATTATAGCACATGAGTACACGACCTATCAAACAACTTAGCAGCCAAATATGCTGTGATTATCCAAGACCTATCACATTTATTTAGACATAACACATTAACACCAGATCTCATTACCTCTCCAGCTCTCCTCAATTCCTCAAAGCCTCAAAGCCAAAGCGGGCCTGCCGGCCTGGAGCCTGGAGCTGGAGGCGCTGCAGCTGCCGCCTGTCGCCGGCGCCGAGGGAGCCCTGGAGCGTGGAGGCGCTGCCACCTGCCGTCGAGGGAGCTCTGGAGACTGGAGCAGTGGAGGCGCAGGCGCTGCGTCGACCGTCGAGTCGAGGGAGCCTGCGCCGCTGCGTCGCCGTCGAGGGAAGAGCGCGGTCGTCGGCGGCCGAGAAGAACCGCAGCCGCTCAAGGGGCTGGTTGACGGCTTGACGCTGCGTCGCCGTCGAGGATGGCACGGGAGGAGCCGAGGGCGGCGCGGAGGGAGCGGGAGGGGTGGCCAGGGCGGCGGCGTAAGTCGCGAGGGCCGAGGGTGCCGAGCAAGCCGGAGGAGGAGCCGGGAGGCATGGCGGCGGCGGCGGCAAGGGGCGAGGGTGCCGAGCAAGCCGGGAGGAGGAGCCGAGGCGCAAGCCGCGGCGGCGCAAGGGCGAGGGCCGAGCAAGCCGGGGAGAGCGGAGGGATCACCAGCCGCCAGAGAATAGGGGATGTGGATTAGGTCACCGCCTCACCCTCATTGGTGGGTGGCATCGCCCGGATGGAGTGGGAAGGAACAAGGAAGCGTCGTGGGGTGGGCCGACTTGGTGAGCCTCGGGCTAAATCGCTTCTACTATTTTTAGCCTATATATATAAAAAAAAACTTCACTGTTGTTTTCTCTGGGCCTCGGGCTATAGCCCACCCTGCCCGAGGCCCAGATCCGCCCCTGTGTCGATAGCTAGTGTCGAGAACCTGTAGAGGAAGGAGAGATCGTGCCAAGAACTAAACTATATACGGTCGAGTTAACAAGCTAAAACTACTGCGAACTGACCAGTATTACCACCATTCCCAGCAGACAAACAAAATAAATTAAAAGCAATTTAACCTGCAAGATAATAATATTTTTTTCTTATTTTTTATGATTAACTAATGTCTACTGCTAACAGAGATATATTAACTACTAATGCTACTGATCAACTACTGACATTTGGATACTAATCGTTACCCAAAATTTCCCAAATTAATCCCCTTAATCCAGACACCCGTTAGTATTATTAAAGTCCAATAAATACAGCATGAACAAAAAGATCAAACTATAACACGCTGCTAATGTCAAAACTATACCAGGGAAGATGTATCAGCAAACACTCGATAGGAGACAACAACATTTGAAACGGTTTCCGCAAGATAATTATTTGCATATATAGCACCTGAAGTAGTAGCAAGAAAAACCGACGAAAAATTTCATCCGGATAAACTATGCAAAAGGATGTAAACACATAACAGCATGTAACGCGTTTTAGGGGAGTTGATGGGGGAACTCATGAAATTGCATCGCTCTCATTTTCTTGAACTTTTTTTTTATTAATTAACCCTTTTTTAAATTTTATTTTAAAGTTAACTCTGACGCACTTTATTTCCAAATCTGACCCCTTTGGTTACGCCGCCACCCATGGCGTGACAAAACAACGATGTCACGCCACAAGATAAGTACCCAAAATAGTACTTTTGGTCACGCTACCACCCATGGTGTGACAAGAACATGCCCTAGCGTGGCAGCGTTGTTTTGTCACGCTATAAGTGATGGCGTAACCAAAAGGGTCAGATTTGGAAATAAAGTGCGCCGAGGTTAACTTTAAGATAAAATTTTAAAAAGGTTAATTAATAAAAAAAATTCCATTTTCTTCTTATTGTTGTTAACATGGTGCGGGTCTGACACAAACCCAAAAGGATGGTGTGGTCTGTAAGCTACTTGAGCCTTTCTCACGTCAACGCCATTCTTGGTGGAAAGGGCCCAGCCGTACTAGCCACGTCACCGAGAAAACCCTAGCCATCCGATTGCGACGTGCTCGACTCCACGCCATCCGATTCGAGCTACAGCGCCCGTTCGATCGTGCCCGGACATGCTCGCTCCCGCCCGATTTCGTCGCCCGCGCTACTACAGAAAAGGCCTTCACAGATGGTTCAAAAACGTCATCACAGATGGTTTCTTGAGCCGTCTGAGTTTATGGGTCAGTGATACATGAGGTCATCACAAACGGTTTGAAAACCGTCTGTGATGCATACTATCATAGACGGTTTCAGCCACAAACCGTCTGTGATGACTACATATCACAGACGGTCTCAGCCACAAACCGTCTGTGATGACTATATATCATAGACGGTTTCAGTCACAAACCGTTGTGATGACTATATATCACGAGCGGTTTGTGGTCAAAACCGTCTGTGATGACTTTTTCTATAAAGCCACCAAGCAAGGATCGCTTGTGCCTTTAAAACCGGCATCATAAATATATTATATTTCTATTGTTCCTAGCCCTCGGCCACTTTGAGTACCGTCCCCACGCCACTTTTGTAACGAAGCAGTATTCGACGGAAGTGGCATCATGTATTAGCAACAAAGTTAATTGGATGTCCCGACGCTTCAGGACATCAATTAGATTTGCTAAATTTGATGCCACTCAATGAGGTTGCCCGTGGTTATCCGCACTCTTCTCATGTCAGCGGACGCCGACTTCCGAAAGTGGCCGAGGGACTACGTAACAACACACACACACACACACACACACACACACACACACACACACACACACACACACACACACACACACACACACACACACACACATATATATATATATATATATATATATATATATATATATATATATATATATATAATGCCGTTTTAAAAGCACAAGCGACCACCGCTTGGAGACTTTATAGAGAAGAGATTAGGAATGGAATGGTAGGACGACGTACCTAGGACGCAAGGTAGGAGAATTTGACCTGTATGAACACAGTTACACAGACAAATGTGAAATGAATGGCGAGAAGCAACAGATGACATCTTGACAAAATGACAAATCGACAAATAAGTCATAACATACATATCACACATTTTATACATCTATTTTTGCAAATCATCAATCATACATATCAACAGCCCATGGTTCACCAAGCAAGTTTCTACTATCAATAGCAGACAACACTTGACACTTCTGAATAAGTCATAAGTCATAACAATATAACATATCAACAGCTCATACTCAATAAGTCATAACATATCAAGCCCCATCCGAACCCACAGCATGAACTAAGCAAGATGCATAGAATGCACATACACCAATAGCCCTCAGTTGACATCACAGAGCAAGGGTGTCCAAACCCGGCCACCACACCAGTAGTAGCCCTCGGCATCAATCGTAGAGCACTAGCCATTTTCATCACAGAGCAAGGGGGGTAGAGATAGAGAGGGAGTAAGGTAGGGTTACCTCAGTACAGCGCAACCACGGTGCGACCCCACCACCAGCACAACCCTCATCCATCTCCTTCACCTTGCATAAATCACACAAACATCAGGACACAACTTAAGGCCCAAGCATAAAAATCAAACTCAACACAAGACATTAAGCTAACAGATCTAGAGGAGAACAGAGGGAGAATGGGGAAAGCAAAGACTGGCTAGGGCCCGAGCGCAGGAGGCCGAGCAGGAGAACCAAGCCATGGTGGCGCAGGCGACACGCGGGGCCAAGCCCAGTGGCTTGGGTGGCGGCGTCATCGTAGTTGTGGCACGACCGTGACATTGCACAAAACACTACTATCGTACGAGTGTCTTGTGCAGTGCAGAGTGGTGTCACAACCGGCGGTGACGGCGACGGGGTTGGGCGGCGACGGCGACGGGGTCAAGCGGTGGCGTCGAGGTGGGGAGGGGAACGGAGTAAATGCGCTGGGAAGTGACGAGTTAGGGCGGGTGCAAACCCTAGCGGAGCTGGGGAGTGACGAGAGTTAGGGCGAGCGCAAACCCTAGCGGCCGGGCTCGTACTAATAAAGAGACTTATTACAGACGGTTCTATTACGGAACCGTCTGTGATATGGTTTGTTCTCAAGTATATATTTATCTTGTATATACACTTACATGACATGAAGAAATTACATGTTTATATGTCAATATTGTCATTTAAATACTGCTGAAAATTTGCTTTAACTATATATATATAGCAATAATTCAACATATAATTAATATAGTAACTTTACCTCCAAACTTTTTTTTTTCATTTTGGAATTTTCATATATATGGCCAAACAACGTGGCCAGTCGCTTACAAAAAGATTAAAAAAAGTAGAAACCTATAAATAAACAAAGTTTTTCTAGTGACGGAGGTAGGTCGCTATCTCCGTCTTTAATACTTCATAGGCGATGGCGTCGGCGATCGGACGGTTCCTAATCATCGTGAATGAAACCCGAAATGCGCCCACCCATCGACGCTCGTTCAAGTGTCTCTCAAGACCCTCGATTGTTGAACCAAGAAGAATTGAGCCTATAGGCTCTCTTCCTTGTTGAGGGTCTCTACCGTCGACTCGGTCGCTCAGAGCCTCGATTCGCAGATCAAGTGACGGCAAGCCTCCTAGAGACGTGCAATGTCGTTTTGGAGGACTACGTTGATGACGCGGTAAACTCACCGAAAGTAGGAGATCACCCGGAAGACACGGTGGAGGAGGATGTCAAGACGGCGGAAGGTGGCCGTCACCTGCTCCGGCAAATTCTCCGCCGGCAGAGGAGTGAAGACACTGTTGATCAAATAGTGTTCTTCGGCAGCACGGTTCAACGTAGACCGAGAGAGGTGCACGTACAGTGCGGCCAGGAAAGCCATCAATGCTGGCGACAAGGAGGTAGCCATTTCTGTTTTTTTATAAGTATGTGGGGATGATCATCTTGGATGGCGGATGATCCTTTTTATAAAACAAGGAATAAATTCGAGCGTGAGATTTAAGAGACGACGGGGAGCCGAAGCGGATCGATCGACGAAGAGACGACGGAGAGCCGGCGGATGGCGGCGAAACGAGCGCGACGGCGACAAAGAAACTCACCGTGGAGCTATAGCGATATTATCACAGACGGTTCGTGTTGAAAACCGCTCGTGATATGTGGTAACATCACAAACGGTTATTGTTAAGAACCGCTCGTGATGTTTCACGACGATTTTAACACGAACCGTCTCGTGATATTACCTGCTCACGACGGTTTTAGCGCGCGATAATAATACGCATTTCGGTCTCTAAACCAAAACCGCTCGTGATTGAATATAATGACGGTTTTGGTCAACCGTCTGCGTGATGATACGCCCAAGATAGCCTTTTGTAGTAGTATCGCGCGCGCGCTCATCGGGAATGCGTGGCCTCGCACACTCCACGTCGCCTGGAGAGCCGCACTCGTTCTATCACGCCTAGACGCGCTCGCTCCCATCCGATTTAAATGCCGCTCATGGCCGATCTGTCGTGCAGCTCTCGCGGCGGCAAGGCGTCAATGGGCCTAGTGGCCTCGCGAACCTCCGCCTAGATGCCAGCGCGCGCCGGTGGCGCAAAGTGAGCTCGGTATTAATTAAACAATACATGGAATGGGCCCCCTATCTCTCATGGGCCTGAAGGGTGCCTCACGACTGTCTCAACATCGCCATATAGCGGTGAAAAAATTCTCGACGAAATTCACGGTTATCGCTCGAATCGGTAGTTACTGATGAAATGGTAAAATTCAAACCAGCCCCGAAAATTTCGGTTTTGATGACTTTTGTCCAAAAAAATTCGAATTTGCTTGAATTTTGTTCGAATTTGATTTTTTTTAATATGTCAAATTTTTTTTGAAAATTCCGGCCGAAATTTCCGATTTTTGGCGGTTACCAGCCTTACCGCCCCCCTCCCCCCCGCGTTAAAAAATCCAACCGAAAATTTTTTCCCTGCCCTGTAGACAGTCCATATATACACATCCTACTAGAGCATCTCCATTCTCCACCCTACACTGTAGTAAGTGGAACGATCATTCTATTGGAAACTTTTATGAGCCTTTTGTTCTCTATAACGACACCAATGACCTTGATAATTTATGCCAAGTTGCTAAACATGTCTATCTTCTTATTACAAGCGGACAATATATATAAGACCATCCACTAGGGTTGAGAATCAAGCTACATTACGGGTACTTGCTCGATTGTTCGAGTGCACGATCATCCAACAATAGGGTTCTTTGCTTTCGGTTTAAAGAGCCGTATCTAGTTTCCTTTTCTTCATTAACTATAGTAGAAGTTAACCGGCGCCAAAATGGCGCCAACTAACCTCAGGTTTCAGCGAAAGATCTTCGGCAATGGCTTTTTTTTTAAACCTCAAGTTCTACCACGTTGAACTCCGATGGGCAGGTGGTGTTATGCACTCATTCATGTGGTGGAATGCAAATGCAAGGGAGCACGGGAGAGGAGGAGGAGGAATAGGAAGAGGAATGCAAATGCTTTGGGTCAGTGGAAAAAAAGCAATGGGAAGAGCTGAAATCCATCTTGAATGGGGTGTCTCTTACTGCTGATAGTGATAGTATAACTTGGTGTCTTGACAATCATGGCCAGTTTTCGGTCAAATCCTTGTATAGACATCTTGCTTTTGGTGATGTGATGAACTGGAGACTACAAAAAATCTGGAACATTAAAATTCCTTTGAAGATTAAGATTTTTCTTTGGCAATTGTACTTGAACAAAATTCCTTCTGCTGTTAACCTTAGCTCTAGGGGTTGGAAGGGGGGGGGGGGACGAAGTGTAGGCTGTGTGGAGTGGATGAGGATACTAACCATATCTTTTTTGGCTGTGTTTTGGCTAATTTTGCCTGGTGTAGTCTGAGAGAGGTTTTCCTCTCTGACAGAAATCCTGATTCTGTTGAAGATTTGCTTGATGGTTGGCTTGTTGATAGGGGTGCTAATAATTACAATCTTGGTTTATTTAGCTTTGCAGTTTTGGCGTGGACCCTTTGAAAAATTCGCAATAAAGGAGCTATTGAGAAGATTTTTTCTAATCAACCTTTTGAAGTCTTGTTCAAATTCCTGTACTGCTTGCAGCATTGGCGCAATCTATCCAAAGGATCTAACTGCCGGAAGATCGACTATGTCGTGAAGAAAACTGAAGGGTGGCTGCGTCGCTTTATAGCCCTTAGCAATCCTGACTAGGACTTGTCTTTTGGTTGCCTTTTCGTGTTGGCAGCTGGTTGTTTTGATGTATTTTGGCTACTGATAGCTGCTCTTAGTAGTATTCCCTTTTGTCTGCTCTGTTTTGGTCAGTTGGCAACCCCAACATTGTTTCTCTTGTTACTTGTAAGAACCTTTTATTAGCTTTATAAAAAGCTGGGCTGTTGCCTGTTTGGAAAAAAAAAAAGTTAAACCAGCGTTGTCTTGGTATCCTGAAGAGGTCAGTGTATGCTTGCTGTCAACATGCATCCACACTGAGTCAGTGGAGTCTCTCGGTGCAACAGAAGAGAAACGCGAAGTTCAAGGGTCTAGCCAATCGTTATGGGAAGCTTTCTAACGGCTAACCGGCAGCATTATGCCGTAAGTAAATTGTTGTGGCAGCCAACAAAACCGTCTCACTAGATCAAGCCGACAGGTTTCCAGGCCGTCATCAAACTTAAAAAAAAGCCATCCCCGAAGATCTTTCGCTGCAACCTGAGGTTAGTTGGCGCCATTTTGGCGCCGGTTAACTTCTACTATAGTTAATGAAGAAAAGGAAACTAGATACGGCTCTTTAAACTGAGCAGCAACCCTTTTGTTGGATGATCGCACTCGAACAATCAGAGCAAGTACCCGTAATGTAGCTTGATTCTCGACCCTAGTGGATGGTCTTATATATATTGTCTGCTTTTAATAAGAAGATAGACATATTTAGCAACTTGGCATAAATTATCAAGGCCATTGGTGTCGTTATAGAGAACAAAAGGCTCATAAAAGCTTTCAATAGAATGATCGTTCCACTGACTACAGTGTAGGGTGGAGAATGGAGATGCTCTAGTAGGATGTGTATATATGGACTTGACCTACTATACTGGAGTGCTATAGGTGTGCTCACTGACCTACACGTCGCGTACTGTTCTAGTGCACTTGGTGCAATGGAAGAAAAAGCTCGTCTGGGTGATATCAGATTGACTTATATGCAGTTGAACAAATAATGTCACATCTTGGTTATGAGAATGCCTTATTTGCAGCGGCAGAAACTAATGGTGGATGGCTGTAACATAGCTTTACCTTATTTGCAGCGGCAGAAAACTAATGGAGGATGACTGTAACATAGCTTTACCTTATTTTGTGCACTTAATTTGCTCCTACAAGCTATAGCTCCTATCAATTTGTGGAAAGACAAAGTCGACGTGAGAATGACAGCAAGCTGTAGCTCCTAAAAGATTCTGCGCACAATAATATATGCATGCAACTATGCACTATACTTCACCGAGTTACACAAAAACTTAGATTTGGGTCTGCTCCCCGACCTTTTCCAAATAAAGGAGGATTGTTTCCTTTTCTAGTGTTTGTATGAATACGTTATTATGGAGACATATATGATTACTACTCCTATCTAACTTCGATTAATTTAAACCGTATATACTTTTCATCGAAAGCTTAATAGCATACATATTTAATAACCATTATTAATGGTGCTTTGTATCCATTATTGCTAACAACAAGCCATTGTAAAACCATCAAAAACAAAGTCATCGTGCTAATTGCTGGCCTGCTGCCCATGCACGAGCCATCAAACTTTTAAAAAGCTGAAGCCATATATATGCAACTTCTAATCATGCACCTGCGGTACTAGCTTTTTTTCTTTCAGCTCAACCCTTTTCTTCTGGTGGTCATTGAGCCAAACAACCTTTTTGTAAATGCACATGCTTATGCACCCAAAAAAAGTGTTGCTTGATAATTATAGCACACAGTGCAAGGATTGGAACCGTTGCGGGTGATCATAGCGAAAAAAATATGCCATACCAATTACGTGAGTAGCTACAGTTCCAAGTAAAAGCAAATTAAGGGGAAAATATCACTATTGGTCTATCCAATGCTTTACTCCATTTTTCGAATGGTACTTCGCACTCAACTAGCATTAATTAATTACAAAATCAACCATGTTGATATTATTCATTCGGTCATTCATGTGCATTTTACTTGTGATGACATCAGGGTTTTGTTAACCGGCCGAGAATCTCGGTAGTGTCCGGTCAAAATATTTCGGTTATATCTTTGTTACACGTGAATACATCAGGGAACTCACGCATGGGCTGGTCGTATAGGGCTCTGTAAGCTGTGGGACCCACACGTCAGACTTATCTTCAACCTCAACCCCATCGCACTTCTCAACCGAGCTCTCTCTCTTTGCGAGTATGTGCAAGAAAAGGATCAAGTAAGAAGAGAGGATTTTGCGAGGTGGAAATATTTTGGAAGATTAAGAAGATGAGGAATGAAATCACAATAAACTGAAGAGAAGGAGAGATCGTGCCAATAACTAAACTACGGTCGAGTTAACAAGCTAAACTACTGCGAACTGACTAGTATTACCACAATCCCAGCAGGCAAACAAAATAAATTAAAAGCAATTTAACCTGCAAGGTAATAATATGTTTTTCTTATTTTTTATGATTAACTAATGTCTACTGCTAACAGAGATATGTTAGCTACTAATGCTACTGATCAACTACTGACATTTGGATACTAATCGTTACCCAAAATTTCCCAAATTAATCCCTTCAATCCAGACACCCGTTAGTATTATTAACAAGTCAAATAAATACAACATGAACAAAAAGATCAAACTACAACATGCTGCTAATGTCAAAACTATACCAGGGAAGATGTATCAGCAAAAACTCGATAGGAGACAACAACATTAGAAACGGTGGTGCCTTTGTGTTCAATTGTTCGGATTATAAACAATAGTGTCAATTGTTGTTTACAATTGATACCCACAATGAGCTACTATAACATTGGAAAGACTGATCAGAACGATTGAAGAGGCTATGATCAGCTTAAGCAAGATTGAAACAAGATATTTTACCAGCCCAAATTTGTTTGCAACATAAGGCAAATCTATCCAGGGTCAGACATGTGGAATATATCCTCAAGGAATACAGCAGAAAATAAGGCAAGAACAGTCCAGATATGGCAAAACATTTCAAAAGAGATCAAAAGCACTACCGGCTAATCTTGCTTCAGCTGAACAACCAGTAGTTTGTGTTCTCTATATAAATCCAGCCGCTTGCGATCCATCGAAACAGGCTTACTAAGGCGTTAAGCGACGCTTACGCGGTAAGGTGCTGCCGGGTGCTAAGGCGTCGCCCCGCCTTGCCGCCTTCTCCCCGCGCAGCTCCTCCTCCCGGCTCCCCGTCGCCGTCGCGCAGCTCGTCGGCACCTCCTCCCCGCGGTTCCCCGTGCTGCCTGCACCTCCTCTGCTCGAATCCTTCGGTGGAGAGGGAGGTAGAAGGAGAGAAGAGAGGAGCCGGGAGCGCACCTGGATCTCGAGTTCGTCGAGCCCGTCGCCGAGGACCTCTGGAACGACGACGACGGCCCCCTCCACCGTGCAAAGCCGCCACCTCTGGATCTCCCGCCACTGCTCCGGATCCGTGCCGCCGCGCTGTCGCGACCGCCGCAACCGTCGACTTCGCCTCCCCACTTGTATTTGCCGCGACCGCCCAGAATCCGTCGACTTCGCCTCCCCGGCCGATTCGCCTCATTCTTTGTCATCATTGCGGCGGATGGGAGGAGAGGTATACAGAGGTAGGGGGAGAGAGACGTGGGAGATGGGGGAGAGGAGGGAGGCGGCTAGGGTTAAATGTAGGAGACGTGGACTGTGGGAGGCAGTTGGGGGTCTGGGCTGGGCTTTTCAGTTTTGGCCTTTCTCGTTTTCTTTTCCTCCTTATTTTCTTTTTTCTTTTCACGTTTGCAGCTTGCGTTTCTTCTCGTATGGCGTATCCTCTAATGAGGCCCACGAAGGTGACAGCTGCGTTGGCTACTACAGTTGTGGCAGTATTCCTCGTCGGAGAGGCCGAGCCGTGGTTGCCAGCGACGCTGAGCCTGGAGCGCACATTGCCCGTGAGGGGGATGTCCATAGAGCACCTGGTGCAGTGGGACAAAGCACGGCACCTGACGAGAAGGATGCTGGGCGGGGCACGGTCAATGGCCGGAGTCGTGCAGTTCCCTGTGCACGGCTCCATCAACCTCTCCACGTTCTCGTAAGTTTTTCTATGTTTCGTTTTTTAGAAGGCTGTAGTGTTCTGCTTGCGCTTGTACAGAACATCTATTTCTATTTTTTTAGGAAATAAAAAATTACTAGAAAGCTATCCACGCCAAATGGCGCGGTTGTGGCTGTTGTATGCGGGTGGTAATTGGCACGGCTAAAACCTAGTTTTAAAGAGGATCGAAAATAAGAATGTTTGGTATGAATAGCTTGCCATTGTTTGGTGGGTGCTGTGGCAGAGTTATTTTAAAGATACGTAGTAGGCCGAGCTGATACCGGTCATAGTTTCTAACAGAGGTGTTATCTAATAAAGTTGGCTGAGAAGAGAAGGGGTTTTGGCAGATGCTAGCGTATAAAAGCAAGTGTTGCATACGTTTAAAAACCAAAGCAAAATAGGGGAGCTGGCTAACAAACGCAACACATATATAATAAAAGGGTGTTTTCCATAGGAGGTAGTATACATGCTGTGCATAAGCTGAGTATAATAAACAAAGCGTGAATATTAGCTTAGTAGAACGTAGATACTGATGGGGTGGTACAGTCCAGGAATATAGGTGGGACGGCAATACTTACAGGATATCTTCTGAGAGCACTACTATGAGTTCGAGGAGTTGAGGCGGCGCTATGTACATGACAAGTTTCGAGAGCAGTAATTTGAGCAGTAAGACGGTACGCTATCTACACCATAGAACGTAGACAGCAGAAGGTACACAGTAGGGCGTAAACATGTACATAGCGCCAAATGTTTCCATCACTGCGAGAGACAAAAACAAAATCTGGTCTAGTGAATGTTTCCTCATAATTTCACAATGCTAATCGCAAAATAACATCATGTTATATAGGCAATAAACATTAACTCATTTTTTTTTCATCATATTGTAATCCAAATGCACAAATAGGACAGCAAGGAGTAACTATAGATGGATTAAATGATGCAGCTATAGATGGACTAAACCACCACTAAATAAGAACAAAATACTATGAGCCTAAGAGAAAGGAAGAGAAAGTGGAAAACACACTGGCTACTTTCTAAAGGCCAACGTTTTCATCCACTCATCCAGTAAAATCGAACATGCATAAATAATTGTACCCCATAGAACTATGGACAGATCAACCTCTCAAGAAGGTATCATCGATGATCATTGGTTAAACTCTTCTCTAAGGACGTGACACATTGACATGCTGTTTTCGTAAATGATAATAACATAAGTAATAGAGAAAAACATACCATAAAGTTTAGGTAGGCAATGATATGAGACATCAGCAATAACACTTTTTGGTTTCCATCTTGCTAGTAATTAACCAATCATACGTAGCACCTGCATCAGACAATCCAAAACAGATACATAATCAAACCTTACAATATCAAATGTATGCAATTGAAGAAAGATGATTGCATTTGCTTAATACCTACCATAAGTGTGAAAAAAAAACAGTCTTGCAAAGTAGGAAGGTAAAAGAAGAGGAAGGAAACAAATAGAGAAATGACTCACTGAACTCCTGCCACTAATCTGCCCTCCGCGGCCCTGCACACTAGCCAAACTGACAGATAGTCGCCATCTTCTAGCCGCATCAGCGGTGCCATCAACTTTGATGTGTGATATAACATAATTCAAGCTAAATTAGATAACTGAAATGTGCATGAAGATTGTTTTCAGAGAGCACTTGCAAAGTAGGAAGCTAAAAGAAGAGGAAGGCAACAAATACAGAAATGACTCACTGAACTCCTGCCGCTAATCTGCCCTCCGCGGCCCCGCACACTGGCCGAACTGACAGATAGTCGCCATCTTCTAGCCGCATCAGCAGTGCCATCAACTTCGCTGCGTGATATAACATAATTCAAGCTAAATTAGATAACTGAAATGTGCAGCCATGAAGATTGTTTTCAGAGAGCACTATATCTTAGATAAGTTATATCAGAAATTTAAAATGTGCTATACATTACCATATCAAAGTTCAGTACATGAAGTATTTACAATTTCATGCAAACACAATCGCAGAGCATTCTGCGCAAGCACTGAATACACCAAATGCATTGACCACCATACCATCAAAGATCTTAGAACCAAATAAGGGGAAAAAATGAAAGGATAGGATGATACATAAGGCGTAACTGCTTACTTACTCAGTCTGTAGTAAGTGGCGACCACATATGCATGTATTCGGCCAATATATATTCATCCAAATTAGTTAATGCACAGGATTTCCTAGGCATTTCGTCGAGCATCTCGTGTACATCTGCCATGATAGTGCAAATTGGCTCTTTTAGACATTCTTTCAAACATGGCATGGGCTAAAATTGCATGTTTCATTATGAATAAATTGTTAGTTGGCTTTACTAAAAGATGCAATTATTAGAAATATTCACATTCACAGTTGCTAGAGTATGTGTTACCTTGTGTGACATTATGTCATTACCGAGGCGCCTGATTATGTAGACAACTCTAACGATTTTTGGATCGGTAAAAACCCAATCAATATCCTCAGTAGTTGCCATATCTCCTAGAATGAATGCAATGTTTGTTATATGCTTACATGCACTACTGTCCACTGAAAGTTGTAGATGCTCCTCAATGTTAGCCGGTACATAACGTTCGTCGCGCCATTTCACCTCAGCATTGTAACATTTGGCAATATCAATTATCCACAATCGCTAGAGTATGTGTTCCCTCATGCGACATTATGCCATTACCAAGGCGCTCGATTATGCAGACAGCTCTAACAATTTTTGGATAGGTAAAAAGCCAATCAATATCCTCAGTAGTTGCCATATCTCCTAGAATGAATGCAATGTTTGTTATATGCATAAATGCACTACTATCCACTGAAAGTGGTAGATGCTCCTCAATGTTAGCCGGTACATAACGTTCGTCGCGCCATTTTGCCTCAGCATTGTAACATTTGGCAATATCAATTACCAATATACATGCGGAAAATGACATAATTCAAATGTTTAGAACCTACTCAGTGTATATTCAAATTACACCATGTTATAAATTTCTGTAGAGTAAACACATTAGAATTGGAACATTATTATATTTTAGACCAATTTCTCATCACCAATTTTGGACACATCAAATGTGTTGTAACATTTGGCAATATCAATCACAAATATACATGCGGAAAATGATATAATTCAAATGTTTAGAACCATGTTTAGAACCTACTCAGTGTGTATTCAAATTACACTATGTTATAAATTTCTGTGGAGTAAACACATTAGAATTGGAACATTATTATATTTTAGACCAATCTATCATCACCAATTTTGGACACATCAAATGTGTACTCTCTTTGCAAAAATTAGTGTTCTATTAATCAACATTTCTAAGGACAAATTAATTAGCCCATATAGATATTAGCTATCTATATGTGTGTATGCTTATTTACAAAGGACATTCACCTTACCTTTATCATACCGCTATGGTGAATGTCCTGGCGGCATTGAGCCGCCTTAGCTGGCCCTTGAGGGCCAACCTCTTCTCATCGAGCAGCATGGTGAGCTCGGCCAGGGTGGCCCTAACCTCATCGTCGATCTTGCGGTCGACGGCCTCAAGCTGTGGAAGGGAGGGGAGGCGCCGAAGCGGCGGCTGGGGAGGGAGACCCGGTGAATGTCCTGGCATCGAGCCGCCTTAGCTGGCCCTCGAGGGCCAACCTCTTCACATCAAGCAGCGCGGTGAGCTCGGCTCGGGTGGCCCCGACCTCGCCGTCGATCTAGCGGTCGATGGCCTCGAGCTATGGAAGGGAGGGGAGGCGCTGAAGCGGCGGCTGGGGAGGGAGACCGAAGGGGTGGGGTGGAGGAATGGGGAGGGAGCAGCAACAGTGAGCGAGGGAGGCCGAGCGAGCGGCGGGGGAGGAAGAGCGAGGGATGGCGTCGGTGCGGCAGTTGGGGAGGGAGACCGAGGGGGCAGGAGCGAGGACCAGCGGCGTTGGAAAAGAGGGGCGGCGGAGGAGGGTGAAGAAGAGGATAGGAGGCGGAGGGAAAAGTGGCGAGAGGAAGAGTGGCGCCGCGGGATCGAGCGAGAGATGAGATGGGAGGAAAGAGGAGCAGGATTAGGGATCATGTGGGCCGAAGGGACCGGAGACGCACGGGAGAGAGGAGGCCAGAGGCCAGCCGGTGCGCTGCAACACAAGGCGCCCGGTGGTACCGGCTGCGGCGGCCGCAAGGCAAGGCTACGGAAGGGAAGGGTGGCGGACTAGGAGGGAGACCGAGGGGGCGGCTAGGGGAGAAGACGTAGGGAGCGGTGAGGGAAGAAGATGGAGGGGGCGATGGTGGCTGTGGAGGTAGACCAAGGGGGCGGGTGTAGGGGAAGGTAGCGAGGGGAGGAGCGGCGGTGGCATAGGATCGAGCGAGCGCTGGGAGCAAGCGGACAAGAGGAGAGAGAAGGATGAGATTAGGGGCTCGATGCCAGCCGCTCGATGGAGATCGGCGTGTGGCCGGAGATTTGCTCCCTCCATGCGATCTCAGGCGTCTGAAGAAGATTCGATGACCCATGTTTTTCGGGGAGACGTGGACACGCCGTGCGAGCTGTGATTCTACGCGCTTTAAAGAGAGTAATATTCCATTGCGAGCTGACCACCAAGACCGAAGTAACACCGAGACATTTCGGCCTAGCTCTCTGTCCAATGTCCAAATGGGCTCCAAAGCCTGTTACAGCGATTCACATCTATCTATATCTATACTAATTGGAGGCTCTCTTAGAAGTTCCATATTAATTCTAGGAGGTGAAATATCTAGAAATTATCACTTTAATAGAAGAAAACGAGAAGAAAGCTAGAAAATCTGACATTGATGGGGAAAAAAGAAAAGTCTCATCCATCTATATAAAGTTTCGTGCTGCCTGTCCATACTCTAATTACATATTCAATCCATCATATATTATGTACTTTTTCTATCCTTAAATAAAATTACAATTTTACATAGTTCTCGTTAGTCAAAACTTAGCATCGAGTGTACTTCATTCTAGATCTGCCATTGAAAAAAAGTCAATTACATGAATTCTTGAATTCGATTAGTATATGTGTTTTAAGCTATAGGCTGTAGTTACATATCTATTGTGATTTATGAACTAACTGTAGAATATCCTACTGAATGTAGTGATATGTTGGATAAGAATGCTATTTATTTTTTACTATCCTTAAATTGGTTAGGGTGCACATTTTAGTTTGTTACCCAAGTTTATAATGTAATTTACTCTTCCACAATTATTGATCGTAAAGTTTGAATTTGCAGACCCTATTTGACCCGTGTAAAACTGGGAACCCCACCAAAGAATTTTACTTTGCTGATTGATACTGGAAGCGACGTGTCATGGGTAGCTTGCAGCCCTTGCTCTGGTTGCCCAACATCAAGTGGACTCAATGTGAGGCTTCTCTTTCACCAAACTATTGTCCTTCCTTTTAAGAAATGCGTATATTTTCAAACAAAAAAAAAATCCTTTGAGATGGAATTAACTATTACCTACAAAGCTCGTTCTGATTACATAATTAATACTCTCTTTTTAATTATCTTAGATCCAATTGGAGTATTTCAATCCCAAGTCATCGTCAACATCATCCATCATAACATGCTCGGATGATAGGTGCAAAACTTCCTTCGATATAGGTTTTGCATCGTGCCACATTTCGGACCCTCCAAGCAGTCCATGTGGTTACAATCTGACGTATGGTGATGGAAGTGGCACAATTGGATACTATGTGTCCGACACGATGCATTTCGATACTGTTAAGGAAAATATCAAGGGCAATAAGCAGAGATCCTCTTTTCCCGCCTCTATTATGTTTGGGTATGTGTCCTCTATCATTTTAAAATTCTCATCAGATATTTGAAACTTACCATTAATAACTGAAGATATTTTAGTCAATATACCATTAGATACATCGGTAGAGAGTTTAATAATGCATTTATTGCAATTTTCTTAATCATTACCTTAATAATGAAGTTTGCTGCCTCAATGGTCACTCGGATTTCATCATCGCCTCATGGATATATCAATTTCTTTGGAACAGATGTAGCAACTTAGAGTCGGGTTTGCTGACAAATAAAGATAATGCATTCGATGGTATTATGGGGATTGGACCGAATAAATTGTCCATCAATTCACAACTATACTCTCTTGGGTTATCCCCTAAGGTGTTCTCTCTTTGCCTGAAGAGTTCAGAAAATGGTGGTGGCATCCTTGTTCTTGGTGAAATTGTGGAGCCAGGATTAGTCTATACTCCACTTGTACCCTCAGAGTAAGTTTCTTGGTCTGAAAAATAATGTAGTACTTCCAAACTCTAGATCACTATCCTATGTTTTAGTACGCATATTTCTCTTATATAAACAAAGATGGCTGCAATTTGTAAGTGTAAATGTGATAAAATATTTGGTTTTGTTCATTTATTAATATCTCTATTCTTTCTCAAATACTTGTAATATGAAATTGTTTATACATTATAATTTGTCAACCTTAAGTTTTTTTTTTAACCTGCGGTCACCTTGTGTGGTGACTGGGGGAGACTACAAAGTAGAGACCTGATTCTTGAGAATTTTTTGAGGTTTATGTGTCGAGAGGATAGTATATGATTAAAATGCATTGTGTCCACGAATTGTAATGACTGGCGTTCTTCATAAGATATGCTGACTATCTTAAAATTAAGTTGTATCAGTTTGCAATAACATTTCCTTAGCTTTTGTGCCCTTGTATTTCTTTATGTTTGAGTAGAATAATGTACCTATAAGTTATGACACTAACAGTAAATTAATTTCTCTAGACTATTGAACAACCATTTTTGGTAACAAGAGGTGGTGGAACCTCGTATATTTTGTAACTGTTCATGTCTTACTTTTTAAAGTGAAATACAGCGTTTTTTACGTCGTGAATCTAGAGAGCATTGCTGTAAATGGTCAAAAGCTGCACATAAATACCTCAATATCAGATAAACAAGAAAGTGGAACTATTGTGGATTCAGGAACAACATTAGCATACCTTGCAGATGGAGCCTATGATCCATTTGTTAGTGCGGTGAGCTTCACTTGACAAGCCTCAGCTTTTTCCTATAGAGCAATATATGATCTGCCTATATTATTAAAATATTTTGTGAAGCAATTATTAATCCGAATGATTCGTATTTGCAGATAGCTGCTGCAGTTTCTCCATCTGTACACCCTTTGGTTGTGAATGGGCAGCAATGTTTTGTTACTTCCAGCAGGTATTTTTCCTTCTTTCTAGAAAGGAAATTAACAGGTCTTATCCTTAAGTATGTTGTTACTTACACATATTTTTGCATCTCGGCCAGTGTTGACTCGTCATTTCCAATGGTGACACTACATTTTGTGGGTGGTGCTGCAATGACGGTGAAGCCAAAGAACTATCTTTTGCTGGAGGGTTTATCTGTAAGTCCGGAAGCCTTTCGTTGCTGCCCTTGTTGAACTTTTTTGCAGTTCCATGTCTTGTTAACTGGTTCTGAACTTCCTTGTCTCAAATGTCATGACAACATGGTTACAGGACGACCAATTAATGTTTTGCATTGGCTGGCAAAGGAATCGTTATCAACACGAAACTTTACTCGGAGGTTAGTCAAATTAGCTCATTTTTAGTCGTTGTTACGTATCGAGTATGAAATAGTCATCTGGTGATGTGCATAAATGGTTCGAGCTTGCAATGCCTATCTAAACTTTCGTCTTTTGCTAACTATTTGATCGCTTTGTCATAGATATTGTTTTACAGGATAAGATTATTGTGTATGACTTGGCGAACATGCGCCTGGGCTGGGTGGATTATAACTGTAAGCTCAATTTTCCTTTTCACAATTTGACCGTCAATTTGATCCTCTAGTTTTTCGTTGTCTTTTTCGCCACTAATTAACAATGGATCTCTGTCAGGTTCTCAGACGGCTAACATTACCGCCTCATCTGGGAAGAATTCTGGGCATGCATCATACAACATTTCAGTATCTACTGGAGTTGCTTTGTTGCTTACATATATAATCATTTTCGGTTAGTGGGCCAACAAACAAGGTACGCGGTATATATTGCTAGTATGATTTGGTACCTGATCATACTCAAAGATATACTAGCTTTTTGCAAGTAAACAACCATTGCCACACTTGGAGGATATCAAGAAAAAGTTCAAGAAACTGGAGGAAAAATTGTTAGCTGCTAATTGTACTGACAGGCTACTGAAATAATTACTGAAAAAATGTCATATAGCTTCATCAAATGGTTCAGGTTCTCAAGTTAGAAACTTAGAATAAATGCAGAACATAAAGTAAATTCGTGCAGATAGATGCAACTTTGGTAGCAGAAAATCATATAAGTCAATGCAATATGTAGCTTGGCATTTTGAATGGTTGAAGGCCCAACATATGCACTCTACTTATCTACTTCTGTAACGTTGGAGAAAACCAGCCAAAATGGATAGTTAGTTAAAGTCATTCTGGCTATTTATCTAGTGTGCTATAGCCTTGGTATCATGAAAGTCATACTAATACATATTCACAAGAGAGGGAAGTTAGCCTACAAATTGGTTACTATATATTTGTGATTTGATAATAAATTTAAGCATGCTCTCTTAAGATGCATACTATTCTACTGTATAGGATCCTAAGTACTTAAAGGTAGATCTATCTTGACTTTCTATTTGTTTAACTGCTCTAGGATTTGCTATCATATATGAAAGATGGACTCAGATGGCCCAGGAGGGGATGATAAGGAAACTTGGGCTGCTAGCTCTGCAAGGAAGCCAGATGAAGCAAGCTTATGCTGTCTTCTCTTTTCTTTCTGGTTGCTTTGAGCAGCCGGTGTATCTTGTTTCTACCAACGTTGTGGTTGGTAGGGAACAGGACTGTTTTGGTTGGGTCATGCTCAAGCTTATTCTGATGTGCGCTTGCTATGGCTGCAAAGGCTGGATCAGCAGTGAACAGGGTGACTTTTCAACTTTCACTGCAGTGCTCGACTTCGCCGGTTTCTACGTTTCCAAGTCACAAAGGCGCATCTTGTTGAATTGGAACGTTGTGTAAAGAAAAGCAGCTAGGAAAAAGAAGATAGATTAAAGCAATCCCGTACACCTGAACACGGTGGAACTGCTCTGTATTTATAGTTGTCAGACGGTGAACAGTACCTTGACTGAAAACAGATATATACATGAGAGGTTTACGTTTACAGCTGTGATACAGCGCTAGTTTACAACAAAAAATAGTCTACTAGTCACAACGAGATCACAACAGAAGATATCCGTTGTTTTACACTTTGGAGGTTTAAATACCAAGGCACGGCGAGTAGTAGTCAGAGAACTAGTGAGAGAAACCTGAAGCACTGTAATTTTCTTGCAAGAAACCAGATTAAGCCAGGCGAACAGGGATCTCATCAATGAGATATTAGGCCCACAGTATGCAGACAATTTCTGCTCTATTCCAGCTGCAGGTACGTAGGAGAGGTGGTGTGCTGTTGGCTTGCTCGGACACTCACCTGGTGTAACATGCCCATTTTTGCTCCATTTTAAAACCGCATGATTTTCATAAATTTCAAAAACTTTTATTGTCTTTTAGGAGTTATCAGACGCCTCTATTTAAATTTCAAAATTGAGACAAATTCTTTTGTTCTAAAAACCGAATTTTGCACAAAATCCCCATCTAATAATTTTTTATCGACGCTACAAATATCCAAAACGAGGGGAAGCGCCCAGATAGAAATGGTGAACATACGAGTGCATAAAATCAATTGAGTATACATACATACCTCTCAATATTCAAATCAAAACTATTTTTATTAGAACAAATTATTTGCAAAACCACGTTTCCAAACCACCTCAGCTATGGGGCAAAACCCCGCAGCAATCCGACCCCTTTTTACCCTTCTTCTTCTCCTCTCGGCCCACAGCACCAGCAGCAGCCCGTTTCGCTTTCCTTCTCTCCTTTGACCCAGCACCAGCCCAACAACACCTCTGTCTAGGCCTGGTAATAGAGACAAATCCAACCCAAACCTAACCCCAACCCACAGTAACTTCATAGAATTTTCAACCCAACCCAACCCACTTAAAATCTCTTAGAACCCAACCCAACCCAACCCAACCCACATGGCATTTACACCCAACCCAACCCAACCCACTTCCCTCACATGGGTTTCAACCCATTTCTCCCCATTTCTACTACAACACCCTTTCGTGTTCTGCGGTTAGTGTCACGATGCTTGGTTTAGCTTTGATCCATTTTACCCCTACCCTTTTGTGTTCTGTGGTTAGTTTTGATATGGAATTATGGACTGCAACATTCAGATTGCCTTTGATCTGATCGAAGTATCGAACAAGAACAGATACCTTCATCTAATTCGGCTAGGGATTATGTTCAGCACAACATGCATGTCCACCATGCCGACAGGCAAAAGGGATTGCTAAAGAAATCTGACTAAAGAAATCTGATCCTTCTCACATTTAGCAGAATGAAAGTACAATCCAGATGAAAGAGAGTTTAAACAGTATACCTAATACCGTCATGTTTCATCAGATTAAATATAGGATCACCCAGCATATGTGGTCACTACTCAATAGCACAACGAAGCATCTAGATGGCATAGCAGGGGAGCAGGTTAATTGTACATGATCAGAGTTGAGGCAGGCTCAACATCCTGCATCAATAGAGTACATCTGAAACGGGCTGCATTGGGACGTTAATGTCAGCAGCGAATTACATCCATCAATCTAGGAATGGTGGCCCATGTGGCCATGTCTTCCTCACTCTGCATCCTCGATCTCCGTATCATCTGGAACGCCACAGTGATACAAAACGTCGTTGCACCTGTTGATTGAGCAAACAAGAAACGTATCATTAGGGACAACTGGATATGGTAAGCGTGACAGTTTGTTCAGGGAACGTGTTTTGAAGAACTATAAACTGCAGACACCTATTATGGACTCAGCTTTTGTTGACATGTAACTACTGCAGATCCACATTCATTCTATTCGACCGTATGACTTGGAATGCAGTCACAGCATGCATGCTTTTGCTGGGTTAGCTTTTCAAGTACGAAAGTATGTAGGACTACTTCACACTTGCTAGGAGAACAGGGTCATAAATTGCTACCTTATCAGTATCTCTCCAAGATTTCCAGAGAACTGCCCGTCAATGTACTCCTCTGTATTAGCAAGCTGCAGGCAGTAGGTAAAAGACAGCAACAAAATTAGAAATGTTGACCCATCAGTAGATAACAACACTAATAATGCAACTGAACCCAAAAAATGTAATCAGAGTAGTACCTGCAGATTCATGTAGGAGTCCACAGAAACAAGATATCCTGGGAAAGGAAAAGATTGTTAGTCAGCGTTGTCGAGTGCAGGGCAAAATATGAGAAACAATTAAACGTGGAAGCCAATAGAGTGTGAAACATAAAAAGCATATAGTACCTTTGTACTCCATACCCCACTTCAATTTCACAATAACAGGCTTTCCCGTCAGATTGTTTAAGAATGTGGAACTTAATTAACCTACTAGAAAGTAACCCGTGCCAAATGGCACGGTTGTAGCTGTCATACACGGACGTGAAGGTTCTAACCGAATTCATTTCTTTTGTTGAATGTTAGGATTCAGCATGATATAACGCACAAGATAAATCTTCCTAAAACAAAAGATGCATATAACAAACATTAATAGAGCATAGTTAATACCCTGACAACTATGGCAAAGGTACCATCACAAAACATGTATTAAACTGAAACATTTGCCCAAAACTGTATGCTATCTTGTGTGAAAAACAGAGAAGTAAATATCAAAACTTGTACCTAAGGATAAGCTTGAGCGGAGAAGATGATATTTTTTGAGGCTTCCTGTGCATCTTTTGAAAACTATTGAGTATATGGATTTTGTACATGCGCTTTCAATCTCCCACTACTGTCCATCTCAATTGTATGCACAACCGATCTCAGAACAACAGTTTCTGGATCAAATACAATTTTAACTTCTGAGAGGGCAGTATCTACATCAAATTGGCACAAACCACTTGTTTTCTTAGGGACATCATGTAATATATCTACACCTTTCTCTCTGTGCAACACAGTTAGGCCTAGCGAAATCCTATCTTGCTTACTATTCTGGAAGAATGCAGCTTGAAAACCAGCATTCTTGATAGCATGAACAACTGCGTCTTTGCTAATGGCAGAAGCAGCATACTCAACTCTTACTGAGGCTTTCAAGGTAACGGCCGCTCCTTTTACACTAGGTAGCTTTTGTAAGATCTCCTCCACCGAGTCGACACAATCATTACATGTCATTCCTCTTATCTTAAACTGTGATGACCAAGTCTTCTGTGAATTTGGCTTAGGGACAGCAGAATCTGCATGAATTTGTGCTTCAAATCCGGTATCCTCTATAGCTTGTATTATATGTTCTATCTGCATAAAGAAGTTCCCAAAATTAAATTTCAGTTATTGAAGTGCCCTAAATAAGCCAGTAAACCTGGGAAACAATTAAACAATTTTCTGGAGGCAAAGAGTAGCGCAATTAAATAGCTTTCGTTTAGGAATCAGACATCAAAACTGGAGTGGGACTTAGTATATGAGAATCAGCGTACATATTGGAGATAAATCTTTCGAGGCTAAAAATGGAAGTTCAGAGAATCAATAGAATAGCTTGCACTTTTCTTGGGAAGCATTTGCAATACGCAGCTGCAAACTGAAGTACCAAATGCATGATAGTAAGCTAGTTTGTATCAACAGAACAACGTAAAAACACATGTGCATGCTCTCGTTATATGTGTGCGCATTTTAGATGTAAATATGATATAATAGCTTTCATAAACTAAATTTTATGATCTTAGCAAGTATATTGGTTATTGTATTCAAAGTTTTCTAAAAGTCTAAAAGAATTGCAGATTCTAACAGAGAAAGTACATCTAACTATATTTTTTAGATCAATATTTAACTTAGTGACTAAAACTACACTGAAGCTGTAACAACTATATCAGAATCTTAAATGTCGTCTCCAATGGACAATATGAAACAAATGTAATGATATGCAAGCCATTGTACCTAACTGGACTGGATAGAAGATTATACGGTAGTGTTTCTGCTTCCATTTCGCAGGCAATTCCAGTCCAGTTCTTCAGATACGCACAGTTCTTTTGAGGTAATCACCTTTGAGTTTCATCACGTGTTTGATCAAATAGTTCTGTTGTAGCTGATATATGATGCTAGTACTCTACATTATAACTAAAACCATGACCTGCCCATTTCTCATGATAGCATCGTAGTACCCAATTTCCAGAGGAGCATTGTTTCTTGTATTTCTCTGATGTGTACTATGTTAGTGTGCTACTTTTCTGCCTGTTGACAACATTTGGTTCTTAGCATCCAGGCACTGCTGAGCGGTCCAAATCTAGATGATCCTCTCTCAGACAACATTGCAAAATACTGGAAAGGCAATGGAGCTGAAGCTGTTGAGACAGGTACCTGTAGATGCAGTCAACAAAGCCATGTAAGCCTCGCTGCTCGGAAACATCTAGTGCTGGAAGAATTCCTCTTTAGCTGATAGGTACTGTAACTGGTATTTCTGTGATTGTTTTAATAGGTGTTTTCTTTTACGGTTCATATTTTGGCTTGGGTTCATCTCTATAGTAATCGGAGGGACCAAATTGTAAACATGAAAAAGTAGGAGGCTAGCAGGTCTTGACCCCCTTTTATCTGATTAGAGCGGAAAGGACGGGCAGCCATATTGGTGGCTATTTGCACATTTTTTTATTGATCTGCATAATTCATTAGGACATGAAAGATATAGTCCAACAAAGGGGTACAATGGCGGAACAAAATATCGATGGCATACGTAAGATAATATATGCTATTAGAACAGTGCACGTGGAGGTACCTTTCTTATCTATGGCAAAGATTTGAAAATGTCAGTAAATATGATATTTTTTGTTCGGTAACCACAGCTTCCATCATTGTTTTTGGCTAAAATTTTCAACAATCTTCGTGAATTTCTGCCTCAGATCCTGTATCTTCTATAGCTTCTAGTATAGCTTCTGTATGCATAAAGAAGTTCACAAAATAAAATTGCAGCTATTGAAGTCACCAATATAAGCCAATAAACCTGGGGAGCAATGAAGCAATTTTTTAGAGGCAAAGAGTAGCATAATTAAGCAGCTTTCGTTTAGGAATCAAGCATCGAAACTGGAATGGGACTTAGCATATGAGAATCAGTGTACAAAATGGAGATAAATCTTCCGAGGGTAAAAATGAAAGTTCCGAGAATTTTTAGAATAGCTTGCACTTTTCTTGGGAAGCATTTGCAATGTGCAATTGTAAACCGCAATACAAAATGCATGACACTAAGGTAGTCTGTATCAATAGAACAGCGTAAATACGCACGCACATGCTCTCGTTATATGTGTATGCATTTTAGACGTAAGTATGATGTAATAACTTTCAGAAGTTAAATTCTATTGCAAAGATGAAGTGCAAGCAATAACTACAGCCTAGTGGAAATCTTATCTTGATCCCGAATCTCCTATGCAAAAAAAGGGCAACCAGCAGATAATGTCCATGCAAGGGCAAGGTTACAAAAAGGGCCAGGGCCTGTAAAAAGAAATACCCATTTGGAATCATTATATGGCCGATTGAGACCAGTGATTTCCACATGTGACAGAACAAACCCCAAAAGTAAAATTTTAAAACTAAAGATCACAATTTTCTATTGGCTTCCTCAAAACCATAAAGGACGCAAAGCAGTGTGTGTAACAATTGGCCGTTCATGAAATATATGCATTCAATCCATCTTCCATCACATGCCATGGTCATCAGAGAAGCAAATTTGAATCCAACTGTAAATATTAGCAAACTACTAAGTATTAATACAAAATAGATCATATACTCCATATCCTGACTAAAGTTTATTTTTTCCCCTCTTGAGATGATAAAGTTTGAGGCTTTGTGTTGTTCACATGTTGGAATATCCGCCCACCAGGCACACCAAATTTCCCCCTTGCACCATTGATGCAGAAACTAAGAACAATCAATCACAAAATGAAGACCCACCTTTCTTCGGCAGTTTTTGGTGGAAGAGGGCGCCGGGGGGCGTGGCAGGAGCGGCGCTGGGGCTAAAAGTAGGCAGCAGCGGAGCGTCCGTAGGAGGACCTGCAGCGGCAGAGGCCCGTGTAGTTTAGGTGGGAGGCGGGAGGATGGATGCTGGTGAGGCGCTCACGGAGGCAGGCGGGGCAGAAACCGGTGACGGCGATGGCCAGTTGGAGGCTGCAGATGGATGGCAGCGGCTGATCCATCCCCACCAACAAACTCACCGAACGCAGCTCCACTGATTCTTGGCCGCTGGGACTGAGCCAGCGAGTGAGCGGGATCGATGGGGCAGCGGGGGAAGAAGAGGGACGCAGCAGCGACGTTGGCGGAGAGGGGCAGAGAAGGGAGAGGGAGGTGAACGGGAGTTGGAGAGGGGAATCCCAAAGTGATTCCCACCAAAGGAGGCACCTTTACGAAGGAGTCCGGTAAAGCCGGATGGGGAGAATCAACACGCTCCTACTTCTGCGCAGCTGCTGGGGGAGTCGTCGGCGCCGGTGGATAAGAGGTCGTCGGGGGTGGAGGAACAGAGGAGCGGGAAGGAGTAGAAGCTGGTCCCTGTACCGGTGGTGGAACTACCTCTACGCGAGTTGCTGGCCACAAGCGCCGAATGAGAGGCCGCCTCTTGTCGCAACCCTCACCGCCGCCTTCGCGCCGCCCATGCATAGCCTTGCATCTTCCCAGCCGTCGATCCCTCGCTGACTCCCGGTGCCGCGCTGCACCATCACCAGATCGCCGCCACAGACGCCGCTGCAGCCACCGACGGTAACCCTAGCTCCGGAACCGTGGATCCGCGGGGCCACCCTCCATGCACCTCGGGATCACCCGCATTCGCCTCGAATGCGCCGATTTGGACGAAACACCTCTCCCAAAACCGCAGATCGGAGCTCGAATTCGACCGAATCGACTCCAACCGCGGGGAGATTCGATTGGAAATTTGGGGATTGAATGGTTGGGTCAGAGAAGAGGCAGAGGGGAAGGAGCAAGGAGGAGGAGAAGGGCGACGCGGTGGCGGAGGGAGAGCCGGGGGGAGGGGAACGGGAGGTGGAAAGGGGGAGCGGCTGGCCCGCGCGGCGCGGGGCTCGAGCGAGCACGAGGAGGAGACGGATTTGCCAGGGATAAGAGAAGAGGGAGGGCGCTGGAGGGAGGGATGGCGCCGGAGGGAAGCGTGGGAGGCGGCGGGGAAGAGGCGAGTGGCAGGAGGGCGTGGGAGGCGGAGGGGAAGAGGCGAGCGGCAGGAGGCGCACTCGAGAGGAGACGGGATGAAAGCGCTGGGTTTCGGGGCTCGAGAAGAGGGAGGGCCGGCGGCGCAGGAAGGGAGGGGAAAAGGAGCGCGGCCGGCATGCTCGATGGAGCGAAGCTGCGAGAAGACAGGAGGAGAGAGGCAGACGGGGATAAGGTCTTGGCATCTGGGGTTCCCACGAACGAAGCGCAGGCGCGGATCGTGCGGCTGCGCGCGGGAGTGGGCGTGATCGAGTGGACGATTTTTTTTGTTGACGTGGCCGTGCGGAGAGGGAAGAATCTCTCCAACTGTTAAATAGGGTAATCTTAAGAGATAAAACGTGGCCGGGAGGGATGATGGAGAGGCTGGCCACGTCGACGGCTGGCTTCCTCGTCGCACGATCCGCGTGAGCCACACAGCGCACCCTCTGATCGTCTCGCCAAGACACCTCGACACGCGCTGCTTTCGGCGGCTCGATCCGCATTGAAAGTGTCGTCGCCCGATCGCCGAGAGGCGGGCGTCTAAGCGAGCCAGCGGCGACCACACGTGCGTCTACTACTCGCCACGGGTCGACTCGAGGTAGCGCGATTCCCTCTGCTGCGTGGGCGTCTGCGCGCCATCTAGTATGTACTCATGGAAAGCATCATACACAAAAAAAAAAGTATACCTAGTTGCATGTTCATATATATATATATGTGTGTGAATTCCAAGAATGCCTTTTTTTTACTCAGGAGTCAGGGCCTTCAAGCATTATTGCAGCCGAACTTCATCAGCACATCATCTATGAAGTGGGAGTTATTGCTGATGAAGCTTTTTATTGGTTCCTTCAGCTCATCTACAAACATTATTTCCAACAGAGGGGTGCTACATTTTCATAAAAATGACATCATTATTCAGATGAACCAATAAATAGATAAATCTGAGCCTTCACAGTCCACGGACAAGCAGATTAATTAAGCAGTATAACTTATGAAGACAGTATCACAAACACATGTAGAAAGTAAGAGTAGTGACCTGCAAGGTGGCTGCTTTTTTTTCTTCTCCCTGTCCCTCTGCATCTTAGAGACAAGGTTAGCCCTCCTCTTGCCCTTGTTGAGATCCCCAGGTTCAAAGACCCCCGAGGCCTTCTTGTCTCGGACCTTCCAGATGGCGGTGCCCCTGCGAACGAGCAGCTTAGCGGCCTTCCATCCGTCGATACTAGTGTCAATGACGGTGACCTCGGTCTTGGTGGACCTTTCGCCATCGGCGTCAATTGCCGCTTCGGCCGTAGCGCTTCCTAGCCTTGGCCTTAGCCTTCTTATCTTTTTGGCCTTGTCCTTGTGGGGAAGGGGAGTTGTTAGAGGCGGGCGGGTCGGGATGCTTCTGGAAGGCCTTGAGTGGCAAGGGGGTGGCAGATCGGAGGGATGGCGGCGAGGTCGCAGATGATGATGGAGAATGCGTGTAGATTCAGAGGAGGGTGCGGCGAGAGATTCGAACAGAAACACTGGCCAGCGGTGACGAAGATCGGGGAAGGAGGGGAACGTGGCAGCGAAGGTCTCGGCCTCTCGGGGCATTGGGGATTCGGGGGTGGAGGAGTGTAACGTCCGTTTTCGGACGGCTAAATAGTAAATGATTTCGTTTCGTTCTTCGCCGTAATTCAACTAAATCCTATTTTCGAAAACCCCCGTTCTTCCTCGATGCGAGTTTCAAATCGTTGGTTGTAGCATTTGGACTCAGACTTCCGATTCGGAGTTTTCTCCTCCGTTTGAATCTTGGGCGATTTGAGTGGACTTCGCCTCTACCTCGGGCTCGGCCCATTCCTTCCGGGCCAAGCCCTCCTCAAGCCAGCCCGGCCGGCCCTTCTCTCTCTGCCCGGCCCATGCAGTAGTCAGAGGTCCTCTCCTTCGCTGCTCGAGGAAAGGCGGCCAAGCAGTGGAGGACTTCCCACTGTCATTGCCGGCTCCCTCTCCCCCCACTTCTCTGCGCCACCACCTCGCCCGCCCTCTGCACGCGCCATCGTCGATCAAGCCAAGGCGCCCAAGGGCGCCACTCTGCCCGTCCCCTCGTCGTCTGCGCGCCTCGTCACCACCCGTCACCGCTTCGCGTCGATCGCCTTGACCTGAAGCCCTCCGTGCGAGCCGTCGTCACCAGGCGTCATCGTCGTCCTCGCATCGTGGGCCGGTGCAGCGTCTTCGTCTTCGGTCATCACCAACCCGCGACCTTGAGCTCGCCCAGATGCCTGCCGCGTCGGCTCGTCCTCGCCGTCCTCATGCTGCACCCAACCACCTCTCGCAGCGCCATGCCTCCGCCGACGCTTGGCCGCTGCCCTCCCCTTGACCCCCACTCCTCCTTCTCCCTTTAAGCCCCTTCTCCCCGGAGCTTTCCCCACGCCGCCCCATTGCAAAAGGTAAAGAGGACATACCTCAAATTCCGAGCTTCGCTTGCCGCCGCCTCTCCGCTCTCATGGCCGCCTCGGTGAGCCCGGCCAAGACGCCAAGTCCACCGAGAGCCCTGTGGCCCAGTGACCTGCCCCCACCTCCTTCTCCCCCGTCGCCGTGAGGCCTCCACCCACGCCTCGTCTTCTCGCTTCCGGCCGCCATTGCCGCACCGCCTCCCAAGCCTCCTGCATCAGCTCCACCAACACCCCTCACCCTCGCTGTTGCCGTCTGCCGTCGCCACCATCGCGCTGCCGCCATTGGCGCCATGGAAAATCGAGGAAGCCGCCGCCCTTTCTTCCTCTCTGCGCCCGCCTCTCCCTCCCGCCGCCACTTCCACCGAGGCCGCCACCTCCCTTCCAGCCACCCATGCCTTCCCGCCTCCCTCCATGCACACCATGGCCGTCTTGCCGAGAGCTCCCTCTCTGTTTCCTCTGCTCTGAAAAACGCGAGAGGAAGAGCGTGTGTGAGGTTTTGTTTAGGGCGTGGGCCCCACCCGTCATAGGTTCATACCCCCCCTTTAGCTGCCATGCAGCCCACGAACCTCAGGCAGTGGCCACCTCCCTTTTCATCGCCCGATGGGCTGCATACAAGATCAGGTCTTTGTGAACCCGAGCCGCCTCCTGTGCAGTGGACGCGGTCCATACTGCTCTGTGGACCGAAGCCCCTCTCTCCTTTTTTTCTTTTCCATTTAAGCTTCGTAAATTCGTATCTTCTCCGTTATAGCTCCAAAAATTGCAAAATAAATTTCTAAAAATTCGTTAAGTCAAGACCTTGCTAATGGCACAGGACTTGATAAGTTGGAGTTCATTTGTGTATTCTTTTGTATTTACTTGCTTTCTTTGCCGTTGTGCTTTTTCCTAAATCGCCTGGTTTAGGATTCAAGACAGGGAGATCCTCAAGTCGACCAAGACCAAGAATATCACGATCATCTTGCCTCTAACCAAGGCGAGTCAATACTTTGACCATGTTGCTCCTACATTTTATGTAAATTAGTTTCTTTTAAATTAACAAATTGCATGCTTTAATTTTTAATCAAATGTATGTTAAAGCTTAAGGTAGTTAATTACCTACTTGTTGTCTAATTAATTAATATTGCCATCCATGTCAACTTGAATCCAATAACCCTTGTCACCCTAGTAATACTATGGTAATACTAGTTATAGGTCGTGCTTAGGCGACATGCTAGCCTTGTTCAAATCTAGGGGTATTAAATACCCCAAATCATCATGTCTTCAAAAATAAAATATTTTGGGTAGTCATTGGTGGTCTAATGACTAAGGCGAGAAAATAGTTTGGTTTACTCCTCAAAAACCCTAAAAATGCTAGCTCTATCTGGGCGGATGGTGAGGCGGATTGGTGCTCAGGAGCACGAGAATGGTTGGGTTGTGGAATGAACCGCCAGATAACCCTAAGGACTTAATCGGGTCACGACCTCCGTGTTAAACAAGTACAACCACAAGTTGCGTAAAAACTTGCGACTTAGCTTAGTAGGTTTATTGAACCTTGGATGCCATTTATTTGGGCGGATAAATGGGGAGCCAAGGGATTTATTCGCTTGAATGGGACAGAGAGAGGGTGACGTTTTGCGGTCGAGGTATAGCACCGCTATACCGGCCGAGAGTAAAACATCCCGCTCAACACTATGGGCGTAACCCTATATGTGCGAAATGACAGAAGGGGTGAGATAAGTCGAAACGTTATTGTGACAACCTCTCGACTACACATCTAAGGAATTGTGTAGGGCAATGAGTTAATTGTCTCTTGTGGGTAAAGTGTGCTATCTCTGCAGAGTATTAAAGCTGTTTAAGCAGTAGTGCCTCTGGTCAAAAGCGGACATGGGAACTTAACTTGAGTTAGTTCTATTTTAAAACCTTGTGGGTGGTATAAAATTGTGGCGGGCTCACCTAGCCTGAATTTGTTTTTCCACGGTGGATGTACCCAGTCTTTGTTAATATGGTGGATGTAACCATGATCAAAATAAGCATGAAGGTGGAGGTAACCTCTGCTGAAATAATTATTGCACACTACTCTCTTTATAAAAATTACAATTTGTTAAAAATGCTAAGTCATAGGTTTTGTAATTATAGTATTGCAAAACTTGCTTTCGTAAATAAAAGAACTGAGCCATCCTTGTTAAGCCTTGCATATATATAATTGCATTTGTGTGTTGGCTCATGAAAGCACTAGTAGTGCTCATCCTCGCTTCTCTCCCCCACCCTTCAGATAATGAAGATGAAGGAGACTATGCCTACTACGATGGACCAGAAGACGATGGACAAGGATATGACGAGGAGTAGGATAGTTCTGTAGTTTAGATCTCGCCCAGTCTAAGTAGACTTCGTTGGTACCACGTACAACCGATATTATCCAACCCTTGGTTAATATCTGCAGACACCTGAGACACCCGATCGCTTGCACGTGCGAGAGAGCCCTACCTTCCTGTTGCTTCATTGTAGACTTGGTCGTTCTTTTGTAATGTAATATATTTGGCCTTGTGCGGCCCTTTTGTAAAACTTCGACCCGTTGAGGGCTATGTTACCTGTGTTGTAATATATTTGTTTGAGTTCACGCCTTGTATGAATGATTGAAGAACGCGTGTCTTGTGAAGTGCTAGCTCTTGATCCGAGGAATAGCACGATGATTCACAGAAGGATTTGGATTCTCGAGAATCCGGGTCCGACAGAGCCGGTATCGAGCATCTGATCAGAGAGTCTTAGTTAGATTGGTCGTTGCCTTAAGGACTTGGATCTTATTTTTAAAATTAAGAAAAGTTTTGCCAAAAATATAGAGTATTTATTGCTTCTACTCATCATTCCTAGTTCCATACTCATCTCTAATCTCATTAAGTGTTACTAATCTTTTCTCTTGTTTCAAAATTTGTAGATGGCTTCTCCTCCACCGCAGCCCATGGGACCATAGCTCTCATGGGGTCAATGAAGGCGGTTTAAATCGATCTCCTTCATGAAATGATCAGCCTTAATTTCCCCGCCCTCCGCTCTTCCGAGGACGGAAGACGATGGTTATGGCTCACGAGTCTTGGGACATGGAGGTTTTCCTCTATGCCAGGACCCATGCGAGTTCACGACCCACGTGTTCTTTGCGAGGCACCCGCCTCAGCCAGCTCGGCGCTATCCAGGATGCGGCCGTGTCGCCGTCACACCGCTTGTGTCGGTACACGAGGTCCTCTGCAAGAGTCGCCAGATTGCTTCTTCCGTGTCTCTACAATGGAGAGAGCTCCCGAGTCCTTCGCGCCATCGACGATGAGCCCCGCCGACCCAAAGAAAGCGGTGACCCAGCGATGATTCACAACATCCACTCCCACACCATCGAGATCCGAGCGGCCGGATGCTTCTCACCGATAGTGAGGCCCACTCGACACCCTTCGCACCAACATGATCGAAGCGATGAAGCCCACCATGATGCCATGTGGGAGAGAAACGGCATCGGCGTGGACGAGAGACATCATCAAGATGGAGAGAGCGCCGCCCTTGCAGAGGTAGCCGCGTCTCACGGCCGCCTGGCGGCTGCTACGCCGGCTTCAGCTCAGGCTCCTCCTCGCCCCGAGGACTCCGCGCGAGTTGACCACGCGAAGAGCGTCACGACGCCCGATCCGCCGCCTTCGGCGACCTTCCGGTGTCGGCGTGGACGCAGCCCGCCGTTCCGTTCACTTCGCCGCAGACATCACTCGGGTCACTCTCGTTCGCGAGCTTGATCGAGCCGCTCCGCTCCGTTCCTCGATGGAGTAGTCGAGGATAGGCTAGGATAGCTAGCGATGCTTGCTAAGCGCCTTTTGGGTTGCAAGCACTTTTGTTTCTCCCTTTTGTAGACGATGTGTATCTGTGTCATGACTTAGCTTGGCGTATAAGCTTTGTATGGAAGTCATGTAACACTTAACCCCTTAATATAATGCAGCCATTCTAGGCTTTGTATTGTATCTGTTCGATCTTTCTGCTTTGGTTCTTTTGTGTGTGCCTTAGAGGGCTAGTAAACCCTCATATACCCTTTTTCCTTGGTTCTCCCTAGTTCTAAGTCTCATCTTTTCTTGAGGATGCCGCCAAGAAGAGCCGCCCTGTCTGTGGAGCCTTTGCCATTTGGCCGAGGAAGAGGCGTGGGCGTGGCCGTGGTCGTGGACAAGGACAAGACCTGCCCCTCCACCACCAAAGAACCGACAATGGCCCAAGTGATGTTCCAAAGACCCAAATTCTCCAAGCTTTGCTCAACAATCGTGAGACAGGGGCTGCTTCGGCCGCAATTCAAGCTCACGACTTCTTAAGGACAAGGCCCTCACCTTTCTTTGCGGCAGACGAACCTCTTGAAGCCAAGACGGCTCGGGGACACCGAAAAGAAGCTTCGACTCGCTCGTTGCTCCAACAAAGACATGGTGGACTTTGCCACCCACCAACTAAAAGTCTTTGCAGCAGCGTGGTGGGAGAATTACCTTGCCGCCAGAGGTAAGGAAAGTCCAGTCAGAAGAAGAAGAAGAAGAAGAAGAAGCGGCCGTAGCATCTACGATGGAGAACCAAGAAATTCACCTCATTGACCGCATGGCCATTGTAGAAGAAGTTGCAGAAGCACGGTTTGATGAGGATGAACCAGCTTTGCGCCCAATTCCTGGGCGGAATTCAAAGCGACCTTCGCACCAACCGTCGCATCACCGTAGGTACAATGAGATTGAAGAAGAATGAGTTCGAACTACGAAACAAGGACATATGACGGTCCAACGAGTATGTCACTAAGTTTACCGACTTGCTCGCTCGCCCCCAATGACGTAGCCGATGAAGAAGAAAAGATAGACCGCTTTGTGGAAGGTATGCGTGGTGACATGCGTGGAAAGCTTATCCTCCATGACTATGCCAACTTCCACCAGTTGATCAACAAGGCTCTACTGCTAGAAAATGAGAATAAGTTAGCAGAAACTAGCCGCAAGAGGAAGATGCCCTTCCAGAAGCCCCAAGGAAACTATCCCCAGAAGTCAACTTTCCAGGGCAGTTCATCTTTCAGATCATCTGCAGCCCAGCCTCAGAAAAGCTCAGCTCCGGCCTCCCATCCTCAAGGAAGCGGTTTCCGCGCCCTTCGCCCCGCCGGACAACCAAAGAATCATCAACCCAGCAAAGACACCTCCATTGCTTGTTTGTGGAGAAAAAGGTCACTTTGCTAACGGTGCCCTCATCGCAAAGAACCCGCTCCAAAGAGTAACCCAGAGCCGCCCAGTTCAAGGTCGGACCTCGGCTCGAGCAAGAGTCACCAGACTTCCCAAGCTTCAAGGTCTACCCCAACCCGGCACCGTGGCAATGTGAATCATGTCACCGCAGAGGAGGCACAAGAGGCCGAGAGTCTTGATGGGTGCGTTCTCTGTTAATTCATTACCACAAGTATTGTTTGATTCTGGAGCTTCACACTCCTTTGTTTCAAGAAAGTTTGTTGAAAGGCTTAAGTTGCCGACTTATAAGCTAAAGAAACCCGTGGTACTTAGATCACCCGGGGGAACCCTATATGCTACTTCAGTTAGTCCCAAAGTAGAAATTGCTTTGGAGGATTCTGGATTCTTAGCTACTCTTCTTGTGCTAGAATCCCAAACACTAGATATCATCCTCGGGATGGATTGGTTGGCCGATATCATGGATTAATAGATTGCGCCAACCAGAAAAGTGGTACTTGCCAAGGATCCTGAAACCACAATAAGGATTAGTGTGGATCGTTCCCCTCCTTGGGATCGAACAATCCACCACCTTGGAGAGTTGTCCTTAGAGACAACGCCTGTAGTCCAAGCTTACCCCGATGTCTTCCCAGAAGAATTGCGAGGCATGCCACATGACAGAGATATCGAGTTTGTAATCAATTTGAAGCCGAGAATGCCCCAATTGCTAAGAGACCATATAGAATGGCGTGATGAACTTGAAGAGTTGAAGACACAACTTGAAGACTTGCAAGAGAAAGGATTCATTAGACCTAGTTCTTCTCCTTGGGGTTCGCCAGTTCTTTTTGTAAGGAAGAAAGATGGTTCCGCCAGATTGTGCGTGGATTACAGATCACTCAACGAGGTGACAATCAAGAACAAGTATCCCTTGCCCGCATTGATGATCTATTTGACCATTGACAGAGCTTGAGCTTTTCTCCAAAATAGATTTAAGATCTGGATACCATCAACTCAAGATCCGAGCGAGGACATTCCTAAGACGACCTTCACCACTCGGTATGGCTTGTATGAGTTCACAAATCATGTCGTTTGGCTTGACCAATGCTGACCTACTTCATGAATCGATGAACAAGGTATTTATGGAATACTGGACAAATTTGTAGTCGTGTTTATAGGCGACATCTTGATCTATTCAAGACCAATGAAGAGCATCTTTGAACATCGCAAATGGTCTGGAAAAGCTTAAAGAGCATGAGCTCTATGCCAAGTACAATAAATGTGAATTTTGGCTTAAAGAAATCGGTTTCCTCGGACATATTGTATCCGCAGGAGGAATAGCGATTGATCCATCCAAAGTGGAAGCTGTGATGGATTGGAAACAACCTACATCGAGGACCAAGTCCGTAGTTTTCTCGGTTTAGCGGATACTCAGACGCTTCATAGAAGGATTCTCCAAGCTTTCCAAGCCGATGACCCACTTGCTTAAGAAAGAAAAGAAGTATGAATGGACGGATGCTTGTGAAAAGAGTTTTAAAGAATTGAAGAAGAAGTTAACTGCACCAAGATTGACCTCACGGGACATTCATCAAGACTTTGAAGTCTCTTCAGTGATGCATCGCGCCAAGGTCTTGGATGCGTGCTTATGCAAGGAGGAAAAGTTGTAGCCTATGCATCCGAACGACTCCGTCCTCATGAAGACAACTATCCAACTCATGACTTGGAGTTAGCGGCGAGAGTGCACGCCCTCAAAATTTGGCGGCATTACTTGATTGGAAATCATTGTGATATTTATACGGACCACAAGAGTCTCAAATACATATTCACTCAATCAGATCTCAACCTCCGACAAAGAAGATGGTTAGAGTTAATAAAGGATTACAATTTGGATGTCCATTATCATCCGGAAAGGCTAATGTAGTTCTTGATGCATTAAGCGTAAGTCATCTTCGATAATGTTATGATTCAAGAGCATCAACCCGAGCTTTATAAGGAATTTGAAGCTCTCAACCTATATTTGATAGAACAAGGCACTGCAGATGCTATGGAAGCACATCCAACGTTAGAAGAGCAGATCAAGACCGCTCAACAAGGACACTCTGGAGTCTAGAGGTTCAAACATCTCATGGCAAAAGGAAAAGCCCCCAAGATGATTGAAGATCAGCAAGGAATCCTATGGTATGGGAAACATCTCTTTGTTCCCCACCAAAAGGAACTTAAGGATTTAATCTGAAGGAAGCCCACATTCAACAGATACCTGCACCGTGTAGCACCAAGATGTATCAAGACATGAAGGTTTTGTATTGGTGGCCACGCATGAAGAGAGATATCGCCGAGTATGTAGCTTTGTTGTGATGTGTCAACGAATCAAAGCTGAACATCAGAAGCCAGCAGGATTGCTTCAACCCCTGCAAGTCCCTCAGTGGAAATGGGAAGAGATTGGAATGGATTTCATTACCGGTCTACCCCGAACCAAGTCCGGTTGTGACTCAATATGGGTTATAGTTGATAGACTGACCAAAGTAGCCCATTTCATTCCAATAAAGACAACTTACAAGGGAGACAAGTTAGCTGAGTTATATATGGCTCGTATTGTGTGTTTACACGGAGTACCCAAGAGGATAGTCTCCGATCGAGGATCCCAATTCACCTCGCATTTCTGGGCGAGTTTGCATGATGCCCTTGGGACACACCTTGATTTCAAAGACTTATCATCCATGATCGATGGTCGACAGAAGGACAAACCAAATTCTAGAAGACATGCTTGAGCTTGTGCTTTGGAGTTTACTAGTAGATTGGGAAAAGTGTTTACCGTATGCCGAGTTTGCATACAATAATAGCTACCAGTCAAGTCTGAAAATGTCACCGTTTGAAGCACTTTATGGAAGAAAATGCAGAACCCCTCTGCATTGGTCAGAATCCGGTGAAGGATATATCTTCGGACGAGATACTCTCAAGCAAGCCGAAGAAAAGTTCGATCGATCGAGATCGTCTCCAAGCAAATTCGATCAAGACAGAAAAGTTATGCCGACAACCGTCGAAGAAAGTTAACTTTTGAAGTTGGAGATGCCGTGTACCTTAAGGTGTCACCGCTTCGTGGAACTCAAGATTCAAGGTTAAAGGCAAGCTTGCCCCAAGATATATAGGCCCATTCCCCATCACAGCGTGGAGAAGTTATGTGCAGATTAGAGCTACCGGAGAATTTGTCGAAGTTCACAATGTGTTTCACGTCTCGGCTCAAGAAATGTCTCGAGTGCTCAAGAGCGAGCGCTGTTGAAGCCATCGCCCTTCAAAGAAGATCGACTTATCCCGAGCATCCAATCAAGATCCTCGACGTCATCGAGAAGCGAACAAGACGTCAAGTCATCCGCCTTTGCAAAGTCGATGGAGTCACCACACCGCCAAGGAAGCCACCGGGAACGCTAAGATCAATCAAGCAAGACTACCCGCTCTCGCCGGATCACCGAATCTCGGTCGAGATTCATTTAAAATGGTAGGATTTGTAACGTCCGCTTTGGACGGCTAAATAATAAATGATTTCGTTTAGTTCTTCGCCGTAATTCAACTAAATCCTATTTTCAAAACCCCGTTCTTCCTCGATGCGAGTTTCAAATCGTTGGTTGTAGCATTTGGACTCAGACTTCGCGATTCGAGTTTTCTCCTCCGCTTGAATCTTGGGCGATTTGAGTGGACTTCGCCTCTACCTCGGGCTCAAATTTATTCCTTCCCGGGCCAAGCCCTCCTCAAGCCGGCCCGGCCCGGCCCTTCTCTCTCTGCCCGGCCCATGCAAAGACCACGAGGTCCTCTCCTTCCCTGCTCCCCACTGGAGCAGCCCGAAGCAAGCAGTGGAGGACTTCCCAGTCATGCCTCGGCTCCCTCTGCCCCCCTGCTCTCTGCGCCACCACCTCGCTTGCCCTCTGCGCGCGCCATCGTCGATCAAGCCAGGCGCCCAAGGACGCCACTCCTGCCCGTCCCCTCGTCTGTCGCGCGCCTCGTCACCACCCGTCACGCTTCGCGTCCAGTCGCCTTGACCCGAAGCCCCTCCGTGCGAGCCCGTCGTCACCAGGGCGTCATCGTCGTCCTCGCATCGTGGACCGGTGCCGCGTCTTCGTCTTCGGTCATCACCAACCCCGCGACCTTGAGCTGCCCGTATCACGCGTCGGCTCGTCCTCGCCTCCTCACACACACCCCAACCACCCTCCGCGCAGGCGCCCATGCCTCCGCCTCGGGACGCAGCGCCTGCTCGTCCTCCCCCTTGACCCCCGCTCCTCCTTCTCCCCTTTAAGCCCCCTTCTCCCCTGGAGCTTTCCCCCACGCCGCCCCATTGCAAAAGGTAAAGAGGACATACCTCAAATTCGAGCTTCGCTTCGCCGCCGCCTCTCCACCTCGCAGCCTCGGTGAGCCTCGGCCAAGACGCTGCCACCACCGAGCCCCGTGGCCCAGTGACCCGCCCCCACCTCCTTCTTCCCTCCCGTCGCCAGAGAGCCCTCCACCCACGCCGCCTCGTCTTCTCGCTTCCGCCACTGCCGAAACGCACTGCCTCCCCAAGCCTCCTGCATCTCCTCCACCAACACCTCACCTCATGTTGCCGTCTGCCGCCTCCACTGCTGGTCGCCGCCATTGGCGCCATGAAAAATCGAGGAAGCCGCCCTTTCTTCCTCTCTCTGGCGCCCGCCTCTCCCTCGCCCCGCCACTTCCACCGAGGCCGCCACCCTCCGGCTTCCTGCCACACCACTGGCCTTCCCGCCTCTCCTCCGCCTCGCCGCCAGCCCGCCTTGAGAGCTCCCCTCTCTGTTCCTCTCAAAAACGCGAGAGAAGAGCGTGTGTGAGTTTTGTTTAGGCGTGGGCCCCACCCGTCATAGGTTCATACCCCCTTTAGCCGCCATGCAGCCCCTCACCCCTCAGCAGTAGCCACCCCCCTTTTCATCGCCCAGCTGGGCCAAGTATGCTTTGACTCTTCAGTGAACCCGAGCCGCCTCTGTGCAAAGGGCCGCGGTCCATCTTGCTCAGGACCAAGCCCTCTCTCCTTTTTTTCTTTTCCATTTAAGCCAGAATTCGTATCTTCTCCGTTATAGCTCCAAAAATTGCAAAATAAATTTCTAAAATTGTTAAGTCAAGACCTTGCTAATGGCACAGACTTGATAAGTTGGAGTTCATTTGTGTATTCTTTTGTATTTACTTGCTTTCTTTGCCGTTGTGCTTTTTCCCAAATCGCCTGCTTAGGATTCAAGACAGGAGATCCTCAAGTCGACCAAGACCAAGAATATCACGATCATCTTGCCTCTAACCAAGGCGAGTCAATACTTTGACCATGTTGCTCCTACATTTTATGTAAATTAGTTTCTTTTAAATTAACAAATTGCATGCTTTAATTTTTAATCAAATGTATGTTAAAGCTTAAGGTAGTTAATTACCTACTTGTTGTCTAATTAATTAATATTGCCATCCATGTCAACTTGAATCCAATAACCCTTGTCACCCTAGTAATACTATGGTAATACTAGTTATAGGTCGAAATACTTGGGCGACATGCTAGCCTTGCTCAAGTACGGGGTATTAAATACCCCAAATCATCATGTCTTCAAAAATAAAATGTTTTGGGTAGTCATTGGTGGTCTAATGACTAAAGCGAGAAAATAGTTTGGTTTACTCCTCAAAACCCTAAAAATGCTAGCTCTATCTCGGGCGGATGGTGAGGCGGATTGGTGCTCAGGAGCACGAGAATGGTTGGGTTGTGGAATGAACCGCCAGATAACCCTAAGGACTTAATCGGGTCACGACCTCCGTGTTAAACAAGTACAACCACAAGTTGCGTAAAAACTTGCGACTTAGCTTAGTAGGTTTATTGAACCTTGGATGCCATTTCATTTGGGCGGATAAATGGGGAGCCAAGGGATTTATTCCGCTTGAATGGGACACCGAGAGGAGGGTGACGTTTTGCGGTCGCCGAGGTATAGCACCGCTATACCGGTCGAGGTAAAACATCCGCTCAACACTATGGGCGAACCCTATATGTGCGAAATGACGAGAAGGGGTGAGATAAGTCGAAGCGTTATTGTGACAACCTCTCGACTACACATCTAAGGAATTGTGTAGGGCAATGAGTTAATTGTCTCTTGTGGGTAAAGTGTGCTATCTCTGCAGAGTATTAAACTGTTTAAACAGCCGTGCCTACGGTCAAAGGCGGACATGGGAACTTAACTTGAGTTAGTTCTATTTTAAAACCTTGTGGGTGGTATAAAATTGTGGCGGGCTCACCTAGCCTCAATTTGTTTTTCCCTCGGTGGATGTACCCAGTCAAGTAATATGGTGGATGTAACCATGATCAAAATAAGCATGAAGGTGGAGGTAACCTCTGCTGAAATAATTATTGCACACTACTCTCTTTATAAAAATTACAATTTGTTAAAAATGCTAAGTCATAGGTTTTGTAATTATAGTATTGCAAAACTTGCTTTACAAATAAAAGAACCCGAGCCATCCTTGTTAAGCCTTGCATATATATAATTGCATTTGTGTGTTGGCTCATGAAAGCACGGTAGTAGTGCTCATCCTCGCTTCTCTCCCCACCCTTCAGATAATGAAGATGAAGGAGACTATGCCTACTACGATGGACCAGAAGACGATGGACAAGGATATGACGAGGAGTAGGATAGTTCTGTAGTTTAGATCTCGCCCAGTCTAAGTAGACTCGTTGGTACCCGCGTACAACCGATATTATCCAAATTTGGTTAATATCTGTGCAGACACAGACACCCGATCGCTTGCTCGTGCGAGAGGAGCCCTACCTTCCCTGTTGCTTCCGCTGTAGACTTGGTCGTTCTTTTGTAATGTAATATATTTGGCCTTGTGCGGCCCTTTTGTAAAACTCGACCCGTTGAGGGCTATGTTACCTGTGTTGTAATATATTTGTTTGAGTTCACGCCTTGTATGAATGATTCAAAGAACGTGTCTTGTGAAGTGCTAGCTACTGATCCAGGGAATAGCACAGTGATTCACAGAGGATTTGGATTCTCAGAATCCGGGTCCGACAAGGAGATTTTGTTTTCAACCCGAAGTCTAAAACCACAGAGAACCCACGGGTTCAAACCGAAAATATTGTACCTGAATCAACCCACTTCACAAGCAAACCCAATACAACCTAGTCCGTTTTACTCTTCAACCCATTTAAATCTAATTATACCCATTCATTAAACCCAACCCACTTAACCCATTTAAATCCAAACTATTATCAGGCCTACCCTGTCTCTTCCCCAAGCCACGGGCTCTTTCTCTTTCTCTCACGTGCGCCGTTTAGGCACCCGAGCACTCAGCCGAAGACACAGAAAGCTGCCACCTCGAGCCTCTCCCCATCTCACCAAGCACCACGAGCTTGTCACATCGACGTCAGAGCATGCATAGCCCCGTGCCAGCTGCAAGTAGCGAGAACACGTCGAGAATGCACCCGCACCCACGCCCACGCCCGCGCCTTCTCGTTCTCCTTCTCCTCTGTACTTAAACCCAAACCGAGCATGTCACTTTGTGCGCGAGCTCCCTCTCCGCCAAAGCCCTAACCTTCCTGTCCTCCTCCCCCATGGATGGAGGAGGATAATTTGGGCGAGCGAGGTCGCTATCTCCAACACGTGCCGTCGGCACCGCCGACCGATTTCTCCTCGTCGGGTGCATCTCGCCCCAAATATCTTGGGCATCGTGATTGAATCGTGATTGCCTCGTCATGTTCTCTCTGTTGCTCACCATATCAATGCTTGGTTCACATCAGGGGAACCAAAACGCTGGCGCCGTCCTTGGAGCCAAACCAGAGCGCGCCCACGCAGTTGTCGCCCGTTCCTGATCAACCGGGTAAGCTTCGACCTCGAAATCCTTGTGCATATTGTTCGCCTTGGTTCCATATTTCTAGCGCCTCCTTCCGGCTATGCTACCATGGCCCGCAGACGTCGGAACGCCTCGACGACCGAGCCGCAGACCTGGAGTGTGCCCATGACATCGCCGCCATTCCCATCGGCCCGGTGAGCTCCTTGCCCAAATGATCGCGGCATTATGTGTTCTACGCTCCCTCATAGACCCTCCACACGTTGATGTTGTTCATTCTCTCTCAGCCAAGCTAGAACGTCATCCTCTTCGTCTGCAGCAACGACTGCAGTAGCTCGCCAAGCCTAGCAGTGCACCGCCGAGCTCCTCCACCCTGTTCTCGCCTGATAGCGGAAAGATTTCACGTGGATTGATTGTTTGTATTGCTTGCCATCAGTATATGTAATTGTTACAAGAGCAATTAGCGGTAGGATGCTAATAATAGAGAGACATGCAATCAATCTATACATGGCAGGCAATCAATCTGTGATTGCGCGACATTAGGGGGCACTGCATGCACAGCACAGGCGTCCATGCGCGGAGTGGCGAGGCGCTCACGCGCGGAATAGCCGGACGTGCATGCCTTGCATGCACTGTTCAGGCTAACACCGCCACTCTGGTGTGTTTACACACTAAGTAGGGATGGCAATCGGGCGCGGCGGGCACGGGTAGTGCTCGCCTATACCCATGCCCGTGACCCCTATTTCCCCCCACGGGCATGCCCGCGAAGGACGACGGGCGAAGAACCTCGTCCATACCCGCCGCCTGCGGGTACCCGTCGCCCGCGGGCATACCCGTTTACCCGCGAACAATGCTGCCCGTGGGTACCTATCGCCCGTGGGCATACTCATCACACAAACAATGCACACATCAAGTTCATTTTAATTCACACATTAATAGTGCATCATACATTCAACAACTAAGAAAATTCATCGCAAATCACAAATCAAGTTCGACAAAACAACTAATCAAGTTCAACAAATAAAATAGAAATACAAACTGACATAGTTCCTCAAACATAAACAAATTAAGTTTGCAACAAGAGTAAAACATACGAAAATTTTTCAATTACAACAATTCAATAAATAGATGAAAAACATGTAAATAAAACGGTTTCTTCTTTGTGCCACGAGAGTCTTCGTCAATTTGAGGTTCGGTTTCAGATCCTACTTGCTGATCACGGAGTATTGAGCCTTGAGAAGATTGCCCATGTTGGCTACTACACTGAATCTTAGTTCACATCTGAGGCCGATTCCCGAGCATCTGACCGACTAAATTAGTCACCTGAAAAGTACCCAAAATGAGAGGGATCGACATGGTCAGAAATAAAACTGGTATAAATGGAGTGGAATAAATCAGCAGGTATCTCACAGATGAATCGAGAGAGAAGAAGTCAATGTATCAAACAAGGGGAAAATGTAGCAATAGAAAAACTATGTGCACTCAAGGATAAAAATATTGGCGGTTTCAAAGGCTGGTTACCGGTAAAAAAAGATCAGTCCTAAAAGTTTTAGATTTAAATTCTGAATTTTGAATTTGAATTGACGAATAGTAATTACAATGTATTTTTTCCGTAACGGGTTTTTGAATCCTTGTGCGCACTGCAAGGATTTTAACCAGTGGCCATATTTCCTAGGCAAAAAAGATTGTCATAAGTGGATCTATGAAATTGCGTATTCATTGAAATAGATTTAGGATGAACAATGGCACATCAAACTATCATGGCAAAAAATGCAGATCTATCTTCTCTGGATGGAGATCAGACGCACTGCAAAGACTGTTTTCTTCCCAGCCAAAAGTAGGAAAGACAGTAATGGTATATACTCAGTGTGATCTGATATTTGCACACTAACTATTCACTATAAAAACACCAGACAACTGAACCAGCATCAAACATGACAAAATCAGTGAACTTGCCTGCCAGTACTTTGAAACACATCGATCAATGCAACTGTTCTCACCCATATTGAGCTCAGCTTCTTTATACCTGTAGAAACAGAACAGATCCCAGCAAAAAAAGGCACAGTTAAATTCAACAGTTGATAAATCCTTTTTGGCTGTCACTACCAAGGAGCTACAATAAAATAAGAAAGGTGATGGGCTTCAATTAACTATCGTGACCACCTTAATTGAACTATAATATTATCTTCTTTAGCAAATGAGAAAAATATATATAACCGTAATATTTTAGTTTCTCATTCTTTCTACAACTATAAATGAGAATGCTATCCATCAAACTGAAAAAAAAGGATGTGTCAACAAGAGCATGAAACAGAGTTATGCAAAACGTATGCAGACTATGTGTACCTTTTCTCAATACACTTGTCAAAACAAGTCTGTGTAAGTCTGCATAAAGAAAAAGGACACAGGGCGTCAAAATGTGCACATAAAAAATGAATCATGAGTGATGTGTGCCAATCTAAACTATCACACTATAAAAGAAGTGGATAGAGAGGATGGTACAAGAGTGGTGATGTTGTTAAATATTTATTACTACAATCATGACAGGCATTTCAGAAGACTAGGATAACAGTAGTATTACATTATATATGAGTGTTTTTGGAAGACACAAGTGGAACTGTAAGAGGCAAATATCACTAGGCAGGAAATTTATCTTTGTTTCTATTCATTAATCTAGTTCGTAATATGAAACCGACAATGTCACTGAATCCATATCAGATATTACGATAAAAAACTGGTACCATTTGATTTTTTTTAAAGGCATACCACAATGTACTCGTTGCTAAAACCACTTGATCTTTGGCTGCCTGCTTTATGCCTCTTGATGCTATTCACATTCACGATCGTCTCTTCATCAAACTTGCCTCGTTCCTCAATTGATAGTTGATTGAAACGTTTTTCCCCATCATCTATGCTTCGTTTCACATCCACCTTGAGAACAACAAAGATGGATTAAAAAACATATAAAAAAAGAAACATATGGAATTCCAAATATACAGAACCTTGCTACTAAAGACTGTTACATGATATAGTGCTCATGTATGCAATGGAGTAAAATACTGGTACTCCCTACTTGTTTCTTTTCTTTCTTATTCGGGACTCAGGCGCTCGGCAATGGGAGACGGAGCCTTATTGCTTGTCGGGAGGCGCGGGGGCCGGGGAGGAGGCGCGGCGGACGGGGAGACGGAGCGACCCTTTGTCATGGCCGGAGGCCTTGGGACGGGAGGAGCGCGCGGCGGGAGGCACGGGCGTTCGGGGAGGAAGGCGGCCGACCGGAGCTGGAGAGATCTGGTTCTAGTGGGAGATCTGGTTCTAGTCGGAGATCTGGTGGGAGGAGGAAATGAGGATTAGGGTTTTGGGAGATCTGGTGGTGGCGGCTGGAAACTGGAAAGGGGGTGTGGGCAGCGGGGGGTTTTGACAGGGTTAGGGTTTTTTGAGGGTCCCACGGTCAAAGTGTAACGGGCGGCGCGCACGGTGGAGCTTACCCATGCTCGCGCTGCTTACCCGATGGGTAAGAAATTGTGCCCGTTTTTATACCCGTGGGCAAAGTAAGACGCCCATACCCGCCTCCATTAGAGTATTTACCCGCGGGTACGCGGGTAATCGGGCATAATTGCCATCCCTAACACTAACTGCCCGCATCACTTCGTGTCCCATGCCCTTATCCTTTCCCTTCAACCAATTTCAGTCCATCATCACCGAAGATGCTGAATACAAGCCTCCTTCCTAGGACCCGACGAGACGCTGTCGAACACCACCACGATTGGGCTCCTTCTCTGCTGAGTTTCCACGCCATCCCTTCACGTCATAGCTCACTACCAGAAACCCAATTTTTCCCGAGTGCTAAAATCACTCGGGAAATAAGACAAAATACTCAGGAAAGACTTTCCCGAATGCCAACACTCGGGAAATAGCACTCGGGGTAGATTAGTCAGGATATAAAAGGTTTCCCGAGTGTATATATATGCACTCGGGAAACAGAAACACTCGGGAAAAATCACGCCTCAACGGCTTGTTCAACCGTAACGAAAAACTTTACCGAGTGTGCACACTCGGGAATCTACTGAAGAAAACACTCGGGAAAGTTTCGGCAGGTAACGGACGAACCAGGGAAAATTGACACGTGGCAGACCTTTCCCGAGTGTATGGCAAAAAAGACACTCGGGAAAGTTTGCGATTTCCCGAGTGTATACGGACAACGTTTCCCGAGTGTCGACACTCGGGAACGTTTTGGTCGATTCCCGAGTGTCGACACTCGGGAAAATTTTTGTCGATTTCCCGAGTGTTGACACTCGGGAAATTTTTGGTCGACACTCGGGAATTTGCCGAACAGCATCAACCCGTTTTTCACTAATTTTGTACATTCGATTTTGCATTTAATTTTGAACAGCACTAACAGAAAACTCAGCAATCAAATAATCCATCCATCCATTCCACAATAAGAAAAATACCACAATTCACAATATATATGTAGATCGAACAAAAGGGATACATATAACAGTTCCTGAGCTCACAACATTCAAGTTCAAATTCGAAAATCTAAGCATAAGTCATGATACATATAACAGTTCCAAGTAGTATTTTCATAGTCTTATCTGTTACATCAAACAAAAGCACATATCACTGCTACCATTTGCACAGAATTTCCTGCTTCAATCTCCTGCACAGAATGTAGTGTTGTTATGATTCTTGATTACGTTGTGAAAACTATTATTACAAGCATAGTACTACAACTACTATTGTACTAACAACCAGAAACTACTCTTGAAATGTTCACACTTGCACTAAAAATTAGTATTCATGAGGAGGAATCAGATCCAGTTGCACTGATTTATGCAAATTCTGAATGTAAGCAAGAAAGTATTTATAAAAAAACTACAACAATAGAGAAGTGAAAGGAAAGAAGTTACAAGTGTATCCTCTACACATTTGGATGCAGCAATTGTGGTATTCAGATATGGCAAGAAATCTAACTCAAAGGTATATGTTAGTCATGATGTTTGCAAACCTAACTGAAAACCCATATTTGGCATTCAATGGTGCTTACTCACTTCTGCCTAGGATGTGTATATTTCAAATCTTTTCCAACAAACCATGTATGAGCTGTTTGGTCTATTTTCGGCCTAGAAAAGAAATGTTTGACACTACTGTTGTACCGTTACGTGAAGCAAGAAGCAAATCTATGTCGTTGTCATTGTCAGTATGGCATGGCTAGTACTTGAAAGAGAAGAGAAACAAATTAATGAAATTAGGAGGTTATTAATTCAAGGATACATAATGCTAAACTAAAACAAGGTAATTAAACCATGTAGCTTTACTGTCATGTTTAGCATACATGCAAATACCTCCAAAATTTTCAACATCACAAGAAAAGACAGGTACATTTGCATGTTTAAGCACACATGCATGCATATATGCTACATCAACACAAAAATGGAGTGATGTATGTTCATGTTTGCACAAGTAGATCATGAAAATAGCAAGCACCTGGTGGTGGCCTCTCGGCGATGGACACATTCACATGATGTTCAACATTAGCACCAAAGATCTTCAAAGATTAGCACCGTAGCAACCGATCCCGCTGCTCCTACATTTTCATAAGAAATCGCATTATAAGAAATTTGCAGTAGCGACCAATAATTACATTGCATGTCATTTCAATGTCTTCTGAATCAAGCACTCATAAGAGACTAACAATATAATAATCAGTATGCAGTTACTAACCGGAGCAGATAAGTTAGGTAGTGGTTCCCCCGGTGTAGGGCCATTAAGTCGAGTCCCGGTCCCGAGTGCCTGCATATTTGTTTGCACATTGCCATACATTAGCCAAGTACGAATATATATATTTTTTGCATATTACTTTGTTATTGTACTACCACGCTCCAACTAACCTGCAGGAGCATTTGCTCCAACCACTGCCTAGCCTCAATTTTCTCTTACAGCCTCGCCCGAAGCTCAGAAACCTGAGAATATATCCCATGTGATGGTCGCGGTCGTCTTTCAAGGCATACTTCATCCGTTGATGGAGTACTCGTGGTTCGAACCTCCGAGAGGGTTGTCGGTGTGCTAATGTAGCCGGCACCCATGAAGAAATGACCATGTTTCTTCCCTTTCGACCTTGTACCACGATGAGTCGCGTCCAGTGGTGAATTCATTACGTCGTAGTCCGGGCCATGAATCTCCTTAGCAGCGTCAGTATATGCAGCCTGTTGGACAAAATCATCAGGGAGCGAAAATCATCAGGGACAAAATCATTAGAAATCGTACCAAGTTCTCTGTTGCGCGCTGGCTGCTCAAGGTGCCCTCCTGATCACCCCTCCTAGCTTCTAAATATGCCTCCATATCGGAGATAGGCCTCTGCTTCTTCTTTTCCTGCACCCAAAAAAACCACGGCGGTCAATAAATATGTATTTGCAACATACAATCAATATGAACATGCTGACATACCAGGTTCTTCTTGTAACGAGCTATGGAGGAGCTTCCTTGACGATGTGCTGCCCCATCCATCAACAATCTCCGCTCCCTAGCAGCACGAGAGCCCTCTAACCATTGTTCGTTGCACCACCTCTCTTGGGCAATCTGCTGCCATGCATCTTTACACTTAAGGGCCCACCAAGGTATTGCCTAAATTAACCAAGTGTTAAATATGAATAAACTAGAATTGATTGTAATCAAGGACATCGTTTGTACAGTTGGTTACCTGCATGTACTCGTCCAAAGTGATATGCGTTTGGCAAGCCTCGGCCCTATGAATTTGCTGTCCAAGGACTACTTGTGTGTAGTAATAGATCACCGCTTGGATGCATGCTTCGTAGATCATTTGTGGGATCAGCTTCTTAACACAATTACGCACCACTCTCCTAGAATCAGCTTCCTGTCCCTCAGCCCATCTAAACCACCACTACAATCCGGCATATATTGGAAATAAATAAATGTTGAAGATTATACCTTTGTTGCTAATGTATTACTCAAGGCATAAGTTGCAATACAGGACCTCCAAGCTGTCAATTAAATCTGGTGTTGAAATTTTGAAACATAGACAAAACTAAAATTGCCTAAAAACCGTGAACTATGGTATAATACATCTGCTGCTGAAACCAAAATGAAGTTCCAAGAAAATTTGCATGAAACCATGAGCAAATTTTTGCAAATCTGGACCATAGAACAATTTTTGCAAATCTGGACCAATTCTTTGAAGCATATATCTAAGTAAAATTTATTGTAAACCATGAGCTATAGCATGCCAAATTTGGCGTGGTAGCATTGAAACTTAGATAAAAATAAAATCTGGCGTGGTCTTTCCAGTTACTAGAGCACTTCAAGCCTCATAAACCGTGGGTTCAAGTAATTACACCAAAAAAGACCCAGCAAAAGAGACCTCAGGATTTTGATGAATCCCAACTTGAAAGACAGCTATTTGATGAATTCATGAAAACAAATGAAGTTGATGAAAGCGAAAAGGAATTGATAAAGAATAAGATGATTAAGTTAGTTGACATTTATTATTTGGCTCTGGATGCTCCAAAGACTGGGAACAAGGTTAATTCCAACCTTGGGCTTGCACAATTTGTAGTTTCATATGCTACTGAATTCCTGATGTTCCTGCTATCAGCTGGTATTTGGCTACTAAACATCCAAAAGATCCTGATCCAATATTGATGTATCTAGTTTTCAGGTCAAACACTCTTTAACTAAAATAACATACCATACTACGAAAAAATCTTAGTTGTGTTAGCTTCTACTTAAATATAGTATGTGACCCTGATTCAGATCCATCATGGTCCAAGTGTAACCTTGTAAGTAGCTCATAGGTTCAAAATGGATTACATAAAGTGCCAATTGTTGCTATGGACTTTGTAGAGGCTTGTATCTACGTTACTTATTTTGATACTTTGTAAAGCCTAAGTTCACTACATGCCAAAGTATATTATACTTGAATAGTTTATCTTTCTGCCCTCCCAACAGATCTATATTGAAGATGATCTGATGATAAAACAATATCCAGTTTATCTTTAACAGTTTATCTTTCTGTCCTCTCAATAGATCAATTAATGTTGCTACAATCTGAGAATGTTCGGCCAATTGGTAAGTTATTCTTTCTAGTTAGCTCTTTGTTGCTTTTTCAGTTTAGTATTTTCATTTAGTTTATCTGCATTATGGAGATTTTGCATATTATTAATTCTACTGGGTATAGAATCTGGTTGAATATTCAGTCACTTACCCAAAAACTTTCCTCCACCCGCTGCAAACAGTTGTCAAATTGTATTTCTCCTTCAGCGGCGGCGGTATCTTCAGCGGCCTTGTAGTGGCACCATGTTCATGTAGGCTCCCACCTTCCTTTGTAGGTGACCAAGCCAGGGAAGTGCTATTGAATCAACACACCAATTATGCCGTTCGAAAGTCTACATTTCTCACCCCCGCCTTCTTCTCGCCATTGCCTGCATATTAGTTTTTTTAGGTATGCAAGTAAGTGGGCTAAATTAGTGAAAGTGTAAACAGTTACTTATGTGTCACCAACAAGAACGATGACAGTCTTGTCCTCCTCTCGGGTTGGTCGTCGTGGCAGGTTCGCAGGTCCTCGCAACCAAAATTCTTGTGCTGTAGTACTGCCCTCCGCCTCATGGTGCTCATCCTCCTCACCCTTCACCTCAGGGTACTCTTCCTCCTCACTCTCCGCCTTAGGGTGCTCATCCTCCACATCATCAGCACACGAGGGCTACGAGGTACAGGAGCCTGATCTACTAGAGGTAGACCCCACGCTGCCCCCTCGAGGGGCCGCGGCTTCCCATCGCCTCCTCGAGGGCGCGGTGCCTCTGCCTCTTCGAGTGGCATGGTGCCCTCTGCCTCCATCACATGTTGCTGCCACTTTGGAAAACAAGCGTCTGGCTCAACTAGAGTATGCTGCCTCTTTGACGCCACTCATTTTTTGGTGTCCTGAAATAAAATGAAATTAAATAAATCAATTAATATAGCGCAATGAAGTAAGCTCATAGAAAGACGTAATATAGCGTAATCAAGTAAGCTCATAGAAAGATGTAATATAACGTAATCAAGTAAGCTCATACAAAAAATTAAAAACATGCAGCAAATAGATGTAAGACGTACAAGATCATGCTTAGAAGTAGTCGTCTACAATAGGATCCTCCGCAGATGGGCCCTCTAAAAAGTCATCGTCACTATCATGAGGTGTTGACTCAACCTCATCCCCTTCGGTGCCATCAATGTCTAAGCGATTAAGTAGTTCCAAGTCCTCTTGGTTTACAACCTCATCGGCATCGATTTGAATATCATCTATGTGATCGTCCTCTTTCCCAATTATTATTTGAAAAGTCCATGGCAGCCCATCTTCTTGAAAGAATAGGTCAACACCATTGTTGGTCTCCATGTTGTAGTCCTGCTCACTAGGGGTAGACAGTTTACCATATGGTTGCACCTTATGTACTACCCACCAATCCACTAGACTACTCATAGTTTTGCATGGGTACGGGATGTAGTATACTTGGGTGGCTTGCTGAGTCACAATAAATGGGTCATTGCCTGGTAGGATTGATTGATGTGCAACTTCAACCAGCCCAAGTGATGTATCACGTCTGACTCCCCTAAACGGATGGAACTAATGACATTTGAATAACATAAGTTTGAGAGGTTTGCTACCATGGAAATATAGTTCAATTATTTCTTTAATTACTCTATAGTATTCAATAGGTGTATTGCTCCCATCCTGTCCTATAGTCACCAATCCACTATTAATTGTTGTTGCATTAGGCCGTTCCCTCTCATGTGTCGATGTTCGGAAGCGGTACCTATTCACATCGTAGGTACTATAGGACAGCACCCGAGTGTGGCATCCTTGAGCAACTTGCCTCAATTTGCTGCTCATAGACTTGTCCTTCAAACTCTACAGCATAAATAGAATGGGTTTCATGTATTAGTTCCTCTTTACTTAGTAAATATTATGTGCAAGGGGGACTAGCTAATAGAGAAGTTACTTTCTGATAGAACCAAGTCGGGAAATTCGGTTTGCAATTTCCAACACCCTTCCTAAGAAGGGTCTCAATTTGTTTTTCGGATGGGTCTCGACGTTTCTTCCACTCGCTCCTAAAAAATTCCCTATAGGCAACAAGACAAGTAGATTAAAAAACTCATGCATCAATTATTGGGAAAAAATAATTGTTGCATACCTAATGTAATCATCCACTTGGAGAGGTTGGTAAAGACATACAACATCACAACAACCACTCATCCCGCGATAAAACTTTGGGAGTACCATCGCTTGAAGTGTCACCTCTTCCGTGAAGAGGTTAAGTTGGCAATTATTTTGAGGATGCCAATATTGTATCGTAAGGTTTGATTGTGCACCGTGCGTAACATTGTCGAGAAAGTATATTGATGTGAAATGGGAAATTTCCTCAATTATGTACGCCTCGCTATGGATGCTTCAACACGCGATCGATTTTTGTTTTTCCTCGTAGTTCCTTTTGTTCCTCTCAATTGATACATCCACCGGTTTTGCATCGTCCCCCATCCTAGCTTCATAGGGAGATGGAGAAGCAAATGTTGCATTGGATTGAAGAAGCGGTGGAAAGATCTTTTCCAACTTGCAAAGCAACACGTACTTCACGCTCCATAGTTGACATTACTATGGGATCTGCTCTTTTCGCACATAGTCATCGATAAAAGAAGCTCAACTCCGCCATCACTTGCCAAACACACTCGGGGCGAGCCACGAATCATCACGAGCAAAAGGCGTTCCATGAATATGTGGTAGTCATGGCTCTTTAGGCCATTGATGCGCATGGTAGCTAAATTCACTCCTCTCCTTAGATTTGCTGCATACCCATCAGGAAACTTTAGGGTCTGAAACAATTCCAAAATCTCCTTCCTCTGAACCCTAGTTAAGTAATAACTAGCTCTTGGCTTCTCCCACTTGCCAGTAGCTGGCTTATGGATCATATTCAGAGAGGGCCTATTGCAAAGCTCCTCATGATCAAGGCGAGCCTTCACATTGTCCTTCGTCTTGTCTGGAATGTCAAAGAATGTGCTAAATATGGCCTCTACAACATTCTTCTCATTATGCATTACATCTATGTTATGGGGAAGAATGAGCTTATGGAAGTATGTTAGCCGCCACAAACTTGGAATGTTAGTCCAATTGTGCTCTTCGCCATATTTCTCGAACCCATCACCATCATCAAGAGGCTTCAAAGTATCTAGCCGTGCACGAACCTTCACCTGTCAGACGATGTGGTGGTCCACTGCGGACAACAATATTGGCCCTAAATCCAGTTGTGTCACTTCTGAATTCGTGGTCAATTGGAAGGAATTGACGATGATAATTGAAGAAGGAGTGCTTGCGACCATGCTTTAGCCAATAGCCACGCAACGTCTCCCTACAGAGTGGGCATGACATCTTTCCATGTACACACCACCCGCAGAATATCCCGTATGCCGGGAAGTCATGCATGGGTGTGTGGTACGTGACCCGCATGGTGAAGTTCTGTTTCAATGCCCGATCATATGTCACTGTGCCTTGTTCCCAAGCATGTAACAATTCATCCACCACTGGCTCTATGAATACACTCATATTCTTCCCAGGTATTCGTGACGTGGATTATCAAGGAAAGGAATATGTATCGCTTCGCATGCAAACGCCGGTGGGAGGTTGAGGGAATGACAAACACAAAGCCAACAAATTGTATGGCGCAATTTCATACCAAATGGGTTAAACCCATCGCTTGCAATTGCAATTCGAACGTTTCGAGGCTTCACGGCAAACTCTATATAGTCTCGATCAAATTGCTTCCATACTTCACCATCAGATGGGTGGACCATCTTGTCATCATGGTACTGACGACCATACTTGTGCCATATCATTTGTTTTGCAGAAACCTCAGACATGTATAACCGTTGGATTCGTGGCACAAATGGTAGATAGCGAAGTATTTTTACGCCAATAGGAAGTCAGCCTCTTGACCATCACCGAGTCAACCTCAACAAACCTAGACTCACCACACTTATCACAGTGATCTTTGTCCACAATCTCATTCCTAAATAGCATGCAATGATTTGGACAAACATCTATCTTCTCATATGGCATATTTAATGCGCTTATCAATTTCTTGGCCTCATACAAGTTAGCGGGCAGTTTGTGACCATCTTGGAGAAGGGTGCTAAACACGCTTAAGAATGCATCAAAGCAAGCAATGCTTGTGCTGAACTGAGACTTGACAGCAAGCAGTCATGTGATGGCATCTAGTTGGGACACCTGTGTTTACCCATGAAGTGGTTGACTCACTGCGGACAACATATCAAAGAAAGCCCTTGTTGCAGGCTCTGGTTCTTCCTCAGCAGGTGGCCCATATGCATGACGCACATCATCTAGCATGTCTTCTATCCTACTCTCATTGTGGCCACCATCGTCCGTTTCTTCCCTTAGCACATCTGATCTGCTACGTTGTGACTCGCCGTGATAGACCCACACGGTATAGCCTGCCCTAAATTCGTACTTGCACAAGTGTGCGATCATTGTTACCCTCATTTGTGGTCGTGTGTTCGAACAACGAGAACAAGGGCACAACACACCCCGTCCATTACTCCTAGCAAATGCTCGATCCACAAAATCTGTCGACTTTTCTATCCATTCTTGGCTACAATCACCCATCACTCTACGCCCAGTGTACATCCAACTACGATCCTCAGCCATCCTAGTGTGCAAAACATAATGCATATTTTAATCCGACTTTTATTTATGTCAAAAATTACAACTACAGAGCTAGCTAGAAGCTACCATAGGATGCATGTTCTATATATGTACACTAAAACAGATTGACATGAAGACAATAAACATGATCAACGGAGCATAAAAACACTTTCTTTCAATATATATGAATACCCTTATAAATGAATACCATTATTTATTAACACGTTAATGTAGCATTGTAATGACAGCATATCAATCCATCATAAATGGACAACACAAAAGAAAATAAGCAAACTTTATTTCTTTTTCCACTTATCCACTACCTTACAAGACTTCTTGAGCCGAGGGAGCCGAGGAGCTCGGTGGGGAAGATGGTCTGCACTGTGTGTCTGTGGAGGCGGTCGGCGAGGGAGGTGGCAGATCAGAGGCAAGTATCCGAAAACAATCAAGCCTCGATGAACTGTAGTATCTACCGACTAGGACCAGATTGAAAACCATGAGCTATATTAGGACAAAGATCGGCACTTAAGCATCAAAATTTAGACAAAACAAAAAAAATCCTTTAAAATGGACAATATCTATATCACTGCCACAAATTTTCTGTAGCTTGATAGACTAGTTGACTTCTGTTACGAGAGAAGTAAGTAAAACACATCTCTTTCTATAAGGAGTTTTGTTTCCTCTGACAGAAACTTCAAATAAAGAGAACATATTCTTAGTGAAGTATTTTCTTTCTACTGGTTAGAAGTAAAGGAAAATGCTTGTCATAGAAGCACTAACCATGAAATAGCAGTATAGAGTGTCAACTGAAAATAAATAACAAACTTGCATGCATGAGGTTTCTCAAAGAAGAACCAAGACATAAGAGATATTCAGCCTACACAATCTACTCCTAGAAACAAGAAATGACATCTTTCGCTGCTTAAAATGGACAATATCTATAGCACTGCCACAAATTTTCTAGTTAAAGATTGACAACAGAACTGGCACAAAAAAAAGGTATATAAGAATAGAGTCAAAACAATGGACTAATGCAGGTATCTACACATGGTATCTAAGGGATGTATATATAGCTTTTACTACTAAAAACACTAGACTATGATATACATTTTTATCATTTCCATGTATTTTGCCAGTGTTGGCACCTGACAGTGATAACCATTAATCACATAGGTGGAGCAAAAAGGAAAAATAGGCATTACTATAGTTAGCAATTGGATAACCCCCTACTCAAATTCCAAGGAAGACAAGGATGCTACCAAACGTGCATTGGACTTCATGTATGGATGGTGAGTTTTCATTAAATCCAATACGAGATAGACTTCAAGTTCATCCTTCAAGTTTCAAGCTATTACCATTGGAAAAATTCTTGTTAACTTTTTTAGACACAGCTTCAAGAACAAATTGAACAGGTTCATGGATCCTTTAACCAAGGGAGACTATCCACTCAAAGATGAGGACACCGGTTGGTAATAGATTACCAAGATTAACAAAAGAGCGTGCAAAAGTCAGTAAATGGATCATTTGACTTCATTGGCCTCAATTACTATACTGACAAGATATGCTCGTAATACTAAACACAATAGCAATAGTAACAAAAGCTACAATACTGATTCACTAACTAATTAGAGAGGTAATCATGTAAGCTATCTGATTTGTGTTCTATATTTGAATAACTTGGGTGAACTAATAGTTTTCTCTACATGCAACAACAGTGGAAAGAAATGGAACAGATATTAGTCGAAAGGTATGACTTGCTCACAGTGAGATCATCTTGCTACATATTTGATAGTAGAAAGCGGGTAGATAATTAAAGACCCATTTTATAGTTAATTTAGCATAGAAAGGGATTCCAAAAGCATGCTGAAAATAACACTGATTTACATTTGTTAAGCTGTGGTTACCTTCCAATTAGCCGGATCTGAGAGGGAGGGGGGCGGCGGGGTCGGGATCTCGAGAGGGAGGTGGAGGGGGCGGCGCCGGCGCGGAGGTGGGGAGGACATGAGAGGGAGGCAGCCCGGTCGCGGAGGTGGGGCAGGAGACGAGGGGAGGCGGCTAGTCGCGGAGGTGGGGAGGAGATGAGGGGAGGCGCTGGCGGGCGGCAGCAGACGAGGAGGCGGCGGCGATTCAGTCAAGGCGAGCGGATGCAGAGGCGGTGGAGGAGGGGAGACGGCGGAGGTGGCGGAGGACGGGAGCGGCGCCGGGTGGGGAGAGAGGGAGCAAGAAGGAGCCACGGGATTAGGGAGGAGAGGGGGCAGCAGTGGAGCAGCGGTGGTGGAGGAGAACGGGGTTAGGAGTTAGGAAAAAACGGGCAAAAAACGGCGCGGTGTGGGGAAAAAATGGCGTGACCTATTTTTCGCTCCCGAGTGTCTGTAACGAACCGACACTCGAGGAATCAGTTCTCCCCGTTGAGAACGCTTCGGTTCGCCTGCTCCCGTCAAAGTTTCCCGAGTGTCCGATTAGACACTCGGGAAATGTTTATTTTCCGAGTGTTTTATTCGCGCCCCGAGTGTGTCATAAGGCACTTGGGAAGTTACCGAGTGTTTTATTGAAAACACTCGGGAAACTTTTGAGCACTCGGGAAAATAGACGATTCTGGTAGTGCTTGATCCTAGACATTTTAAACCTGGTAGGATAGCCATCTTGGGCCGTAGCTCACTGTAGTTCCTCCGCCTCGGTGGCTTGTGCTCGCCTGTCCCGCTCGCCGTCCGTTCACCGCAGCCCGCTCCATGTTGGTGGCATATATATTTTGCTATGTTTGGAGTTCAGCGGAGAGCGTTATGGTCATTTTACCACTAGGGCACCTGGTAATTCGTTTGGTGAAATTGGGTTAAAGGCGTCAGTTTTGCTTACAGGTATGAAGGTGATTTATTTGATATTTTCGTACTGTGGTGGTATGTTCTGAGTGTGTTTTAATTGCTTATCCAAGGAGTGTTGCCTCAAGTACCGTGCCGCCATTGCATCACCCGGTTCCTAGAGGTTAAAAGGCAAGTACATGATAGAGTGGTGAACAACGGGTTGTTCGCGATTGTCATTGTTATTACTTATCATGCTATTTATAATACTTCCATTAAGCTTATTCATATACATGTTATAGATGATATTGAGTTATTGGGAATGAGATATTGAGTTAATTAGATGAGTTGTGCAAATGATTAATTATGATATTGCATCATTTACGTTCATTATGATAAGTATGCACAAGCCAGGTCGGTGAGAAAGTGATGTAACTATTTCGATGAGGTCGGTAAGAAAGATACATGACTAGATGAGTGTGTCATCGATGGGTGAACACTTCGCTATATTGGTATCAGCTGATGAGATGCATATAAGCATGAGCATGATGGTGCATTCCCATATATGAGTAAATTGTTAATTGTGCAAATTTACCTATATGGAATATAACTTGTTTATTTGAGTATGAGAATAGCATTAATAGATAGATGATGATAATAACCTTGATGTTGCTTGATAAACTGTTGTTTATGGCTTCATTTATGTATTTGCTGAGTTTTGGATTTACTCTTGCTTTGTTGCTTATTTTAGGTGACCGTTGATGGCATAATTAATGGGAGGGAATAGATCATGAGCTGCACATGCAAATCAAACACATGCAATGTTGATTAGAGTGTTTCCTTGTAAACCTGGAAACTTGGATATTTCCCTTACTCATGGACTTATTTAATGCTTAGAATAAAGCTTGAGACTTGTTGGTGATTTCATTAGTTGATTGCTATTACTTTAATTGGTTATCATGTGACCCGTGGATGGTTTTTTATTATGATATGCTTGGTGGCACTTATTGTAATTTAATATTTAAATTGGTAGTTAGTGTAGTTTGGTGACATTCTGGACTCATTGTTGGGTTGGGTGTTACACGTTCCTTTCTCAATTGGAGCACTAGTGCACCACCGACCATTCTCCCTCTTCACGTCAATTCGATCACCTTGCCACCATGTACCTCCTAGGCTAGTCAACGTAGCTATTAAACCCCCTGTTGTGCCACCTCCACGTCGTTCGTATTCTTCACTACCAGCCGCCACCTCCAGAGCACTCCAGTGAACCTCTGTGCACGCTGCCACTGTGAGAAGCATCGTTGTAACCCATAGATGCTTACCCGCACTGTAGCGCTGCCATGGCCTTGTCGTCATGCCGCCGACATCCTTAGCTCTGCTCAAGCCATCGTGTTCCATTTTACCGGTCCCAGGAACCCGCTGAGCTCCCCACCGAGCCAGCTATGAAATGCCATGTGCCCTCCTCTATTCTGAGGTGAAGCTAACGTGGAACCAATGTGGCCGCCACATGGATGTCGCGTAGACATCATTAGTGTTTACAAGTATAGTTAAAGTTAAGTAGTAATTAGTCAGAGTATGACATGTGGGCCTGTAATGTTTAAACATTAAGTTAAAATGGTAAAGGTTAAGTATTTAGTTCGTAGACTGAGTCTCCCTTATTTTAAATCCAAATCGAGTGATTTTTACTTCTAAATTCATATAAATTCAAGATCTTTTCAATAGTACAAAAATCATAATTTTTTGGAGTGCATTTTAATTTAATTTAAGTTTTTTAGGGTATTTATTTGAGGTTGTCATTTTTGCGTTAATTAGATTTGAACATCGCCAAATACCTCGTCACTGCTTCAAGTCAAGACGAAGAGCCATCCACATTCGAGCAAGGCAAGTACCTACCATTGATGATGTTGAACCTACATTTGAAATGCAAATTATTTCGATTTAAATTATTACATGTATGCTTATTACTATTTATGAAAGGTTATGTTAAATGTTGATGCTTAGCTATTCCCAGGTTGATTATCATTATGAACCCTTTCCTTGTTTATTGACACCACCTGATACTTAGCTAAACTTCATCACAAAATAATTCTGATAAATTAATTAATATAATTTCAGCAAAGGTTTAAGTACTAAATTCCAATTTATAACATTTCATTCAAGTGGAACGTTATCAAGAATACGTTCGGATATTTTAAACCATCAACTAGCAATAATATCGACCATGAGGAACTAAAGGAACCACAACCTAATCAGTTATTACAATTCCAAAATGAATGAATCATGTGTGAAGTGAAGTGCTTCTCAAGTGCAAAATTACCATGTTCTACTTTCTCCCCAAAGTATGTCGACATCAACGTTCACCTAAAACATTAAATAAACAAGCGTGAGTCCAAGACTCAGCAAATACAATTGAATATCATAGGAAACATCGAATCAAATATAGTTCATCCTCAATATTTCGAATACATAAGAAAATGCTATGCACTTGATGCAAATGTGAATATGACATCCACTTCTCTTCTGCATATACCGGTATAGCCAGTGATACACCCGTTAGTGTTCACTCAGGCCCGCATTATCCAAAATGCGGGGATCCAAGTCCCGTATGAAGAATCTTTTATAGGTGGATCTATTTGCCCATATTGGAATGATAGGACTTTCAATACCCACTCCCGTGGGTGAGGCATGAATGATTGAAATGAAATGAATGCATTCTTTCATAGTAGCAATTTTGATATCACCAATGAACAGAATTATGTAAAGGAAGATAAATACTCATAATTCATAAGAATTACTCATGTCATAATCATATAGCTAGATTGAACAACAACCATATAAGACGATCCAATTTGTACTTACCTTTCGCGTTGCAACACGTTGGATGGTAAAGAAGGTGCAACAAATACCAAAGTCACTCCTCCTATAAGAAGTAATTTACTCAAAACAAGTTCTTGACAAGATGAAACAATGCTAATCGCAACGCTCTCATCCGCACTCCCAAAACCATACTTCAAATAATTAATCTACTCAAGCGAAATGACAACTTAAGAGTAACTAAAAACTGGACAACGATCTTCTAAAATACGTATCTCCCAATCTGTTATCATAAAAATTGATTTTCAGTCTCTCTAGAAAGATTACGACTTGGTCTACAAAATTCAAGTTAGCAAGATCTCTTAATTCTGCCTTTAACTAAATTTAACAAGCAGATGAATAAACAATGATGAATCGATCGACATGCGGACATCAGCCTTAAAATAGCTATAACTTTCACTAGGATGATCCAAAAATTGTGTTCTCCAACATTATAGAAAGCTAAGAGAATTTCCTACAAAAGTCATATTGGTGGACAAGTTCTAATCTGCCAGTAACTACAACTGCTATAACTTGATGAGGTTTATGGACAGCAACATTGCGAATGTCATGACTCACAAACTACAACTCCAAATACTATGAACTTAGATCCTACAGAAACATAACGAAATAAACCACAATTCTTTAGGAGACCCAAAACCCTAATTTCGTAGTAATCAATTTCAAAACTACAGCACCACGAACAGTAGTAAAAATCCGATCTACTACCCTAAATCAATCGCATGGAAACAAATTAATCATAAACATCAAAGAACTGAGAAGTCACCCCGGAATATCGAGATGAGGGAGGTGAAACCCCAGCAAATCCCCACAAAAATGACCTTCCTCTTTTCCTCCTTTCTTCTTTCCTTCTCTTTCCTTGCTTTCGGCCGAGGCACACAAGGCAGCAAGAGGAAGTACTTGGGAGAGGATGGCTGTAATACCCCAAAAGTATTCGAAAGGATTATCGGGAGAGAATTAAATTGGATTAAGAGAAGGACTATTTAGAAATTGTTTTAGGAGAAGGATCCTATGGAGAATAGTTGATTAAGCAGTTAAACAAGGGGGAAATCAGCATTTTACCTCAACTTAGGCCTGGGCTTTGGCCCATGAATCCTCCTAGTGGCCGGCCAAGGGGGGAGGCACCCCTTTTCTCCCCCCCCCAAACCCTAGCCACCCACCATTGCCTCCCACCCCTTTGGCAGCCGCCCCTCCCTCTCCCCCCACACCTTTGGCTGCCACCCCACCCCTCCTACGCCTCCTCCCTGTGGTTGCATCCCTGCTGCTGGCCAAGCAAGGAGCTCCCCGCTACCGGCGTCGAGGAGGAAGAAGGAGGAACACCTGGGAGGTAGATCGGCCAAGAAGAAGAAGAAGAGGAAGGGGAAGAAGGGGGAATGGAAGGGGAGGGATCACGGGCTGCTGAGTACGCTCATCAACGGTTCTACAAGGGTAAATCCCAAATCCCCTTTGGATTAGTTGAGTAATTATGTAATTTAGGTGTTATCGGTTTTAGATCTGTTAGGATAGTAGGATTGGCCGACGTTTTAGATTAAGTCCTGGACGTCTCCTAGAGAATCGTAGATGACGTCGTCAGCTTTCTGTGAAGTGCTAGATTGCGTCATTTGGACGAGTGGTTCAAAAGTTATGATTTATTTAGCACTGCTGTTGTAATACCCCAAATTTCAACTAGAAAGATTTATGTTCGGGGGAGTGAAACTTATTCAATTTTGAATTCTTCAAAGGTTAGAGATTGGATTTTGCTCAAATTCTGTTTTTTCCCTTAGCGCGTGTGGGCTTCGGGCTTTTCGTTGTGCAGCAGTCTTTAGTGGGCCGGCCTGTGTGAAATAGAAAGGGGGGGAGAGCTCCTTAACCCTAGCCGAAATCACTTCCTCCCCATTTTGCTCTACACAGCCGCCGCCTCCTCCCCCCCTACACCACAATCTCTATTCTCTTCTTGCCTTGGCACGGGATCTCGGCGAGGACGCTCCCTTGGCCGAGCCGCCAAACTTCTCCTCACGCTCCTCCTACTCCTGGTCTCCGCCATGCCGCCGCCATCGTCGGACGTGGAGGTGATTTCCAGTTCCAGAGTACCTCCGCAGATCGACACGATCGGCCGGCGCCGGACTACGCCATGATCGTGGCTCCCCTCGACCAGTGCCTCCTTCTGCTCGAGCGCGACATTGGAGCTCGTCGCGGCAAGCTCGCTCTCGCTCGGCTTGGCACGCCACCACAGTGCCCGCCTATCCCTCTGCCCGATCTAGGTCGTCTCTCTCCCGGGCGAGCCTCACCGAGGCACTTCAAGTCGGGCCGGACGAGCTCTTGGAGGCGGCGTGCGTCGCTGGCGCATGTGGTGGCGGGCCTCTGCACCACCCGCCTTGCGGATGGTGGACGCTCCATGCTGGCCGCCGGAGGCGGCAGCGGCGCCGCCGCCACCGCCGCCGCTTCCACTGTTCGATGCAATGCCCGATCGAACCTAGCTCACCTGCTCTACCCGGCCCGTCGCCGGCGCTCCTCGGTTTCAACATCGACCAGCTCTCGAGCTCATCGGGTTGAGGGTCACGGCCGTTGCATAGGTAAAAAGGGCATCTGACTTTGTGTGTTGCTCTTGATCCGTATTGGTAATGTTTAGCGTGATTGGGTTTCACCAGCTCTGGTTATTGGGCGGCTTGATCAACTAGTCGTGTTGTTTTGTATGATGGTGATCTTGATGAATTCATGATGATGGTCTCATCCCACGCTAGACAAGTTGTCGTGCTGTCTGTGAGGTTAGGATTCTATAGCCTTGGCATTTGCATGACTGAGTTACCAAGTTTAGTAGTTCATACTAAGTTGTTAAGTTCTCTTAAGATGTCGAGGCTTCACAAAGAAGTTGATTTAGTGAGTATCGAGGACTTGGAGCTCTCATGGAACCTATTGGTGTAGTTGGCGTGCTACTTATCCAGTCAGTTGTTTGAATCAATTTTCTTGCAAGACCATCTGGGCTTGAACGCAGCAGTAGCTTGCTGTTGTTGTGGAATGGTACTATTTTTTTACCATTTTCCCATGAATCGATTCGAGGCGAGGGACCCGACCATACGAACTAGTGGTCATGTTTTGTGTAAGCTGACATTTATGTGCTTGCACATGTTTGCCTTTTCAGTCCCTTACTTACAAAGAATTCAGGGTTAGTGATTGCTTGTTTGGTTTGTGAAGAGTTTCCTGATCATCACAGGTTTACAAGTTGAGTGATCATACAAGGGCGCTTATCATCTGTGGTCCAGGAATTTATGGTGGTGGTGGTGAACCCCCGGGACTAGAGCTTGACTGTCGTTGTCCTCTGTCTCACGGTTGAGGCAAGTGCAAGTAGTATTATTAAGTGGTTATATTTTATAATTGTTGATGCTTGCTGCTTGGTGACATTGATGAGCCTAAGTGTCATAGTCTAATTGATAATGCTTACTACTTGGTAACGTTGATAAGCATGAATACTATAGTTGAATGATGATGCTTTTATTGATGATGCTTATGTGGTGAAGCGTACGTGGAAGTGTTTACATGATGACGCATGTTAATGCTTATGTGATGACGCTTGCATGGTAGTGTTACATGAGGATGCTTTCATGGCAATGTTTAAGTGATGATGTTTAGAGGTTGGGTTCCTTTGAAGGTTGTCGTCCTTACATGACATATTCTAGTGTTTTGTGAAATGCCTAGTCATCAATTTGGACAGATTGGGGTTTGGGAGAACATCGGTTAAATTTGGGTAATTCGGTATTACTTGTTTCCTTCATGATTGATATACCATGTTTCTTCGATGATATGTTTCGTTCAATGTATCCTTTCATTCGTTCACTCATGTTTCACCCACTGGATCGGGTAGTGAAGTCCCATCATTCCAACATGGGCAAGTACCTTGATGTTCTGATATTTGGGAAATGTTGAATGCTTGATGTTGACCCCGTGTTTTTTTTCTAAGATCCATGATAATGTTTAAGTTCATGTTCCTTCCACATGTGTGTTATCTCCATGATTAGAGAGCATGTCTTTTCAATATACATATTTCATTCCATGCATTCATTTTTCATATTCCATCCACGGGAGTGGATTAAAAAGACCCATCAATTCGGGATGGGCATGTAAGACCCACCATTCCAATGTGGGCCCCACCATTCCAATGTGGGTGTTTTGGGACACCGTATGAAATGTTCTTCATACGGGACTTGGATCCCCGCATTTTTGTTAAGATGCGGCTTGGGTGAACACCGACGGTGTGTCACCAAAGAATACCGTATATGCTTGTGTGTAGTCCCTTCATTTCATCCACATCATTCATTCCATTCATTCAAGTGTTCGTTCTGTGTTTATTTCATACTCTTTAATGATGTTCACATGATCATGGTTGTTATGTATTATTCATTTACTGTACTTGCTGAGTCTCGGACTCACTCTTGCCTTGTTTGTTGTTTTTTTTAGGTGATCTTTGAGGTTGGCTCCATGGGGAGGGAATAGACACACACTACCTTTTCACTTCATCTTAACCGAGTCCAGGATTTCTTTTTAGTTCAATTTAATCATTCATTACTGATGAACTGTAATAATAAATGTTGGCCGTGGCTGATAACTCTTCTCCATTAAGATTGGTTAAGAGCTGTGCGTGAACTTAGTTCATCCTTTTGATATAGTTGTTTAAGATCGATTATACTTGCGATGATTCTCGATATTTGTTGATTTCACTATTGTCTTGATATTAATGATTGTTGGAACCTCCCAGTATAGCTAACTATACAGGGAGGTTCTCTAAATTTAGAATTTTTGTCGTCTGTTTTAGCTTTGTTAACATGTTAGTTTAGTAGCATTCCAAATTTGTAGGATTGGGGTGTTACAAATTGTTCTGCAAATTTGCTCAGATCTGACGGTTTTAGTAATCTTAATTAAGCGAACAGTTAAAAGAAAAATTAGAGGAGCTTACTATAATTAAAGATGTAGATTATTGTCTTAGATTTCGAGAAAGCTCAAGAACGCAAATTTTGGAAAATCATACTGAAAGTTATGGTAGTTTTAGTATTTCTGTCCAGAAAGTCGAAGTGAATTCGATGTTCTGTTAAATAGCTTGGTAGGGGTAGTATATGGCCAAATCAGAACGGCTCTCCAACTAGGTTTAGTTGGAGAATTTGATAATCTTTCCAGAAAGTCCAAGAACATCTCATTTGGACTCCTGTACTAAAAGATATGAATTTTAGAATGTGACTGTTCACAGAGGGGACAGATTGACATTTAGGAGTGGCATTGGGTTTGCGCTAGAGAGTATAGCGAATTCGTTTGTACTTCTAGTTTTGTTATTGGTCCAGTATTACTGTCTTAGCATGTTTTATATTTATACTCAGGTGGGGGTTTGGTCCCGGGGGCAGCGCCCTCGTCACGTCCTTCGTTGTCACGCGGTTAAGGCAAGTACCATGATGGATAGAATTAATACAAATGAATGGCATTGTTTGCTAATACTATGAGTATATGTGCTGTCCATGGTTGCTAAGATATTATGAATGTTAACACTCATGTTTTCTAGTTTTATGAATTATGTGCTATTCATGGATGCTTGAAAATTATAAACGTCAATGATCATGAATGCTTGTAGTATGAATAGGTTTATTCATATGCGATGTGGTTGCGAATGCATAATTATGATGATTTAAGATTTCGTTCATATGCATCATGATAGCATATTGAAGACTTGGTCATGTGATGACCAAGCAATTGTTGAGGTCTCCGTCATGAATATGACGGGCTAAAGGTCCCCATACTCGTGGAGCATGGGCTTAGGTCCCCATACTTGTGGAGTATGTGCAATGGTCCCTGTGCTAGATGGCACAGGCATGGGTGTGCATCGACGGATGCACGCTCTGGATTACCGGTAAAATGCAAATGAGAAAGAGAAAGATAAAGTGCATTTTGAGCATATTGCATAGCATGAACATGTAATATGTTTGGTTTATAGTTTTGTGGATATTGGTTGATGATTACAATTATTTATGCTGTTGTTGCCATTTATTGTATTTGCTGAGTCTTTGGACTCACTCTTGCTGTTGTTGTATTTTTAGGTACCCTTACAAGAACGACATGCATGGGGGGAAGGAAAGATTAGAATGTGTGGGGATAACCCGTGTTGAGAGGTTGAGGTCGTGGTTGTGGCCCTGGGCTTTACCAGGCTACACCACCGTTCGCAGTATGATAATAGTGAGTATCTTTAGGAGAGTTGTTCTCTTCCTTGAATTTGAATTTGGTCAACTCTTGTCCAGTTGGGCTTGATGAATTTCTCTTGGGTTAGTAGTTTTATTCCAATCGATGTGTTTCCATTGATTTAATTTGACCCTTAAAGCGATCATTGTTTTCCAACTGTTGAGCCACTTGCGGTTGATGAACCTTCTTTGGATAGTGGTTACAATGCAGTTGATGGGTTTCAATTGGTTTGTATTTGTTTTATAAAGCAAATAATGTCTTTTCTGACTCTTGAGCTATTTTTGCAACTTGTAAATGTTATCATTGGTAATTTTGTACCTCTTCATGAGAGTTCTACCTTCTTGTTGGCAAGCTTGACCCATTTATTCGCTGGTGTTTTAGATAATGGAAAGTATCATTTACAAACTTCATTGAAGTACGTTTCGTCTTTACGCACTTCTTTTGGAGTAATTGGAATAACGAAGTTTAGTGCATCTTCTTTGAGAAAGATAGTATCAAAACTATTTTGAAATGTTTTGTTGTAATCTGTGAGAGGTTTAAAGTATAAAAGATAATTTGATAATGTATAAGTTATCAAATTGAGTCTGTAGTTTGGTGCGTAATTGATCTTAACCAATATCCTTGGAAGTGAAGTTAATAGATTTGACGTTGTCATGGAGTAGTTACATGATGAACTTGTTAAGTGGTATGACCATTCATACTAGGAATCCAAGACTTATTAAGATGGTGGAATTCGATAGATTTATTGGATAATTCGAAGTAAAGTATCTCAATGGATTTGTCTACCCATTAGTGATGATTATGTTAAGGATGTGAGTGAACGATGACTTAGAGGATATTAATCCAGTAATTTTCATAATCTGACTAGTTGATGATTATACTTAAATTGCTAGATTGAAACATGTATATTGGATTAGATGATTGTTGAGGTAGTACTTTGTGAAACCCGGAGATTTAAAGGAGATGGTGTTATTAAATCTTTAATTAAACTCTGAGCCTAAAGTGGAATGTTGACCCTGTGTTTATAAATGGATATGTGACTGTAAATAGCAGTAGGACCCTATTTGCATACGTGATAAATACCATTGTCAAATGTCAATGATAGTTGAAGTGTGTTGAGCAGCACTAATGGTTGAATGGATGAATGAATAAGTGGTATCTGAAAGCGTGCATGGCGAAACTGGTATTTTGATAGCATGAACTTGTTAAAAGAGGTTTGTTTCAACCTTGTGGTTGGTGTTTCTTTTGGGAGAGATTTATGATGGGATAAGAGGCTATGATGATTCACACTAGGAGTGCATTATTTCATTGTTAACGTGAGTGTCAGTAAGGGATTATGATGATAATATTGAATGTTTTGTATAAAGGAATTAGATCGCTCGCCTATTATTCATTAAATGAAAACTTCTAGTTTCGCGTTTGTGCTCTTTTAGATCTCATGTTTATGTTGTAGCTGAAATTGTTTTGAGCAAAGGGACGTGCTGAGAGGTTTTATTAGTTCCTAAGTGGTTTATGTGTTGTTTTGTAACCAACGAAAGACGTTTTCTTTGTTAAATGAAAGAGTGAAGTAAAAGTATTTAAGATTGAAGTCGAGTTTTGTAACTTGCGGTTTATCGAATTTTTTTGCCTAAACTTTCTGTTTTGTCCAACAGAGTTTCCCGAATCTCAAAAGCAATGTTTTATTCTCGTTTGAGGTTTGATGCTCTCTGCTTGTGGGACGTGTGCCCTCAACTATGATCACATCTTTGGTTTTCCGAGATCATTGCTATTTGATTATGTCTCTTCATCTTGTAACTACTGCAAGTGGTAACGTTTTCCCTTGTGCTGAAATTTATTTCTATCTGCCTTTTCTTCTAAGAAAGGGTGAACCGAACTGTATTGCAAAGTCTCTTCGGTTGTGTTTTGGCAACAAGATAGTGGTGGTCTAGTAGATGGTTTTGTGAATCTTTAGGAGTCAGGTTGTTTGAGAGGCTTTGAGTAATAAATCGATTTATCAGAATATTCCTTGGAGATGATTTGATTTAAAAAGAATGTTTGTTTTTTGGGAGCTAACAGATTTTGTTGTCGCAACTAGTAGGACCAATAGCGAGATGTGGTCCAAGATTTGGTATTCTTTTTGACAGAACATTAGAATTAGCAAATATGAAAATCTTGATCAGTTTATTAAAGTATCGCAATTGGGTACTCGGTAAGATTGTGTAGAAGAATTATGATGGTGTAGTTTAATGAGAGTAGCAGTGTAGTGAAATCTAATAGTCGTGTTAAATGATGGGATAACAGGGATTGTTAAGTTATTATCAAGTATGACTTGGCCTCAGTGATTAACCCTATGGGAGTTAGATTATCTCTAAAGATAACTTGGTCAAGAATATATTTATTTATTGATGTTAGTGATTGAGTATGTTTGAATCTTGATGAATTAGTTAAAGTATTGTGAATGGGTATATTGTGGTCATGTAGCTGAATTTCATTGATGTGGGTTAGAGAAGGTCTAAGATTGGTGAAATGAATCGCTTTAGGCGGTTGCTTGATTAGTGAGGAATGTTGATATTAATAACTGAGGTTATTATTGAGCTGTGTGAGATTTTAGGAAACGAATTTGAGGATTTCCTATCAATTATACCAGAAATTCAAGGTAGGAGACTTGGAGGTTAAATTTGGGGCTTGCATTTTATGTTAGGACCTTGGAGACCCAATATTATGTGTAGAGGTGGGTAAATAGAAGTGAATTTTGAATAATGTGTTGATCTTTGACAGAATATTTTGGGTAAAGTAATTAAGTGTGAATGTGGTGAATTTCAAGTTGATTATCCATAAAAGATTGAGGTGATGTGATTATAGATTTTGTGTTCAATTTGAGCATAGCTTTGAGATGGCCAAACTAAAAGAGATGAATTAGTGTGTTATGCGATGATTTGGAATCTCATGGTTTAAGAGAAAGTTGAATTCTTAAAAGAAAGTTTGAGAAAGAGGTTGTATTCTCAGATGATGAAATTTTCTCTTGGTTTTTATTTGAGATTTGACTCTATGACAGATGCCAATTATAAATTGAGTTGGTTCTTCTTGGTATGCATGGTTCTTTTCGGTTAAGACAAAGAAAGAAAATGGTTGTTTTGGGCATACGAGTGATTTCGCCTTTGGCTTAGATTGTGTTCATTGGCAAACTGCATACTTGGAAAGTGGAAGAGTTTCATGATGAATCTTTTGGTTTTGGATTTAACTCTTTTGGTAAGGAGTTGGTAATACGAGTTTACGATGAGAATCTTTTATTTTGAGCTGGGTTCTGTTTTTAAAAGAGTTTGTTTAAAACAAGTTCTGTCGTGCGTCCCTAGTTAAAGGAGGTGCTCATTATTAAAATGAAGAGATAGATCGATACAAGGAACAAGAGTTTGTGTGGTTTGGTACCAATGGGAATTTTGGCCTAAGGTATAATGGTTGTTTCTAAAAGTTGCGGAGACTTGGGTGATAGCGTATCACCAGGACCGTCTTGAGTCCTGGCGTGTAGCACGGATCGTTTTGTATGACCTAGTGTCGAGGGAGTATTGGAGAAATCTGGAGGGTATAGTTTTGTTAGAGCCGTTGACCATGAGTAAGACCGTGACTTTGAGTCGTGTCTGTTGAGTGACTCTTGAAAGTTTGGGACGAGTAATAGAGCGTAACACGTCAGTATGTCAAGGTGCTACGGTCGTAGCAGACCGAGAGAGAGGCTACCTAGGAATTGGAGTCTCGCATGCGTGAGCAGCATTTGTAATTATTCACAGCAGGTGCGTGGTAATGTTAGTAAGTTTTTTAGCTATGACTATTCTTTGGCGTTAAGCATTATTATAATTCGGGGTCGAATTCCGTTTAAGAGGGGTAGAATGTAATACCCCAAAAGTATTCGAAAGGATTATCGGGAGAGAATTAAATTGAATTAAGAGAAGGACTATTTAGAAATTGTTTTAGGAGAAGGATCCTATGGAGAATAGTTGATTAAGCAGTTAAACAAGGGGGAAATCAACATTTTACCTCAACTTGGGCCTAGGCTTTGCCCCATGAGGCCTCCTAGTGGCCGGCCAATGGGGGGAGGCACCCCTTTTCTCCCCCCCAAACCCTAGCCACCCCCCATTGCCTCCCACCCCTTTGGCAGCCCCCCTCCCTCTCCCCCCACACCTTTGGCTGCCACCACACCCCTCCTACACCTCCTCCCTGCGGTTGCATCCCTGCTACCAGCCAAGGAAGGAGCTCCCCGCTGCCGGCGTCGAGGAGGAAGGAGGAACACCTGGGAGGTAGATCGGCCAAGAAGAAGAAGAAGAGGAAGGGGAAGAAGGGAGAATGGAAGGGGAGGGATCGCAGGCTGCTGAGTACGCTCATCAATGGTTCTACAAGGGTAAATCCCAAATCCCCTTTGGATTAGTCGAGTAATTATGTAATTTAGGCGTTATCGGTTTTAGATCTGTTAGGACAGAAGGATTGGCCGACGTTTTTGACATAGTAAACGACAGATTAAGTCCTGGACTTCTACTAGAGAATCGTAGACGACGTCGTCATCTTTCCATGAAGTGCTAGATCGAGTCATTTGGATGAGCGGTTCAAAAGTTATGATTTATTTAGCAATGCTGTTCTGCAAATCTGTCGATATCCTCACAGTTTTTAGTAATCTGAATTAAGCGAATAGTTAAAAAAATTAGAGGAGCTTACTATAATTAAAGATGTAGATTATTGTCTCAGATTTTCAGAAAGCTCAAGAACGCAAAATTTGGACAATCGTACTGAAAGTTATGGTAGTTTTAGTATTTCCGTCCAGAAAGCCGACGTGAATTCGATGTTCTGTTAAATAGCTTGGTAGGGGTAGTAGATGGCCAAATCAGAATGGCTAGCCAACTAAGTTTAGTTGGAGAATTTGATAACCTTTCCAGAAAGTCTAAGAACACCTCATTTGGACTCCTGTACTAAAATATATGAATTTTAGAATGTGACTGTCCACAGAGGGGACAGATCGACATTTAGGAGTGGCGTTGGGTTTGCGCTAGAGAGTATAGCGAATTCGTTTGTACTTCTAGTTTTGTTATTGGTCCAGTATTATTGTCTTAGCATGTTTTATATTTATACTCAGGTGGGGGTTTGGTCCCGGGGGCAGCGCCCTCATCACGTCCTTTGTTGTCACGTGGTTAAGGCAAGTACCATGATGGATAGAATTAATATGAATGAATGGCATTGTTTGCTAATACTATGAGTATATGTGCTGTCCATGGTTGCTAAGATATTATGAATGTTAATACTCATGTTTTCTAGTTTTATGAATTATGTGCATGGATGCTTGAAAATTATAAACGTCAATGATCATGAATGCTTGTAGTATGAATAGGTTTATTCATATGCGATGTGGTTGCGAATGCATAATTATGATGATTTAAGATTTCGTTCATATGCATCATGATGACATATTGAAGACTTGGTCATGTGATGACCAAGCAATTGTTGAGGTCTCCATCATGAATATGACGAGCTAAAGGTCCCCATGCTTGTAGAGCATGGGCTTAGGTCCCCATACTTGTGGAGTATGGGCAATGGTCCTTGTGCTAGATGGCACAGGTATGGGTGTGCATCGACGGATGCTCACTCTGCATTACCGGCAAAATGCAAATGAGAAAGAGAAAGATAAAGTGCATTTTGAGCATATTGCATAGCATGAACACGTAATATGTTTGGTGTATAGTTTTGTGGATATTGGTTGATGATTACAATTATTTATGTTGTTGTTGCAATTTATTGTATTTGCTGAGTCTTTGGACTCACTCTTGCTGTTGTTGTGTTTTTAGGTACCCTTACAAGAACGACATGCATGAGGGGAAGGAAAGATTAGAATGGTTGCACATTAGAACGATCTACACACAGTTGATTCGATAGAATGATAATTTAATAGTTGAATGATTTGCTTAAAGTATTCTTTATGATTACTTCTTTACTTGGTATAAACTCTAATAAATGGATTAGAGGATTTTTGGATGCTCTTTGGATTATATCCTAGTTGTTTAGCATGCTGTGGATGATACCGTAATGATTAGCTATTTTGGATGTTCGTCAATATTTAGGTTATATTGGATGATTTGAATATGGGATTGTTGTTATATTAATCTGTGGAACCTCTGGTATAGCCATCTATACAAAGGAGGTTCTGTCGAAATTTAGTAAAAAGACTTAGTTTTTATTTGTTACTCTTTTAGTTGGGTAGCGTTCCAGGCCTTTGTCGGGCTGGGGTGTTACAATGGAAATAAGGGGAATTAGGGGAGGCCACTATATAACGGTGGCCACTTTGTAGGATGGTGCTACTATAGCATATTTAGGGTTTCCCTCCTTTTGGGGCCAAACGCTATGGGCTTTCTGCCCATGGCCCAGGTTCTTCCTACTTTCTTTCTGTGCAATGAACACTTTGGAGGTCGTAATTTTCTCTCCTGATCTCCCAATGGAGTGATTTGTGTCGTAAAATTTAGATAACTCATAGTACTTCAAATTCCTATTTGTGGAGTTGTTCTGAAAATGCCGTATTCATTACGAAAGTTTCCTTGGAAGTTGACTCAGTTGCGGACCTTGGTTCTCTGTGCAGTCTGCCTTGTGGGCCCCATATCTCAAACCTCGGAACTCCAAATTAGGTCAATGAGGACTCTAAATTAGACTATGGAAAACAACCTACAACTTTATAGTTATGAGGTTTTCCATTCGAAGTCGTTCCAGTCACGAAAATCATGTTGCAAGATGATTACAGATTCTGTCATATTTCTTTGCGAGGCAAATAAGGAATATCTCAATCTCCTTATATTCTCCGTAAATAAACAAGATATTACAGTTGCTGACACATTTTCCTTTCTATTTTTTTGTTAACCTTTCCTTTCTTGATTCGAAGGCAATTCCAACGCGTCGAGCTCCACGTCGTCTTTCGATATGTTGACAAACTACCAACTACCTTCGAGGGAAGGGGTCCTAAAGAGAGGATTCGGATTCGAAACAATACTTCTAAACCTGGGATTTTTGGACCCTAAGAGCAGAGAAAAGAGGTTAAAACAAGTCTTATGGTGGTCTCACTTAACCCTTGATTCTCTAGTTCTAATTGCCCGGTTTGGAGAGGAATGCATTGGATGAATGCATGAAAGGTTGTATATATGTAATCAACTTTTTGACAAATTTAGGGTTGGGTAGTGAGAGTGCAACTGCTCACTTGCATGCTTACATGATTCTCCATGATATATCCAGAACATTAACATTTTTGCTATTTCGAAGCACAAGAACATAACAAGAACTAGATACCACACTTGTCCTTAAAAACCAATCAGTCAGACCATATGATATACTCCAAAAATACCTACACATGCTAGTAGACTAATCTAAAAGTTCACACAAGCAACAAGAATATCTCACACTCCACAAGCCTAACATCTAGTTCGTTTCAGATTCTGATATAAACCCACTTGTGAGCAACTAAGGCTCGGGAAAAATACTAAATTGGCTAGCAAAATTCCAGAAAATTTTAGGGATGTTTCTGGGATGCCAACAATGCTAGAAAAATTAATCCCACACATAAAGCTCAGGTTCTATTTGGTACAACATTTCAGACAAGGAAATAAAGCCTATGGCTCAAACATCAGTGAAATTGAGTTCAAAAATTCCATAAAAATTATGGCATGTTACTAAGGTGCTACTAAACACGAAAAAATTGAGTCCTAGTATTTTAAACCTTCCTATTAGTGCCAGATTCAAAATTGGCCAGAACAGCCCTGCAATGTTTTTGAATTAACTTCTGGGCAAAACAAGTTCAATAAATTTTGGAAAAATCATATTTACAAACTACACAACATCAGTTTCTCATGTGAATATTCTCGAGATTTTTTAGATCACCCAATGGCACTAGAGCAAATTTCTTTCAATTCATGTAAAAAATTGCACAATAACAAGGAATGAGTTTCACTTTGCATAAAGAGCAATTGATTACATAAGCAAACCTAGCATGGTTTGAACACTTTCAGTTGAGCAAACATAAAAATGAGCTACTCTCAGATCATATTATAATAAATTCACTTCTCATCAATTAAAAGACAAGCACGTTTCTTTTAACTCCACAACATCTAGCACATCAAGTTATATCATCCATGACATTCAAATTTTTTGATTCATGTAAGGAATCTATATGAGCATGGCAAATTGTTAATTTCTAGATTGCTTAACAATTTTAAGATAAAGAAATTTAAAGGCAATTTCAATTTATACTTCTACATGTTTAGTCATTTTCATGCTTTAATTACCAAGATGAACCACTAACCATGCTTCTCGGTTTATAATTTTCTTTTTAGTTGTGATTTTTGCTAATAACTAGAATACATGACAAGCTTGAGTTAACTGAGAAACTATATGCATGATCAAAATGTATGAATCAAGATGCCTAACACATAAGTTGAGGTATCTCCTACCCCCTATAATATCCCAAAGATATTTAAGAAAGGAGAAATGCTGCAGGAAAGAAAATTAATATAGAGAGTATTTTTGTAACAGAATTTCCGGGGGGGAGGGGGGGTTGCATAAACCAGAGAACCTAGGCTGTGGGCCGAAAGCCCATAACAACTTGGCCCAAGGGGGGTGGCCGGCCAAGGAGGAGGAAGCCAAACCCTAGCCCCCTCCCTTGTGCCACCCCTCCCACTTCCTGGCCGCCACCCCTCCCACCCCTGGCCGCCATTTCCCCTCCTGACCAGCCCCTCCCTTGCGCCCCTACCCCCTCCCTGCTGCTGCCCAAAGCTTGCACCTCCTCCCTACTGCTGCCCAAAGCCAGTACCTCCTTCCTGTTGCTGTCAAGAGATCAAGGGGATGGAGAAGAAGAGGAAGGAAGGAGGAAAGGTAAGAAGGGGTTGATCTCACAGGGGATTTCAGCGGCTCTCATCCCAGTCTTCAAGGGTGACCCTCTGATATCCTTACTTTGTTTATTAGTTTTGCGATTTGACGATATCGGGTAATAGATCGAGTATTGGCAATATGTACTGTGCTGTAGTTTTATGGTTATTAACTGCAAAATTTGATTTGGACATCTCCTAGAGATTTGTGGGTAACATCGTTAGATTTCCGTAGAGTCCTGGATCAAGTCATTTGGATGAAAGAATCGTTAGTTATGGATTTTACAACGTCGTTGTCTAGAGGCTCTGTCAGGATTTTGGCAGTTTGTATTAACTGGATAATAGAAATTAGCTAACGAATTATTTAGAGGATTTCATAAACATGAAACTTGTAGTTTATTTAATGAGGTTTCCATAAAGATAAAGAACGTAATTTTTGGATGATCATACTAAACGTTATGTATGTTTTAGTTCTGCTGTCCAGAACCTCTGCCATGGTTTGGCAGTTTTAGTAACCTGTTTGATAGAGATAGAGAATGGCAAAATCTGAGAATTTGACCAACTAGATTAATGTGGGTAATTTAGTAAGTTTTCCATAAAATCAAAGAACTCTATTTTTGTGTAAACAGAAGAAAAGATATGATTTTTTAGAAGAGGACTGTCCTGTTTTTGGGACAGATCGATGTTCATGGGAGGTGATGTTTTGGGTTGCACTAGGGAGCGTAGTTAATCATATATATTTTTTTAAACAATGTCATGCTCAGAAATGTTCTCTTAGTGTGGTTATTAAAATGTTCAGGTGGTGGTTTGAATCCGGGGGCAGCGCCCTCTTCGCATCGTCAAGCTTCACATGGTTGAGGCAAGTGCAATTAGTGGGTAGAAAATTAAAGAGAATGTTCATGAATGCTTGTGTTATGATTATATTCTTTACTCATGATTTTTGCTGCTGGTCGTTACATTCTCATGTTGAATAAATGAATAGACTCATATGCATCATGTCATTATCCTTGAGACTTGGCTACGTGGTGGTCAAGTATTGATTTTTGAGATCCCCGTCATGTATTAGACGGGCATGAGGTCCCCATACTTGTGGAGTGTGGGCTTATGATCCCTGTGCTAGAAAGTACAGGCATGGATATGCATCGACAGATGCATACTCCGCATTACTGGTAGATGCAAAGAGAAAAGAAAACGTGCATTTGTGGCATTTGCATTGCATGAGCATATGAGTTGGTTTGATATGAAATATTGTGATTGGTTGATTGTGTCAAAGATGAATATTGGATTAATGTCTTATTTGTACTTTGCTGAGTCGTGGACTCATGCTTGTTATTTTGTTTATCTTTTAGGTACCTTTTACATGGACGTCATGCATGGGAAGGGCTAGTAATAAGGATTGATGCACTCTACCACGAACAACTCCATGAATGATAAATTTTGGAATATGATTTAATAATCGAGCAAACTGCTAAGATGATATTATTGGTTATGACTTTATGCATCTGTTACTTTGTAATAGAGTTGACTAGTGTTTCATGGAGGTATATATGGTTATGATTTAAGTTGGATGTTTGATATAATTGTTTATGTTATTGATAAATGTTAGAACCCCGTGAATGGTTAACTATACAAAAGAGATTCTGCCAAAATTTAGTAGCTTAGTTTTGTAGAAAACACAACATTTTTCATCCTACACCTACTAGTTTTTCAATTGCCATTTAGAAAACAGATTTAAAGCAAAAGTAAAACATGTGACATAGATATACCTTGATAAACATATAGATCAAATAATACCAAAGTGGCAGCCCACTTTGATAAACTAAAATGCATGAAAACCCGTTCATGCCGAATACCAAGTTGTAACCATGTCAATTTTAATTTAAAGTCTAACAATAATGATTCCCGAATTCAAGCGGTCATCCGTAACCGTGGACATGGCTATTCGAATAGATTTACACCCTGTAGGGGAGTACAACTTTACCCACACGACTCGCCCAGCCCGTAAGCCAAACACACTACCTTTGGTGAGTTAGTTGGGGAGTTCGAGACTTAGTATTTTTCAGCAAGAAGACCCTGTTGAATTAGATCATCCATGCGAGATGAAATCCCACTTAATACATATGCATATAACAAATGCTAAGTGGGCACACAAGTTGTGCGGAGGGGCCAGTGTAAGGTAGGTAGTATGTTGGGTGACCCTCAACATAAGTAATTGTGCTCACCTGCACAGTATATATTACACTGGGTTCCTAGGGAACATAGGATTTCACGGTCGCTATGTCCTCACACTACATGTGGTCCAACCCAATAAAACCCACCACTTACTTGACTAAGCGGCTCCCAACCCGTGTGTGATGTACGTGTGTTACTTGAATTAACGACGTCACCAAAGTTCGGTCCTTCATGGTCCGGACAAGACATCCACAATACCCGAGTCTCGTTCACGAAGGCACCCACACTACAACCACTTATCCAGACCCAAATCCTTTTTAATTTAACCAACAAGAACTAAACAACCAGATTCAAAGATCTGGACCAAAAGCAATAAAAGATAATTCATGAAGTGTTTCCCACGGTTGACATCGGACTACCGTAACTAGTAGACTTGCATGGCTAAGCTACTATACATATAACATATAACCATCACACAACCAACTAATCTTAAGCATATAAGTACTAGAATATCAAGAATAGCATCACGAGTAGGATATAGCTAACTACCCATCACAAAAATATCGACATATCCAAATAGCATGCAAGCAAGTATAATTGCATTTCAAAATACTAACTTAACAAAACTAGGATCAACATGATGCAAAAGAAAGTTCAAATGATGCTTGCCTTGGTGGAATTCAAGTTGTTTACTCTCGGTGGCGTAAGCGTCTACTTCCGACACTTCAGGTTCTATAGAAGACGACATCATATAAACACTGAGAAAAGCCAAAATATTTTGGTTTTTCGGCTAGCCTCATGTAATGCTAGCCATGCCCTCTGAAAACAAGCAAGCAGAAAACATATATATCACAATTGATTTGATATAGAACAACTCAAAGTGATTTAAAAACTCAAAATCAATTACAAAGTGATTTGAATTACAACTCAAAGTGAATTACAATAAATCGGTATCGCCGGGGTGAAACTCTCCATTCTGCTTAATGATCTCCCCCGTGATGAAGGCGGCGAGCAGTCCTCAAACTTCCGCGAGTAAGTCTAGTTGGAAGGCACTTTCTTCGATTGTCATGCCCTGTCGCTAGCAAGAGTAAAGTAGTAAGCATATATATTTAAATTCATAATTACGAAATAATTATTGTAAGATTGACTGACAAACCTTTGGATCCTTCGTCTTAGCACTCATGATTTCCAGCATACGACGACAAACGTAGAATGCACATACGTTGCCGTGTAGTAGTGATGAGGACATCAACCCGCTGGATACGACCGCTACTCCATGTGCCAAGCAAAGGTAGGAGGAACTTGCATGCAAGGAATGAGTCTTCGGAAATGCTAGAAAACTTGCGACTGTTTTCTTGAATTCGAAACAGTCATTTTTTGAGCCGTTTGATATGCATTGAGATGTGTGCTGAGTTTCTTTTTTAAGCATGTTTCTAAGATGAATAATATCTAATATCATCTTACGGTTCATAATGTGACTGTTTTGAACTCAAGAAAACTTACGACTATTTATTAGACAGTTCCATGAGTCTTTGCCTGGTGAGTGGTTATGGCGCAAGAACCGGTTGTTCTATTAGCAGGCCGGGTGTGGAGTCCATGTATTGAGTCTTTGGTTGATTAGTGAAGAGAAAATTGTAGTTCAAGAAAAAGGCAAGGTCGCGTGTATGTGTTCCGGTGATCTTTGTTCTCAAAGATCAAGGCCAAGAAGGACTAGTGTGTGTGTCTTTCCATGAGAAAACCAACTTGTGAGAGAAAAATCGTGTATGATTTCCTAGTATGAAGACACAAAGTGAAGGTGTGGGTGTGTGAAGCATATCAAGAGAGAGAGGAGTTGAGTGAATCAAATCCAACATGCTCTCCTCGATGCCGCTCTCGCCTCTGCTCTCATGCCGCCGCATGCATGGCTCGCCTCGCCGACGTCGCCTCGCCTCGCTCGGGCCATTGTGTCGCGTGGGCACCACATGCAACCGCTGCGCCATGTGCTTGCTTACACCGGCTGCGTGCACGCTTTCGGGCTTAGGCGGCAGTTCCCCATGCCGACGCCAGCGCTTTTGCTCCTCGGCGTCGTTGTGCTCTGGCGCCATGTCATTGCTGGCGCCCGTGTCACCGAGCCGCTATTACTGCCGCCTCACCTCGTCTTCGCCGTTGCATGCGCGTGCTAGCCGTGCCACCGTCGCCTGGGCTTAACCAGCTCGCTGCGCCTGGCTCACGACGCTGCGGTTGCCGCAATATTGCCGCAATTCACCACTCCGCTTTGCGCCAATTTTCACCCGAGCCATCACAAGATGGGCAACCCGCCGAGCCATGCCACCAAGGATGCCACCTTGCTCGATGGGCCGCACCACGTCGCTGGCCATTGCTCGCCGCTGCTGCTAGCCGAAACCGGGCAGCGCCACTGCCACTTCTCCTCCTCTCATGAAATTGCTCAAACGGTGATGCATGCGAAAAAATCTTGGATAAATGGACAGCTAATGTGATGAGGATTGCAATGGTGTAGCATGCAAGGATTGGTTTTGTGTTTTCGATTGTGATTGTGATTGCGATTGTGAGGAGAGAAGAAAAGATATGACTTGTGCTCATGTGTTGGAGAAAGAAATGAAAAGAGTCTATGTTGGGGGACAAGGACATGGCGTGAGAGGTGAAATGAAGTGGGGTGATTGCTCTGTTGGCTGGGCATTAAGGAAATGGGGATGGAGATGGAGATGGTAGTGGACATCGTGGTGTTCTACCGAGAAGAAATGGTGAGTGATTCGGTTGGGGAAAGGAAATAGTGCAAAGGTGTTGTTTGGGTTGAGGATGAAGCAATGGCAAGGCATGCGGCTTGTTCGGCCGAGGCAAGAAATGGACAGTGAGGTTGCTCTCTTGGGTAAAGAAAGAGATGGCAGTGAAGAGAGATGAGTGCTAGATAAAGAAATGAGGAAAGGTGGCTGTGTAGGGAGGGGATTGAATAGCTCTGGTGAATTGGCAGGGAGCAAAAACAATGGCAGTGTATGGGGCTTTGTGGGTTGCATGGAGTTGGCAATGGGGAGTGAGAAAAGGAAATGGTGGTGGGTGAATAGGGAAAAATGATAGTGAAAAATGATAATGATTGCGCGGAGAGAAGTTGGGGAAAATAAATGGACACGCAGGTATTTTATCTGCTACTTCTTTTCTCCTCTCGCGAATTCGCTCAGACTACCATGCATGCGAAAAACGAATTGCGTAATTGGGTTGGTCATGCGATGACGACCGTGGTGGTATGACATGCGTGGCTTGGTTTTGAGTATTTGGATGAGATTTATAGGGGAGAAACGAATGGAGTTAGCAGATACGGAAAAAGGGAGATGACAGGAAAGAAAGGACACGTAGGCGTCTCGCCTGCGGTCAGTCGAATTGGAAAATATAGCGGCGATACTAACGTATGCATGACGACAACATTTTTGAAAAGCATGCAATAACAAGAAATAAAAATAATTTAATTCCTAGAAGCGGTCTTTCAACAATTTGATTTAACTAAAATGCGACCTTTTAATTGATTCAATTTGATTTTAGAAACAACATTTTAATTAAACACCAGAAAAAATTTAAGACACAGTCAAAAATTTAATAGATCGTCAAATTAAATATTAACATCCCGATTCTGAAAATCGGGGTGTAAACGTTTGGCCTTAGCTTCTAGGACTTTAATATGGGCACAGGGGTACTTTAATATGCTCAACCAACTAGAGCCTGTCTCGGTTAGGCTTGACTCAAAGTACGGTTCAACCGCTTCAAAGACAAGATGTTCAGCTTTCAAGATCGCTCATCTTGTTTTTCAAGCTTGAGCAGAGGATAGAGAGGCGTCACAATGGCGTGCCATTCCGGTGGGGCTTCGACGATGGCTGGTGCACGCCGTGTTCTTCGGAAGTACGAAGTAGAGAGCGGTGGATGATAATCATGGGAACACAATGACAAGGAGCTTTGTGACGGAGAGAGAGATGGCTCGATGTCGGTGACACCGGTGGAGGTGAGAAAAATATGGTTTGTGCATCTCATATTGTCGAGGATGGGTACTCCATTTTTGGGGTCCTAATGAACAAGGAGGTCCTAAGAATGCCGGAATGACGACGATCATGTAGAAGAAAGGAGAAGGATGGTGACGGTGGTCTCAAAGGAGGAGGTGATGGTAGAAGGTGGGGGTCGCCAGTACCACATCGGAGGTGGCGGGGTCGCTAGTGGCAATGGCTGCAAGGGGTGGAGGCAGCAGGGGAGGCGCTACAGGAGGGTGGCGACTGGGAGGGGGAGAAGTGGAGGCGCAGGGCAGGGGGTGGCTTAGGGTTGCTGCTGCCCCCTTGTCCCCCAGAATGCTGGCCTAATTGGGCCGAGTCGTCGTGGGTCGGAGGCCCAGGTTCTCTTCTCCCACTAAAAAAATCTAAAATTCCGTCTCTAATTCCAGTTAAATTCATTTGAAATTCATATATTTCTCTAAAGTTTAAATGAGATATTACACTTGCCTAACCCTTTTCTCTCTCACTTACATGCGGGCCGCGCATGTCAAGTCAACCTTTGTTCAAACCCCTCTCCATGAACTTGGTCTACCATGATCATTTGTCACCCTAGCATGGTTAAATATTAGTTGGTATTATCATGGCACCAATGTGGGTTGGTTAGATACGACTAGTACGGTTAGCCTCCCAACGAGTCATTGATATCATTTTAAATTATAAATCTATACTTAACTATGTGATAATGAAACGCCATTGTGAAAAACTGTGTGTAGTATGTTGTCACCTATTGATGGCACATGCTGCACTTAATAAAGAGGGTAGGGAAAGATTTAGACCGAGGCAAGCGGAAAGAATTGTGATATGTGATATGGTGGAGCTCTGTGCGCTTTGGAAAAGATGAATTTTAGAGTAGTTTGGTAGTCTCGCCTTGGTCAATTAAGCAATTAACTTTGTGCACCATTGAACTAAGCTTTACTGTACAACCACATGCCTGGTTTGGGACGGGCCTAACTTGGTAAGTTGCATAGTCTCGGCGTTAACTACTCAAGCAGTAGGTTAAGCTATGTGCTAGGGTGGAGGTGTGACTCTTTCTCCGTGGTTGGGTCACATTTATGGGAGGTTCGCCGTCTCCAGGTCCAACGGTGTGCGTTAGACCAACGAGTTGTGTGTGGTTTGGTGTCGACAATATGCATATCGGGAGGGTCAATTGTCGAGATGAAGTTTCAGAAAGGTTTCTTATGATTTACTCTGATCAAGTGATCGTATCTTGTTGGTAAAATCTACAAAGTTCTGCAGTGTGTTAAACAATCTATTCAAAAAATTCTGAAAATATAGATTCCCGGGAATATTACATCGGCCCCACAAGTTAGTCTCACATTTTCTCTCTCCTCATACGAACTCTAATTGAACCCATTCAAGTTTCTAAATTCATATAAAATCAAGCTCTACCATCCAGTACCATTCAATTTCAAATTTGAGTTTATTTGATTTGATTTGTTTTAATTTTGTTTGTATTTGTGCTTTCTTTCTCAATAGACGTTGATGTTCCTAATCGCTAGAAGGAGTTAAAGGTCAAGAAAGTCGAAGATCGCCTTTCTTGTAATAAATTCTGATATTTATTTATAAAATTGTGCGAGATGTGGTTGTTACGTATTTGTTTCTTCGTAAACTGGATACTATTCTAGGGACTAATGTAGAATATACATAGGATTTCGAGATGTTACTCTCGGTCCGACACACACATATTCCAGATATGCATATTTGGGTCCCGACAAACTTATACCCCAAAAAATATAGTCGGATAACAAAAAGTTTTCCAAATTGAGAAACATAAAGGAAGCAAACAACCAAACAAGATGAGTACATCTCATAACTTTTTATTCCAAGATGTTCATGACATTATTTTTTGTCATAAATGATATGCTACGGAGGCTCATGGTCCTTAGAGTACGGGAGGAGATATTGCATCTGTGGAGTTGTTGTTTGAGCGTGGGCAACATTTTCTTTTGCATTCGTCCCTTGTCGGATAGCAACTGTCCCCCTTTAGATCGGTACAGCAGTAGCGTGGACCTAATTTCGGGCATAGGCATGGAAGGAACTTGTTGCTATCCATATGGTCAATGGTTTGAGCTGCAGGAAGAGAAGGGTGTTTAGTTTAACAAAGTTTCAGTGTTAAATAAAACAAGATTTCAAAGATCTCAGTAGTTCGGCTAGATGGGACTGTAAGCGACCAAATTATATTGAAACAACCAATAACTTAATAAGAATTCATCTGATTAATTGTTTGATGTGCATACTTACACTGCGAAAGAATCATGAAACATCCAAGGATAGCCACGGTAAGCACGATCACCTTGCTTCCCTCCATCAGAAGCTTCACCATATAAGCAGTTCTTCCTATTCAGAGATTGTATGTATGTCTGACAATCGTATACTTCCTACATGGTTCATATATATTGGATCGAAAATGATCTATATTTAGTGACAAGTAATTATGTCCAGGCTGGTGGCTTATCCTCCAAACTTGCATAACATCTATTATTCAATATTTCTAAGAAAATTTTCTTTGTTTAGTCAGAAGTAATTACATCCGGGCTGGTGGCTTATCCTCCCAAATTTCAGAACGTCTATTATCCAATGTATACGATATCCTGTTGGTGCCAAGATTTTAGTCCAATAAAGTGGTGGACATATCTCACCGTTGATTCAGCAGCTTGATTAATACAGATGACTTGAAGCGATAGTGAGGATAGAGTGGCGACCATCTTGTGGAACAGATGGCACGGTCACTACCAGAAAACGCACAAAACTTGACGGTTCCGAATTTTATTGACGGGCCCGCAGCAACCGTCAGGGTTTCTTATTTTGGTCACGGGAATAGTACCCCTCTCAGCAAAATTGGAATTTTGCTGACGGTTATGGTATAACTGTCAACATAATATATTAACCCTACGGTATAAACCGTCAAGAAAATCGTTTTAAATCTGCAGCGCGGAACAAAAAAAAATCGCGCCAGTTTTCCATCTCGCCGCCCCCAAATGAAATCCCTAGCGCTATCTCTCCCTCCCCAAAATCCTAGCTATCTCTCTCCTCCCCAATCTCCAGCCGCCGCCTCCACGCCGCCCATGATCGCCGCCTCCACGCCACGCCGCGCCCGCCGCCTCCCACGCCGCCCACGCCGCCTCCACGCGCTTCCGCCGCCTCCACGCCGCCCGCCGCCGCCTCCACGCCGCCGCACGCCGCCTCCACGCCGCCTCCTCCTCCACCTCCACGCCAGCTCGGCCGTGCCGCGCCTCCTCCACTAGAGCGCGCTGCCGCCTTCCGCTCCCGGCTCGGCCGTGCCGCCGCCCACCTGTAGAGCCAAGATCGATTTTCTCACGGTGAAACTTTTATGCTACGAGATGGCCTGCCTAGTACATTCCTTATTATTGTGTTGCCTGACCATAAAAACTGTGTATATATATGTATAGACTAGTACTGGCAATGCTCATTTTTCACATATGGTGACCAATCATTTTGCCTTTTCCAAAGGACCCTTAAAATTGATGGATCTTTTAAAATGCCACTATCACAGTTAGTAACCTTCCAGTCACACTGTGCATGGACGTGCACTTAGCCTTGCCATGATTGTGTGCGTTTGCGTTCATGCTGTGCTCACATCTGCCAAGAATATTTCCATCAGCTATCCAGATTAGCCATGTTCACTGAGTGGGCTGCAGGCAGCAAGCTGAGATGGCCATCCATGGCTCTGGCCACGAGTGGAATTAGGAAAAATGTTTTGTTGTGCTATTATTTAAAAAAAAAGGAAAAGTGATCATTTCCACTCAGGTCAAACCATTTGCACTGGAAACAAAATGGGGGATGAATTCATAAGATGGATATGTGGATCAGAATATGCTATATGAGCTTATGAAGTATGAAGTTGATCTTCTGTTGATGCAGATTTTATTTCTAGAATACTGTATGATTATCTAAAGAATGGGTTGTAGTTCAACTCTTCTGTTACTGTAATCACCTCTCCATGTTAAAGAAATATTAAATATGCACATCTCCTTTCCTCTTATTCATATTGAATCATTGCCCATGAAATTTTGTTAATATAGGAAAGGTTTTGTGCAACTGTTTCATCCAAATCTTCAATGCATTCTGTCATTTTAATCTACATTTTTCCAAATGCTGAAATATTGGCTTCAATATGTATCTTTTTTTCCACCTGGCATTGATTGTATGTCTTACATCAACTCTGCAATTGGACTAGAAGAAATGACTAGGCACTGATAGGTCATCAAGGTTCTTTGTTACAACTTTTCGCGTAATTACTTCGACGGAGCCACGATTCGGGCTGTTGATTTCTTGATTGATTTGGCGATCAAATAACCCTGTGTCACCTTCTCCAGTTGTTCCTATTTGTTTTTCACCAATAGCCTAATTACGCTATATATGGACCTGTTTGAACTAATTTTAGCTTTAGCTTAATTAAGGTCTTATATAAGTCGAAACTAGAGGGAGATATATTTTTGGAGCTAGAATTAAGTGAATAGACGTGTATGGCTTGTTAGCTCCAATGAAACATAAACTTATTAATTTGATCAGCTCCAAAAAAAGCCTTAACTAACAGAGAGGGTTATGCAGAGTTAGAGATAGCTCATCATCATATTAGTGATGTACCTTGTCTCCTTATGCTTCACATTAATTTGTTATGTATAGGTTGGCTGTACGTACTGTGAGCTTAATATATATCAATGAAGTATAATAATTCTGGGTTGGCCTGTCTTTAATTAACGTCTACTTTAAGCCAATCATGAATTATAAGGACGATTTGGATCAAATAATTTGTATTTTCTAGCTAGCTATGAGTTAGGGTGTGTTGAATGATTAGTAGATGAAGTTTTTTCTCGGGCAAGCTTGTAGCCCATGCGAGAGAGTACAGACTACAAGGGAATGGTAAATTAATGCTTTTGTTAACCTAATATATATATATACTCAGCTTCTTGTTGCTTCTTTCATATCAACATGTGAAAGATGACTGAATTGAGCAAGAACTAATCTTTGGAATATGTCATATTTTGTAGTCGCCAACAAACAATCGGGTAGAAGTAACTACATATTGTCATTGCAAGATGGATCATTATATGTAAAGAACAGACCTCGACATCTACCATTTACGCACAATTGTGTTTGAGTTTGAAGCCCAGATTTTAAAGGTAGATACAACATACTATATGCAACATTACTATCTTTTAGGAATGTCCTTTATGGTTGCCTTTCATGCTTTTACTAAAATCTATTGTTCAATGATGCATAATAAGTAATAAATATTGCAATCGTAAGTAATCAAAATTATGTCCTATTGTTGCAAATGCAATGTTATGTTGGACCAAATTTGTTCTTGTCTTACGAGGAGTTATATCATAAACCACGTTATGTGTTGATTGCTAAATTAATAATTATGTGCGATTCTCTAATTTGGGCATACCATCATATGATATTTATAATTAACATGTTCAAGTTGTTAAACATGTAACTATTTAATGGCGCACCATGAATGGATGTATATTGGTCGGCAATATGTGGTACGACTCCCTCTAATGAATGGATTGATCACACCACACAAATTCTTGGATCGTGCATTCTCTGATCCAAGTTTAGTCGAAGGTGACACCATTAAGTGTCCGTGTGCAATATGTCGGAACTACTTTAGGCACAACAGGTACACTGTCGAGTTGCACTTGAGTAAATATGGGTTTAGGTACATGTAAACAAATTAACCTGACGGGCCAAAACCGTCACGAAAATGATTTTTGTTGACGGTTATTGCAAAACCGTCAGGTTTATATTTCTTGACGGTTTTCGCCCGTCAGCAAATATTTTCTTGACGGTTAACCGTCAGACAAATTAAATTTTCCCGACCACCCAGACCTGAGGGTATTTTCCTGACGGTTAACCGTCAGGAAAATAAAACTTAACGGTTTTTTCTATTTTCCTGACGGTTTTAAACCGTGGGGAAAAACCCCTTTTCTAGTAGTGGGTGGATTCAGCGGCATGGCTCGTTCATGATAAAGTGGACATACCTCACCATTGATTCAGCAGCTTGATTAATACATAGAGCGTACAATCAGGAGAACAAGTCATGGTGGTGCCATGCCTGACGTATAGGAGGTGGCTGAGGATCCCATCAATATTTTGCTCAGATGCGCCAGTAATGTACTCGTGTCACTGGTTAGTGGGGCCGAAAGTCAGGCTCGATCTTAGGAATCCCAGGAAGGCATCACATATAATGTGTGTACCTAATTCGCACTTGCATTGAGGAGGCGACAGTAGCGACAAGGAGGACAACGGCAGGATGAAGATGCAACAAATTAACTCATTTCTAAAAAAGCACGGGTTTCTCTAGAAAGTGTAGATTTCGCTCCAACGTCGTTATTTCATGGCAAAACTGCATGGTATTTAAATTGGCTTGAATTGCAATAGACCTTTGGGTCACCTAAGACTTGGCTGTAATTGTACACAAGAAGCCGATAATCTAACCATAGCCTCGTATGCCATCTATTTGCTACAACCTGCATGCCCTGTTCGCCAGCCCCATAAGTCCCTCACAATATCTTAACCACCCCACCCTCCTACGTCGTACCAGGATGCCTTTCCCTTGTGTGAGGACCCCTGGGTTATTTCCGTAAGACCGAGGCCTTCCCGGTCTTATGAAAATAAGTCTGGGCCTCAAGTAAATGAATTCCAACTTAACTCTATCTAAGTGGGAGGACCCAGCTGAAACTAGAGCCACGGTGTCCATGCACACCGCTCCTCTGCGGATGCCGCATGGTAGCAGGTTCCCCAATCAACCGAATACACACATAAACGAGTTAAAAGGGAATTCAAAAACAACGGATACGTGTCCCGTGTTGGCTCCCAGGATCAGCGACCAACAGGCATATATTCTCATTCAACATCAATCATATCCATACAACATTCATACATTGATAATCCAAAGGACATACAACATAGTAGTTAAGTCTACAACTATTACAAAGCGGTCGACCGGCCAAATTCAAATGAGAACATTAAGTAGCAGCGGAAGTAAGCAAAATAAACAAAAGTCCAGCAACAGTGTGCCCCATAACCCATGGCAACCAACTGGGAGCTAGAAACAACACTATTCGTTAGCGTTGCCAAAGTCCACGCTAACGAACTCGTCGGGCGTAGTAACATCTTCACCTGAATTTGTAGAGCCGGGTTAAGTACAAATGTACTCACAAGTATTACACAAAGTAAAAATTATTTATGTATAGAGGATATTCAAAGGGTGGCATTAGAGGCTTAGTTTTGAAGAAAACACAACAATTTTCATCCTACACATACTAGTTTTACAATTGCCATTTAGAAAACAGATTTAAAACAAAAGTAAAACAAGTGACAAAGATAATCATTGATATATAAATAGAGCAAACAATACCAAAGTGCAGCCCAGTCTGATAAACTAACATGCTTGAATACCCGTTCATGCCGAATACCAAGTTGTAACCATGTCAATTTTAATTCAAAGTCTAACAATAATGACTCCCGAATTCAAGCGGTCAGTCTCAAAAATCAGTGGACACAAACTATTCAATAGATTTACACCCTGCAGGGGAGTACTACTTTACCCACATCGACTTGCCAGCCCGAGAGCCAAACACACTGCCTTTGGTGAGTTGGCTGGGTAGATCGAGATTTGGTATTGTTTAGCAAGTAGGTCCTATTGAAATGAGTCCCCCTTGCGACAAGAACCCCAACTTAGTACAAGCTACTGATAGAGCTCGCTAAGCAGGCTCGTAAGTTGTGTTGGAGATACTGATGCAATGTGAATAAAGAAAAAGAGCACTCCCATGTGCATTATAGAAAATTGCATCGGATCCTATGAACAAATGATCGAACACAAATGTCCTCACACCACCTGGAACTTAACTCGACAAAACCTACCCCCTACCTAACCAAATGGCACCCATAATACCGCATGTGGTAGCACGAGTGTTTCTTGAATTAACGACGTCACCAAAGTTCGGTCCTTGATGGTTCGAACAAGACAACATACCCGAGTCTCGTGCATGAAGGCACCCTCACTAACAACCACTTGTCCAGACCCAAATCCATTTTAATTTGACCAAAATACACTAAAATAATCAGATTCGAAGATCTGGACCAAAATTATAGAAGATAAGTATGTGGTGTTTCCCACAATTGACGAGCTAGCCCCACCAACCGAACTAACGCATCATCCAGACTCGCATGGCTTAGCACTCAATCAACAAAATAGAAATATCACCACATCCATCTATCCTTAAGCATATATGTACTGGAAAAATAACAAGGATAGCATCATGAGTACGACATAACTAGCTACACATGCAAAACATTGACATATCAAAATAGTATGCAAGCAATATCATTGCATTTCAAAACACTAACTTATCAAAAGCTAGGATCAACATGATGCAAAAAAAAAGTTCAAATGATGCTTGCCTTGCTAGGAGTTCACTTGCTCACTCTCGATTACGTGGTCGTTCACTTGCGGCAACTCAGATTCTATAGAAATAGCGACAACGAATGAACACCGAGAAAAGCCAAAAAAACCAAATTGCTGAAAAATGTATGAATTTTCTACAGTATCTATATTATGATTTTATATGAATTTAGGTGAAATAATTTTGTGCCTTGGATTTAGTATGTGAGAGTTATAGCAGTTTGAAAATCGGAATTTGAGAAAAGGCTGAAAAACAAAACAGTGCTTAGGTTACTGTTCATCCCGTTTTCAATTTTTCGCGAGAATTTGCACAACAGTGGGGGAGAAAAGGATTACATAAATAAATAAATGGAGAAGAAAATGATAAGACCAAAATAACTTGGGTCAACTCATTTGGAGTTCGTATGAATTAGTTATGACTTTTCGAAGTTAATAGCAATTTCTAGTGTAAAAATCATTCTTTTCTAAAATTTCCATCGCAATAAATAATTTTTATACGTAGGCTGACCTTGTCCCTGCCATGACATGTGTGCTAATCGTCACCGGGCGTCATCTTCTCGGCACTCGTCTGCGTCCGCTGTAGTCATCGCCGTTTTCGCATCCTGCTCGGCCTCTCATCCACGTCCGCCGTAGTCGTCGCCGAACTCGTCCACGTCCGCATCCTCGGCGCTTCATGCGCCACACCGTCCTCCGTTGCTGCTCTGTTGGAATAATCTTCTCATGCAAAATATGTTTAAAGTGTGTGAAGTGTATGGCGTCATTACCTCATTGGTAATCGCTGTGAAGTGTACACTAATCACAACAGCTTGAAGTACATTTTCACCCAGACAGATCTCAATATGAAGCAAAGAAGATGGTTAGAATTAATCAAGGATTACAACGTTAGAATCCACTATCACCCAGGCAAGGCCAATGTGGTAGTCGATGCACTAAGTAGGAAGGTCTACTACAACACATTAATGATCAAGGAAAGTCAGCCGGCACTTCACGAGGAATTCCAAAAACTGAAGCTTGAGTTAGTGGAAGAGGGCTTCCTGGCTGCTCTAGAAGTCCAACCCAACCTTCTAGATCAGGTCAGGACAACCCAAACCGAAGATGGGGACATCCAGGAAATCAAAAGCAACATGAAGAAGGGCAAGCGCTTGGAGTTTTCAGAAGATGAACATGGGACTATTTGGCTCGACAAACGCATTTGTGTACCATATCAGGAAGCTCAAGCAGCTGATCCTCAAGGAAGCTCATGAAGCCTTGTACTCTATCCGCCCTGGAAGCACGAAGATGTATCAAGATCTCATCGAATTCTTTTTGTGGCCTAGTATGAAGCGTGAGATCACTGAGTATGTGGCACGATGTGATGTTTGCCAGCGAGTGAAGACTGACCATCAAAGACCTCCTAGACTTCTGCAACCTTTGAGCATACTAGGATGGAAATGGGAAGAGATCGGTATGGGCTTCATTACTGGTCTGCCCAGGACCCAAGCTGGTTATGACTCTGTTTGGGTAGTGGTGGATCGTCTTACCAAAGTTGTCCATTTCATCCCAGTCAAGACCACCTATTCAGGAGACAAGCTAGCAGAAATATACATGGCAAAGATTGTTTGTCAGCATGGAGTGCCCAAGAAGATTGTGTCAAATCGAGGATCTCAATTTACTTCAAGATTTTGGCAAAAGCTACATGAAGCTTTGGGCACCAATCTGAACTTCAGCACAGCCTACCATCCTCATACTGATGGCCAAACCGAAAGGGTAAACCAGATCTTAGAGGATATGTTGAGTGCTTGTGATCTAGAAAACCAGAACAGTTGGGACCGAATGTTACCTTATGCAGAGTTCTCCAACAACAACAGCTGCCAGTCAAACTTGCAGATGTCCCCATTTGAAGCCCTCTACGGGAGAAAGTGCAGGACACCCTTGTATTGGACAGAGTCAGGAGAAAGCCAAGTGCTCGGACCAGACCTCTTGAAGGAAGCCGAAGATCAAGTCAAGTCCATCAGAGAGAAGCTGAAGGCCGCTCAGGACAGGCAGAAGAGTTATGCAGACAACCGTCGTCGGGACCTAGCATGTCCCTGGAGACCATATGTATCTCAAGGTATCACCTCTCAAGGGAATGCGCCGTTTCAGAATTTGTGGGAAGCTTGCACCAAGGTACATCGGGCCTTTTCCAGTCCTGGCTAGGAGAGGAGAAGTGTCTTACAAGTTGGAGCTTCCACCGCAGTTGTCTGGAGTGCATGATGTCTTCCATGTGTCCCAGTTGAGGAAGTGCTTGCGTGTGCCAGAAGAGCAATTGCCCCTAGAAGCAGTCGACCTCCAAGAAGACCTCTCTTATAAGGAGCAAACCGTTTGGATCTTGGAAGTGTCCGAGCACGTGACAAGAAGTAAGGTCATCCGGCTCTGCAAGGTCCTGTGGAGCAACCACTCCGAGGAAGAAGCCACTTGGGAGCGCGAGGAAGACTTGAAGACCGAGTTCCTGCACCTATTCCTTAGCGGCCCAATCTCGGGTCGAGATTCCTTTAAGGGTGTAGGTCCAGTAACATCCCAATTTTCTGGAGTTCTTAAAATATTTTAAAAAACCATTTGGTTTTGTTGAGAGTTCAAAGCTTAACTTGAGACTTTCGGAAATTTGGGTGTTTAACATGACTAAATCGAACTTCAACTAATCCAAAGTTGGTTTATCTGGAGTTGCTCGAGTTCGGTCTTGTTTTCCTTTCTCTCGGTTTGTTCGCACCTCTCTGGACCTCCCTTAGCCTCTTCGCACCTTTCCCGTTTGGACCTCCCTTTGGGTAGACCTCCTCTTGGTCTAGACCTCTCCAGTTTCCCTTGACCTCGTGGTTTAGACCTCCTTTTGTTTGAACCTTCCTTCGGTTTTGACCTATCCTTGGGTCGCGACTACCCCCGAGGTGCTCCTGGCTCGGGTTTGTGTTTCAAACATCTTTGATTTTCGAAACCCATCAATTGGGTTGATCTCCTCCTTTCGAGATCTCCTTTGGCACCATCTCAACCGTTGGGACCTCCCTTGCGTTTGTCTTGACTGTCGAGATCTCCTTGGTTTTATCTTGCTTGCTGCGACCTTCTTTTCTTGTCGTTTTGTCGCGACCTCCCTCTGAGGCCGCGACCTTCTTTTTGTCGATTTATCGTGACCACCCTGGCGGTCATGACCTCCCCTGTGGTCTTTTTGCAAGGACCACCCTCCTCGGTCTTTTGCAAAGACCACCCTTTGTGGTCGCGACCTCCTCTTGGTCTTTTCGCCAAGACCACCCCCCCTTTTTTGGGTCACGACCACTCCTCTTGGTCGCGACATCCCTCTTTTCCCCGTGCGGCACGCGCATTACATGCTGTTGTCACCGTATCAGCGTGCGCACGTAATTTTGCTGCGTCCATAGCGACGTGCGCATTTAATGCCGTTGCCTCCACTAAACCCACCGAGCCCCCGTGAGTTTCACTGCCTCATCCGGTTGCCCGGGGCCCTCGTTTCCTATATAAATAGAATGCCTGGGAGCTCTTTTTGCCCTTCTTTTTGCTCCATCTCGCTCTTTCTCGTTTGCTCTCCCGGCCACCTTTGTTCAAGCTCTCTTTTGAAGCGGTTCCACCTCTTTCCTTCGTTAAAATCTTTGTTTTCTTTCAGCTCTGGTTTGGTGAGTCCTTTGGTTCTCTTTTGAAGTTGTTTAGTTGACTTGGCTCTTTTCGAAAACGTGTAGGATCCAGCTGTTCCGAAGACCCCTAGACCCAGTTTTCTTAGCAGAAGACCCTCCGTTCATCAGTGAAGGCAAGTCATAAGCCTTTGATCATATTGAACCCATTTTGCAAAAAGTATATTGTTTTGCTTTAAACATGCATGGCTAGTTTTTATAGAAAAATGGTTTTGGGAGTAGTTAATCGCCACTTGCCAGTATGACTCCTTGGTATGATTGAATACAACATGTTGGCATGTACCCTTGGATATCCGTAGGTTGGGTTATCTTAGTTGGTTATGTCTTTGTATACCAACATGGGTGCGTTTTATTGCTTAACCATGCTCTAGTAGACGATCATTCTCGCAAACTCATGACTCAAAGAATGTTGAACTTGACTAATGAGCTATGGAACTGAGGCAATGCCTCTATTGTTAAAATTTGTGTGCCAAGACCTGAATGGTCGTTTGGTCGGGTTGAACCAGAAAATATTTTATGCTCGGGCGAGTGGGTGGTAGTGAGTAGTGGGTGCCTTGTGCACACTGGGTTGTGGAATGTCTCGCCTAAACAGCCAACTAAGGACTTAACTTTGTACGCCATTGATCTGGGTCATTCCGGTGCAACCACAAGTCCATAATGGGGTGGTCCTGGCCAACTAATTAGTGAGGTCCTGATGCGGTTCTGTCGTGGTTGTCTAATGGCGCAAGAGGGGGCCTTTTAAAGCGAATCCTCAGCGGGCAGAACCAAGTCTGGACTGACCTTTGTAAAGGCCCTGTCACGAGCTCTAGTCTACTTACCAAAGGAAGTGAGCAGTGGCGTTGGCCATGTCGAACCAGCTAGAGGACTTCGTGTCTTGTGGGTAAAGTGCACAACCTCTGCAGAGTGTAAAATCTATTCGAATAGCCGCGTCCTCGGTAATGGACATGCCCGGTTCTTTCACGCAAGGGGTAGAGCTTTCTAAAAAGTTCGGTTTGGTTCCGAGTGGGTTAGCTCATGACTGGGTGGTCGTGAGTAGTCTGGGCACACAGCTGGATGGTTGTGTGATGTTTCCAAAGAATTTGTTTACTTATGTATTATCTTTTCAACTTATGCTTTGCAATCTACTTATTGTATTTATGTTAAATGTTGCTTTATGCAAACTAACCATACAGCTTTCTTTGTCAAGCCTTGCATAAACGTTATTGCATCCATTTTCTCTATGGCTTGCTGAGTACATTCAAAGTACTCATAGCTTGTGCCCTCTGGTTAATCAGTAGCCGAAGACCTCCCCAGGTGCTCCGTGCACTATGAGGAGGAGTTTGTTGAAGACCTCGTGGATTAGGGGACGTCCTCCACTCGATAGCCTGTGGCTCGCCGAGTGGCCCGCGTTGTATTTTGCTTTCTGCTGCAAGTGTTCTTGTTGTTGTTCGCCCTGCGTGGAACCCCTGTAAACAAGCTTGACCATAAGGTCTTTTGTCTACAAATATTAATTTGTCTGCTTCATCTTTGAGTTTGTTGTATGCATGTGATGTCACCATTTGTAATCCTATGCGAGCTAGCGTGTTGATCTTGGGACTAGCTCTGTGCACAGAGTCCAGGACGTCCGGGTGGTCTTGAAGACCTCCCGGGTGGTCCTGGAGGACCTCCGGGAGTTCTTAGAGGACTTCCCAGCCCTCCAGGCGGCTTTGCGGGACCTCCTGGGTGGTCATGGGAGAACCCTCCGGGTGCTCCCGGGTCAGGTCGTTACAATGTGCTTGCTTACACCGTTGCGTGCCTTTCGGGCTTAGGCGGCAGCCTTCTTGTCGACACTGCGCCTTGGCTCCCTCGGCGTCATTGCGCTCTGGGCATCATGCATGCTTGGCGCCCGTGCTTGCCGAGCCGCTTACTCTGGCGCCTCATCCTCGCCTATGCGTGCTGCATCAGCGTGCTACGCCACCTCGACAGGCTTAACCAGCTCGCTCGCGCCACAGGCTCACGACGCCGCTGCGGCAGAAGGCCTCTTCTGCAGCTCACCACTCCGCTTTGCGCCACCACCCGAAAGCCACAAGATGGGCGGCACCAGCTGAGCCACGCCACCAAGGATGCCACCTTGCTCGATGGGCAGCGCCACGCCATCGCCATTGCTCGGCTGCTGCTAGCTAGCGAAACCGAGCGCGCCACGCCACTTCTCCTCCTCTCATGAAATTGCTCAAGCGGTGATGCATGTGAAAAAATCTTGGATAAATGGACAGCTAATGTGATGAGGATTGCAATGGTGTAGCATGCAAGGATTGGTTTTGTGTTTTGACTGTGATTGTGAGGAGAGAAGAAAAGATACGACTTGTGCTCATGTGTTGGAGAAAGAAATGAAAAGAGTATATGTTGGGGGACAAGGACATGGTGTGAGAGGTGAAATGAAGTGGGGAGATTGCTCTGTTGGCTGGGCATTAAGGAAATGGGGATGGAGATTGAGATGGTAGTGGACATCGTGGTGTTAATTTGAGAAGAAATGGCTGAGTGATTCGGTTGGGGTGAAAGGAAATAGTGCAGTGTGTTGTTTGGGTTGAGGATGAAGCAATGGCAGTGCATGTGGCTTGTTCAGCTGAGGCAAGAAATGGACAGTGAGGTTGCTGTCTTGGGTAAAGAAAGAGATGGCAGTGGAGAGAGATGAGTGCTAGATAAAGAAATGAGGAAAGTTGGTTGTGTAGGGAGGGGATTGAATAGCTCTGGTGAATCGTTTGGGAGCAAAAACAATGGTAGTGTATGGGGCTTTGTGGGTTGCATGGAGTTGGCAGTGGGGAGTGAGAAAAGGAAATGGTGGTGGGTGAATAGGGAAAAATGACAGTGGAATAAATAGCAGTGTTTTTCTTCCTCCTTTTCTCCAACTCACTCAAACGAACTTGCATGCGCGAACCAACCGCTAAAATGAAACACTCTCGAGACAATAATCGCAACGGTGTAACATGCGTTGCACGATTTTTGGTTTTTGATTGTGATTGCGAGGAGAGAAGTTGGAGAAAATAAATGGACACGCAGGTATTTTATCTGCTACTTCTTTTCTCCTCTCGCGAATTCGCTCAGACTACCATGGATGCGACAAACGAATTGCAGAATTGTGTTGGTCATGTGATGACGACTGTGGTGGTATAACATGTGTGGCTTGGTTTGGAGTTTTTGGATGAGATTTAAAGGGGAGAAGTGAATGGAGTTAGCAGATATGGAAAAAGGGAGAGATGACAGGAAAGAAAGGACACGCAGGCGTCTCGCCTGCGGTCAATCAAACCGGAAAATATAGCGACGATACTAACGTATGCTTGACGACAACATTTTTGAAAAGCGGTCTTTCAACAATTTGATATAACTAAAATGCAACCTTTTAATTGATTCAATTTGATTTTAGAAACAACATTTTAATTAAACACCAGAAAAAATTTAAAACACAGTCAAAAATTTAATAGATAGTCAAATTAAATATTAACATCCCGATTCTAAAAATCGGGGTGTAAACGTTTGGCCTTAGCTTCTAGGACTTTAATATGGGCACAGGGGTACTTTAATATGCTCAACCAACTAGAGCCTGTCTCGGTTAGGCTCGACTCAAAGTGCGGTTCAACCGCTTCAGCACAGTGCCTGGCTCGGCACTGCTCATCTTGTTTTTGAAGCTTGAGCAGAGGACGAAGAGGCGTCACAACGGCGTGCCATTGCGGTGGGGCTTCGACAATGGCTGGTGCACACCGTGTTCTTCGGAAGTATGAAGTAGAGAGCGGTGGATGATAATCATGGGAACACAATGACGAGGAGCTTTGTGACGGAGAGAGAGATGGCTCGATGTCGGTGACACCGGTCGAGGTGAGAAAAATATGGTTTGTGCATCTCATATTGTCGAGGATGGGTACTCCATTTTTGGGGTCTGGAATGGACAACGATGTCCTAAGAATGCTGGAATGACGACGATCATGTAGAAGAAAGGAGAAGGATGGTGACGGTGGTCTACAGTGGAGGAAGTGATGGTAGAAGGTGGGGGTCGCCAATACCACATCGGAGGTGGCGGGGTCGCTAGTGGCAATGGCTGCAAGGGGTGGAGGCAAGCAGGGAGGCGCCACTGAGGGGTGGTGGTGGGAGGAGAAGTGGAGGCGCAGGCGGGGGTGGCTTAGGGTTCTTCTGCCCCTTGTCCCCTCAATCTTTGCCCAATTGTGCCGAGTCATCGTGGGCCGGAGGCCCAGGTTCTCTTCTCCCACTAAAAAAAATCGCTGGTCTGAGCCCTTAGATCTAAACGAAAAGTGGTTTGGGCCTTTAGATCTAAGCGAAGGAAGGTCTGGGCCGTTAGATCTAAGCGAGGGGAGGTCTGGATCGTTAAATCCCATCGAGGGGAGGTCTGAGCCTTTAGATCCAGGTGAGGGGAGGTCTAGGCCCTTAGATCTAAGCGGAGGAAGGTCTGGGCCGTTAGATCCAAACGAAGGGAGGTTTGAACCGTTAGATCGAATTGAAAGGAGACCTGGTCCCTTAGATGTTAGACGAAAAGTAGTCTAGACTGTTAGATCTAAACGATGAGAGGTCTGGTCCCTTAGATCTTAAACGAAGAAAGGTCTGGATCGTTAGATCTAAACAAAAGATGGTCTCGTCGGTCAAGATGGAATCCAAAGGAGGTCCTGACGGTCAAGATGGAACCAAAGGAGATCCTGATGGTTACGATGAGCGCCAAGAAGGTCCTGGCGGTCAAGATGAACGCCAAGGAGGTCCCGATGGTCAAGATGAATGCAAGGGAGGTCCTGGTGGTCACGATTGTACCAAAGGAGATCCTGATGGTTACGATGAACGTAAGGGCGGTCCCGACGGTCACGATGGAACCAAGGGAAGTCTCGATGGTTAAGATGAATGCAAGGAAGGTCCTAACGGTCAAGATGAGCGCCAAGGGAGATCCCGAGGGTCAAGATGGAACCAAGGGAGGTTCCGTATAGGACTTCCAAATAAGCTTTGAACTCTCATCAAAACCAAATGTTTCTGTTTATTTGAGAATTCAAGGAAATGGAGATGCTACCGGGAGGTCATGGGAGTGTACAACCTGTGGGAGGTCATGGAAGTACCGCGACCAGGGGTGGTCGTGGAGGTGAACGACTGAGAGGAGGTCGTGGGGGTGCTACAGTGTTATGAACAGGGAAGGTCGCGAAAGTATTATGACCAGGGGGAGGTCTTGAAAGTGTTAAGACCAGTGGTAGGTCATGTGAGGGTTACAACTAGGGGGGTGGCCTTTGCAAAAAGAGAGGTCCATGTAAGACGGGAGGTTGCGGAAGTGTCAACCGTGCATAGTCGAATGGGAGAATATTCGGCTACGCAGCAGAGGTCGAAAGAAGCAGAGTTTCGATTGTATTGATGCAATCGAATAATCCAGCAGAAAAAGCCAGAGGAAAAACCAAAGGAAAATCTAAGAGAGAAATAGGGTGGCTGTAACTAGGAAGAATATTTGATCTCTAGGAACTTACCAGTACAGAATTGGGGAATGGTTAGCCGGGACTGAGCTGGTGACAATAGATCACAACAATGGAAGAAGCTCCGTGCTGTGAGTAGCTTGAAGCAGTGGGGCGGTCTTTGGTCTTCAAGGGTGCTCCCTGGAAGCAGATAGATGGTCTGCCAAGGAGGTCTTGGAAGGTCCCGGTCGGAGGTGAAAGGAGAGTGGTCTCTAAAGCTATTCTGATGGGTGCCTGCGGCAAGACGGTGGGGTGGGGGCGCTCGACAGAGACGAGCGCTTGGGCTTGACTGGAGCTCAAGCTCTCTTGGAGGAGGAAGAAAGTGAGGCTGGCACTGGGATGGCAAAGGAAAGCACTACGGGGCTTGAAGCAAATATGTACATACACCTTGGCACCATCAACAAGGAGGAGTGGTTGGAGCAGTTGACGGTATGGGCAGCATATGGCAGTGAAATGACATCTTGGATGGCTGCCATTACTAGCTTGTCTGACCACACCGTGCTGGAGCTTACTCTTGGTGCATGCAGCTCAGGGGTGAGAAGGGCACGTCTGCCTGGTCTCAGTTAGGGAGGTCCGGCTGCAATTGGTTTGAACCTGGTGCTGGTCGGAGGAATAGGGAAGGAGGAGCACGGGTGCGGGTGAGCCAGACTGGGCACTAGGCTGATCAGGTACATGGCCAAAGGGGAAGTGAGAAGAAAGGTAAGACTAGAGGCAATGGGAAAAGGGCAAAACATCAAAATTTTAGACTCTCTAAAATTCTAATATTCGCCCTAAGGAATTCTTACGCGATAATAAGAAAGATCAGAATAGCATAAAAGAGGAAGGCACACAAGTGACTCTTAAAAATGCAAACAATAGAACGACAATAGACATTATACAAAAAGTTTTTAAAAATTCCGTATTTTTGCCTTTTTGAATTTTTGAGCTGTTACAGACAAGCATCAAGTGTGCATTGAAAACAAAGTCAAATGACTTAAAGGCTCCCATTACAGGATGTATTTTTGGCCAATCATTCTTATGTGAGGGGTCTTTTCCAAGCTGTATGAGTACTTTGCAGATTGTTGAATACATACTAATAATATGCAAAATAGTTCTATAATGAGAACCCCAAGGAGTGTCACTGGGCTTAGCTAACCCCATCTCTTGATTTAATCCCCATCCATTTTCTATCTCACTCAATTCTAGTACTTTCAAAACTTCTTGGGTTGAATTGCTGAAATTTAGCCAGTCCAAATACCAATTACTCATACATACATATAGTTCAAAAAAAATTATACATTTTTTGGAGGGTACCTGTGCACCACAGGCACCCCCCTGCTGCCGCCCATGGAGGTGAGCATGGGCATGAGGAAGATGAGAGGATGCTCACCGCGGTGTCCGTGGAGGTGGAGGAGGACTGGAGCGGGCAATGACAAGCCAAGGGCGGCGGGCGGCGAGGCGGCGGCACTTAGGGTGGCGAGGCCGTGGCGATCGGTTGGGAGGTCGGGAGGCGTCGAGGAGGTGCTCCAGGCACCGGTAATGTGGCGAAGGCGGAGAAGGGCTCGGAGGAGGCCGAAGGGGGGGATTCAGTCAGCGGGGAAGAAGAACCCAATCCGGGTGATTTCCTCTGGAGATACTTACCGATGGAGATGGGAAGTAAGGCGGGAGGTCAGGGGGGAGGCTTAGAGGCTCTCCTATAGCCAGCGGTTGGGGATAGAGCCGTTGGCGCGGCGATGCGACAAGGCGGGCAGTGGGCGCACGCGCACGCGTGCTACATGTGCACGACGCCGGTTTAGGGCGAGCGTGGGCGGTGACTTGCGCGGACTGGGCGATGGGACAAGGCAGAGGCGAACATCATGGCGACGACTCTAGAGGCCATGGCAGGTGGTGGAGTGGACGGCTCGGGCGTGGGCGCTCGTGCATTTGCGCAGAGCGCATGGGGCATGCTACTCGGCTTGGACAAAAGAAAAGGGTCAGTAGGAGAGCTGATGGCAGCGACGATGACTTCGGCGCCCTGGGCAGGTGCGGGAGTTGGTGGTGGCAGAGGGACAGAGGGGCGCAGGCGCTCATGGATGGCGTAGGCACAGCAAAGGAGCCTGGGCGCTGGCCAAAGGGAGAAAAGGGCAGGGGAAAGAAGGGAGCTTGTGCCAAGCATGAGCTTGAAGGAGATGGGGGGGGGTGAGGTTGGGCCGAAAGGGAGGAATGGGCTGGTCCAAAGAAAGAGGAGAGGGTAAACTGAGAATAGGCCCAAAATTGAAAAGGAGAAATTCAAATCGAAATTTGAATTATGGAATTGCAAAAAGGTTTGAAACACAAACCCAAGCTAGATAGGAGCTAGAAGATTTGAAATTACTTGCTAATTTGAATTAGTTTTGAACTCCAACACGGCAAATGGCAATTACTATTCCCAAACTAAAAACGGGACGTTACAAAACAGTCTTCCTATCGCCGGTTGAACTGGGGACAGGGCCTGTCGCCAGTTCAACCGGCGATAGGAAGACTGCTCATAACGCCCTGTTTCGCTTGAGAATAGTAATTAACTTGCCGCTCAATCAACGACAGTATCCCATGTATAAAAACCCCGAGAAATCACTCTAAACCTTATTTTAATTCCATAAAAAAACAGAAAAGAGGAGGAGAGGGAGAGAAGAAAGGTAGCGAAGCTCTGCTAGTTTGTTGCTAAGGATAGAGATTGACAGAGCATCAGATTCGGAACCGGTGTGTTCGGTGATGGGTCTTTCTAGGACTTGTTTCTTGTTGATTGCCTGAGGGTTCAGATGGGCATACCGCTAGACTATTTTGGTTTATTTACTATGTTTTTCCGCTGCACTCTGTTGACACTTGAGTATTATTTGGCTAGTTGGCCCTTGTGATGTAAACTCTGTAATCGTCTAAGTTATGTACCATATTTGTTTCATTTTATATGGATGAATGTATGGATGAGATTATCAATGTTGTGGATGTGTGTACTAGCCACTGATCACGGGACTAGTACGGTACACACACGAGGGCTTTGGGTATCCAAAGCCTAGGTTCCAACAATTGCACTAATGAAAAGAAAAGATGATGGCAGAATACATGAATGATAAGCTCCTTGTGTGTGTGGTTACTATTTTATTATGTATTTACTGAGGTTTAGACTCACTATTGCTTTATTGTTGTTTTTAGGCAATCATTGAAGGCGACGTGCATGAGATGAGAATACACGTTACGTGCAAGCAACCATGAATTATCACTTTTAGTTGCCTCAACTATACCTTAGAGAATTAGCTCATCTATTTGGAACTTGATCAGTGGACATTTGATATGTAATTTATGGTAGTTGCGTGGATCATGAGTAGTACTAGTGTGCGTGGTAATTAATGATGAGTTATAAACGCGTTTGTGGTAATGGTTTATTTAATAGTATTGTTGCTAGTCAATCCTCCCGGGCGTTCTCGGGCGCGTGGTCCTGAGCGGTCTTGGGTATGAGGTCCCAAGTTATGTGGGAATGTTTATCCTTATTTATATTTTCCTAATATGCTTGTTGTAAGATAATTTGTTGTACAGTTTTATTTAGGGATATGATTATGGTAATTGTAATAATTATTGTTTAAATTTAGAGTGAAAAGTGTAGCCATGACATTCCGAACTCTTTGTTGGGCTGAGTGTTTCATATGTACCATTGTGTCGTCACCACTCTACCTTTCTCATGCGTACTATTAGGAACAAAGAAAATGGTTTTAGATCTTTGGAGTATTTGTCATGCTAAAATGAACATAAGTTTTGTTGAGTGTTTATTTTTAAGTTGCTAATTAACCATGATATCGCCTTTTTCCTATATACTTTTTTTTTCATTTTTTAGTGTTCAAGGATAATCCTAAGTTTATGCTGTAAAAAGTAAATTATAAGAGTAACAAAATTTTAAATTACTTTCTCCTAGAAATTTTTGCCTCCTGAGTTTTACAAGATTGTTGCTAGCTAGTGCCATGCGTCAGTCCTTTTATCATCAAAAAAATAAAATTACATTACTTTGCCTATGAAATAGGATAATATACATGAAATCTAATTTTACATTTGGTTTTTGCTACATACCAGGTAGCCGCTTTCATAGGAAAAAACAGTTACATTTGTCACCATTAGTTTTGTCTCGTGATTCATGCACTCCCTTCGGCTCCAGCTTTGGTAAGTATTTTTACCATAGTTAGGTTTTCAGGGTTCACCGGGCCTCCATTGCTTGATTCTGGCTGCGACAAAGGATGAGTGGCATAGCGGAGAAAATCGAGTTTGGTTTTGTGGCAGCCAGAGGCGATCGGTGACAGCTTTCCACCGTGGATGTTACTGTTGTTTGAAATGGAAATATTATGTGGCTGCCCGGGTAACCACCCACCCGGATCTTTAATTAAAGTAGAAAGCAACTATGTCCTGTCAAGATAGATGATGTTTTGGTGGCGGATTAAGTTTGAAAATAGTATATACTTGATGTTTTGGTTTTTTATACGCAACCTTTCGTTCGAAATGACTCTATATACAGTACTTGGTAACAGTGTTGAAGATATGGATAGCATGTGTCTGCAAAATAAAGCATTAATTAATTTTCTACGTGCATAAAGCTAAAACTATAAGTAACATGGAACACACGGAGGGAATATAAAGGAATATAATATTGTGAAGGTATTTTTTACGACAAAGCTACTAGCATTACTAGTTATATTTTTCATAAAGCCAATTTAGATTATTTCTCTTTTTTATGTCATCAGCAAAAGGTTACAAATTACAATTAATAAGGACATACTATATATGTCAAAAACTAACACATAAATTTCTTCATTGTTCTTAATTTGTCCAATTAGGAGCTAAGGGCATTCCCAATAGCTTGATATATACTAGAGGAGAGAAAATGGTTAGATGAAATTTTAGATACAACCACTCCAATATTGCTTGATACTCAAGTTTGTATTTAGATAAGAGAGTGACTAGTTTGGAGCTGAGAGAGATGTCCCACTAATTTTTTGGTTTCCTAAAAGGTCCTGGTACCTACGTGAGTATCAAACTTCTTCTCTCTCTCCTCTTTCCTTTCCACCTCACTAAAAAGCTATCGTTGCATCGCCTAAGTATGAAGCAAATTTGCTCGTTGGGAGTGCCCTAAAACACCGAATAACTTGCTGCATCAGGCGTAGATTAATTTGAAGTAAGCAAAGTTTGACAAAGCTCTTTTTGTTTCCCCCGCACATGCCCTCCTTGTATGCAACGTCCTTCTTTATTCTGACATACCCTTTCTCCCCCCAAGACGTGCCCCATGAGTTCTTCATCAGCCAGTACTTCGTGCCGTCACTCGCCGTGCCGTAGCCGATTGCAGTAATCCCATGGTCCAGGTTCGTGCCGCAGGATTTAGTAATCACGCCGCCGGCGTAAAACTGGAATCCCCAGCTGCCGCCATCTACAGCCACTGACACGGGCTGGTTGGCGACTGCCATCATAAGGGCGGTCTCATTGTTGACCGGAACGTCCTCGTAGCCCTTGATGGACGCAAGCATGGTTGGCCGCCTTCGCTGTGTTGCAGCTATTATCTCCTGCCGTGTACGGGTAGCTTGTCTCGGTGGCGAGGCCCTGCCAAGAGTTTTCGGACCGTACGGGTGGGTGTTTCCACCCGTACGTCCGGCCCCTAGTCCCACCCAAAAAGCTATCATTGCATCGCCTAAGTATGAAGCAAATTTGCTCGTTGGGAGTGCCCTAAAGCACCGAATAACTTGCTGCATCAGGCGTAGATTAATTTGAAGTAAGCAAAGTTTGACAAAGCTCTTTTTGTTTCCCCCGAAAATGTAAAGGGGATTTGCAGTTAATAAAGCGGCAGCAGTGCATGCATGCGCATGAAAGGAAACTTCCATCATGATTCGATTGGATGCCAGCCTCATCATCAGGTACATCGCCACAACAGTTTTAGGGAAAAAAAAAGACGGGGTACATATCACAACATCCCATGCATATCTGTCACCACATTAGATTTCTGTGTTGTTTCTTGTTGCGCGTCGTTCTCTCTCTCTCTCTCATGTATAGAGATGTGCTCGATCCTTGACAGCAACCGGAAGGGAGTAGATCAAAACTGCAAAAAAGGACAGCGTGGACCGAGGAAATTAATCTAGAGTCGATGCTGTGCTAGCTGTTGCTGCAGTGTAATAGTGTAAATGCTCAAGGAAACGGCCGGCCGGATCCAAGATCATACGTGCTACTGCTAAGTCTGCTATACGCGCATGGTCTAGTGGCCAGTGGGGGTCAGGGTTTTCAAAACCGGTTTAAATTTTTTAACGGGGGTGGGGCGGTAGGACCAGTTTGGCAAAAAATCAAAAAATGTCGGACAAAATTTTCAAATCAAAATTTGGTTTTGTGGCCGCAAGAGGCAATCGGTGGGAGCTTTCCACCAATGGATGTTGATCCAATGCATGCCTGAAAATGTTACTATTATTTGAAATGGAAATATGTGGCTGCCCTGGGTTGCTACCCACCCGGATCTTTAAAGTTGAAATAAGACATTTTTTTTGTTGAAAGTTGAATTTTTGAGATGAAAGTGATAAATTTTGAATTAGAAGTATTCTTATTTTAGTTGAAAATCACCGATTTCAAGTTGATAGTTTTCAACTACGGTATTAACAATTTTCAAATTTGTTGAGTTGAAAGTTGATTTTTTTTAGGTGGAAGTGAGAACTTTTGAGTTGAAAGTTTTCAAATTTTGAGTTAAAAGTCTTCGAAATTGATAGGGAGAAGAAAGAACACAAATCTTGATACAAAATCGAACGATGGATGCCGAGTGTGCAGAAAATCCAGTCTCGTTCAAATACAGGTTGATTGTTACCTAGACAGGTCCTTTACATTTTTATGGGTCAAACCGTCAAACGGTTGATGGCACTGATGCTTAACTAATTGAGATTAGACACCTTCCAGGGATGTGGATGACCAAGAGACAAAATTAATGAAGTGTTCACGTATTCAAATCGATTAAGCAACCAAATTGATTGACAACCGCGTACCGCGCGCGATGCCCAACCAGACATAAGTACATCATTTGTTCTGAATCGGTGGTTCATATAAAAGTAAAAGGATGTTAAATATCCACAGGAACATCAATCAAAATCATATTCCAAGCCCTCGGAGAAAAAAAAAATAGGTCTTTTTGTGACAGCAACAAAAATGTCATAAAATAAGTGGAGTCCACAGCGGAAATTAACCGTGCTGTGCATATAACGGTGTGGTGTTTCATGGCAGCATGGCCGTCATCATAGCTTGGACATAACAAAAACTCTTTGGCACTATAGGTACAACATTAATTTGTATCAAACAAGGCTATATAGATCGATATAACACACACATATGGGCTCCAGACCAATACAACACACAAGTACCTATATGTGTATATCCATGTGACTTACGGTCACTTGGGATGACATGTTATCGTGTCATAATGTTTCGCTGTCATGGTCCCTTCTATTTTGATTGTTGAGACCGACTTTGCTAAAATTGTGACGGATGCCATTAGCGGGGTTCTTTATTTTCTGTGACAGCTTTTGATAATTTAGTGGTCACAAAATATCCATTGAAGATTGCATGACGTGCTTGCCGTTTCATGACGACCTACCAAGGCGATACATTTGTTTTCACGACGAATCAAACATGACGGACTTTTCGTGACATCAGGCCATCACAAGCTTTTGGGGTTTTGTGATGGTTTGAGGCGGTCACTAAATATATAAATTTTAGTTGTGGCAATAAAGACCTATCATCAAGTTATATACTATGGTCTACAAGGAACTTTAAGGACAAAGAAATGAGGTTTCTCTGGAGAATATTAACGGCATAGTACCCCTAGGCTTGCATTGGCTCAAGCCGTGTTTTTATTTATTTATGTTTTTGCTTAGTTTCTAGGAAAAAGAACACATATAGGTATGAGTAAATACGAATTTGAGAGAAGAGGAATAATTCTGCACACTCAGAGCATCTATAACAATCCACCTCAGCTGTTACTAAGAGGTTGTCATATCAGCTTTTAGATGATGTGGAGGAGAGAAGATGAGGAGAGAAGGTGAAGCTGTTTCTACATGAAGAAACTATCAGATTGTTAATACCAAGACGTAAGAAACAACAAAAAACTCTATTGGAGGCTTAGTTGTTACCTAAACACTCATTTTATGGGTCCCATTGCCTACCAACAACCAACAAGCTTGTAGCAATTAAAGTCTTAGATACAAGTTTAAGAAACAATCCATTGGAATGGTTGTTTCTTTTTATTAGATTGAGTACTCTCTCTCTTCTTAGTAACAAGCTAAGAAACAAACTATTGTAGATGCTCTCAATTGCTATACGTGCACAGCAGTACCTATAGGACTTACAGGAGGCATTAATAGCCACTAGCTACAGGAGTTACAGGAGCCATTAATAGCCACTAGTTACAAGAATTACAAGGCACTAACTTCTAAGTATAACCACACGTCCTCTTGGTGTTAAGTTAGCTATCTTTAACATTCCCCCTAAATCCTAACGGGTAGCCACAAGGTTGAGATTGCTTTGTATAGCAGTGAAAGGCGTTGTAACATCCCGAACATGGTTTGTGTTTCAAATATATGAAAATGAGGATAATTTAAAACTTTTGATGCCTTATGTTGTCATTTGAAATTTTCTGAGAATTCTTTCTAAGGATTTGTTAATTTCAAAGACCTAATGCTTCAATCTACTAGAAGCATAATCCTTGAAAATTTTTAAAGCAAATCCTATGATCCTACCCTAGAATTATTTTTCCTAGCTTCTAGATCATCCTAGTGACTCCTCTGAAAAATTTCATAATTTTTAAAAATTATTTATTATTTTTAAGAGGCTAGTCAAACCAGTTAGACTCTTGGTCAAAACCCTAAGACTGTACCTTAGAACTTTTTTGTAGAAAAATTCTTGGCATGAAAAACTCTGCAAAATTTCAAAAGGTTATACTTAGAGTCAATGACCTCCCATAAATATTTTGGGAATTTTGGAGTTAAGCAACTATCTCTAAAAATTCCTAAACCATTTCAGCCTATTTTTTAAAAATCAAACCTAGCTATTGTTCCTCCGGCTGAACCCAACTCGGTTCCGACCGAGCCCGACCTCGACTCGACTCGACCTAGCCGCCTAGACCTAACCCTAGCCTGGACCATACCCAGGCTCGAGCCGCACCACCCCCTAAGCGACTTGATCGAGCCACCTAGACCTAACCGACCTAGCCCTCTATCTCCTTTAGCCGCTGCCGTGTGGGCCCCGGCTGCAGACATTCTTCTCCACGCGGCCGGCACCCCTGCGCCACCTCTCCGAGTGTGCACATCATGGCGGCTCCACTCACCCTCACTGCCCACGCCACAAAACTGCCTGCGGTTTCTTGCGCGCCTCACCTCGGCCGCATCTCTTGCTCCTCGCCCATCCCCTGGCTCGGCACTAACTCCTTCGGTCACCTCTTGTCGCCCAACCTTCACTCTCGCCATGTGTCATGCCCGAGCGGAGCTCCCTCTCGTGAAACCTCCGCCGTCGCCTATTTAAAGCCTCCCGGGATATCCAATTCTCGTCATTTGCCACCCAAGCTACTCCCCTAGCTCTCTTTCTTCTTCCATCAAGAGAATCGGATCGTGCGCTTAGGCTTCCATTGTCGGCCGAGGCGCCGCCGCATTTCTCCAGCCATTCCAGTGGAAATCTTCTATTTCTCTTCATGTCATTATGCGTTCTGGATCTCTAGAAGTATTTCCCCTCACCTGAATTTGGTTGTCATCCACAGGGACACTAGAATTTTGTCATTCCTCAAAACTGGCCGAAAGCAATACTCTTCTTCCCCATCTTCGGTGAGGAGCTCCCCTTTCCGATTCCTTGCTCTCACACCATCTTATGGACTCACTGAAGCTCTCACACCATCTTATGGACTCACTGAAGCTGCCCCTACTCTTATTTGCTCCTATCTCTGCTCAGGTTATCGCCTCCATGGTGAAGCCACCGCCGTCGACTTGGTCCTCCGCCGCCGGCATGTCTCTGGCGATCTCCTTAGCTCCGGGTCATCACGGTGAGCTCCTAGCACCTCTTGGTCCCTCATGCGCGCACCAATTAGCTTATAGCGACGCTCGGTTGCGAAAACGTCATCTCAGCCGTGAGCACCACCGCCTAACCTCACCGCACCGCCGCTACCAGCCACTCGGGCCATCGACTTCGCTGCTGTCGGGTGCACGAGAATGTGGGCTATCCATTTTGAGCACTCACCTGAGCCGCCATGGCCTTCCTCGACGGCGATTAGCCGGAGAAGAAATCGGGCGGGAGCACCCTGTGCTGTTCGAACGCCCGACCACACTGTAGCGGGCATTTAAATGTAGAATCATTGTCGGATAGCGCTAATGATTGCAGTTTAGTTGGTTTAATGACAGCTCCGTTCGTCTAACTTGCAGGCCTGCGCACAGAAATCCCGGTGGTTAACGCACTGATTTCCAAGTCGTGTCACTTACAAGTGGGGCCGTTGTGCACAGTAAACAACCCAGTGATCCTTGGACCCATGCACTGTGCCATGGACCAAGGGTCCACGCACTATGTCGTAGACCTAGTCTATGCACTACAACAGAACCAATCTATTCTAACACATACTTTGCAACACATATAGTATGTGTTGCATGAAAACTCAACTGCAACACATATTGTCATGTTGCTACGACCCAAGTATAGAAAGCTCCAAATATACTCAGTCCTAGTATGTTACAACACTTTGTAATGTACGTTACAACACTTAATAGACGTGTTGCTATGACAATCTACAAATTTTATGACCAATTTACCACCTAATGTTATACAACTAATAAAAATAAATTGGTAATTACAGTAGTTGGAAAGGTATGATACTTCATTGTTCTAATTCTAATAATCCGCTTATTTGTTTTTTTATTAGAAATGCACATGCACACCATTATAATGTGGATGTCGATTATCTCACCATGACACTTGCATCTAATGTAGAGTGACTATGTCCGCTATCTTAAAGGGGAAGGATTCGGAGGCCTTTCGGGCTCCCACCTCGTCGGTTTTATCAAAACCCCCTCATAGTTTTTGAAATTACGATGAGGCCTGTCTATAGTAGCGGCTGCTTGGATTTGTATCCTACCATTTTTTTCAAAACGCCCTCATTTTGTTCCGTAATTCTGTATAGGTTCATGTTTTCTGTAGCCGTCCGATCTTGCACCTAGAGGTCAATGCGGTCGTCCTTGTGCACCCATTCCCGTGACCTAGCCTGTGCCCCATCGAAGCGCTCGGCCCACCCTCGAGCCCCATGCCGTGTCCTCCCCCTTCTCGCTCCCACGTTCCCCCTGCCGCCCTCCTCGCTCCGTACGCCGCCTCAGCCGGCTCTCGTCGCTGTGAGCCCCATGTCGTGTCCTCCCCCGCCCTCCCACAGCCCCCTTGCCCTCCTCCTCGCTAAATTCGTCCGCTCCCTCAATGGTGCGGCGATTCTCCTCGCTCTCGCGAGCGCCGCCTCCTCTCGAGGGCGCCGAGTGGCGGCGGTTGCAATGAGCTAGTGGGCAGTGATTGGTGGTGATGTCGCCAAATTCGCCGCTTCTTCTGCTGTCGAGAGCGGCTACGTCTTCACCGTTGCTACCAGGGCTGCCGTCGCTGCGAGTGACCTACAAAAAATCTTTGATCTCGGCATTCGAAGGTACCGCCAGATCTACTCTCTCTCTCTCCCTATCTCTCTCCGATTCTAGGTGCTATTCGGAGGAATCGGCATGTTCTTGCCTTTTTTATTAAGAAAGATTTGATATTGGAGGGGAAGAGAGGGTATGAATGGATGAGGTTGGGATGACTGTAGGGTTCGGTGACCAGAAATCCCCATGGATTCAACATAGGAAATCCACCGGTTTGCTTTGCTCTCTGCCGCCTTCCCTCTCCCTCTCTTCTCTGCTTGTGCCCTCCCCTCTCTCTCTCTCTTCTCTGCGCCGCCTTCCCTCCACCTCCCTCTCTTCCCACCGCCCCTAGCCCCTTGCTCTTTTTCTCTCTGCTCCCCCTAGCGCCGCAGCTCCCCCTCCTCTGCTGCTCTGCTGCTCTGCCCCCAGCGCTGCTGGCTGCTGCTAGATGCGATGGTGCTCTGTCGTGAAGGTGCTCTGCTGTGATGGTGCTCTGCCGCAGCCGAATCGAGCTCTGCTGTGATGGTGCTCTACTGTGAGCCTGTGACTGCTAATTTGAGTTTTGATTGTGAATACTGAATTATTCCTGATGATGATTTGCTTGCTTTCTGTGATATTTGTGACTCCTGAATACTGCTCTATTGTGATTTACTTGCTTTCTGAATTCTGTGTCATCTGTGATATACTGCTGTGATTTTGCACCATTTGCTTGCTTTCTGTGATATGTATCCTGACTCCTGAGCATACAAGATATGTGTGACTCCTGATTCCTGAATACTGCTCTACTGACTGCTGTGATTCATAACTTTGATGATTTACTAGTGCTTCTATGCACTCACATCATTTGTTGCATTACTTTCATATCCATATTTCATCTTTATCTGGTCGACCCGACTCATCAATGTGACAATGTTTCATGACTTCATCATCAGGTTTTTTATTCCCTGAATTGACCTGTTTAGATTAAGTTTACAACTGTCCACTTATCATCAAGTGAACAGATTAACAACTACACCAGCATATATGATTTAGTTCTGGCATTGTATTTGGCTATTTGCTTTATCTGCTGTGTCTTCAATGTCGATATCATCTTCAGAGAGAAACATAAGAGTATATGACCATAAGTTTACCTAGACCCTTGTATATATGTATATTATGAGTTGTGACTTATTGATGCTTTTCACATTTTTTTACAGTGGAATTTTTTTATCTCCTGCGGAAACAATGGATTGACAACACCGAAGCAAAGGTAAAGTTAAGTAAAAGTTAAACGCAACCACACATGCCTTTGTTTAGGATTTTATATTGCTTTCTCACTTTCTCTAGACATCCATGCTTTTAATTCTTGCCCTTCAGATGTTTATGCAAATTAATGAATTGTAATCCAAAGCTAAACTTGCAGTGAACACTCTCCCTTTTTAAACTAGTATGCATGTTATTACATCCTATGAATTGATATAGATCTATGACTTTTCTATCATCATTGTAGATTGTAATCAAAACTAAAGTTTCACTAAATGTCCTTTTCTTAGTCTTGCAGATAAATCGGTGCTTGATACATGAATATGAAGTTATCTCATAGGACATATGACATTCATTCCTTCCAGAGGCGAAGAACTACATGTTCAGTATGTGCAGTATCAATTTTATCACATGAACCACTAGAAATAATTTATTTACTTATTAGCTAATTTCTAATGATAGAACTTATCTCTAGCTGCTACATGATTCTTCTAGTTCTCAAAACTTCAGGGGGTTCACTTCATCCAGAGTATGTGTCAACAACTTACCACTTCTTCTTCAGAAAAACACTTGCAGAAACTGCTCACATGAGGTATGCCTTGTTTTAATGTCAACTAAGATCGTTGCCGTGAGAGGATGTAAGTGTGGTAATACAGATTAGTGTTATATGATGTTGTACTAGATACAGTGATAGGTATGCCTTATCTTAATGTCAGTTAATTCGGCCACCAATTGTCATCCCTGCCTTTGTTCTGTCTGTGTAGGGGACTAGTGTTATACTGTGATACTTTTATAGGGCTTGTCTTCTCCGACAGCTGATTCAGAAATAGCACCTGTTATCTCACTCTACATAAGATTTTTGTAGGTACAAATGATTTATTGCTGGAGTAAGGTGGTAAGGTACCTTTGGACTGGTTTCTATACATGGATTAATTTCTCTTTTGGTTGGTTCGTAAACATGAGAGACACACATTCAGGACTCATTGGGGGGCTATTTAATTATAGATTTCACTTTTCATTCCAAAGCAATAGTTAGAAGCACTAGTGGGAAGCTCCATTTGTTGTCTAAAGGCCCTGTAAGATGCTTTGATTCATTGGCAACAAGTCTAGTTTCACTCCTTATGTCACTTATTACCTTTTTTTATAGCTACCCGTTTATTTCACTTGTTAAACCTGTCCTTTGCAAAAACCACATAATATGCTATGGCACTCTGAAGTTCCATTTTACCAGTGATATGCTTGCAATGTAAGTAACTTTTTCCATTTTATCTTAGTTTGTAACTGGTTTTTATAATCATATAGTTTTGCAGTATGAGTTGCCTATAAGAATGGTTTAATCACCTTAGTTTTGGAAGTGAACAGAACAAAATAGTGTTTTGGACAAACCACTTGAACTCTTATTGGTCCTTTGTACGAGTTAGTATGTTATCATTTTTCAGATTGTATTAGCCAGATGCCTAGATTTGTCCTATTAAAGTGTTGTCCTGTCGATCAGACCTAGAAACTTGATGAAGTTCAAAAATCTGAAGTGGTGTTGCAGGAGTAGGTGTAGCTTGCTGTATAGAGTTGGTGCAAACATAATCAAAATGACATGTAAACAGAGATTATAGAAATAAAATGACATGTATATAGTTTTCATTTAGAGGCCCATACAGAATATCATCTGTAAGTATGTATTGATTTTTGTCATATATTTTTCTATCTGTTAATGTCCAGTTACTGTGTTTTCTATAGTTATTGGACCAGTTCTTGTTGTAGAATTTTGGTAATTAGTCAGCTTAAACACCAATAGTACATAAGAATCATAGAAATGTTCCTTCTAAGTCAAGTTTTTCTTTTAATGGCTATTAAATTTTAATACAGTTTGGTACTACCGTACTACTCAAGTCTATCAACAGATATCCAAACAAAGAGTCAGTGGCATATGCTACTTTCTTGAATAGTGATCCAGATGCACAGGTTGGTTGTTTCAAGTTTGGTAACCAATTTTAGAAAGTGCGTGTTAATTATCCTATCGAAGAACATGAGGTGCTAGTAAGGCCATGGAAGAACTACAAGACAATTGGCCAAACCAAAGGAAAAGCGATTGCCTGGCTTTCAATTTGTGTATGTTAATTTTAGCTAGATTCAATTTATATCATATTCACTTATCCTACGTCATATTTACAACCTTGCAATTTATTGTTATCCCTGCAGATTGAAAAGATCAACAATTGAATTACTATATTTGGATGTTTATCTCTTTGATCGACGGATCAAGAAGCAAGAAACTTCATGAAGAAAAGAAAGCAGTAGTTAGATTTCCTTCGTAAAGAAAAGAAAGTAGTAGTTAGATTTTATATTTTAGGATTCAAATTTTACTCTTATTCAAAGCTCTTGTGTTGACAACAAATCAGCTGTTTTTGTAATGTGAAATGATGTTAACAATACCTATATTTATTTCCTTAATACAATGCAATCTACTTTTTGAACATTGATCGTGTTGCGGTGTGTTATACATTCTGCAATATGACATGCTTAAGTAGCAAATAAAAATTCTTTGTAGTAATTATAATTTCTACATACGTAGCACATAAACGAATTGTATTTTGCCTGTATACTAAATTGTGTTGCCATATATCAATTGAATGTTGCTAATAGGTGTTAGCTATGTTTCAAAAATATGTGTTGTTACAAATAAAAAAGGGTGTTGCAACTTGGCAACAGCTTTTCTTTTGTATAACAACACCTAATTTGTGTTGCAGTAGACCTGCCTTATAGCAACATGACCAACAACATCACTTATCACATGTGTTGCTATCCATCCTAGCAACACATATTTATAGATATAGCAGCATATACACGTGTTGATATAACATAGTCCTGTTGTAGTGATGACACATGGGCCCCATGTGTCAGAGAAATATTTCGGGAATTAAAAGAAAAAGGAAAGCACTGTTTAGTGGACCCCATTTGTCATTCTCTTGGGCTAGGTCTAGATGGGTATAAAAAGTTTTTAATGACTTTAGAAATCCCAAAAATGATTTATTTTTGCACTGTTAATTCAAATAACTTAGAAAATTCATAACTAATTCATTTTAGCTACAAATTGAGTGAAACAAATTTTGTTGGTTTCCGTTCTTTTTGTACTTTAACATGGAATATGTTCTAATCTTGTCACTGCCACAGAAAATGTTGGTGTTAGAATTAAGTTCCAATTAGGATTATTGTTACACTAAAATTTCTTTTTAACTTGGAAAATTCTTCTTAACTCCAAATAAAATGATTTTTGTTTCTAAATTTTTCTAAAATCATACTCTACCTGCTGTGTGAGTTTGATCCTTGTTTTATGAATTTGAATTTTTGGTTTATTCGATGTTATTAGTTCTTATTGGTTCTTCCCGTAAGTTCGATAGGTTTCGACGATTCTATTGAATACGCGAGTTATTCTCAGTAGCAAGTGGAATATCTTCAGCAAGGAAAGTAGTTTTCCTTTGATGCATGTTGATCCCATTATTTGCGCATGCTAATATTTTAATTTCAACTGTATGTATGCATGCTATGTTGACAAGTTATTTCTCATTTCGCGATAGTTTACCTGATTAGTTAAATGAACTGTAGGTAAATATCCATCCTTTACTACTGAGCCTAGGTTAATATTCGCTGTGATTTAGAGCTCGCTGGATGGGCTCTAGTCACTTTATATCTAGTATACGAGTTGTTGTCGTTTAGCCATGCTTAGAACGGTAGTCTAGGGATCATCGTTTCGGCGATGGTTACTACAACATCACTTTAAATATTTGAGTCAGGGTATTCATGTATGTATGTATTTGGAAAAACTAAAAATTGAAAATAAAATATTTTAGACTTGAGCACATTGGTTGGATGGTGTGCTATTGGGTGTGTGCTTGGTGCCCGAGTCAACAAGGACCGAACATCCTGTCCCACTAAACCAAGCATTATTACGTGCATCCACATGAGGGTATTGGGAACCCCTCTTGACTTAGTACTTTGGTATGTGTTAGCTCTGAGTTGCAGGAGGTGGGAGCGTGTGTGTGTTAAAAAAGAAATGTGTCTTTATGTGTTGGGTGTGCGGGAGTGGAATCCTGTCTAGGTTCTCCACACCGAAGGGCATTGTAGTTGTCCGGGGGCTTTACCCCTATAGGGTAGTTGACCTTCAGCTTTACAATGACTCTGACACAACGTATGGGTAACCATACGGGCGGCTCATAGTTAATACACAATATTGGAAAACGTCTTGTAGGACTTAGCTCTGCCGGCATACCTTCGAAAGTGTGTTTTATCCGGTGGCAAAAGGAGCGGTCTGACATGTGGGTAAAGTTGTACACCCCTACAGGATCTAATCTATTCGAATAGCCATATCCTTGGTTATGGACACGCTTGGATAGGTCTTTCAAGAGTTAGACTATAACATTTTGATAAAACTTGAGATCGGGTGGTACGAACAGGTAATTCGTGCTATTGTGGTAGCTTTGGAAAGTCACCTCTAGGATGTTGATTATGTCTATAATTAATTGTTGTCACACTGTTATTTGAAATTAAAAATTGTTTTAACAAATTGCCTTCAATCTATTACACTATTGCAAATAAAATGTGGCTTTACGCTGAAAATGAACCCAATAGCCATATCCATTGAATTAAGCCTGCATGTAGCTATGTATAGGTTTGTTAATCGTAAGTCTTGTGAGTACAATTTTTGTACTCAATTGCATTGCCTATTTGCTGTAGAGGATGTTGACCCCCCAAGGGGTTAACAATTGTGAGGATGACTTCGCTGTCAACGACTAGCTTGGGCGTTTCTGGTCGGTTGCCTTGTGGGTAAGGGCAAACCGGTTGGCTTTTATTTTCACCCATCTTATGGCAAGTGTTTCCGCTATAGACTTGACTCTTTTGTATGGAATCTTAATGTATGTTTGGATATGTTGTGAATTATGAAACTTTGGTAATCTAATAACTTGTGTATAGAGTTGATGCTTACTTTTTGTGAGGTGTATGTGTACTGCAGTTCTAGGAAGTACATATATACCGAGAGCGGGAAAATTTCATTTGTAATGTTAGGACCAATGGAAAGGTTAAGCATTATAAATTAAATCGCCCGGCGGCTCTCACATGCGCCTCTGCCAGTGGTTTGCTAAACACGTCTGCAGTTTGATCCTTCGATGAGATGAATCGAATATCTAGGGCCTTTGCCACCACACGCTCGCACACAAAGTGAAAGTCAACTTCTATGTGCTTTGTATGTGCATGAAACACTGGGTTCGCCGACATGTAGGTTGCACCTAAATTATCACACCAAAGAAATGGTGGTCTTGACTGCAATATACCAAGTTCTCTAAGAAGTGATTGCACCCAGATTGTTTCTGCTGTGCCATTTGCTATGGCCTTATATTCAAATTCCGTACTAGCAAATTGGAATTTGAGTCTAAATTTTAAAAATTAGGTAATAGGTGGAGGTGGGCCATCAGGTCCATAACCCAAGTGGGAAGCTGACCAAGGCCCAAGGCCCAAAGGGGGGACCGATGCCCCACATAAGAGGGCAAGAGGGAGGGGCCGGCTACCCTCCAACCCAAGCTGCAGCCCCTTACAACCCAGCCGCCAACCATCTACCACCTCCTTGTTCCCCTACAGCCACCCCTGTGCCCTGCTCCCAACGCCACATGCCTTGCTGGCCAGCCAGCGCGCTGCGCAACCCCTTGCTTGCATGCTCAGCTGCGATTGCTTTTGCATTGAATGCTTGCTAATCCTTTCACTATTGCCGCTGGTTTGCATGTGCATCCTTGCAATGCATACGCACATGCTACTCCTAGTTAGGGGTGAAAACGGATCGGATACGAACGAATAATGGTTCTACCATATTTGTTTTCATATTTTTTTCCCGGATGCGGATACAAATACCCTGGATACGAATATGGATATGAATAATATCGAATACGGATCGAAACGAATACGGTCACAGATATTTTCAAAACATGAAAAACCCCTTAAATTGTATACCAGAAATTAACGAAAACATATAACTAGTTTATTTGATGCAAACATTCATGAATTGTTTATATTTTCAGCAACCACACATAACATTGGTACTAGCAAGGTGCATTAATTAGTTCATCACAAATGTAACACTTAGTTTATCACATTTAGCTCATAGGTCATAACTCACAAGTCATCAAACATTCACACTTAGCTCATCACATACATAAAACTTAGTTCACACTTAGCTCATCATACCTAGTTCATTCATGACATACATATATAGTTCAATAATACCAAGAATCTAAGATACCATGTCTCAAATAAATATGCATAGAAGTACACTTAATTCATCACATATTCATTTTCTTAACAAGCGGCAAGTCGGCTGACATCTCGTCATCTTCCTCTTCCACTAGCACTGAAGAAGCTTAAATTTAAAAAAGGAAAATAATCAGGGTCATTCATATAAATGTACACATTTAAAAGCTTGGAGATTTACCTAGTGATTGGTCATTCATCCATGTCCTCCAACACGTCCTCCTCCAAATCATACATATCCTCGTGCTCCTGCAACTACAAGTTGTAATTCAATGAGTATCATTTATCAAGGTGACATTAAATTAAGCCAAAGAGCTAGATAGTTAGGTAAAAAAACAGGAAACCATTACCAAGCTTGCGAAGCATCGCTCAATGCCGTCCATGTCCATCTCAATGAGGATAAATCCACCAATATCTACACCTTCATGTCAAAAGATTAATTATGCTCAAAGATTTCCTGACATACTACACATAAACCAATCAAACACAAGTGTAGAACTCAATATTACCTTTTCGAAATGCTACAATCCAATCTTTGGTACAAATCAAAGCTTGCACAACTTCAGGATCAAGGCGACTGCGAAATGGATCAACAACACGTCCGCCGGCGCTAAAAGCTGACTCTGAAACAACAGTCGACACTTGAATAGATAAAACATCACGAGCAAGTCGGTAGAGAATAGGGAGCTCAAGTTGCTTGAGCTTCCACCATGACAAAACATCAAATAAGATTTTGTCTTTTGTTTTCCATTCCACTAGTGGTTGTTCCATGTATACTTCCAACTCAGTTTTGGTACCTTGACCTACAGCACTACTGCCATGCAAGAACCTTTCAAGATATGCATCAAGATCATCATCACTCTCCTCATCCTCAACATCTTGGTCTAACGATTGAGAATCAACTGTTTGCACATTTGTAGTTGTTGTCTTCTTCGAAGTTACAAGTGGACTAGACACATAAGCCTAGAACAACTGGTTAATAATACTCATGAATTTATCAACTTCTTCTGGAGCATTGTCATGGTAAATCTTATATGCAAAATAGTGTATCGGCTTTGTCTTGTATCTAGGGTCAAGAAAACATGTTACAACTAGAGCCATGTTGGACTTTTCCTAATACTTATCGTACTTAATTGCATAGAATGGGCTATAGTAGATATAATAGGATCATGGCTATCACACCAGTCTGCAATGGCAAGCTTAATCTTGCAAAAAAAGTATTGAAAAATATATTTGCTTTTGGATATTTAGTGCTAAATAAGATCTCAGTAGCATCATAAAATCTCTTCAAACTTGTAGATATAGATTTTGCCATAGTCCAATTTTCAGCAGTCAGTGCACATCTCACATATTTGCTTCTGTGTCGAAGGAAAAGCCTACCAAAAGCATGCCTATAGTAAATAGCTTGCTTCAACATGAGATATGTGGAGTTCCACCTTGTTGGAACATCCAAGGGGAGACCATTTGTCACATCTAAGTCACATTCTGATGCACACTTCATAAATTCCTCATACTGCAATGGAGAGTTCTTCACATTTACAATTGTATTTCTGATATTTGCAATAGTTGATGCAATTTGCTTCAAACCATCTTGGGCAACAAGGTTTAAAATATGATTCAAGCATCTCACATGAAAAAAGATATCATCACAGATCAGGAGAGCTAACTTATTGAGTTTTAGTACTACCCCCTTAGCACATAGATCATTGGCCGATGCATTGTCCAAAGTAAGGGCAAGCAATCTCCTATCAAGATTCTAGTCCACTACACTACCATGAAACTGTGCGCACAAGTTTCTTCTCGAATGGTGTCCTTCTACATGCATAAACTTAACAATTCTTTTTTGCATGTTCCAAATGTCATCTATCCAATGCACAATGATGCATATGTAACCTTTATTTTGGTTTGATGTTCACATGTCCATGGTTGTACTAAAGTGACTTGCAAGTGTTTTGAAGTAATTACACAACTTCTTCTTTTCCTCTACAAAGATATTCAATACATCTTTTCTGGCAATAATGTGACTCTTAATTGGAAAGCGACATGCAAAGAGATTCGTACCTACACTTGTTGCATTTAGCCCAATTCTCTGTAATCATCTTGCCATCTGACCCTTTCTTCTTTTTCTCATATTTTGTATAGTGCTCCCAAATATCAGAGCTGCACTTCTTTGCTCTCTTCCCAGTAGGAGCAGGAATATCGGTCTCGGTACCAACATCACTAGTCAAATCAACTTCATTCCTCGGCACCAATGCACCAGCAGCTGGATCAAAAACATTTGTAGTAGTGGAAGGTGGTTGTGGCACCGGCAAAGCAGGAGATGTACTGCTTACACTTTCACTGCTACTTCCAGTTGTACATTCTATCACAAATCTAGCACAAGATACTAGAGGGAATACATAAGATATACAAGATTATGCAAATGATGTAGAAGATATAAAATACTAACAATGAATAGCAAGTATTCCCACAAACAGGAAGAAAATACTTCAACAGGGGATCGTAGCACAAGAAAATTCCACCTTACAGGAAGCGAAACATCCCGAGCACACCAAAATTGCACTTCCCAATAGAAATGTAATTCCAGTATCTATTATCCATGAATAGAAATGTTCACATCTATCCTAGGCATTGAGACTTGAGAGTATTTGATGTCAACCAGTTGCTCAAGGGACCAATCGTGTTCAATTACTTACACCATTTGTTGCTATCAATATCTGATATACACCCCTGCTGGTTGCTTTGCCGAGTCCTGAACTACTACAGATGAACTAACGTTGACTAGTTAGTAGAGCGTAGGCACTAACATCGATCAGGTTGGACGGTTAATCTATACGCAAATGACAAAGCTAGAAGTCAACAGTAATGAATGGCGAGTTGGCAAAGGCTAACATCGATCTATTGTTAACCCTACAGCCTGCCTACAGGTCTTGTGCCCTCGGGTGAAGGCTAGCTACTAGCTAGGGAGTACGTCACAAAGGTAATGAATGGCGAGTTGGCAACTAATACAGTCGCTCACTCTGAAACGAAGAAGAATAGCACACGTTCTTGTGCGCTGTTGACTCCCAAATCCAGTAAAAAAATTCATGGTTCTAAAAAAAGTACCAATTTTCCATGAATAGCAATGGGGAATAACCACGAATCAATCGGATCTACCCAACACTTATTATAGATCGAGCTGATTTGAGTCCATACCTTGGGTTTCGGGGGATGAAGTCAGCCCAGAATTAAGGGAGAGGAAGAAGACCCATGGATCCCAACGCTGCCACCGTGGTCGCCCAGACTTTCCCTCGTCGCAGCAGTCACGGTCCTCCTCACCGTCCCCTCGTCATCGCGGACACCAGTGTCTCGCCATCGCCGGCGATGACGAAGGCGAGATCAAAGCATATGGGTCCCTAAAAATGATTTTGGTAATTAATGTCAACAATGTATTAAAGGACTAACATGTGTGTTAAGATGTTTAAAGGTTTAGTCCCGGAGTTTGAATGATGACATGAAAATGGCAATGCAAGCATGATAAAAGATCGGCATGGCTCAAGGAAAAGGTATCATTTAGCTTAAGGATCCTTTTATAGTTTTTGCTGGTCTCGGTGTTTGGAGAAAAGACCAGATTTGTAGCTAGATGCCATACTATAAAGAGGGATCATGGCTAGTAGTTTGAGGATATACTTTGGTGCCATTTTGATCAACTAGGAGACATGCATTGCATCTTGAAAAGCTTCTAGAAATCTTAATTGAAAATTGGTATGACCGCAATCTAGTTGGCGCTACGTTTATTCCAGAGAACATGTTTTTGGGAGTTTTGTTCTCCCTTGGAAAATGGTATGACCGTATTTCTTGAGTGGTACTACCGGTGTGCGGTAGTACCGGGTTTTACATGGTTGTATGTTATTTCCATAGAAGGTGTTTTGTTTGATTCTTTAAACCTCTGGAAATCGGTAACTTCGTTCTAGCCGAGCGATATTACCGTTGTGCGGTAGTACCGATTTTTAGTTGGCAGTTGTACCGCAACTTTTTCGTAACGTCTAGTTCAGAGCATTAAATGCAACTATTCCGACCGTTGATCACGACGAGCGGTAGTACCTAGTTTGAACAGTGGTATTACCGCAACTGCTGAACTTTTTTGGAAGTTGGTTCAAACAGCTAGTTTTGTTGTTGGGGGCAATAAATACACCCCCACCTACACCAAGCTCAGAACCTTTGGCCGTATTGAATACTCTAGAGGTTTTGGTGCACTCCCTTCTACTCATTTGCATTCAATTTATATTTTGAGGTAGTTGAGAGCATTCAAGTGCATTGCATCGTTAGTTGATGTTGTTAGCAGTTGATTTTCCTCAAGAAAACATTGTGGTTCATTACTCTTAGTGATTGCCAACACCTACACGGCTTTGGAGGAAGATTGTGCGGTGATCACTTCAAAGAAGATTGTGAAGTGACCTGGCAAGGAATTATGAAGTGGCTGCATACTCACCATCTCCGGAGGGGAGGAATTGCAACGATAGTGATCGAGGGAAGTGCTCGTGTGGAGCCGACTTGATTCGTTCAAGTTTCCTCAACGTGGACTAGTGAAGACCGACAAGTCTTCGATACCACGGGAAAACATCGAGTGTCTACATTGTGGTTTTCCTCTCTTATATTTACGTTTCCGCATTTATATTTCTAGCTCATACTTGTGTAGAATTCTTGCTAGAATTGTTTAGTATAATTTTGAGTTGCCTTAGCATATTGATCATAGCTCTAAACTTGTGCTAGTAATTCTTGTTTAGGATCACAATTGTTAAAATTGTTAATTAGAGAGCAAGAATTTTTATAACCTCCTATTCAACACCCCCCCTCTAGTCGGTCATCCTTGATCCTACAAGTGGTGTCAGAGTTTGGTCTCTCTAATTTTGGACTTAACAGTTTAGGAGAGAAAGGATGGTTAGTAAGGCAATGTCAATAGGCAAGGCACCTTTATTTGATGGATCAAATTATGCTTATTGGAAAATTAGAATGTCTAATTATTTAAAGGCCATGAGCCCAAGCATATGGAGAATTGTTAGTGAGGGTTTTGTTATGGCACTCGATCCTACAGATCCCATGGATCTTGAGGAACGAAACTCCCACCTCAATGCTCAAGCGATGAACGCTCTCTTTGGAGCTTTAAATGCGGATGAGTTCAATCGAGTGAGCAATCTTGAAACTTCTCATGATATATGGACTACACTCTAGGAAATTCATGAGGGCACATCCATGGTTAGAGAAGCCAAATTGCATAGGCTTCGGATTAAATATGAGACATTTACAATGTTGCCTCATAAAAACTTGTTTAATTGCAAAAACCTCTTTGGGTTGGCTTTGTCATAGAAAGCTAGTTCATGTTGGAATGATTTAACTTAAAAAGCTTTTTCAAACATGACTTAGTTGTCGGCTTAAAAGATGCCAAATTTGAGAAAAATAAATTATGTAGTGCTTGTCAAGCCGAAAAGTAAGCTGCAAATTCCTATCCTTCCAAAAGTATCATGTCAACCTCTAGGTCATTAGAGCTCTTACATATGGATTTGTTTGGGCCAACAACCTATAAGAGCATTAGGGGTAATAGCTATTGTTTAGTCATTGTAGATGATTACTCTAGATATACATGGGTATTCTTTCTATATGATAAATCTGAAACCTCCGGAATTTTCAAAAGTTTTGCAAAAAGGGCACAAAATGAATTTGATTTCAATATTAAGAAAATCCGTAGTGATAATGGTACCGAGTTCAAAAACACCAAAGTTGAAGATTTTTGTGATAAACTTGGTATAAAGTATGAACTTTTCACAACCTACAATCCGGAGCAACATGGAGTTGTAGAAAGAAAAAATCGAATATTAATTGAAATGGCTCGGACAATGCTTGATGAATATAATACTTTTGATAGCTTTTGGGCCGAAGCAATCAATACCGCTTGTCATGCCACAAATCGTCTTTATTTGTATCGTCTTTTGAAAAAGACTTCGTACGAACTTCTTGTTGGAAGAAAACCGAACATCTCATATTTTCGTGTCTTTGGTTGCAAATGTTATATTTTGAGAAAATGTGTTCGTCTTTCAAAATTTGCAAGTCGTTGTGATGTTGGCTTTCTTCTCAGTTATTCTTCAAATAGCAAAGCTTATCGTGCCTTCAACAAAAACTCTGGTTTGGTTGAAGAAACGCATGATGTTCAATTTGATGAAACTAACAGCTCTCAAGAAGAGCAAGAGAATTTAGATGATGTATGTAATGAAACTTTGAGACAAGCTATGAAGAATATGCAAATAGGTGATGTCAAGCCAAACGAGGATTCAAATAACCCATCGTCTTTCACTCAAGTTGAACCTCCTACTTCTTCCACATCAAGCCAAATTCAAATCAGTGAAGAAGACAACAAAGAAGATGAGTAACCATCAAACTTATCTCCAAAAATTCATAATGCAATTGCCAAAGATCATCCAATAGATCAAATATTGGGTGATGTGAGTAAGGGTGTTCAAACTCGATCTCGTGTTGCTTCTTTTTGTGAACATTACTCTTTTGTCTCTTCTCTTGATCCAAAACATGTATATGAAGCACTCGATGATCCAGATTAGGTGAATGCAATGTATGAAAAACTCAATAACTTCACCCGAAACGACGTTTGAACATTGGTGGATGGACCCAAGGAACACAACATAATTGGTACAAAATGGGTCTTTAGAGAAAAGTAAGATGAAAGTGGAATGGTTGTGAGAAACAAGGCAAGACTAGTTGCTCAAGGATACTCACAAGTCGAAGGTTTGGATTTCGGTGGAACCTTCACTTCCATAGCTAGACTTGAATCAATTCAGATATTACTTTCTTTTGCATCATGCTTTGATATTAAACTATTTCAAATGGATGTTAAAAGTGTTTTTCTAAATGGAAAAATATCTGAACTTATTTTTGTTGAGCAACCACCCGGTTTTGAAGATTCTAAAATGTAACACCCTGGCCCAAAATCCGCTCAATGCCCAGCCCACCGTGGGGCGAACCCACGCACACATAGCACCCCACTTACACTTTCGTCCTCGCTTCGTGTAAAAGGGTTAACCCGGAGGTGCTATGTTTGGACCCAACAGGCATTATATACTAGTACAACTCACTTTAGACAAGCAATGTGGGACTAATCCCACCACACAACTCCTCATGGGCCACATGGGCCGCATACGAGTAGGCCGAGGTATTACATTCACCCCCCCTTAAGGGCTGATGCCCTCGGCAGCACACCGCATACGCGGCAAATGCCCAGAACCACCCCTTGGTACACGTCCGTGCGTCCAGTGCCGGCACATATGCCATGCCGTGTGTCCACTCCGGGACCACACGCGCCATGCGTCATATGCCCGTGCCCCTGTCCCGCACGCGCCCGTCTGTGAGGTTGATGCTCGATAACAAGCTGTAACACCACGCCCAAAATCCGCTCAATGCCCAAATTTCACCGTGGGCGGACTCACCAGACACATAGCACCCCACTTACACTTTCGTCCTCGCTTCGTGTAAAAGGGTTAACCCGGAGGTGCTATGTTTGGACCCAACAGGCATTATATACTAGTACAACTCACTTTAGACAAGCAATGTGGGACTAATCCCACCACACAACTCCTCATGGGCCACATGGGCCGCATACGAGTAGGCCGAGGTATTACATAAAAATCCAAATCATGTGTATAAACTCTCCAAGGCGCTCTATGGTCTTAAACAAGCTCCTAGAGCATGGTATGAACACCTTAGAAATTTTCTAGTTCCAAAAGGATTCAAAATTGGAAAAATCGACTCAACTTTGTTTACAAAAGTTTTAGATGATGATTTCTTTGTATGCCAAATATATGTTGATGATATTATTTTTGGGTCTACTAACCAAGATTTTTTCAAAGCATTTGGTGATATGATGTCTAGGGAATTTGAAATGTCCATGATTGGATAACTTAGCTATTTCCTTGGACTTTAAATCAAGCAACTCAAAGATGGGACCTTCGTAAGCCAAACAAAGTATCTGAAGGATTTGATCAAAAGGTTTGGTATGGAAGATGCAAAACCCATCAAGACTCCCATGACAACCAACGGTCATCTCGATCTTAATGAGGGAGGTAAACCGGTAGATTTAAGGCTTTATACTTCTATGATTGATAGTTTGTTTTATCTTATCGTATCTAAGCCCGATATCATGTTTAGTGTCTGCATGTGTGCAAGATTTCAAGCATCACCAAAGAGTGCCATTTGGTGACTGTGAAAAAAATTCTTAGATATTTAAAACATTCCTCTAGCGTTGGCTTATGGTACCCCAAAGGTGCAAAATTTGAGTTAATTGGATATTCGGATTCCAATTATGCGGATTGTAAAGTGGATAGAAAAAGCACCTCGAGTAGTTGTCAATTCTTAGAAAGATCCTTAATTTCATGGTCATCCAAGAAACAAAATTCAGTAGCCCTATCCACTACCGAAGCCGAATATGTTTCCGCAGGTAGTTGTTATGCACAATTGCTATGGATGAGGCAAACATTGATGGATTATACAATAAAATTTGAAAATATGCCTCTTTTGTGTGATAATGATAGTGTCATGAAGATTGCAAATAACCTAGTCCAACACTCAAGAACCAAGCATATAGATATCCGACACCATTTCTTGAGGGATCATGTGGGCAAAGGAGACATAAAAATTAGCCACATAAGGACCGATGATCAATTAGCTGATATCTTCACCAAACCATTAGATGAGAGCCGTTTTTGCAAGTTGAGGAATGAGTTAAATGTCATAGATCATTCTAATGTTACTTGAAACTCATTCCTTATATTATTTTCTCTCATTTGGATTTATCAAAGGTCTTATGAAAATTAATTTAAAATAATTCTCAAAATTCTCATATTTGATGAAAACTATGTTAAATGGAGTTTTTATTATCTATCTCATGCATAATGATCCTAAAGAATATTTATTTGAGTGTTATATCTAGGATCATTTGCATCCATGCTCAGCTATGAAAATTCCAGGAAAAATGGTAATATCGCGGTTTACCGCCAGTACTACCGCTTTCCTGTAATACCGTAACTTCATTGCGGTACTACCGCATCTGGTTGGTGGTCCCAAAAATGGTTCCAACCGAGGCCTTATCCTTCTAACCTCTCTCCTTTGCGGTGCAACCACTCCCCATTCCAAAAACCTTCGAGAGTTCATCTCTTTCTCTCTCCTCCCTTCTTCTCCAAAAGAACTCCACTCAAATCTTTCGAGTTTGTGGATTTTTCGTGAGATTTTCACTGGAAATCAAACTCTTGGATCTTAACTCTCTCATTCCCTGAGGTATTTTCCCTTGAATCACTCCTTTTCTCATTCTTTATCATTTATCTAATATCTAGGGTTTGAACAAAATGTGGATGATTTAGTCAAATTCCTTTGGGCAAATTGTTAGAAACTGTTGTTTGATGACTTATTATGTCTATCACATGGATTATTTCATGCCAAACATCAGTTAGAATCAAGAATCGAAAGATCTCCCTAAGAACTTATGCGGGTGCGGTACTACCGCCTGTGGCCACTAGTACTACCGATTTCTGGTAATACCAGATGTCTACTGCGGTACTACTACTCCAGCAGAGAAATATTGATTTTATCATACTCTTTTGCATCAATCCTATCCTATTTTGTCCTAATTGCTATTTCTTATCTTAGCAACCATGTCAATAACAAAGAATTCTCTTCGCAAGAGTGCTACTCCTGACGAAGATCCTGAGGAAAGATATGATCCTCCAACCTTTGGTGCTAGACCATCTCGTCCAAGGATAGCAACTTGAAAGGCGGCTTCACGAAATCAACATCAGTGAGAACCTCTGCAACTCAAAGGGAGGATAGTGATCCTGGAACATATTCTTTTGTGTGAGCCATGAGAACCAAAGACCAAGGTCAATCATCAAAGCAGCAACCTCAAGTAGCTGAAGAAGAGGAATCCAGTGACAATGTGGAAGAGGATGAGGAATATTTTGAGGAAGAAGAAGATGATGAGGATATGGCAGAGGCCGAAGAGCCTATAATAGATCTTATGCAGATCACAATTAACAGTTATGCAATGCTTCATCATCTAAATCAATTTGAAAAACCACCAAATTCAACAGATGCAGGATTTCATACGAGATTCCAACAGCAAGTCTATGCTCAACTCTACAGTCATCACCGGAAGTTCGCCGATCACAAGTTTGTAGATTGGACACACTTGCAGAACAATGATCGCTTTAATGGAGCTTACCCTTTATTTCAAAGAGCTAGTCTGGAATAGATAGTAGCATTAAGATGTGACTACAATGAGGAGTTGATTTGATAGTTTTATGCTACTGTCTATGTTTCTCCAGATTTTGATCTCTTGATATGGATGATAGGGACTCAAAGAATACAAGTTTCCAAAGCTGACTTTGAGCAAGCTCTACAGGCATATTCAGGATCCCAAGAGAAGATCTATAACAGAGGAGCACTCAGAACCCCGACATGGCGTCAGTTCTATGATGAAAATGTGAAGTTTGTACTCGGGAAAATTGGAGGTCTTCTACCCTTGCCCAGTCTCATAAATCGCTTCATCAATCACACCTTCTTCCCAAAGAGTAGAAATTTCGATGTTCTTCGAGGACATGCTTGGAATATCATAGACAACATCATGCATGGGAGAAAGTTTGATGTAATTGATCTTATCATCAGAGAGATGGGAGCTTCCAAGAATGATAGAATCAAAAGGATTCACTTTGCTCCCTACATCATGTCTCTTATCATGAGGAAGATTTAGTTCCGAGTAGGACGTCCAGGAGTTCACAAGCCCTATAAGCCAAGGGATGGGGGTCTAGTTCCTACAGCAGGTCCCCCTCAGGTTCAAGAAAATGTTCTGGCTGAATATCAAGTCTCTTTATCTCAGATTTACTCAGTAGTTTTGGAGATTTGCGGCTCTCAGCAAAGGTTGGAAAATGCTCAGACTAAGACAAACAATCAAATCACTGCTTTAACAAATCAAGCGAACACTCTAGAGCAAGTAGTAGCACCCTCCTCGCATATTCACTACGGACGTCATCGCTGTCGTGATCCATCTCCTCAAGATCCACCTTTGCAAGCTCCACCACAAGAATGATTCCTTTTGGTCCTTAATGCCAAAGGGGGAGAAATTGGAGAAGGTTTGCCAGATTAAGGGGGAGTCTCAAGAAGATCAAGATCAAGAATCAAGATCAAGAACTGTCATATTATATATCTTATATTATCTTATCTATGTTGGAACTTGTTTATGTAATACTCTTTATGTTTGAAGTATTTGAACTTGTTGAATGGATGCTTGTAATAGTTTAATAACTCTTATGTCATGCTACTTAATGGTTATTATCTATGGCTATCAAGTTTATGTATTCAAGCATTTTTTGGGGGAAAATTTGCTCAAATACATTGTAATGATGTATAAATTGGAAAATAACATCCAATGTGAGAATGACAGGTGGGCCATGGGGCCACATGTCAGTAATATATCGATGTTATTTTTCAACTTGTGATATCTTTGTAGTGTTACTGAGCAAATTGCCCCTTTTTTTCTACCATGATTATTATCCTTATGATTGAATGTTTACAAGTTCGTCGTTTTTAATAAATAAAGGAAACTCCGTCCAAATTTCCAGCAATACACAAAAGTGCATGAAAATCACTTCTTGAATCCATATGCACATCTTTAGGGGGAGTTTAGTTTATTTATTAAATTGACTTTGAGTGCAATTAATTCTTCATCTCTTTTGAACTCAACTCAAGAATTATTTGTTTATCTCAAAAGTCAAAATAAGAATATACAACTTGGTGTATATTCAAAACCATTCATAATGATTAGGTTGTCATCAATTACCAAAAAGGGGGAGATTGAAAGCATCTAGGCCTCTAAAAATAATTTTGGTAATTAATGCAACAATGTATTAAGGAACTAACATGTGTGTTAAGATGTTTAAAGGTTTAGTCCTAGAGTTTGAATGATGACATGGAAATGGAAATGCAAGGTTGATAAAAGATCGACATGGCTCAAGGAAAATGTATCATTTAGCTTAAGGATCCTTTTATAGTTTTTACCGGTCTCGGTGTTTGGAGAAAAGACCAGATTTGTAGGCTAAACGTCATACTATAAAGAGGGATCATAGCTCGAAGTTTGAGGATATACTTTGGTGCCATTTTTATCAACTAGGAGACATGCATTGCTTCTTGAAAAGCTTCTGGAAATCTTAATTGAAAATTGGTATGACCACAATGATGAGCGGTACTACCGCAGGTCGGTAGCACCGGATTCTAGTTGACGACACATTTATTCTAGAGAGCTTATTTTTGGTGTTTTATTCTTGATTGGAAATCGGCATGACCACATTTGATAAGCGATACTACCGCAGGTCAGTAGTACCGGATTGTAGTTGGCGGTACGTTTATTCCAGAGAACATGTTTTCAGGAGTTTTGTTCTCCCTTGGAAAACGGTATGACCGCATTTCTTGAGTGGTACTACCGGCGTGCGGTAGTACCGGGTTTTACATAGCGGTACATTATTTCCAGAGAAGGTGTTTTGTTTGATTCTTTAAACCTCTGGAAATCGATAGCTCCATTCTAGCTGGGCGGTATTACCGCTGTGCGATAGTACCGGTTTTTAGTTGGCGATTGTACCATAACTTTATTTGTAACGGCTAGTTCAGAGCATTAAATGTAACTGTTCTGACCATTGATCATGACGAGCGATAGTACCGGGTTTGAACAACAGTATTACCACAAATACTAAACTTTTCAGGAAGTTGGTCCAAACGGCTAGTTTTGTTGTTGGGGGCTATAAATACACCCCCACATGCACCAAGCTCAGAACCTTTGGCCATATTGAATACTCTAGAGGCTTTGGTGCACTCTCTTCCACTCATTTGTATTCAATTCACATTTTGAGGTAGTTGAGAGCATTCAAGTGCATTGCATCATTAGTTGATCTTGTTGGCACTTGATTTTCCTCAAGCAAATATTGTGGTTTATTACTCTTGGTGATTGCCGGCACCTAGACGGCTTAGGAGGAAGATTGTGTGGTGATCACTTTAAAGAAGATCGTGAAGTGACCCAGCAAGGAATTGTGAATTGGTTGCATGCTCATCGTCTCCGGAGAAGAGGAAGAGCAACGATAGTGATCGAGGGAAGTACTCGTGTAGAGCCGACTTGATTCGTTCAAATTTCCTCAACATGGACTAGTGAAGACCGGCAAGTCTTCGATATCACCGAAAAACATCGAGTGTCTACATTGTGGTTTTCCTCTCTTATATTTACGTTTCCGCATTTATATTTCTAGCTCTTACTTATGTAGAATTCTTGCTAGTATTGTTTAGTATAATCTTGAGTTGCCTTAGCATATTGATCATAGCTCTTAACTTGTGCTAGTAATTCTTGTTTAGGATCACAATTGTTAAAATTGTTAATTAGAGCGTAAGAATTTTTATAACCTCCTATTCAAGGTAGTTAAAATTGTGATCTTACTCGTAGAGTCTTACAATTCTACGAACCCATAACAGCCTATCAATCCAGATCGCACTGTGAATCGGAATAAGGTAGAGTCGTGGTTGAGTCGTTAGAGACTTAGGGCAAATTTTTTTTTTTTGCAAATTTTTTTAGAGGCCTCGCTGATATTTTGTTTTGGAGCTAAATTTTTTGATATTAATTTCTGAGAATGAAACTATAAATAAACAAGGAGCATGCAAAATATTATATCAGTGTGGTAATGCTAGTATAAATATCTATATTATGACATAAGCAATCTTGAGCTTGATAATGATAAACTATTTTTATTCCTGGAGTATGTCTAGCTACTTTTAAGGAACATGCAAGCGATGCAATTAGATATTGATTTACAAAAGTTGCGAACATTTCTCATGTAATTATAGTAAACTAGTCATGGTCATTGGTTGTTCTCCTATAGTTCAAAACTATATCACCCATCATATCAGTACCATTATGCTTTTCTGTTGTGCTTTGTCCCCTTTTGGTTATAAGTAATTGGTAAACCATATAAGAATCATACAAACGTATAGTATAGATGTTAAATATGTGTATTTTTACAATTCCGTAGAATCGCCGATTCTACGATTCGATCCTTTCGGAGGCAAATCGACCCAACTTAGGATCTCAACTCTGACTACCTTGCTCCTATTCAACCCCCCCCCTCTAGTCGGTCATCCTTGATCCTACACGAGACCTCTCACCTGGGTAGAGAGGCAGGTGAAGGAGAAGGTGGGAGATCTCTCGCCTGGGAAGAGCGGCTTGGATACGGTAGGGCAGAGAGATTTAGGAGAGGTGAGGAGGTGACTTGCTGTCTTGCTAACTGCCATTGCTGATGGGCTAGTGGGGCAGTGGGCTGTCGCCTGTTGGAGTGTTGGGCTGGTATTCCGGATATCCGGCTTCATATTATCCGGATAATCTGTATTTGTATCCTTATTCGACAGATAAAAGGGCTACTGTATTCGCATTCGTTTTCGACAAAAAAATTATGTATTCATTTCCGATCTAAGAATTATCCGAGAAAAATACAATCCGAGACAATCCGAATCCGTTTCCGTCCAAATCAGTAGGAAACTATTCGATCCATTTTTACCCCTACTCCTGGTGATGCCAGTGCTGCTGTTTGGTGCTACGCAATGCTACTACAGCTGTGTACGGCTGAGGCAAAGAAGAAGCCAAGAGCAAAGAGCAAAGAAGGAAGGAAATGAAGAGAAGGAGAAAAGTTAGGGCATCATCAACATTGTCGGTTTCTTCAGGGGTAACGATCAGGTAGTCTTTAGTTGATCTTGGAATAGCGATTGTTCATGTTGTAGATCGTTTTGATCATGGGAAATATAGGTAATTAGGGATATTACGGGGGGTAATTAGGGATATTTAGGTTCGGATTCAGGGATCCGTCCAATTAGCAAAGTTGTAGATAATCTTGTTAGATTTCCAGGAAGGCCTGGATCATTAGAATCGGAGTAGCGAGTGAAACGTTATGACCTTAGGAAGGTTGCTGTCCAGATTTTGAACGTAGTTGGCAAACGTCGTGAAGAAGGGTTAGTTTCATATAATAGGTGGTCAAATTAAATTATGGTGACATCTTTAATAATGTATAAAATTTTTTGTAGTTTCCAGAACTGATGTAGTTCATATATTTTCAAGTTTTAGAATTAAAGATAAAAAAAATGTGAAACAGACTGTTCTGATGGATTCTGGAACGTTCTTCGGGTAAAGAAACGGGATAGAAAACGATAGAATCAGAGGTTCGTCATAACTAGAAAATTGCAGGTTTTTTCTGGGGATTCCATAAATTCTTGGATGGTTGAATTTGATGTTTGGATGAATATGTTAGAGCCATTTTACTACTGGGATAGCAGGTAGTGTAGTGTGTTTGGTAGTTTTGGGTTAAATGGGCCGGTTTGGAGTAGAAGTGCGATGACGGTTAGAATAAAGTGTCAGTGCTATGATTTTATGATTTTGATATGTGTTTTGAATTGTTTGTCCAGGTAGTGTGACCTCTTGTGCTTTGCCACCGCTTCGCTATCCAACTGCAAAGGGATAAAGAGGCAAGTGTTTGGTAGACAGTGTTTATTTGTTGATCACTGTATTCTTTCTAACTCATTACCATTATATTGTTTGTGCTTTTACTTTATTTAATTGCAAGCAATGTGAATGGTCATCATTTTATTCGTATTGATGGTTGTGAGAATGTTGGATGATAGTAATATTCATGAAACTATGAATAATTGTGTATATATAAGCATTATTACATATGACAAGGTGGTCACGATGATCACAACTCCATGGGAGTGGAGGAGGTTCCTGATCCTTGAGGAGGACGGGCTTGAGAGTGAACATTGTCACGAGTGTTCACTCACACTATACCAGTATACACGAAAGAAGTGCATACGGACATATAGCATAGGGATGCACAGAATGAAAAGAGAATTGAATGATTGAGTATGAGAATAAAGAAATTAGAAACAATTTATGTTGATGATTATATTGTTTATCGTTGATTAAGTATTGCTCATTGTTTATTATTGTGCTTGCTGAGTCGTGGACTCACCCTTACTCTATTGTTATTTTTAGGTTACCGTTGATGATGTTGGTCATGGGAAGGGCTAGCACACACTTGGAATTACGTCATTTACTCGATTACAAGAACTTTTGATCATGAGACTATTTATTAGTGTGATAAGTTATAATTAGGATTGGATATTATTGTTTAGCCTTAGTTGATTATTCATTAAATAAACTTGATTTGTTTGGTTTTGCGTTGGTCTTGGTTTATTATTTTGGCATGCTTCTTATGAATTAATTATCTATGATTTCTTTATTGTTATCCTTGTGTTATTGTGACCCGTGGACGGGTTTTATCTTTGATATGCTTGCTGTAATTTAGTGTTAATTGTTGTTAAAATTGGTAGCTAGGTTAGTTTAGTGCCATTTTAGGCTCCGTGTTGGGCTAGGGTGTTACACCTCCCTCCTATCCCGAGCAGGGCTGCCTTCTCCTCCCTCCGTTCCGGCCGCCAACGTTGCCTTGCCCTCCTCCTCCTCTGGCTGCATTCCTCCCTCCCTTGTCGGCTCGCCGCCTCGCCTCGAATGCTTCGCATGTGGACCAGATGGGCCGTGCTAGCATCGTGTTGTGTCAGGCACGACCTGACATTGTTTGTGTCGTGCTGGGCCGGCCCACCGTGCTAGGGTTGTGGCCCAAGAACGGCACGAGGCTTCGTGCCGGGCCGGCACAGCCTATGAATAGTGTAGGCCGTGCCATGCTTGAGCCGGACCAATAGTGTCGTGCCTCGAGCCGGCCCGACTGGCACGGCCCATCTGGCCATCACTAAGTGTCGCGACAGATAGTGTGACTGTAAAATTGAGAAATGCCGATAGACACCTAGCCCCAGAATATCCAAGGTATTACCGATAGATAGCATGTCCCTCAATATGGTATTGCTGGTAGATGGTCTGCCATAAATCTTTACCGACAGCTATTTGGTCAGTGAACGTGAATTTTTACCGATAGTCGTCTGATAGCAATATTACGCCATGTTGTAGTGAGTACCAAGAAGAATACATGAAAACTTAAAGCATATAATCTACAAAAAAGGGCCTAAAAATAGAAAAAAAAAGCACATCTTTAGAAAATGTACCATGTATGCAAGTGCAACGGCTGCAAATTGAAGGAACTGAAGGCGACTTGTTTGGAAATCCTTTGTAACACCCCAGTCCTACAAGGGCTGGAATGCTACTAAACTAACATGTTAACAAAGCTAAAATAGACGACAATTCTAAATTTCGGCAGAACCTCCCCTGTATAGTTAGCTATACCGAAGGTTCCAGCAATCATTAATATCAAGACAATAGTGAAATCAACAAATATCAGAATCATCGCAGAAGTATAATTTGATCTCAAGCAACTATATCAAAAGGATGAACTAAGTTCACGCACAGTTCTTAACCAATCTTAATGGAGAAGAGTTATCAGCCACAGCCAGCATTTATTAATACAGTTCATCAATAATGAATGATTAAATTGAACTAAAATGAAATCCTGGACTTGATTAAGGTGAAGTGAAAAGGTAGTGTGTGTCTATTCCCTCCCCATGGAGCCAACCTCAAAGATCACCTAAAAAAACAACAAACAAAGCAAGAGTGAGTCCGAGACTCAGCAAGAACAGTAAATGAATAATACATAACAACCATAATCATGTGAACATCATTAAAGTGTATGAAATAAGCACAGAACGAACACTTGAATGAATGGAATGAATGATGTGGATGAAATGAAGGGACTACACACATGCACATACCGGTATTACTGGTGACACACCCGTCGGTGTTCACCTAAGCCCGCATTTAACAAAATACGGGGATCCAAGCCCCGTCTGAAGAACGCGTTTAAATGCGGGTGTCCCAAACCGCCCACATTGGAATGGTGGGTCTTACGTGCCCATACTGGAATTGATGGGTCTTATTTATTGATCCACTCCCATGGATTGAAACATGTATTATGGATGCATGGTATGACATATGAACATTGAAAATACATGCTCTCTATTCGTGGAGGTAGCACAAATGGATTGAATACGAATAATTAAATATTAACGTGGCTCTTAGAAATACAAAATCAACAACATGCATTCAACATTTCATGATTATAGGAACATTGAGGTACTTGCCCATGTTGGAAGGTTGGGACTTCACTACCCACTCCAGTGGGTGAAACATGACTGAACAAACGAAAGGATACATTGAACGAAACATATCATCGAAGAAACATGGTATATCAATCATGAAGGGAAACAAGTAATACCGGAATTACCCAATGCTTATTAATCAACCAAGTGGAACAAAAGGCAAGCAAGACAAATCAAATGTTCTTGCACTTGCCCACTGTCATTATCATATTTCATCATTGTCACTATTAGCAAGTAGTCTCATTGCTCACCTTGTCTCATCATCATTACCATCAATATATAGCCCTTGTCATGAAAACATCACACCATATAAACAGTAACATGTACGCATCATCACATAACCCTTAGCATGCAGAGACATGTAAACACTCCCAAGTAATAAGCATCGTCAGTAAACTATAGCATTTCGGCTCATCAACATTACCAAGCAACAATCAACATCAATCAACTATGGCAGTCAACAAGTATGAAATATAACCACTCAATAATACTAATTGCACTTGCCTCAACCGTGATACCGAAGAAAAGGCGGAACGCTCTAGCACCGGGGTTCACCACCACTTGGCCTGATGTGCTGACAAGTGTATACCAAACTGGTCCACTCTGCCCTTCAGAGTCATCTGAAACAAGAGCAAACTATCCTAGACACTTAAATATTCTTTCTGACTATGATAGCAAATCCACGTCATCGAACACAAACTAAGCAACTACAACCAAGTTCTTTTCTACAAAGAACTAGGCTCAGCACGCACCTAGAACATTGTTATTCCAAAAACCAAAACCTAGTTCATGATCAGTATCAGATCATTAAACTGTACCACTATGCTATGTTCATAAAACATTGTATATTCTACCATATAGATATAAGAGAGTTCCTATAATTCTTAAGCAAATCCCAGGAAGTGCACTTACCAATGAACTGTAGAACAATTAGTTGGACAGCACAAAGCTCTACCATGCGGGAGCGTACAATGACTCACACCCCTGCCTCTTTCCCTCACTAACTCGATGCACATTTTCACCCACTTGGAGGTGGCAGATCATACACATCCAAATCCCCTTGTTGAACCCTCCATGGTTCCCTATAGACCATCCATGCAGAAAAACATGGGCAGAACAAGAATGTCCTTAGCAAAAAAACCGATACGACGGCCTCTGAACCAAAGAATTCCAGTAGCTAACCGGGCAGTCGCATGACTCCTTCCTTGAAGGCATTCCCTCAAACACATTGTGTACATCCATTAGTGCTCTCACACTACTCCTGTTCAAATACATCACCAACAGCTTCACTGCATCGCCACGTCCTGGTGCTAGTGACCGCTCAGCCAAAGTAGTCTTTGCACAACACAACGGAGACAGTGAAGGCAGCCCATAGGCACGGCAAGTCTGCACATCCACAGCTGTTAGCTACCACAACACGCCATACTTTGCTTCTAGCTCTCAAACGCACAAGTCTTACCTATGTATCATCACTTCCCCCCGTTAGCCCGGGCAAGATAAGTAGCACTGGCATGTCTCACGGCAGCGTGCGGTCGTCGCCAGGGACCCAGGAGGAGCACGACGGCGGCCAGTGGCTAAGCCGCTGGGCCGAGCCAGGAGGGGAGAAGCCGAGGGAGCATCTCCAACCAGAGAGGTGTAACACCTAATCGTGCAATGGAACGAACATCGTAAGACCATCACTGCTGAATCAATTGGATCCAACAAGGAAACAACTAGGCGATCACAACTAAGCACACAAGCATCAATCCATGGGTCTCACGAGTAAGCGATTTGTACCTCGGTGGGGGTGAGTGGCTCCCCGAGGATCTCCTCTCGGCTCCCACCATCGCTGGGGCTCACCCTGGCCAGGTCCCGCTACCTCGTCCCCCTCACCTCCATCGTGATCCCGTGCACACTCACACCATCATGGCTCCTACCCGAGGCGTGTGCGACCGCACCGCCCTTCAGCCGTCGAGAAGGCAAGCAGAGAGGCGGAGGGGCCTCTCGGCAACGGCAGGCGTAAGAAGCGGCGGTGGAGCGGAGTCGACAGGAGGTAGGCGGCGGCGCCACGAGGATCAGCGAGGGCAGCGCAGCCCCTTTCGGTCCGAGAGCGACTGCGGGAGGCGGGGTGGGGGATGAATGCTTGCGGTGGCCGGTGGAAAAGAGGGCGTGGAGGAGGCGGGCGAGGCGGCGCCTGCGGCGCCAGGGTGCGGAGGAGACGAGGCGCCAAGAAGATTGGTGGGCCGACCAGACCGACGGTGGCCGGGCCAGCAATGCCCCCGTGGCGGCGCCGATTCAGGAGAAAGTGAAGAGGAGAGGGGCGCCACCATGTACAGGAGGGGCGGCGGCTATTGAAGGCGAGGAGAGGGCAGGAGTTCACCCAGGGGGAGAGAAATTGGCGGCTAGGGTTAAGGGGTGCCCCCCTTCTATTCCACAAAGGTCGGCCCACTCAAGGCTGCTGCACAAAGAGCCAAAAGCCCAAAGTCCAAACGCGCCAAGCAAAACAGAATTTGAGCCAAAGTCAAATCTCTAAGCTTTGATGTATTCGAAATTGAATAAATTTCGCTCTCCCGAACATTAATCTTTCTAGTTGAAATTTAGGGTATTACATCCTTAAAATTGGGTTCTCCTCCATTAATGGTTGGTTGGAAATCCTTAAATTTGGGATATCCTCCTTTGTTAGGGCTTGTCTGGGAAGCCTATTCCCGATCGGGGTCCATGTGGATGGGCTAGGAATTTGAACTAAAATCTCAGTCCATCCATGTGGATGAGCATGGATTTTGGCTCAACCAAATAAGGCCTTAATGATGGCGGCAACCCAGGGAAATAACACTAATCAAATAGCAACGGCGGTGTTCATTTTAGGGAAAGAGGAGAGGAGAGGAACGAGTCGTCGTGGCTCGTGACTCCAGAAGGGGAACGAGGCACATTATTCTTCGTTGTAGTCTTGTAGATGGAGAAATGAGGACTCTTGCAGCTTGGGTCTTCCATGTTCTCAACGTTGTGACCCAGTTGGATCTTGGGAGTTGATCAATTCACAAGTTGGGCCCACATCCTTGCCTCCTTGGGACCTTGTGTAACACCCCAGGCCAACTAGAGCTTGGAATGCTACTAACTAAATATAATAACAATTTAAACACAAGGCATAGTTCTAAATTTCGACAGAACCTCCTTTGTATAACTAAGTATACCGGAGGTTCCAACATTTGCATGTATCCTAATCAATATCTCAACATTCAAAATTCATTCAAGCACAAAAGATAATCTATTCAGCTAAAGCATTATCAAGCATAATCAAAATTTACTACTCTCATTATTACAAATAATCCAAATCATTCAACCATAGCCATGAATTAATCCTCAATAGTTTGCTATTATTAGAGTGTGATCTAAATGATATTCAGCATTTAAAGTGTGTGGTAGTAAGTGCATCCAAGCAAGCCTACTCCCTCCCATGCATGCCGTTCTTGCAAGTGGTACCTAAAAACACAGCAAAGCAAGAGTGAGCCCAAAGACTCATCAAGTATCAATAAAGAAACCATAACTCACAGTTATAGCATCATCATACCATAAGAAACATTACACTAAGACAACTCCCATGCTTATGTAATGCGAACATGCAATGCATCATTTTATCTTTATCTCTTTTCGCATTTTACCGGTAATGTGGGGTATTGATGAGGACATGACCCCTATAGATACAACCATATTGGCTATGTTTACTGTTCCAAGTACAAGAGCTCGTACGCTTCACTTAAATTATCAGGTGAGCTTGTTTTTAGGAGTGTCTTTATATTATATGAACTATATGATGCTACCTAATGATGAAGGGGCAATTAGCTCAGTGACATCGCGTTAGAGTGTATTTATAGGAATGACACTCCGTCCGTCTCGGGTTGGAAACTTGTAACATCCCAATTCTGAAAATGAGGGGAAATTAAAAATTTTTATTTATCTTTAGGTCCTTGAACCTTTTCTGTAATTCTTGCAAAAGAATTATGGAAATAAAAATCAAATCTCCAGTTTAAACTCAAATCAAAAACCTCCTGGACAAAAATCTTGTGCCAACATCTGTAAATATTTTTCCAAGGTTCTAGGGAAGCCTTGTGACCCCTCTGAATTTTCTCACAATTTTTAGAAATTGTTTGAATAGTTTTGGAGGCAAGTCAAACCAGTCAAAAAGCTGGTCAAACCCCAGCTTTCACCTCCTGCAAATTCTTGAGGAAAATTCATAGCCTGGAAATCTCTGAAAATTTTATGGGGGGTTAATCCTTAGGTTAGCAAGCTTCTGTAAAAATTTCATAAATTCTAGAGTTGAATTGCTATCTCTAGTAAATCCACAAAGTCCTCAGCTCTGTTTTTGAACCCAGTCAACCCTTGGACCAGGCACTGTTGCTTGGGCTCAAGCCAGCCTCGGGTCCAAGTCACTGGACTCGGTCCAACCAGCTAGCGCTGTCCCGAGCCCGTTCCTGTGCGCACGCGTTCTCGGCCCTCGGATTTTCATCGTGCGGCTCGTGTTTTCCCACTCAATCCAGCCCCAGTTCAAAGCCCGGGGGCAACCTCGATCGTTGGATCCACATTTGACGGCCATTACGATCTGGGTTGGGCTCCATCCTTTGGGCCCTGTTGAACCGAGCCGCTCCTCCTTTTCTTTCTCTGCCGGTGGCCCCTCTCGCGCTCCTGTTCTTCGTCCTCGCCGTCTCGGCCCGAAGGCGCCATTGAGCCATGGCGTCTTGTTGGGTATGGGAGCGAGGCCTGTCATTGGCGGCGTCTTGTTGCATTTAATCGTGCGAGGAGCCCCAAAGTCTTCCCTTACCCTGCCCCTTTTCCCTCGGCGCCCATGGCGGCGACCTTGGCCAGGGCTTGTTGCCGTTGCTCACGTTTGTCTCTCTCGGCTACTTAAGCCCTCAAGCACCCTCCTTAGTATCCTTTCCACTCCTCGAGCTCTGGCTTGCCCTCTCCTTGCTTGCCGAGCTCCGATTACCCCCAAACCTAGTGGCCGCCATTACTGAAGCTTGGAGCTCCTCGGTGCCAGCTCCCTCCAGTGGTTTTTCTTCCTCCCTCTGTGCTTCAACTTGAGCTCCTCCCCTCGGTGATCTTTAGCCCTAACTCTATTTTGGGTTACCTCTCTGGGCGGCTTGAATTTGGAGTTCGGGTTTGGTCAACATGAACACCCCTTTCTTCCTCAAGCCCGGTGAGTGCTTCACTTCCTTAATGGCTGGTTGTTGGACTATCCTTGTGCTGTGTGGAAGCTTTAGTGATGACCCATGCTATCATTTTGGGCCTAGGCCACCGTTTCCCTCTCACCTTCCTCACTTCTAAGCAAGGTTCAAGTCATGGGAGAAATCCGGCCATCCTTGCCTCCTCATCCTCAAGGTACCCTCTTATTAGTCCCTAGAGGTCGTGGCACCACTACCTTGAACCAAGCGGAGCTCATTTCTTTGTTTTCATTGTTTTCGGCCAAATCGGTCACCGTCATCATCTCCGGCTCGCCGGCGATTTGCGCCGCCACCGCCGGCGAGGTCACCTCCATTGGGTCCGTGAGAGTATTGCGGACCCATTCATGTTTTCGGTTTGCGCCGGCGAGGTCCCAGTCGCCGTCGGCGAGCTCGGGAGCGCACTGGACCGTTGTCGGACGGGCACAGGGCGTGCCGAGCGCCATTAGGACATTGATCCGAAGATTAATGGCGCTAATCATTGTGAACGGAAGTAAATGAGGGGTTAAACATTAATTGGTTGTCTTAAAAATCCCTGGAGTCACCGACAGGTGGCCCCGCAGGTGATTACTCCACTTCGGTGCGCGTGCGCTAAGATCTGTGCGTGGCCAGCGCCACTTACAAGCGGGCCCCGGCGTTAAAACCCAGCTTTTTAGCACGCACGCGCCCCACCGTCGCTGTCGGGTGGGCCCTACCCATTTTCTCTCTCGGTGAGCGTTTTGCACTTGGTTCTCTGTGGACCCTTTGATCTAGATCCGGCGGTGGAAAACCTCTGGCCGATCGAGGCTGTCTTTGTCTTGCGGGGGCTTGCGTGGGCGTTAATGTTGAGATGAACGGCCCGATAGCGCCACGCCTTATCTCTCAGTTTATTCTTTCTTTATTTCCGGGAGGTTAATTTTACAACTAGAAATTGCAATAAACTTTGAAAAGGTATAACTATTTCATAATAATTTATTTTGATTGATTCCACTTTTGGTAATTCTTTTATTAACTCAACTTTAATCTAAAAATGTCTAGAAGATTAATATGACTCCAGAAAAGCATGAAATTAGATTTTAATCATTCTCAGCTTTATTAATTGTAATTGAATTCATGTTAAATGGTAAAATGCATAACAAATTCATTATGACTCCTTTTGAGATGAAATCAATTGTGTTAATTCTGTTGTTAACTATACTTTAATCTAAAAATGGTTTTAATCATGTTATAGTTACAAGAATGTCCAGAATTAACTTTAACCTTGCATAGGCTTTAATTGTTTCTCTAGAAATCATTGTAAATTGTAAAATGCATAACTAATGCTCTGTAATTTTTTTTGAGTGAATCCAACTTTGTTGGGTTCCTCTTAATATGAACTTACTAGGAAAATTATAATTGAACATGTTACTGTTTTCAGAAAGAATAATGATGCATTATAATTTTGTTCAAGTTCTTGTCTTTAAAAATTGTAGAAGTTGCAATGTAACTCCAAAAGAGTTGAAACCACTTCCATTAGTCTTAGAATGTCATTACCTATCTACCATAAAAATTTCATGTCCAGAAGACCTCCAGAAAATATTTTATGAACAGTAACCCTTTTAATTTGATTGTGATTCTTCCGGCGAATTGAACTGTTTTCACCATATCTTTTGCATTAAGAATCCAAATCAGTTGATTCTTGTTTCTATATTCATGTTAAATCAATACCTTGCTGCTATAAAATTTCAAATCATTCGGAGAACTTTTGCTGTTGGGTCTTGTTGCTTTTCTTTATTCTTATCGACTCTTTATCGCCTTTTCGTTAGGGTTCGACATTTGTGGTAATCCGAGAACGATCCTCCGCAACAAAGTGACCCTCAACAGCCAGGCAAGCAGTTTGACCATGATTCATCCTATATTTGCAAGTCTATTATATTGCTTAAACTCTATGTATGCATTGCTACTTTGTTTTAAATTATGGTTAGTGAATCCTATAGTTGCACAATCTGTAGGGATGCCATGTCTTTACTACCTTACGCCTAGGTTCTTGGCTGTGGTTTGAGCTCGTCGGATGAGCTCATATCACTTAGTAGATTGCGACTTGAAATGCTTAGCAATGCTTAGATAACGGTAGAAATGGGCGGTTGTCGACATTATGTCGATGACCTTGATCACACTAAAATTATTATTCCATTATGTCCATCTTGTGCTTTGTTAATTTGTAAATACAAAATCTGAAAATAAATGTGTGGATTGGACTTGGGCATATTGGATGGATGGTGTGGTTTTGGATGTGGTGGTATGCTGAGTCAACAAGGACCGAATTCTTGCGCCATTGATCCAAGCAATTATGCGTACTAACCACGCGAGGGCATATGGAACCCTCTTGACTAAGTACTCTAGGAGGTGTTAACTATGAGCTGCTTTCGGTTGGTGTGTTTTAAATGAAAACGTATATGTATAGTGTGGGAGGAACATTAGCTTCGGCTGGGTCGTCTAATGTCTCTTTCTCCCGTGGGTTGTCTTGCTCGTAATTAGCATTATCCTTTGGAAAGGTCTCGTAGGACTTAGCGTGCAAAGACACCTTCTAAGTGTGCGTAAAGGAAAGGCGATGCAGGCGTGTGGAGTGCAGTGGTACACCTGCGGGGATAAAACTATTGAATAGCCTCGTCCTAGGTTATGGACACGCTTGGTTATTTCCGTAAGAATTAGACTACAACCTTTAATTAAAATTTGACATGGGTGGTATGAGCGGGAGTTCATGCTATTGTTGTGGTGACTATTGGGTTAGTCACTTCGGGATTGTTGTTGTCATCTAATTATTGTTATTATCGTTGTCAAACTTGATGTTTGAATGTTAAAAACAGATTTGACAACTTGCCTTTAAATGTATTACCTTATTGCAAATAAATGTTGCTTTATGCTAAATGAGACATACAACCTCCACTTACATAAAGCTTGCATGTAGCATATGTTATAGGCTGTTATCTTACACGTAAGTCTTGCGGAGTACTTTATGTACTCATCTGCGCGTGGTTGTGGCATTTTGTGGGTATTGTTGCAGAGGAAGGGGTGAGCCCCAAGAGCCTCTCTTTTGTGCTACGTGTTGCGCTTTCTTGACGACTAGCTTGGCGGTCGGTCGAGATGCCTAGGGTTAAGGCACCTTGATTGGCTTTGTGTTATAGCCATCTTTATGGCACTTTTGCTTCATTGTTATCTTTTTAGAATTGTTGCTATTTGGCCTAAGGGCCCTCTTTTGTAATAGCTATTCCATATTAACATTAACTTCGGTTTGTTGCTTATGTACTATGTGTTGTATGGAATTGATACATTCTTTTGTTGTGAGGTATGTATCTTGCATTCGGGAAGTATACATCTCTCGAGACCGGTTTATTTGGTTGATAATACTAGGGTCAATTGGATGACTAAGTATTATGAGCCTAATAAATCGAATGCTCTAAAAGTTGGTATCGAGCCGTCCCGACCGTAATGCAAGCTTGGTCGTCTTTAGGATATTTTGAAAACCTAATTTCAAAGTGTTAAATGAGTTTGAAAGCTTAAGTAATTCTCAGATTTTACTCCTCATCTATCTTAGCTTTCTCTTCTCATCTCACTCTAATTTGAGTTTTAAAAGTTGTTTTCCTCTCTTCCTTGTTAAAAGATAGTGTTATCGATTAATTGGGTTTTGGGAACTAATGAGTTTGGCAAATTGAAGTGTTAGCTGCCCTCTACAAGGTTTTGATGTTTCGAAGTTGAAGAATTGGCTTGGAGGCTTGGATGCAAAATCTGGACAGCGATCGCCAATTTCGGACAGCGACTCATAAGTTCTAAATAGGGTAGAAAATGAGAGGTTAATTCAACTAAAACTTGTGGGAATAAAAGGGTAAGATGTGATACTAGTTAGCTAAGTATCTAACACGTATTTCGCTGAATTAACATTGCTCTCTACTAGTATTAACCCTTACGTTACAATCTGATTTTAATCCTCTCGAGCAACTACTCGTTCATTCAATACGGGTTAGTGAGTTGAGAAGTTGAGCCTTGCTTTTGGTGTTTCTTGGCTGTTTTGAGAGTCTTTTAGAAGCTTCTAAAGTTGATTTACTCGCTGTTTTGGCTTTCGTTTAGGGTGATATTCCATTCCCCTAGTCGATCGCTTTTTGCTTTCTTTAAGGCTTTGTTTTGAGTCTAGTTGCTAACCAAGGTTTCTTGTAACAGATGGTGGGCCTTTTCGTAGCGGCCAAGGCGATCGGTGGTCCGGACGAGGAGCTTCCTCCTCCTCCGACCATGGCGAGGTTCTTCTTGATTGAGCGCAACCGCGGATGACAGAGAGTTCTCTTCGGGCGTCATCGCGCAACACCACCGCACTTTCCGGAGCTTGAGATCTGGGCGAGAATGCCCATCGGCCTCGTGGGGGCCTTGCTGAGTTTCTTCGTACTCAGCCCCTACCTTTCTCGATCGAGGACCGCTCGTCTGAGCGATTGGCCGTCTGGTGGGCGGAAGCTTCATATAGCGCATGCGAGGAGCACGAGAAGGCGCTATTTGCCGCACCACCGGAGGGTGCAGCTTTGTCATGGTGGGAGAGCTATCTCGCCATGCAGCCCGTAGACCACACCGTCTCTTGGGAGGAGTTCCGTCTTGCCTTCCGTCGGGCTCACATCCTGCCGGCTTGATGGAGATCAAGCGGGAGTTTCTTCGCGCTCAAGCAAGGCGTGCTTCGATCATGGAGTATGTATACGAGTTCAACCATCTAGCTCGTTATGCTCCCGAGGATGTAACCCACCGATATGGCTAAGCGAGGCCAAGTTCAGCGTGGCTTGTCAGGAGGCGAAGGACAAGCTATCCATTGTCGACTTTCACGATTTCCGGACCTTGGTCGACAATGCCATCGTTCTTGAGCATGCGGCTCGAGCTTATGGATTCCGTAAGTGCAAGTGGAGACCTACAAGACTTCGAGGCCCGATTCTTCCGCCTCGCTTGACGGTCTTGAGGTTCGATCTCGATCCTCAGCGCCCGAGGTCACCCTGCCTGTTCCTCGTCCTTCGCAGAGCCGTGCCCGATCCACGTCTTCTGCGGTCAGCAGATGGCCCCACAATCCGGCGGCCAATGTCACTTGTTTCTTCAGAGCAGAAGGGCCATTATGCAAATAATTGCCCTAAGAAGACGGGCGACCCCTCGTCCTAATGGAGGACGCGGCAAGGAGGTGGATCTTCGCGGAGACGAAGATCGTCCCGGCTACCCAAGGTGTGGGTAGTGGTCGCGTCAACGCCATCACCACGAGAGGAGGCTCGAGGAGGCAACCGGCGTCGTGCTAGAGTACCCTTCGTTAACTCTCACCACTCTTGTCTTGTTTGATTCAGGAGCATCACATTCCTTTGTTTACGAGTCTTTTCTTTGCTTGTTGGAGAGCTTCTTTTCTCTCCATTGTCGGTCCCTTCTCATTCGCTCTCCGGATCGGGGTTGAGAGCCGAGCTTGAGTGTAGGGATGTCCCCATCGAGATTGAGGGAGGGGATTCTCGGTGAATCTTATTCTCCTCAAGTCTGCGATGCTGGGCGTGATTCTTGGTATGGATTGGTTGTCTCGCCATATGGGACAAATCGATTGCGCCAAGAAGTCCGTCTCTCTTTCTAGTCCCTTCGGTGTTCGCGTTTCCTTCTCGCCGGTTGCTAGGTCCACATCTCTTAGCCCTCGGCGAAGTCCGTTCTAGATATTAATGAAGTCCCAACAGTTTGTGACTTCATTGATGTCTTTCCACGATCTTCGGGGATGCCACCGTTCGAGACCTCGAGTTTGTCATTGAGTTGGCTCCTGTACCGCCCCTATCTCAAAGAGGCCTTATCGGTTGCCACCGAGCGAGTTGGTGGAGTTGAAGAAGCGATTAAGTGAGCTGCAAGAAAGGGTTTCATCCGCCTAGCTCATCCCCTTGGGGTTGTCCGGCTATCTTCGTTAAGAAGAAGGGCGGTACTTTACGCATGTCGTTGATTACCGCCCACTTAATGAAGTGACGGTAAGAACAAGTATCCATTGCCCGCATTGGCGATCTCTTGATCAATTAACCGGGCCCGAGTTTTCTCCAAGATTGATTTGAGAGTGGGATATCATCGAGTTCGTATTCGACCGAGGATATTCCAAGACGGCATTCTCTACTCACTACGGCTTGCGAGTACACCGTCATGTCATTCGCAACCAATGCTCTGCCTTGTTCATGAACCTCATGAATTCGGTATTCATGGAGTATTTGGATAAGTTTGTCGTGGTCTTCATCGATGATATTCTTATCTACTCCAAGAACGATGAGGAACACGCCGAGCATCTGAAGCTTGTGTTGAGCAAGTCTGCGTGAGCACCACCAGTCTGTGTTCAACAAGTGTGCATTACGGTTGAAGGAAGTAGCCTTCTTAGGCCATGTTCTTTCGGTGGAGGCGTGGCCGTTGATCCTAACAAGGTCGACGATGTTCTTTCTGAGTCCGCCTACTTGGTCACCGAGGTACGGAGTTTTCTTGGTTTAGCGGGATACTATCGTCGCTTTATCGAGAACTTCTCTAAGATCGCGGCCGATGACGGAGTTGCTCAAAAGGACAAGAAGTTCTTGTGGTGCGATGCTTGCATGCGAGCTTCCAAATTCTCAAGCGTTTGACCACCGCTCCGTCCTCGTTCTTCCGATATCCATCGAAGTTTCGATATTTATTGCGATGCTTCTCGTCGAGGCCTCGGTTGTGTCCTTATGCAAGAAGGCAAGGTAGTGGCCTATGCATCAAGGCAATTGAGACCTCATGAGCTTAACTATCCTACCCATGATTTGGAGTTGGTCTGCTGTGATTCATGCACTTAAGATTTGGCGACATTACCTAATCGGTGTCGTTGTGAAGTGTATTCGGATCACAAAAGCCTCAAGTATTTGTTCACCCAACTCTGACTGAACCTCGGGCAAAGGAGGTGGTTGGAGTTGATCAAGGATTATGATATGGGTATTCACTACCATCCGAGCAAGGCTAATGTAGATTCTTGCGATCGCTTAGTCGTAAAGCGCATTGCAATGCCTTGTTTCACATGGGCGTCGGCCTACCCTTCGGAGGATTTCAGCGTCTCAACTTAAGTATAGTTGAGCATGGTTCCCTCATTGCCTTGGTTGTGCAACCAACCTTGGTGGATCGGATCAAGTCCGCTCGGCGATCGGATGATGGAGTGAGCCACATCAAGGAAAATGTCAAGAACGGGACAACCAAGTGCTTCTCGAGGACGAGCATGGTGTTGTGAGGTTCGGCAACGCCTTGTGGTTCCAAAGGTCATGGAGTTGCGGAATATGATCCTCCATGAAGCCCATGATTCACCTTTATCCATTCATCCGGGGCCACAAAGATGTATCAAGATCTCCGCCAGAGATTTTGGTGGACCCGAATGAAGAGGAGATCGCGAAGTTCGTTGTCGAGTCGCGGCGTATGTCGTCGTGTCAAGGCGAACATCGGCGTCAGCGAGGCTCGCTTGACCTTTGCCTATTCCGGAGTGGAAGTGGGATTCGATCGGGATGGATTTTATCACCGGTCTACCCAGTCGCCGAAGAAATGATGCCATTTGGGTCGTCATTGATCGGTTGACTAAAGTGGCTCATTTTCTTCGGTAAAGACCAAGATTCGTCCGATCGCCTAGCCGAGCTCTATGTCTCTAGGATTGTGAGCTTACATGGCGTCAAGAAGGCGATCGTTTACGATCGTGGCTCCATCTTCACTTCCCATTTACGCATAGCTCGCAAAGGCTATGGGAACCCGTCTTACCTTTAGCACGCATTTCACCCTCAAACCGATGGTCGGGCCGAGAGGGTCAACCAGGTTTTAGAGGACATGCTTCGTGCTTGTGTCCTTTCTATGGGAAGCATTGGGAGAAATGCTTACCATTCACGAAGTTTTCTTATAACAACGACTTCGGGCGGTCTCGGCATGGCACCTTCGAGGCCTTATCACGGGAGAAAGTGTAGAACCCGTTGAACTGGTCGAGACGGTGAGAGACCTCTCTTTGGCGGACTCAATCAATGAGGCCGCGCCAAGTCCGGCTTATTCGTGGCGTTTGCGCCAGCTCAATCGAGCAAAAGAGCTATGCGGATCGTCGGCGTCGTGAGTTGAGCTTTGAGCCCAATGACTTTGTTTATCTCAAAGTCTCTCCTTTGAAGGGCCATCAACGTTTGGCGTCAAGGGCAAGTTAGCTCCTCGATATGTCGGTCCCTACTGCGTTATCGAGAAGAAGGAGCTGTTGCCTACAAGTTGGAGTTGCCATCTGCACTTGAGGGGTACATAATGTTTTCCATGTATCCCACTAAAGAAGTGCCTCCGTGTTCCAAGCGAGGAAGCTCGTTGGAAACTCTCGATGTTCGGGAGGATTTGACCTATCGCGAGCACCTGTTCGCATACTCGATGAGTCTGAGCGAAGAACAAGGAATAAGACCATCAAGTTCTTTAAAGTTCGATTGGTCGAACCATTACGAGGATGAGGCTACTTGGGAAAGGGAAGATCGTCTGCGTCACGGACTATCCCTCTTTCTTCCCAGAGTGAGCCAAATCTCGGGGCGAGATTTTTGTAAGGAGGAGGTTTTGTAACATCCCAATTCTGAAAATGAGGGAAATTAAAACTTTTATTTATCTTTAGGTCCTTGAACCTTTTACGTAATTCTTGCAAAAGAATTATGGAAATAAAATCAAATCTCGGTTTAAACTCAAATCAAAAACCTCTGGACAAAAATCTTGTGCCAACATCTGTAAATATTTTTCCAAGGTTCTAGGGAAGCCTTGTGACCCCTCTGAATTTTCTCACAATTTTTAGAAATTGTTTGAATAGTTTTGGAGGCAAGTCAAACCAGTCAAAAAGCTGGTCAAACCCCAGCTTTCACCTCCTGCAAATTCTTGAGGAAACTTCATAGCCTGGAAATCTCTGAAAATTTTATGGGGGGTTAATCCTTAGGTTAGCAAGCTTCTGTAAAAATTTCATAAATTCTAGAGTTGAATTGCTATCTCTAGTAAATCCACAAAGTCCTCAGCTCTGTTTTTGAACCCAGTCAACCCTTGGACCAGGCACTGTTGCTTGGGCTCAAGCCAGCCTCGGGTCCAAGTCACTGGACTCGGTCCAACCAGCTAGCGCTGTCCCGAGCCCGTTCCTGTGCGCACGCGTTCTCGGCCCTCGGATTTTCATCGTGCGGCTCGTGTTTTCCCACTCAATCCAGCCCCAGTTCAAAGCCCGGGGGCAACCTCGATCGTTGGATCCACATCTGACGGCCATTACGATCTGGGTTGGGCTCCATCCTTTGGGCCCTTTTGAACCGAGCCGCTCCTCCTTTTCTTTCTCTGCCGGTGGCCCCTCTTGCGCTCCTGTTCTTCGTCCTCGCCGTCTCGGCCCCGGGGGCGAGCGCCGCAGAGCCATGGCGTGCGCTGGGTATGGGAGCAGGGCCCTGTCACTTGGCGAAGTCTTGTTGCATTTAATGCGTGCCAGGGAGCCCCAAAGTCTTCCCTTACCTGCCCCCCTTTTTCCCTCGGCGCCCATGGCAGCAGCCTTGACCGGGGCTTGTTGCCGTTGCTCACGTTTGTCTCTCTCGGCTACTTAAGCCCTCAAGCACCCTCCTTAGTATCCTTTCCACTCCTCGAGCTCTGGCTTGCCCTCTCCTTGCTTGCCGAGCTCCAGTTACCCCCCAAACCTAGTGGCCGCCATTACTAAAGCTTGGAGCTCCTCGGTGCCAGCTCCCTCCAGTGGTTTTTCTTCCTCCTCTCAGGCTTCAACTTGAGCTCCTCCCTCGGTGATCTTTAGCCCTAACTCTATTTTGGGTTACCTCTCTGGCGGCTTGAATTTGGAGTTCGGGTTTGGTCAGCAGTGAACACCCCTTTCTTCCTCAAGCCCGGGTGAGTGCTTCACTTCCTTAATGGTGGTTGTTGGACTATCCTTGTCTTTGTGTGGAAGCTTTAGTGATGACCCATGCTATCATTTTGGGCCTAGGCCACCGTTTCCCTCTCACCTTCCTCACTGTGAAGCAAGGTTCAAGTCACGGAGAAATCCGGCCATCCTTGCCTCCTCATCCTCAAGGTACCCTCTTATTAGTCCCTAGAGGTCGGGGCACCACTACCTTGAACCAAGCGGAGCTCATTTCTTTATTTTCATTGTTTTTGGCCAAATCGGTCACCGTCATCATCTCGGCTCATGGCGATTTATGCCACCACCGCCGGCGAGTCACCTCCATTGGGTCCGTGAGTATATGCGGACCCATTCATGTTCGGTTTCTTGTGGCGAGTCGATCGCCGTCGGCGGCTTCGAGGCGCCTTTGGGCCGATTGTCGGGACGAACATGAGGCGTCTTGAGCGCCATTAGGACATTGATCCAAGATTAATGGCGCTAATCATTGTGAGCGAGTAAATGAGGGTTAAACATTAATTGGTTGTCTTAAAATCCTCGAGTCACAAGCGTGGCCCCGCAGGTGATTACTCCACTTCGGTGCGCGTGCGCTAAGATCTGTGCGTGGCCAGCGCCACTTACAGGCGGGCCCCGGCGTTAAAACCCAGCTTTTTAGCACGCACGCGCCCCACCGTCGCTGTCGGGTGGGCCCTACCCATTTTTCTCTCTCCCAGCGGGCGTTTTGCACTTGGTTCTCTGTGGACCCTTTGATCTAGATCCGATGGTGGAAAACCTCTGGGCCGATCGGGCTGTGCTGTGCGGGGGCTGCGCGTGGGCCGTTAATGTTGAGATGAACGGCCCCGATAGCGCCACGCCTTATCTCTCAGTTTATTCTTTCTTTATTTCCCGGGAGGTTAATTTTACAACTAGAAATTGCAATAAACTTTGAAAAGGTATAACTATTTCATAATAATTTATTTTCGGTCGATTCCACTTTTGGTAATTCTTTTATTAACTCAACTTTAATCTAAAAATGTCTAGAAGATTAATATGACTCCAGAAAAGCATGAAATTAGATTTTAATCATTCTCAGCTTTATTAATTGTAATTGAATTCATGTTAAATGGTAAAATGCATAACAAATTCATTATGACTCCTTTTGAGATGAAATCAATTGTGTTAATTCTGTTGTTAACTATACTTTAATCTAAAAATGGTTTTAATCATGTTATAGTTACAAGAATGTCCAGAATTAACTTTAACCTTTCATAGGCTTTAATTGTTTCTCTAGAAATCATTGTAAATTGTAAAATGCATAACTAATGCTCTGTAATTTTTTTTTGAGTGAATCCAACTTTGTTGGGTTCCTCTTAATATGAACTTACTAGGAAAATTATAATTGAACATGTTACTGTTTTCAGAAAGAATAATGATGCATTATAATTTTGTTCAAGTTCTTGTCTTGAAAAATTGTAGAAGTTGCAATGTAACTCCAAAAGAGTTGAAACCACTTCCATTAGTCTTAGAATGTCATTACCTATCTACCATAAAAATTTCATGTCCAGAAGACCTCCAGAAAATATTTTATGAACAGTAACCCTTTTAATTTGATTGTGATTCTTCTGGCCGAATTGAACTGTTTTCACCATATCTTTTGCATTAAGAATCCAAATCAGTTGATTCTTGTTTCTATATTCATGTTAAATCAATACCTTGCTGCTATAAAAATTTCAAATCATTCGGAGAAACTTTGCTGTTGGGTCTTGTTGCTTTTCTTTATTCTTATCGACTCTTTATCGCCTTTTCGTTAGGGTTCGACATTTGTGGTAATCCGAGAACGATCCTCCGCAACAAAGTGACCCTCAACAGCCAGGCAAGCAGTTTGACCATGATTCATCCTATATTTGCAAGTCTATTATATTGCTTAAACTCTATGTATGCATTGCTACTTTGTTTTAAATTATGGTTAGTGAATCCTATAGTTGCACAATCTGTAGGGATGCCATGTCTTTACTACCTTACGCCTAGGTTCTTGGCTGTGGTTTGAGCTCGTCGGATGAGCTCATATCACTTAGTAGATTGCGACTTGAAATGCTTAGCAATGCTTAGATAACGGTAGAAATGGGCGGTTGTCGACATTATGTCGATGACCTTGATCACACTAAAATTATTATTCCATTATGTCCATCTTGTGCTTTGTTAATTTGTAAATACAAAATCTGAAAATAAATGTGTGGATTGGACTTGGGCATATTGGATGGATGGTGTGGTTTTTGGATGTGGTGGTATGCTGAGTCAACAAGGACCGAATTCTTGCGCCATTGATCCAAGCAATTATGCGTACTAACCATGCGAGGGCATATGGAACCCTCTTGACTAAGTACTCTAGGAGGTGTTAACTATGAGCTGCTTTCGGTTGGTGTGTTTTAAATGAAAACGTATATGTATAGTGTGGGAGGGAACATTAGCTTCGGCTAGGTCGTCTAATGTCTCTTTCTCCCGTGGGTTGTGCGGACTCGTAATTAGCATTATCCTTTGGAAAGGTCTCGTAGGACTTAGCCGTGCAAAGACACCTTCGGAAGTGTGCGTAAAGGAAAGGCGATGCAGGCGTGTGGATGCAGTGGTACACCTGCAGGGATAAAACTATTGAATAGCCTCGTCCCTAGGTTATGGACACGCTTGGTTATTTCCGTAAGAATTAGACTACAACCTTTAATTAAAATTTGACATGGGTGGTATGAGCGGGGAGTTCATGCTATTGTTGTGGTGACTATTGGGTTAGTCACTTCGTGATTGTTGTTGTCATCTACTTATTGTTATTATCGTTGTCAAACTTGATGTTTGAATGTTAAAACAGATTTGACAACTTGCCTTTAAATGTATTACCTTATTGCAAATAAATGTTGCTTTATGCTAAATGAGACATACAACCTCCACTTACATAAAGCTTGCATGTAGCATATGTTATAGGCCTGTTATCTTACGTAAGTCTTGCGGAGTACTTTATGTACTCATCGCCCGTGGTTGTGGCATTTTGTGGCTATTGTTGCAGAGGAAGGGGTGAGCCCCAAGAGCCTCTCTTTGTGCTACGTGTTGCGCTTTCTTGACGACTAGCTTGGCGGTCGGTCGATGCCTAGGGGTTAAGGCACACCGATTGGCTTTGTGTTATAGCCATCTTTATGGCACTTTTGCTTCATTGTTATCTTTTAGAATTGTTGCTATTTGGCCTAAGGGCCCTCTTTTGTAATAGCTATTCCATATTAACATTAACTTCGGTTTGTTGCTTATGTACTATGTGTTGTATGGAATTGATACATTCTTTTGTTGTGAGGTATGTATCTTGCATTCGGGAAGTATACATCTCTCGAGACCGGTTTATTTGGTTGATAATACTAGGGTCAATTGGATGACTAAGTATTATGAGCCTAATAAATCCGGGTGCTCACAAAACTAACATCGCGAACATCGCAAAATTAGACGAATGACATTCTGGATTTTTCCAAAAAAATTTTAAATATAGAAATTAAGCTCAAAAAATTATACTTTTTTTTGAAGTCTCCCGACACAGTTTAATTGCTTGTGTATTTTTTTCAAAACTTTATACGTTATGATTTTGTCTCTAAAATTCATTTAAGTATACTGTTTGTAGGAATTTTATAATATATAAAATTAGGTCAAAATATTATGAATTTTCTTTTTAGGCTCCTTAAATAGTGCGCTTGATTGTGTAATTTTTTGGAATTTTACAAAATTAAGTAATGCAATTTCATAATGTCCACTCTGTGAGAGTCTAATATTTCATAATGTAAGGACATTATGAAATTGTATTAATTAATTTTTTAAAAATTCTAGAAAAATTACACAATCAAGCACACTATGTAAGGAGCCTGAAAAACAAAATTCATAACATTTGGACCTCATTTTATATATTATAAAATTTCTACAAACAGTATACTTAAATGAATTTTAGAGACAAATTCAGAAAGTATAAAGTTTTGAAAAAAATACACAGCAATTAAACTGTGTCGGGAGACTCCACAAAAAAATATATAATTTTTTGAGCTCAATTTCTATATTTAAATTTTTTTGGAAAAATCCAGAATGTCATTCGTCTAATTTTGCGATGTTCGCGATGTTAGTTTCCAACCCGAGACGGACGGAGTGTCATTCCTATAAATACGCTCTAACGCGATGTTACTGAACTAATTTCCCCAATGAATAAATATATATAGGTGCAGCACCATGTCACTTTTGGTCCAAGACAAGCAAGCAGTTCGAGCGGGACCCGTTTTGGAATCCAGTTTGGCCTCCAGAATCAGCCTGACAGCACCAACTTAAAACAGGCGTAACTTTTACATACGGAGTCTGTTGGAGGTCCATGAATACTTGATGGAAAGCATATTTCGGCCTCTTTCCAACGGATCTAGCCTCGCCTCTAAATTCCTTCTGGGCTGATCGCAATCATCAAAAGAAGACGTCATATCACTTGTTTGGGCCAAACTGGGCCTTGTAATCATACTGAACATGGCCCATCTGCCGGTGGCCCAACCGGGGCGCGGTTACTGTTCACCACAACCTTTTAGTACCACACCGCTAGTTCTTTAGTTTTGTGGCTCCTCGTTCCCTATTTAAGGAGGCCACACCCCCCTTTAGTTTTCTTGGATTTTGTTGAGTTAAAAGTTAGCATTGCTGCAACTTTGTGTATTGGCTTGTGTCGGCTAGACCAACCTTAATACCACTATCAAAATCCCAAATTCAATATTTCAATCTTTATTCGCAATTTCAGATTGGTTTATCTTGTTCTTGCGTGCTTCTTCGATGTATGCAGGAATCGACCTTCGTGGTCAGGTCAACTGGGTATTCGTGCACGGTTGATAACGACTAGTCAATCAGTTCAGCGATTGCGTGGTTTTGAGCCTTGCGCGTTCGTAGCCAGGATCGTCAGGGTTGAGCGACACCTACCGGACTTATCGTTCTCATCGAAAGATCGGGCCAACAAATAGAACCTTAGGGTTCATCAGGTGGTATCAAAGCTTCAATTCATCGGTGAGAAATTTTTTTTTCCTACAGTCCAAGTAGCCAAAATTAAAAAAAAGGTTTAGTTCATCGTCCAAGCCAATTTGTGCCTTTGCAATTTTTCTTTTTAGTTTTGCTTTGTTGAATTGTCGTTGCATCGTCGAGTCTTGGTTCTGGTTTTCCTGTCTAGATTGGTTTAGTTTACGGTTTCTTGTCGTTCGTCTAGTCTGTCGAAGAGATACGGAAAAACAAATATATATCATATCGGTTCATCATCTCCATCACGCGGTCGTCGGCCCAAGGGTTCGTGCGTGCGCCGTATCGGTCAAAATGCACAACGATCTGCCGAGACAAGCGCCGGACGTGGAGACCGAGCCAAGCACCGAGACCATCATTGCATGCGGCCGCGTGATCGAATTGAAAGCAGCAGAACACACACAAAAAAAAACAACCCAGATCTGCCGCCGCCTCCACCATCAGAGCCCGCACAGCCCGCGCCCGTGGTCGCTGGCCTGCTCCGCCGCACCGCCAGATTTTTTTTAGTGGGAGAAGAGAACCTGGGCCTCCGGCCCACGATGACTTGGCACAATTGGGCCAGCATTCAGGGGGACAAGGGGGCAGCAGCAACCCTAAGCCACCCCCCTGCCCTGCGCCTCCACTTCTCCCCCTCCCAGTCGCCACCCTCCTGAAGCGCCTCCCCTGCTGCCTTCACCCCTTGCAGCCATTGCCACTAGCGACCCCACCACATCCGATGTGGTATTGGCGACGCCCACCTTCTACCATCACCTCCTCCACTATAGACCACTGTCACCATCCTTCTCCTTTCTTCTACATGATCGTCGTCATTCCAGCATTCTTAGGACATCGTTGTCCATTCCAGACCCCAAAAATGGAGTACCCATCCTCGACAATATGAGATGCACAAACCATATTTTTCTCACCTCGACCGGTGTCACCGACATCGAGCCATCTCTCTCTCCGTCACAAAGCTCCTCGTCATTGTGTTCCCATGATTATCATCCACCGCTCTCTACTTCGTACTTCCGAAGAACACGGTGTGCACCAGCCATCGTCGAAGCCCCACCGCAATGGCACGCCGTTGTGACGCCTCCCCGTCCTCTGCTCAAGCTTGAAAAACAAGATAAGCGGTCTTGAGCGAACCTTTGTCTTTGAAGTGGTTGAACTGCACTTTGAGTCGAGCCTAACCGAGACAGGCTCTAGTTGGTTGAGCATATTAAAGTACCCCTGTGCCCATATTAAAGTCCTAGAAGCTAAGGCCAAACGTTTACACCCCGATTTTTAGAATCAGGATGTTAATATTTAATTTGACAATCTATTAAATTTTTTACTGTGTTTTAAATTTTTTCTGGTGTTTAATTAAAATGTTGTTTCTAAAATCAAATTGAATCAATTAAAAGGTTGCATTTTAGTTATATCAAATTGTTGAAAGACCACTTTTCAAAAATGTTGTCGTCATGCATACGTTAGTATCGCCACTATATTTTCCGGTTTGACCGACCGCAGGCGAGACGCCTGCGTGTCCTTTCTTTCCTGTCATCTCTCCCTTTTTCCGTATCTACTAACTCCATTCGCTTCTCCCCTTTAAATCTCATCCAAAAACTCAAAACCAAGCCACACATGTTATACCACCACAGTCGTCATCACATGACCAACACAATTCTGCAATTTGTTTGTCACATGCATGGTAGTCTGAGCAAATTTGCGAGAGGAGAAAAGAAGTAGCAGATAAAATACCTGCGTGTCCATTTATTTTCTCCAACTTCTCTCCTCGCAATCACAATCAAAAACCAAAAATCGTGCAACGCATGTTACACCGTTGCGATTATTGTCTCGAGAGTGTTTCATTTTAGTGGTTAGTTCGCGCATGCGAGTTCGTTTGAGTGAGTTGGAGAAAAGGAGGAAGAAAAACACTGCTATTTATTCCACTGTCATTTTTCCCTATTCACCCACCACCATTTCCTTTTCTCACTCCACACTGCCAACTCCATGCAACCCAGAAAGCCCCATACACTACCATTGTTTTTGCTCCCAAACGATTCACCAGAGCTATTCAATCCCCTCCCTACACAACCAACTTTCCTCATTTCTTTATCTAGCACTCATTTCTCTCCCCTGCCATCTCTTTCTTTACCCAAGAGAGCAACCTCACTGTCCATTTCTTGCCTCAGCCGAACAAGCCACATGCACTGCCATTGCTTCATCCTCAACCCAAACAACACACTGCATTATTTCCTTTCACCCCAATCGAATCACTCAGCATTTCTTCTCAGCCGAACACCCTGATGTCCACTACCATCTCAATCTCCATCCCCATTTCCTTAATGCCCAGCCAACAGAGCAATCACCCCACTTCATTTCACCTCTCACACCATGTCCTTGTCCCCCAACATATACTCTTTTCATTTCTTTCTCCAACACATGAGCACAAGTCATATCTTTTCTTCTCTCCTCACAATCACAGTCAAAACACAAAACCAATCCTTGCATGCTACACCATTGCAATCCTCATCACATTAGCTGTCCATTTATCCAAGATTTTTTCGCATGCATCACCGTTTGAGCAATTTCATGAGAGGAGGAGAAGTGGTAGTGGCGCTGCCGGTTTGACTAGCGGCGGCGAAAGCAATGGCTAGCGGACGTGGCGCGACCCATCGAACAAGTGGCATCCTTGGTGGCGTGGCTCTAGCGGCTGCCCCATCTTGCGGCGGCTCGGGTGAAATTTGGCGCAAAGCGGAGTGGTGAACTGCAGCAGCCTTCTGGCCGCGGCGTCGTGAGCCAGTAGCGCGAGCGAGCTGGTTAAGCCTGTCTTGAGGTGGCGCGGCTAGCACGCGCATCTGCAGCGACGAAGCGAGATGAGGCGCTGCGATGGCGGCTCGGCAACCTGGCGCCAGGCAGCATGGCGGCCAGAGCGCAATGACGCTGTGGGAGCCAAGCGCGCAGTGTTAGCAAGGGCTGCCGCCCAAGCCCGGCGTGCCGCACGCAATGTAAGCAAGCACATTATAACGACGACCGGGAGCACCGGAGGGTTCTTCCATGACCACCGGAGGTCATAAAGCGCTGGAGGGTGGGAAGTCCTCTAAGAACACCGGAGGTCCTCGGGACCACGGGAGGTCTTCAAGACCACCGGATGTCTGGACTCGTGCCTGAGCTAGTCCCAAGATCAACACGCTAGCTCGCATAGGATTACAAATGGTGACATCACATGCATACAACAAACTCAAAGATGAAGCAGACAAATTAATATTTGTAGACAAAAGACCTTATGGTCAAGCTTGTTTACAGGGGTGCCACGCAGGGCGAACAACAAAAAGAACACTTGCAGCGGAAAGCAAAATACAACGCGGGCCACTCGGCGAGCCACAGCTATCGAGTGGAGGACATCCCCTAGTCCACGAGGTCTTCAACGAACTCCTCCTCATAGTGCACGGAGCACCCGGGGAGGTCTTCGGCTACTGATTAACTAGAGGGCACAAGCTATAAGTACTTTGAATGTACTCAGCAAGCCATAGAGAAAATGGATGCAATAACGTTTATGCAAGGCTTGACAAAGAAAGCTGTATGGTTAGTTTGCATAAAGCAGCATTTAACAGAAATATAATAAGTAGATTGCAAAGCATAAGTTGAAAAGATAATAGATAAGTAAACAAATTCATTGGAAACATCACACGACCATCCAGCTGTGTGCCCAGACTACTCACGACCACCCAGTCATAAGCCAACCCACTCGGAACCAAACCCAACTTTTTAGAAAGCTCTACCCCTTGCGTGAAAGAACCAGGCATGTCCATTACCGAGGACGCGGCTATTTGAATAGATTTTACACTCTGCAGAGGTTGTGCACTTTACCCACAAGACACGAAGTCCCCTAGCTGGTTCGGCATGGCCAACGCCACTGCTCACTTCCTTTGGTAAGCAGACTAGAGCTCGTGACAGGGCCTTTACAAAGGTCAGTTCAGACTTGGTTCTGCCCACTGAGGATTCGCTTTAAAGGGCCCCCTCTTGCGCCATTAGACAACCACGACAGAACCGCATCAGGACCTCACTAATTAGTTGGCCAGGACCACCCCATTATGGACTTGTGGTTGCACCGGAATGACCCAGATCAATGGCGTACAAAGTTAAGTCCTTAGTTGGCTGTTCAGGTGAGACATTCCACAATCCAGTGTGCACAAGGCTCCCACTACTCACTACCACCCACTCGCCCGAGCATAAAATATTTTCTGGTTCAACCCGACCAAACGACCATTCAGGTCATGGCACACAAATTTTAACAATAGAGGCATTGCCTCAGTTCCATAGCTCATTAGTCAAGTTCAACATTCTTTGAGTCATGAGTTTGCGAGACTGATCGTCTACTAGAGCATGGCTAAGCAATAAAACGCACCCATGTTGGTATACAAAGACATAACCAACTAAGATAACCCAACCTACGGATATCCAAGGGTACATGCCAACATGTTGTATTCAATCATACCAAGGAGTCATACTGGCAAGTGGCGATTAACTACTCCCAAAACCGTTTTCCTATAAAACTAGCCATGCATGTTTAAAGCAAAACAATATACTTTTTGCAAAATGGGTTCAATATGATCAAAGGCTTATGACTTGCCTTCACTGATGAACGGAGGGTCTTCTGCTAAGAAAACTGGGTCCAGGGGGTCTTTGGAACAGCCGGATCCTACACGTTTTCGAAAAGAGCCAAGTCAACTAAACAACTTCAAAAGAGAACCAAAGGACTCACCAAACCAGAGCTGAAAGAAAACAAAGATTTTAACGAAGGAAAGAGGTGGAACCGCTTCAAAAGAGAGCTTGAACAATGGTGGCCGGGAGAGCAAATGAGAGAGAGTGAGATGGAGCAAAAAGAAGGGCAAAAATGGGGGCCCCGGGCAACCGGATGAGGCGGTGAAACTCACGGGGGCTCGGTGGGTTTAGCGGAGGCAACGGCATTAAATCGCGACGTCGCTCTGAGGCAAAGAAAATTACGTCGTCTGTTGTCGATGAACACACTGCTCGCATTACGCTTCTATTTTGTTCATATTTACGCTACATTAACTATGACAAGTGCCTTCATATTTCTGTTCTGTTCAGTTTTTAGTACTTCAATGTTTATTTCTGATTATTTGACCTCTTGTTATTAGCATGTCGATCTTACAATTGCGAAATGTGAAGAATTGATATGGCCATACAAAGGCTACAAATTGATTGGTCATGCAGTAGGAGCTAATATTGCGTGGCTATCAACTTATGTACGGTGCTCCTTTTAGTTTTGTTACTTAAAAACTGTGATTTTGTTTCTTCCTAATGGTGCATTAATGGATTCCCATTTTTCATTGTAGGTTGATAAGATAAATGGATGATGCTATGGATGATATGTTGAATGCAAGGTGGAGAATGGTGATGTTCAAGCAAAATATTTGTATCATGTCTTATGTGGATGGTTCTCTATATATGTAATGCAACAATTTCTTTTTAATATATAAGTGTTCTTTTTTACCATGCTACGACCGATAATGATTTGTTTTTTACTTTGACTTCTACATCCTTATAATCGTTGTTTCTATGCGCTGTGAAAATATAATTATATCTATTGTCAAAATAGTAAAAGTCATCTATGCATGGTAAGTAGCAACGCATACAAGTGTAGTTACAACTTGACTATATCCGTTGCTACTTCACAACGCCTTTTCATATCTATTACCAATGCTTGTTTATCCGTTGTAACAGACCCTCGCAACAGCCTCAATGACAACGCATATTAAAAGCGTTGGTATAGACCGTACCAACACTTATTTGGATTTTTACCAACGCATATATGCGTTCGCAAAAGGGTGTTCATCTTGTAGTGAGGTTGCAAAAGTCCAAGATAGAGAGATTGTTTGCAATGCTTAAGCTAGTTGGTGTATTTGCCTGCTATGAAACTGGCATTGTACACATTTTTTAACCAACTCTTTGGCATCTAGAGAGCTGTTGGCCAGTAAAATCCTTGTCGAAAGGCTTTTTCGACCAACGTTCTGTAGGAAGCATGAGTTCCACAGATGCCCCCGTGTATGTCGTGAAGGAGGCTTAGTCCTTCTCTCTGCGATATGCATCGCATGAGTACCCCTTGAGTGCCTCGTTTGTAGAGGACTCCTTTGACCAAAGTATACATTTTTGGCCTTTCGGGATAAACGATCTGCCTCGAGATCATCATCGGGTACGAAACCCGTCTGAAGATACTCATAGATGGGACGCATCTAGGTATCCTCGTATTCTAGAGAGGCTATCTCAATAGGAGGTGTCTCTGGTGTTTCAACCAGAGACGGCTTCTGGAGCTGTTCCAGGAAAACTCCTTTTGGTACTTGTGATCGGGAAGAAGCTATTCGAGCAAGCTGGTCTGCGAGTAAATTATCCTTTCGAGGGATGAATTGCACCTTGAAACCGAAAAAATGTTTTTGAAGCTTTCGAACCTCCGATAAGTACCGAGACATGGTCGGATTAGAACACTGGTACTCTTTTCCAACTTGATTCACAACAAGTTGAGAGTCTCCTCTCACGAGTAGTCGTCGAATCGCGAGCGCTTTCGCGGCTCGTATGCCAGCCAGCAAACCATCGTACTCTGCCACGTTGTTAGTGGCCTGAAAGTTTAATTGAATGGCATACTTTAAGGTCTCTCCATTAGGAGATTCTTGGACTACCCCAGCCCCCGAGCCACTTAAAGTAAGTGACCCGTCAAAGTACATCGTCCACAGGTCGTGAGAATCGTACTGAGGATCCTAAACAGGTTCAGGATTTGTCCATTCGGCGACAAAGTCTGCCAAGATCTGGGATTTAATGGCCGTTCGGGACACGAAATGGAGGTCGAACTCCCCAAGTTCTACTGACCATTTTGACATGCGTCCCGCTGCTTCCCTATTCTGGAGGATCACTCTCAAGGGAAACTCAGACGGCATAATTATCTTGTACACCTGAAAATATTGTCGTAGTTTCCTCGAAAACATGAGGAGAGCATAGAGAAGTTTTTGGACCTGAGGGTAACGCTCCTTAGGACCGTGTAAGGAACTGTGCAAAACTTCACTTACGTAGTAAACTTGTCGTTGGATGTTTTCACGATCTACGACTAGTACTGCGCTCACTGCTTGTGGTGTGGCAGCTAGATAAATTAAGAGCGTCTCTTCTGGTTTCGGAGAAACCAAAACTGGAGCACTCATAAGATATCTCTTGACATCCTCAAAGACAGTGTTTGCCTCTTCCGACCACTCGAAACCCTCGTGCTTCCTTAGAAGTTTGAAGAAAGGTAGCCTTTTTTCTCCCAGTCGTGCGATGAAACGACTTAAAGCCGCCATGCATTCTATGAGTTTCTGGACTTCTTACTTCGTGGTTGGAGGGCGCATTTTCATGATAGCCTTTATCTTTTCGGGATTTGCTTCGATCCCTCGTACAGAGACCAGGAATCCAAGTAATTTTCCCGAAGAGACTCCAAACACACATTTCTCAGGATTGAGTTTCAGGCGGTGTTTTTTGAGGTTGTCGAATGTCTCCTGCAAGTCTGAAACATGATCAAGCCATTTGATGCTTTTTACGACTAGATCGTCAACATAGGCTTCCAAATTTTGACCTAGCTGAGGTGAAAGAGTCGATTGCATCAAGCGTTGAAAAGAAGCGCCAGCATTTTTGAGACCAAATGGCATTTTGACATAACAAAAAGTACCAAATGGAGTAATAAATACGGTCTTTTCTTCATCTTCTAGACACATATTAATCTGATGGTAGCCAAAATATGCATCTAGAAAACTTAATGTTTCGCAACCAACAGTAGAGTCTACCAACTGATCGATACGAGGTAAAAGGAAATCATCTTTTGGACAAGCTTTATTAAGATCAGTGAAGTCTACACACATTCTCCACTTGCCGTTAGACTTCCTAACCATTACAGGGTTGGCCAACCACTCCGGGTGGTCGACTTCTCTTATAAAGCCTACTTTAAGTAGCTTGTCCAATTCTGACCTTATTGCATCTCATCGACCAGGGGCAAATCTCCGTAATTTTTGTTTTAGGAGTACTTTGTCAAGCCGTAGAGCTAGCCTATGCTCGATCACTTCCCTGGGGACTCCGGGCATGTCGGATGCTTGCGACGCGAAGACATCTGCGTTTGCCTAGAGGAAAGCAATGAGGGCGTCTTCCTATTTTGGGTCGAAAGTATCCCCGATGCGAACAGTCTTCGAGGGCTCCTCTGAATCCAGGGGAACCTCTCTGACTTGGTCGTTCGGCTTAGGTGAAGCATTAGGCTTCGACTGCTTGGTTGAGGGTTGCCCTTTTTCTTCCTGAGTTGACATCTAACCAACCATCTCGAGGGATCGACGGTCACACATATGTGCCATCTTCTTATCACAATGAATTGTGATTACTCCTTTGGGACCTAGCATCTTAAGACATTGATACCCATAATGAGTTGCCATTAAGAATTTTGCCAAAGCTGGTCGTCCGAGTATGGCGTTATATGTCGTATCAAAATCGACCACATCAAAGGAGATCTTCTCCGTCCTGAAATTACTTGGTGACCAAATGTTAAAGGAAGATAAACTTGACCAATAGGTTTGGCCGAAGACCCCGGTACGATACCATGAAAAGAGTATCATACCGGTCTTACCTTGGTCTTGGGTACTTGCATCTCGTTCTGGGTACTCGTAAACAGAATTTTTAACGATCTACCACCATCAATCAATACTCGATTTACTCGACAGTTGTTGATGGTGGGTTCGACTACGATCGGAAAGCAACCTGGTCGAGTGGAAGGGATCGGGTAGCTAGTCACCCTTCTCAAACGAGATGGTGACTTCGACCACTTCGGTAACTTATTGACAAGAGGAGGGTCAATGGAGTTTATTTGCATTAAGCAAGGATGAGCACAGCTTCCGTGCTCGCAAGTTACACCCAATAACAGAGTTAATGCATGCATGGATATAACAAAGGAAGGCTTATAGGGTCATTTGTGCAAAAGCAATATTTGACATGTTAAATACAATACTAAGTTCAAAAGCTCAAATTTTACATTAACTAAAATTAAGTTTTAACTGAATTAATAAAGCTAGCGTAGGCACCAACCTAACACTAACTTAAACACGGGCACCAACCCAGGGCTTCAACCCATAACTTTTCTCATGGGCACCCATCCATGTCAAAACTGTTTTACAAAACATTTTGAAAACAAAATCAAAGTCTAACTTTGAGTGGCTTTGCTAAGCATGTCCATGACCGTGGACATGGCTATTCGAATAATTCTTAACACTCTGAAGAGGTTGTATAGCTATACCCACAAGAGATAATCAACTTATACTGTCCGCTCACACACTTCCGTAGGTGTGCGACTAAGTGATTATCACGAGACCTTTACAATGCTTCATCCCACCGTGGTCCTACCTCGCTAAGGTTTCACTTCCACTGGGTTAACCACCTGCCGAATTCAAGCCCCCTCTTGCGCCATGTGGGAATACATAAAAGTAGGTCATTCTGACACCCACACATCAACATGGCACAACCACAATGGAATTTTGCAAATTAATTAGCCAAGTCTGTCCCATACCACACTTGTGGTAGTACAGTGGGGCATAGCAAAATACGCTCGAAGACCGGTCCTTAACTGACTTGGGCAACTTCTAAAAACCCTGGATCTTAATCCTACCCAGATTAAGCCCGTGCATAAACCTACACCCACCAACCTTCCATTTTGCACAAGTCCAAACCATCATTTAATTTTATTTTATTTTTCAAAGTATTTGTAAACTCCCATAACACACCAATGGCATGGATACAATTTAAACAACATTTGATTATTAGCTGAAATTCCCAAATCAATTATTTCAGGTCTAAGCATTGCTAAGCACAATTTGTCTCAAAATGTTCTAGTTTATACTATTGCATAAACTAGATTTTCATCTAAGGTGTCAAGGTAGGTTTATTTTAATGTCAAGATTTGGATGTACAAAGGAATTAGGCATAACTATAATTTTAAAAACAGGTATTTAAATTAGACTGAATAGAAATAAGCATGCAATAACAATTTAAAATAGAATTTAAATAATTTGAAATAATGGGATCAAATATGATCAAAGATGTCACTTGCCTTGTTCAATTAGTTGTTCTCAAACGGCACCGAAATCTGACTCTCCGAAGTCATCGAAATCTATACGTGAAAATAAGCTAAATTCAAACAAAATTCAAATGAACTCCAAATTAAATAATTTTAGTTTAGTTAGCTAGATATTGAATTTATATGAATTTATAAATTTGAATCGACGAAATCGGAGTTCGTATGAAGGAGAACGAATCCCGGGAAGTTTTGAAATTACATGAACCGAAGGAATTAGGAATTTCTGAATTATTGGATTTATTGTTCCAAGGGAAAATCGAATTAATGCGTCATGATGACGTCATTGGCTGATTTTCGTTCGGTTGAAAAAATCCTGCCACGTCAGCGATGACGTGGCGACACGGGGTTGCCACGTAGGCAAAAAATGGCGACGTGGCGCCGGGTGGCACCGAGGTGGTGCCCATGTGGCGGTGCCACATCAGCGAAAACCGGTGGCGCTCTCAGCCCCAGGGTCGCCGGCGTTGGGCGGCATGGCGACGGCCGGCGAGGGCACCATCGGAAAGAGTGAACCGCGAGGATCCTAGTTATTACCTTGTGGTGGTCGGGTGCGAAGGGGACGGCGGCGGCGGCGGCGAGCAGAACGGTGGCGGCGAGATCGGGATTGCGGCGGCGGTGGAGCTTCGTCGGTCTTGGGCTCAGGTGAGTGCAAGCACCGGGTCGGCGGTCGCGTGGAGATGTCGAATCCAGGTTTGGTGGTGGCAATGCAGCTTGGACGCGCCGACGTCGACGAAGAAAGCTCGCCCGGCCGAAAAACCTCAACTACGAAATACGGCGAAATGAAGAGGGGATTGAGGGGGAAATGGTGTTGGAGCATCTCGCACCCAGTGCTCCCTTTATAGGGGCCAGGGAGGTTGAGGGGAGGAGATCGAGCACGAGATGCTCGGCGGCGATTTCGACGGTCGTTGGTGAACGAGCACGTGATGGATGGGGAAACGGCCCGAAATGAGGGAGGCGAAGATCGTGGGTTTGAATGCGCATGCTCATTCAAAGAGCAGAAGAATCTTTGGCAGTGATTGTGGAGCTCGTGAAGGCCACTAATGGCGGCTTGCGCACGGGCGAAACGAAGAAGAAGATGGGGAGGAAGAAAAGAGATGCGCGCTGATGGGTGGACCCGCGTGGGCAGTGAGGGAGAGGAAGAGAGGAGCGGCGAGCGTTGGATTTAGATCCAATGGTCGGATGGAGCGCGTGTGGTAGAGCGGCCGAGCGACCGCGCGCATGGGGAGAAATGGGCCGCGATTTTGGGTTTCGGCCCAGAACAACAAAGGGATTTCAAATGATTTAAGATTTTAAATAACTCAATTAATTCAAAAATGCTTTAGAAAATAGCAAATAAAATCCAAAAAATCTAGAAAAATTCACAAAAATTCCTAGAGTTATTTTGGACTTAAATAAAATAATTCAACTTATAATCAGTAATACATTTTGCACATAATTTATTTTGGCTTTGAAATAATTAAGGAAAAGCTTTTAAAATCGAGAAAATTCTAGAAATTAATTAAAATTTTATTTTTCAATTTAAATCAAATAAAACTTCAAAAATTTCAATAAATTTTATTTTTGACTTTTAAAACTTCAGAAATTAAAATAAAGCAATAAAACTCTTTTAAATTGAGAAAATCCAATAAAATAATAACTTTATTAATTTTTATTTTGGTAACAGAACTTTGGGATGTTACAGACCACTAGCTTGCCCTACCTCTTCAAGGGTAGGACGTGGTCCTTTGGTGTTGTAGTAGTCCTCGAGTTTTCGTTGGAAAACTCGGCAGTTGCGAAGGTCATGTCCTTCCTTTTTATGGAAAGGGCACCACCTAAGCTTGTCATTCTTCTGTTCAGAACGCTTACCTTTGCCTTGATCGGAGTATTGTTTGCAAATTCGTGGTTCCTTATCACTTACGGCCAAGACCTCCTTAGAACCATTGGCTTGAGGCTTTTGGCCTTTCACCTTGTTCTTGGATTTCTTGGCCTTTTTGTCCTTCTTGCTACTTTCGCCGGCCGCTTTAGGATGCTTGCCATCTCGATCGATGATTTTGGTCCACTCGACTGCTTCAAAGAGACGATCAGCGTCCGATCGACCATCTCGAAGAGTTCAAAGAACGATAGCTAGAGGATTCAAGATGATGTCTTCTATGATTCTTCTGCTGCGGGCTCCCTGCTTGAAGGCTCGGATAACAGATGAGTCAGAAACCTTAGGAATTGAATTACGAACCTGACTAAAATACTTGATGAATTGGCGTAATATCTTGTGGTCATTTTGTCTTATCCTATGCAGGTCGTCCTCCTTCCCGGGGCGATGGTAGGTGCCCTAGAAATTGGCTAGTAGAAGGTCGCAGAGGTGTTGCCATGAGTAGAACGACTCGAGCAGTTGGTTTAACAACCACGATCAAGCGGACCCTTCAAGCACAATTGGAAGGTAATTCGCCATGATGCGCTCTCCTCCTTCTGCTGCTCGGACAGTGGTCGTGTAGATCTGAAGAAACTCGACGAGATTTTGAGACCCATCAAACTTCTTCATGTTCCCTGGTCGAAACTGCGGCGGCCAGTGAACTGCTTGGAGGTCAGGCGAGAATGCCCGGCAACCGGTAATCACATCGTAATGCCTTCTTCACAAGAAAGAGGGGTTGATGTCGCCAGGCGATCATTCACGACGATACCCAGCAATGGGTGAATCTGACTTATGACAAGTCTCGATCCTACGAGGGTAATACTCCTCATATTTTGTCTGTTGTTGCAGACCTCTGGGTCGGAGTGGCGAATGATCACCTCTCGTCGGAGCTTTTTGATCATCAAGCGTTCGTGGAACCCTTTTTTGGTTTGGGGAACGATGCAACTTGCGGCGATCTCCATGCGGTGAGTTAGTCGAACGACTGGAAGCTGACGGAGCCGTACTGCTACGACTTCTAGAATGATGTCGGTGAGGACGCTCGAGTTTGCTCATCGTACTTCGTAGCCTTCGTGCGATCTCTTCGGCAAAAAGGTCGTAACTAGGCGCTCGGGCGAGTTCTCGAGATGGGTTCTCGAGTAGATCATTGATATGTTGGAGTTCTTGAACTTTTTCCGACTGGTATTGAGTGCGCCTAGGCAAATTTCTCTGAGCTGCAATTTGTTTCCGTCGGGTTGTTTCAGAATCGTCTATACCTGATCCTTGAGCTTGCCTTAGTGAAGTGCGATGATCTCAAGGATTTCCCGCACGCTCATCAAAGTATTGACTCTGCTCATCGCCGGAGGTGTCCTTGCCATTGCCACGAGCGGTCGTAGGGTATGATTGTCGGGCAGCGTCCTCAGTCCTGCCTCTAGGAGAGTATTTGCTACATGAGGGAAGGATGAAGACCTCCCATTGATGACCTCCACTTGCGCTTGAGGCTTCCTCGCTTGAGGAGTAGTCAAATGACACCATCTGGCGACTTGGAGTAAACCCCTCAGAAAGGGGAATCCCAGGTTATAGTCATCTCCGTCCGTAGGTGAGCCCTGCGTTGGGATGGTCGAACTCGCAAGAGAAGCATGTTTGATCGCATCCTTGGCTGGGTTAACCGAAGAGAGAGGACCATCATATGCTGATGAAGGTCTAGAATTATGACTTCCAAGACTTGCCGTGCCAGGTCGGACTGCCTCAGATGGACTTGAACATTTGGAGGGAGAACCCTCGCCATGCTCTAAGCCTGCCTTAGGACAGCTCTCGTTGTGGTCGGATGGACCATTGCCCTCTGAGGAAGCTGGTTCCTTATCTGGACGTATCGTTGTGGGGGATAAGAATCCCTCCTCAACTCCATCAATGGTATTGTCTCATAGAGAATGATCTCCGGGGGCGACGTCACCATCAGATGATGCAGTACTTGGCTCGTAGTCAAAACCGACATCCATGTCGATATCTGCGTAATCGGCCAAGTCGAACCAGTTCTCCTCATTCCATTCTCCTGCCATGAAAGCATGAGAGTTGAAAAAACAAAGGAAAGCTAATGACTCGAAGATCCCCACGGTCGGTGCAAACTGTCGGTGTTTTAGAATCGAACTTATGGAAAGATTGTTTGATTCGGGGGTTCCCCTAGGCTCAAATCACACAAAGAGAGGCGACACAGGGATTTTTATACAGGTTCGGGCCTTCTCCCAGGGAGAAAAACAACCCTACTCCTGTGTATATGTATTGAGTATGCTGGATTACAATATCAAGAGAAAAACTAGAATGATGTGCCTTGTGCTCTTGATCTCCCCTTCCCTAATCCTTCTGATTATTCTGCCTTTTATAGTACTCGGAATGTGCTACTGTTCTTCCAGTCCAAAGGGTGCCTTAATGCTTTAGATTATGGAACTGTTACTGGAGATTTATTGTGGGAGTAGTAACGTTCCCACGTCGTGAGGCAGCTATCACCGTGACAGGGAGTTGATTCATGCCATTATTCCAGAGAGTAACAGCGCAGTTTACTACCCATATCTTTAAATATGGTGCGGAAGATTCCCTAGTCGATTAGGCCCACATGTCTGTAAGCCACATCGACTGGAGACTGGCCGTAGAAGAGCTTACGACCAGGTGATGGTGGTCGTAGAATAGCTTACGATCATAAACTGATCGTAGAAGAGCTTACGGTCAAGACATAGTCGTAGAAAGACTTACAACTATGGGGTAGTCGTAGAAGGACTTACGACTATGGGGTGGTTGTAGAAGAACTTACGACCTCCAACTTCTTCCTTATGAATATTAAGGGGTATACTCAAGAACCATATGACATCATTATTATCCAAAATATGAATTAAAGATAAATAATTAAATGAGGATTATTATATCCTCGTCAACAACATTTTTGAAAAGCATGCAATAACAAGAAATAAACATAATTTAATTTTTAAAACCGGTCTTTCAACAATTTGATTTAACTAAAATGCAACCTTTTAATTGATTCGATTTGATTTTAAAACAACATTTTAATTAAACACCAAAAAAAATTTAAAACACAGTCAAAAATTTAATAGATCGTCAAATTAAATATTAACATCCCAATTCTGAAAATCGGGGTGTTACACTTTGGCCTTAGCTTCTAGGACATTAATATGGGCATAGGGGTACTTTAATATGCTCAACCAACTAGCGCCTGGCTCAGTTAGGCTCGACTCAAAGTGCGGTTCAACCGAGTCAGCACAGTGCCTGGCTCGGCTCTACTCATCTTGTTTTTCAGGCTAGTGCAGAGGACGGAGAGGCATCACAATGGCGTGTCGTTGCGGTGGGGCTTCGACGATGGCTGGTGCACGACGTGTTCTTCGGAAGTACGAAGTAGAGAGTGGTGGCCGATAAGGATGGGAACACAATGACGAGGAGCTTTGCGGCGGAGAGAGAGATGGCTCGATGTCAGTGACTCCAGTGGAGGTGAGAATAATATGGTTTGTGCATCTCATATTATCGAGGATGGGTACTGCATTTTTGTGGTCCGGAATGGACAAGGAGGTCCCAAGAATGCTGGAATGACGATGATCATGTAGCAGAAAGGAGAAGGATGGTGACGGTGGCCTACAGTGGAGGAGGTGATGGTAGAAGGTGGGGGTCGCCAATACCAGATCGGAGGTGGCGGGGTCGCTGGTGGCAATGGCTGCAAGGGGTGGAGGCAACAGGGGAGGGGCTGCAAGAGGGTGCCGGTTGGGAGGGGGAGAGGTGGAGGCGCATGGGCAGGGGGTGGCTTAGGGTTGCTGCTTATTAGACATTGATGTTCCGGAATCGCTGGAAGGAGCTAAAGGTCAAGAAAGTCGAAGATCGCCTTTCTTGTAATAAATTCTGATATTTATTTATAAAACTAGTATGGTGCCCATGCGTTGTAACGGAATGAAAGAAAAGTAAGAGGCTGATACGTAATTTCAAATGAGATCCTAAACACTACAATAAATATCAATTTTCTTTCACACATATGAAGCAAAATATAACTCTCTACAAGGAGCATCTTCCAAACACCACATAAGGAGCATCTTTACATTACAAGAACGCACTGCTTCGACATTCTTGTTCCGATTAACTTCCGACTGTTCTGGGAAAAAATGAACGATAGCAGTACACAAAGAATTTGCTTCATGGTTCTCTGGATGGTAAGTTACGCATGCAAAATGGTAGACCAAGAGTACCGGTGCTAGCCGGTGATTAGCCAAGTTGGGTACACCAACAGCAAAGCAAAACTCTATCTGAAGCTAGAACGGTGAATCGATGCTATGGATAGACTACTACCATCTTGGCAAAGTTCAACTTTGAAGAAACCTATATGAATTCTCGACACCTTTCTCCTACTCATAAGCTTTGTAAATGGAATGTGGACCTATCTCAGTGTGCATTCTCTACATCCTACTTACTACACCTTAGCTATGTACTTGTGTCAAGCGCGGCGAACTTGGTGGTCAATCTGCCGTTTCATAATGAGCTCCTTGAGCACGTATTTCGTGCCATTCATCCTGCTCCACGCTCTGCAAAACAATTCACCACAAACAAGTGAATATTCGATCACTACGGGATAGTCGGGTTTAAGATTTGCATTTGCCTCACCTTCCTAACATCGGCAATTTTGGTTTTCGCATCGTTGAGCTCGAGCCTACCGTTTTCTCGGATTTAGGAGGAGCTTCTTGTGACGCTTCGCTGATGCAACCATAAAAGGGAATCATGGTTCAAAGGTCGGTGGTAATCCAGATGGCCAATGGTTAAAAAATGGAGCACGTTAAAGTATAAACCGATTCCTTCAAGTGGATATGATATTAACCACTCCATAATTTGCATCTTAACAAAGGATAACAAAGAACCAAAGCTATAATTTTTCATTTGGTCAATATTTTTTACAATAACGTGACATGCAGATTGGGCTATCATTCTTTTCAATTGAACACGTGGTTCAACCATATTATTCAGAAATAAGCTTTAAGTGGAACAATTTTGGGAGGATATAACTGAAATGCCTGGATCAAGTATACCATACAATGCTCCCAATTTGTAAGCAGAGCATTCCAACGGTGATACTAACAACTATCTCTATAAGGCTCCCACAAATGTTAACATGGATTCTCAATTTTGGTAATTGGTACATAGTCCATTGGTAAGAAATGATCCATCAAGTAAATGTTTCAATTGCATTGCTCTATTGTTAGGTATGAAGTTAAACTTACTTTGCTTGTCAGCCACTCCCTTAAGTTTTGCATGGTAGGCTTCAAAATCCTCGAGATAGTTCCTGCAACCGAGCAACTACTGGTTGACCTCCTCCTTGAACTTATCATGAAGAATCCTTAACTTTTTTTGTTGCTCTGCAAACCAGAAGACATAGGGTTAGATCACATTAATTGAGCAGCTAACATCATTTAATAAAAACAACAAAAGATGCAGGAAAACACAGTAATTACAACTTTTGAGATTTTCGTCCATATAGGCATATACAATACAAGGTCCAAATAACAAAGAAGATGAAGACCAATCCATATTGAATAATTGCACCCAGATTCAAAGAAATGCTACATTAGCTTTTCTCAAACTAATCGTTCATGGCATTGACTTTATGCTTCGAAGTGCAGATAATGAAAGAGATTGCAAGAATCAAATCAACCCATGTAATCTCAAGTTTGTGGTTTCTCTTTGCACCCCATGTTCATCGTTGCTTACTTGCTTCATTGGTTATCATCCTATTATGTTCTGTTGAAGTTTAACATATGTAGGCCGTGCATAGCATGGTGGATCACAACTAACAAAATATGGTTATATTTGGTTATATTTGTTAGAGAAATATGTATAGTGTGTTATTCCCCATTGTTATGAGGGGTTATTTGCATATTCACCTCCTGTACTTTGTGTATATATATTGGCTCATTGGCCTCATGATGAATATAAGCGCTATTCATAACATGGTATCAGAGCGTACCTAGGGTTTTTCTCGTCGCTTCGCTTGTCACCCAGCCACCGCCTCTTGGATCCGCTGGCGTCACCTCTTGCCTAGAGGTTGCCGCTTTGTCGTCATCTTCGACGTCTCCCAAGCGGATACTCTTCTCCACTGCGCTCGCCGTCGACTCTCCCCGTCGACTACGGCCTATTGCTGTCACTGGATCTTCGTCGCGCGTCAGTCACAACCGAGCCCAGCTCCATGCACCGCCGTCGGATCGTCTTGCCGCTCGGCGCCTCTATCCCGGACTCGGGCAATCGTCGCCGCCTCTGCCACCGGGGGCCGTCGCCTCCGCCAACAGGGGAGCTTCCGGCAGCCGCTTGGAGACGCTCGCCATCACGCCGCGCGTTCGCCGCCCGCGCGTTCCATCCCTATGCCGACGCAGGAGCGCCGCTGCCCTTCGCCACCCGACGCCGAAGCATTGTTGCTCCGCCCGCTACCGTCGGACCTGGCTCAGCTAAAAGAAAGAACAAAAGGGCCAAAAAACGTCGTTCTAACCGCTGCGCCATCCAGCGCTGCCTGTTAGACTTCGTTGTCTTGGTCGCCACGTCGTCCAGCGCCACCTACCAATGGGCACCGTTCCCCTCCCTCGCTACCCGGTGATCTTCGATAGTGTTAATTACACCGACTTCGTGTCTCACATGCGCATCTACATGCGTGGTCTTCGTCTCTGGGGCATCCTCTCTCGTGATGTCACCTACCCGCCTTGCCCTACCCTCCGATTTTAACCTATGCCTATAACGCCGCTTCGACAAATGACAAGGTTTCTTCTTTGAGACCGCCGCTTTGTCGATGATGAGGTCTGCCTACCAAGAGGCTCGATTCCTGAAGGATCGATCGACCGCCTACACTCGATGAATACGACGATGACGCTCTGGCTGCTGTTGTCCTCATCACCAGTATCCAGCCTCACTTCTCTTTTGAGGTTGTGGGACTCCCTTTGGCTTTCCAGATGTGGACTCACCTTCGTCAGTACTATGAGCCCTCTGGTGATGCCCTCTACCTATCCGTGGTCCGCCAGGAGCACTCTCTTCAGCAGGGTGATGCTACTGTTGATGCTTTTTACGCTCAGAGCTCTGCATCAAGGCGTCGGCTAGACTCTCTCCACACCGCCGGCCGCCGCTCCCGTCTGTCTTTGTCTGGTCAGACGTCTTGACTTGGAGTTTCAGCGTGTCTACGATTTCGTTACTCGCCTTCGTCCTGAGTTCAAGCAGAGGTGTGCCCAGCTCCTTGCACGCCACCCTTGTGTCACACTCTTGGAGGCTCTTACCGAGATACGCACAGAGGAGACTCGCTTGAGTGGTGCTAGTCTGATGCCACTCCCCTCCGTGCTCGCCGCTCATCCACCTGCTATACCGACTACTCCACGCTTCAGCACACTGCCTCCTCCAGCGGCTGCCACAGGTGGTGGTGGCCGCCCTCCATCTGGTGGTGGCCGTCCTCACTGCTCCTACTACGACAAGGTTGGCCACATTGAGTCCCAATGCTATAAGAAGCAGCGGCATCTTTCACGCCGTTCTTCTACTAGCACTAGCACTAGTGCTTCTACATCGACGTTTGCATCGACTCCTTCAGCAGTTTCTCTCACTGAGCAGGAGATAGCCAGACTTCGACGCCGCTGCCGCCTGTGTTCTCCTCGACAGTTTACGCTCGACTCTTGGGCACTACGAAACCACCCCCTACACAGTCAGGTACCTCCTCGTGGATTCTTGATTCTGGAGCATCTTTTCACATGACTTCTGATTCTTCCACTCTGTCTTTCATTACACCTCTTGATTCTCCTATTAGTGTTCTTCTTGTTGATGGTACCTCTCTTTACATCTCTCGGTCGAGGACCTCTTAGCAACTCATCTTTTCATGTTCCTTCATTGCTCATGTTCCTCGCCTTACCATGCTGACTTCTTTACGCTAGGCAGACATCGACCTTGGTTATCGGGTCATTCTCGACTCGACTCTTGTTGTGTTCGTAACCATCACACGGAGCTCGGTTGGTTCGGCCCTCGGTGCCTTGACTCACAACGTCTCTGGGAGCTTGATCGCTTCACCTTCCTTCCATCGCCACTGCCGCACCGGTCTCTCCACTTCGCCACTCCGTCTACCACTCTTTCCTGCAGTGGCATCACCGTCTTGGTCATCTGTGTGGATCTTGTCTGTCGTCTTTAGTTCATCGTGGCCTTCTGGGGTCTGTCTCAGGAGATGTGTCTTTAGATTGTCAGGGTTGTAAGTTAGGTAAACAGATTCAGCTTCCTTATCCTCATAGTGAGTTAGTGTCTCACCGTCCATTTGATCTTGTTCATTCAGATGTTTGGGGTCCGACTCCCTTCGTTTCGAAAGGGGGTCATCGATATTATATCATATTTATAGATGATTTCTCTCGCCACACTTGGATATATTTCATGTCTTCTCGTAGTGAGGCCTTGTCTATCTATAAACAATTTGCCACTATGGTTCGCACACAGTTCTCCACTCCTATTCGTGTCTTTCGTGCTGACTCTGCTGGTGAGTACCTCTCTCGTTACTTGCGTAGTTTCCTTGCTGAGCAGACTCTCGCTCAGTTCTCTTGTCTTGGTGCTCATGCTCAGAATGGTGTCACTGAGCGCAAGCATCGTCACCTCCTTGAGACGGCTAGTGCACTGAGGATTGCCGCCTCTATTCCACCTCACTTTTGGGCCAAGGCTGTTTCCACTGCCACCTATCTCGTCAACATCCAGCCCTCTTCCACTCTTCAGGGTGTGATCCCTGTTGAGCGTCTCTATGGTCTTCTTCCTGACTACTCTGCCCTTCGTCTGTTTGGCTATTTTTGCTACGTTCTCCTCGCCCCTCAAGAACGCACTAAACCGATCGTCACTGTTGAGTGTGTCTTTACGGATCTGATGTTGAGCACAAGGGCTATTGGTGCTGGGATCCTGTTGATCGACGGATGCGGATTTCTCGAGATGTGACTTTCGATGAGTCTCGTCCCTTCTACCCACGTCCTGCCTCTCCTTCGGCTTCCTCTGTGGAGTCTCTATTTTTTTGACCTTTCCAGATACATCTATATCTGTCTTGCCCTCGTCCACCCGTCCCACTGAGTCTCCACATATTCCTTCTGTGGCCTCTCCGTCATTGTCGCCACCTCCTGTGGCTCCTTAGGCTCCTCCCACTACAGTACCTTTTTCCCCTCTCTTCTACACTCGTCGACCTCGTATTGAGGATCTTCCAGATGAGCCATCTTCTCCTGATGTTCCATCTTCTCCTGATGCTCCATCTTCCCCTGATGGGTCATCTTCTCCTCGCTACGCTCTCTGCGATCGCCAGTCAATTCGGCCCCCTGCCATTTTGGTTTTGCTAGTGCAGCTACTCATGAGCCTGTATCCTAGCGGGATGCTGTTACTCACCCTGAGTGGCAGCATGCCATGGCCGAGGAGATTGCTGCCCTCGAGCGTACTGGTACTTGGGATCTTGTTCCTTTTCCATCTCACTCTCGTCCCATCACGTGTAAGTGGGTCTATAAGATTAAGACTCGATCTGATGGCTCTCTTGAGCGCTATAAGGCGTGTCTTGTTGCTCGTGGCTTCCAGCAAGAGCATGGTCGTGACTACGACGAGACTTTTGATCCTGTGGCCCACATGACCACTGTCTGCACTCTTCTTTCGGTGGCGTATATTCGCCACTGGTCTATTTCTCAGCTTGATGTCAAGAATGCCTTTCTTAATGGTGAGTTGCGTGAGAAGGTCTATATGCATCTGCCACCTGGGTATTCTGTTCCTAAGGGCATGGTCTGTCGCCTTCGTCGCTCTCGTAACTTTTTATTCCAAGATGTTCATGACATTATTTTTTTTGTCATAAATGATATGCTACGGAGGCTCAAGGTCCTTACAAAGCGGTCGAAAGGCCAAATTCAAATAAAAACGTTAAGTAGCAGCGGAAGTAAGCAAAATAAACAAAAGTCCAGCAATGGTGTGCCCTATAACCCATGGCAACCAACTGGGAGTTAGAAACAACACTATTCATTAGCGTCGCCAAAGTCCGCGCTAACGAACTCATCGGGTTGGTCAAATACGACTAATACGCTTAGCCTCCCAACTGGTCATTGATATCATTTTAAATTGCAAATCTATACTTGACTAAATGATTATGAAACACCATTGTGAAAAACTGTGTGTAGTATGTTGTCACCTATTGATGGCACATGTTGCACTTAATAAAGAGGGTAGGGAAAGATTTAGACCGAGGCAGGTGGAAAGAATTGTGATATATGATATGGTGGAGCTCTGTGCGCTTTGGAAAAGATGAATTTTAGAGTAGTTTGGTAGTCTCGCCTTGGTCAATTAAGCAATTAACTTTGTGCACCATTGAACTAAGCTTTACTGTACAACCACATGCCTGGTATGGGACGGGCCTAACTTGGTTTTTTGACATGCGTTGCACGATTTTTGGTTTTTTGATTGTGATTGCGAGGAGAGAAGTTGGGGAAAATAAATGGACACGCAGGTATTTTATCTGCTACTTCTTTTCTCCTCTCGCGAATTCACTCAGACTACCATGCATGCGAAAAACGAATTGCAGAATTGGGTTGGTCATGCGATGACGACCGTGGTGCTATGACATGCGTGGCTTGGTTTTGAGTATTTGGATGAGATTTAAAGGGGAGAAGCGAATGTAGTTAGCAGATACGGAAAAAAGGGAGAGATGACAGGAAAGAAAGGACACGCAGGCGTCTCGCCTGCGGTCGGTCGAACCGGAAAATATAGCGACGATACTAACGTATGCATGACGACAACATTTTTGAAAAGCATGCAATAACAAGAAATAAAAATAATTTAATTTCTAAAAGCGGTCTTTCAACAATTTGATTTAACTAAAATGCAACCTTTTAATTGATTCAATTTGATTTTAGAAACAACATTTTAAGTAAACACTAGAAAAAATTTAAAACACAGTCAAAAATTTAATAGATCGTCAAATTAAATATTAACATCCCGATTCTGAAAATCGGGGTGTAAACGCTGGCCTTAGCTTCGGGACTTTAATATGGGCACGGGGTACTTTAATATGCTCAACCAACTAGAGCCTGTCTCGGTTGGGCTTGACTCAAAGTGCGGTTCAACCGCTTGACCTGATGTCACGGCTCGGCCTTTGCTCATCTTGTTTTTCAAGCTTGAGCAGAGGGCAGAGAGCGTCTGGCAGCGTGCCATTGCGGTGGGGCTTCGATGATGGTGGTGCACGCCGTGTTCTTCTGAAGTACAAAGTAGAGAGCGGTGGATGATAATCATGGGAACACAATGACGAGGAGCTTTGTGACGGAGAGAGAGATGGCTCGATGTCGGTGACACCGGTGGAGGTGAGAAAAATATGGTTTGTGCATCTCATATTGTCGAGGATGGGTACTCCATTTTTGGGGTCCGGAATGGACAAGGAGGTCCTAAGAATGCTGGAATGACGACGATTATGTAGAAGAAAGGAGAAGGACGGTGACGGTGGTCTACAGTGGAGGAGGTGATGGTAGAAGGTGGGGGTCGTCAATACTACATCGGAGGTGGCGGGCTTGCTAGTGGCAATGGCTGCAAGGGGTGGAGGCAGCAGGGGAGGCGCTACAGGAGGGTGGTGGCTGGGAGGGGGAGAAGTGGAGGTGCAGGGCAAGGGGTGGCTTAGGGTTGCTGCTGCCCCCTTGTGCCCCTGAATGCTGGCCCAATTGGGTCGAGTCGTCGTGGGCCGGAGGCCCAGGTTCTCTTCTCCCACTAAAAAAATCTAAAATTCTGTCTCTAATTCCAGTTAAATTCATTCGAAATTCATATATTTCTCTAAAGGTTAAATGAGATATTACACTTGCCTAACCCTTTTCTCTCTCATTTACATGCGGGCCCCGCATGTCAAGTCAACCTTTGTTCAAACCCCTCTCCATGAACTTGGTCTACCATGATCATTTGTCACCCTAGCATGGTTAAATATTAGTTGGTATTATCATGGCACCAATGTGGGTTGGTTAGATACGACTAGTACGCTTAGCCTCCCAATGAGTCATTGATATCATTTTAAATTGCAAATCTATACTTAACTATGTGATTATGAAACGCCATTGTGAAAAATTGTGTGTAGTATGTTGTCACCTATTGATGGCACATGTTGCACTTAATAAAGAGGGTAGGGAAAGATTTAGACCGAGGCAGGCGGAAAGAATTGTGATATGTGATATGGTGGAGCTCTGTGCGCTTTGGAAAAGATGAATTTTAGAGTAGTTTGGTAGTCTCGCCTTGGTCAATTATGCAATTAACTTTGTGCACCATTGAACTAAGCTTTACTGTACAACCACATGCCTGGTTTGGGACGGGCCTAACTTGGTAAGTTGCAGAGTCTCGACGTTAACTACTCAAGCGAGGTTAAGCTATGTGCTAGGGTGGAGGTGTGACTCTTTCTCCGTGGTTGGGTCACATTTATGGGAGGTTCGCTCTCCTCCGTGTCCAACGGTGTGCGTTAGACCAACGAGTTGTGTGTGGTTTGGTGTCGACGGTATGCATATCGGGAGGTCAATTGTCGAGATGAAGTTTGAAAGGTTTCTTATGATTTACTCGATCAAGTGATCGTATCTTGTTGGTAAAATCTACAAAGTTCTGCAGTGTGTTAAACAATCTATTCAAAAAATTCTGAAAATATAGATTCCCGGGAATATTACATCGGCCCCACAAGTTAGTCTCACATTTTCTCTCTCCTCATACGAACTCTAATTGAACCCATTCAAGTTTCTAAATTCATATAAAATCAAGCTCTACCATCCAGTACCATTCAATTTCAAATTTGAGTTTATTTGATTTGTTTTGTTTTAATTTTGTTTGTATTTGTGCTTTCTTTCTCAATAGACGTTGATGTTCCGGAATCGCTAGAAGGAGCTAAAGGTCAAGAAAGTCGAAGATCGCCTTTCTTGTAATAAATTCTGATATTTATTTATAAAATTGTGCGAGATGTGGTTGTTACGTATTTGTTTACTGTGTAAACTGGATACTATTCTAGGGACTAATGTAGAATACACAGAGGATTTCGAGATGTTACTCTCGGGTCCGACACACACATATTCCAGATATGCATATTTGGGTCCCGACAAACTTATACCCCAAAAAAATATAGTCGGATAACAAAAAGTTTTCCAAATTGAGAAACATAAAGGGAAGCAAACAACCAAACAAGATGAGTACATCTCATAACTTTTTATTCCAAGATGTTCATGACATTATTTTTTTGTCATAAATGATATGCTACGGAGGCTCATGGTCCTTAGAGTACGGGAGGAGATATTGCATCTGTGGAGTTGTTGTTTGAGCGTGGGCAACATTTTCTTTTGCATTCGTCCCTTGTCGGATAGCAACTGTCCCCCTTTAGATCGGTACAGCAGTAGCGTGGACCTAATTTCGGGCATAGGCATGGAAGGAACTTGTTGCTATCCATATGGTCAATGGTTTGAGCTGCAGGAAGAGAAGGGTGTTTAGTTTAACAAAGTTTCAGTGTTAAATAAAACAAGATTTCAAAGATCTCAGTAGTTCGGCTAGATGGGACTGTAAGCGACCAAATTATATTGAAACAACCAATAACTTAATAAGAATTCATCTGATTAATTGTTTGATGTGCATACTTACACTGCGAAAGAATCATGAAACATCCAAGGATAGCCACGGTAAGCACGATCACCTTGCTTCCCTCCATCAGAAGCTTCACCATATAAGCAGTTCTTCCTATTCAGAGATTGTATGTATGTCTGACAATCGTATACTTCCTACATGGTTCATATATATTGGATCGAAAATGATCTATATTTAGTGACAAGTAATTATGTCCAGGCTGGTGGCTTATCCTCCAAACTTGCATAACATCTATTATTCAATATTTCTAAGAAAATTTTCTTTGTTTAGTCAGAAGTAATTACATCCGGGCTGGTGGCTTATCCAATGTATACGATATCCTGTTGGTGCCAAGATTTTAGTCCAATTTTGCCGGCTTATCCAATGTAATTACATCCCTGCTCAACGGCTTCTCCACCCGTAACGGAGAGATTTACCGAGTGTCGACACACGGTAAAATGCTACAGAAACACTCGGGAATATTTCAAAATTTTGCCGGCCGAAAACAGGGAAAATTGACACGTGTCTATTTTTCCCGAGTGCATGGCGAAAATAACACTCGGGAAAGCTTTCGACGAAGCCCAGAGAAAAGTTGCACGGGGGCACATTTTCCCGAGTGTCGACACTCGGGAAATCTTTGGTCGTTTTCCCGAGTGTCCACACTCGGGAAATCTTTGGTCGCTTTCCCGAGTGTCGACACTCGGGAAATGTTTGACACTCGGGAAATCGACAAAACAGCAAAACCCTATTTTTCACAAATTCAAGAAAAATACATTCCACAGCAATCAAATAATCCATCCATCCATTTCACAGCAATCAAATAATCCATCCATCCATTCCACAGCAATCAAATAATCCATCTATCCATCCATCCATTCCACAGCAATCAAATAATCCATCCATCCATCCATTCCACAATATATGCATATATATGTATAGATCGAACAAAAGACATGATAACAGTTCCCGAGCTCACAACATTCAAGTTCAAGTTCGAAAATGTAAGCATAAGGCATGATACATATAACAGTTCCAAATAGTAATTTCAAACAAAAGCAAGTATCACTACAACCATTTGCATACACAGAATTTCCTGCTTCAATCTTCTGTGCACAAAAGCATCATTTTGCGAGTTCTGCAGATACAGCAAAACTTAATATTAGTTGCATCTTACAACAAAAGTAAGGAATTGATATTACATAAAAAGATAATTAACCAAACTATTGACAAAGCAAAAAAATTCCTTTAAATCATGATGAGCAACATAATAACATGGCAAATCAGTTAAGGGCATGCACAGGGTGTGAAACGTGGGCGGCTAGCTTGTGGCCTAATTGATCATTTACTTATATCATCTACAGCACATGCAAGAGAAATTTTAGTATAATGATGTACTATTGTAAAAAGGAATGAGCTGAAACTATATATGGACTTAATTAAGAGGTGCGAGGAGTGATATTTTGTTAGATATATAATTACATGCATGGTATCCACTTGTATGATGTACCTTTTAAAAGCTCGCAAATTCATATGTTGACGTGCTTATTAGCACCTAACAATATAGAACATGAAGAGCACAAAAGCTAAAATGTTAAACTCCAACTCTCAATATTTTGTCATTGTGAACTACTGATCAACATTTATGTCTCAAGCACTTATCATCAAATTCATAGAAAGGAGTGTACATACAAATTATTGTATGTTGACACATTTCAAGCACTTGTCATTGTGAATGTTTTCTAATATTGGTATCCTTTTAGTTGATCATGAAAATAGCAAGCACCTGGTGGTGGCCTCTCGGCGATGAACGATTCACATGATCTTCAACATTAGCACCAAAGATCTTCAAAGATTAGCGAGAAAGCAACCGATCCCACCGCTCCTACATTTTCATAAGAAATCATATTATAAGAAATTTGCAAGAGTGACCAATAATTACATTGCATGTCATTTCAATGTCTTTTGAATCAAGCACTCAAAAGAGACTAACAATATAATAATCAAGATGCGCTACTAACCGGAGCAGTATAAGTTAGGCAAGGGTTCCCCGCGGAGGGCCATTAAGTCGAGTCTCGGTCCCGAGTGCTCGTGATATTTGTTTGCACATTGCCATACATTAGTCAAGTATATATATATATATATATATATATATATATATATATATATATATATATATATATATATATATATATATATATATATATATATATATATTTGCATATTACTTTGTTATTGTACTACCACGCCCAACTAACTCCGCAGGAGCATTTGCTCCAACCACGCTTAGCCTCAATTTCTTGTCGCAGCTGCGCCTGAAGCTCAGAAACCTGAGACTAGATCCCATGTGATGATCGCGGTCCACTTTGAAGGTGTACTTCATCCGTTGATGCAGCACTCGTGGATCGGACCTCCGAGAGGGTTGTCGGTGTGCTAATGTAGCCGGCACCCATGAAGAAACAACCATGTTTCTTCCCCTTTCCAGCAGTCGCGTCTAGTGGTGAATTCATGACGTCGTAGTCCGGGCCATGAATCTCCTTAGCGTCAAGATATATATATAGCTGTTGGACAAAATCATCGGGAGTGAAAATCATCAGGGACAAAATGATCAGAAATCGTACCAAGTTCTCTCTATGCTACTGGTCGCACAAGGTGCCCTCCCGATCACCCCTCCTAGCTTCTACATATGCCTCTATATCGGAGACAAGCCTCTGCTTCTTCTTTTCCTGCACCAAAAAAAAAACAGGCGGTCAATAAATATGTATCTGCAACATACAATCAATATGAACATGTTGACCTACCAGGTTCTTCTTGTAACGAGCCATGGAGGAGCTGCCCTGACGATGTGCTGCCCCGTCCATCAATAATCTTCGCTCCCTAGCAGCACGAGAGTCCTCTAACCATCGTTCGTTGCACCACCTCTCTTGGGCAATCTGCTTCCATGCATCTTCACACTTAAGGGCCCACCAAGGTATTGCCTAAATTAACCAAGTGTTAAATATGAATAAACTAGAATTGATTGTAATCAAGGACATCGTTTGTACAGTTGGTTACCTTCATGTACTCGCCCAAAGTGATATCGCTTGGCAAGCCTCGCCCTCGAATTTGTTTGTCAAGGACTTGTGCGTGGTAACAGATCACCGCTTGATGTGTGCCAGATATCATATGTGGGATCGACTTCTTAACACAATTAAGCAAAGACTCTCCTAGAATCACTTCTGTCCCTCAAATTTCCATCTAAACCACCACTACAATCCAAGAATAAAGAATTGATAAAGAATAAGATGATTAAGTTAGTTGATGAAAGCGAAAAGGAATTGATAAAGAATAAGATGATTAAGTTAGTTGACATTTATTACTTGGCTTCTAAACATCCAATGATCTATATTGAAGATGATCTGATGATAAAACAATATCCAGTTTATTTTTAAAAGTTTATCTTTCTGCCCTCCCAACAGATTAGCCTTTGTGCATACCAATGTATGTTTTGTTTATTGAGAATTGAGTGAAAACAAAAAAATTAGCAGATGCGCGATGACATGGATAATCCTTGTGAATTAACAAAAAATATCCTAAACTTTACAAAATGCAACATATTAATTACAATGGTATATACATCCGAGTGATTTGTATATACAAGCAACATTTCGCACTTTATTAGCTAGCCATGCTACCTTCTGCCCTAACTGAATCTTTGTCCATAATAAAGTGAAACAAATTAATAGACAACTTGTCCATCTGATCATGTAAAAAAAATCAGCTTAATTTAGGAGATTGACACTAACATTCGTGTACAATTGTGACTGTTAAACGGTATATTGACCCAGCAAGAACTTAAAGCGATAAAGTGGATTATTCAGTCACTTACCAAAAAACTTTCCTCCACCACACGCAAACAGCTTGTCAAATGGAACATCTCCTTCAACAAGCAGATCTTCAACGACCTTGTAGTGGCACCATGTCCATGCAGGCTCCCGCCTTCCTCTGTAGGTGACCAAGCCAGGGAAGTGCCATCGAATCAACACGCCAATTATGCCGTTCAGAAGTCTACATTTCTCACCCCCGCCTTCTTCTCGCCATTGCCTACATATTAGTATTTTTGAGGTATGCAAGTAAGTGGGCTAAATTAGTGAAAGTGTAAACAGTTACTTACGTGTCGCCAACAGGAACGATGACAGTCTTCTCCTCCTCTCGGGTTGGTCGTCGTGGCAGGTTCGCAGGTCCTCGCAACCAAAATTTTTGTGCCTCATGGTGCTCATCCTCCTCACCCTCCGCCTCAGGGTGCTCTTCCTCCTCACCCTTCGCCTCACGGTGCTCATCCTCCACATAATCAGCACGCGAAGGTTGCGGGGTACAGGAGCCTGATCTACTAGAGGTAGACCCCCCGCTGCCCTCTCGAGGGGCCGCGGCTGCCCCTCTGCCTCCTCGAGTGGAAAACAAGCGTCTGCCTCGACTAGAGTATGCTGCCTCTTCGACGCCACTCATTTTTTGGTGTCCTGAAATGAAATTAAATTAAATTAATCAATTAATATAGCGCAATGAAGTAAGCTCATAGAAAGACGTAATATAGTGTAATCAAGTAAGCTCATAGAAAAATGTAATATAACGTAATCAAGTAAAAAAATACAAAAATTAAAAACATGCAAAGAAATAGATGGAAGACGACAAGACCATGCTTAGAAGTAGTCGCTCACAAGGGATCCTCCACAGATGGGCCCTCTAAAAGTCATCGTCACTATCATGAGGTGTTGCCTCAACCTCATCCCCTTGATTGCCATCAATGTCTAAGCGATTAAGTAGTTCCAAGTCCTCTTGGTTTACAACCTCATCAAGATCGATTTGAATATCATCCATGTGATCGCCCTCTTCCCCAATTATAATTTGAAAAGTCCTCGTAGCCCATCTTCTTGAAAGAATAGGTCAACACCATTGTTGGTCTCCATGTTGTAGTCCTCGCCACTAGGGGTAGGTAGTTTACCATATGGTTGCACCTTATGTACTACCCACCAATCCACTAGACTACTCATAGTTTTCATGGGTATGGGATGTAGTATACTTGGGTGGCTTGTCGAGCCACAATAAATGGGTCATTGCTCGGTAGGATTGATTGATGTGCAACTTCAACCAAATTTCAAGTGATGTATCCCGTCGACTCTAAACGGATGGAACCAATGACATTTGAATAACATAAGTTTGTGAGGTTTGCTACCATGGAAATATAGTTCAATTATTTCTTCAATTACTCCATAGTATTCAACAGGTGTATTGCTCCCATCTTGTCCTATAGTCACCAATCCACTATTAATTGTTGTTGCATTAGGCTGTTCCCTCTCATGTGTCGATGTTCGGAAGCGGTACCCATTCACATCGTAGGTACTATAGGACAGCACCCGAGTGTGACATCCTCGCGCAACTTGCCTCAATTCGCTGCTCATAGACTTGTCCTTCAAACTCTACAGCATAAATAGAATGGGTTTCATGTATTAGTTTCTCTTTACGTAGTAAATATTATGTGCAAGGGGGACTAGCTAATAGAGAAGTTACTTTCTGATAGAACCAAGTCAAGAAATTCGGTTTACAATTTCCAGCACCCTTCCTAAGAAGGGTCTCAACTTGTTTTTCGGATGGGTCTCGACGTTGCTTCCACTCGCTCCTAACAAATTCTCTATAGGCAACAGGACAAGTAGATTAAAACACTCATGCATCAATTATTGGGAAAAAAATAATTGTTGCATACCTAATGTAATCATCCACTTTGGAGAGGTTGGTAAAGACATACAACATCACAGTCAACCACTCATCCCGCGATAAAACTTTGTGAGTACCACCGCTTGAAGTGTCACCTCTTCCGGTGAAGAGGCTAAGTTGGCAATTATTTTGAGGGATGCCAATATTGTATCGTGAGGTTTGATTGTGCACCGTGCAAACATTGACAGCAAAGTATATTGATGTGAAATGGGAAATTTCCTCCATTATGTATGCCTCCGCTATGGATGCTTCAACACGCGATCGATTTTTTGCTTTGCCTCGTAGTTCCTTTTGTTCCCTCTTAATTGGATACATCCATTGGTTTTGCACTGGTCCCCCCATCCTAGCTTCATAGGGAAGATGGAGAATCAAATGTTACATTGGATTGAAGAAGCCAGGTGGAAAGATCTTTTCCAACTTGCAAAGCAACACAGGTACTTCACGCTCCATAGTTGACATTACCATGGGATCTATCTCTTTCGCACATAGCTGTCGATAAAAGAAGCTCAACTCCGCCATCACTTGCCAAACACACTCAGGGACATAGCCACGGATCATCATAGGCAAAAGGCGTTCCATGAATATGTGGTAGTCATGGCTCTTTAGGCCATTGATGCGCATGGTAGCTAAATTCACTCCTCTCCTTAGATTTGTCGTGATACCCATCAGAAACTTTAGGGTCTCAAACCATTCCAAAATCTCCTTCCTCTGAACCCTAGTTAGGCAATAACTAGCTCTTGGCTTCTCCCACTTGCCAGTAGCTGGCTTATGGACCATATTCAGAGAGGGCCTGTTGCAAAGCTCCTCCTGATCAAGGCGAGCCTTCACATTGTCCTTCGTCTTGTCTGGAATGTCAAAGGATGTGCTAAATATGGCCTCTGCAACATTCTTCTCATTATGCATTACATCTATGTTATGGGGAAGAATGAGCTTATGGAAGTATGGCAGCCGCCACAAACTTGGAATGTGAGTCCAATTGTGCTCCTTGCCATATTTCTAACCCATCACCATCATCAAGTGGCTTCAAAGCATCTAGCCGCACGAACCTCCTCACCGCCAGACGACGGGTGGTCCATCATGGATAGCAATATTGGTCCTAAATCCAGTTGTGTCACTTCTGAATTCGTGGTCAATTGGAAGGAATTGACAATGACAATTGAAGAAGGAGTGCTTGCGACCATGCTTTAGCCAACATCCACGCAACGTCTCCCTACAGATTGGGCACGGCATCTTCCCATGTACACACCACCTGCAGAATATCCCGTACGCCGGGAAGTCATGCATGGATGTGTGGTACGCGACCCGCATGGTGAAGTTCTGTTTCAATGCCCGATCATATGTCACTATGCCTTGTTCCCAAGCATGTAACAATTTATCCACCACCGGCTCCATGAATACACTCATATTCTTCCCTGGGTATTCAGGACCAGGGATTATCAAGGAAAGGAATATGTACTACTTCTGCATGCAAACGCCGGGTGGGAGGTTAAGGGGAATGACAAACACAGCCAACAAACAGTATGGCGCAATTTCATACCAAATGGGTTAAACCCATCGCTTGCAATTGCAATTCGAACGTTCCGAGGCTCCGCGGCAAACTCTACATAGTCTCGGTCAAATTGCTTCCATGCTTCACCATCAGATGGGTGGACCATCTTGTCATTATGGTACCGACGACCATACTTGTGCCATACCATTTGTTTGGCAAAAACATCAGACATTTATAACCGTTGGATTCGTGGCACAAATGGTAGATAGCGAAGTATTTTTCTGCCAATAGAAAGCTGCCTCTTCTGACCATCACCGGAGTCAACCTCAACAAACCTAGACTCACCACACTTATCACAGTGATCTTTGTCCACATTTTCATTCCTAAATAGCATGCAATGATTTGGACAAACATCTATCTTCTCATATGGCATATTTAGTGCGCCTATCAATTTCTTGGCCTCATACAAGTTAGCGGGCAGTTTGTGACCATCTGGGAGAAGGGTGCTAAACACACTTAAGAATGCATCAAAGCAAGCAATGCTTGTGCTGAACTGAGACTTGACAGCAAGTAGTCGTGTGATGGCATCTAGTTGGGACACCTGTGTTTGCCCATGAAGTGGTTGACTCGCTGCGGACAACATATCAAAGAAAACCCTTGTTGTAGGCTCCGGTTCTTCCTCAGCAGGTGGCCCACATGCATGACGCATATCATCTAGCATGTCTTCTATTCTACTCTCATTGTGGCCACCATCGTCCGTTTCTATTCTACGTTGTGACTCTCCGTGACAGACCCACATGGTATAGCATGCCCTAAATCTGTACTTGCACAGGTGTGAGATCATTGTTGCCCTCATTTGTGGCCGTGTGTTCGAACAACGAGAACAAGGGCACAACACACCCCGTCCATTACTCCTAGCAAATGCTCGATCCACAAAATCATCGACTTTTCCATCCATTCTTGGCTACAACACCCATCGCTCTCGCCCAAAGGTACATCCAACTACGATCCTCAGCCATCCTAGTGTGCAAAACATAACACATATTTTAATGCAAAACATAATGCAAAACAAAAATTACAACTACAGAGCTAGCTAGAAGCTACCCTAGGATGCATGTCCTATATATGTACACTAAAACAGATTGACATGAAGACAATATACATGATCAACGGAGCATAAAAACACTTTCTTTCAATATATATGAATACCATTATTTATTAACACGTTAATGTAGCATTGTAATGACAACATATCAATCCACTTATCCACTACCTTACAGTACTTCTTAGAGCTGAGGGAGCCGAGGGAGCTGCGGTGGGGAAGATGGATGCAACTGTGTGTCGGTGGAGGCAATCATGAGGGAAGCGCCAAGTGAATTGAGATCTCTGACGGCGGGCGGCCGAGGAGGCGGCAAAGAAGATCAGAGGCAAGTACCGAAAACAATCAAGCTTAATTGTAGTATGTAATGACTAGGACCGATTGAAAACAAAGTAAGCAACAATATCCATAGAGGATAGCAACTTAAATGTCATGGCAACATGCCAACAAATGGTACATATATCCATGGAACTCAGAAAGCATGCAAGACAAGTTCATTTAATGTAATGGTACGCTTATATGTATGAAAAGTAATAATGATAAGTGCACAAAGTATGAAACCAAATTAAATGAAGCCATGAAAGACAACAATATCCTTGTTTTGTTTTTTTAAAAGGACAGCAATATCTACAAGTTGCATGCCTAGTTATATAATGTAAACAAACTTTGATGTATATAATAGTAACGAAACAGATATCAGTTCAAGTAGTAAATAACCTCGACATAAATTAATGAAAGCAAAATAAAATCAATATAACTGATCAATCACCAATACTTTTGCTCATAACCCATTTATTTCGCCCCATATGGATATCGGGGCTAAAGCCAAAGAAATATTCTCAAGGAACATTAGTGTCCTCCCTCTCTGATTGCTTGTTGCCATTGTGAACACTCAAGATCAGACGCGTCTAAAGTGAACAGCGATCAAGACATGTCCGGAAAGCTGGAACGTACCAACCAGGCAATTGTCTTATATATTAGATCATGGATTGATGATATGCTAACATCATTTTTCTCCCTGTTTTCATCTAATGCTATCGATTACATTCAATTTTATCCTTGAACAAATTAAAGGATCAAGTGCAGATTACTATTTTTTTTAAGAACTAACTACTAAATGTTGTTATTTTTCTCCACATCTCTTGAGTTTAGTGGCATGCATGATCAGCAACGACCTTCTTTCCCCCAACAAACTATTGCTGTATATTGACCACGCACTATTGAGTATGTTAGAAGCTACTACCACATGCACTAAAGTTAACAACTTGGAGGTACTGAACTTGAAAGTCTCACGTGTAATTGATATCATGTGGCTTTCACACAGTAGTAATGTATGCCTTTAGAAAGAGTTTATGATCTGAGTGCAAATGCTTTTGACGATGAAATATTTGCACAATAATGCTAATGATTTTGCAGTAGAAGTTTGGAATTAATTCTGCAGTTTACAAAAGAAAATTATTCCACAAGTTCATAATCAATTGCACCAAACCATTACTGTCATTAACAATATTTATTTTAAAGTTTTTAGTTTGGTATAGTTTTTTCTTGATGAAAAGCATAGGACTCCAAAACCCGAATCTCCAATAAATTTTTTATTAGTATAAATGGTGAGCGTATCTTCATATATACGCCAATAGTATGAGGAGAATTAGAAAACATGGCACTGCCTGAGTGAGTGGCTAAACTATATAATAAATAGGCTTTGCAACTTTGACAGAAATGAATGTATGTACATACGCTTGCATTCATACTCTACTTTTCTACGTGCACACCATGTTATGCAGGTCCATGGTTTCATACCACCCCTTCTCTGCATGCCATGATGTATGCTATGACACGCATTTACATCATTAGAGAACCCATTTAATAGAACTAATCCTGATGAAGCAAGCAAGCACTAGCATTACGCATGATGCATCATTCAGAGTTGGTCTAGTGGATTCTGGCTTCTACACCCCTCTCACATGCGCTCTGAATATATACATGCAGGGCATCAATACCCTTCCTACAGGATAAGCAAAGCAAAGCAAATCAAGCAAACCAAAGCAGCTACACCTGCACTTATATTTAACACAAATACAGAAACCATGCATCCTATCTACTACTTATATTTAACACAAATACAGAAACCATGCATCCTTTTATGACCTCACTGCTAATTTTCTCAAGTCAAGCTCTAGCATACTAGAGAGGGAGGTTCTGTGCCCACTAGTTGCCATTTCGGTCTAGATGCTTTCTCCTAACCCTTTGATCAGAGATGGATACACATAGGCATCTTTTGTCGACACCTGTCAATGCAACATCAAAAGTATCTTAGTCATAAATATAAGGCAAGCATCTGTCAGTTATCACTAGACCTTTCAATTCCAATTCAACCTAATTGATGTCGCCTCCTGTTACTTTCACACTACTATCTTTTGGACATCATGTGAGAGGGGAGGTGGAGTCTTACCTCGCTGGACCGAGGATGCGCAGAGCAGCCGGAGGGGGCGGCGCCGGTCGGAGGAGGGAGCCGGGGGAGGCGGAGTCGGGGGCGGCGCCGGCGGAGGAGGGAGCCGGGGGAGGCGGAGTCGGGGGCGGCGCCGGCGGAGGAGGGAGCCGGGGGAGGCGGAGTCGAGGCAGCGCCAGGCCGGTGGAGGTCGGCGGCGGCGCCGAGGAGGAGGAGAGTCACCGCCTCACGGCCTCGGGGTCGCGGCCTCGCCCGCCGCTGTCCGCACCACGCGCCACGGCTCTGCCACCAAGATCAAGACCTCACGGCCTCGCCCTCTTCCCCGCCTCACAAGCGGAGGTGGCGGAGGCGGTGGAGGCGGCGGAGGCGGCGGAGGACAGGAGGGAGCGGCGGGTCGTGTGGGGAGAGAGAGCAAGGGGGATTGGGGAGAGGGAATCGGCAAAGCACAGGGGGGTTGGGGAGAACGGGTAGGAGTAATTAGAAAACAGGCGCACGGTGTGGGGAAAATTGGCACGCCCTTTTTAGCTCCGAGTGTCTCAGAATTTAACGACACTCGAAATCATTTTTCCCGTTGTTTCGCCAAAGTTTCCCGAGTGTCCGATCAGACACTCGGGAAATTTTAATTTCCCGAGTGTTTTGTTCACGCCCCGAGTGTTTCGTAAGGCACTCGGGAGGTTCCCGAGTGTATTATTCAAAACACTCGGGAAACTTCTGAGCACTCGAGAACTTAGACGATTCTGGTAGTGCAGGCCGGGTGTGGAGTCCATGTATTGAGTCTTTGGTTGATTAGTGAAGAGAAAAATTGTAGTTCAAGAAAAAGGCAGTGCGTGTATGTGTTCCGGTGATCTTTGTTCTCAACACTGGTGTCAAGAAGGACTAGTGTATGTGTGTCTTTCCCTGAGAAAACCAACTTGTGAGAGAAAAATCAGTGTATGATTTCCTAGTATGAAGACACAGTGAAGGTGTGGGTGTGTGTGAAGCATATCAAGAGAGAGAGAGGAGTTGAGTGAATCAAATCCAACATGCTCTCCCTCGATGCCGCTCTCGGCTCCTGCTCTCATGCCAGCCGCATGTACGGCTCGACCTCGTCGACGCCACCTCGCCTCGCCGCCGGGCCGCCATTGCCGCTGGGCACCACATGCAACCGCTGCGCCATGTGCTTGCTTACACCGCCGCGGCACGCCGCTTGGGCGGCAGCCCCATGCCAACGCTGCTGTGTTTTGCTCCCTCGGCGTCGCTGCGCTCTGGGTCGTCATGTCGCTGCTGGCGCCGTCTGCGTGAGCCACATCGGCGCCTCGGCCTTGCCTTCGACGTTGCATGCGCATGCTAGCCGCCACCGTCGCCGCTGGCTTAACCACTCGCCGCACTTCGGCTCACGACGCCGACGCCGTGCCGCAGCTGCGTTCTGCAGCTTCACCACTCCGCTTTGCGCCAAATTTCACCGGGCAATCACGGAGCCACGCCACCAAGGATGCCACCTTGCTCGATGGGCAGCGCCACGTCACCCATTGCTCGCCGCCGCCGCTAGCAAAACCGGCAATACCATCGCCACTTCTCCTCCTCTCATGAAATTGCTCAAATGGTGATGCATGCGAAAAAATCTTGGATAAATGGATAGCTAATGTGATGAGGATTGCAATGGTGTAGCATGTAAGGATTGGTTTTGTGTTTTTGATTGTGATTGTGATTGTGAGGAGAGAAGAAAAGATATGACTTGTGCTCATGTGTTGGAGAAAGAAATGAAAAGAGTCTATGTTGGGGGACAAGGACATGGCGTGAGAGGTGAAATGAAGTGGGGTGATTGCTCTGTTGGCTGGGCATTAAGGAAATGGGGATGGAGATGGAGATGGTAGTGGACATCAGGGTGTTCGGCTGAGAAGAAATGGCTGAGTGATTCGGTTGGGGGGAAAGGAAATAGTGCAGTGTGTTGTTTGGGTTGAGGATGAAGCAATGGCAGTGCATGCGGCTTGTTCGGCTGAGGCAAGAAATGGACAGTGAGGTTGCTCTCTTGGGTAAAGAAAGAGATGGCAGTGAAGAGAGATGAGTGCTAGATAAAGAAATGAGGAAAGGTGGCTGTGTAGGGAGGGGATTGAATAGCTCTGGTGAATTGGCAGGGAGCAAAAACAATGGCAGTGTATGGGGCTTTGTGGGTTGCATGGAGTTGGCAGTGGGGAGTGAGAAAAGGAAATGGTGGTGGGTGAATAGGGAAAAATGATAGTGAAATAAATAGCAGTGTTTTTCTTCCTCCTTTTCTCCAACTCACTCAAACGAACTCGCATGAGCGAACTAACCGCTAAAATAGAACACTCTCGAGACAATAATCGCAACGGTATGACATGCGTTGCACGATTTTTGGTTTTTTGATTGTGATTGCGAGGAGAGAAGTTGGGGAAAATAAATGGACACGCAGGTATTTTATCTGCTACTTATTTTCTCCTCTCGCGAATTCGCTCAGACTACCATGCATGTGAAAAACGAATTGCAGAATTGGGTTGGTCATGCGATGACGACCATGGTGGTATGACATGCGTGGCTTGGTTTTGAGTATTTGGATGAGATTTATAGGGGAGAAGCGAATGGAGTTAGCAGATACGGAAAAAGGGAGAGATGACAGGAAAGAAAGGACACGCAGCGCCTCGCTGCTGCTTCATCGAATCGAAAATATAGCGGCGATACTAACGTATGCATGACGACAACATTTTTGAAAAGCATGCAATAACAAGAAATAAAAATAATTTAATTTCTAAAAGCGGTCTTTCAACAATTTGATTTAACTAAAATGCAACCTTTTAATTGATTCAATTTGATTTTAGAAACAACATTTTAATTAAACACCAGAAAAAAATTTAAAACACAGTCAAAAATTTAATAGATCGTCAAATTAAATATTAACATCCCGATTCTGAAAATCGGGGTGTAAACGTTTGGCCTTAGCTTCTAGGACTTTAATATGGGCACAGGGGTACTTTAATATGCTCAACCAACTAGAGCCTGTCTCGGTTAGGCTTGACTCAAAGTGCGGTTCAACCGCTTCAGCACAGTGTCTGGCTCGGCACTGCTCATCTTGTTTTTCAAGCTTGAGCAGAGGACGGAGAGGCGTCACAACGGCGTGCCATTGCGGTGGGGCTTCGACGATGGCTGGTGCACGCCGTGTTCTTCGGAAGTACGAAGTAGAGAGCGGTGGATGATAATCATGGGAACACAATGATGAGGAGCTTTGTGACGGAGAGAGAGATGGCTCGATGTCGGTGACACCGGTGGAGGTGAGAAAAATATGGTTTGTGCATCTCATATTGTCGAGGATGGGTACTCCATTTTTGGGGTCCGGAATGAACAAGGAGGTCCTAAGAATGCTGGAATGACGACGATCATGTAGAAGAAAGGAGAAGGATGGTGACGGTGGTCTACAGTGGAGGAGGTGATGGTAGAAGGTGGGGGTCGCCAATACCACATCGGAGGTGGCGGGGTCGCTAGTGGCAATGGCTACAAGGGGTGGAGGCAGCAGGGGAGGCGCTACAGGAGGGTGGCGACTGGGAGGGGGAGAAGTGGAGGCGCAGGGCAGGGGGTGGCTTAGGGTTGCTGCTGCCCCCTTGTCCCCCAGAATGCTGGCCCAATTGGGCCGAGTCGTCGTGGGCCGGAGGCCCAGGTTCTCTTCTCCCACTAAAAAAATCTAAAATTCCGTCTCTAATTCCAGTTAAATTCATTTGAAATTCATATATTTCTCTAAAGTTTAAATGAGATATTACACTTGCCTAACCCTTTTCTCTCTCACTTACATGCGGGCCCCGCATGTCAAGTCAACCTTTGTTCAAACCCCTCTCCGTGAACTTGGTCTACCATGATCATTTGTCACCCTAGCATGGTTAAATATTAGTTGGTATTATCATGGCACCAATGTGGGTTGGTTAGATACGACTAGTACGCTTAGCCTCCCAAGGAGTCATTGATATCATTTTAAATTGCAAATCTATACTTAACTATGTGATTATGAAACACCATTGTGAAAAACTGTGTGTAGTATGTTGTCACCTATTGATGGCACATGTTGCACTTAATAAAGAGGGTAGGGAAAGATTTAGACCGAGGCAGGCGGAAAGAATTGTGATATGTGATATGGTGGAGCTCTGTACGCTTTGGAAAAGATGAATTTTAGAGTAGTTTGGTAGTCTCGCCTTGGTCAATTAAGCAATTAACTTTGTGCACCATTGAACTAAGCTTTCTTGTACAACCACATGCCCGGTTTGGGACGGGCCTAACTCGTAAGTTGCAGAGTCTCTGCTAACTACTCAAGCAAGAGGTTAAGCTATGTGCCGAGGTGGAGGTGTGACTCTTTCTCCGTGGTTGGGTCACATTTATGGGAGGTTCGCCGTCTCCAGGTCCAACGGTGTGCGTTAGACCAACGAGTTGTGTGTGGTTTGGTGTCGACAGTATGCATATCGGGAGGGTCAATTGTCGAGATGAAGTTTTGGAAAGGTTTTCTTATGATTTACTCTGATCAAGTGATCGTATCTTGTTGGTAAAATCTACAAATTTCTGCATTGTGTTAAACAATCTATTCAAAAAACTCTGAAAATATAGATTCCCAGGAATATTACATCGGCCCCACCAGTTAGTCTCACATTTTCTCTCTCCTCATACGAACTCTAATTGAACCCATTCAAGTTTCTAAATTCATATAAAATCAAGCTCTACCATCCAGTACCATTCAATTTCAATTTTGAGTTTATTTGATTTGTTTTCTTTTAATTTTGTTTGTATTTGCGCTTTCTTTCTCAATAGACGTTGATGTTCCGGAATCGCTGGAAGGAGCTAAAGGTCAAGAAAGTCGAAGATCGCCTTTCTTGTAATAAATTCTAATATTTATTTATAAAATTGTGCGAGATGTGGTTGTTACCATATTTGCTTACTGTGTAAACTGGATACTATTTCAGGGACTAATGTAGAATATACAGAGGATTTCGAGATGTTACTCTCGGATCCGACACACACATATTCCAGATATGCATATTTGGGTCCCGACAAACTTATACCCCAAAAAAATATAGTCGGATAACAAAAAGTTTTCCAAATTGAGAAACATAAAGGGAAGCAAACAACCAAACAAGATGAGTACATCTCATAACTTTTTATTCCAAGATGTTCATGACATTATTTTTTTGTCAAAATGATATGCTACGGAGGCTCATGGTCCTTAGAGTACGGGAGGAGATATTGCATCTGTGGAGTTGTTGTTTGAGCGTGGGCAACATTTTCTTTTGCATTCGTCCCTTGTCGGATAGCAACTGTCCCCCTTTACATCGGTACAGCAGTAGCGTGGACCTAATTTCGGGCATAGGCATGGAAGCCAGTCGTTGCTATCCATATGGTCAATGGTTTGAGCTGCAGGAAGAGAAGGGTGTTTAGTTTAACAAAGTTTCAGTGTTAAATAAAACAAAATTTCAAAGATCTCAGTAGTTCGGCTAGATGGGACTGTAAGCGACCAAATTATATTGAAACAACCAATAACTTAATAAGAATTCATCTGATTAATTGTTTGATGTGCATACTTACACTGCGAAAGAATCATGAAACATCCAAGGATAGCCACGGTAAGCACGATCACCTTGCTTCCTCCATCAGAAGCTTCACCATATAAGCAGTTCTTCCTATTCAGAGATTGTATGTATGTCTGACAATCGTATACTTCCTACATGGTTCATATATATTGGATCGAAAATGATCTATATTTAGTGACAAGTAATTATGTCCAGGCTGGTGGCTTATCCTCCAAACTTGCATAACATCTATTATTCAATATTTCTACGAAAATTTTCTTTGTTTAGTCAGAAGTAATTACATCCGGGCTGGTGGCTTATCCTCCCAAATTTCAGAACGTCTATTATCCAATGTATACGATATCCTGTTGGTGCCAAGATTTTAGTCCAATAAAGTGGTGGACATATCTCACCGTTGATTCAGCAGCTTGATTAATACAGATGACTTGAAGCGATAGTGAGGATAGAGTGGCGACCATCTTGTGGAACAGATGGCACGGTGGATTCAGCGGCATGGCTTGTTCTTGATAAAGTGGACATACCTCACCATTGATTCAGCAGCTTGATTAATACATAGAGCGTACAATCAGGAGAACAAGTCATGGTGGTGCCATGCTGGACGTGTTAAGGGATGTAACCAGCTAGTGTCTTACGTATAGGAGGTGGCTGAGGATCCCATCAATATTTTGCTCAGATGCGCCAGTAATGTACTCGTGTCACTGGTTAGTGGGGCCGAAAGTCAGGCTCGATCTTAGGAATCCCAGGAAGGCATCACATATAATGTGTGTACCTAATTCGCACTTGCATTGAGGAGGCGACAGTAGCGACAAGGAGGACAACGGCAGGATGAAGATGCAACAAATTAACTCATTTTTTAAAAAGCACGGGTTTCTCTAGAAAGTGTAGATTTCGCTCCAAGGTCGTTATTTCATGGCAAAACTGCATGGTATTTAAATTGGCTTGAATTGCAATAGACCTTTGGGCCACCTAAGACTTGGCTGTAATTGTACGCAAGAAGCCGATAATCTAACCATAGCCTCGTATGCCATCTATTTGCTACAACCTGCATGCCCTGTTCGCCAGCCCCATAAGTCCCTCACAATATCTTAACCACCCCACCCTCCTACGTCATACCAGGATGCCTTTCCCTTGTGTGAGGACCCCTGGGTTATTTTCGTAAGACCGAGGCCTTCCCGTGAGATGCACCCGGGCGAGCCTCCCTCTCCTCGGCCGAAAGGAGGAGAAGTGAGCAGAACAAGGGTTCAGAGGGGGTATTAAGCTCGGAGAGATGACGGGGTGAAGGCGGCGTGAAGAGGCAAAGCGGTCGACCGGCCAAATTCAAATGAGAACATTAAGTTGCATCGGAAGTAAGCAAAATAAACAAAAGTCCAGCAACGGTGTGCCCCATAACCCATGGCAACCAACTGGGAGCTAGAAACAACACTATCTGTTAGCATTGCCAAAGTCCGCGCTAACGAACTCGTCGGTCGTAGTAACATCTTCACCTGAATTTGCAGAGCCGGGTTAAGTACAAATGTACTCACAAGTATTACACAAAGTAAAAATTATTTATGCATAGAGGATATTCAAAGGGTGGCATTAGAGGCTTAGTTTTGAAGAAAACACAACAATTTTCATCCTACACATACTAGTTTTACATTTGCCATTTAGAAAACAGATTTAAAACAAAAGTAAAACAAGTGACAAAGATAATCATTGATATATAAATAGAGCAAACAATACCAAAGTGCAGCCCAGTCTGATAAACTAACATGCATGAATACCCGTTCATGCCGAATACCAAGTTGTAACCATATCAATTTTAATTCAAAGTCTAAAAGTAATGACTCCCGAATTCAAGCGGTCGTCCGTAACTGTGGACACAGCTATTCGAATAGATTTACACCCTACAGGGGAGTACTACTTTACCCACATCGACTTGCCAGCCCGAAAGCCAAACACACTGCCTTTTGTGAGTTGGCCGGGTAGATCGAGATTTGATTTTGTTTAGCAAGTAGGTCCTATTGAGATGAGTCCCCCTTGCGACAAGAACCCCAACTTAGTACAAGCTACTGATAGAGCTCGCTAAGCAGGCTCGTATGTTGTGTTGGAGATACCGATGCAATGTAAATAAAGAAAAAGAGCACTCCCATGTGCATTATAGAAAATAGCATCGGATGATCCTACGAACAAATGATCGAACACAAATGTCCTCACACCACCTAGAACTTAACCCGACAAAACCTACCCCCTACTTAACCAAATGGCACCCATAATACCGCATGTGGTAGCACGAGTGTTTCTTGAATTAACGATGTCACCAAAGTTCGGTCCTTGATGGTTCGAACAAGACAACATACCCGAGTCTCGTGCACGAAGGCACCCTCACTAACAACCACTTGTCCAGACCCAAATCCATTTTAATGTGACCAAAATACACTAAAATAATCAGATTCAAAGATCTAGACCAAAATTATAGAAGATAAGTATGTGATGTTTCCCACAATTGACGAGCTAGCCCCATCAACTGAACTAACGCATCATCTAGACTCGCATGGCTTAGCACTCAATCAACAAAATAGAAATATCACCACATCCATCTATCCTTAAGCATATATGTACTAGAAAAATAACAAGGATGGCATCATGAGTAGGACATAACTAGCTACACACACAAAATATTGACATATCAAAATAGTATGCAAGCAATATCATTGCATTTCAAAACACTAACTTATCAAAAGCTGGGATCAACATGATGCATAAAAAAGTTTAAATGATGCTTGCCTTGCTGGGAGTTCACTTGCTCACTCTCGGTTACGTGGTCGTTCACTTGCGGCAACTCAAACTCTATAGAAATAGCGACATCGAATGAACACCGAGAAAAGCCAAAAAACCAAATTGCTGAAAAATGTATGAATTTTCTACAGTATATATATTATGATTTTATATGAATTTAGGTGAAATAATTTTGCGCCTTGGATTTAGTATGTGAGAGTTATAGCAGTTTGAAAATCGGAATTTGAGAAAAGGCTGAAAAACAAAACAGTGCTTAGGTTACTGTTCATCCTGTTTTCAATTTTTCGCGAGAATTTGCATAACAGTGGGGAGAAAAGGATTACATAAATAAATAAATAGAGAAGAAAATTATAAGACCAAAAATAACTTGGGTCAACTCATTTGGAGTTCGTATGAATTAGTTATGAATTTTCAAAGTTAATAGCAATTTCTAGTGTAAAAATAATTCTTTTCTAAAATTTCCATCGCAATGAATAATTTTTATACGTAGGCTAACCTTGTCCCTGCCATGACATGTGGGCCTACATATTTTCTTTTCTTTTGCACTTATTCTATAAAGGAAAACATCTACTAAGGCACAAACAAGTTATCGTCAAATCAACACATAATGCCCGGACTCACGTTCTTCCAACTATACAACCTATCCGATAATTATATGAAATCCACTGACCTATGGGCATATGACCATGACTAGCTCCATCAATTGTTCCTCACTAGACGAATTAAGCTAATACTAACTATCCAACTCTACTAGTCTCACATTGGCAATTCATATTTGCATACACCAAAATTTCCACTGATCGAGTTTATTTGACTAACCGACACCTAATGAACTTAACAATTTTAATAACACATCCAACATCTAATGGCTCACTAATCGGCCTACTCAAATCCGTAACACCGAACTTAGTCGTCAACAACCTCTACCAATCCAATCATATATGTGCCTCTACGATCAAATTAATAATCCTTTATCCACTAATCCATTTCAGGGTACAAATCTATCAACTCGGCACATAGGACTTAACAATTTAACTACTAATTACATGGCAATCCAAATATTTATCGGCAACTCAATCAAATAATACATTCTACCTTCTCCCAATCCTAGCATATATGACTCACATACAATTGCTAAAATCATCCAATCATGTTGCTCATTATTAAATAAATCACCCAAATCAATCTCTATATTTCATTGAATATCATCACAAGAGCTATCCATCAAGTAATAATTTATAAACTCCTTAGGCGTTCTATCTCCTAATATCACTAATCCAACGTGAGGGAAAATCTCCAATTAATGTATTATCCAAAGATCACCACTAACTTCCATGCGACTTCAAAATAGTATCATCCGATCAAATAATCAAATCATATATTTAATCTAGCATCTACCAACAATAATACACGCATTTCGCCACAATAATCTAATTATTCGCATTCACCAGTATATCAATACATGATCACGCCTACACACAATTAAACATAACCGGAGGGTTATACCGATCTTAAGCTACCAAATCATTTTTACAATTAAACATGCATAAATAGATGATATGCTCATGACTAATATGCAACATGCACGACTAATATCATAGCGCAGTAAAAAAAATAACACTAAATATTTTACCGCATCGCTAGGAGTGCGAATCGTCACCGGACGTCGTCTTCTCGGCACTCGTCTGCGTCCGTCGTAGTCATCGCCGTTTTCGCAACCTGCTCGGCCTCTCGTCCGTGTCCGCCGTAGTCATCGCTGAACTCATCCGCGTCCGCGTCCGTGTCCTCGGCGCTTCATGCGCCACACCGTCCTCCGTTGCTGCTCTGTTGGAATAATCTTGTCATGCAAAATATGTTTAAAGTTGTTTACATGGCATTGAGGCCTTGCCATGTCAAGTAGTAGACGGTTGCCCACAAAGAAACGACTTTGCATGTAGTTTGAGTTGTGCATGGTAGAAGGAGTCAAGGTTTTGGTACGTGTGAATAGTGTACCATTAAAGGTAGGAGGAACTTGCATGCAAGGAATGAGTCTTCGGAAATGGTAGAAAACTTGCGACTGTTTCTTAAGTTTAAAACAGTCGTTTTTTGAGCCGTTTGATATGCGTTGTGATGTGTGTTGAGTTTCTTTTTTAAGCATGTTTCTAAGATGAAATAATATCTGATCTTATCCTACGGTTCATAATGTAACTGTTTTGAACTCAAGAAAACTTGCGACTGTTTATTAGACAGTTCCATGAGTACGTCTTTGCCTGGTGAGTGGTTATGGCGCAAGAACCGGTTGTTCTATTAGCAGGCCGGGTGTGGAGTCCATGTATTGAGTCTTTGGTTGATTAGTGAAGAGAAAAATTGTAGTTCAAGAAAAAGGAAGTGCGTGTATGTGTTCCGGTGATCTTTGTTCTCAGCGCTGGTGTCAAGAAGGACTAGTGTGTGTGTGTCTTTCCATGAGAAAACCAACTTGTGAGAGAAAAATCAGTGTATGATTTCCTACTATGAAGACACAGTGAATGTGTGGGTGTGTGTGATGCATATCAAGGGAGAGAGGAGTTGAGTGAATCAAATACAACATGCTCTCCCTCAATGCCGCTCTCGGCTCCTGCTCTCATGCCGCAGCATGCACGGCTCTGGCCTCGTCGACGTTGCCTCTCCTCGCTCGGGCCGCCGCGCTGTCGCGTGGGCACCACATGCAACCGCTGCGCCATGTGCTTGCTTACACCGGTTGCGTGCACGCTCGGGCTTGGGCGGAAGGCCCCATGCCGACGCCGCTGCGCCTTGGCTCCCTCAGCGTCATTGCGCTCTGGGCCGCCATGCCGCTGCTGGCGCCCGTGCCGCTGAGCCGCTACTGCAGCGCCTCAGCCTCGCCTTCGCCGCTGCATGCGCGTGCTAGCCGCGCCACTGTCACATTGGGCTTAACTAGCTCGCTCGCGCCCTGGGCTCACGACGCCGTGCCGCTGCAGCGCTGCTGCAGTTCACCACTCCGCCTTGCGCCAGCGCATGGGGAAGCCGCTGGAGCCACGCCACCAAGGATGCCACCTTGCTCGATGGGCCGCGCCACGTCGCTGGCCATTGCTCGCCGCTGCTACTAGCCGAAACCACGCAGCGCCACTACCACTTCTCCTCACATGAAATTGCTCAAACGGTGATGCATGCGATAAAATCTTGGATAAATGGACAGCTAATGTGATGAGGATTGCAATGGTGTAGCATGCAAGGATTGGTTTTGTGTTTTTGACTGTGATTGTGATTGTGAGGAGAGAAGAAAAGATATGACTTGTGCTCATGTGTTGGAGAAAGAAATGAAAAGATTCTATGTTGGGGTACAAGGACATGGCGTGAGAGGTGAAATGAAGTGGGGTGATTGCTCTGTTGGCTGGGCATTAAGGGAATGGAGATGGAGATTAAGATGGTAGTGGACATCAGGGTGTTCGGCTGAGAAGAAATGGCTGAGTGATTCGGTTGGGGGGAAAGGAAATAGTGCAGTGTGTTGTTTGGGTTGAGGATGAAGCAATGGCAGTTTGTGTGGCTTGTTCGGCTGAGGCAAGAAATGGATAGTGAGGTTGTTCTCTTGGGTAAAGAAAGAGATGGTAGTGGAGAGAGAATAGTGCTAGATAAAGAAATGAGAAAAGGTGGCTGTGTAGGGAGGGGATTGAATAGCTCTGGTGAATCGTCTGGTAGAAAAAACAATGGCAGTGTATGGGGCTTTGTGGGTTGCATGGAGTTGGCAGTGGGGAGTGAGAAAAGGAAATGGTGGTGGGTGAATAGGGAAAAATGATAGTGAAATAAATAGCAGTTCTTTTCTTCCTCCTTTTCTCCAACTCACTCAAATGAACTCGCATGCGCGAACTAACCGCTAAAATGGAACACTCTCGAGACAATAATCGCAACGGTATAACATGCGTTGCACGATTTTTGGTTTTGATTGTTATTGCGAGGAGAGAAGTTGGGGAAAATAAATGGACACGCAGGTATTTTATCTGCTACTTCTTTTCTCCTCTCACGAATTCGCTCAGACTACCATGCATGCGAAAAACGAATTGCAGAATTGGGTTGGTCATGCGATGACGACTGTGGTGGTGTGACATGCGTGGCTTGGTTTTGAGTTTTTGGATGAGATTTAAAGGGGAGAAGCAAATGGAGTTAGCAGATACGGAAAAAGGGAGAGATGACAGGAAAGAAAGGACACGCAGGCGTCTCACCTGCGGTCGGTCGAACCGAAAAATATAGCAGCGATACTAACGTATGCATGACGACAACATTTTTGAAAAGCATGCAATAACAAGAAATAAAAATAATTTAATTTTTAAAAGCGGTCTTTCAACAATTTGATTTAACTAAAATGCAACCTTTTAATTGATTCAATTTGATTATAGAAACAACATTTTAACTAAACACCAGAAAAAAATTTAAAACACAGTCAAAAATTTAATAGATCATCAGATTAAATATTAATATCCCGATTCTAAAAATCAGGGTGTAAACGTTTGGCCTTAGCTTCTAGGAATTTAATACGGGCAGAGGGGTACTTTAATATGCTCAACCAACTAGAGCCTATCTCGGTTAGGCTTGACTCAAAGTACGGTTCAACCGCTTCAACACAGTACCTGGCTCGGCGCTGCTCATCTTGTTTTTCAAGCTTGAGCAGAGGACGGAGAGGCATCACAACGGCGTGCCATTGCAGTGGGGCTTCGACGATGGCTGGTGCACGCCGTGTTCTTCGGAAGTACGAAGTAGAGAGCTGTGGATGATAATCATGGGAACACAATGACAAGGAGCTTTGTGATAGAGAGAGAGATGGCTCGATGTCGGTGACTCCGGTGGAGGTGAGAAAAATATGGTTTGTGCATCTCATATTGTCGAGGATGGGTGCTCCATTTTTGGGGTCCGGAATGGACAAGGAGGTCCTAAGAATGCTGGAATGACAACGATCATGTAGAAGAAAGGAGAAGGATGGTGACGGTGGTCTACAGTGGAGGAGGTGATGGTAGAAGGTGGGGGTCGCCAATACCACATCGGAGGTGGCGGGGTCGCTAGTGGCAATGGCTGCAAGGGGTGGAGGCAGCAGGGGAGGTGCTACAGTTGGGTGGCGACTGGGAAGGGGAGAAGTGGAGGCGCAGGGTAGGGGGTGGCTTAGGGTTGCTGCTGCCCCCATGTCCCCCGGAATGTTGGCCCAATTGGGCCGAGTCGTCGTGGGCTGAAGGCCCAGGTTCTCTTCTCCCACTAAAAAAAATCTGAAATTCCGTCTCTAATTCCAGTTAAATTCATTTGAAATTCATATATTTCTCTAATGGTTAAATGAGATATTACACTTGCCTAAACCTTTTCTATCTCACTTACATGCGGACCCCGCATGTCAAGTTAACCTTTGTTCAAACCCCTCTCCATGAACTTGGTCTACCACGATCATTTGTCACCCTAGCATGGTTAAATATTAGTTGGCATTATCATAGCCCAGCCATAGCTGTGAGACCCCGGGGTATTTAGCTTGTAATGCTTAGTTATCAATAACCCTAGCATCACAAACAAAATATCCCGTGCCTTGGGAAAATATGTACATCCTAGAAGTGTTGTACATACACCCTTTTACAAAATCATGCATCAATTCCATACAAACATAGAACCAAGCACGAACTAGATTAAACAAAGACATACATAATAGAGTTATTACAAAAGAGGCCAACCGGCCAAATAACAACTAAACAACTAAAGAGATAAACAACAGCGGAAGCAAAAGCCATAAGATGGTGATAAATAAAAGAGCCAATTAGTGTGCCTTAACCCACAAGGCAAACTGACCGGGCTGCCAGCTAGTCGTCAAAACGAAGATCACTCACAAAAGTTAATCCCTTGGGGATCAACCTCTTCCTCTGCAACAATTACAGTTAAGCAAAGCAAATGAGTACAAATAATGTACTCGCAAGACTGACGTGTAGTATAACAGAACTATAGTTTAACTACATGCAAGCTTTATTTAAGTGGATGAGGCTTTGGACTTATTTTAGCATAAAGCAAGTTTTCATTTGCAATAATGTAATAGATTGAAAGCGATTTGACAACAATTTTTAAATGTTGAAATAACAACGATACAATAATAATAACAACAGTAAAGACAGCCTGGAAGTGACTAACCCAATAGTCACCACAACAATAGTATGAACATCCATTCATACCAATCCATCATGTTTTAATTAAATGTTGTAGTCTAGTTCTTGCACGACCTTACCAAGCATGTCCATAACCTAGGACGAGGCTATTCGAATAGTTTTAACCCTGCAGGGGTGTACCAATGTACCCACACGCCAGACCGCCTTTTCGCCACATGATTAGCACACTTCCTTTGGTATGCTTAAGCACGGCTAAGTCCTACGAGGCATTTCCAATGAGCGATGCTAATTAAGAGTCGCGACAACTCAAGGTAGGAGACACTGCCCGACCACACAGAATCAAGGGTGCTCTTTCTCTTACAAAAACAATTTTAACCACCTGCGACCCCCAATTAACACCTCCCAAAGTACTTAGCCAAGAGGGGTCCCATATCCCCCTCGTGTGGTTAGCACGCATAAGCGCTTGGCTTAGTGACACAAGTAACTCAGTCCTTGGGGACCTAGGCACCATTCCAATCACACCCAACAATCACACCAACATCCATTGTGCCCAAGTCAATAACAGTCTTATTTTCATTTTTGTTTTATTTGTTTACAAAGTAACAAAGCACAAGAGGGACATAATGGAATAATAATTTTAGTGTGATCAAGGTCATCGACATAAGGTCGACAACCGCCCATTTCTACCGTTATCTAAGCATTGCTAAGCATAACACCGTAAAGACAATAAAAGAGCATAAATAAATCACTGAGCTCTAATTCACCAGCGATATTAGTAACTTATGGTTTGTGGCAGGGGATAACAATTTAGAGGCAACAATGCAATAGGAGTGTTGTTACTTAACCTTCCCTTTTAACTCACTTATCCAAAAAGGTTTTCAATTTAGGCTACCACTGACAGGTAAATGCTCAACGGTCTGCTTGAATTAAGGACATTACCAACTACTGCACTAACAAGATCATAAACCTATTGACAAGATTGAGTATTCTTAGATCATCTTCTCTACTCAACATCTTACAACTGAACATGTTTTCAGAAATGATTGACTGCTAATTAACTCCCTCTACATTCCATACTCCAATTTGTTAAAACACTTGAGTGATTAAAACAACAGCTCTCATCTTTATTAGCATAAGAAGGTTTGTTTTGGAAAAACTCACTAAAGCTTATTTATCAGATTAACCTACCTCTGAAAGTTTAAGGTCCAAAGTCTAACTGAAACAAAAACCTTTTAAGTACTAGAATTTGGTAAGATTATAAGCTACCTGACATATGCAGGATTTTGTCTCAACACCAACTCTGCTAAAGCATTCTACCAAAGAACAACTGCCAGGACTAACATACTTCCTTCAAAACTTAAGCAACAAATCTATTCACTCATTTGCTTGCCTTCATCAACAGCCAAGATACTGGACCACAACACTAGGTCTTCAGCTTCAAAGAAGAACACACAGCAACATTAGAGAGCAAAAATGAACACCATCATGGGGGCTGCGGCCGAGTTGAGGGCGTGGCAATGCTGGTGAAGGGCGGACCGGCGCTGAGGGAGGCGGATCCGGGGGCGGAGGAGGAGCCGGACCGGGGGCGGCGGCGCCATGGAAGGAGAGGCCGGAGGAGGTGGATCGAGGACGGGCGACCGGACCCAGGAGGAGGTGGCCGGCTCGGGGCGAGGACGACGGCGCGGCTGGTGCCGAGGCAGACAGGGAGGAGCCGGACGAGCCAGTGGCACCAGAGGAGGAGTCATGGAGAGGAGGCACTGGTGGGCGGCGAGGCTCGGGATCCAGGCCATGGCGGCCGGGTGAGGAAGGAGGTCTGGCCGGTGGGGGGGCGGATCCGGAGCCGGCCGAGAGGATCAGGCGGTGACTCCATGGCCGGCCAGTGAGGCGGCTCGATGGGAAGAAGCCAGAGAGCGGGCAAGCGGAGGAGGGAGAGGACCAGGAGCTGGCTCCATTTTTGGTGGAGAAGAAAGGGGCTGAGAAGAAGTGGTTTGGGGGCAAGGGGCTGCCCAAGGGTGATGGGGCGGATGCAAAAGGTGGAAGCGGCATGGGCTGGAGTTGAGCGCGACCCGGGACAACGATGGTGACGCGCGCGCCACGAGGAGGGGCCTGGCACAGGATGGCGAGAGTAGGGTATGGGAAGAAGAAGCTGCGAGCGGAAGGAGGAAACCAGGCTGCTCGGTCAAAACCGTGGGCGGAGCAGTTGAGATGACGCTATGGAGGGGACAGTGCACTGCGCCTGCTGCTTACTCACGCCATGGCGCTACTGGAGGAGGTAAGGGCAACTTTGGCGCGAGGCCTCTGGCGTCGCGGACAAAGAGAAGCGGCACGGGTGAAGCCGGTGCGGTCAAACAAGAGGCTAGGTCGGTTCAGTTCGGCCCACCCGATCTAAAATTGACGGTTGGGATTTTGTGGCGAGATCAGATAGGTCCGATCGTGCGCGGTGTGTGAGCCCTACGATCTGAATCGGACGGTCCGCATATGAGGACCGTTTGGACTGGTGCGATGCAGGTCTGACTCGGCTCCAGGTGTGGCTAAGGGGTTAGGTTGAACCGTGAGGGGTTAGGCTCGGTCGGATCAACATGCAAGGGTTTGAATTTCCAAATCACTTTGACCAAAAAGCAGCAAGTTTGACCGAGGCTCCAACAATAGAAATAAATTTCTAAAAAGCCTGAAATAAATCAGGGGGCTTCCTGGGACAACCTAGTTCCCAAATAAAATTTGAAAACCTACTGTTCAATATTTAATTTGTATAATTTAAATTCAAACTTAGAATAGGTCTTTGTTCTGAGTTTAAATTTTCTGAGAGTAAAAACTGTTCCCAAAAATTTGGGAAAAATTAAATTTATTCATGATAATTCTTATATTATTTGAATAAATTATTTCTAGATGATGTTCATAAGTTTTTATTCCTGTCTTCTTTTGGAATTTAAATTCGAAGTGTATGTTTTCTTTGGTTTCAAAATTTTCAAAAGCAACAAATTATGCACATGCTCCAGAAAACCAATGTATGTTCAAAAGTTTTAATTTCCCCTCATTTTTATACATTTGAAACACAACCCAAATACAATAACTGATGCAAAAGATTCAGAAACATTGTGCATGTTAATGAGATGCATACTAATTATCCTTTATTAAATTTGGGGATGTTACAATAGCCCACCTCAATCCCCCACCTCTCCCTCTTGCTGACGCCATGGGCCCACTTGCCAGCTCCCTTCTTCCACCTCGCCGCGCCTGTCCACCCCTGCTCGCCAGCTTGCCACACGAGCTCCACCTTCGCCCCCAGTTTGCGACCGCCACCCACTGGTTTTTCCCATCGCCTGGCATGCCATCAACCCACCATTCCCTGTCCTGTCACTACAGTGACCAACCACCCTGCTGCCAACACCCTTTGGACCTATCAGGCGGAGAACGAGAGCACGCTCTTGAGTTCTCGCCGTGGTCGCCATTTTCACACCGTCCGTCTCGCATTTTCTCATCAGTACATAAGCCCTTCGTGTGCGTCATTTCCCTCCCAACTCACCACTCTCGTTCCCCTCTGAGAATCAGAGCTACCCGCTCCTTAGTTTACTGGGAACGCGAGCGCCGCTCTCGGCACTACTGAACACGCCGCCACACCATTGCCACTCGGTGAACTTCCTTCCTCGCGACACACATGTCCTTTCTCTACCTAAGCTACTCTCATGCACTTCCCCTGGTTGATGTGGCCAATGACACCTCGAGAAGCAGAATTGAGTTGTCTTCTTCAACTTCGGCGTTCACGCCAACTCCCAGCAGGCACGTTCTGTTGTCTCTGGTAAGCCCAATCTAGTAGATCTCACATCATTTTGCACCCTTTTCTTCAACATGCAAGACCCCTAAATCTACTACATGATTCATGCAACATTTTCTGAGCTTGATCTTCATCTTTCCCTCTGTTCGTCGTCGCCATTGTCATTGATTCAAGCTAGCTAGTGAGGCTCAGTCCCCAACTCTCTCTTCTGCACCATCTTTCGCGTGCATGTGAGCTAAATGCCTCCTTGTAGCCTCTCTTTCGCCAAGGACCGCTTCCACCATAAAGCCATCGCCGTCGCCTCTGCCCGTCACTACTCTATCCTCTCTGGTCATCCTTCGACGCCGTTAACCACCTCGTTGAGCTCTTACTAGCCCCCTAGAGCTAATGTGCCCATTAGAATCAATGCTTAGCTTGTGTAGACTATAGTTCACCATAGCCGCCCATGGCACCGCCGCAGAAAACATCGTCTCCGCTACCACAATGACCATTGGTTTCTGTGTCGCTGCCACTAGCGTCACAATGACTCCCTACAGCCCATGCGCACCTTATTTTGCTTTGTCTCTGTTCCATTTGTGAAAGACGTCACAGCACCACCCCGCGCCGCCTTTGGAAGTTATCGCCGCTGCTGACACTCCGGTCGCCCATTACCTCGCCGCCGCCACCCGGTAGGATCGCCGTCAACCCAGGAACCCATTTTGCCCCTTCCCAAGCCAAGCCATCACACCATTCGCCGCTGGCGATCTCGCCTTCACGCTCGACCGCGCGTGCTCTGTTCCCTCTCTCTCTCTCTCTCTCTCTCTCTCTTACTTGTGAGCCACCTTATTAGGATTAGATTAACACTAATCAAAGTGATTAAGTAATGCAAATCAATGACATGTAGGGCCGGCCAGATAATTAATCAGAAATCTAATTTAACTAAGTTTTAGAAATTGTGTTGTTGACATGCGGGACCCACTCACTATTTTCATAAGTTAAATGTGCTTAATGATAAGAGAATGACATGTGGACTCCACTACTTTGAAAACGTGTCCATGGACCTAGTTCACCATAGACCGACCCCACCTGTCATAATCCTCAAACGAGCTAATGATTGGGTTAAACGTGCTTAATGATAAGAGAACGACATGTGGACTCCACTACTTTAAAAACGTGTCCATAGACCTAGTTCACCGTAGACCAACCCCGCCTGCCATAATCCTCAAACGAGCTAATGATTGGGTTAGGGTTAATTACTTAATTAGTTACTAATAAGTCATTGACATGTGGAACTATACACTATTTTGGTAACGAAAACGTAATTGAAAACCCGAGAGACTAACATAGAGGCCCCACATGCTGGAAAATGATTTTTAGAATAATGTAAAAGTGGAAAATCCACTTTCAGTTCAAAAGAAATACGTCTCCTCTGTTAGAAAGCATAAACTCAGAAAATACGCCTTCGACATCATCCCTTTTCTGATTTTCTTAAATTTTCAAACCAAATTCAAATGCTTATAACTTTTGTATATTAATTCCACATTAAGTGAAATTTGTTTTTAAATTTTGTAATATCATCCTCTTTCATATTATGCAAACATATTTGGATTTTGCCTCTGTTTGCTTTCTTTCTGGATCCTATTGGTCTTATTTGCTAATATGCGTGTAGATACCAACACCCTGGAAAATTTCATTGACACTCTAGAGCAAGAATCATCGTTCAACAAAAAAGGAAAGCACCCTCCTTTGAGCATGTTGATCCCATATTTAAATGTTATGTATTTTGTTTGCAAGTATTTATGCATGCGCGTATTTCGATAAAAATTTCTATGTCAAGTAAGGTACATAGTTAAATCCCATTTGATGCATTAGCATGCCTTGATAAATTGGTATCCCCCGCTATTGTCACCCTAGTAATAATATCCCCAATAGGTAATAATAACCATGGGAAAAGTAGATTATTCGAGTAGATGAACCTAGCCATACTAAGATCTCTATCGGACTCTAGTCTAGAAAACAGTCATTTCTCAAGAATTGGGAGAGACAAAGTATTATGGTCCAGAGGAGATTACCTCAGCTATTTTAATTATAATTATAATCTGAAACTTGTACTAGATTTGGCCGTATGTGAGTAGGGACCAGTGCGGAGGCAAGAGAGTTTAGTCGATAGTATCTCGCCCGGGTCGCCAAGGACCGATCTTTTGTGCCATAGACCCGATTATATCGGTGCAAACCACATGAGCCTATATGGGAAGGCCCTAGCATAATAAGTCATTATGTTCTAGGAATCAAACCGCAGTAGGGCCAAAGGAAGTAGCCTGAGGTCTTGTGCGGATGGGAGTGTACCCATAATCGTAGGGATCTTGACCAGTGTAGGCAAGATTTACTAACACAACATTGAGCCTTGGGGTGATGGAGGGCCACTACCCATCATGAGGAGGCTAATCAATGGGTGGGTTTGTGTGCTAGAACAGGTGATGTAAAAGCTTTGTCATAGACTCTCAATAGGATACTGATGGTATCGCATGACATGCGTGGCATGGTGGGATGTATATGACGTGTGGACAAAGTTGTGCGACCTCTTCAGAGTGTAAAATTATTTGAATAGTCATGTCCACGGTTATGGACATTTCTTGGTGAAATCACTGATTAGTAATCTCATGTTTTCTAAAGAAAAGATTGGTAAAGACATGGATGAGAGAATCCATGTGAATGGTGGTCGACAAAAGGGAGTTTTGTCGAGGATTGAGTTTTACGACAACAGGCCCTCGGTTCAGGTATTGTTAATTATATTATGATAATTATTTTTGTATCAACATCCAATGATCTTGCAAATGTCGGTTGCAATCTACTACTATTATTGCGAATAAAAAGATTGTGTCGTGCAAAATCAAAACTAGACTAGCAAGCCTCCTTTAACATAGCGTGCATATTATAATACTTTGCTTAAGAGTCTTGCGGAGTACATTATTCTACTCAACGTTGCTTGTTGAATATATTCAGAGATTGCAAAGGAAGACCCGTCATATGGTTACTTTGACAGAGCAGGTTTTGACAACGATGATACCTAGTTCTAAGGTTCCACCTTGTCTGTTGCCTGTGGGAAGCATAAGGCATACTTACTGGGTTGTATTGTTTCTTTTGTCTACACTTATGATGAACTTATTTAATCATGTGTATCATTTGGCCGGACGTACCTGGTGTTGTCAAACTTCGCCATGTAGGTGTATGTTCAGTTGTAACTTATGCACTACTTGTGTAATATATCGTATATGGATGTGATATCTTAATGTTGTGAATGTGTGTACTAGTCACTAATCATAGGACTAGTACAGTAAACACATAGGATTTTGAGATTAATTTTCTAAGATCAGAAACCGTTTGTGATAACGGTTTAGAACCGTCTGTGATTACTCTTCATGTATTAGTGAATTCTGGCCAAGAGATGTCCGAGACTTTGCCCTTTTTGCTAAGGGGACACTGCCATTGTCGCTGCCGACGACATCCCTCTTTTCAATGCTGCCGCTCTTGTTAGCGCTCCAAGAGAAGACCTCAGCAAATTCACCCCTAGCGATCTCACCCTAGTCACCATTGGAGACCCGACTCGTCGATGGAGAACCACCTCCATGGGCAACAAAAGGGAAGACTGGTGACACAATTCATTACATTTCATAGTCTACAACTGAGACCAAAACAAGAACAGAAAAAATGACTTGGATAACTACCTGAGCAGTAGGATTTCTTTTCTTCCTCTTCGCCTCCTCCCTGAGCCGTGGCTCCTCCTCCAGCTCCTTCATCTTCTCCTCCTTCCTGTCTCTTGACCCAGCGAGCACACGAGAACCAGAAATCAGGAAAAAAAAAAGGAACAAAATTTGAAGCCAAGAACGCAAGAGGGAAGGAGAGAGGTGTACTTCTTGGAGAGTTGCAGTTCCTCATGGCCCGTCGGTTCATGCTGCTTCTCGTAGCCTGCCAGTTGCTGCTCCTCCCCATCGACTGCATAGAGCCCGACAGGATTCTCCGCATCGGCTGTTGCATATGCTCCTCTTGCCGGCTTCTGCACAAGATCCTCCATGTGGCCCGCCGCACCCGACAATAAGACCTCGCCGTCCGCCATGGCATGAGATGCTGTGGGGTCTAGCTAGGGCATAGACGGCGAATCGGCGAGGGAGGCGGCGGGATCTAGCGTGGGAGACGAAGGGGTCAACGTGGGAGGAGGCGGGGTCTAGCTAGGGCATAGGCGGCGGGGTCAGCGTGGGAGGTGGCGGGGTCTAGCTAGGGCATAGCCGCAGAGGCGAAGTGGAGGGCTGGAGTCTGGAGGCAGAGGCAAAGCCACAAAGCTTCTATTACGAGTGGGCTAAGCGGCTAAACATGGGCTATGTGGGGTGAGCCACTTAGCGATTGCAATTGCCCACAACAACCACATGTGTGTGTTTTTGTGGGTGGGCTAAACGGCTCGTGGGCTAACCGTCGCCACTTACACCCGTATACACAATACGCACATGATGCTGAGACCCTACGATATTCCTACAAACACATGGAAGTATCTCTCCACTCACTGAATATGGGATCGAATCTCGAAGGAGGATCTGATGGCAAACACAATAGGTGGACATCCTCGTAGGTGGAGAATTTTCATTTCCTACTCCCTCCGTTCCCACTTACTTGTCAGTTTTGATTTTGACTGATCAAGTGTTGATCGTTATTTTTTAAGCAACACAAAAGCAAATAGATTTAAATGTAGAATATTAGTAAAATACTTTTGATTACAAATCTAACAATATCACTTTTATGTTTCATAATTAGATATTTTAAAGCAGAGTAAATTTCACTTTGGACCATGTAATTTTACTATGATTTTACTTTGTACCACTCTTAGCAAATCTTTTCACTTTGCACCATCTCTTCTTACTTTTTGTTTCACTTTGCACCAGAGGAACGTCCTGTCAGTGAGAGAGAAACATGGAAGGCATGCTGGGAGCTTGCCGGTAGTTAGGCGCAACCTCGTGAGGTAGCGACAACCCGAAAAATAGAGGGAGAGCTATTTTGTCGTCGCCGCCATTGTTATGGCCGTAGCGGGCGATGCTCCAGCTATTCTTCTCCACTTTAGATCCATGTACCTCCCCTCTCTCCATCCCATGCCTCGTCGCCGCCTCCCGCTCCACCATTCACTGTCGGCGAGCACCAAAGAAGGCAACCAAATCTTTACCATAGTCCAAAGTGCGACACATGGTAAGAAGAGGTGGTGCAAAATGAAAAGATTTGCTAAGAGTAGTACAAAATGAAACTATGGTAAGATTACATGGTCTAAAGTTAAATTTACTCTTTAAAAAATATCGTTGGTCAAATCTTCTTAAGTTAAAGTCAAAATTGACAAGTAAACGCGGACAGATGTCGTAGCATTCAGCGTAAGAAAGGAATAAAACGCATGTGTTGGAGCTCTAGTGGGTGGATTGAAGGGATACGGGTAGGCTATGCTATGCTAGCTCGTAATTAAAAAATTCTACCACGTAAATCAGGAAGCTATGCAAGTAAGAGAACATAAATCATTACCAAGAGACGCGCCGTGCAGCAGAAGAAGGGTTGGAGCAACTTGATCTAACATCGAGCGTGTCGATGTAGTGGTCGTAGTCGATCGTCCAATGTACTCGGCGCCGATATCTCTTCTATTATGTTAGGATGGACAAATCTCATGTTCGACCAGTCACATTCCTCTGTATGTTTCATGGCATACCCGAAAGCTACTTTTATAACTATCTAGTTACGAAGTAGCATTTGGCAATCCCTAAGTATACGATTACACATGTAGAAAACCATGCCGATCTCAGGTCTAAGGATTATACATCATCATTGCTTGAGACCAACTGATAACACATAAAATCATAACAATCTCAATAGTGTCTTAAGATGGGTCAATTCAACACCATGTTGTATAACATGTGCTCAAACTATTGATTTGATATCCCCATATCTATGACTGGTAAAACATAATCATCAATTAATACATATACCGGTCGATAAGCCAATAGGTCCTGACTATTAGCATAGGATACTTTTAGAATGACATCATTTAACTATCAAAGAACTTCACAACAAGTTACATATATACTTGTTAATATTTATAAATAACAATTTATTTAAAGAACATATTCTAGAAATTATAATCATAAACATAATATAATTATCTTTATAATCACCTCTAAACGTATCTGCAACATAGAGCACGCCACACTCGAGTAGCGCTCGGTCTCCACACACCACACACCGTCACGGAGATTCAATAAGCATCTGGGAGAATGTCGTAACTTTGGAGAATTTGTCTATCCTGGATTTTAAAATCTCGTTCGTGAGGCAAGCGTGAAGCAGAAGGGAAGAGATCGTCTGAATTGCTTAAGAAAATGCATCCTTGCACAGTACCGTGCATTAAGAAGGCTTTGAACGTCTAATTAAAAAGATAATTCAACTTAGTTTGAACTGATATAGTGCACCTGCTACAATACCTCGATCCCTGCCCAGCGACTGACTACAACGCATCAAAATGTGCAGTCATTTTACTTAAATCCAATTACCTATATTAGTTTTGCGTGGGATTGGCCCTCAGGCGCCCTCAGCTCGTCCGATGCGCGCGAAGGTCGGCTCGCGCCCATAGGATCTCGACGGTGCGCTTCGTGCGAGCGGGCACCCCTCGCGCGGTCGTGCGTCCGGTGGGCCTTGGAAGCCTCGCGGGTCTGCACGTAGACCTATACACGGGCGGCATGGCTCGAGCCCGATCTATTTCGAGCCGGGCTTGGGACTCAATTCCCGATCAGAAAGCTCGGGAAATTCAATATGAAAAACAGAAATCTATTTATTTAATTCTAGAAATGAATTAAATATTATCGTAGCTACAAGACTAGACAGTAGAGTGAGGGGGGACCCTCTGATACCCGAAGAGTCCTCAACAGGGGACTAGCTGTCAGCAAGCGAACAAGCTGGTATTATCATGAGATCCTTGTACAAAAGTCAAAGACCCGAAAAAATCTCCCCCGTTACAAAGGGGGCAAGGGTGGCTACTTATAGCCTTTATAGGAGGTACATAGAATTACAAGTTTACCCCCTACGAGACCCTATGCCGGTAGGGGCTGCAGGGACCTTTCCTAACCCTAGTGCTAGCCTTTAATACGTGGTGGGCAGCCCTAGACTTGGTCTACCATATTGGTGCACCGGCCCAGGGGTACAGTAGCCCTTCCGGAGCCTCTAGGTCTCCGAGCCCTCCGCAGCCCTTCGGGTTACTTCGCTAGGCCTTTCCGACGCCGGTGGTTCGGCGCCGAGTGGACCCTTCGGGATCCCTTCGGAGGGCTTCGGAATCCTTCTAGAGGGCTTCGGGACCCCTCGCGCATCTTCTGGAGTCCTTCGGGGAATATTTGCAGCATCTGGCCCCATGGCGACTTTGGCCGTCGGGACGTGCGCGCTTCGCTCTTCGCCAGGTCGTGGGGGCCGTTATGCCGCCCCTACGACAAATATTATTTTTTATTCTAAAAAATGATTAAATTAATATTTTTAAATCGAAAAATCGATTTTCGGGCCGGGCCGGGCTCGGGCCTTCCCATTTGAGACCGGGCTTTTAAAGCTCAGCCCAATGTTTGAATAGGTCTATCTGCACGTCTTGGCAGAACGGCGCCACGCGCGTATCATGGGCCCGTAGCCGCTTGCGCCTGCCAACACCTTCCGCGAGACGCGTCCTTACCTATATTAATTCTGCGTGGGATTGGCCCCCCAGCTGGCCTGGCCACGTCGCCCGAAAGACTTGGCATGTGCGATGCGCGCGGAGGTCGGCTCGCGCCTGCAGGATCTCGGCGGTGTGCCAGGTGCTGCGGCGCCCCACGCGGCCGCCCCCGTGGGCCTTGAAGCCTCGCGGTTCTGCGACGGCTTAGCGAAGCGGCACCACGCGTATGGTGGGCCCACAGCCGCTCGCGCCTGCCAACGCCTTCCGCGAGATGCGTCTGTACCCACGTCGAGGGCGCGGGTGATCTTCTAATCCTTCTATATAAAAGCGGGCTGAATTGGGGCGCAGCCAGCTATCCACATCGATGTTTTTTTGGACCCGTCCGATTCTGCCCTGGGAGTCTTTGCTCCGTGCGATCACTTGCGTCGTTGCGCCGATGGATGCTGCTCGTGTTTTTCCACGACGTTCGATCAGATCTGCTCTTTCTTTGGCGTGCTCACTCCAGTTGCCACGTGCGGTCATCGTGCCGAGCCGTCTTCCCTTGCATGCCTCTTCCTCGCGCCCCACGCCATCTCCCATTTACACTTATCGTCCCCCTCCCTCGCCTCCCACGACTGCCACCTCCGTCTTCACCATCCTCCCCAATACAACATGCCAGAGAGATTAGAGAGATCATCGGAGGCGACGGAGCCATGAGGAGCGGCAGCAACATGAATAACTACTATGCTCGCCGCCTGCGCCTGGAGGCTATCACAGCGAGCCGTCACGTTTCCTCTCCACGTGCAATCCCAAATCCTAAACCCTTTCCCTATGGCCGCCGCCACCGTCGTCTCCTCGCCCAAGCGCTTGAGGGTCTACTCGTCCACCACCTGCGACGCCGCAGGGAGCGACAAGTGCATGGGGACCCACAACGGCACCTTCCACTGCGATAAGGCGCTCGGCTACTTCCTCATCCGCATAACCTCCCAGTTCACCAGCGCCGACATCGTCCGCAGCCACGACCCCAAGGTCTCTCGCTTCGTCACTCGCTCGATTAACCTGCCATTTCCCCCATATTTCTAGCATTTTGGTGTGTATGGGGGGTGTGAAAACCCTAACAATCTAATTAAGCTAAGTAACGTTAAACAATATTACACAGTAAAATAAATTAATCAATACAGTAATTACCAACGAATTGGACACGTAACAAACTCAAATTTCATCGCCATTACAAACTTAGGTTTATGAACCCGAAATTTTCGACAAAACTAAAACAACGCTAATCAATAGTTTGCAGTAAATAAAATTCACCTAAATAAAAACGAAACATAAACTCAGTTGATATCGAATGCATGACCAAACAATATCATGTAAAAATATATTAGCAAGAATTCATGTCAAGTGAAATTAGAGCATTAAAAAAAGAGCAAATTAAATTACAATAATCCATCTCCAGAATTTACCGTATGAATTAATTAAAGCGATAATAAAACAATGTTACACTCTCAAATTAATTCCAAGCAAAAGTAAAAGATTATTACAACAACATACAATAAATTATTTACAGAGCAAAAGTAATATATTACAACTTGACATTCATTACAAGATTGATCTACATTAGGTCAAAGTATAAATTACAGCATTCAATTAAATTACAATATAAATTCTTGCATTGCATTCCGCCGAAGCCCTCCTTGTACCACTGCCCACCTATCGCCAGCCATCGAACCCATCCTTCAGCCAATCCGAAAAACCCGACCCATCATTCCATCGCTCGCCATCGACTAATACACAAGTAGAGAACCAAACACGTCAGAATCGAATTAGAATATAGGAAGTGGCCGTCAGATTTCCCCAAAGTGCAGGAGGGTACCCGGAATAACCTGAGTAGTCGGTCCCTTGACCATCAAGATACCCAGACCAACCGGAGTTAGTCTACCCCTTGATCGTCAAGATATCCAGACCACCTGAGGTCATTCGGCACTTTTCACTTCTGTGGGTCGCCTCATCCGGCGTTATTAGAATCGAACACCCACTTTTCCCAATTGCCTCAACCCTAATAAAATCCCACAATGCATCTCTCCATAAGCCATACCCTCAGTCAGAGCATCACAGGGTCTTACAAGCAACACCACAAAGCTCCAGTTACGAGCCCAGCCGAAGCAATTCTTTACTCCAAAACCAACACAAGCTTTCCAAGCTTTTTAGTTCACAGTGAAAGCAAAGGGATAAGACCCTGATAAAAGGGGAATGGTAAAAGGGAATGCACAGGCAAGTGATAAGGCATCCAAATGCACCTCCCAGCATACCATTTCCCCCACATAAGCCATCCCTCATTCACAGCCTCGCAAGGCAAACACCAAGCCAAGGCACACAAGCTTCTTATTCGGTTCACAGCCAAAGCCAAGCAAGGGCGAAAGAAATATCATGCGCAGTGCATTGGATAAGGGCAGGGCAGCTAGAAATATCAAGTAGTGTAGGAGAGAGCCCTAGCCGAAAACACCTCCCCCCATAAATCCAAATCCTCTCCCTAGTCAAACCTCCCCAAAGCATTCCCCTTTTTCTAAAGCTCAACCAAAGCTCACTCACCATTCCATTCTTCCCAGCCGAAGGCAAGCCTCCTTGCCAACATAAAGAACAAGCAAGAGGCTAAGCCAAACAAAGCCATTGCCAATCCAACATCCAACCCCACTGCATCTCACAACCAAAAGCAAAGCCTTGAGTCAAGAGTGTTGCTCAGCCCAAAAATAGGAGCAAGCAAAGCATTAGTGCCACTACCACCCCCACTAACCACAAAGAAAACCACTGGAGAATAGGAGCATAGGTGAAGGGGAAGACCGACGGAGCTAGGACGATAGGAGGCAACCCACAATCGATAGCGACCACTAGAGATCAAGCCGAGTCGACAAGCACAAGGGAGCATCACACCACTGCCAGCATCAACATCGTCACGGCCATTCTTAGAAACCAACCAAGAACAACTAAGGTAGTCCACTATCAAAAACCCCACTATCATTTTATCCCAATAAATCACTCCAATATGAACTAACCGTCCACTGAACACTAAAAATAGCACTAACCAAAATCATGCAAGTATAGCAATAGCATCACCCTTATCTCCACCCCAATAGCATTATCATCCCTCAACCACACCACAGAACATTCATCATTCATTAGTTCATCACAGAGCAAGGGGAGGGATCCGAGAGTATAGAGGAAGGTAGCAGTTTACCTCCAGTGCAAACCACGACAACCATGGCAATAGTAGCTCCATCCTAGTACCCGCAGTCACCTCCTTGCATGCCTGAACATCAGTGAACCCACATCCATCTCCTTCACGGTGCATCAAACAACCAACATTAGTCAGTAAGTCAAACCACATCAAAGATAAATCAAGGCTTCACATATAAACAGAAGTAGCAAAAATCTAAAGGGGGGAAATTAAGGGGAAGAAATCCGGTAGCGGGTCAAGGCGGTAGGCGAAGCGGTAGTAGTCGGCGAGCCACGTGAGTCTGGCCGAGACGACACCGCCACCGAGGCGTCTTGAGGGGGAGAGCCCGAGGGGGCAAGGAGACGTCAGGCTAGGGAGCAGCTAGGCCACGAGCGCGTGGGGAGAAGCCAGAGGAGGCGCAAGCGGGGAGGCGACGCAGGGGCGCGCTTGCGCTGTGAGCGAGCGGCAAGCCCAGAGCCGACGGCGGGCGCGAGAGGTGGCGGCAGGCTAGGCAAGCAGCGGAGGGCGCTAAGGGCAAGGGCGGCAGATGCCCAAGCCGGTCGGGCGTACAAGAGGCAAGGCCGAAAGCAGCCAACAGGGAGCCGTGTGGGGGTGCCAGAGGTGGCTGGAGGCGATGGAGCCGGAGTCGGGCCAGGAGCCAAGGCGGCGGCACCAGGAGAGTGGAGAGGAAGATGGGATTTGGGGGAGAAGCAAGTGAGAAGGGGAGCTGGGGCTGTGTGTCGGTCGGGTAGGAAAAGGAAGAGAAGAGGGGTAGGATTGGGAGAAGTTAGGTAGAGTAGAATTAGGTTTAGGAAATTAGGGAGAGAAGAGATTAGGTGGAGTTAGGGATTAGATGATTAGGGTTAGGGTTAGGAAGTTAAGTATAGGAATTATTTTTAGGAAAATGTGTAAATTCTAGTAAATTTTAATAAGTGAATTATGTGACATTAGAGGTTAACAATAAAATTAATAAGTGTTAGCATTATGTGGTTTTTCGACCCAACGAATTTAATTAGATCACGTAGGGGTAAGCGGTCATAGATCAGTCCGGTACATGATAAATTGAAACAAGATAAAATATCATAAAATGTTGTTAATAAAAAAAATTAGTGGTCGGGCGTATTAGACAAATAGTCTAACATGTTAGAAATATTGTAACCATACTAGAATAATTAAATAAATCTACCCCGAGCTCATTTATAGAATTAAATAAATGCATACGCACTTAAGTAAAATCGATCAGGCATATCTGCATGAATAAAACTAAATGAACTTAGTTGCATGCGAGCACGTGTAGTATATTCTTTTTGCGCGATAAAATGTGAGTATCAGCCATCCTAACCCTAGAACTGGTATACTAGAACGACCGTAGCAGGGAGTGCTAACCTAACAGGACCCAAAAAGTGTTAGCAAATTAAAATCTGCGAAAAAGGAGAACCAATTGACTATTGTACACCTAGTATCACACAAATGCCACTAAGTATTTACTTATTTATTTATTTATTATTCGCACCATTGTATAAATTGCAGCAGACGAACCAACAGGAGTAGCTGATACTGATTTCCTCGGCGACGATCTTTCCTACAACTCCAAAGGCAAGCTACTCTCTTGAACATGAACATAGCTATATTAAATGTAAACCGTATATTGCTCTATTATATATATTGCATCAAAACTATTTTTCAAAATTAAATCGGATTAAGATGAAATTGGAAAGATAAGAAAAGAGATGAAAGAGATAAAGAAATGAGAATTACTAGGTTGGTAAAGGGGGCACGGGCAGGGGAACGCAACGATGATGATGAGGTAAGAGGTGGGACCCCTTTACATATGGTTAAAATATAAGGACCAACAAAATTCTCACCTGGATCAGGGGCCGTAAATTAAGTGTCAATCATTTTCCCGTTTGGACAGGCAGAAAATGTTACCTGCTATGTAATTATACTCTCCACATCGGGTAAGTAATACGAGAAGGAACCCAGAAAATGGGGGACCCAGGGCGATATACTACCGCACGACGGAGTGTTGGGACCGGAGGGCCGGCCAATAAACATTACTAAAACTCGGTGGATGACAAGGTCAGCACCGTGACCAAATCAGCACCGACGAAAATTAGTGGGTGGAGAATTAATCACGTAACTTGGAAACGTTCTGTATTCTGAACTCGAACTCGCATCAAAGGAAATGCAGGGACCTGGCTCATTTAGGGTTCAGAATAACTATGGGTAAAGTGGTACAAGCCTGCGCAGTGCTATATCAAATCATGAATTCATGACAGTCTCCTGGATTAGAGTCTACGGGAACCGCTAGGGGTCTATCTTCTCTCCGAGTGACAAGTAGTCTCTTTAGAATTAAAATTGGAACCTAAATTTTGATGACTATTTTCAGAACAAGAGAAGAGGTAGGAATTTGATAAGGACAAGAGGAAGAGTCATCAGGTGCATTTTTTGCTATTAATGCTTACTGATTACACTAGTACTCACTCTTGCTATCTCTCCCCTTGCTTAGATCCTAGTCCGGTCGGGAGTTATCCCGATTGGGATGAGGGATTTGCAGGTACCGAGGAGACCGCTGGTGACAAGGGCGTTGGTTACGAGGAGCAGGGCGGGGTGGATGCCCTATTCGACTCATGGGACGAATAGACTGCCGGAGGAACTTAGCAGTCAAGCGTGAGGAATGTATTACCCCGTTGTAATTAAATAATTATATTCAGAACCTTAGCCATGTGTGGCTACTATTGTAATAAAGAACAATTTATATCTTATTGTTCTGCGGTGCTAACTCTGGTAAAGGCTTACTATTCATTGGAGCAGTGTTCTACTGAGCAAACGAATAGTAATCCGTATGCCTAACTGTGATTACCCCTGGGGTAATGACACGGGGCGCCTCAGGGGGGGTAGATGGCATGTTGGATTGCAATTAGGTTCTAGAAATAAACTGAAACCTACAGATTTGATGGTTTTGTGTGCTACGGCCATTTATCATATGGCACATGAATTCTACCTGTCTGGATATCATGCTAAATAAACAGTGTGGTTTAAGATGCTATCAAATTTCCTTTTTATTCATGATAGGATGATGTTCTCTCTCATGGCCATTTAGTTTGTAGTTGTTGTCAGTGCAACAATTAATGTTGAGTGAGTTAGAAAGTTGTGTTAAAATCGGTGCCCATGCTTCTTGCAGACATTTAGTATATTGATTTGCTTAAGAAATGTTGTTTGTAGTTGTATATGATACAACAAAGATATTCGCTTTGTCATTTGGTGTATTTTGCTCTTGAACGTACTTGTATGCCTATTTCTTATTGAACTTCACTGTAGATCCTTGATATGTTGGATGCTGTGCTTGACGTTGGTGGTGTCTATGCTCCCAGCCAGCATCACTATGATCATCACCAGAAGGGCTTCAACGAGGTCTTTGGACATGGCTTTAACACGAAACTTAGCAGTGCTAGGCGCTTGGGCTTGTCTACAAGGTACTTGGCATAGAAAATGTAGGTTCTGAAACTTGAATTATTTTTCCATTAGAAGCTATGTTATAAAATTTGGCAGCATCTTCTAAACTGTGTCCCCAACTACACTACAGAACTAGGTGGACTCATGGTGCCATATATTAGTGGATGTTATGAAATTTCATAGCACAGCTTGTTTTATGTATGCACAGCCTTTTCGTAATTTATTTGGGTATCAAAGTTTACAAGTTGCAAATTGACAATTGTAACTTTCTTTAGTATTTGTCTTCTTTTATCTTTTTCATTTATGACAAAAATGTTCTGTTTATCATTTAAACTTTGCCTGATATTGCAGCATTTTGGTAAGGAGATAATTGCAAAGGAGCTTGAGCTTAATGAGGACCACGAAGATGTTCATCGGCTGTATTTTGCGATATATAAAAGCTCTGTTGAGGTGTGAATCTAAACTCATAACCACCCTGTGAAATTTACTGTAGTGCTTTTGATGTATAATTAGTGAACAACTAAGTTGAACCTTGCTTTGTCTTGTTTCTTTTACATCTGGCTGCCCTGGTGAGGTACGAATCCTGTTATCCTTATTCGATGTTCCAGATGCTGTTGTCTTTGGCTGCCGTTGTTCAGTCTCGGATCTTTTGATTTTTTTTCCATGGCACTCCGGGAGGATGGCCCGTCCGTGGCCATCGTCAGCGCCACCAACGCGGTTGGGCAAAAGTTCTTGCGCATAGTTTCCGCTCACGACTTCCCCTACAACAGCCTCTGCCAGCGAGCGCTCCTCGGGCAAGCGCATCTCCTTCGAGGACTGCCAGTAAACTGTACATGACCTCATCGTGCTCGGAGCGTTCAAAGGGGTGGACATCGCGTTCTTCAATGTGGCGCCGATTATTGGTCCATTTGCAGGTAAGACACCAGGAAGAGATGCTGCATCGGATGCCATACAGTCTCCACTACTTGATATTGGCATTGAGAGGGCTACAGGAATTGTGTGGAGTATCACTGGAGTGAATGATTTAGCCTTGGTGGAGGTATTGCTTATCTGTACTTTTCTTCATATAAATGATCTATAGTTTGATAGAGTTGTGAAAGCTATACATGTTGGATAATTGTGTGAGCTATACGTTTAACTGGATCCTCCGGTGTTCTTGATTTACTTTCAGGTCAATGCAGCAAATGAAGTGATATATGATCTTGTTGATTCTACCGCAAATCTATTTTTTGGCTCTGTTATAGATGCATCATACTCTGGCCAAGTAAGTTAACAAAGCATTTGTTTGTTTTTTTCCTACAAAGAACGAGTTGCGCTGCAGAACCTCGTTGTATCCATGATAACAAAGGGGTGGAGACTGCTATGATTTTGGTCACTCGGCTATATTATAGAACATTCAGATTCCCATTGTAAATTTGGAATGATGATTATTGCACATGCCACTAACGCATTATGTTCACTCAGGTGAGCATAACCTTGATTGCAACCGGTTCCCATTTAAGCAAAAGAAGCTGCTCACGTGAGAATGGGGTCAATCTGTCATATTGTCTAGAGTGGCATGCTTTGAAGTTCCCATTTAAGCAAAACAAACTGCGCAAGCGAGAATGGGTGTAAATCTGTCATATTGTCTAGAGTGGCATGCTTTGAAGCTTTTGCAAAGTTGTTCCCTGGTTTTAGCTCTGAGTGCACCTACTGTTTGCGTTAGTTATTGCTCCTCAATACATTTAAGGATACTTTATGATGATTTTTATCAATCATGAGTGGCGAGAGTGTGACATGACAAAATTATCTGTGATGTTATGTCATTTGCATCCTTCATATAAACGGTAAGCGATACTAGCACTAATGTCATTATTACCCTTTTAACCTTTCTGTAGTTAAACATTTGTAAAAAAAAAACTCAAAATTGACAATAGAGTGATAGGAGCTGTGAGGGGGACAAAACAATGGTATCATCGCATGTTCAGAAGAAAATTTCAACAAGAGATGGCTTTGCTACATCTGCAGTACTATATGATATCTCCTTCTAGACCATGCAACATTAATAGTTTACAAAATACTAGGTAACGAAAAAAAAACTGGTGTTCACTACAAATTTGTTGGAATTTTCTTTCCTCTTCTACATCTGCATTTGTTCAACTCCGCACGCCAAGGTGTGCACGGGTTTCTAGTTGTTACAAAAGATATGCAAAAATAGAAAATATTGAACTAATGCAAATCCAAATATGATGCAAATATTGCCCATATTTATGTGCAAAATAAGTGTCATCAAATTTACATAGAAATGCATAAGTATAAATTCTTTCAAATTCTGATACCCACCTTTACCCGTAGGCGAGTGCATCTCACTAGAAACTTTTTGAGATCGCTAATTTATCCACGTTCTCCATCATTCTAGGCATGTGTAAAGAGGTGCACCCTCGAGTGTGTGCATGTGGTTCGTGTATCTGGTAATCCATGTGTGTGTTTTTTCTTTGTAATAAAAAACATAGAAATCCTCGAATTTGCTCCGAATGATCATATTCAAGCATGTTCACGATGAATAAAGACCCCATAACGTGCTTTGTGTCTGAAATAAACAGAACCAGCCATCTCCACTCACGTCACGCAACAAACCATGGCTTGCGAGAAGGCAAAGGAGGAAGAAAGAGTTCTTATCCTATCGTTGTCTTGCGGTATCACGTGGCGTATGGCGCCGCCGTGCCGCACCACGTCGCCCCAACCTCAACAGAGCCCCGTACAGGATGGTCGGCACGTGTCCACGCGCTTGCTGCAAAGAAAACTGCCAAGGCCATGTCACCACCACCGCATTATTCCACGCTACGCTACGCACGAAGTCACACACACACTCAGCGCAGAGCACCCACGAACTCTATAGCTGACGTGTGGGAGCCAGCGTCTTCTGGGACCTACCTGTGGAGACACACCAAAATCGTGCAGCACGTGACGTTAGTAAACGGTCGAAAGGTACCCCATGGATAAACTATTTATCCGTCCACGCCACGCAACACGACCGAACGGACAATTACTCAATGCCAAGACAATGGCTGACATGTGGGGCATCCATTTTGTCATGGCCCGCATGTCATCTACGAAAACCGCAGCACTCGCCCCTGTCACGCAAGTATATTATGTGGACCAGGTAATTCGCCAAAAAATAAGTTATTTCCCCCACAAAATTAAGGCAAAATAAATGTACTAAAATAGGGGGACCCAACTGCCCGAGCCCTTCTTTTGGTTCTCGCTTCCTCCTCCGGATTCCTTCCTCGCCTCGCCTTCCCCAAGTTTCCAGAAGAAGCTGGCGCCCTAATCCGCGGGTTTGGGTTCGTTAATCGGCGGTTAATAATGCTGCAGGAGTTCGTCGACAACGTCATCGCCGTCATCAAGGAGTAAGTAGTCCCTTCTCGATTGCGCGGTTGCTCGTCTCTATGTTGGGTGAACCGGCGAGTTGAGGTGGTTGGCGAGTTGGGGTGAGGTGGTGGGTGAAATTTCGGGTTATTGGCTGCATATGTTTTTGTAATTAGCAATGTGGAGTTGGGCTAAAATTACGCGGTGGATATTTTGAAGTTTGTTAGCCTTGCCAGAATTACCTTGAAGTAAGATGTGGTTGGATTAGGGTGCATAAGCAATGGAGGTGTTAGTAAGGATAGTGGTTTTCTGTCCCTAAGATTCGATCTGATTTTCTAAAAATTCTTTTATGCAAGTAGCTTGATGGGGGCAAGCAGGAAAGCAGGGCATGGTTGTCATGTACTACCTCTGTTCCTAATAGATGTGTGCTTTAGAATTGGAGTTTTAAAACTTTGGCCACTAATATACACAAAAGTGGTTAGATTTATCATCGAAAGTACTTCCTTATCATTATATTTCTGTAATTTTTACTAACATGTAATAAGTAATGGTCAATCGATGGTGTTTATTGGAGACTATTTTGATGTCTGTAGCAAGTAAAAGAGAATTGGGGGGTTGGGGGGGGGGGTGTGGGGGGGCGGGTAGCACTAGTTTGAAACATCAAACACGATGTGGCTATCAGTGTGGTTGAATGAATCATTTGGTTAGACGAATGAGTTCAATATTATTGCTCTTGTAAATAAAATCCTATTTGAAAATTAGTCGTTATTAATGCTTGAATTAATGATTTGGCAATGACAGAGGAGATGACATGTTTCAAAACGTTAAGTTAAATGCAAGAAAAAATGGACTAAAAATATCAGGATAACAATTCGACGAGAAACTGATCTGAAGCAAATGTAGTGTGGGAGAGCTGAAAATGTATTCTTGGTTTGGTTGAAGTATCCACAAAATTATACTGCTAAGTAACTTTACAAGCACTAATTAGTACTTCGGTTACTACTTCATGGGAGTAGTGATTGGTGAATCACAAACTTGTGTTGATGAGCAAATAACAAACACTTCATCAGCATATTTGAGACCTCTATAATGGAGTTCATTTGGTATTTACAGTGTAGAACTTTGGTGTTTCATATTGATTTTTCTTTTTGAAGCAATTAATAAAGTGTCAGATGGGATTATGAGTAGCTTTGGAATTCTGATGAGCTTATGGATTGTGACATTTGACCTTAACAATGCTAAATTCAGAGCTAACTACTTGTACGTTCTGAATAGAAGACAATGCAATGTAAAGTCAAAACTAATTATTGCAAAAGGGGAAGGAAGAGGTTTCCTGGTCTTTCTTCTTGTATCTATCTCTGTAGGATGATTCCGGGAGCTTAAACTAAACTGATTGCATAGTGACTGCTGCACAATTTTGCTTTAGCCTCTGATTTTCATCTGACATTTGTGCACCATGGGAGCCTGAGGCTTAATTTTTTTTGTTTCATTTGTAAGTTGCTTTATATAAGACCAGGAACAGCTTGGTTTCAGTTAAGTTGTTCTTATTTTAGCCCTTTGATTTACGCTATTTGACTCCTGGTACTTGTTTGGGCAGATCTGTGAAGACATTCACATATGAATCATTGAACAATATTGCGAGATTGATAAATGGAATATCAGCACTCTTATTGACTCTGTTACCAGGAAAAACCAACATTTTAGAAGGCATCAATGGCTGGGAACTTAGGCCAGCATTCCGTGGGCCACGTCTTCCTCGTTGGATGGAAAGGTATCCTTCGCATTTTCATTTTATTTAAAATTATTGTAAAACCTTGTGGCTGATGATACTGATTCAAGAATCATGTATTTCCATGTTTTTATGCTTTGGTTTTGGATATAACAAGATAGATGCCCTAATAGGTTTTTAATATTTTCCATTTCTACCAGAAATAATCGTATTCATTTTTATCTATCACAACTTTGCACTGGAGCAGCGGCTCTTTGAACATAGTGCCCGATCTTATATTTTTGTGGCTCGTTATTTTTTAAGGAAATATGGGGCTTATTATATTTGTTTGTGAGGATGAGGAACATACTGTTTTTTAAACTAAGCAGGCAAATAGCATGTATTCATTGCATTCAAACCTACTGTATAATCTTGAACTTCTGTCTTGGTTTTTAGACATTCATAACCTGCCACTTTGTAATGTGGTTTATGCCGATATATTCGAAGAAGTGCTTGTGCCCATTTAGACTTAGTCCTTCGGTTGCTAGATAATTTTTTTAGTACAGTTTGTATCAAAAATTCCTAATGGCACTTGCCTTTGGTTGCTGGACTATTTGGAATAGATTTTTTATCATAATATGTGAGTGGTACATGATGTGGCTCTGGTTGTTTTCACTTGCATGAGAACTTTTGTCACCATTTTAGCTTGATGATTTACATTATCAGTATTTATATTCCTGTTGCCTTTTTATTAGTATAAATTAATTATTGAGTAAATTGCACCATAGGTACATGAACTTGTGAGGTATTGAGGTGGGTGCCTCTAGGTCGATGAACTATGAAACCATGCATCTAAGTCAATGAACTTCTTAAACCAAGCAATCGCCCGGTTGACATGGCTGCCACGTGGGACTAGATGCTGATGTGTCACTGAGGTGGCAATTCCTCTTTTCTTTTTCTCACCCTCTCAGCCCCCATCTCTCTTCTCTTCCTCTCCTCCCTCTTGTCATCGGCTAGGAACACAGTGAGGCAGCTGGCCCCCGGCGGGATGGGCAGTGCAAGCACCATGCCCGTGAGTGACAGGAGTTCGAGTTGCCCGTGCAGGGTGGTGCGGGAGGAGAGTGGCATGGCAAGAGGAGGTGGTTGGCGCCGGCAGTGGCAAGCCAAGCCGTTGGTGTTGCCGGAATTGAGAGGAGAGGGAGGAGACAGAGAGAGAAAAGAGAGAGAGAGAGGAGAGAGACATAGGGGACAAGTTGCCATGTCAACGCCATGTAAGCATCTACTACCTGCTTGGGTGCTTTGTCAGCCATTCAAAACCACCTTTCGACCTCTCTTGCTTGGTTTAACAAGTTAATTGAGCTATATGCATGGTTTCATAGTACTCTTAATCTTGCTAACCTAACAAGTTTCTGCTTCTGTTTCCATGATAAATTGATAATATTATTCTACTATTTCTGAATTCTGACAAACTCACTTGTTTGTTCTGATCTTAGTGGGGTCTCTTCATTTAATGAGTTCATTCACGAACTTTCTGTCGATTCTGATTCTGAATCAATTGCTGACTCTATCCCTGGGGATGATGACAATGAAGAGTTTGTGTGCCCTCCCTCTCCATTGTCCCAAAGTTCACGATTATCACATACAAGCAGCTTTGGTAGACGTGATCGTCGATTGAGAAGGCCTATCAGATATGCAGTTTCGTGGATTCTTTGGCCTGTGAGATTTTTCCTTTCTTTGCTGCTCATTTTGTTTAATGCTGTCAAATTTCGGATAGTATGGACATCTGCTAAAAGCCCAGAAAGTCCTCATCCTTCAAGGAATGTTCCTGCCAAGAAATCAATTCACATAAAGGATCAAGTCCTCCAGCGCACGACTGATAGGAGGCGTGGAGTTTTTGAGGTAGTATCAAAACAAAATGGAATTATTTACTTAGTCAATTTTTTTTACTTTTACCATACTATGATAAGTTATGATATTTTTCCAAACCTTTCTTGAAGAAATTGCTTAAAAGTTTATATATCCATTTCAAGTATTCACTCACTATTTTTTTTCCTTTTAGGATCTCCATCTGGCAATTGAGATTTTCATTGAATCAGTTTTTGACGTTGTTCATAAAGGAGCACATTATGTTTTTTCTCCTTCTGAGGTGTGGCAGAAGTTATTTTGCTGGATTCGTGGAAGTGGTGGTCATAGTAGTTCTGTTGTTGATGTACCAACAGCTAACATTGGCAGTGATAATCCGGTTCCAACTGAAAAGAAGACCATATATCGTCATCCATTGAACACAGATTCTCGGACATGTGAAGATGTTATAACTGAACTTGGGTAGGCACCTCTGCCCCTTTTATATTTGTGATGTTTAGTGCCTGGTTTAGTGAATAGTATCATAAACATGTATGCTGAGATTTATGGTACTGATTTGCAGTTCAAATTTCTAAAAATTGCTTGTAGATAAGTCCAAACTGGATAAATGTTTGATCCTGAATGACCATTTTAGCATTTTTAAGGTGCACAAGTGTATTGTTACTGTGTTATATACTAGATGTTTGCTGGCTCCTCTTTCCCAGGTTACTATAAAATGCCCGTTGAGGGTGAAATATTTTTTTTCTTGTGGGGTTAAATATATTCTGCTTGCAGTTCCATTTTGCTGTATGTATCAAATTGATGCTAAAACACACTGGTGCATCTAGTAGATACAGTTATTCCTGTTGCACAGTTAACTTAAAAATAATAATAACTGTTGATGCCTGGATTGTTTATTGAAGCTTCATCTAGTCAAGAAGAATTTGAGAATTAAGACGATATGTTTGTTAATCCTGATCATATGTTGGTTAATGACTTATGTGCAAATGCCTGAATTGTTTGTGAATTCAGATAATATCGCTCCTATTTCTTTAATCAATTTGACACTTTATATTGATCATGTTATTTTGTGCATCAGTGATCAAATTATTCGGCGCATTTTTTTCAGGTATCCTTTTGAGGCTATAAAGGTTGTTACTTCAGATGGATATGTTCTACTGCTGGAGAGAATCCCAAGGTGAAAATAATAACTATCTTGTGCCATTATCTTTCCCTATATTTATGGAATGGGATTTGATGCATGGCATTTTTAGGCATGATTCGAGGAAGGTTGTGCTGTTGCAACATGGGATATTGGACTCGTCTATGGGGTGAGTCACTACCAAATTATTATTGGTAATATTACTGACATTTCTTACAGGTTTAGACCGTTCAGCTGTGATGCTCTTATTGCTTTTATGTTGCTAATTCTTTCTTTTGCATTAACATAATCTAAACAGTTTTTCCACTTCACAAACAGTTGAAATCTTCAAAGCTTTGATTACAAAGAAGTTATCTATTTAGTTAGTTTTTTTGTACCATTTGGACAATGTGAAGTTTAAACAAATTGCAATCTGTGTGTAGTTAATGAGCTGATGATATAGTTGTTTGTTTGTTTTCCAGTAGTGACTAGTAAGTACTGAGTAGTAAATAGCGAAAGGTACAATGCAGTGCAGTAGGAGGTTCTGTAGTTGAATTCAATTCTAATTAGTAGCCAGAATGTTGTGATATACCTTCACTTTTGTCTAAAACATTCCCTACCTACCATCCCTTGGTGCACTACTGATTTGTAGGCAGCTCACGAACCACTGATAGTTTGATGTTTGTCCTTGAGCCAATAATGATACTTTTCAGTAGTTTTTTCATGGACCATTTCAGTAATATTAAGCTCAAATGGCATTTAGTTTTTGCTATTTTGTGAGTTCCTCAAAGCTTGATATGGACATGAATATTCTCAAGTTATTGTGTATAATTTAATATTTTAGTGCCAGTGTTTCTCTCTCGAAAATATAGTTTGTATAATTGAATATTTTCCAAGTTATTGTGTATAATTTAATATTTTAGTGCCAGTGTTTCTCTCTTGAAATTATAGTGTGTATAATTGAATATTTTATTGTTAGTGTTTTTCTCTTGAAAATTTGGAACATCAAAGTGCTAAAAATTGCTTTTTATAATTGAAAGTTTTAGTGGTAATGGAAATACACACTTGTGAACATAGAGTCCAAATAGCTGATGAGGGCCATGGGGCCGCCAAGGTGATAGCGGGAAATTTGGTAGGGAACTTGAAAATGCTTTGAGCTAAAAGTGTCTTAGCTTGACTTCAGTTAATGCTGTTTATCTTATGTGTACAATATGCTTTGTTTTGATAATATTTGAGCCTCATGTATTGTTCTGTCGTTCCCCCTGCAGTTGGGTATCAAATGGTGTTGTTGGCTCACCTGCATTTGCAGCTTATGATCAAGGTCAGTTAATCAAAATTGGATTTAATGGACTGTGGTGCTGTGAAGCAAATGCTCATAAGTTCTTTGTGTGTGTGTGTGTGTGAATGTAGGTTATGATGTTTTTCTTGGAAATCTCCGTGGTTTGGTCTCAAGAGAGCATATAGATAAAAATATTTCTTCCTACAAGTAAGTAATGCTACTAAGTGTATCTGGTTGATCACAAGCAGGCAGTAAATCTTTCTTGTAGTTCAAGTCATTTCGGTCGCTGTACTTGCCCATGTCTGATCATTTTTTTCAATCCATGTCAGGTACTGGAAATATTCTGTTAATGAGCTTGGAACCAAAGATATGCCAGCAATAATTGAGGAAATTCACAAGATTAAAACTTCAGAACTTAGCAAAAGTCAGACACCCTCTGCAGAGGAGACAGAAGATCAAAATGACAAGACAAAAGATTTGGAAATACAGGCTTCACAGGAAGATGTGACAGAAGATCAACCTTACAAGCTTTGTGCTGTCTGCCACAGCCTGGGTGGTGCAGTTATGTTGATGTATGTTGTGACATCAAGGATCGCACAGAAGCCCCACAGGTTGTCCAGATTGGTCTTGCTATCTCCTGCAGGTTTTCATGAGGATTCCAATGTGGTGTTCAGTATGGTGGAAAAGCTCATCCTGTTTGTTGGTCCAGTACTTGCTCCACTTATACCTGGGCTTTACATACCAACTCGATTCTTCAGGATGCTTCTGAACAAATTAGCTAGGGATTTCCACAACTATCCAGCTTTGGGTGGTCTCGTCCAAACCCTTATGGGCTATGTTGTTGGTGGTGACAGTTCAAATTGGGTAGGAGTACTTGGGTTGCCTCACTACAACATGGATGACATGCCTGGTGTATCATTTCATGTTGCACTTCACCTTGCACAGATAAAGAGGGCGAAAAGGTTTCAAATGTATGACTATGGAAGTCCCGCAGCAAACATGGGAGCGTATGGAACACCAGAACCTTTGGACCTGGGATTTCACTATGGTGTCATTGACATACCCGTGGATTTAGTCGCTGGGCAAAGAGATAGAGTTATCTCACCATCCATGGTGAAGAAGCACTACAAGTTGATGCGAAAGGCTGGTGTTGAGGTCTCCTACAACGAATTTGAGTACGCTCATTTGGATTTCACATTCTCACACAGGGAGGAGCTTTTGTCCTATGTTATGTCCCGTCTGCTCTTAGTAACTGACCCAGGTAAAGGCCGCGTCAAGCAGACCACTGTGCGTCTTAGGAAGCCGAAGAAAGTTCAGTAAGAATTTGAGAGTGATTGTGATATGGAGTATAGAGGCGTATATAAAGATGTACCCGGCCGGTGAACCAAATGGGCATTACGCGTGATGTGGAGTTCTCAGTAGATTTTGTTGTAAGTTTGTGAATAGAACACTCAGACGCCCTCTGCATACCTTCTACACCATGTAGAAGATTTGAGGATGGACAGTACCCAGCTTTTAGCAGTGGTGATGTCGATGGGGATTGGTTTTTTGTATCCCTGTAGGAAAACAGGACCGTTACATGTATACATGCATAGCTGCGGTAGGGCTGTTTATAAGCATACCAGGAACGAATGAACATGGTGAATTGGTGACGGACGGAGGAAAGGAGCTATTGGTGTGCTAAGATGAAGTAGATGGTTGTACTCAACTTATGCCTTTGTGTTTCTGTTTGTCCCCTGAAGAGGCCACTGAAATGCGAATTTGTTCGGAGTCCTCTGTTAGGTTGCTATCAAGCCTTATTGGGCGATTATTAATCATAGGGGAAATTGCGAACGATCATATTACTCCCACCAGTCACGAGATATACGCCAGAAGCAATCTAAATATTTGAAACTATATAGCCAATTATATTATTGGTAGAGGACTACGAGCTAAAAATTTAAAAGTTGCTGCTGGTGCCATATAAAAAAGATTGACAACAATATCCCAAAGGTATGGCAATAATTTGTGGTAGACTGGTAGGAGGGACTGCTATAGTGCATCTGCGGAAGGTTGCACTATCCTTTTGTTCATAGCTATAATGTTCAATCGCATTTACTGACCGTTCTGTTTATAGCTTCTGTGTTGATAAAATTGCGTTAATAGCAATGTTTCAGCTAGCTCGATCAATTTCGTCGTTCACCGAGTAAAACAATGCTTCGTTACAAATTCAATAAATTTTGAAGGCTGGTACGAAACAAAGTTCAAAAACCTGTTACGAAAAAAAAAACCGGACCCTGGCTGGTACCGGTAACCTGTTTTCGATCGGGCAGTTTCAATTATCAATTTTAAACTTAAAATTTGAATTTGGCCAGCTTTTGGGCGGTTACCACCCAGTTTGACCGATTCTCGGCTGATTACCGCTTGGGATTCTATTCATCAATTCAAAATTTAAAATTTAAAACTTTTTGGATTGATATTTTTTCACCAGTCCGCCGATATTTTATCCTTGGTGGCAACCAATGATACTGATGCTCCCAGGCGTTGTGGATCATCTTTGCCCCCGTTAGGCCATTACTGCTGTTTGTGTCATGTTGCCGCTACCTCCTTCGTCCTACCGTTGTTTTCTATCGGGCAGGGGCGAATCTATATAGGACTAAGTGGGAGCGTAGGCCCTTACTCTATTTTGCACCGTAATAGTATTGGACTAATTTTCACCATTGGTACCTTCGTCGGTCTTAACTTCCTTGTATATATAGTGTCTCTACTCAGCTTTTGTCATGGGTCCACCCCTGCTTACTGAGTTTTTTTTTCCGAACACTTAGCTTTAGATACATTCACTGCACAAACGAAATTAAGGAAGAAAGGAAAGGAGCACTAAAATGGCTGGGTTCAGGTTCCTTGTGCAAGGGACAATGGTACTATCTCTGCTTCTGCTCCTGCATACGCCATCCACTTCGTCTGTTGTTCACTCGTGGAGATCGAGTGGGAGCTGCATCGCAAGCGAGCGGGCTGCGCTTGTGTGTTGTGTCCATCAAAGCGAGCCTCTCGGATCCTGGGAAACAGCTTTCGTCATGGCAGGGCGAAGATTGCTGCAGTTGGAAGGGAGTCCGGTGCAGCAACAGAAGCGGCCATGTTGTCAAGTTCAACCTAGTCTGCAAGTACTCCACAGATTGTTTGCAAGGTAAGATAAGCTCCTGTTTGGTTGCTTTGCGGCACCTGAGGTACTTGGACTTGAGCTGCAACGGTGGCTAGTTCAATGGCACAAGCATGCCATAGTTTCTGTGCTCTCTCAAGAGTCTCAGGTATCTCGGCCTTTCTGCCACGGGCTTTGGCAGGCCGGGCCGTGCCGCACCGCACAGCGGCCCGTTCTCAAGCCTAGGTCGGGCCATGCTAGCCCAGCCCACCACATGGAGTGGTGTGTCGGGCTGTGCTTGGCCGTGCCGGCCAAAGACCATTTTTGGCCGACCCGAAAAGGTACGGTCCAACTCCCAGGTCTACCAATATACCACCAAATGAGATGAACTATAGATCGATATTTTTTTAAGATAATGAAAGAGAAAAATCTCCCCCAGCCTCTGCATCAATAATGCACACAGCCTATTTTATTAAGAGTCTGAAGTAACAAACAAATCCCAACATAAAAAACGGCATGAAGCCTTACAACCAAAAGGCAATTGAAACTTCAATTCAATTATTGCAAATCATATGACTAAGTCTCCACCCATGGAAATTAAGGAGTTGTTTCGCCATGAACTCCAACCTTTGGCTTCCCTCCAACATGGATTCCTTTTGGACTGATTTCTGCAGGTTTGCCCAGGCATTCAGCCAATATCCACTCAATAAGATAACCTGCAAAGGATTAGTTATATTCTTGTTGTCAAAAACAACATCATTTCGACATAACCAAATAGACCAACATAATACACTAACTCCCACTAGGAGTTGTGACTTTAGCACTTGTGGAATCCCATTTAACCAATTCCCAAACATGTGAGCCATGCTCACTAGAGGAACTAAATTAAACACACATTGCAGCACCCACCATGCAATACGTGCAACGGGGCACTCAAAGAAAAGATGTTGAATTGTTTTCTCTTTAATACAGAAACAACACTTTGAACTTCCTCTCCAATTCTTTTTAAGCAGGTTGTCTTTAGTTAACACAATCCCTCTTTTGAGATACCACAGAAATATTTTTACTTTTAATGGAAGTTTAATAAACCGAAACTAATTCCTAATGGGTGCTTGAACATTGTCTATAAGCGCTGCATAAAAAGATTGTACCGAAAAAATACCAGACTTATTTAAATGCCATCTGAAAACATCCTTTTGCACGCCTAATTGTACATTAGAAATTTTCAACAACAACTCAGTCCAAGCAAGAAAATTAGTCCCAACAATATGTCTGCGAAAAGAAATATTTAAGGGATTTGATCTCAAAACATTTGCCACTAAGTCGTCCTTTCTCCTTACTACATTGTAAAGCCTTGGAAATTGTCTTTGCAACGGAGAATTTCCCACACAAATATCTTCCCAAAACCTAGTTTGCGTTCCGTTTTTAACTTGGAATGAACCATAGCAAAAAAAACTGATCTTTATTTTTCATAAGCCTCGACCAAAAATATAACATGACCCTGCCTCACTCATTATCGATGCCTCCTCCAGCAGTGGTTGCCATGAAGGTAAGGTGTGTCACTGTGTTGCAATGGTCTCACCCTTGAATGAGAGGCTTGCCGGTAAGTCGGTAACGTATTACTTAAAGATGGAGGCGTCACCGTATGTATGTGGCCTTCAATATGGTGTGCAATGTCAATGGTGAAGGCAACAACACCACACGAAGTAGGAGGAGCTGGTAAGGTAGGAAGGAGTGTCGATGATTCAGCTACTTTGCAACACTTGACAAGAGGATGGAGCCGGTGTTGTGTTTTCGAGAGGAGGGAGGGACTTTGTGGTAGTGGTTTAAATCGCAGGCTATAGCGCTTTTCGCCTTTGGAACGCTAAGCCATAGCACAAATGCATGCTACATCTACGATCGCTATAGCAGTTAGTTGATAGCGGTCACTACGCGCCATTTTTAATTATTTGGGCTTGTGAACAATTATTTGGTATGATTATTGTATATTTTGAATTCTTAGCTAACTAAATTTAGTTTTTCACACAAAGAATTCAAGAAAGGTATTTCATATTGTAGAGACTATGTAGTTTGGTCCTAGTCTAGGTGATGAACAATTGACATCGTTATCGAAGAGTTTGGGAAGTTAGATTTTTGTTTTGCAAAAACTGGCTTGCTATCGGGGGTTAGGCGGTCTGACCGGCCATGTCGAGTGTCAAACCGGTGGTGCGGCCATGTCGGGCATCAAACCGGTGGTGCAAACTTTGGGTAAATAGACACCAAGCACTTGTGAGGGAGTGTTTGGTGATGTGTTTGCACCAGATGCCATTGAAAGTAGAAATTGGACACGGAACTAGATAGAGATTAACTGAGAAGTCTAGAGAGCAGTGTTTTCTGGTTTTGGGAAGAGGTTTGACCGGCCACACCAAGGCTGTCAGACCGCTCGTGGTCAGACCGGTGCCCTGTTACCGGTGGAAGCGGTCAGACCGGCCTGGCAGCGGCGGTCTGACCGGCCGTGATGGTTCAATGCATAGTGAGTTGTGCTGAATTTTGAGAATTTGCCAAAAGTCATGGAATTGTTGCATATGTGTTGCATGATGCATGTTTTGACTAACGTAGGTCAAGTTGTGAAGAATTTGTGGCCGAAATTGATATCTTGGTCTATTGTTGTGCAAGAAGCTTGAAGTCAAGTACGTTCAACAACGATGATGATTGGGACTTAGTTTAATGAAATCAAGGTCCAAAACAATCAAGGAGACCGGGCGAAGTGGTTGGTCTCAAGCATGGCGCAAGATGGACAAGGGCGGAAAATTTAGTGCAATCGGGTTCCATCAAGTGACTTGAACCGGTGCAAATGTTGAGGTGGTCCGGTGAGAGTCAGATGGGAGAGACTTGCTGGCACGAGGAAAACCATTAGTGAACCTACGCATGATGAAAAATGGGATTGCGTCACAAGATTGGACTCGGTCAAGGATAGAAGGATCAGGAAGGGGTATTTTGGTATCTTTACCAAAATACAGGGTTGGTGACTTTGGAGAAACTGTGGCGCATAATGGTGCAAAGGAGAAGCGGTATAGGTCATGAGGACAAAATCATAGAGACAAATTCGGGAGTGTCGGATCGTCATCCGCTTTGAGAAGCGTATGTGAGTGAGAGACCCATTTGTGTGTGACCATAACGGGTACCCGTTATGGTTTCTCTATAGTCCTAGCCTCCACTATATAAGGGGTGATGCGGGATTTGCACACCAACCAAGCCTAGGAACCCTAATTTGAAATTTAAGAGAAAGTAGATAGAGGAGAGGAGGCTAGGGTTTGAGAAATGTATTAAGAGAAAATTTGTGGGATTGAGTGAGCATGAGTCAGCTTGTGTCTTCCATGTTGGAGTGGCTGTAAACCCTTAATTCCTCGATATCAATCGAATCAAATTTGTGCAAAGATGACTTATCTCTTGTTCTTGCTCTCTTTCCTGAAATCTTGAATTCTTGTGTTCTAGGGGTTTTCCCTTGGTATTTTTGGTATGATTTAGCTTGCTAAGACTTGTGGAAGTTGAGCTAAGGTCATTTTGACAATCCTTAATCCATGAGTAAGTCTTTGGATCAAGTTTAGGTTTTCACTCAGTTTTGTGCCCTCTTACACTCAAACAAGAAATTCTTGGAATATTGGCTATGATTGTCTAGATCTTTGATTGTAATAGGTTCCTTACCTTCTTGTTGAGTTGGCTCTGAAATTTCTAGTGATTTGGATTCATAGATCAAAAGTCAGATGATTTTGTGAATCTGAAATCGTGCTAATTTTTTTGTCAGTTTGATGAGAGGTCAGAATTCGAGATGAGCATGATGGGCGAGCTGAATCACTTTATTGGAATCCAAATCAAGTAATGCAAGGATGACATCTTCATCCATGAGACGAAGTAAACCAAGGATTTATTTAGAATATTCAAAATGGCATATTGCAAGCCAATTGTTACTCCAATGGCTACTTCAACTGCCTAGGATCCTGATGAGGATGGTGAAGCTGAGGATCAACGCGAGTACCGTAGCATGATTAGCTCCCTTCTGTATCTGACGGCTTTTAAACCAGCTATCCACTTTTCAGTGTGCCTATGTGCAAGGTTTCAAGCCTCTCCAAGGACTTCTCATCGTCAAGCAGTCAAGCGCATCTTTAGTCAGCCCTTCAATATGGTCTTTGGTATTCTTGCTTGTCATCTTTATCCATGAGAGGGTTTTCAGATTTAGATTCTGTTGGCTGTAGACTTGATAGGAAGATCACTTCAGGCGCTTGTCATTTCTTAGGCACCTCTCTTGTTTATTGGTCATCTAGAAAACAATCATCTGTTTCACAGTCCACCGCTGAGGCTGAGTATGTAGCCGCTGCTAACTGTTGTAGCCAAATTCTGCGGATGACCTCTACTCTTAAGAACTATGGGTCAGCATTTAATAGTGTGCCTCTTATGTGTGATAACACTAGTGCTATTAACATTGCCAAAAATCCAGTGCAATACTCTAGAACCAAGCACATAGACATCAGGTTTCATTTTCTTAGAGACCATGTTGAGCAGGAAGACATTGTGCTATGGTTTGTGAAGTCTAAGGCTCAATTAGCGGATATCCTTGCTAAGCCCTTAGATCCTAGATCCTACTAGGTTTGCCTTCTTGAGGAGTGAATTGGGGTAGTTTACCCTTATGGGCTGGTTTGAGGGGGAGTTGATTCGCTTTGATCCTTCTTTGGTTTTTGTTGCTTTTACTTTTGCATCTCATGCATTGTAAGATATTGCATTCATATGAAAAAAATGATGCGTTGTAATATAGCTTTGTTGCTTCAACTTTTGGTTCCATGAAGCTTTACTTATTACCCCTGTTGATGTTGCTAGCTTTTGATTGATGTCATGCTATAGTTTGTTTGCTTGTCTTAGCATGATTATTTTGCTTAGCTACTTGTTGATGCCTTGGCATGTGATATAGAGCTAGAAGGTCTAGTCTTAATCTAAAATACCAAGTCACATCTAAATTCAACATTTGGTATGAGCCGAGCCAAGCTTTTATGTCATTTGAAATCTTGAATATGACTGTTGAATGCCATCTAGAATTACTTAGCTTATCTTGAATCTGTCTTGAACTTAGAAGTAAATCTTGGACAGTTCATGGATTTTGCTCAATTTTAGTGCTCTAACTGAAAATGCTTTGGTATCATGATAATAGTTCACTGCTCGACAATGGTTTGTTACACACCTAGAGCAATCATTAATATGGCTTGTGATAGTGATCTTTTATGCTAAAACATGTATTCATATGTGATATCATTGCTCGAAAATGGTATGTTACACTCCTGGAGCACTCTTAGCTCGACAGTGGTCTGTTACACCCCACTAGAGCTTTTTGATGCTAAAATTGCAATACAAATGAAATTGAGCAAGTTGATTCAAGCTATAGGCTTTGTAATCCTTCTAGTAATCAATGTTTGTTTCATCTTATCCTCAAGTGATTTTAGTTTATTCACTAGACTAGATGGCTTTTGGATAGATGTCTTGATGTTAATCTATAGCTTGTCTCTCATGATATGCTAGCTTTTATACCTGATTTGTCTTGTGCATTTGTAGAAACTAGCTTCTTCATATCGGGTAATCTTCAAAGCTTCATGTCCTTAAAATCTGTAAATAAAAAATGAAGCCACTCCATTGAATTTCATTCATGCTCTTTCTTATGCTTCTTCCTTGCATGTCTTAAAGCTGGAAAATGGATGAGAGGAAGGTGCGATTTATTGATAACTCCATTGTCAAAGGGAGAGAATGTGTCACAAATGCTTGAGCAAGGGCTAAGCTCGTAAACAAGGGGAGAAATTGTCAAAAATGTTAGATCTTAGTTAGGCGGAGCATTTTATATGCATTCTTGCTCTCTAATAATCTTTTATTAGTTTAAATTCCAAAATTTCTCAAAATTTCTTTCTCTCTATGATCTAAGGTCAAATTGAAAAATTGCTCTTTAATGTGAATCTCGAGTGAGTTTTTGAAGCCATCTTCTAAAACTGAAGCTTTTATGCATTTTATTGCCTCTACTAGTTTGTTTCTTCATTTCTCAAGCTAACTTAATCATTTTCATGGCTTTCTCCTTCTTGATGACCAAGTTGAGCCTTTTTGCAAAACTGAGCTTGAATTTTCAAAACAACCTCTAAATTATATTTTTGGTAGATTGCCAATGTGTTCATCAAGGGAGATATTGTAGATAGCATGTGGTTTGGTCCTAGCCTAGGTGTCGAACAATTGGCATCATTGTCGAAGAGTTTAGGGAGTTAGCTCTTTGTTTTGCAAAAGCTAGCCTGCTGTCAGGGGGTTTGGTGAAATCAAGGTCCAGAACAATAAAAAATACCGGGTGAAGTGGTTGGTCTCAAGCATAGAGGAAGATGGACAAGAGTGGGAAGTTTGGTGCAACGTGGTGCATCAAGTGGCTTCAGCCAGTGCACATGTTGAGGTGGTTTGGTGGGAGCTAGATGGGAGAGGCTTGCTGGCATGAGGAAAGCCTTTGGTGAACCTACGCACAGCGAAGCATGGGATTACTTCATAAGATTGGGCTTGGTCAAAGATGCAAGGATCAAGATAGAGTATTTTGGTATCTTTAGCAAAATACCGGGTTGGTGACATTGGAGAAATTATGATGCATGACGGTGCAAACGAGAAACAGTTTAGGTCATGAGGAGGACAAGATCACAAAGAGACAGATTCGGGAGTGCCAGATCGTCATCCGCTTTGAGAAGCGTGCATGAGTGAGAGACCCATTTGTGTATGGGCTTAACGGGTGTCCATTAGGGTTTCTCTCTAGTCCTAGCCTCCACTATATAAGGGGTGGTGCAATATTTGCACACCAACCAAGCCTAGGAATCCTAATTTAAGATTTGGGGAAAAGTCGAGAGAGGAGAGGAGGCTAAGGTTTGAGAGATGTATTGAGAGAAAATTTGTGAGATTGAGTGCTTATGAGTGATCTTGTGTCTTCCGTGTTGGAATGGCTGTAAAATCCTCAATTCCTCGATATCAATCCAATCAAAGTCGTGCAAAGATGATTTATCGCTTGTTCTTGCTCGCTTTCTTGAAATCTTGGGTTATTGTTGTTCTAGGGGTTTTGCTTTGGCCTTTTGTTGTGATCTAGCTTGCTATGACTTGTGGAAGTTGATCTAAGGTCGTCTTGACCATCTTTAATCCACGAGCAAGTCTTTAGATCAAGTTTGATTTTTCACCCGGTTTTGAGCTCTCTTGCACTCAAACAAGAAGTTCTTGGAATATTGGCTATGGTTGTCAAGATCTTCGATTAGAATAGGTTCCTTACCTTCTTATTGAGTTGTATATGAAATTTGAAGTAATTTGGATTCGTAGATCAAAAGTCCGATCATTTTGTGAATTTAAAATCGTGCTGATTTGTTCTGTTAGTTTGGGGAGAGATCAGGCCGCCCCTTGAGAGAGGTCAGATTGATCGAGCGGTCAGACCGCCCATTACATAGCGATCAAACCAACTGTGAGGGTTGATGGTTGAGCTTCGTGGTTTCAGCTCAATTCTTTCGCTGTGATTTTTAGATGTTGATCTTCATATCTTCACATAGCTATTATAGTGAAAATATGTAGAATTCAAGAAAGGGTAAAGTGGGCTCATATTCACCCCCCTCTAGTCGCTAACACGGTCCAACACATATGTTCATATTCAAATTTGAATTTGAAAAATATTAAATACCGCCTTTTAACCAAAAAAAAATACATTTGAAAATATAGAAAAGTACAACTCGACCTTACGATAATTTGGATTCAAATATTAGATGTTTTAATTCTTGTTTAAAAGTGACTTTCAAATATTATATTATATTTCAAGAAAGGGAGCTGCTAGCCCACGATATACCGTTGGAATGCATTTCCAACGGTATAGCAGTTTCATGCAGTTTCATGAAGTTTCATATGCTTAAAAGTTTCAGATTTTGAGTTTGAAGTTTCGACTAGGTTTCAACATGTTTCAGTTTTATAGAAGTCTCTAGAAGACTCCTAAAAAGTTTCAAGTCCAAGTTTTAATTTTGGAACTCAAGTTTGAACAATTTCAGACAAAAAGTTTCAGCAAGTTTCAACATGTTTCAAGAAGTTTCAACAAGTTTAACAAAAAATCAAACAATAGAAAAAAAAATCCAACGTGAAGTTTCAAAAAGTTTCATGTTTTGTCAAAGTTTCAACGAGTTCCATGTATTGTCAAAAGTTTCAAGTTGATGTTTCAACCAAGTTTCAGAAGGTTTCAACACGTTTCAGATTTCTAGAGTCTCTAGAAGATTCTAAGAAAGTTTCAAGCCCAATTTTCAGATTTTGGAACTCAAGTTTCAACAAGTTTCAGACAAAAAATTTCAGCAAGTTTTAACATGTTTCGAGAAGTTTCAACAAGTTTCAGCAAGTTTTCAACCATGTTTCAGGGGAATTTCAATAGGTGTCATAGAGTTTTAGCGGATTTCAGCGTGTTTTCAACAATTTTGAAGTCTGAAACTTGAAGTATCAACAAGTTTCATCAAAGTTTCACCGAGTTCAGCCAGGATTGAAAAACAAACTACAAAGTTTTGGAGTGATTCAACCTAAAACTTGTTTAAAAGAGTTACAGAGATGTTTCAAAGCGATTCAAGAAAATTCTGGTCAAGTTCCAAAAAGATTGAAGAGAGAGTTTCAAACAAACGAAACACCGACGAACATCAAGAAATGGAGAGGTGGACCTGAACTTCAACTGAGTTTTTGAACAATTTTTTTATTGATTTCAACCAAAAACAACCCCTGACACTAAGTAACCGAAGGATAATTGAAAGCTTCAAACACGGGGTTCTTGGATCTAAAGTTCACCGGAGTTGAACGCTAGGTGGAGGGCTTGAAGGCAGACCTCCATATCCTAGTGACAGCGGAGCCTGCCATGTGGGCTACCGCTCGCTCGCTTGCCACCCCAACACGACGCGGTCATGCCGTGCGCCGCCACCGTGAGCATGATGTGCTAATTCACACTTGCTCGCCACCCAGCACTCGCGAATCTTGCTCACTGCTTCTGGGTAATCATGACTGCTCACCCCTTGTCACCGCAAGGTCAGCTCGGTGTGTCGAGATCCGTCGTGAGCGGCAGTAGCAGTAGTGAATCTAACGACAACATTCGTCCTTGAGAGAGAAGGGGTGAGGGATCGAGTTAGGGGAGAAATGGGGGAAGTGGTGATCCATCAGGTATTCACATCGAAGATCGAGATATCGAGGGGAATTGACTTTGCGCGAGAGGAACAAAAGGCCTATGTGCAGCATTGAACTCATAAGATCTAACGGTTGCAAGCTATCCCGTTGTATTGCTAACAAACGCTACACCGTTCTTTAGTATTTATCTTCTAGTGTTTCGGAACCATCTATTTATGCAATCAATTCAATTTTTAAATATTTGAAGATTCATAATTATTTTTATTTATGCTAATAAATCAAGTAAGTTTTTTTAAATTATATTATATTTTTAGATTTTTGTTAAATATCATGAAAGTGTCGTAAATTTGTCAATTTTTTACTTGCACTTTTCCTGACCTTTTTGTTACAAGCTTTTCTGTATTCATGTAATATTTTACATAACATGAAAGTTAATATAATAAACAACTTTTCCATTGGGACTGTGGTGTAGCCGTGTAGGATAGCCTCCGCAGCTCCGCTGTCCGCTATAGTTTTTTTTTCCTGCGTCGCCGGCGATAACCGCCATTAAAAATATTGGAGGTCGAGAGGAGATGGGAAAGGGAGATGACTATGGGATGCCTAGTTTCCGCGAAGTAGAGAAAGATCTCACTGCGTATGATTTTTCTTCCCACATGATTGGACCTAACAGTCCACAATTGGATTTGAAACCTAGTGTACCAAGTTATTGAATATGGTGAATAGGTATCCTATGTTGGAACTTTTGAAATATTGCATATGGTGAACAAGTTGCAAACAAATACACTTTTGCGTTCCAGAACATATAAGATGAATGAGGATAACTATTGGAATATAAAAAATATCTAACTTTAATATAATTTACCAAACAAAATAATAGATTATTCGTAACTTGCTTGTCACAGCAGCCTAAACAATAGGCATATCACATCACACACAGTAAACACGAACCGAGCCTAAACCTTTCTTTATAAAAGGAGGCAGAGAAAGGGCTCTTCACGGTAGTCAAGCCGTCAAAAGAAAAAAACACTAGCCCATTGGATCATGGTCGTCCGGCCAGAATCATGTGGAGAGCCTTTAATGGGATCTGCCGTCCGATCACATTGGGTTCGCTCATGGCTATCTGATCGGATCTGTCGAGGAACCCTAATACATACATTCAAGGTACCTCACAATGATCTCTAATATATTCATTCCCTTGTTCCTTTTTCTAACTATAAGATAATAAACTTATAAAAATATATTGATATGAAAGTACCTTCAATGATTTCATAAAGTCACGTTGATCTTGACCAAAAAGAGTGAAACGGAATGCACTAGCACTTGCAATATCATTTGTACGTAACAAACTTAAAACAATTTATGTATATTAGTAATCAAAACTTTTAAAATTTTAACTACGCGTTTTCGTGGACGGAATTTATTCAGTAACGGAGAGAGCAATTTTCTATTTTGCCAACTTCTTTTTTCGGATGATTTTGCCCTTCAACTCGTGTCATTTTTTTAAAAGATAATTACAAATATATATAGTCACCCTAAAAAATTACAATAATGAGTCCCCGTCGCCAGTTGAACTAGCGACAGGGACCCTCTCCCCCCTCCTGTCAACGATCCAGCCACCTGTCGCCAGTTGAACTGGCGATAGGTTCCTGTCGCCAGTTCAACTGGCGATAGGAACGCTCACCCTATAAAACCCCAAAAATTCAGCGCAAGACTCATTCTTATTCAAAAAAAAGAGGAGAGGAGAGTAGAGGGGAGGAGAGAAACTAGCGAAGCGCTGCCCGTCCGATTGCCTACCTCTCAGGTAAAATTTTTAACCGAATGGATTACATATTTTTAGATGTACGGTTACACAATGCAGTATAGTTTTACATAATACTTTTCGGTGGGTAGTACAGTTTTAGATATGCAGTTAATCGTGTAAATGTTCTTTATGGTGCAGTGCGTCAAATATGTCCGACATCGTCAATTTCAAAATTTACTATGGTCAAGCAACTATTCTGGAGGGTCCCGAGGGGATTGATTTGCGTTATTTTCAATCGGCGACCGTGCCCCTAGCAAGACCAGGGCAGCGTACATGGGGCGCTGTATGTAACATCCCAAATTTCTGGAGTTCTTAAAAAGTTTTCAAAATAAAAAGAACCATTTGGTTTTGTTGAGAGTTCAAAACTTAACTTGAGATTTTCGGAAATTTGAGTGTTTAACATGACTAAATCAAACTTCAATTAATACCAAAGCTCGGTTTATTTGGAGTTGTTCGAGTTTTGGCCCTGTTTTCCTTCCTCTTTGTTTGACTTGTCCCCTCTGGACCTCCCCATGCTCCTTGAGATCTCCTTTGGTTCCATCTTGACCGTTGAGACCTCCCCTATGTTGGTCTTGACCGTCGATATCTCCTTTGGCTCCATCTTAACCGTTGAGACCTCCCTTGTGTTGGTCTTGACCGTCGAGATCTCTTTTGGCTCTATCTTGACCGTTGAGACCTCCCCTGTATTGGTCTTGACCGTCGAGATCTCCTTTGGCTCCATATTGACCGTTGAGACCTCCCCTGTGTTTGCCTTGACCGTCGAGATCTCCTTTGGTTCTATCTTGGTTGCCGCGACCTCTTCTCTTTGTCGTGTTGCCGCGACCTCCCTTGAGGCCGCGACCTCCTTTTCTTGTCGTTTTGTCGTAACCACTCTGGCGGTCATGACCTCCCCTGTGGTCTTTTTGCAAAGACCACCCTCCTTGGTCTTTTACAAAGACCACCCCTTTTGGGTCACGACCACTCCTCTCGGTCGTGACATCCCTCTTTTCCTCGTGCAACACGCGCATTAAATAATGCCGTCACCGTATCAGCGTGCGCACGTAATTTTGCTGCGACCGTAGCGATGTGCGCATTTAATGTCGTTGCCTCCGCTGAACCCACCGAGCCCCCGCAAGTCTTGCCGCCTCATCCGGTTGCCCGGGGCCCCCGTTTCCTCTATAAATAGAGTGCTTGGGAGCTCTTTTTTCCCTTCTTTTTGCTCCATCTCGCTCACTCTCATTTGCTCTCCTGGCCATCTTTGTTCAAGCTCTCTTTTGAAGTGGTTCCACCCCTTTCCTTCGTCAAAATCTTTGCTTTCTTTCAGCTCTGGTTTGGTGAGTTCTTTGGTTTTCTTTTGAAGTTGTTTTTTTGACTTGGCTCTTTCGAAAACGTGTAGGATTCGGCTATTCTGAAGACCTCCTGGAACCAGCGTTCTTAACCGAAAAAGCTCAGTTCTGCAGCGAAGGCAAGTCATAGGCCTTTGATCATGTTGAACCCATTTCTGCAAAAAGTATATTGCTTTGATATAAACATGCATGGCTAGTTTTATAGAAAATAGTTTCGGGAGTAGTTAATCACCCACTTGCCTTATGACTCCTTGGTTTAGTTGAATGCAACATATTGACATGTACCCCTGGAAATCTGTAGGATGGGTTATCTTAGTTGGTTATGTCTTTGAGTACCAACATGGGTGTGTTTTATTGCTTAGCCATGCTTTAGTAGACATCGTTCTCACCATGAATCATCAATGTTAGTTTACCCCCAGCACACTGGTTGTGGCTTGTGTAGTAGCGGCCGGTGTAGCTAATTAAAATGAAGTGTGGCCCTGCGTGAGGCTACGACATTTGTTGTCACCATAACTAAAATTTGTGTGCCAGGACTGGGTGGTCATCTGGCCGAGTTGAACCCAACAATGATCAATTTGTCTAATGAGCTATGGAATCGTGGCAAAGCCACTGTTGTTAAAATTTGTGTGCCAAGACCAGAGTGGTCATTTGGCCGGGTTGAACCAGAAAATGTTTTATGCCCGGGCGAGTAGTAAAAGAGTGAGTAGTGGGTGCCTTGAGCACACTGGGTTTGTAGTCAGACTAGCCTGAGCAGCCAACTAAGGACTTAACCTTGTATGCCATCGATCTGGGTCATTCCCGTGCAACCACAAGTCCATAATGGGGTGGTCCTGGCCAACTAATTAGTGAGGTCATTATACGGTTCTGTCGTGGTGGTCAAAATGGCGCAAGAGGGGCCCTGATAAGCGAATCCTCAGCGGGCAGAACCAAGTTTGGACTGACCTTTGTAAAGGCCTTTTCACGAGCTCTAGACTGCTTACCAAAGGAAGTGAGTAGGGGCATCGACGGGTGCCCAACCAACTAGAGGACTTCGTATCTTGTGGGTAAAGTGCGCAACCTCTGCAGAGTGTAAAATCTATTCGAATAGCCGCGTCCTCGGTAATGGACATACCTGGTTCTTTCACGCAAGGGGTAGAGCTTTCTAAAAAGGTTGGGTTTTGTTCCGAGTGGGTTGGCTCATGACTGGGTGGTCGTGAGTAGTCTAGGCACACGGCTGGGTGGTCGTGTGATTCTTCCAAAGAATTTGTTTACTTATGTATTATCTTTTCAACTTATGTTTTGTAATCTACTTATTGTATTTTTGTTAAATACTGCTTTATGCAAACTAACCATACAGCTTTCTTTGTCAAGCCTTGCATAAATGTTATTGCATTATTTCCCTATGGCTTGCTGAGTACATTCAAAGTACTCATGGCTTGTGCCCTCTGGTTAATCAAGAATCAAGACCTCCCCGGGTGCTCCGTGCACTATGAGGAGGAGTTCGTTGAAGACCTCGTGGACTAGGGGACGTCCTCCACTCGATAGCCTGTGGCCCGCGTTGTATTTTGCTTTCCGCTGCAAGTGTTCTTTTGTTGTTCGCCCTGCGTGGCACCCCTTGTAAACAAGCTCGACCATAAGGTCTTTTGTCTATAAATATTAATTTGTCTGCTTCATCTTATGTTTGTTGTATGGATGTGATGACACCGTTGTTGAGTCTGTGCGAGCTAGTGATCTGATCTTGGGACTAGCTCGTTGTGCACAGAGACTGGGACCTCCGAGTGGACCTTTGAGTCCTCCTAGGTGATCCTGGAGGCTTTCCGGGAGGTCCTAGGGGACCTCTTGGGAGGTTTTGGAGGACCTTCCCAGACCTCTGGGTGGTTCGGTTGGACCTCCTGGGTGGTCCTAGGAGACCCCTCCGGGTCCTCTCGGGTCAGGTCCTTACATTGTGATACGGTGTTGTACCACACATTCCAAGTGGACCGCGATGTTTATGATCTAAGATTGAGTTGTCTTTCCCCACGGAGAGGACAACTCACATATTGGGAGTTAGTGGAGCTTAAGGACCAAATTCATGACAGTCATATGTACGCATCGCGAGGGAGGCAAGGTGAAAATTGATCCTTCTGGTCTAAGCATATGCTAAACCCACTCCTCCACCCGCGGCTGGACTTGTTCAAAAGCCGGGCTGGGCCGGGCTTGAAAAGCCCTATTCAAAAACAAGAGGTCTTGAGCCCGCCCTACCGACCCAAACTGATTTTCCTCTCAAAAGTCTTATTTTAATCATTTTTCGGAATAAAAAACTAATATTTAATTCATTTTTAGCATTAAATAAGTAGTTTTTTTGCTGTTTTAATTATTTTTACCGGAAATTCGGGCTGGGCCGGGCTTCTATCGGGCCGAAACTGCAGTGCCAAGCCCGGCCCGGACTGGGTCGGGCTTGGGCCGGGCTGCGGGGCCAGGCCACCCGTGAACACCTCTACCCGCGGTTGAACAAGAAGGGGGTGCTGAGGCCGAAGGGGAAGTCGGGGACTGCAGCGACAGCGTGGCACACACAATGGCTGAAGCTCCCAGAGTTGCTGATGCTGTCGATGAAGACCCTGCGGAAGTAGCTCCTACGGTCAGGCAAGCTACTGGTCTTGCTGACGAGGGTGAGGAGGTGGAAGCCGTAGTGCAAAGGATGGATCTCGAAGACCGAGACTACATGGCATTGTCTGAAGATGAAGGTTCCGACGATGAGGATGACGTGGACCAGCAGGCGGTTCCATCCGACTGGAACACATACCAGTTCGACAACCTTGTCGTCAACGAAGGCTCTCGTGTGTCGTGGGAGTACGACCAGAGTGAGGTCAGGCTAGGAGCTATGTACAAATACAAGGAGGCCGTGCAGGACGCAGTCAAATTTTGGGCCTTGTCGGTGCGGCACACATTCAAAGTCGTCAAGTCTACCCCAAGATTCTACGACGTGAAGTACTGCATAGAGGGATGCCCTTGGCGAGTACATGCATTTCAGCCAAAGTGGGACACCTACTGGAAGTGCTCTATAGTGGTCCCTCACACATGCGCTGCTTTAAGTCGGGCACGGTCCCACCGAACTCGCTATTAGGCTTCATCGCCAACCTTATGTGCAGTGAGATCGTGGATAATCTAGATTTTGAGTCATGATCCATCATTCGGGCGATTGAGGCAAGGTTCCAATACACAATCAGCTATGCCAAGACTTGGAGGGCAAAACAGAAGGCATTGGAATTAAGGTGGGGGCACGTTCGAGGATTCCTACCACAACCTCCCTGGGCAACTTCGAGTCATACAAGACAGAAATCCTGGCACCCATATCGACATTCAAGACTCCACGCACCCGAAGTGGACCAATAAGAGGGTATTGCAGCGAGCATTATTCGCGTTTGGTCCATGTATCAATGTATTCCGGCACTACCATCCAATCTTGTGCGTAGATGGCACATTCTTGACTGGGAGGTACAAGGGCCAGATACCGACTGCAATAGCGACGGACAAGAACAATCAAATTCTTCTCGTGGCATTCGCTTTCGTTGAAAGTGAGAACACGGACAGCTGGTTGTGGTTCCTGAAGAACGTGAGGATTTCTGTTGTGTAAGGCCGTCTCAACGTATGCCTCATACATGATCGGCATGCAGGCCTGCTGCGTGCAATAACCCAGCTGCAACAAGGAGAGAACGTACCACTTCCACGGCCGGATTTGCAAAGCGGGTAGTGCATGAGGCGCTTGGGTGCAAACTTCTACAAGTAGTTCCGCAACAAAGACTTGATAAATCTGTTCAAGCGGCCGTGCAATCAAAACCAGCAGCGGAAGTTCGAAATACTCTAGAAGATTCTGGATGAGTGGACCAAGACACACAGAAGGGAGGCAGCGAGAAGTGTCGCCCCAAGCACTAACCAGGCCCCCGAAGCATCGCCAGAGATACCCACAAATGCTCCCGGATTGACGAGGAGGACGGGGGCGCAGGTGAGATGCTTCTCGGACTAGATTGAGCATGAGCCTAAGGAGAAGTGGTTGCTGCTCCATGACAGGGGTGGCGCTCGATATGGTGTCATGACAACTAATCTAGCCGAGGTGTACAACTGGGTCATGCGCGGCGCAAGGTGCCTCCCTTTGGTCGGTATTGTGGAGGCAATTCTCTGCGGTACGACGAAGTACTTTGTTGACAGAAGCAACAACGTGTCGCTCGCCATGGCAAATGACAGAATACTCTACTCCTTCATGATCACCAAGTATATGGAGGAGAAGAGTAAGAAGGGTGAGATGTACCGGGCATTCAAGATGGACACAAGGGAGCTTCGCTTCGAGATAATATGCAGGGACAAAGGACGTCGCGGGACGAACCGCGAGAGGGTCACCCACGAGTGCACGCTACGCTGCGGTAGTTGTACATGCACTTGCAACAAGCCATTCTTCTGCATAGGCCCTGCTCCCATGTCATAGCCGTATGTTCGACGGTGGCGCAGCATCCCGGTCAGTACCTCTTTATTTATTTCACCAAGTAGGCGGTGATGCAAACCTGGACAGTGGAGATGTATGGTTATGCTATGGTTGGCCATTTCACTGGTCATCCGACCTGGGAGCAACTAATCTGGGCCGTGGACATTGATAGGCTAAAGGGAAAAGTTGGCCGGCGACAGGTACGGCGCATCAGGAACGACATGGACGAAGCAGAAACCGGACGTCGTATGAAGAAGTGCTCCATTTGCAGGGAGTCTGGGCACACCTTTAAGAAATGTCCTATGAGAAATCCTCAGGACGAAGGAGACATCGGCACTCTGGGCGTCGCCGCGAGGACCTCATCCGGTCACCCAACTCGAGACAGTCCACATGGAGGACGTTGAGGCTACGACCAATGTTATTGCCAATGTTCTAAATTATGTTATTGCACGGACAGTAGTCATATGTTATTGCCAATGTTTTGAATTACCATTTTGATTAAGTGTTGTGATGTTTTGTTGAATGTTATGTAATATCAGTGTGATTTATCGTAGTTTTGATAGTAATGGCAAGTTCACATTTGTTTCCTTACATAATATGCAGTGTATATACATGAGCAAGTGTATGAATTCCCGGGCGCATCGCAATATTACTTATCTTCCTACTTACGAATCATTCATATCTCAATATTTCTCGTAAAATTTTTCAGAAATTCACCGCACTATAACAACATACGACAATCAAAAAATATTATTGCGAGTCTAACAGATTTTGTACCGTTCAAAACGTATGAAAATCAGAAGACGGCTAATCTGGCTAGAAAAACGGCAAATTTGGGTAGGGTTAGAGGTTCTTGTTGCCAGCTACTTATCGACTATATATTTTTGTAATTATCTTTTTTAAAAATATTATTTTTTTTAAAAAACTCTCCCGTCGACGCCCAGCATCCCACGTCGTAAGCCAGAAGCCACCCCACCCAAGAGAGGAAGAGATGGGAAGAGACGACGGCGAGAAGGAGGCCAAGCGCCGCCGCGGACGCAGCAGCAAGAGATCTAGGGACGCCTCCCCGTCCTCCTCCGACTCTGGTTCCTCCCCTTCCCCCCTCCTCCGCCTCCTACCGTAGCCGCAGCCCTGAGCCCCAAAGCCGCAGCCGCAGCAGCAGCAAGCGCAAGAAGTCGTCCTCATCATCGTCCCGCCGCCACCGGCACCACCGCAAGACTTGCGCACGAGGGCGAGCTTCGTTGCTCTCCATATCCTCTACGCTCAAACCCTGATTCTCGTTTTCATCTTCTTTCGCCCTTGCGACACCATCTCAAGCCGAGCCGTATCAATTTTGTTCACAGGTATATCTCTCGAGGGTGATGATGAACTTTTGGCAGTTCCAAAACAGCCACAGGCACCACCTACACGAGATGAATGGATGACTACATTGCCACCTGAAAGAAAAGTAAATGATTATAATGTCTAATTATTTCACTGTTTACCTTCTGTCTAAAAGGAAAAAAAATGCTTACATTACTGTGTTTTCTTACCTGTATGCATCTAACAATATTTTTTTTCACAGGCTGGAGTACCAATGCATTCAACTACATCATTTAGTAGGGATGGTAAAGAAGGACGTGGTGACACAAGTGTCTGGACAGATAGTCCTCTTGATAGAGCCCAAAAAGCACAGCAGAAGTATGATTCTGACATTGTTTGCTATCACTCTATGATAGACCATCAGTCAATATTTTTCATACCTGCTAGTGTGACAGGTCATAGGAGTACTGGCACAGGTTGTTAATTGGTATCCTGTGCACAATAGAGGCATGAAAAGCCCGTATATCACAGTAGTTGGTATTACAAACACTGCCCGTATAGCACATTTTATTTCTTAAGCTAATTGTTGCGAACACTAAATCAATAGGTGCGGCTGATTGCATACCTTCATAGAAATTGTCTCTTATCACTTTTGCCCCTAGAAAAGAAGAAACGTACGAAGTACCCTCCAAAGCATTGATTGGTTAATTCACATCAATCATACCCCTTTAGTGACTTCTGGTTATATTGACCAAGAAATGTGTGGGTGCAGCCACTGGGCATTGGGTGCTGGTGTGGGTGTCGCAGACAGCGTTAGATGCAATTATGCGAGAATTTAGTGTCATGTTGTCATGGCATGGTGGCGGTGCATGACATGCAAGGTTCCAAAGATTGGTTCTGGGAAAAATCCGAACTAGGCCAGTACTGGTTTCTGACCGGTTACCAGCAAGAAAAAACCAGATGATTTACAAACTGGCATTGAAATGCAAATTTGAATTGATAATTCAAAGATCAAAATTTAAATTAAATAGAAACAGGCTGCTTTTCTAAATCCTGGTCCTTACAGTGATTTTTGGGAACTATCGGTTATTAGCAGGATTCGAAACCCTGATAACAAGGGGCTTGCTGGTTTATATGCCGACACCTCGTCTTGCCTTACCGCCTGTATAACCTTGGGAACAACACAGGGAGAGCGTTAAAAAAGTTTTAAATAATTGCAGTAGAATGTAATGGAACTCTTCAAGTATGATATAAAGTGAATAATTTCTTAGTCAATCGTATTTTACTGGGTGGTCCAAGGGCTTAGAAGTTAGAAGTTAGAACTCGGTCAATCGTATTTCACGGAGACAGGGTGTTGATTAGTTTGTTTTCAGTTGAGTTCAGCAAAGTCCGCAGTAAATCCATAAAAGTGTATCTGAATATTGTGCCAGTTATTATGCATACCATGCTACAAACAGTTGAATATGAAAAGAGAAATGTAGCATAAAAAATAGTAGTAGTTTCTGATATTTTCATTTGTCATAGTTAGTACTTGACGTACTTGTTGCATCTATGAAAACAATGATGTAAATGGGATAATGAATTATCGTGTTTGTTGCAGCTACTTAGAAGCCTACAACAAAACAAAGGCAATTGCAGATGCAGATCAAGTGAAGGGCAAAAGCTCAGATGCTTCAATGGTAGATATATATAATTCCTCCAAGCGATCAGTATCTCTTGTGCAAAAGCACCGAGAGAGCAAAAAGGAGAAAAAGAAGCACAAGCAGCGAGAGAAAGAAGAATGGGAGGGAAACCATCCATGGAAGCCGTGGGATCGCGAGAAAGATCTGTCTGCTGGGAGGCAAAATGTCACTTTAGATCCAGAGAACATGTCACAAGGATTGTCGTCCCGTTTTTCATCTGGAGCTGTGCAGAGGAACTTCCTGTGAGAAATTTAGAATGACCGCAGATGAAGCATGGCCTAATTGGTCACTTGTACCCTGGTATGTACTTGCTGTCAGATGCCAAAGTTGCTAGGGACACAGAAAACCATAGAGGATATCAGGTTAGGTTATGTTGTTAAGGGTGATCGTGTTATAGGTTAGTGGTTAATACGCTTGTTATATGAGTAAATGTTGAATTCCCAGCGGGGGATTGAATTATATAATGTCTTGTCTTGAGAGAGCTCTAGTAATCGAGCTCCACAAAAAGGCAAATTTTGATATATGCCACCGGGAAAGTTGCCACTTTGATATATGCCACTCAGTATCACGAAATTTGAAATATGCCACTCTAGTTTATACATCCTTTGAAATTTGCCATTTTCTTTTCTTTTCTCCCAATTTCCATCAATTCTAAACTAAAGTACCCCTTTTGCCCCTCATCTATCCGGCTAGGGTGCTGAGGTGGCGCCACCTAGGCAGACACGTAGGACTAAGGTGCTGAGGTGGTGCTGACGTGGCGCCACCTAGGCCTCGAAGTGGTGGCGCACGGGAGCCAAGGCTCGCCGGCGATTGGCTGCGTGGGGGCCGTCGGTGAGGTCATCAGCGGCTAGGGCTCGGCGAGGCGAACCCGGTGCTTACCGAATTGAGGACCCGGTGTGAAGAGATGGCCGGCGACGAGGACGAAAAGCGGCGGCGAGCGGCGGTTGAAGGCGGCAGAGGGGCTCCGGTGGCCTTCAAGCGATGAGGAGGTGCGCACAAGGACGACGGCGAGCTGGCGATGCCGGAGGCGTAGACTATGGTGGCGGAGGAGGTCCAGCGGCGGCGCAAATGGCGGCGGCGTGAAGCTCGGCTGGCGGTGGTGGAACTCAAATCGCGGCGAAAATGGAGCAAGAGGGAGAGAGTGAGTTGGGGGAGGAGCTAGAGGAGCTCGAGGGGCACCCGATGCGTGCTCTAAATAGGCGCGGGGAGGCCCAGAGGAGGAGGACGGCGTGGAGGTCCTGTCGGCATGGTAGAGGAGGTGCACACGGGGAGGTTGAAGATGACCAGTGGCCGTCGGTGACGCTTTGGCTTTGGGCCAAATCTCTTTGGCCCGCTCCCTTTTTCCCCGCGCGGCCCAGCTTGGCGGCCCCCTCCGGCTCGCTCGCGCTTCCGATCGCTGTGGACCGTCCGATCTGGAACGGACGGCCCCGATCGGGTTGTGTTTCGGACGGTCCGAACATCCCACGCGTTGTGGACCGTCCGATCAGATTTTAGCGGCTCGATCTTGCTGTTGCGAATGGGCGGTCCGAACGTTCCAAATCGTTTTTGACCGTCCGATTGAAATCGAACGGCCTTCATTCATTGCGCCTCTCGCACTGTCTCTCTCCCTCTCGCTGACATGTGGGCCCGCTTTGTCAGCCGCCCACGCCAATGGTCATCTTCAACCTCCCCGTGCGCACCTCCTCTACCATGCCGACGGGACCTCCACGCCGTCCTCCTCCTCTGGGCCTCCCCGCCCCTATTTAGAGCACGCATCGGTGCCCCTCAAGCTCCTCTAGCTCCTCCCCCAACTCACTCTCTCCCTCTTGCTCCATTTTCGCCGCGATTTGAGTTCCACCGCCGCCGGCCGAGCTTCACGCCGCCGCTGGACCTCCTCCGCCACCATAGTCTACGCCTCCGGCATCGCCAGCTCGCCGTCGTCCTTGTGCGCACCTCCTCATCGCTTGAAGGCCACTGGAGCCCTCTCCGCCTTCAACCGCCGCTCGCCGCCGCTTTTCGTCCTCGTCGCCGGCCATCTCTTCACACCGGGTCCTCAATTCGGTAAGCACCGGGTTCGCCTCGTCGAGCCCTAGTCGCTGATGACCTCACCGACGGCCCCCACGCAGCCAATCGCCGGCGAGCCTTGGCTCCCGTGCGCCACCACTTCGAGGCCTAGGTGGCGCCACGTCAGCACCACCTCAGCACCTTAGTCCTACGTGTCTGCCTAGGTGGCGCCACCTCAAGACCCCAAATTGGATAGATGAGGGGCAAAAGGGGTACTTCAGTTTAGAATTGATGGAAATTGGGAGAAAAGAAAAGAAAATGGCAAATTTCAAAGGATGTATAAACTAGAGTGGCATATTTCAAATTTCGTGATACTGAGTGGCATATATCGAAGTGGCAACTTTCTCGGTGGCATACATCAAAATTTGCCCTACAAAAAATGGTTGCGCTTGTGAGTGGTTTTGAAGTTTGAACTGTATAGCAGCTCTTCCAGATAGGTCTAATGGATTATATCTGATCGTTGTTGAAGGGTGCTACGAACTATGTTTGAGAATTACAGAATGCAACAATGTTGTAAGTTCCCGGCTTCCCGCTATAGACCGAGTTATTGGCTGGGTATGTTAATCTATTGAAACTTGATGAGCAATGAAGTGTCCATTGGTTAAGTGAGACAGCTCTTACCAGGAGTCCAGGAGTTACAAGTGAAAGGTGTCTGGCTAACTGGGAGGTTTGAGGATTCGTTTTGATTGCCATGGCTGCTTAAATGCATTTTCTTCTAATTTTGGATATATCAATTTACTGATAACCTCTCATTCTAGACATGTGACTACAATATTTCACTATAATTTGTATATATTCCCTATAACTAACTAGGTTATACATTGCAGCACAAGAAAGCAATACCGAACTAACCCTAAGTTGTCTGCCAGTGGGTGTATGCTACGAGATTTTGGAAAGAAATTTGCTTGCAGGATTATTATTTTTCTGCTCAAAAAAGTAACTGCGATCTTGAGTTGTGCTGTTTGCGTCGTGGGTCAGTCATAAATTTGTTGGAATGCATATCTTTTGCTATCGATGGCTTTGTTTTCTTCGGTGTGCTTAACCCTTGGCCCTGGCCTGGGTAGTAATATATCTCAAACCAATTTTTAGAAAACAGTAGTACCATTTAGAATCCCTATCCTCTAAAAAAAGCATCCATATAGTTCTCTGTTATGGGGCAGATGATGGATAAACCTGTCGTAAGGATGAATACATCATGTATAGTTTTGGAATATGGATATACCTCTTGTGAGCAGGGATAATAAACTGGATTTTAAAATTTTACCAGTAACCGCCGGTTTTCAGTCTGTTTATAGCCTATTCTGGCTAGGTATTTCTTTAATTTTTTTTATTTGACCTCTGGTGTTTATGCCTTTCAAGTATATGCTTCTGAGTTATGACTAGCTCGGCTTAGTACTCCAAAAAAGATTTTTTTTGAATTGGTACAGGCAAAGTGTAATTCAAAATACTGGTAAATTAAGAATACTAACACCTTAATTATAAAGCAGTAGTTAGCTTTGGATTTTTTTTAACTACAGTGATTAAAATGTACTAGTCTAGTCTGTCATGTCATTCAAAATTCAATTCATGAGGCCACGCAGTGAAAAAAAAACATTTCTGGTACACTAAACTATCACTGCAACTTAAGCAGGACGGAGGGAAGTCTATTCCCCCACCACCCCCCACACCCACCCCCACAGTTTCAGTACCCACAAATGAACGTTCTCACACAAATTACAGCTACCAGGTCCAGTAAGGCTCATATAGTGACAGCCAAAGTAGTTTTTTTTCCCGCATTTTTTCAATTAGAGGTAAACCGCCTATTAGTTACTTGTAAATTACAGGGCCCTGCGTTTAGACTACTCACTTGCTACTGGAGGAAAAAAAAGCCCAGCCGTAGCGAGGCAATGAAGGTCGAAGCATGCGAAGGAGCTTCCAACCAGATCAAGCAAAACCAAAGTACTGTTAACCCATCACAACTCGTAGGACTCGACATTCTCAACCTCCAAAAGTTCGCGACGGCTTTAAGACTTTACTGGTTCTGGCAAGAATGGAAGGCTAATCATAAACCTTGGGTGGGAATGGAGATACCTTGCGACAGTGCTGATTGACTCTTTTTGCAGCGGGCACAGTAATAATCTTGGGCGATGGAAACAAAGCTACTTTCTGATCCTCCATGACGATACAGCTCCAAAAGACATGGCTCCGAAGATATTCCAAATGTCCAGAAGGAAGAACACAATAGTTAGTGCGGCCTTACAGGATAGTCGATGGATTCAGAACATAACATTCTTGAGGAGATAACAACCCAGCATGTTCCGGATGACATCACTTGGAAGATAACACTAGAGGGAAGATACACAATGGAATCCGCATATGCGCTGCAGTTCATCTACTCAACAACTACAGACTACAAAAAGGTAATATGGAAAACCTCCCCCCCCACCCCCCAAATGCAAGTTCTTCATTCGGGTAGCCATCCAAAATTGTCTCTCGGACAGACTGTAAGTGAGGGGTTGGTTGAACCAGTACAGACATGCACCAGAAACGGCCTTGCACCTTTTCTACGTGTGTAGATATTATAGACGAGTTTGGAATTCGATGGCCAATTGGTTGGGTTGGGTATCTCTTAAGCCATCCCATTAGGCGGATAGCTGGACCATTGGAGATAGGTGGATAAAGATTAATAGTATGGGAGGACTCCCAAGAAGGGCGACAGCCATGACATCCTAACCACTTGGAAAATTTGGAAGGAATGTAACAACATAATCTTTCATAACAGGTCAACCACTCCCGTGGATCTGATTGCAAAGATAAAGGAAGAAGGTAGATCTTGGATCCTCGCGGGAGTCAAATGCTTGGAGCATTTGGTCTTAAAAAAATACGGACAACAATTATCAACATCAAGTGATTAATTCTTATTATCCTTTTATCACTGGCATGCACTCTCTCCAATCTGTAGTAAAAGGTATTAGTTTGGTTTAGTTTTTAAAAGCAAATTAGACATGATACTACAGAAAAAACAAGTTAATTTCGTCGATCCATTTGTGTGTGCTTCGGTAGTTGAGTCATAAGAGGAATAAACAACATATTGTTTTTTTTCAACGATCCCAACATTGCCTAGTAGGTGTCTATCTCTCCAGGAATTTCACATACAACAATATAATTCCCGATGAATCCTATGCAATTCTTATGTTCCAAACGGACCTACACATAATAGTTTTGCTTCTCAACCCTATCAGATTCCTTCTATCATTGTTGTCTACTTTGTTGTCGCAAGCCTCTTGTTGTCGCAAGCCTTGATCTTGAATTGTTGTCGCAAGGCTTGATCTTGAACACACACGCGATCCCTGGAACTCACGCACGCACCTCTTCGCTGGACGCATACGTGAACAGCAACGGAGAAGAAACAATACGCGAGAGAGAGAGACACGGAGTTTGGCGCTGGTTAACAACTCAGCTTTTTCTATCTGCTGTCTTCCTATTTATAGGAGATACATGCAGTCCGAGTCATCACGCCATGCATCGCTAACAAACAATAACTAACGCCTCCCATGCAAAACTAACTCACGCCATGCATCGCTAACAAACTCAACAAAAACCAGCGATGCGGCCGCAGTATGCGTGTTGTTAACGACACCTCGCCGTCCCACGACACGCGACGGGATACGCGTGAACACGCGACGACACGAACACGCCACAGCGACGGATTAACACTAACAAATCACCCCTTAATCATGGCGCTGGACTTTACTTCTACCACACCAAGCTTGTGTCTCATCTCCATGAACTTGACACGCCAAGGGCTTTTGTTAGGATGTCGGCGAGCCGATCGTCTGCAGATTTACGCGCCCAACGCCAATCTTGCCGCCCTCAACACATTCACGAATAAAATGGTACCTCGTGTCGATGTGTTTGCCGCGGTCGTGGTGCACCGGATTCTGCACAACGCGATCGCAGACTTGTTATCCACCATCGCCTTGACCTCTTCGCTTCGCGCCACGGTCATCGAGTAGCCCATCGAGCCACATTCTCGCACGCCGCCGTGGCCGCGATGTACTCCGCCTCACAGGACGAGAGCGCGACTATCTTCTGTTTCTGCGATGCCCACGTGATTAGGCTAGCACCCGTGAAGAACACCATCCCCGAGGTGCTCTTGCGATCATCCAAATCGCCGGCGAGATCGCTGTCACTATAGCCCACCAACTGGCTCCGGTGCACCACGCCGCTTGTAGCAAAGATCCATAGCCAATCGTGCCGCCACGATCGCAGATGTGCTTCACGGCCGCCATGTGCCGTGGTGGGGGCGCCCATGTAACGGCCGACAATGCCCACAACAGAGGTAATGTCGTTCGGTGTTCACCAGTAGCGAGGTTTCGACAATGCCGCGGTACTCGGGGCATCGACCGCAGCTGTTGTCCTTCTTGGTCATCTTCACCGGTTCTCCATCGGCGTCGACACGGATTGCATCCGCCATGCCCACCGACTCAAAGACCTTACAGCGAGTCAAGACCGCACAAAGTGATCATGCCAGCAGCCTGCTTCACCTCGATTCCGAGGTAGTAACTCAGAAGGCCGAGGTCACTCATGCTGAACATGCTCATCATCTGGTCCTTGAACTCGGTGATGTCGTCGACGCTTGACCCTGTGATGATCAGGTCGTCGACGTATACCCCGACGAGCGTGAAATTTCGCCTTTGCCCTCCGGTACAATCGCGGTTCGATTTTGCTACGCTCAACCCGAGTGTCACCAATGAGCCGTCCAAATTTTGAGTTCTAAGCTCGCGGCGCCGCCGCAGATCACCGATAAAGGTTTTGTGCAGCTTGAGCACCATGTGCCCACGCTTGTCGCCAACGGCCGGCGGTTGTCGCGACGACACCTCTTCGGCGAAGTTCGCCATTGAGGAACGCCGATTTGACGTCCATGTGGTGAATTTCCCATCCGCCGTGTGCCGCTAGGGCGATCAAGATGCGCACCGCTCCATGCGCGCCACCGTGCAAACACTCGCTGAAATCCACCCCGTCACGAAAGCATAGCCTTTTGCAACCAAACGAGCTTTGTACTTGACAATGTTACCTTCGATCTTTCTTTACTTTGAAGACCCACTTGAGCCCGATGGCTCGGTGTCCCGCCGAGTGTAGCGAACTCCCATGTGGCGTTCTCATGGATGGAACGATTCATCCACCATGGCGCGCCTCCAAAGACACCTCCTTGAGTGCTCGTTCGACGCCAGGTGCTCCTCGGCGGCCAAGATGCGAGGTCATTGTAGTCGACGCTATGGACCGATGTAGTGTCGAGATATCCGACACCATCCGATATCATAGCCAAGCACCCTCCGAGTCATCGCGGCATCGGTGGGTGGGGTAACCCACTCAACGCCGGTCGGTGCAACCGCCGGAGGAGTGGCGGTGTGTGGGCTCGCCGCTCGCGGTGTCACCGACTTGCGCCGATGTAGACGCCGCGCCGCCGTCGTCGTTCATAGGAGCGCCATCTTCCACATGCTCGGTGGTGTACTCAATGATGAACGTGTCCATGGCGCCGGGAGCACGATTAATGGACATTGCCTCCCAGTCCCATTGCTTCTCCTCCTCGAACACGACATCGCGGTGACGTGCGACCAGCGTTTTGGGATCATAGACACGGTAGGCCTTGGCACCTCCTCGTAGTCGATGAATACCATCGGCGTTGACTCGTTCGACAACCGTGGCGCCAGTTCGACCTTCTTGACGTGTGCAACGATCCAAACGTCCGGAGGTAGCGCACATTGGGCGCCGCTTGTGCCACGCCTCATATGGCGCCATGCCATCGAGGCTCGCGTCGGCGCCGGCTCAAGATGTGCACGGCGGTTTTCACCGCCGCCCGAACATAGCCGCACGCGCGATGCTTTTTCAGAAAGTTACGCGCCATCTCGACGGTCGTTCGTTCCGCTCCCCACGACACCGCTCGCTGGTAGGGGCGGTGGTATACCGCTGATCCCATGCTCATCGCAATAGTCGCTGAACTCGATGGAGTTGAACTCCCCACCACGATCCGTGCGAACGCCTTGAGCTTGACGTCGCGCTCGCTCTCGAAGCGCCTTGATCTTGCGAAGAACTCAATGCTTCGTGCTTTGTCCTCAAAGATCTCCACCCACATGTACCGCTGTGATCATCCACGATTAGCAAAAATACCGACACCGCCGGTGTAGCAGGTGTGATGGGGCCACATAGATCGCCATGCACCACCTCAATCCGCGGTCGCACGCGGAAGACGGCCCGAGGAACGGAGTCTTTGCTTGCTGGCGCACAACCGCCGCAGAATTTCTCCACACGATTGATCATGGGCACGCCATCCACCATCTTCTTAGCGGTGAGATCGTGGAGCGCACGGAAGTGCAGGTGGCCATAGCGCGCATGCCAGCGCCACGCCACGCCGCTCGCTTTGCCAGCCAGACACACCGCGGTCGTTCGTGGCCAATGTGTATAGCTCGTTCTCGACCGCAACACTCGCGCCAGCAGCCACCGCTCGCGATCGAAGATGCGCAGCTCCCCGCCCTCGATGACGATCTTGTAGCCGCTCTCGTCGAGCTGTCCGAGGCTGATGATGTTGCTTCGGAGCCGTGGTATGTAGTATACCTCGGTGAGCACCCGGTGCTCCTGGTTCTTGCACTGGTACATCACAGTGCCTTTGCCGCAGATCTCTACCACCGAGTCATCGCCAAACTTCACGGTGCCCTTCACCGTTTCATCGAGCGACGTGAGCGACGAACGGTTGCCGGTCATGTGGTTACTTGCGCCAGTGTCAAGGTACCACACGTCGCTCCCAGTGTCCACCGGGAACACTTTCTCCTCATTGAGGAACACCGCTTCCTGCTGCGCGCCATCAGTCGCTTGCACGAGCACATGGTGCTCGGCCATGAGGAGCGCCGGTTGCTCCTCCCGAGCACGCAGACACAGTTGGCCTCCCTTACGCTTCATGGCGTGGCTTACGACACTCACGAGCAAAGTGCCCGAGATGCCGCAATTGTAGCACTTGCCCTTTCCGGCGCCCTTGCCGGATGCGGTGTCCTTGCCGCCGCCCTTGCCGTGGCGATTGTAGCGGCGCTTATCGCTGCCGCCATCGCCGGCCTTGTTGCCAGCTGGCTTTCCGCCGCCGGAGGAGTTCTCGCCTTGCTCGCGCTTCTTCATGTCGCAAGAAGCCATTCCTCCTCGGTGAGCAAGCGGCGCTCCAGAGTCGCCTGTGTCGCCAAGGTCGAGACGATCCTCGGCGGCCTTGAGTCGCCAGTCGGCTTCCACGCACGACGCGTGTCCAGATCCATAAGAGTTTCAATGGACAATGCTATCTCGAGAGTACTGGCGGTACCACGCGCAGAACTTCAAGACGACCTCCTCCTCGTCGAGCTTGTCACCGAGGATGTGGAGGTTGTTGACGAGCCCGGTGAGCCTCATGGCAAAGTCGTCAATCGACTCGCCGTCGTGGAACGCAATGTTATCGAACTCCTTGCGAAGCGACTGAGCCTTGGCCTTGCGCACGCGCGCTACGCCCATGCGCATGGTTTTGATGGCATCCCATGCCTCCTTGGCGCTCTCCTTGATGGCGAGCGTGGAGAGCATCTCCGGTGGCACTGCTCGAAGGATCGCCTCCAGCGCCATGCGGTCCTCATGGAAGTCAGCGTCGTCATACGCGACTGCATCCCACAGGCCTCGCGCCTGCATCATGACCTTCATCATGAGAGCCCAGTCTCCGTAGTTGGTTCGCACAAGATCGGCATCGCGCCGAGCCCCCGACTTTCACCACCCGCGATCTTCCCGATCGCGGCCATTGCCGCCGCGGCTGCCGCTGCTGTTATCACGGGTCTGAGGAGGCGCTGGTGACTTGGACCTCCGCGGCGACCTCGAGCCATCTTGCGACCCTGAGTCATCTTGCGACATCCTCACAGGCACGGGAGCAACGAGGCTCTGATACCACTTGTTGTCGCAAGCCTTGATCTTGAATTGTTGTCGCAAGGCTTGATCTTGAACACACACGCGATCCCTGGAACTCACGCACGCACCTCTTCGCTGGACGCACACGTGAACAGCAACGGAGAAGAAACAATACGCGAGAGAGAGAGACACGGGAGTTTGGCGCTGGTTAACAACTCAGCTTTTTCTATCTGCTGTCTTCCTATTTATAGGAGATACATGCAGTCCAGAGTCATCACGCTGCGTACTGCTAACAAACAATAACTAACGCCTCCCATGCAAAACTAACTCACGCTGCGTACTGCTAACAAACTCAACAAAAAACCAGCGCATGCAGCCGTGTACGTGTTGCTAACGACACCTCGCCGTCCACGACACGCACGGGATACGCGTGAACACGCACGACACGAACACGTCACAGGCGACGTGATTAACACTAACATACTTGCCCCTCTACCCCTCTACCCCGCCCACCCCCCACCCCCTATGCCCAATTCCTGGCTCCGCCTCTGCTTAAGCTCATGTTTACAACTGTGACCTTGTGTCAATGGATATCTCAAACTTCTTCAACTGCTCCAACAGCATTGGCTGGCAATTTTTATAGGTTATTCGTCTCAGGGAGATCGGCAGTCCTTTAGATGGCAGCGACTGGATTTTAGGACAATCCCATATCTGCAAGAACCGGAGGGAAGACAAGCTGTGCAGTCCTTCAGGGAGTGCCTCAAGATTTCTGCAGTCCTGAATCTGTAACTCTTCCAGTAATGGGAAATATTGCGACAAATGTTGTACTCCTTGAATGATCATTGAATCCGAGGAATGACGAATCACAAGTGTTTGAAGCATTGGGACTGGATTTCTCATTACCAGCCTTAGAATGGATGTTTGACTGAGATTCAGGAACTCCAGCTTTCTCATGCCTTGTCCTTCAGCTTTGTCGGGAACCATTGCCGAATCGAAGTCAGTCAATATTGGACAGTTGACAATGTGCAGATTGACAAGAGAAGTTAAGTAGTACAACCCGCGTACAGATTGCAGGTTGCTGCAGTTCTGAAGAAAGATCCCCTTGAGTGTTGTCAGGTGAGAGATCACTTCTTCAGGCAGGAATCTTACATTTGGACAGTTGTATAGGCCCAGGAATGTCAGGGAAGGTAGGTTACACAAGCAGCCTGGAAGTGACTCATCAAGATTGCCAGATGACATCAGAAGCAAGCTGTCGGCAGATGGAGGTAATGCCAATTTCGTTGTGCATTGAAGCTTAGGGCAATTTTGTACATCCAGAATGCGCAGAGAACCAAAGCCATATAATCTTTCCACTGGAAGTGACGCAAGTTTGACACAGTTGAGGATACGTATTAGGTTGAGTCTCTTCATGCTATGTGTCTGTAAACGCTCATCAAGGGTTGTCAGTTTCTCACACGTTTCAATGTGCAATGTTTCAAGCGAGGAAGGGAGGCTAGTTATTGCTGTCAGGTTCGGGCAATTCGAGAACCAGATTTCCCGCACGCAAGTCAGCATTTCTGTTTGCATCCAAGATGGAGTTTTGTCGCCACCATATGACCTCAAATTTAAATGCTCAAGGTTCAGATGAGGCTGTAGTAATTCAAGGACCGTATTGTTCGAAAGAGACTCAGTGTCGCTGAAATTATTATCTTCAAATCTACCTGATGACCACTCCAGGGTAAGCTTCCTGAGGTGCTCTTTTCTGACCAGCATGGCTTGTGCAGCATCATGGTTTCTCATCACATTCTCAAGGTTCCTGATGTGAAGAGCTTCGGTGAGCTGTGTCATGTTCTTCAGTTCTGCAATTCTGTGTCCTTGCCCTCTGGGGACTTCAAACAATATCGAATTCTGAAGGGATGTCAAGTTGCTCAGATTGGCAATGATAGAAGTAATCGGCCCATCTAGGTAAAATTTCCGCAGATGGGTAAATTTGCTGATGCCGGTCGGATGGTTACCCAGTGGTACGTTCCGCATGTTCAGAACTTGCAGATTGCTTAGCTGGAAAACCGATTGTGGCAACATTCTGATCTTTGTGGAGGAGATGTCAAGATATCTGAGATTTTTGAGGTTGCTGATGCTTTCTGGCAACTCCCTGATTCTACATTTTTGCAGCACCAACAATCGGATATTTGTCAGCGTATGGAACAAATTATCAAGTGCATCATTCATATCCTGCTCAGGCATATCGAAAATCACTACTGAACGGAGCTTTCTGTATCTACCGATCTCTGTAAACACGCTTGGTTCAAGATATCTGGTATGCACAGATAGATGCCGGACAGTACGAGGGATTTTCTGCTGCCATTTCTCACTTTCCAGCTTGAAACACTCATCAGTCGAGACAGACTGTGCTAGATCATACATCAAGTCATGCATCACACAACCGATGTCACTGAAATATTTGTGGAAGAAGCCTCTGCTCAGCAACTCATGGCAGCACCGTTTCCCAACAGATTCTTCAGATGCAATGAAGCCTTCTGCAAGCCACATGTCTATCAGGGTCTCCTGTCGGAAAACATGACCTTTTGGGAATATGCTGCATAAGGTAAAACACTGCTTCAGATGGGCAGGCAAATACTGGTAGCTCAAGCGAAGTGCCTGGAGTATGCCACCCTCTCGTTCCTCCAGCTCCCACAGTTCATTGTTCATGATTGTTCTCCAATGCCTTGCACTCATGTCCGAGATCAAGATGCCGCAGACAGTCTTGGCAGCAAGAGGAGAACTATTAAGCTTGCTGATAATCCTCTTACCAATAGCCTCCAATTCAGGATGGTCTGTGATATCTTGATCCCCAAATGTATTTTGCCTGAAGAATTTCCAGTAGGCCTCATCAAGCAAACCACTCAGACACAAGGGATCCATTGTTCCAACCGCATCTGCGACCTTGCGAGATCGAGTCGTCACCAAAATAACACTTCCTGGGAGTCCATGCTTGAGTGGAGCGCAAAGCCTCCTCCATTCTTCAGAATCCTCCCTCCAGGCATTGTCAAGGACAAGAAGGAACCTCCTTGACACGACCAAATCCTTGAGGATGCCCTGAACCGTATCCAAATTTCTAAGGCTGGATTGCACCGACGCTCCCTTGGTCGCGGACTCTATGATCTCCTTAGTCACTAGCATCACATCCAGCAATTCTGGCAGGCACACCCACATCCTCAAGCCGAAGTGCTCCTGAACCCTCGGGTCATTGTACACGACCTGCGCCAGAGTAGTCTTCCCAACACCGCCGATGCCCACTATCGGCAGGACGGCCAAGCCGTCGCACCTCTTTCGCCGCTTCGTGCCGCTGCCATCGCCACCGGGCCGGTGTGGATAGGCAGAATTCAGCAGAACTTGGATGACTTCCTCGCGCTCCCTGTCTCTGCCAACCACCAAAGAGCTCCCAAGAAACGAGCTTGTCTCCCGGGACGCATGGAGTGGCATAGGCCCATGCTGCTGCGTTCCAAGTTCTTTGATGGCACGCTCCATCTCGGCCGACACGAAGTCCAGCCGGGCATGGACGTCCTTCACCTTGTCTGCCGTGCCGGCGACGAGTTGGCGCACAAAAGCACGCACAGAAGAGAAGGGCGTGCCACCTTCTTGCGTGGCCAGCTCGTCGAGAAGGTCTTCTGCGTCGTAAGCGGCATCCTTGAGCTGAACCAGGAGATCGGCCACTCCGGGATTGGTGAACCGCAACTGCCCGGCTCGGTCAATCAGCGCGTGCACCCGGGGGAGCACCGCGCGCAGCCGGCCGGTGTCGCTACCGAGGTCGGCGTTCGAGCTCCAGGCTCCGGCCGCAGCCGACATCCCGGTTGTCACGAGCCAATCCATGGAGGTGGGGTTCTTTTTTCCTGAAAGACTGATAATGGCAAGCGAAGTGCATTCAGTGTGCGGATGGTAGGAGCCTAGGACTGGATAATGGTCAGAGCTTCCTACTGTTGATGACCAATATGTTGGTCCTCAGATGACTTCGCCTATTCTTTTATCATGGAAGTTAGGTTTTATGTGGAAAACGTGTACAAGGATACAATAATTTAAGCAGGGGCCACCATATTTTTCAATCAATGTGTATTATACCCGTCGGTCGTCGATGGTTCTGTACGGTGAAGCTATATATATGTTAACATATATGAATTGATCACTTGAAAATAATATCGACATTAGATTTGTATTAAAATACTTTCATAATATATGTTTTTATTATTTTTCTAGTAAATAATTACACTAAACATGGCCAAAGTATTGTATTTATTAAAAAGTCAAACGTTATATATTTAGTGATAGAGGAAGTATAATTGAAGTAACAAAAGTAGCAGGGATTTTAAGAAGATTGAATTATGTTATACAGTTAGGATTACTCTCTTGGTAGGGGTATTGGTAACTTAAGACCTTTTTTAATCTCTCTGATAGGTGTATTTACTGTTAACATTGTGAAACATTTCTTTTGTTGAACTTTTATCTTATATGGGAAGAGCAACCTAAACTATTTCCAATGCCTATTTTTTCCAACGTTATATACATTACATTAATTAATTTTCCCTTTATTGTAAATTCCAAATATATTCATTTTTGTGAAAAAAGTCATGGAAAAAGAAAGGATTTCCTAATTGCAGAAATTGGACTAAATCAAATTGAGCTCAAAGAAATACCAAATAAATTCCAGAAAATACTCCGGAACACTAGGAACTCAAATAAAATGGTGTTGAATTTAATTGAGGTTTATATTATTCATATTAAATGGTTTTAATCACTGAAAATTCAATTTAAGCTTTAAATTATTCAAGAAAATTGAAATGATTACTTTTATTTTCAAAGACTTCAGTAGAACTCCAAATTTTGGGATGTTACAGGTTATTCCTTCACCAGATGTGTCTAGAGGTTTATCCTGCACTCAAAATGATGATTAAAATCAAATTCAATTTTATATATAGTATAACTGCTTTAGAACTTAGTAAAGTATTTAAAATGAAAATGTCGCTTTAAGCAAAATTCAGCAATATAAGCATTCCTTCGTTATACCTACATGCATTAAAATTCTGTTATGGGTGTAACTTGCGAAGTACGTTATGTACTCACCTTGCTTAAATAAATTGTTGATCAGAGGAGTACTACATTGTCGCGAGGACACGACAACTAGGTCATGTCTAGGATGGCAATTGTGCCCGACACCCACGCATTCGCGGCGAATACCCTAATGGAGGCGGGTATGGACGTCTTTCTTTGCCCACAGTATAAAAACGGCACAATTTCTTACCCATCGCAAACGCACGAGCACGGGTAAGCTCCACCTGCATTCGCTTCGCTCGACACCGCCATGTACATCGACAGTGGGACCGTAGACACCGTGTAAAACCCTAATCTCTCTGTTCAAGTTCTCACCGCCCGGCCGTCCCCACTACCACCGCCATCCCCACTCCCACATCCCGCTTCTTCCTCTCTCCGACTAAATCTCCTCCATCTCATCTCACCGCATACCGCCGCCAAGATCCCGATGGCGGCACGGGGCATCATCGCTCGGGCGGCGGCGTGTGGATCGCAGCACCGCCACGGGCACCGCGGCGTGGCAGAGGAGTTCGCCGAGTTCGCAGCTGTCGCGTCGGGCGCGACCGTCGGTCGCCGAGCGACTCCGTGGCCTTTGTCGAGGTGGCGCGGCAAACCGTGGCGGCTACGGCGAGTTCGACGGCCTCGACGAGGGCCACCATGTCCATGTTCCCGACGAGGGGCTCGACCGTGGTCCGAGAACGGCAGCAAAGGGCGACGATGACAAGCACGGCGCGGCATGGCGCGCCACGGGTTGCAAGGATTGGTACGACGACGAGCGCGAACGAGGTCGTGCCGTGAGGATCACCGGCACGGGCAAGCAAACGAGGCCTCGCTTGAGCCGATCCTGCACCCCAAGAGGGTCAAGACTCAAGAGGTGAGTCGCCCATCTTGTGCACAATGCAAGGCACGCAACTCCTTAATTATAGCTTTAATTACGATGTAAGCCTAGCTAGCTAGCTTGATTTGCTGAACCAATTAGCTAGTATTTGCCTTTCTATTTTCCTTCTGGAAATGCCTCTAGGATACTGGCTAATCGGCAGTCGGCTCAGAGGTCGCGGGTGAGGAAGCTGCAGTACATCTCCGAGCTCGAGTTCGCGGGTAAACAGGCATGCCCGCGGGCGATGGGCGATGGGCATGGGCGAGGTTCTCGCTCGTCATTCTTCGCAGGCATGCCCATGGGGGAAAATCGTGGTCGCGGGCATAGGCATGGGCGAGCACTACCCGTACCCGCCGCGCCCGATTGCCATCCCTAGCTGTGCCCCTAGATGATTGCCTATGGTGTATTGTGGTGCCTACCATATTATTTACGCTTTCCGCTGTACTTTTCTTTTGGCTTCGTGCCCTTTTGTAATAAACTTTGATAATATGAATAAAATACGTGATATGGACTTGTTATCATCTTTTGTTTAACTTTGTATACTAGCTGTTCCTGGACTAGTGTAGGAAACATATAGAATTCGGGATCCTTTACCCTCGGTTTCGACAAAGATGGTATCAGAACCATATCGACTGTAGGTCACAACCTTAGTTAAAACAGACAAAATCCCAAGGACTTATTTTCAAAAATTAAAATATTTTACCTATCTTTCTGTTGTCCTCACCTATCTTTTTCCCCTCAAAATGGTTTCTAACTCGTGTCTTCTTCAAAAGTTATAGATGGCTGCAATACCCACCGCCATTTCGCACAGTGTATACACGGGACACTAGGTAGCTACACTATGGAGGATGATATAGCATCTGCACTTCGAGACAAGACCCACCTTGCATAGGTACAAGTACACGATGGGGAGCCAGGAGCGTTGGAGAGTAGAGGTGCTACTCTACTCCAACCCGAAGGATAACACGACCTTCCACATGTTCGATGCTCCGATGCTACGTGACTCCTTCTTCACCGGCATCCAGGACACTGCACGGGATGCTGTCCGTAAGCTTCGACGTCTTTACTGTAACACCCCGGCCCAACACTGAGCTCGAAATGCCACTATGCTACACTAATGTCGAAATAGATTTACACATCCAAAACCCTCTGTGTATTCTAAACTAGTCTTAGATCAGTAGCTTGTTCACACAGTGAAACATCGATGAAATACCATCTATTTATCAATTTAACTAAAAAGATAACAAAATAACAAATAGTAATAATAACTGGACCTTATGGTCAACGTTTACTTAACTTGCCACGCAGGACTAAAGAAACAAATAAACTTTTGCAGCGGAACGAAAACTTAGAAATATCAATCAACATGCCCACATGCAATCGAGTGGAGAACACATCCTAATTCGTAGAGGCTTCAAAGAACTCCTCTTCATAGAACTCTTAGGCAGCTTGACTTTCTTCAACTAAGTAGCAAAGTTTAAAGCCATGAGTATATAAAGTACACAACAAGCGTGGGGAATAATATGTAATTAATATTCATGCAAGGCTTGAACAAAGGAATAGATGTATAGTTCTTTTGCAGAAAGTGAGTATTGATAGTAAATACATTAAATAGTTTGCAAATCATAATTTAAAAGACAATAAGTAAATAGAGTAACAATTTCTATGAAACAACGAGTGAACTCCCCATTCACTTCCCAACCAAACCACCAAGTGAACATCTCGTCCACTAAGCGAACATCATATTCACCAAGTGAGCTCCCCATTCACCTTCTGACACAAACCACCAAGTGAACATCTCATCCACCAAGCAAACATCGTATTCACCAAGTGAACTTCCCATTCACACTCCGACATATTTTTATAAAAACTCTAGCTCTCGTGTGAAATCTCCGAGCATTGTCCATAACCGGGGACACGACTGTTTAAATAGTTTTAACTCTGTAGAGGTTGCACAACTTTACCCACAAGAGATTAATCAACTTATAATATTTGACCACACTTCCATAGGTGCACGACTAAGTGATCATCACAAGGACTTTATAAAGCTCCTTGTTAACCCAATTCTACCAGCTAAGGTTTCAACACTGAATGTCTTTCCGACCAGATAAGGCCCTCCTCTTGTGCCACTTTGAGTATACATCTATCCCGTAACTCACGTGTAATATCCCGAATATTCAAGTGAATGCAATAAAGTTTAGAGAGAATAACATAAATTGGAGAGGAAATTACTCAAAAATTCAGAAAATTGAGAGGGTTTTGGACCTTGGGCTTCCGGCCCAAGGCTTTGTAGCTCTTGTGGGCCGACCATAAGGGGCCCAAGAGGGGGGGGGGAGGCGCCCAACTCCCCAAAACCCTAGCCGGCCACCTCTTTTACTATAGCATGGTACTGTAGCACTGCTATTACTGTAGTGCCCCCTCTCCTCCGGTGCTTCTCCATTGTTGCCGGCCATGGTAGAAGAGAAGAGAAAGAGGGAGAGGAAGAGGGGAAGAGGAAGGGGAAGATGAGGGGAGGTCTTCGCGAAGGTTTCAGCGGTGTCCCGCGTCGTTCTTGTGGGTAAATTTGTGATCCCCATTAGTTTTGGTAGATAGATCTTATGCGTATTGTCTCCATATGCTAGATGGTAGCTGCTGTGTAGATCGGTTGAATCTGTCTATCTGTTGACGCGCGGTTTTGAGTTAGATCCGAGCATATTCAGGGAGTAGTGTTTGTTGGAGATAGATGGTAATTTTGGTTAGCCTTCCAGAAAATGCTAATTCATAATTTTTGGATAAACGATGAATTAGTTATGAATTTCGCAAGACTGGGTGCTAATTCAGTCTCAGGACTTGTGCAGCGAACATAGATCTGTAAATTTGATATTGGATACGGCCGAATTGGGTCAGTTGGTCTCCATGAGATTTGTAGGTATTTTAATTATGATTCCAGAAAGTTAAATTTCATAATTTTTCGATTTCTATATCAAAAGATATGAATTTTAGAAGCTAATACTATAATCTGTCCCTCTGTTGTGGACAGAAGAGTTTTACTGGACTGTTTGCAATCTTTGTTTCACAGTGGAAATATTTGTGATAATTTTATTGAAATATCTGATTTCCTGTAGTTTCCAGAGAGTGTTAGAACAATGTGTTTGGTTGTGCCAAACAAAAATTATGATTTTTCCAAGTCAGATTTATCGAAGATGACAGAATGGTCTTCGGGATTAAAATCAAAGGATTAGATGTGGTAATTTGATCTTTTGATCACTTGAGAAGTTGTAGCTAGGCTTGTGTAGGTTCTAGGAAAATTGGATTCATGGATTTTGGAGTCTTTACTCAAAAGTTATGAATTTTTCCTTAAAAGCGGTTTGTTTGGACAGATTTGGGAATTTGAGAGCATAATGATTAATTGTTTGGGTTTCGATTAGGGATGCTTGTTCTTGTTTTGTTCTATTGCAATGCTGTACACTTTTGATTGGTGTACTTAGTATATTATTTTACGGTTGTCAGGTGGTGGTGAACACCAGGGCTAGAGCTTTTCTGTCGTTGTCTTCCGTCTCATGGTTGAGGCAAGTATTCTGTTGGATAGATTAACTATGAATGTTTGATCGTGATTGCAAGTATTTGATACATATTAGCTAGGCATGGTTGCTAGAGTGATATGTATGATTAAGGATGGTGAATGCTTGAGATATGATTAAGTTTTATTCATGTATGATGCTGTTGCTATTACATGTTATTCATGGATAGAGTAATTGTTCATGTGCATATTGAAAGCATGTTTGAGGCTTGGTCACGTGGTGACCAAGCATATATATTTGAGGTCCCTGCCATGTAGATGACGGGTTTGTGGTCCCCACACTTGTGGAGTGTGGGCTTATGGTCCCCACACTTGTGGAGTGTGGGCTTGTGGTCCCCATTACTTGCGGAGTATTGGGCTCTTGGTCCCTATGCTTGCGAGCACAGGCATGGGTATGCATCGATGGTTGCATACCCTGCATTACCGGTAAAATGCAAAAAGAGTTAAAGAGAAAAGTTGCATTGGCATTGCATAAGCACATGATATGTTTACTGTATAGGTTTGGCAATGAATGCTGATGTTGTAATTGTGTGTTATATTGTCTTACTATTTGTACTTGCTGAGTCTGTGGACACACTCTTGCTGTTGTTTGTGGTTTTAGGTACCCCTTACAAGAAAAGCATGCATGGGAGGGCGTAGTCATAAAAGTGATTGCACTTGGGCACGACTCACTCACATTGAAATAAAATATGATTGATGTTTTAGTTTGAGTAATCTGCTAAATGAATTAGTTATGTTTACTCGCTATGCTTGGAATAAATTGTAATAGTGTTGGAATAAATTGTAATAGTGTTGCTTCGAAGTTTATGGATGCCCCTTTGATCTATGCTTTCGTTGTTTACCATTACTTTGGATGATCTGTGATAATTAGTTAATTTTGATAATTGGAAATATTGATTGATGATTATTTTAGACTGTTAGAACCTCTGGTATAGTCATCTATACAAAAGAGGTTCTGCCGAAATTTAGTAAAAGGTCTTGGTTTTAAATTGTTTGTTATTAGTTTAGTAACATTCCAGGCCCATGTTGGGCTGGGGTGTTACATCACGCTTCCAAGACAGAACCGAAATTGAGACATTACTAATTAATTAGCCAGGTCCATCCCATACTAGACAAGTGGTTGTATGACATGGCCCAGTTCAATGGCGCACATGATTTAGTCCTTGACAATTACTCAGGCGAGTCTACCATGACCCAATAATGTGCTACCCGCATCCCGTTTACTACACGATCGCTCGCCTGAGCGGAAATAGTTTTGTTCAACCAAGGCCAATGACATACCCTGTCATGGCACACCAATTTTATCAACAGTGGCTACCCGCCACAATTCCATATCTCATTAAGTCAAATTTAACATTATTGAACTTGTGACATGAGCCCATTGTACAACTAAGCATGACTAAGCATCTCTACGATACCCATGTTGGTGATACAAATATGTCCAACTATTAATGACCATCCTATGGTGACAAAGGATTCATGGTATTCAAATAATCAATGGAGGCTAATGAAAAATAGGTGGTTAACTATTCCAAAGAGCATAGGTTCAATATGATAAATGCATTACGACTTGCCTTGGCTTTGCTCAGTTACCACACTTGGATCTTCAAAACTTGCTTCTGCTCCTTCTCCTTGAAACATATCGTTTAAACGAGAAAGAAAACAACAAGTGAAGCACATAAATCCAAAAGAAAAATCAAATAAAATCCAAAACAGCAAAACCAAATCTAAAAGAAATAGCTCAATTTTATAGGAATTTAGGAACTTGAACGGACTGAATCAGAGTTCGGACGAAGGAGAACGGGCCCTTAGAAGATTTCCCGAAAAAGGAGAGAGGGAGAGAGGGAGAGAGGGAGAGAGAGAGAGAGAGAGAGAGAGAGAGAGAAGAATATTCTCAGGAATATTCCCTCGGCTGAAAATAAAAAAGAAAAAAGACACTGACAAGTAGGGCCCACTCGTAAGTGAAAGAGAGAACAAAGGCTGGCTGACAGGTGGGACCGAGCTGGATGAGAGAGAAAGAGAGAGAGAGGAGCTGACATGTGGGACCCACATGGGAGGGAGAGAAAGAGCATAGGGAAGAATAGAGGAACATTGGCGACGGCTCTAACGCATGACGGCAGCGATGGAGCGGCGAGCGACGGTGAAACGGGACCCCGGGGAGGAGACGAAGCTTTAGGCGGCGGCGACGAAGCAATAGCACCCGAGAGAAACCAAGGTGAGCACGGGGTTGACAGCGATGGGAGGAACTCAACGGGCAGCTCGAGGCGATCGGAGAGTGACGGGGATGACAGCGCGACGACAACCGACAACGGAGATGAACGGTGACGAGGATGGGGCACCATGACAGCGGGTAGACAATGAGGAGGGAGGGGATCGGAAGAGGATGACGAAGGATGCGAGGTGGCGTGCACAGGGATGGCAAGGGACTCACCAGTGGCTAGATTGAAGGTGGAGGCAAATGCTGGAAACGAGGAAGATGAGGGCGACGGCGGTCCGACGAGGCTCCGGGATGAAGAGGTGTGCACCACGTAGAACATGACGAGGCGAATCCGACGGTGGCAAACACGGTGATGGAGGAGCAAAGACGGTGGTGCAAATCGACGAGGAAGACCTTCGGCGGCAGCAACTTCTTTGGCGCAATGCGGTGCGACGAGGACATGATTGAGGCTGGTGGCTTAGGGCTTTGGAAGAGGTGAACGAGGTGACGAAAAGGATGCGGGCGGTGCGCTTATAAAGGCACCAGGAGAGAGAGATTGAGGGGAGGATGATGACAGCTTCCCAAGCTCGATTTGGCGAAACAAAGACGAGACCGGCGGTAGCGACTTGGGGCTTCGGGAGAGGTGAATGAGGTGATGAAAAGGACGTGGGCTATATGCTTTTAAAGGGCATGGGAGGGAGGATTCGTGTAATATCCCAAATATAGGTTGTGTTTCAAATGTAACCAAACCAGGGTTTGTGTTTCAAATGTAACCTAATATGAGTGTTTGTTTCAAATGTAATTAAATGAGTAGAAATTAAAACTTTTCTAACACCTTGAAACTCTTGAACATTTCTATAATTCTTGTCAAGAGTTGTGGAATTCAAAAACCTAAACCTCCTGTTGACTAAAGTCAACCCCTTAATCAACTTGGCAAGAATCTGGTATTCAACCTTTGGAAATATTTTTCCTTGGTTCTAGGGATGATGTGTGACTCCTCTGAAAAAATTTATAATTTTTAGAAATTATTTGATAATTTTTGGAGGTAAGTCAAACCAGTTTGACCTTTGGTCAAACCTTAGAACAACCCTTGATGAATTTCGTGAGAAAAATGTAGTGCATAAAAATCTCTAGAAATTTTATGTAAAGTTAATCCTGGAGTGAGGAAGCTCCAGTCAAAATTTTGAAATTTTTGGAGTTAGTTTGCTACCTCTACAAATTCCTCCAAACTCAGCCTTCAAAATTAAACTCAAATCTGGAGCACTATTCCTTGGGTCCGAGCCACCTTCAAGTGGATCAAACCCAACTGCGTCATAGCTCAGCCCGAGCCCCTCCCTTGCGCGAGCGTTGTGCGCCGTTGGATCAACATCCAATAGCAACGACCTCCACCTCTCCGTTGTACGCCGTTGGATCAAAATTCAACAGCCACGACCTCCCATCCCTTGTCAGCGTCGTGCGCACCAGCTCGACCTCCCCTCTCTGTTGTGCGCCGTTGAATCAAAATCCAACAGCCACGACCTCCACCTCTCCGTTGTGCGCCGTTGGATCAAAATCCAACAGCCACGACCTCCCCTCGCGTCATGCGCAATGGCCACGACCTCCTATCTCTATTGTGCACCATTGGATCGAAATCCAACGGCCACGACCTCCCATAGCGTCGTGCGCAATGGTCACGACCTCCTATCTCTGTTGTGCGCCATTGGATGCAAATCCAATGGCCACGATCTCCCCTCGATGTTGTGTGCCCTTGGATGTAAATCTAATGGCCACGACCTCCCATCGCGTCGTATGCAACGGCCAGGACCTCCCACCTCTGTTCAGCGCCATTGGATGCAGATCCAACGGCCACGACTGTCGGACCCGGGAACGAAGGATCCCGAACCCTCTGTGTTCATACACCACCCAGATTTCCGCCATACACACCACAAAATGATAACATAACCAAATCTCGCATTGCATTAATAGTAAATCAGAGTTCGATACAATTGGGCATGAAGCCAAATAAAGGAGTAAATAACACAGCGGAAATAAAAAGATAGTAGTAGGTCCGAACGATCCGCCACAGTAATCGTCTGGGCGAGCCTAGGCGCGGTGTCCTCACCGCCCCGATAAAAGTCTTCTCCGAAATTTTGTTGCATAAAGCAAGCATGAGCACAACTACTGTGTTTCGCAAGTTACACCCAATATGGAATTGTAATGCATGCATAAGGTAAACAAAGGACATTGGCGGTGGTTATTTTGCATAAGCGATAGTTTTAGATTAAATAATCATAGTAGATTGTAAGGCCATTTTCATACAACATCTAAAATCATATTTTAAAATGACAATTGAATAATGTGGATAACCTCCAACAAAGGTGATGGATATCCTCCAATCACAATGGCTAACCGCCTAATTTTCCCACAGACTAACCATCCCGAGAACATCTGTTGAAATCATTTTAAAACCAAAAACAAGTCTAACTCAAAGTGGCTTTGCTAGCATGTCCATGACCGCGGACGCGGCTATTCGAATAGTTTTCTACTCTGCAGAGTTTGTACAGCTTTACCCACAAGACACGAATTCTCTAGCTTATCCGGCATATATCTATGCCACCGCTCACTACCTTAGGTAAGCAGTCTAGAGCACGTGACAAGGCCTTTACAATGATCTACCTCAAAGTGCTCATGCCCGCTAAGGTTTCACTTCCATTGGACTAACCATCCTCCGGGAGCCCCCTCTTGCGCCATGTGGGACTACTGTCTAACCAACACCCACTCATACAACATGGCATGAATATCTAAGAGGTATCCCAAATTAATAAGCCAGGTCCTGCCCATACAAGACATGTGGTAGTACGTTTTGGCATAGCAAAGGAATGCTCAAAGGCCGGTCCTTAATTGATTTGGGCGTCTTTCAAATCAAACCCTGGGCTTTAATCCTAACCAGATTAAACCCGTGCATAAACCTGCACCCACCTTTCATCCGTTACGCCCAAGTCCAAACCATTTTAATTTTATTTTAGCGAAACCCACCTTTACAAACTCTCTATGGTAAAACAATACCATAGATTTAATTTTAAACAAGTTGTAATGGTTTGGCTAAATCCTCCCAAAATCAAAATCATGGTCTAAGCATTTGCTAAGCATTTCCAAACAATTTTACCTATGGTGACAAGGGATGTCATTTCAATATACAAAATTGGCCATACAATAACAATTGGAATAACTAAGTATTTAAACAGGGTATTAAAATAATTGACTAAAAATATGCATGCAATAATAATTTTAAAACTGAATTTAAATAACTTTAAAATAGTAGGTTCAACATGGTCAAAGTGTAACTTGCCTTGCTTGATGGATTATTCTCAAACGGCGTTGAAATCTGGTCGTCCGAAGTCGTCGTAATCTATACGCGTAAACGATCCGAATTCAAATAACAATCAAATAAAAACAAAATAAAATTATAAAATAAATACTACTAGGAAGTTATCGATTTTATATGAATTTAGAAAGTTGAATCGACGGAATCGAGTTCGATGAGGGAGAACGAAATTGTAGAAGATAAATTCTCAAAAAATTGAGATGCATGTGTTGCATGGCAATCGTTCACCCATGCACATGAACAAGAAACTAAAGCTTAGCGCTGTAGAAATGGCGATGTCATGCGGCGGCAGGAAAGGAGCGACGGCTGGCGAAGCACTAAAATGGAATCCCGGGAGCGAGACGGACCCAATGATGGTGGTCACATCATCGGCGGAGGTCTGGTGCGGCGACGGCGCGTAAAAAGGCGCACAGGGGAATAGTAGCGCTGGTGAGCCGAGGGTGTTTCAGAAAAAGGAAGGAGCACTGTAGACCGCTATGGGCGGTTAATAGCGTGGACGATGTCGTCGGGAAATCAAAAACGGCACCGAAAATGGCGACAGAAGGTAGTAGATCGTTTGCGGAAAATTTTTGCTTGTGGCGAGATTGAGAGCCGAATTCTAGGGATATGAAGAGAAAGCCGAGGGGCACGCGGTGACATAGTTGGCTCGGCGAGATGACCTTCGATGGTGACGCAGTCCGACGAAGAAGACCTTCAGTGGCGGCGGGCGGACGTCGGCGTTGCGGACAAACGAAGATGAGTTAGCGAGTGAGGTTGATGGCGATTTGAAGATGAAACCGTGGGGAATGCAACGCTCACCCCGGTTGGAGTGGAATGCGCACGGTCGGTCGGTGGCGGCGACGACGCGCAAAATAGACCAAATAATTATCAGAAATTAAATTAAATCTAAAAATTATGAAATAAATACTAAAAATAGTAGATGAATTTAGATGAATTTAGGTGAAGGAATCAACGGATTTGGAGCTTGTATGTGTGATAACGAATTTTGGGAAGATTAAACATGTGTATGTACAAACTTGAAGCGTGTAACTAAATAATTAGTTATCGCTTTCTCTTCTCCAAATTAACAAAGACATGGAGGAAAATAAGAAATGATGGCCGTGGCTAGGGCAAGGAGGGTGGTGTCGAACGATAACAATGGATTGCTCACCTTGCAACGATGTCAGAGGAGGTGGCGGCGCGGGGGGGACTGGTGGTGGCGACGGCGGCCTCAACAAAGGTACGGTGGTGCACGGGCGGCGGTGTTCGACGAGGTTCCGCGAAGAGGGAGGGTGCACTGTAGAGCACGACGTCGCGATGCCTAAGAAGTGGTTGATGGCGGAGGTGCTCCACTACTTGCGGCGCTAGGGGCGCGAGCGCTTATGCCGGCGACGACAAAAACTCAAATTCCCATGAGCTCACGAGGAGAGGGAGGAATGGGTGGCGGTGACGGATTGAGTGAAGTAAGGGCTACCTCGTGCTCCCTTTATAGGGGCCGAGGAGCACCGGGCGGCGAGGAGGAGGTGGAGGTCGGCGCGGCGCTTCTGCGGGGCTCGTGGGCGAATCCCGCCAAATGGGGAGAGAAGGTGGGGTTGAGGCGGTTGGGGCGCCGGTCGTGGCTTGACCACGCACGCACGTGAGGAGCGGGGTGGTTGGGGCGGTTGTGGAGCTTTGCACGCACAACAATGGTCTGCTGTCTCAGACATGCTCACTGGACAAAGTAAGAAGAAATGGAGGGAGGGCAAGGAGGTGGCGGTGGTGACCTGAGGGCGGCGGCGAGGTGGCTGGCCAACCAAGCAAGAGGCGCTGGTGGTGAGATGGCTGACACTACCGCTGTCCATTTGAGAAGCAAACCAACAGAAAAGAAACGATGTGGTGGAGGAGGAAGATGGTAGGAATCAAGGAATAAAGGAATAAAGAGAGGCATATGGTTAGTTGAAAACGAAGGAAGGATGGTAGTGCATTGGAGTTAATCGTGCTTGTCCGAGCAGCCCACGGAGGGGTGACCACTGGGAAGTGGTTGCCTCACAAGAAAAAAAAAAAACATAATTTTTGTTCCGAATATCGTAGCAATAACAATAAATCAAATACAATTTTTAGAAGATAGCAAATAGTGTCTAGAAAAAATCACAAAAATTCCTGAAGTTATTTTGGACTTAATAAAATAGTTCCAACTTAAATGGTAATAGTTTTTGCACATAATTTATTTTGGATTTAAAATAATTAGGAAAGCTTCTAAAAATCTCGAAAATTCTAGAAATTAATTAATTTTATTTTTCAACTTTAACTCAAATAAAACTTCAAAAGCTTCAATAAAATTTTAATTTTGACTTTTAAAACTTCAGAAATTCAAATAAAGCAATCAAACTCTTTCAAATTCAGGAAATCCAACAATATAATAATTTTATTAATTTTAAATTGGTAACAGAACTTTGGGCTGTTACAACGACCTCCATCTCTTGTTAGCGTCGTGCGCAACGGTCATGACCTCCCACCTCTGTCCGTGCCATTGGATGCAAATCCAACGGCCATGACCTCCTATCTCCCTTTAGCGTGCGACCTCCCCTTTTCTTTCCGCAACCGTCCAATGTAAATCTAACGGCTGTGACCTCCCTTTTCCTTGTCGAAACCGTGCGATGAAGATCTAGCGGTCACGACCTCCCCCTTTTCTTATCGAACGGTCGATATCAGTCACCTGTTCTTCTCCTTCCTCGGTCTCGCGCGCGTGCGCCATGGTAGAGGGAGGGCAGTGCCTTCTCACCTCTCAACAGCTCTTTTGCTGCAAGCATTAAATGCGGGTCAGCCTTCCGCCCCCAAAGTCATGTTCAGACCTGCCCCCATCCCCTCCACGTCCTTGTTGAGCCATGGACCGAGCTATGGGCTAAGCTCACCATGGAGCCTAACCCTAGCTCATTGCCTCTGCTCCCTGACTATAAAAGGTCCCCCTTGTTTCTCCGTGGTTTCCTTTAAACACCTTCTCCTCTTGCTCTCGGTTTATTGAGCTCAAATCACCCATAAGCCCCTCGACCGCCATTGTTGCACCTTGAAGCTCCTCGGTGGCAACAGGGTTCCAGTGGCTTCTCTTCCACTCTCTTTGCGCCAGCTTAAGCCTCCCACCTCCATGAGCAGAACCCCTAACTCAATTTAAGTTGCCTTTACAGGAACAAGCTTGAATTGAGTTTTTCCCCTTTTTGGTCGTGGAGCACCATTTCCCCCTCGCCGCCAGTAAGGACCTCCTCTCTTCAATTCCTTACTCATGGACCATCCTTGAGCTCTATTGAAGCTAATGGGACGACCCGGTCTCACTTATTTCGCTCAGGCCGTCGTCTCCACGTTGTCGTCTCCAGCGCCGGTGCGGGTCTTCGTTGCCGGAGTTGCTCGGCCCTTCCCAGTCCCTCCGCGACCTCCAGGTAACCTCCTGGTCATCCCTAGGAGCTGGGCACTTGCTTGGTTGAACCACTGCGGAGCTCTATTTCGTTTTCGCGTTTGGCCGTGCTTAGCACCGCCGCCCCTCTCCGGCTAGCCGCCATACCGTCCACCACCGCAGTGTGAGTGGTACCGGTGGCATCGCTATTGCGCACCAGAATCGGGTCAGAGCTCGCCATCAGGGCCTAAGTCGCCGGCGGTGACCATTTCTTCGCCGTCGGGTGCGTTGTCGGACGGAGCCGACAACTGTAGCAGCTCGTTAGGACCGTCCATCTCCAGATCTGCGGGCGAGATTTCGTGGGGCCGTGCATGTGCACTGTGTCGCGTTGATTGTGAGCCGTCCATCTCACGATCGATGGTCCACAGTCGCCACCTCCTTTCGCGCGCGGGGATTCCAAACGTGCCGCGTGCGATACAATTCGGGCCGTTGGATTCAAGATCAACGGTCCATGTTCGTTGGATCTGCGCGGGCACGAGCGTGTTGCCCCGTTCATCTTGGGCCATGCGATGCAAGATCAATGGCCCAGATTCGTCCACGTCGTTTCATTTTTAGGAATTTCCCGATGGTTTTATTTGTGAACTGAAAAAGGTATTAAACTTCAAAATTGCATAACTATTTCATCTCAAATCCAATTGAGTTGATTCAAGTTTTGGTAGCTCTGGTTTGAACTAAACTTTAATCTAAAAATGGTTGTAAGTTTAGTTCGGCTCCAGAAAATGGATTGGTAAATTGGTTTCAAAATTAACTTTAATTGTTGCTCCAAAATTTGCAATTAACTTGTAAAATGCATAAGTAGTCCTCTATAGATCCTTTTTGAGTGAATCCAACTTTGTTGGCTTCCTATATTAGTGTACTAAATGGTAGAATAGGATTTAGGCATGTCACTATTTTCAAAAGAATTGTGGGTGCATTTTATTTGTGCTCTTTTGCATGTCTTTGAAAAATCATAAAACATGCATCATAGCTCCAAATGAGGTGAACTCAATTGTGTTATTCATCTCATGAGGTTCTTGATTTACCATAAAAATCCCAGGTGCAACACCTCTTTGGAAAATTGTGCTAAAGAATTTAATTCGGATGAACAGTAACCGAATTGAATTTTCTAGCAATTTCCAGGCTGAGTAGATTTGTTTTAGCCATAACTTTTGCATTGAGAATCAAAATCAATTGATTATTGTTTATAAATTCCTTAAAAATCATGCTCTTGCTTCTGTAAAAATTTCAGAGCATTTGGTGAAAGTTTTCTGTTGAGTCTTTTCGGGTTTCGTCGTTCTTATCGATTCTTTATCGCTTTTTCGTTAGGTGCCGACGAGTGCGTTGATCCCGTGAGTGACCCTTTGCAGCATAGTGAACAGATCCAGTAAGGCAAGTAGTTTGATCATGATTAATCCTATTACTTTCAAAGTCTAATACTTTGTTTAACTTGTATGTATGCATGCTCTATTTTGTTGCTAAACTATTGTCGATTAGTTGATCCTATAGGTGCATACTCTGTAGGTAAATGTTCATTCTCTACTACTAAGCCTAGAATTATCTTGCTGTGATTTAGAGTTCGATGGATGGACTCTTATCACTTAGTAGTTTACGTTGATAATGCTTAGAAATGCTTAGATAACGGTAGAAATGGGTGGTTGTCGACTTATGTCGATGACCTTGATCACACAAATCTAATTATTATTCCATTATATCCAGCACTTGTGCTTTGTTAATTTGTAAAGTCAAAACAAAACTGAAAATAAAAACTATTTGGACTTGGGCACAATGGATGATGGTGTGATCTGTTGGTGTGTGGAATGGTGCCTAAGTCAACAAAGACCGAACATCTTGTTACACTAAACCAAGAATTTTTGCATGCTAACCACACGAGGGTATTGGGAATCCCTCTTGGCTAAGTACTTTGGGAGGTGTTAATTATGGGTCGCAGGTGGTTAAAACTGTTTTTATAAGGGGAAGAGCACCCGCAGTTGCTTAGGCTGGGCCGGTGTCTCCTATCCTTCGGGTTGTCATGATTCTTAATTAGCATCATTCATAGGAAATGCCTCGTAGGACTTAGCCGTGCCGGCATACCAAAGGAAGTGTGCTAAATAGCTTGGCGAAAAGACGGTCTGACATGTGAGTACATTGGTACATCCCTGCAGGGTTCAAACTATTCGAATAGCCTTGTCCTAGGTTATGGACACGCTTGGGGAGGTCTTTCGAGAGTTAGACTATAACCTTTAATTAAAACTTGACATGGGTGGTATGAATGGGTAATTCATGCTATTGTTGTGGTGACTATTGGGTTAGTCACTTCCAGGATTGTTGTTGTCATCTATCTATTGTTATTATGTTGTTATCTCGCTATTAATTGCAAATTAAAAATGAATTGCAAAACTGCTTTGAATCTATTTAATTATTGCAAAGGAAAACTTGCTTTATGCTGAAAATAACCTATAGCCTCCACTTAAATAAGCTTGCATGTAGCATATGTATAGGTCTGTTACACTACACGTCAGTCTTGCAAGTACATTTTTGTACTCATTTGCTTTGTTTAACTAATTTGTTGCAGAGGAGGTGGATCCCCCTGGGTTTCACTTTTGTGAGATGTGCGGTGGATTTGACGACTAGCTTGGCGTGTCTTGGCCGGCTGCCTTGTGGGCTTTAGGCAAACTGTATGGCTTTTGTTTATCGCCATCTTATGGCCTTTTGCTTCCGCTGTTATTTATCTTTCTTAGTTGTTATTTGGCCGGTCGATCCCTTTTGTAATAACTCTCTCTATTATATATGTCTTTTAATTAATCTAGTTCATACTTTGGTTCTATGTCTTGAATGGAATTGATGCATGATTTTGTAAAGGGGTGTGTATACTGCATTTCTGGGAAGTATACATATCTTGAAGACACGGGTTATTTTGTTTGTGATGCTAGGGTCAATGGATGACTAAGCATTACAAGCCAAATAAACCGGGGTCCTCACAATTTGGGAGAAGCACGGCGGTGTAGCATGTCTGGCTTGGACACGAGCTGGAAATAGAGACGGGGAGGAGATGAAGTTGACAGGTGGGACCCACGGGCACAAAGAGAGAGGAGGGAGGCAGGGGTGGGCTTGGTGCGGGAGAGAAAAGAGAGAAACAGGCTTGGTTGGGCGACAATGAAGGAAAAAGGCCGGAGGAAAAAGGAAAATCCTAGGAAAGAACAGAAAACAACCCAAAGGAAAATAAAAAAGGATTTTCTAAATTTCAGAAAAAGGATGAAAGAAAACCAAGCTCAAAGAAATAGCAAATAAACTCCAAAAATTCCTAGAAAATTCCAAAAAATACTCTAGAACTCAAGGAACCCAAATAAAACAGTTTTGAATTTAATTGAAGTTTATATTAATCACATGAAATGATTTTGATTTCTAAAAATTCAATTTAAGCTTGAACTTAACCAAGAAAATTCAAATGGTTATTTTTATTTTTAAAAGCTTCAAAAACACTCCAAATTTGGGTTGCTATAGCTAACTACTAATTTAAACTATATTACATCAATTTCCAGTAAGCATATGAAGACTAAAACCCATGCATGGGCCACAATAAAAACATTAAATGTGACACAACAAGTTTTAATGATCAACAAACTTGATAGAAATACTAAATAATCAACCAATGAATAATAAATAGTCCAAAATGAGTGTAATGAAGAAATAATCAAGTCCCAAAACAATCATCTAGAATTATTCAAGTCTAAAGAATCCTAAAGGTAAAATCATCACACGGTATTGGAAGAATTCATGGCAATATAAATCAAGTGATTGTGGTGTTTGAAAGTGATCCATGTGAGCTATCCCTTCCCATGCGAGATATCATCAATGTACACCTATAGCAACAATAGAGCAAGGGTGAGTCCACGACTCAGCAAGAACATAATAAAACAATGAACAATAATTTAATAACCATTATCAATATCATCATCAACAACACCCACTTGTTTCTCTTCATGCTCATTCTGAAATATCATATCATCCACTTTTCATTTAATGCAAATGCAACTCTATGCTACATGTCCACATGTTGTTTTCTTCTTTGCTTATACCGATATAGCACGAGTGAACACCCGTGACAATGTTCACTCTTTCATCGAGCCTGTCCTCAAAAGGATCGAGGACCTCTCCACTCCTGTGGAGTTTGTATCAACGAGGTAGATATGTGATCACCATTATCACCTTCTCTTTTATGCAATGATGCACATGATGCAATGATTCAATTTAAACTCATCAAATATTCCATTATCAACATTCCATGTCTTCAACATCAATAACAATACCATAGTCATTCTCAAGAAGGTATAATTAAGCATTGTACAATATCATGGCAATGAATAATAAACAAAATAACAACCAAACAATTGATCACCATTCTACTATGCATTTGCCTCTTATCCTTAGGAGCTGAGTCTTGGAATGGCGGCAATGTGCTTGAGGCAACACTCCCTAGAAAAATAATTAAAAAATACTAAAAAATAAACCACCACAGTGCCAAAACATCAAACTAATAACCATTGAATCTATACGCAAAATTGACGCCTTTAACTCCACTTTACCGGGCGCACTACTCACTGTCCCACTGGTAAAATGACCCTAACTCCCTCATCTAAACTCCAAAAATAGCAAAATATATACTTTCTAGTAACCCCACAAAATTATCTACAACTTTATAATTATGCAAAACCTCTGAATTCGCTGTTTCCTTGTTTCCAACCCCAAAGATCCATCCAGAATCTGCCAGAACAACCTACTTCACATTTTTATATCTGTTTTTCTATAACACGAAAAGTACTAAACAATGGTAGTTCTAAAATCTACTTAGAAATTCCTAGCTTATTCAAGTTATCAAATAATTATTTTATTCCATCTACTATATGTAATTAGCTCATCTACGCGACAACTGCCATTGGCGACCGTTTTCTTGGCAGCGACCTTCCCAAGGCCAGAACTTTTCGTTCACAACTTTAAATTTAGCATTCTAGACCTTACCGCAAAGCTAGTGAAATTCCCCACATCTTTTCTAACAATACAATACCTTGAATAAGAACATAAATACCCTTAATTGCCCCTACAAGGTTCTGCAATGCAGTTCGACGAACTAAGGCTTACTAAAAACTATTTCTCCCATTAACCAAATGATCTAAAAAATGAACAATGATTAATCTAGGGTCAACTAAAGGCTATCAGATCAATACCCCTGAAGAAATTCAACAATGAACGTGTTGCCCTTGTCCTTTCCCCCTTTCTTCCCTTGTCTTCCTTTCTTTCCTCCCTTCTCTTCCTCTTGATCTCCCGGTAACTCCACTCACCAGCAGTAGGGGGCAACAGGGCGTCGATCAGAATGGCACAGGAGGGAGCACTGCAGGAGGAGGCCCGACAGGGGCGACGCGTAGGGAGAGGAGGTGGCGGTAGCATAGGGAGAGGCCCTAGGGGGTGGCGGTAGGGAGGGGAGATGGCTGGGGCGGATAGGGTTGGGAGCCGGCCCCTACCCCCCCTTGAACCCCTATAAAGGCCGGCCGGCCCTCCTTGGGCCAAGTGGTCGTGGGTCGAAGGTCCAAACTTTAACCCCCCTTCTAAATTTTGAATTTATATTTTAATTATATATATTTTCCTTTCTAATTCATTTAATTCTCTAAAGTTTAAATGGGATATTACATTTACAATGTTGAGCTTAACGACACCAGCTTCCACTACTACCCGCTCTCCTACCCCGCCAGCTCCCACAACACCTTCCGTTTCGTTGAGGATGAGGACTACCCTAGTTTGACTAACCAGGTGGACTTGACAGTTGTGATGGAATATACCTATCAGTCCACACTAGATGAGCTACACACCACCCATTTGAGGATTTAGATGCTAGAGGAGGAGTTGGCACTACTTAAGGCAGACAACGACAATTCCTATATCCAGGGAGAGTCTTCGGAGCCTGTTTCGAAGAGACACAGTACGGGCAACAAGGAGTACCTCTGTCAGTTCCGTATCGAGTCCTCTAGGTCTAGGGCCTAGACCTTTTTACTTTTTTGCATAGTCGATAATTGTGAGCCGTCATTTCCTTTTGTGGCAGCCACAATTGAACAATAAAATAAAAGTTATTTTGGAAAAGTTGCTCTTTACTTTGTGCTTGTTTTGGTTCTTGGAGTTGTTGACAATTCTATCCCCCCTTAGTTTCTTCTCTCTCTTTGAAGTCGTTGTAGTTCTGGCAGATGGTGACAACTCGCAGGTCAGGCAGTGGAAGTGCTAGTGGACAAGGCAATGAGCATGCCGACCACTAGGACATTCCTATTCACCACCACCACCAGATGATGGTCCCGATTGGCGTCAGATGATGGCCAATCAGAATCACTTGATCAACCTGATTGCTCAATCCCTCAACAACAACCGGACTCAGTAGGCAGCCGTTTTCAAGCTCCGCCTCCTCCACCCCCAGGACTAGCTTGGCAGAATTCATGAGGACGCATCCTCCGATGTTCTCTAGCAGCACCAAGCCGATGGATGCAGACGATTGGCTTCAGGTGATCGAAAAGAAGCTAGACATTGCTCAATGCAATGATCATGAGAGGGTGTTGTTTGCCTCTCACTAGCTTATTGGATCAGCTTCAGAATGGTGGGACAATTTCAGTTTGTCTCATGCCAATGCCTAGGCTATTACCTGAAACGAGTTTGTGCAAGCTTTCCACCATGCACATATTCCTTCTGGCATGGTGACCTTGAAGAAGAAAGAATTCCGCACCTTGCGCCAAGGCAACTACACCGTCAACGAGTACCTGCACAAGTTCTATCAACTGGCCCGTTATGCTCTTGATGATGTGGCCACAGATGAAGCCAAGCCGGAATGATTTCTAGAGGGGCTCAATGACGATCTCTCTATCTATTTGATTGTTCAATACTACACCGACTTCCAATAGTTGGTGAACAAAGCTATTCGCTAGGAAGGCAAGCATGAAAAAAGCAATACAGATGGACATATTGAAAGAGTAAATCAAGTTCTAGTGGATATAGGTTCTGAAGCAAGTCAAATCGCCTACCCAAAATGGTGATGGCACTCTAGAGAGCACTCTAGCAATTTCTATGGTAACTCTGCATCTCCATGTGATTTTCTCTAGCTCCGCAGTCTATCAGCAATGGGTTCCATCTCTACTGATTGGGATTTCTCCAATGGTGTGCTTTATTATGATTTCATCTGGTCCAAGCATGGCTCCTCGGTGGATATTGGTAATTCTAGTTCAAAAGGTTTTATGCTTTTGGCCACCTTCTCTTAGGTTACTTTTCGTTTATCGGATCTTTCTACGATTCCAGCTTTACAATGCTACTTTGGAGGTAATGCTCTTGGATTTTACATAAAAAAGCTTATGATCATGGTTTTCGATTCTCGATGGCCTCTAAATGTGTAGGATTTCTCATCTATTCTCTGAACAAATGTGTCACAAAGAATTTCACCATTCACTTTCATCTCTAGCGAGATGGTTGCCCGAATTTCTATAGTGAGTATAATCTTTGGTTGCAAGAAAGTGAAAATGAATGGACCCTGGTTTCATCAAATAAAAAACACTTGCATTTCAATCATTCCATGAAAGTTTCTTTTGCAACTCCTTTGGAATTAGTTCGTCATTTCTCTACTTCTCAAAATCATTCAATCAATGTGGGTTTGGGTTTTGTTGGCCTTTCCAATGATCTACAATTGCCTATCATCTTCCATGCCAATGGTAGCGTTCTCGGAAGAAATCTCTCAGTTCTTCTGATTGCTTCGAACATTGACAGAAATCCAGGTACAAATTTTGAATCTATTCAATCTCTAGATATCTTGTTGGCGCATATCGCGTTGAAAGACGTTTTCTGTAAGCATTTTTTTGGCTAAGGGGCATACTAGGAAGGATTGTTTAAATTCTATTAGTTGCTCTTTTTGTTACAATTATGGGCATGATCATCACTGTTGCTTGTCTAAACAGAAATCTTGTAAGAAATCTTGGGTCTAGAAATCTAGCACCAATCATCTCAGGCTGGCCCACTCCTCCAAAAAACCGGTGCCTGGAGCCCAAATATCTGAACTACCTGATTCTTCGTCTTCTTCCTATAGTACCTCGAATTTGCCACTATTGCGTCTCTCCTCCAGAATTTTGCCAAATTTGATTCCTCTGTCACCCCAATCCATGGCGACATACAACATTGCTCATCCTGAGTAGTTTGTAGCTGCTTGCTTGGACCTCAACGAAGGAATAGTTCATCGCCTTTCGTGGGCCGACTTGGTTTTTGTTGGTAATCCTCCTCATGAGCACAATGATTATGCTATTGTAGTAGTCGAGCCGGCGGTTCAATTGGACCATATTACTCAAGCACTGAATAAAATTAGAGAGCTCCTCTAGGAGGTTCTAAGAGTCCGTGTTATTAGCTCCGCTCCTCACTCTTTGGGACTCAGAATCTTCAAGTTTGCTTCTGTTATTCAAAGTTCGTGTTATTAGCTCTGCTCCTCACCCTTTGGGACTCAGAATCTTCAAGTTTGCTTATTTTATTCAAAGGGGTATTGTGGTGTATGGGAGCCCTCATGATTTTGTTTTGAACCATCTGGTTCACTTTCTTAATCATGATGAAGCAGTAAACTAGCATTCCTGTGCATTCACTTACTCACGGCTTTAAACATTGCTGCTCAGTTGAAGAATATCAAGCTGCTCAAGAGCTCTTCGAGGAGTACTATGAAGACTTTGCGAATTAGGATGCGTTCTCCACTCGATTGCCTGTGGGCATGTTGATTTGCTTTTTCCAAGTTTCTGTTCCGCTGCAAGAGTTTATCTGTTTCTTAAGCCCTGCATGGCAAGTTAAGTAAACGTTGACCATAAGGTCCAGTGATCATTACTATTTGTTATTTTGAGATCTTTTTAGTTAAATCAATTAATGGATGATATTTCATCGATGTTTCACTGTGTGAGCTAGCTATTGACCTGGAACTAGTTCAGAATACATAGAGGGTTTTCGGATGTATAAATCTGGGTCCCGACATGTGGCGGCCATGTGGCGCCACCTGGCAGCCACGTGTGTGCCACGTCCATTTCACCGTCCTCTTTAGTGCCCGCATGTGTGCTAGCGTGACTGCGTGGTGGGTTCTACCGTGGACCAGTGTATTCCCATGGACCGGTCCATAGACCAAGGGCCCACATGTCACTAAACGTAGGGAATGTCCTTTTGAAATTTAATTTGGTCGAAAATTGAAAATCAGTCGTTGATGTCATGCTTGCGCAATAAATAGAATTTCCTTTACAAATTTAATTCCTTAAATTCTAGAAAATGCAAATAGTGTATTTTCTTTATAATTGAAACTTCTGAGAACTCGTTCTCTTTGGTCCAAGCTCTGATTCCAATGATTCAAATTTATAAATTCATCTAAATTCATAATATAACGAAATATACTAAAATTATAAAATTGGGTGTTTATTTGAATTTTACTTGTATTTGTTTTGAACTTGGCTCGTTTTCACGCATAGATTTCGACAATTCCGGAGAGCTCGATTTCAACGACGAGTCAGACAAGCAACCATTTGAGCATGGCTAGTTACATCCTTTGATCATATTTGATTCTAGTAATTTAAATTATTTAAATTCTATTTTAAATTATTATTACATGCTTATTTATTCAATTCAATTTAAATTCCTATTTTAAAATTATAGTTATTCCCAATACAATTGTATGGGCAATTTTGATATTGAATCAAACATACCTTGTCACCTTGTAACCTTAGAAAAAAATCTAGTTGATGCAATAGTATGAACTAGAACACGTTGTTAAAAATATATGCCTAGTCATGCTTAGACCAAAAATATTTAATTTGTTGAATTTTAGCTGAAGATTCAACTATAGTTTAAAAATGAGGCTATGGCATTGCTATGCCATAAAAATTTATAAATGATTTGGAAAGCAAAATAAATAGAAACTGGTTTAGACTCGGGCGAAATGGATAGTTGGCGGATGCAGGTCTATGCATAGGCTCAATTCAATGAATGGTTAGGCCTAGGGGTTATTTTGGACGTCTCCTAGTCAATTAAGGACCGGTCTGAGAGCCGAATCTTGCTAAGCTCCACCGTACTACCTTAAGTCTGGAATGGGATAGACTGGGCTAACTAAACTGCAATGTTTCACCGTGGTTGTGTCATTCAAAGGTGTGGGTGTCGTGAAGAACTACTTTTAGTACCCACATGGCACAAGAGGGGTTTACCATTTGGCGTGAAACCTTACGGTAACAAAATCTTAGTAGGCATAACTACATTGGGATGAATGCAGTGTAAAGGCCTTGTGATAGTCGCTTAGTCGCACGCCTTCGAAAGCATGTCTTGGCCGACATATTAAGCTGACTATCTCTTGTGGGTAAAGTTACACAACTTTTGTAGAGTGTAAAACTATTCAAATAGTCGTGTCCACGGTCATGGACATGCTGAGCAAAACCACTCTAAGTTATACTTTGGTTTTGTTTTCAAAATGATTTTGACACAATAACTTTGGATAGTTTATCCAATTGGGAAATTTTGGCAGATAGCCTTGGTGTTAGGGGGTTATTCCTTCACCAGATGTATATGAGGTTTATCCAGCACTCAAAATGATGATTAAAATCAAATTAAACTTTAGATATAGTATAACTTCTTTAGAACTTACTAAAAGTATTTAAAATGAAAATGTCGCTTTAAGCAAAATTAAGCCATACAAGCCTTCCTTTGTTATACCTGCATGCATTATAATTTTGTTATGGGTGTAACTTACAGAGTACATTTTGTACTCACCTTGCTTAAATAAATGGTTGATTAGAGGAGGAGTACTATGCTACTGGTGATCAGGACAAAGATGACTAGGGTGCGTCCTTAGACGATTGCATATAGCGTATTGTGTGGTCTACTATATTATTTATGCTTTCCACTATACTTTTATTTTGGCTTCGTGTCCTTTTGTAATAAACTCTGATAATATGAACACAATACATGATATGGATGTGTTATCATCTTTTGTTAAACTGTGTACACTAGCTCTTCCTGAACTAGTGTGGGAAACAGAGAATTCGGGATCCTTTATTCCTGGGTTCGACAGTCGACCACCCAGAGTGGTTGGCTAATCCAGTCTACTATGTAAGTGAATTTTTACATGGGCTTATGGAGCGCTATGTAAGGTCCCAAAGTTCTGTTACCAAAAATAAAATTAATAAAGTTATTATTTTATTGGATTTTCTGAGTTTCAATTGTGTTTTCTTGGTTTCCTTGAATTTCCTAGATTTAAAAAGTCAAAAATAAAATTTATTGAGTTTTTTGGGATTTTCTTGGATTTAAAATTTAAAAGAAAATTTTAATTATTTTCTGAAATTTTTAAAAGCTTTTTCCTAATTATTTCAAAGCCAAAATAAAATATTTGCAAACTTAATTACCAATTATAAGTTGGAACTATTTTATTTAAGTCCAAAATGACTCAGAGAATTTCTATGGATTTTCTCATAATTTTTGGACTTTATTTGCTATTTTCTAAAGCCTAAATGAATTAACAGGATTATTAAAATCACTAAGTCTTTTCAAATCAAGGAATCCCTTTCGGGCTGAAACCCGCACAGCCCACCTCCCTTTCCACGACCACGGCCGACTCCACGGCCCATTTCTCAACCTGCATTACCTGCGCGCTCTCCCTCCTTCTCTCTAACATGCGGGACCCATGCTACAGTGTCACCCCTACCTTCCTTTCTTCTCCATTGAAATCCCATTCGTGTCTGCCATTGCCACCAACTCAAACCATCCAAAACTAGGCCGAATCAATCGTATCTCCCGAAATTCCACCGCCATAATGAATCCGCGTCATCACCGCGCCTGTTACGATCTCCCTCTTTCCTTCTCCCACCATCAATTCCCCAGAATCCGCCTCTAACCCGGCGAGCATCTTCTTGCGTCGCACGAAGCCCCAGCATCGCCCCTACCCTATAAATAGGAGCCCGGGTGTGCCATCTCGACCACATTCCAATACCGCCACCCACCTCGCCCTAATCACCCTCAGTTCGCCAGAATTTGAAGATCTTCGCCGCCGTTTGGAGCTTCTTCAATCTTTGATTCCGCCGACGTCGAGCTCACTCCGTCGACATCGACCACCTCTATGGCATCGCCTCGACACCGTCTACCCTGTGAGCGCACTCTCTCAACTAGAGGACCACTGGAACGCCCTCGCTGCCATGGACCTAACTCCGCTGCCGCAAAATCTCTCATCGTCGGCCACTCCGTTGTGCTCCGCCGCCTCAAGGTAACGCATAAGGTTCAGAGTCTTCTCCCCTTCTTTTTACGCACCTTCGCGTAGCTCGCCGTGGCGCATAGCACCGGTGACCTTGGAGGACCCCGTGCCCTCGTGTAGTTGTAACCCTCCGACCAGTGTGGTCATAAACTCCTTTCGACCAGTGTGGTCATAATCCCTTCGACCAGTGAGGTCGTAACCCTCGACCAGTATAGTCGAAATTCCTTTCGACTAGGTGGTCGAATCTCATTTCGACCAGGCAGTCACAACTCTCACGACTAGTAGTCGTAACCGTCTACGACCATGCAGTCATAATCTTCTACGACCATGGGCAGTCGAAGCTTTTCGACCAGTACTCGATGTACAATGCTTGATGCACAGTGCTCGATGTACAGTGCTCGTTGATCAGTACTCGAAGATGAACATTACTCGTAAAGTGAGCAGTCTTTTCGAAATTCTATCAAAACTTCCAGGGGTTCGTTCTCCTTCATACGAACTCCGATTTCAGCGATTTAACTTTCTAAATTCATATAAATTCAAGACCTAGCCAACTAAACCAAAATTATTTAATTTAGAGTTAATTTGAATTTATTTTTGTTTATTTGAATTTGGCTTATTTTCATGTATAGATTTCGACGAATCCGGTGAATTTGAATTAGAAGAAGAAGTGTCCTTCGAGCAAGGCAAGTTACATCTTTGATCATATTTGATCCTATTATTTTAAATTATTATTGCATGCGTATTTCTATTCAATGTGATTTAAATACCTGTTCTTAAATTATAGTTATGCCTAAATCTTTTGTACTGCCAATCTTGACATTGAAATAAACCTACCTTGACACTTTAGGTGAAAATCTAGTCTATGCAAGAGTATGAACTAGAATATTTTAGAAAAAAAAATGCTTAGCCATGCTTAGACCAGAAATATTTGATTTGGGAATTTACAGCCAAAAAATAAATGTTGTTTAAATTGTATCCATGACATTGGTGTGTCATGGAAGTTTACAAATGCTTTGAAAAATGACAGAGATGGTATCAGAGCTCTCTGTCGGACCCTGGAGTAACACCCCAAATCCTCTGTGTATTTCTGAATTGGTCCCAAGATCAGTAGCTAGTTCACACAGTAAACAGATATGGTAATATCCATAAATCGCACAATTTTATTAATACATATGAGAGTTGATTACAAGAAAGGCTTACAACCCAACAATGAACAAACACAGCAGAAGATGTAGAAGACGTTGTAGAGTCCAGCTGATCTGCCACAGGGAATCGACTAGGGTAGCGGCCTAGTCATCATAATCCACACTTATAGCGAAGTCCTTCTCCTCTGAAATTTATTTGCATTAAGCAAGGATGAGCACAATTTCTGTGCTCGCAAGTTTCACCCAATAACATAATATAATGCATGCAAGGATATATCAAAGGAAGGCTTATTGGTTGAATTTGCATAAAGCAATGCTTTCTTTAAATATTTGTAGTAAGTTCCAAAGCGGTTATTCTATACCTAAAATTCATTTTATAAATTCTCAAGTTTTATTGTAGGATAACCTCCATATGAAATATGGTGATGGATACCCTCCTATCACATGGCTAACTGCCTAATTTTCCAATTGGATAAACTATCCAAAATCATTTGTCAAAATCTTTTGAAATCAAAATCAAAGTCTAACTTTGAGTAGCTTTGCTCAGCATGTCCATGACCGTGGACACGGCTATTCAAATAGTTTTACACTCTGCAGAGGTTGTACAACTTTACCCACAAGAGATAATCAACTTATACTGTTCGCTCACACACTTCCAAAGGTGTGCGACTAAATGATTATCACAAGGCCTTTACAATGCGCCATCCCAACATAGTTATGCCTCGCTAAGGTTTTGCTTCCTTTGGACTAACCATCTGCCGGATTTAAGCGCCTTCTTGCGCCGTGTGGGAATACATTAAAGTAGGTCATTCTAACACCCACGCAACTAGGCACAACCACGGTGAAATGTTGCAAACTATTTAGCCTAGCATGTCCCATTCCAGGCTTATGATAGTACAGTGGGGCGTAGGAAAATATGCTCGAAGACCGGTCCTTAACTGACTTGGGTGACTTCCAAAATAACCCCTGGGCCTCAACCCTACCCAGATTGAGCCTGTGCATAAACCTGCACCCACCAACTATCCATTTCACCTAAATCCAAACCAATTTTTGATTTGATTTTATTTTTCAAAGTATTTGTAAACTTCCATGACACACAATGTCATGGATACAATTTAAACAATATTTAATTTTTGGCTGTAAATTCCCAAATCAAATATTTCTGGTCTAAGTATGGCTAAGCATAACTTTTCCCAAAATGTTCTAGTTCATACTATTGCATAGACTATATATTTATCTAAGGTGTCAAGGTATGTTTATTTGAATGTCAAGATTGGCAGTACAAAAGATTTAGGCATAACTATAATTTAAAAACAGTATTTAAATTACATAGAATAGAAATACGCATGCAATAATAATTTAAAACATAATATAAATAATTTGAAATAATAGGATCAAATATTATCAAAGATGTAACTTGCCTTGCTCAAAGGATTCTTCTTCTTCTAATTCAAATTCACCGGATTCGTCGAAATCTATACGTGAAAATAAGCCAAATTCAAATAAACAAAAAATAAATTCAAATGAAAATGAAAATTAACTCCAAATTAAATAATTTTGGTTTAGTTGGCTAGGTCTTGAATTTATATGAATTTAGAAAGTTAAATCGTCAAAATCAGAGTTCGTATGAAGGAGAACGAACCCCTGGAAGTTTTGATAGAATTCCGAAAACACTGCTCACTTTACGAGTAATGTTCATCTTCGAGTACCGATCAACGAGCACTGTACATTGAGCACTGTGCATCGAGCACTGCACATCGAGTACTGGTCGAAAAGCTTCGATTGCCCATGGTCGTAGAAGATTACGACTACATGGTCGTAGATGGTTACGACTACTAGGCGTAAGAGTTGCGACTGCCTGGTCGAAAGAAATTTCAACTACAATGGTCGAGGGTTACGACCACCCTGGTCGAAGGGATTATGACCACACTGGTCGAAAGGAGTTTATGACCACACTGGTCGGAGGGTTACGACTACACTAGGGCATGGGGTCCTCCAAGGTCACCGGCACTACGTGCCACGGAGAGCTACGCAAAGGTGCGTGAAAAGAAGGGGGGAAGATTCTGAACGTTATGCGTTACCTTGCGGCGGCGGAGCACAACAGAGTGGCCGGCGATGAGAGGTTTTGCGGCAGCGGAGTTAGGTCGATGGCGACGAGGGCGTTCCAGTGGTCCTCTAGTTGAGAGAGTGCGCTCATGGGGTAGACAGTGTCGAGGCGATGCCGTAGAGGTGGTCGATGTCGACGGAGCGAGCTCGACGGCGGCAGAATCGAAGGTTGAAGAAGCTCCGAACGGCGGCGAAGATCTTCAAATTCTGGCATACTGAGGGCGATTAGGGCGAGGTAGGTGTGGTATTGGGATGTGGTTGAGATGGCGCACCCGTGCTCCTATTTATAGGGCAGGGGCGACGCTAGGGCTTCGTGCGATGCAAGAAGATGCTCGCCGGTTAGAGGCAGATTCTGGGGAATTGATGATCGGAGAAGGAAAGAGGGAGGCCGTAATGGGCACGGTGATGATGCGGATTCATTATAGCGGTGTAATTTCGAGAGATACGATTGATTCGGCCGAGTTTTGGATGGTTTGAGTTGGCGGCAATGGCGGACACGAACGGGATTTCAGCGGAGAAGAAAGGAAGGTAGGGGTGACACTGTAGCATGGGTCCCGCGTGTCAGAGAGGAGGGAGAGCGCGCGGCTGAGGCATGTTGAGAAATGGGCTGTGGAGTGGGCCGTGGCCGTGGAAAGGAAGGTGGGCTGTGCGGGTTTCGGCCCGAAAGGGATTCCTTGATTTGAAAAGACTTAGTGATTTTAATAATCTTGTTAATTCATTTAGGCTTTAGAAAATAGCAAATAAAGTCCAAAAATTATGAGAAAATCCATAGAAATTCTCTGAGTCATTTTGGACTTAAATAAAATAGTTCCAACTTATAATTGGTAATTAAGTTTGCAAATAACTTATTTTGGCTTTGAAATAATTAGAAAAAACTTTTAAAATTTTTAGAAAATAATTAAATTTTCCTTTTCAATTTTAAATCCAAGAAAATCCCGTAAAACTCAATAAATTTTATTTTTGACTTTTAAATCTAGGAAATTCAAGGAAACCAAGAAAACACTATTGAAACTCAGAAAATCCAATAAAATAATAACTTTATTAATTTTATTCTTGGTAGCAGAACTTTGGGATGTTACACGCTATACCCAGGTCCAAAAACTATTATATGCCCACCTTATGTCTTCGAGAAAGCTGAGGTATTATTTACAAGCACACAGGTTAACCATGTCATCTGAGTTTCTCTTAGAAGAGGTCCTCCAAAATAGGGAAGCAGTGGGGTGCATGGCTAAATGGCCAGTTGAACTTGGGGAGTTTGACCTCCATTTTATATCTCGAACGGCCATTAAATCCCACGACTAGTAGAAAATGTACTTTGATCTTGGAAGACTTTGTTGTCAAATGGACAAATCCTAAACCAGTTCAGGGACCCGAGTACAAATCCCATGACTAGTAGACAATGTACTTTGATTGGTCACTAACACTTAGTTGCTCCAGGGTTGAGGTAATCTTGGTATCTTCTACTGGAGAAACCTTAAAATACGCTATTCAGTTAAGCTTTTCTGCTACTAATAATGTGGCGGAGTACGAGGATTTACTAGCTGACATCCCAGCAGCGAAAGCACTCGGGATTCGTCGACTACTCGTGAAACGTGATTCTCAATTATTCGTGAATCAGGTCGAAAAAGTGTACCAATGCTCTAATTCGACCATAAGGAGTTACTTATCAGAAGTGGGAAAGCTTGAAAATCATTTTTTTTAGTCTATAGGTACAATATATCCCTTGAAAGGATCATTTGCTCGCTGGTCAGTTAGCTTGAATAGCTTCTTCTCGATCACCCATCCCACAAAGAGTCTTCTTGAAACAGCTCCAGAAGTTGTCTCTTGTTGAAAAACCAGAAACTACTCCAAATGAGAATGCCTCTCTAGAATACAAAGATACTTGGATGAAATCCATCTATAAATATCTTCAGAAGGGTACCATACACAATGATGATCTTGAGGCTGATCATCTATCTCACAAAGCCAAAATGTATACTTTGGTCGAAGGGATCCTCTATAAAAGAGTTACTCAAGGGGTACTCATGCGATACATATCACAGAAAGAAGGATTAGAACTCCTTAAAGAAATACACGGAGGTATATTTGGAACTCATACTTCCTACAGAACTTTGGTCGGAGCGACTTTTTGACAAGGCTTTTACTGGCTAATAGCCCTCCATGATGCTGTAGAGCTTGTTAAAATGTGTGTGCAATGCTAGTTACATAGCAGGCAAATACACCAACCGGCTCAGGCATTACAAACAATACCTCTTTCTTGGTAATTTGTGCCCCATGGTTTAGATATCCTAGGGCCCTTTCCAAAGGCAACAGGAGGCTTTTAATTCCTTTTTGTGGCTATTGATACGTTCACAAAATGGATCGAAGCTGAACCTATTTCTGGGTTCACAATGGAAGCGGCCAAGAAATTCATGATGAAAAATATGATCACTCGATTCGGTGTTCCGAGTTGGATCAAAATTGATAATGGTACTCAATTTTCGAGCACAAAAATTTCGAGCGAAGAATTAGGTACCAAACTATGCTATGCCTCTGTTGCTTATCCACAAAGTAATAGAGCAGTCGAAAGGGCAAACAACCAAATTACGTAGGGAATTAAAACCATAGTTTTTGACCAACTTGTAAAGCGACTTGGGTAAAAGAGTTACCTTTAGTATTATAGGAGATTCGCACGACCTAGTCGAAGTCTTTTCTCTCTGCACATGGTCCTGTCCATGCGAAGGAGGTTCCTAGCATCGACCTGTTCCTAATTCTTGCTACCAACACAAGGAAACTAAGTTTGACAAAATGTGTTCGAAAAAATTTAAGCAAGCTCTTTTACACTGTTTCCTCAATGCATTTACTTTAACTAAGCAAATAGTCGGGGGTTAGGATAAAGTTATAATCATGGCTTCAATTCTTAGTCTTAACTTTCAATTCTCATTTTTTTACTTTGTCTTATGAGTTAATAACTACTCAAAGAGACAATTTGCATGAAATGAAGCTTTATACATACACAAAATAAAACATGTCTTTACATGATACAACCTATTACAAATTACTCAGAAGGAGATCCAAGTTGCATCTCCTTCACGACCTTCTTACTAGCTGGTTGAGCCTCTTCGATCAGTCTTTGGCCTTTTGCTTCAGGGCAGTCGAAATTAGCCTCGATTGGAAGGAAGTAAAGGTTGCGGTCATGTTCTTTAAGTTTTGCCAAAGCAAAACTTACTCTATTTTCAAATGCTTGCCTCATTGACTCAGTCTGGCTGGTCTTTAGAGTATTTATCAACCCCTAGAGCTTCCTAACCTACTAGCCAACATAGCTCGTGTGCCTGACCAGGGTGTCTTCAAGAGGAGCAATCTCCTCAGCACCCAATCCTCCGAGCACGTTGTTTAGGAGAGAGATGTTGTCTTGAAGGTTGATCTTAGTCACCTTCGTCTCCCCCTGATTGTGGTTCAGTAACTCCTGGAGTCATTTTATTTCTGTTGCTTGCTTTGTGAAAAGAGTAAAGACCAGTTAATAAAACAATACTTTAGACTAGTATCTTATATTGGTTGTAAGTAAGAATTTCTACCTACCAAGCGATGATCAAGCTTTTTTACTTCCTTTCCATGGGAGGTAACATCCTTTGTGCACTGCTCCTCCCATGCCTTGATGCTCTTATCTTTTTCTTTTGTGATGCGGTTGAGTTCCTCGATCACCAAGCTCTTTGATTGTAGCTCGGATTGAAGCTTGCCTACATCAACTTCTTTTTCTATAAAAAGAAGTCAAAAAATAAGAAATAGAAAAGAAAATTGTCGAAATGACAAATATAGAAGAGAGATTTACTTTTGATAACATTCTGTAGCTCGCAAGTTGCAGAATCTGCCTCCTAAAGGTTCTTGAGCAGGTCCTCTTTTTCTGCCCTTAATTTTTGTGACTCAATTTTCTCTTAATCCAGTGCATCAACTAAAGGCTTAGCATCGCTTTTAAACATACAAAGGTCAAAACGTTTTAGTACTAAAAGAGTGTTCATAGTCCACTAAAAAAGTAACTTACCATCTCTCTGCCTACTCATACATTATCTCTTTCTGCTTCCTCAATTCGACAAGCTGTCTTGTGAATTCACCAACTGTTGCAACTTGTTCGAGAGATTTCTGAAAAAAAAGCAAATGATGAGGAAGATCATAAATGAAAAACCCAAATGTTCATATATTTGGAATCAGATGCTTACATCAATCGCTAATCGAGCAAAGTGTGAGTACACTGTCTCGGGGTCTTCAAGCTTGTTGAGTTCCTTGACCTTCTTCCACCATATCTTTTGAAGACGCTCATCATAAAAAATGTGCCCTTGGATAGGAATATCCTTGAGATGTGGAACTTGGTTGCCAAATCTCCACGATGAAGTCCTGAGCTCTGCAACACCAATTTTTTTTTTTTGGAAAAAAGAGGTTGAACTCTTCTTCTTCTTTTGAGGAAGGGGATTTTGTATCTTGAGGTTCTGAAGGAGCAGCTTCAACAACCTCTTTTCCATCGTGATGGCCTTGGCTAGAGCCTTCCGTCGTGACTTGACTGACTAATGTCGGTGATCGTAGAGTCAATTCCCTCGTCTGGACATTAATGTCCTCTAGGGTTGACTCGATCATCAGAGTGGTATGATCCTCCACCGTCCTCTCCTCCATCTCCATGAAAACTGGTGGAAGGACCACCTCAATGGACGCGACTGGCTCAACAATGGCAGCCTCCTCTCCTGCCACCTCAAGAACGGTGGTCGAAGCCTCGACCACCTCTGTTTCTGTCCCTACGACTGTTGGAGAAACCAATATCCCCATAGTCGTAGCTACGGCAATAGCATATTCCTCCTTAGAAATGTCCTCAGGGACTGGAGAAGTAGGGCTAAATAACAGAAGAAGAAAGAGTTAGAAAATCAAGTCGTAAAATAAAAGAATAAGTACTATCACTTGTTCTTATGTTTTACATACCTTAGGTTCCTGGATACAATCTTGAAACCAGAAGACATTTTTCCTAAAGAAGGCTTAGTCTTTTTCTCCTTCTTCTTCTTCTCTTTGGCCATTCTCACCATCTTCGAGCTGTCAGCCTCTGAATTGGTTTCATCCTCGCTGGTCGGGACGACCAAGTATTGCATGACCTCAACTGGTCATGCTTCTTGAGGTTGTGGGCTTCCTTCACAATCCCCCCTTCATTGTGGTCGGAACTAGCTTCGACTACTCGGGGGCTTGAGCTTCTTTCGACCACAGGCTTTACTAGAGTGGCAATAGTCTTCACAAAAAAGTAAAGCTCTTTTAGTTTTCCTTTTCTATTTGCTTGACAAGGGTAGGAGAAGGGGAAACTGATAATGTTTTAGTGTCGTAATAAAAGGTACCTCGGCCTTTGGGACCTTCCGTTTAAGATCCACGACCACCTTCCCTTTCTCCTCTTTAGTCAAAACTGCTCAGGAATGACTGGTTGAGGAGGTTGGAGGAAGGGCGAAGCTTGATTTCCCATCCTTCTTGTCTACCGCCTTCACAAGGTGACACCTTTTAATAAAAGGAATTTGGTCTCCCTCTGAGTCATCCTCAGTAGACCCCAAATCAATATCCGAATCATTTGGGATCTCTGACACGCCAACTTGCTACAAAAATTCATAAAATGATGATTACTAAGTGGTTGAAACTATGACTAGTAGTCGCTAAAGATGAAATCAATAAAAGTATTGATTACCTTTAAGCACCTCAATTTCTTGTCCTCGGAGATGACTGCCAAAATCTGAGGGGCCTCCTCTGTATTCAGAGGCACCTTCTCATAGATGAGATCGACTCGAGCGTCAATCTCCTTCTGTGTCAGATCTACAAATAGTAGGATATAATCAATAAATCTATTAGAATCATAAATTGAAAGAGCTAAATTTATTATAAGCTTACCTTCTTTATAGTTCTTGGTCGGAACTTCGACCCCCGAGTATTTCCACATAGGACGTGCTAGTTTCTTTATAGGATTAATCGTCGTGTGATGAAATCTTTCACCACATGCCACCCGGTTAGCCCTCCTTCCCTCAAGTCCTTTATGGCTTGAATGTAAGGGGCAATCCGACCAATACCCCTTGGAGCTGTGTCCCACGACTTGCTCTATTGCGCAGCTTTTCCCACAAAGAAAAGGCAGTCGTCTTTGGTTACAGTCCAATAGAACCACTTCTTCCTCCATCAAGGACAAGATGATCTGGTGAACATAGGGACGTACTCTCTCGACTTCCCGTCATGGAGTTGGATGGCGCAACTGTCCACGATCCCGCGTAGCTTGCTCATCCTGTAATAGTACTTGAAGAGGAACAATCTGGTGGAATCCCCAAAGACGCTCCGCAAAGGTATACAAACACACTTATCAATGTGATGGAATTGGGAACCAAGTTCACCAATTCCACCCTAAAGTGTTCGAGTACTACCGCCAAGAACGGAGGCGAGGGCAACCACAGGCCACACTCGTAGTATGCTTGAAAAACTGAAATCATGTCTAACGAGGATATAATAATCCTCATTTAATCATTTATCTATAATCCATATTATGGATAATAATGACGTCATATAACTCTTAAGTATACCCCTTAATAGTCATAAGGGAGAAGCTGGAGGTCATAAGGTCTTCTACGACCACTCCATAGTCGTAAGTCTTCCTATGACTACCCCATGGTCGTAAGTCCTTCTACGACTATACCATGATCGTAAGTTCTACTACGATCAGTCTGTGGTCGTAAGCTCTTCTACGACCACCATCTAATCGTAAGTTTTTCTATGACCAGTCCCTAGTCGATAAGGCTCACAGACATTTGGGCCTAAGTCGATCAGGGAATCTTCTGTACTGTATCCAAGGATATGAGCAATCAATTACACTGTTATTTTCTGGAATAATGGCCCATTTTAAACTCCTTGTTATGATGATAATTGACTGGTGACGTGGGAACATTACTACTCCCATAATAATCTCTAGTAACGGGTCCACAAATTGGAAACATTAAGGTGGCCTTTTAACTGGAGATACAACGGCGCACTCCAAGGACTGTATAAAAGGCAGAATCATCAGGACGGGAAGGGGAGAGAGGGAGACAGAAAGCAATTAGAAGCACAATACTCTAGTCTTTGACTCCATCTTGTAATCCAGTATACTCAATACATACACACAGGAGTAGGGTTGTTATTTTCCCAGGAGAAGGCTCGAACCTGTATAAAAATCCCCGTGTCTCCATCTCTATGTGATTTTGAGCCTAGAGGAACCCCCGAATCAAACAATCTTTACATAAGTACGGTTCTAAAAACCGAAAGTTGGCGCCGACCATGGGGATCTTCGAGTCATCGGCTTTCCTTCGTCTTTTCCAAACTCTCATGCTCTCATGGTAGGAGAGTGGAACTAGGAGAACTGGTTCGATCTGGCCAATTATGCAGATATCGACATGGATGCCGGTTTCGACTACGAGCCGAGTATTGCATCCTCCGATGGTGATGTCGCCTCCGGAGATAGTTCTCCAGGAGACCTTACCACCGATGGAGTTGAGGAGGGATCGTTATCACCCACAACGATACGTCCAGATGGGGAACCAGCTTCCTCAGAGGGCAAGGGTCAATCCGACCACAATGGGGGCTGTCCCAAGGCAGACTCAGGGCATGGCGAGGGTTCCCTCTCCAAATGTTCAAGTCCACCTGAGACAGTCCGACCTGGCGCGACAACTCTTGGAAGTCGTAATTCCGGATCTTCATCAGCATCTGGTGGTTCACTCTCTCCGGTTAGCTCAGCCAAGGATGCGATCGAACATGCTCTTCCTGCGAGTTCGACCATCCCAACGCAGGGCTCACTTGTGAACGAAGATGACTATAACCCAGAATTCCCCTTCCTGGAGGGGTTTGCTCCAAGTCGCCAGATGGTGTCATTCGATGACTCCTCAAGCGAGGAGGCCTCTAGCGCAAGTGGAGATCATCAACGGGAGATCTTCGTCCTTCCCTTAGGTAGCAATAACTCTTCTAGAGACAGGGCTGTGGACGCTCCCCGAACATCACACCCTACGACCGCTCGTGGCAATGACAAGGACACCTCAGGCGATGAACAGAGTCAATACTTTGATGAGCGTGCGGGAAATTCTCGAGATCATCACACTTCACTAAGGCAAGCTTAAGGATCAGGTATGGATGATTCTGAAACAATCCAACAGAAACGAGTCGTGGCTCAGAGAAAATTACCTAGGCGCACTAAATACCAGTCGAAAGAAGCTCAAGAACTCCAGCATATCAACGATCTGCTTGAGAACCCATCTCGAGAACTTGCCCGAGCACCTGGCTACGACCTCTTCGCTGAACAGATCGCACAAAGTCTGCGAAGCACGATGAGCAAGCTCGAACATCCCCGCCGACATCATCTTGGAAGTCATAGCAGTATGACTCCATCAGCTTCCAGTCATTTGAATAACTCACTGCATGGAGATCGCCGCAAGTTGCATCGCTCCCCAAACCGGAAAAGAGTTCCTCGAACGCCTGATGATCAAAAAGCTCCCAGGAGAGGTGATCATTCACCACTCCGACCCAGAGGACTGCAATAGCAGACAAAATACGAGGAGTATTACCCTCGTAGGATTGAGACTTATCATAAATTAGATTCACCAATTGCCGGGTATCGTCGAGTACGATCACCTGGCGACGTCAACCCGTTTCCTGCAAAGGAGGCGTTACGACGTAATTACCGGATGTCGGGCATTCTTGCCTGACCTCCGAGCAGTTCACTGGCCGCCGCGGTTTTGACCAGGGAACATGGAGAAGTTTGATGGGTCCCAAAATCCCATCGAGTTTCTCCAGATCTACACAACCGCTGTCCGAGCAGCAGGAGGAGGACAACGCGTCATGGCAAATTACCTTCTGACTGTGCTCAAAGGGTCCACTCGATCGTGGTTATTAAACCAACCACTCGAGTCGATCTACTCGTGGCAACACCTTTGCAACCTTTTACTTGCCAATTTCCAGGGAACCTACCATCGCCCTGGGAAGGAGAACGACCTGCATAGGATAAGAAAAAACGACCACGAGATATTACGCCAATTCATCAGGTGTTTCAGTCAGGTTCGCAATTCAATTCTTGAGGTTTTTGACTCATCTGTTATCAGAGCCTTCAAGCAGGGAGTTCGCAGCAGAAGGATCATAGAAGACATCGCTTTGAATCCTCCGGCTACTGTCGCTGAACTCTTCAAGATGGTTGATCGGTACACAACTGCTGATGAAGCAGTTGAATGGACCAAAATCATCGATCGAGATGACCAGCACCCTCAAGAGATTGGCGAAGGTGGCAAGAAGAAGGATAAAAAGCCCAAAAAATCCAAGAACAAGGTAAAGGGCCAAAAGCCTCAAGCCAATAGTTCTAAGGAGGTCCTGGTCGTAAGCGATAAGGAGCCACGAAGTGCCAAGCAATACTCCGATCGAGGCAAAGGTAAGCACCCCGAACGGAAGACCAATAAGACTAGGTGGTGCCCTTTCCATAAAAAGGAAGGACATGACCTTCGCAACTGCCGGGTTTTCCAACGAAAACTCGAGGACCACTACAAAGGCAAAGGGCCACTTCCTACCCTCGAAGAGGTAGGGCAAGCTAGTGGTCGTACACAGTCGGATGAAAATGAGGAAATGCCATTCTAGGATCCTGAGCACACCATCGAGCACATCTTTGGGGGATCATCGGCATACGAGTCAAAGCGACAACATAAGGTAGTCGAATGCGAGGTAAACTCCATTGACCCTCCTCTTGTCAATAAGTTGCCGAAGTGGTCGGAAGTCACCATCTCTTTCGAGAAGGTTGACTGCCCGATCCCTTCGACCCGACCAGGTCATTTTTCGATCATGGTTGAACCCACCATCAACAACTGCCGAGTAAATCGAGTGTTGATTAATGGTGGTAGCTCGTTAAACATTTTGTTTACGAATACCCTGGATAAGATGCAAGTACTCAGGACCAAGGTAAGACCGGTAAGATACTCTTTTCATGGTATTATACCAGGGTCTTCGGCCAAACCCATTGGTCAAGTTTCTCTTCCTTTAACATTTGGTTCACCAAGTAATTTCAGGATAGAGCAGATATCTTTTGATGTGGTCGATTTCGATACAGCATATAACGCCATACTCGGATGACCAGCTTTGGCAAAATTCTTAATGGCAACTCATTATGGGTATCAATGTCTTAAGATGCCAGGCCCCAAAGGAGTAATCATAATTCACTGTGATAAGAAGATGGCACATACGTGTGACTGTCGATCCCTCGAGATGGTTGGTCATATACCAGCTCAAGAAGAAAAAGGGCAGCCTTCGACCAAGCAGTCGAAGCCTAAAGCTACACCTAAGCCAAACGACCAAGTCAAAGAGGTTCCCCTGGATCTAGAGGAGCCCTCGAAGATTGTTTGCATCAGGGATACTTCCGACCCCAAGTAGGAAGACGCCCTCATCGCTTTCCTCTGGGCAAACACAAATGTCTTTGTGTGGCAAGCATCCGACATGCCCGGAGTCCCCAGGGAAGTGATCGAGCACAGGCTAGCTCTACGGCCTGACAAAGTACCCATAAAACAAAAATTACAGAGATTTGCCCTTGATCGATGAGATGCTATAAGGTTAGAATTGGCCAAGCTACTTAAAGCAGGCTTTATAAGAGAAATCAACCACCCAGAGTGGTTGGCCAACCCTATAATGGTTAGGAAGTCTAATGGCAAGTGGCGAATGTGCTTAGACTTCACTGATCTTAATAAAGCTTGTCCAAAAGATGATTTCCCTTTACCTCGTATCGATCAGTTGGTTGACTCTACTGCTGGTTGCGAAACATTAAGTTTTCTAGATGCATATTCTGGCTACCATCAGATTAATGTGTCTAGAAAATGAAGAAAATATCGCGTTTATTACTCCATTTGGTATATTTTGCTATGTCAAAATGCCATTTGGTCTAAAAAATGCTGGTGCTTCTTTTCAACGCTTGATGCAATCGACTTTTTCACCTCAGCTAGGCCAAAATTTGGAAGCCTATGCCGACGATCTAGTCGTAAAAAGCATCAAACGGCTTGATCATGTTTTGGATTTGCAGGAGACGTTCGACAACCTCAGAAAACACCGCCTGAAACTCAATCCTGAGAAGTGTTTGTTTGGAGTCTCTTCGGGAAAATTGCTTGGATTACTGGTCTCTGTACGAGGGATCGAAGTAAATCCCGAAAAGATAAAAGCCATTGTTCAAATGCGATCTCCAACCACGAAGAAAGTAGTCCAAAAACTCACAGGGTGTATGGCGGCTATAAGTCGTTTCATAGCACAACTGGGAGAAAAATGACTACCTTTCTTCAAACTTCTAAGGAAGCACGAGGGTTTCGAGTGGTCGGAAGAGGCAAACGTTGCCTTTGAGGATGTCAAGAGATATCTTACGAGTGCTCCTGTTTTGGTTTCTCCGAAACCAGAAGAGATGCTCTTAATTTATCTAGTTGCCATGCCACAGGCAGTGAGCGCAGTACTAGTCGTAGAACGTGAAAACATCAAACGACCAGTGTACTACGTAAGTGAAGTTTTGCACGGGATTAAGGAGCGTTACCCTCAGGTCCAAAAACTTCTCTATGCCCTCCTCATATCTTCGAGGAAACTGCGGCATTATTTTCAGGTGCACAAGATAATTGTGTCGTCTGAGTTTCCCTTGGGAGTGATCCTCCGTATTAGGGAAGCAATGGGACGCATGTCTAAATGGTCAGTAGAACTTGGGGAGTTTAACCTCCATTTCGTGTCCCGAATGGCCATTAAATCCCAGATCTTGGCAGACTTTGTCGCCAAATGGACAAATCTCAACTGCTCAGATCCCCAAGACGATACCCATGACCAAAGGGATTTATGTACTTTGATGGTCACTTACTTTAAGTGGCTCGGGGCTTGGGTTGTCCTGGAATCTCCTAACGGAGAGACCTTAAAGTATGCCATACAATTAAACTTTCAGGCCACTAATAATGTTGCGTATCTGAAGGTTTGCTAGTCGGCATACGAAGTGCAAGCACTTCGCGATTCGACGACTACTCGTGAGAGGAGACTCTCAACTAGTCGTGAATCAACTCGGAAAAGAGTACCAGTGCTCTAATCCGACCATATCTCGGTACTTATCGGAGGTTCGAAAGCTTGAAAAGTATTTTTTTGGTTTCGAGGTACAATTCATCCTCGAAAGGATAATCTCCTCATGAACCAAATTTTGCTCGGATAGCTTCTTCCCGATCACAAGTACCAAAAGGAGTCTTCTTGGAGCAATTCCAGAAGCCGTCTCTGGTGGACACACCAGAGACATCTCCTATTGAGATAGCCTCTCTAGAATACGAGGATACTTGGATGAATCCCATCTATGAGTATCTTCAGACGGGTTCCATACCCGATGACGATTTCGAAGCAGATCATTTATCCCGAAAGGCCAAAATGTATGATTTGGTCGAAGGAGTCCTCTATAAACGAGGCAGTCAAGGGGTACTCATGCGATGCATACCACAGAGGGAAGGGCTAAACCTCCTTCACGACATACACGGGGGCATCTGTGGAACTCATGCTTCCTACAGAACGTTGGTCGAAAAAGCCTTTCGACAAGGATTTTACTGGCCAACAGCTCTCTACAATGTCAAAGAGTTGGTTAAGAAATGTGCACAATGCCAGTTTCATAGCAGGCAAATACACCAATTGGCTCAGGCATTACAAACAATTCCTCTATCTTGGCCTTTTGTGACCTAGGGTCTCGATATCCTAGGACCGTTCCCAAGGGCTATAGGAGACTTCGAGTTCCTTTTTGTGGCTATTGATATGTTCACAAAATGGATCGAAGCCAAATCTATGACTGGGATAACAATGGAAGCCGCAAAACGGTTCATGATGAGAAGCGTGATTACACGGTTTGGGGTCCCAAGTCGAATAATCACAGATAATGGTAAAATTTCAGGAATTTTGCAACGAGTTGGGTACCAAGCTCTGTTACGCCTCTATCGCCCATCCCCAAAGGAATGGGTCAGTCGAACAAGCGAATGGACAAATAATGCAGGGAATTAAAACTCGAGTCTTCGACCAGCTTGTTAAGCGCCTGGGGGCTTGGGTACAAGAATTACCCTCAAGATATGGGCGCTTCACACAACCGCTAGCTCAGCAACAAAGTAAACACCTTTTTTTCTAGTTTTCGGTGCTGAAGCCATGCTTCCTCCAGAACTAAAGATTAGGTCTACAAGGGTCGAGAGTTTCAATGACTCAGCCCAAGAACAACTTCGAGTGGATGACATTAACCTGCTCGAAGAGAAGAGAAATCAAGCCTTAATCCGTTCAGCAGTCTACCAGCAAGCCCTGTGTAATTACTATGATCGTAAGGTCCAGCCTTGCAGCCTCGCTGTACGTGACTTAGTATTGAGCAAAATTCAATCCCAGTCTAATCGGAACAAACTTTCCCCCAAGTGGGAAGGTCCTTACGATGGTCGAGTTATGCGACCGGGTTCGTCTGACCGGCAATGGAAGACTACCGATTCTCTCTAATTCCTGGAATATCGACCAATTACGCAAATTCTATGTGTAAACGACCAACCATTCAATAAAGCATCAGCTTTTTTTCTACTTTATTGTCTTACTTTGAGTAGAGCTTTGACAATTCTTTCAACCATACCCTGGTCGAAGGTCCGCTTTCGACCAATTCCTAGTCGTGAGCTTTTCTACGATAATACACTGGTCATAAGATATTCTACGACCAGTACCCAGTTCATCTTTACTCCGGTTGAAAGGATGGTAACATCACATAGTCGAAGCCTTTCCTCTCTGCACATGGTCCCACCCACTAGATGGAACTTCCTAGTGTCGATTCGTTCATCCCTTTTTGCTGCCAACACAAAGAGCTTGGGTTTAAAACAGGGTTGAAATAATGTCAAGCCGACTCTTAGTACCTTAGTTTATTTCTTCATTCATTTTTGAAAAATAAATTAAGCCGAGTACACTTTTCAAATTTGCTCAACTACTTTTGGTAAACTCGCTTCGTTTTAACTAGTCGGAGGAAGTTGCAACACCTAGTCGAAGACTTTCCTCTCTGCATGTGGTCTTGCCCACTAGAAGGAACTTCCTAGTGTTGTCCTGTTTCTAACTCTTGCTACCAGAGCGAACTTACTAAGTGCATTGAAATAAGTTGAACGAATTTTTAAGGAACTCCAGACGTTTATCTAACTCAAGTTGACCGTTCTTGATTTGATTAATCTGGTCAGAGATGGTAACATCACCTAGTCGAAGCCTTTCCTCTCTGCACGTGGTCCTGGCCACTAGAAGGAACTTCCTAGTGTCGACTCGTTCCTACTCTTTTGACCAGTGCAAGATAATCGTGATCGAAAAACTACAAGTTAGCTAAACCTCTCTTTTTTAAATAAATCCTTTTCACACTATTTACTCGGTTTATCTAAATAAACCAAGCAAATAGTCGGGGGCTAGGATAAAGTTATTAACTTTACTTTAATTCTTAGTCTTGCGCTTTTTTCTATTCATTATCTTATGAGTTACTAATTACTCGACAAGATGATTTTCGGAAGAAGGAAGGGATATATATATATATATATATATATATATATATATATATATATATATATATATATATATATATATATATATATATATATACAACATCAACAAAAATTATCTTTACAGACTCGGGACTTTGGTACAGACTACTTTGGCGAAGGAGATCTTATTTGCATATCCTCCGTGACTACATCGGCGATCGAATGCATTTTTTCATTAATCGATCCGCTTTTGCTTGAGTAGGGAAGTCGTTTATGACGGTTGCAGATATATCGGGGTCACGAGCTTTAAGTTTTGCTAAGACAAATCTTATTCCCTCTTTGACCGCATCCTTTATCTATTTGAATTGGTTAGTCTTCAGAGTAGTCACCAATTCCTGCAAAGTTCCGACTTGTTCGCCAATGGCACTCGAGTGAGCAGATATCATGTCTTCACGAGGAGTAATCCCCTCAGCATGAAGCCCACCGAGTACATTGTTCAGACATGAAACGTTGTCTTGAAGATTGATCTTCGAAGCCTTCATTTCCTCCTGATTGCGAGTCGAAGTCTCGTGGAGTCGTTTTATTTGCACTGCTTGTTTTGAAAAGAATAAGACTAGTTAGATAAAATGACCTCGAGAGGAAAACACAATCAATCGCAGGTAAAGATCTGCTTACCGACTAGTCGAGAATCTAACTTCTTGACTTCCTCAGCATGAGAGGCAGCGTCCTTTATATAGCGCTGCTCCCACGTTTGGACCTCTTGGTCTTTTTCTAAAAAGCAATGAGAATCAGAGAAAGAAAAGAAGGTCGTAAGCAGTCTTAAATTCAGCACTTACCGTTTAATCGTCCCTGCAACCTTTGGATTGCAGAGTTTGCCTCCTGAAGCTTATTCAGGAGGTTTTCATTCTTCTCACTTAGCTTTTTCTTCTCGGCTTTCTCATAGTCGAGAGAATCAGCTAAGGTCTTCTCGTCGCTCTTGAACCTACAAAGGGAAAGAGTAGACGTTAGCACAAAACAAGCGGTCGTAAGTTCTTCTACGACCAAGATCTAGTCATAAGTATTTCTACGACAATACCCTAGTCGTAAGTCCTCCTACGACCAGTACCTCGTCGTAAGTTCTTCTATGACAATACCCTAGTCATAAGTCCTCCTACGACCGGTGCCTAGTCGTAAGATCTTCTACGACAACCCCCGCAAGTACTCTGTAAGTGGTCAAAACATAAAAGGCTACAAAAAGCAGTTACTTACCACCTCTCTGCCTGCTCGCAGAGTATTGCTTTTTCCTGTCGCAGTTGGACAAGTTGCATGTTGTATTCAGCAACAGTGACAATTTGTTCCAATGCTTTCTGCATAAAGAAAGGCAGTGAGAAGCAAGAAAAGGCATATATGTAAATACCAAACTTCAGCTACTTACATTCATGGCTATCCGAGCAAACGAAGACACTTCCCTCATGGGGTTCCTCAGTTCATCAATCTCATCAACTCGGTTCCACCATACCCTTTCGAGACGCTCATCGTCCAAAACATCCACTCTGTTGGGAATGCCTTTAGGGTGAGGAACGCGATCACGAGATCTGAATGCACGAGGGCCCACAACAGTGGCAGGAGCGAAGAACCCAAAGGAATGGTCGAAGAGCTCGAACTCTTCTTCTCCTTCGGAGGTAGTGGCATCAGTAGCTTGACCTTGGAAGTCGGGAGGATCATTCACAGCGACTTCCTTCCCAGCATGGTGACTGAATATTTCACCCCTGGCCAGATGCCTCTGCCGCTACCATCTTCGCCTCTGGCTCTACGACCGCTCTAGTGTTCGTAGCCGCTTCAGCACCAACGGCATCTTCCACTACTCGGACGGTGGACGACCCTTCGACCACTGCCACTGTCATTCCCCCCGTCTGCCAGAGAAATAGCAGTGGGTTCCTTGACAGGAATGTCCTCGATGGTGAGAGGAGCTGGGCTAAGATCATAAAAAGGAAAACACGATTAGGTGGTAAAAAGTAAAAGGTAAATACTGTTCTTACACTTTTGTCTCTTTACATACCTTCGAGTGCCAGACTTGATCTTGAACTTGAAAAAAGCCTTCCCTAAGGAAGGTTTCTTTCACTTCTTCTCAACCACGTCTGGTCGAGACTCAAGTTGAGGAACAGCCACGACCACGACTAGTCGTGGGTCTTGATCGAGCACCATCGCTCTTGAGCCTCTTGGCTCTCTGGATGGTCGAGACTTGTCTCGACCACCTCAAGGGCAGCACTGCCCTCGACCACGGGCACTGCTGGTGCGACAGTCTCCTTTACAAAAGACATAAAACTCTTTCAGTTCTCCTTTTCTAGTCGCTTGATAAAGCTGTGAGAGGCAGAAACTGCGAATGTTTTATTGTCATAGTAGAAGGGTACCTTGGTCTTGGGGGCTTTGGGTTTGAATACCTCAGCTACTCCTGTCACGATTGCTTCCTCTACAACAGCTATTTCTACCGCAAGATTAGCAAAAGGTGCAGAAAAAGTAGCTGAGCTCGAACTTACGCCGTCCTTATCGACAACTTGCATGAGCCTCCTCCTCCTAGTCTGAGGAGCATCTGCTTGCTCGACAACAGAGCTCGAGCTTGCTCCTCCCTTGTTAGCAACTCGCACGAGCCGACGTTTCTTAGCTAGGGGAGAATCAAACTGCTCTATTGTAGCACCGACAACCATCAGTATGACTTCTTCATCGTTCCAACGGTTCTCCATGCCTACTTTCTTCAGAAATCAGAAAGAGAGATATTACAAAATAGTCGTAAGTTTTTCTACGACTATCCCTATGTCGTAAGCTTTTCTATGACAACCTCCTAGTCGTAAACTTTTCTACGACCAGAACCTGGTCATAAGCCTTTCTACGACTAGTGCTCAGTCGTAAGTTTTTCCACGACTACAAAGTCCTAAAGATGAAATCAGTTTTTGATTACCTTTTGGCACTCCACCTTGTCCTTTGGGACAGAATCGCCAGGATTTGAGGCGCCACCACATGGACTGGCGGTTTCTCACAAGTGAGCTTGACCCGAGCGTCAATCTCCTCTTGTGAGAGGTCTGTAGAGATAAGAAAACTTTCAATAAGCCAAATTCAAAATCAACAGAAAGAAGGCTGTGCTTGAAGTTTACTTACCCCCTTGTAGTCCCTTGTCAGATCTTTCAGCCCAGAGTACCTCCACATCTGATGGGCCCTCTTCTTTAGAGGGCTGATGCGGCGCATAATGAAATCCTTCACCATGAGCCATTCGGTAAGCCCCTCTTCTTTCAAGTCTGCAATGGCTTGAATAAAAGGGGCAATCCGACGGAGATCCTTGGGAGTCGAATCCCAGGAAGAAAACTTTTCGGCCGGCTTCGCGGCGAAGGAGAGGCTGTCCTCATTAGTAATCTCCCAATAGATCCACCTCTTCTTCCATCCTGGCCACGACGACTGGGTAAACATCTGAATACACTCCTTCGACTTCCTGTCGTGGAGCTTCAGACTGCAGCTACCGGCAAGTCCGCCCAGCCTGGTCATCCCATAGTAATACTGGAACAACTCCAGGTCGGACGGAATCCCCAGGTAGGCCTCACACAGGTACACGAATACACCCAACATGGTAATAGAGTTGGGAACAAGATTCACCAACTCCACTCCGAAGTGTTCGAGTACAAGAGTGAGGAAAGGGCGAGCGGGCAACCGAAGGACACACTCACAAAACGCCTGGAAGACTGGGATTTGCCCAATCTTCCCCGACGGCCAATGCTACCCTCCAGCTTCAATCCATTTCACAAATTTCTTATTTGGGATCTTTTCGGCGGCGACCAAAGCCTTGATTTTGGCCGCATCCATCTTCGATTCGACCCGTTGGGAAGCGGCTCTGGCCATTTCTCTCAAAAGTTGAAGATTTGGATTTGGAAAGATTGGAGAAGAAGGCTCGATTTCGTAGGCGTGGAGAACTCGAAAGCTTGAACAACGAGAGTGATTTGGGGGAAGGTAAAAGACCTTATTCTTACCCACGGTGAATATTTATAACCACACGCCTAAAGTTAAAAAGACATGGCTACCCAACGGTTGCCACCGCTTCGAAAACCGCTCCCGTGGATAGATTTGTGAGAGTCGATTCAGATTCTAAAATTTGTCTACTCGAGAAAACCGAGCTTGTCTTCACACCTCAAGCGAAATTACCTTCTTGCCAAGTCTACTTCTGGTCAAAAGTAACAACAATCGGAAAGATTTTGCTTCTGGCTACTACACTGCGACTACTGTGTGATCGTGGGCTCTCCTATGACCACCTTGTAAGTCGTAAGTCCCTCTACAACCTTCTTGACCAGGTCAATTTCTAGTCAAACAAAGCTCCAGTTGAAGAGTCTGTTCTTCGACCACCTCTCTACGACCATCTACTAGGTCGTAAGACCATCTACTACTCCTTTTCCAAGTAAGTTATTTTCACTTGAAGTTGGGGGGGGGGGCTAGATGACGAGGATATAATAATTCTCATTTAATCGTTTATCTATAATCCATATTATGGATAATAATGATGTTATATAACTCTTGAGTATACGCCTTAATAGTCATAAGGGAGAAGCTAGAGGTCATAAGGTCTTCTACGACCACTCCATAGTCATAAGCCTTCCTACGACTATCCCATGGTCGTAAGTCCTTCTACGACTATACCATGATCGTAAGTTCTGCTACGATCAGTCCGTAGTCGTAAGCTCTTCTACGACCACCATCTGGTCGCTAATCGATAAGGCTCACAAACATGTGGGCCTAAGTCGATCAGGGAATCTTCTGTACTGTATCCAAGGATATGAGCAATCAATTACGCTATTATTTTCTGGAATAATGGCCCGTTTTAAACTCTCTGTTATGATGATAATTGCCTGGCGACATGGGAATGTTACTACTCCCACAATAATCTCCAGTAACGGCTCCACGATATGGAAACATTAAGGTGGCCTTTTAACTGGAGATACAATGGCGCACTCCAAGGACTATATAAGAGGCAGAATCATCAGGACATGAAGGGGAGAGAGGGAGACAGAAAGCAATTAGAAGCACAACACTCTAGTCTTTGACTCCATCTTATAATCCAGCATACTCAATACATACACACAGGAGTAGGGTTGTTATTCTCCCAGGAGAAGGCCCGAACCTGTATAAAAATCCTTGTGTCTTCATCTTTGTGTGATTTTGAGCCTAGAGGAACTCCCAAATCAAACAATCTTTACGTAAGTTCAGTTCTAAAACACTGACAATGTCCTTGTCCAACGGCCAATGCTGAAATTCAGCACTCGACCACTTCACCAAAGATCTGGAGTGGGTCTTCTTAGCAGCAACCAGAGCACTCATCTTCGCCACATCCATCTCTGATTTCTTGTCAGGACCTGAATGTGCAAATTCGGACCCTCTATGTATTCTGAACTAGTCCCATGATCAGTAGCTAGCTCACATAGTGACAACATTGATGAAAATCATATCCATACAACGAAATACCTAAGAAATAAGCAAATTATTATTAAATAGTAGCTGCGGACCTTATGGTCAAAGTTTACATAGTGTAACGTCCCGTTTATTCTAGAGTTCTTACCAGCTTTCAAAATCAAAGGAACCATTTGGTTTAATTGCCTGTTCAAGCTTAACTTGGTATTTTGGAAGTTGGAGAGTTTAACTTGACCTAACCAAACCTGAACTAAGTCCCTTGTTGGTGTTCTCGGTTGGTTGGGGTTTCTTGTTGCTCCTTGGTGTTCCTTGGTTTGGTTTTCTCCTAAGCTTCTCTGTGTGCCTCTTGGTTTAACCTCTCTTTAAACCTCCTTTGTTGGTTTGAATCTCTTTGAGATTAAAACCTTCCTCCCCATTTAAATCTCATTCTTTGTCTAGACCTTCCCTTGTCTTGGACCTCCTGCCGTGGAGCCAGCTCGGGTTTGTGTTTCAAAACCCCTTTGATTTCTCAAAGCCATGTTTGGCTTTGTTTCCCTTCCTCTGGACCTCCCTCAAGGATGGTTCAGTTCGGGTTGCAGTGTTACCACCATCCCTCTAGCGGTCGTTCCGCCTGCTCAAGTCGCGGCACTTAACTTTGGTTTTACCGTCTCCGTTTCGGTACTTTCGACCTCCGGTCGTACCGCTTTGGAAGTGCCGGAACTACCACCTTTGGTAAGACCTCCTTTGAGCCTTTTGGCACCTCCCTTGCTCGTTGGACCTCCTCAGAGTCCAAAGGACCTCCCTTGACTCCTTGAAGACCTCCTTGGTGTCCTTGCGGACCTACCGCTGTTGTTTTACGGTTGTACCGCTAAAGTTTAGCTTTTCTTTGCCTCAGGACCGTTGATGCTTTTGGACGGCCCGATCTTGAAGGTGCATTCAGACGGTCCGAACGTTCCACCCCCTTAAGAGCCACCCGATTTGTATCGGACGGCTCTAATTCGTTGTGACCTTCGCTCGGTCCGAACGGCCCCTTTTGCTTGGCCCCGTTCGATCTTGATCTAATGGCCCTAGCTTTTTTCGCGTATCCTTGTTTCCGCGGATCTCTCCTTTGCTTTGAGCTTGACCGTTGGGATCTCATTTGAGAGAATCCAACCCTCAGGACCTCTTTGTGACCTTGGGACCTCTCCGTACTCCTTTGGACCTCTCTGTGTCCTTAGGACTTCCTCAGGTCGGACCTATCGTTCGAGCATGGTATTCGTCACTTAGAAACCCCTTGATTAGATCTTGACCGTAGGACCTCCCTCTTGGAGATCTAACTGTCAGGACCTCCTTACCCTTTGATCTTGACCGTAGGACCTCCCTCTTGGAGATCTAACCGTTTGGACCTCCCCCTTGCCTTTGATCTTAACCGTTTAGGATCTCCTTTTGAGAATCTAAGCCGTTAAGACCTCTCCTTGGTTTGTCTCAGCCGTCAAGGCCCTTCCCAGCTTGCGGTTGTACCGCACCTTAAACCCGAAACTACCGTTGTCCGGTCATACCTCTTTTTGAACGCGGTATTACCGCCGCTGGCGATGTTGTGTCCATCCTTCGCTCCTCTTCGAGCCTTTGGACCTCCTGTCCAGGACCTCTTTGTATCTTTGGACCTCCTGTCCAGGACCTCCTCTTTGAGTCTTTGGACCCTTTGTCTAAGACCTCCTAGTGCCTTTGGACCTCCTGTCTACAGGACCTCTCCAGTGGTCTTTTTGCAAAGCCAATTTGTGTGGTGAGGACCACCACCTTGGCGGGTCGTGCACCTCTTTGACTGGCCCCACTTGCCTGCTGCACTCACCACATGTTGTTCCTACCGCCTTGAAACTTTGGGCACATTTAATGTATGTCGGATCACATTAAATGCAGTCACTTCTAGGGTACCTTGTTTATTTCTTTTTAGGACATGCTCTGTCCTAGCCTTGTCCAGGCCACCTCCGATCATTGACATGTTTTGAGCAGCCCTCTCTGCGCCTTTACCAACCCTGGCTGTAAATAGCCTGGGCAACCCCTCCTTTGTCACCTTTGGCTCATTTCTAACTTCTTTGCCTGGGTTTCTATGTGCTCAAGTCCTTCCTGGAGCTCTTTGAAGCCGAGTTGTGCTTCCAGTTTATTGGCTTCTTTTGGTTGTAATTTTGTTTAGGTTCTTTTGAGTCTTTGAGTTCTTTTGCCTTGTGCCGGTTGCTTATTTCGGTTCTTTGCGGTTGTGTAGATTTCGAACTTGAGGAGTATTTGGACCCGGCAGTTTCAACCGAAGGACCCGCACTGCTTGACGAAGGCAAGTCACAGCCCTTGATCATGTTGAGCCTAGTCTTCTAAATATATTTTTTTGTTTCACTCTATCTTGCATGGCTAATTTTATATGAAAATGTTTGGGCAGTAGCTACTGTTCCTTACTTGATATTATGCCTCCTTTGGACTTGTTGCTGGACATATTGACATATTTCCTTCGGAAACTCTAGGTTGGGTATTCTAGTTGACATATTTTGGTATTGCCAACACGGGACCGTAAGTTTATGCTTAGATCCGTGGGTTTTGAGAATCATGCTTCATCAATTAATAATTTTGACTAATGATCTATGGAACCTGTGGTCGGTGCCACTGTTAAGCAACTATGGCAGGATGCCGTATGTTGTGTTGACTCTGGTGTGAGACCACTTTGTTTAAAGACTTGTGTGCCAAGGCTGGGTGGTCTTTTGGCAGGGTTAATCACCAAATTGGTTTTGCTTGGGCAAGAAGGCAGGGAGTGAGAAGTGGGTGCTTTGCACATGGGGTTGTGGAAGTCTTGCTTGAGCACAATTAAGGACTTAACTTTGTGTCTGTGAATTCGGGTAACCCGTGCAACCACAAGGTCATTTTATGGGGATGGCCTGGGCCGGATAATTGGCAATGAGATGGCTTGGTGCTGTTGTGGTTGAGCAAGCTTTATTGCAACGGCACAAGAGGGGGCACGAATCCAGTGGCATTTGTAACCCATCCAGAAGCAAAACCTTAGCGGGCAGCTCCGAGCCAAATCAAAGCTTTGTAAAGGCCTTGTCACGCTCTCTAGACTACTCACCATCGGAAGTGAGCAAGGGTCTTTCCGGAACCCATCCCGCTAGAGAGATCGTGGATTGTGGGTAAAGTTGTACACCTCTGCAGAGCGTAGAATCTATTCGAATAGCTAAGTCCTTGGTTATGGACATCTCCCGGAGAAGTGGTGCAAGGGGTAGCTTTTGTGAAATTTGTGCCCCCTGGGCACTTCTGCGAGAGGCTGTGGTCTTGCCTCGAAGAGACCTTGGCCGGCTTTAGAGGGGCCATGGCTGGCTTGAGACGTAGTCCAGGGGATGGGTTCACGCTCTAGAGTTGGTGCTCTAGAGAGGTTTTGGGAGAGGTCCTGGCTGTGGGTGCAACCAGACCTCCCCCAAGTGGTTTGGATGTGAGTTGGTGCTCACTCCCCTCTTTTCAAACAAAAGTATGTATGTATTATTGTTTTAACTTGCTGCCTTTCAATCTATTATATTATTTACTGTCAAATATTGCTTTGTGCAACTAACCATACAGCTCTCCATTGGTAAGCCATTGCATGATTATTAACTGCATAATGTTCCTCTGTGATTTGCTGAGTACATTCAAAGTACTCATGGCTCTAAGCCCTATGTCAAAGCAGTGTATGAAGATGTAATATCCCATTTTATTAAATGAGTATTTAATGAATTAGAAAATGATTAATAATTTGAATTTATAAAGAAAAATGAAGGAAATAGATATGGGCCTTCGGCCCATAACCAAGAGGTGGGCTGACCACCAACAAAAGAAGAAGGGAGAGGGGAAAACCCTAAGGGGCTACTGTAGCACGACATGCTACAGTACCACCGCCATTGCTACAGTGTTTCCGTGAATAGTAGCCTCCCATCCTCTTCATTCCCCTTGCACCACCATCTCCCCCCCAAAAACCGAGCTCACCTCGCTGCCATCTCCGGTGCTAACCACTTGGGTTGTTCGGCCAAAGGAAGAGAGAATAGAGGGAAGAGGTAGGTTCGCGGGCTGCGCATGATCTTCAGCAGCTCACCTCGGGTAAACCTCGTTCCCCTTTGTTTAGATGTTCAATTAGTCGTTCTAGCAATGTCGGTATTTAGGGCTACTCAGGACAGATTAGAGGAGATCGAGGTTTTGATATGTTTTAAGGCGGAATTAGATCTGGACGTCTCTTAGAGTATTGTAGAGGACGTCGCCATCTTTCCGTGAAGTGCTAGAACACGTAATTTGAACCCCTGTAGCAGAAGTTATGATTTATTTAGTGTCGCTGTTCTGCTAATCTGTCAGCATTCTGACAGTTTGTAGAAAACTGGGATAAAACATTAGTTAAAGAAGAAATTAGAGGATATCGTTATAACAAAAAATGTAGGTAATTTCTATACCTTTCCAGAAAGCTAAAGAACGCAAGATTTGGATACTCGTAGCAAAAGTTATGGTGGTTTTAGTGCTCTGTCCAGAGAGCCCAACGTGAAATTGATGTTTTATTAACTGGCCTGGTAGGGGTATTATTTGGCAGATTTAGTGAGGTTCACCAACTAGACTTAGTTGGATAATTTAATTAGCTTTCCAGAAAGTCTAAGAACATCTTATTTGGACTCCTGTACCAATAGATATGGATTTTTGAATTTGACTGTCCACCGAGGGGACAGATCGACGTTTAGGAATTTGGGACGGGATCGAGTTAGATGTTTTTGCGTGTTCGTGGTTGTTGTTATTAGTTGTTTTGGTCTGCTGCTGTGTCTTAGCATGCGTTATAATTATTATTCAGGTGGTGGACTGGTACTGGGGACAGCACCTTCTGCACATCCCTCGTTCTCTCGCTGTTAAGGCAAGTATAGTGATGGATATAAAAGATATTATTGAATGGCATTGTTTGATAGACACTAGTAGTATTTGTGCTATTCATGATTGTTATGATGGTATGTTTGGTAATGTTCATGGTGTCTTGTGAAATGAGTTATGTATTATCCATGGATGTTTGAATGCTATGAAGTTGATGATTGAGCAATTGTAGTATGAATAGGTTATTCATATGTAATGTTGCTGCGGATGCATGTTTCTATTAATGTGAAATTTCATACATATGCATCATGATGGCATATTGAAGCTTGGTCATGAGATGACTAGGCCATTGTTGAGGTCCCCATCATGATTATGACGGGCTAAAGGTCCCTATGCTTGAAGAGCATGGGCTTAGGTCCCCATACATGCAGAGTATGGGCATTGGTCCCTGTACCAGAGGGTACAGGCATGGGTGTGCATCGACGGATGCACACTTTGCATTACTGGTAAAATGCACAAAGGAAAGATAAGGAAAAGATCATGTTGAGCATATTGCATAGCATGCGTGTGAAAAGTGAATGATATATGGTTTTGTGAAGTATAGTTGATGAGTTACATGCTTGTATGTTGTTGATGCCATTTAATTATACTTGCTGAGTCATTAGACTCACCCTTGCTTTGTTGTGTTTTAGGTGCCACAGGCAAGAACGGCATGCATGGGAGGGAGTAGTTTTGTTGGAATGCACTCACTGCCTTTCATCCTAAAGAAAGAGTGGCATTTAGTTCATACTTTATAAATAGGCAAACCGATTGAGATTCATTCATAACTTTGGTTGAATGCTTTGACTTATTTGTAATAATGAGATTAGCGAATTTGGATTATGCTTATTATTGTTTTATCAGAATAGACTATCTTGCATGCTTGGATGAATTTGGATATTGAATTATTGTTAATGTTATATTTAATTGCTGAAACCTCGGTATAGTTAACTATACAAAGGAGGTTCTACTGAAAAATTTGGTAAGTGGTCTTAGTTTAGTTTTGTTTAATTTAATTTTAGTAGCATTTCAGGCCTTTGTCAAGCTGGGGTGTTACAGTTGGTATCAGAGCGGGCTGTAGGTCCGTGGTGAATAGATTAATTAAAATTTGCTGGTGTCTATTCAACTTAAAAATTTGACACACTAGTGCACAGTAGGATGGGAATGGGCAAAGCATTGCATTTACGTTTCCGCTATATCATATTGATGATTGCTGATATGAATTGAGTATGATTGCTCATTAATTTATTATATGACTACTACGTGTGGGGATAGCCCATGATGAAGGGTTGAGGTTGTGGTTGTGGCCCTGGGCTTTACCAGGTTACACCACCGTTCATGGTATAGGAATAGTGAAGTGCTTATCTCAGATATCTTAGTACAGACATTGATAGTGAGTAACTTTAGGAAAGAGTAGTTCCCTTCCTTGAATTTGAATTTGGTCAACTCTTGTCCAGTTGTGACTAATGAATTTCTCTTAGGTTATTAGTTATTGCGGTTGATGGGTTGCTTTGAGAAAGGTTGGTGTGTTTCGATTGGCTTAATTTGTCCCGTAAAGCAATCATTGTTTTTCCAACTGATGAGTTATTCTGGCGGCGGGTGAACTTTGTTGATTGTCAAGTTTGACCTTTATAGTGGAGTTTTGTCTTTCTCATTGGAAAACCACGACCCACTTATTCGAGTGATGTTTTTGGTTAATGAAAGCTTCCTTTTGCAAGTCCTTTAGTATGTGGAGGCTTTGACTCAATGTATCTCTATTGGGTATTTTGAGTGTTGAATATTAATGGTTCTCCTTTATGGAAGAAGATGTTAAACCCTTTAGCGATGTTTTGTCTTGGTTAAGTGAGAGGTTATAATCAAAGCAATTAATGGATATGAGATGGGTTATCAGGTTAGGTCTGCGGTGTGTGCATGATCGGTCTTAACTAAGATCCTTGAAAGGAAAGTTGATTAATTTGAAAGTGTCTTGTAGTAGTTCTTGATAAGCTGTGATTAAGAGTATGGCTATACCTAATTGTAATCAATAGAGTTAATAAGAGGTGTGGAACATTGATGAATTGAGTTGATCATTAAGAATGATACATTTGGTAAACTTCTTTGGTAAATTGGATTAACGGGTCTCAATGAATTAATCTAACCGTTTGGGATGGTTAGGTTCAAAAGGAGTTAGATTATTGTCTTAGTGGATATTAATCTTAGAGTAACCTTTTGTGGATACTTAGTGATGATATGTAATTGCTAGGTGCAATTATTGTCTATTAAAGTTTGGTGTTGAGCATCACTAAGAGATAAACTGAAGGGATTTGATGGATGAACAATGTTTACGTGATGGTAGAACGATCGGATAATAGTATGTTTTTAATGAAAGGGTTTTGGAATAACCTTTTATATTGTGTAGTCGGTTCCATCTAAAATAAAGTGGTTGTTATAGTGAGGTTGTAAGAATTTGGTATGCACTCAATTGAGGATGAGATGATAAGATGGTACGTAACATTGTAGTAAGCCTTTGGGGACTCGTTAAAGTAAGAGTTGTCGATAACGAACCTTGTTAAGAGTGAATTATTCTTGATGTTAGTTATAAGTTCTACAAGAGATCGTGACGCGTTGGAGTGGTAATGATTCTTCTAGAGAGAAAGTGAGTTGATTGCTTTTTGCAATACCGGTTAAATAAAATATTTGGAGTTTTGCATTCGTGATCTTTTGGGAGTTCATGATTTATATAGTAGATGAAATTAACTTGAACCAAGTGTCATAATCGAAGGTTCTATTGGTTCTTGAGTGATTCATGTGATTTGATCTTAAAAGCTCTCTTGGGTTTGAGTTGGCAAAGTGATGTGGTAATCAAAGAAAATTGTTTTCTTTGTTGAAAGAAAGAGTGTAGTAAAAGTATTTAAGGTTGGAGTTAAGTTTTGTAACTTGCAACTTATTGAAGTGCACTTAACTTTTCTGTTTTGCCGCACAAGAGTTTCTCGGGTTTCGAAAGAAATGCTTTATTCGTATTGGCTGAGGTTTGATATTCCTTCTTGTGGGACAAGTGCACTCAACTGTGGACTCGTATTTTGCTTTCCAAGATCATTACAATTTGATTGTTTTTCTTGGTCTCGTGCTCACTCCAAGGAGCAACGTTTTCTTGTGTTGAAACCTGTATTTGCTTGTTTCTTCGTTTTGAGAAAGGCATTAACCAACTTGTGTTGCCAAGTTTTATAAAGTGTAATTTAGCGACTGGCTGGTGGTGGACAAGTAAATGGTACTGGTGAGATTTTGGGAACCAATCTATTTGAGGAATAGTAGAAGGTGATCTGGTTTTGACCCATAATCTTGGAGAGAATTCTATTTAAATGGAAGGTTTGTCGTTGGAATACAATTGATTCGTGTTATAACTAGTGGAACCTATGGCGAATTATAATCCAAGAACCTTTGTCCATGTCGGAATGATGGGATTATCGAAAGTATGGAATCTTGATAAATTTATTAGAGTATCGCGATTGGGTAATTAACTTTGTCAGGTTGTGTAGGTGATATATGATTGTGTGGTTTAATGAAATTAGCAAAGTAATCTAATCATTATGACAATTAAAGAGACAACAGAGACTGTGGAGTTGTTGTCAAGTATGACTTGGCCTCAGTGAGTAACCCTATGGGAGTTGGATTATCACTAAGGATAAGTTGGCCAAGAATATATTTATTTATTGACGTTAGTGATTGAGTATGTTTGAATCTTGGTCAATCAGTTAGGATATTGCGATTGGGTATATTACGGTTGTGTAACTGGATTGGATTGGTGTGGATTATAGAAGGTTTAAGATTGGTGAAAAAAAATCGTCTTGGGCGGTTACTTGATTAGTGATGAATGTTGATATTAATGACTAAAGTTATTGTTGAGCTGTGTGAAATTTTAGTAAGCGAATTTGAGTATTTCCTATCAATTATACCCGAAATTCATGGTAGAAGACTTGGAGGTTGAGGTTGGGCATTGCATTTTTATGCTAGCACCTTGGAGACCCAATATTATGTGTAGAGGTAGGTGAACAGAAGAGAATTTTGAATAGTGTGTTGATCTTTGATAGAATACTTTGGGTAAAGTAAATGAGTATGTGTGTTGAGAATTTGAAGTTAATTATCTTTAACAGAATGAGATGATGTGGTTGTGGGTGAAAAATCTTTATTGAGGTGTTAGAAACCATTTGTCAAAAGAATTCCTTTGGTATAGGAGTGGATTAGAGAATCTTTTTGTGGATTAGTAAAGTCTCTCTACACAAGTATGGTTGTTCTTTCAGTTTGAGGATCGTTTTGGGATTGTCGGTTAAGAGGAAGGAGTTAGTGTGATAACTCTTGACACCCATGATTTGGGAAAGGGTTTATTTCTTAAAAGAACATCTGAAAAAAAATGTTATCTCGAGTAGAGAAGTGCTCCATTGGTTTTTGTTTGAGTTGGATTTTTATGATGGAGATCATGTACAATTTGAGTTGACTTATATTGACAAGGTGGTTCTGTCCGGTTTAGGAAAATAAATGAAGTATTTGATGTGGTTATTCGAGGGAATTCTCTTTTGGCTTATATGGTGTTTAGTTGCAAACTACGAGTTGGGAGGATGGAAGGTTTTCATGAAGAATCTCTGATTTTGGATTTGAGTGTTCTGGAGGAAAGTTGGAAATGCATTGTGAATCCTTTGTTTTGAGTTGAATCTGATTATTAAAGTTTGATTAAAATAAGTTGTATTATGCGCGTCCTTAATGGAGGATTTCCTTGTTATGATAAAGAGAATCGATAGAGATAGAACAAGTGTTCCATATGTTTACGTGCAAGATATGTGGTTTGGTCCCAAAGAGATAGATAGCCCAAGGTACTTTGGTTTGTTTTCGACAATTGCGGGAATTAGGATGTTAGCATATCGCTAGGACCGTCTCGAGTCTATACGCGGAGTACACAACATCTTGTACGTTCCAATGCTGAGTGAGTACTTGAGAGATTCAGAGTTTGAGGATTTGGTAGAGTTGTTGACCAACGAGTAAGACCTTACCTTCAAGTTCCGTCTAGTGCATGTACTGGAGGATTCGAAAAAAGGTGTTAAGGCATAAGACTTTGAAGTATGTCAAAGTTTTGTGGTCTCATCAAACCGAGCAGTAGGCAACTTAGGAGTTGGAGTCGCACATGCGTGAAAGGTATCTAGAGTTGTTCACAACGGATATGTGTTAATTGTTGTTGATTTCGGATTTTGGTTGTTCTTGAGAAAAATGATTTGAGAGTAGAATTCGGGTCTAATTCTTTTAAGGGGGTAGAATGTAATATCCCATTTTATTAAATGAGTATTTAATGAATTAGAAAATGATTAATAATTTGAATTTATAAAGAAAAATGAAGGAAATAGATATGGGCCTTCGGCCCATAACCAAGAGGTGGGTTGACCACCAACAAAAGAAGAAGGGAGAGGGGAAAACCCTAAGGGGGTTACTGTAGCACGATGTGCTACAGTATCACCATCATTGCTACAGTGTTTCATTCCCCTTGCGGCACCATCCCCCAAAAAAGCGAGCTCACCTCGCTGCCATCTCCGGTGCTAACCACTTGGGTTGTTCGGCCAAAGGAAGAGAATAGAGGGAAGAGGTAGGTTCGCGGGCTGCGCGTGATCTTCAGCAGCTCACCTCGGGTAAACCTCGTTCCCCTTTGTTTAGATGTTCAATTAGTCGTTCTAGCAATGTCGGTATTTAGGGCTACTCAGGACAGATTAGAGGAGATCGAGGTTTTGATATGTTTTAACGTGGAATTAGATCTGGATGTCTCTTAGAGTATTGTAGAGGACGTCACCATCTTTCCGTGAAGTGCTAGAACACGTAATTTGGATCCCTGTAGCAGAAGTTATGATTTATTTAGTGTCGCTGTTCTACTAATCTGTCAGTATTCTGACAGTCTGTAGAAAACTGGGTTAAAACATTAGTTAAAGAAGAAATTAGAGGATCTCGTCATAACAAAAAATGTAGGTAATTTCTATACCTTTCCAGAAAGCTAAAGAACGCAAGATTTGGATACTCGTAGCAAAAGTTATGGTTGTTTTAGTGCTCTGTCCAGAGAGCCCAACGTGAAATTAATGTTTTATTAACTGGCCTGGTAGGGGTATAATTTGACCGATTTAGTGAGGCTCACCAACTAGACTTAGTTGGAGAATTTAATTACCTTTCCAGAAAGTCTAAGAACATCTTATTTGGACTCCTGTACCAATAGATATGGATTTTTGAATTTGACTGTCCACCGAGGGGACAGATCGATGTTTAGGAATTTGGGACGGGATCGAGTTAGATGTTTTTGCGTGTTCGTGGTTGTTGTTATTAGTTGTTTTGGTCCGCTGCTGTGTCTTAGCATGCGTTATAATTATTATTCAGGTGGTGGACTGGTACCGGGGACAGCACCTTCTGCACATCCCTCGTTCTCTCGCTGTTAAGGCAAGTATAGTGATGGATATAAAAGATATTATTGAATGGTAAAAGATATTATTGAATGGCATTGTTTGATAGACACTAGTAGTATTTGTGCTATTCATGATTGTTATGATGGTATGTTTGGTAATGTTCATGGTGTCTTGTGAAATGAGTTTTGTATTATCCATGGATGTTTGAATGCTATGAAGTTGATGATTGAGCAATTGTAGTATGAATAGGTTATTCATATGTAATGTTGCTGCGGATGCATGTTTCTATTAATGTGAAATTTCATACATATGCATCATGATGGCATATTGAAGCTTGGTCATGAGATGACTAGGCCATTGTTGAGGTCCCCGTCATGATTATGACGGGCTAAAGGTCCCCATGCTTGAAGAGCATGGGCTTAGGTCCCCATACACGCAGAGTATGGGCATTGAGTCCTGTGCTGGAGGGTACAGCAGGCATGGGTGTGCATCGACGGATGCGCACTTTGCATTACCGGTAAAATGCACAAAGGAAAGATAAGGAAAAGATCATGTTGAGCATATTGCATAGCATGCGTGTGAAAAGTGAATGATATATGGTTTTGTGAAGTATAGTTGATGAGTTACATGCTTGTATGTTGTTGATGCCATTTAATTATACTTGCGAAGTCATTAGACTCACCCTTGCTTTGTTGTGTTTTAGGTGCCACAGCAAGAACGGCATGCATGGGAGGGAGTAGTTTTGTTGGAATGCACTCAACGCCTTTCATCCTAAAGAAAGAGTGGCATTTAGTTCATACTTTATAAATAAGCAAACCGATTGAGATTCATTCATAACTTTGGTTGAATGCTTTGGCTTATTTGTAATAATGAGATTAGCGAATTTGGATTATGCTTATTATTGTTTTATCAGAATAGACTATCTTGCATGCTTGGATGAATTTGGATATTGAGTTATTGTTAATGTTATATTTAATTGCTAAAACCTCGGTATAGTTAACTATACAAAGGAGGTTCTGCTGAAAAATTTGGTAAGTGGTCTTAGTTTAGTTTTGTTTAATTTAATTTTAGTAGCATTTCAGGCCTTTGTCAAGCTGGGGTGTTACAGAAGATGACCAAGTGCAAGGAAGCTCAGACCTCTTTGAAGAGGATTTCTCTGATGATCCCGCTGCCCAGGACGTCATCCACTCGACAGCTTGTGGGCTTGCCGGTTGGCGTCTTTGCGTTTTGGTGTTTCCGGTTGCTAGGTTCTTTTGTTGTCGGTTTGTAGCCCAAGTGGCAAACTCTCTGTAAACAAGCTTGGACCATAAGGTCTTGTTTAATACTAAGTTTAATTTGTCTGCTTCATCTTTTGTCCTGACCTTGTGGTTGTGATTGTACCGAAGTGATTCTGTGCGAGCTAGCATCTAGTATCCTGGGACTAGCTCAGTGTGCACTGGGCCAAGACCTCCAGGAGGTCTTGTGATCTCCAGGGAGGTCCTGGCGGACCTCCTCTCGGACTTGCCGCGCGGTCCTTCCGGACCGCGGTACTACCGGAATCTCTGGGCGGTCATTCCGGACCACCCTGAGTCTCTGGCAGTGCTTGCTCGGCTTAGCCAGCGGTACTACCGCTCTTTCGTGCGGTAGTACCGGTTGTGGCAGGGTGCTACCGCTACCCTTGTCACGGTAGTACCAGTTGCAAAAAAAAAAATGGTCCTCCTGGACTCCCCACTTAACCTGAGAAGAGGTCCTCACACATAGTTTGCCACGCAGGGCTTAAAAGACAAATAGAACTCTTGCAGCGGAAATAAGATAACTTGTGGTAGCCTTCCGACATGCCCACAGGCAATCGAGTGGGGAGCGCATCCTAGTTCGCATAGTCAACAAAGTACTCCTTCTCGTAGAATCTCTGGATTCCCAGATTCTTCCTCAACAACTGATCAACAATGGCATAAAGTCGTAAGTACATAAATTAATCAGCAAGTTGTAGGGAATAGCATGCATTCAATATTCATGGAAGGCTTAAATAAAGAATAGCTGTATGGTTATTTTGCATAAAGCAATATTGACAGCAAATACAGTAAATATATTAAAAAGCATAACTGAAAAGATTATATAAATAAAGTAAACAATTGCTTTGAAACAACTAGTGTACTACATGTTCACTTCCCAACCAACAACCAGTGAACTACCCGTTCACTTCCCATCCATTACACCATCCAAAGTTTTATAAAAACTCTATACTATCGAACCCGGGATTAAAGGATCCTAGTTTCTCTGTGTTTACAACCCTAGTCCAGGAACAGCTAGTGTACACAGTTCACAAGTATGGTAACAAGTCCACATCACGCATTTTATTCATAATATCAGAGTATTTTATTACAAAAGGGTACTTGGCCTAAAGAAAATTACAGTGGAAAGCAAAAGATAGTAGTAGGCCAAACGATACGCCACAGGCAATCGTCTGGGGGCGCAGCCTAGCCGTCCAAGTCCTCCTCGTCCATGAAGTACTCCTCCTCTGAGATTATTTGCAATAAGCAAGGATGAGCACTACTACCGTGCTCACAAGTTACACCCAAATAACAGAATATAATGTATGCAAGGATTACAAAGGAAGGCTTATAGGGTTCATTTCGTATAAAGCCATGTTTCTTTCAAATATTTATACTAAGTTCCAAAGCAGTTATTCTATAACTAAAATTCATTTTATAAATTCTTCAGTTTTATAGTAGGATAACCTCCATGTGAAATATGGTGATGGATACCCTCCTGTCACAAGGCTAACCACCCCATTCCCCAATTGATAAACCAGTTGTGTCAAATCCATTTTTGAAATCAAAACCAAAGTCTAACTTTGAGTGGTAAATGCTAAACATGTCCATAATCGTGGACACGGCTATTTGAATAGGTTTACACTTTGCAGAGGTTGTACAGCTTTACCCACAAGAGATATTTTGCTTTTGATGTCGGCCAATACACGCTTCCTAAGTCGTGCGACAAAGCAATTATCACAAGGCTGTTACAATGCTCTACCCTAAAGTATTTATGCCCGCTAAGGTTTCACTTCCATTGGACTATCCATCCTTCGGAAGCCCCCTCTTACGCCAGGTGGGAATACTGTCTAACCAACACCCACACAACACATGGCACAAATAACAGTAGAGTATTGCAAATTATTAGGCCTAGTCCTGCCCATACAGGACATGTGGTAGTACAGTGGAGTTTAGGAAAGGCGGCTCTCAGGCCGGTCCTTAAACAACTTGGGCAACATGCCAAAACCCTGGACTTGATCCTGTGCATAAACCTGCACCAGCCTGACATCCATTTTGCCCAAGTTTAAACCAACTTTTGATTTTATTTTGTTTTCAAAATCATTTCTGACGAGGATCTAATAATCCTCATTTTATCTTTTATCTATAATTCTTATTATAAGTAAATATGATGTCATATGGTCCCTGGGTATACCCCTTAATTTTATAAGTCTTGCAAGTTCTTCTACGACCACCCCCATAGTCGTAAGTCTTGCAACGACTACCTTATAGTCGTAAGTCTTGCTACGACTACCTTATGGTCCTAAGTTCTTCTACGACCAGGTCAGCTACGACCACCTTATGATCAATAAAACCTACAGGCAAGTGGGTCCAATTGATTAAGGAATCTAAACAGTCAATATGCGTTGTTATTATGCGAAATAATAACACATAATACCCCGTTATCTCTGACTAATAACTGCTAGGCGGCGTGAAGGAGTTACCAGCCCGATGATTACTGCAAACGCGTCGCCACTTTCGATTTGATGAGGCGCTCTTCGCGAGGGAAAACGGCTATTTCTTCACAACTATACTAGTTCAATGCCCGTGCGTTGCTACGGATTAAAAACAACATATGATAAACTCTAGATGTTTAGAACCACAAACATTTTGCATTTCAACTCAACAGTTTTTGTCTCAACATTATATTTCCGTTACATTCAATGTCTGTGCATTGCTATCAATAAAAAGAATCATATTACCCCACCAAGCAGCCATCCATGGGCTTAGTCGACATGTCACCGTCAGGAGCTCTATTACAGTGCGTGTTGCACCTCTGTTGTGATTCCCAAATTGTGTCGCATCCTTGACCCCTGCACCCCGCCCGCTTGCATCGCCATTCTTATGTCGCTCCCCTCAGCCAAATCAGTCTTGCTGGATCCATATCTTTGTGATCAAACACCATAATACTATAGTTGCTCCACAATATCTAGGTTATAGCTGCAAGTTGGAAAAACAGGATTTACATAACAAAATTTTGTATTTAAATTTGTTATGCAAATAACCATGATAGCCATGAATTGAATACGATAATATGCTCAAGGAACAAGCCTAATTAATCTATGGTATCGATATTAATATCCACATTAACATCTCCATTCAGCAGGTGGCAACATCTGAGTTGCTCCTCAGTGAATTAGAAATTTTCAGAAAGAAGATATTCCACTACATTATTGCCGAATATCAACCATCATTACTGGCTAGTATGTTTCCCAGGTTGCCCACATGTTGCTCATCGTCAAATGGTGCTCCATGGGACTTATTATGAGGATTAAAATGGGTCCTATTAAGCGAAGATATTTCATTAGCACAACATAAAATTTGCACATACCTGACTTTTCCTTGTTTAGAACTTAATCATGATCTTTAGAACATGGTATTTGCAAGAAGTACAAGGTCCCTTGATCAAGTTCTATATGTAGATAGCTTAAATAAAAAAAAGATAAGATGCTCATTTAAAAAAAGCAAGGCACTACATAAAGAAGGCGACTCTGAGATCAAGAGTCAAAATGCATTGAAAAAATAATCTCCAAAGAACATACTCACTGCCCCATCTGTTAGGACTCTAGTAGACTAATATGATGAGGATAGTAGCCAGTAGTCCAATATGATAATTAGAAGATGTTTCAAAAAAGCAAATGATTATTAGAAGGAATAGACAATTCCACATTGAAAATTATTTCCCAGCCAACATTGAACTTGCACTATGCTCTGCAAGTTTATCGCCAAGATTAGGTAAAGTGATTGTTGCCTGTTCCACAACGATTCTTTGAAGTAGTTCCATTTGTCGTCATAGGTTTAGCTTTCCATTGGCAAGACAAAAGCGTCGTCAGACCATTGTTGGGGGCATAGCAATTTATGTAGTACCCACATATCTATAGAACCAAAAATTACGCACATGGCACTTGTCTACCAACTAAACCTGCTGTTTTGGCCATTCCTCATTTGTTAACGAAATTATAATACCAGGACATCCATTCCTCGTATGTGTGTTTGGATCAGTAGACAGATGAGCTTTATTTCCTAGTACCGGACAGTCATCCCAACTATGTTCGCTAATCAACTCAACTTAAAAGGTGTACAAAAAAGAAACACTTGAAAGAACTGCACCACCAATGTCACTGAATACACTGAAGATGATGATACTATTTCGAAATATACAAGCATTTAATGAATGGGAAATAGATGAAAGTTGATGATATCACCATTGCCGAGAAAGATCACGATTGTCCAGTGCTTCATACGCCTTGCCACGTAACGTAAGAAACATATAACTGATTTGATCTGGCAAGCACGAATCACAATAATAAGTGATCATCATACCACTTACTCAAAGCGAGCGAGAGCGAGAGCGAGAGAGAGAGAGAGAGAGAGAGAGAGAGAGAGAGAGAGAGGCGCGCGCACACACACACACACAAAGTTATCACACATTGATCTCGTGATCTTCGGTATCCTTATCAAAATAGATGCCACTGCCATAATCCTAATCAAGAACATTTCCATGCTCATCTACTTTGGCATCCCCAAGCATCATCAAACACTGATGCCATTCTATCAACTCCTCTTGACCAATGAAAAAACCTATGAAGCGATGCAGCATATGAAAAGATCAAAGACAAAAACTTATTGCTAAGTTAACAAACTAAAATAACCTAGAAATAGACAAATCAAAAGCCTTCGGCTTTCGACAATAGACGATAAAGTATTGTATACAAAACATAAATCAGACAATTTTGTACTACATCACAAGCTTTGTATATGCTTCACGGTTCCATTGTTAGGAGAAATACATCAAACTACACTAATTCCATGCAGGTCTTTTGATCCTTTCCCCCATACTTTTGTTCTAAGTAGTAGGGAGATTGATCAAATAAGAAGTCAAAAACACATAAACAGTTTATTAATACAAATTCTCTTTTTTCTAGCAATCCAAAGCAGGAAGCATGCAATCTGCTCAATCAAAAGCTCAAATCAAACCAGCTAATCAGAACTGAGCTCAAGCACCCAATATGTTTGATGGAATACTAAAGCAAAAAAAAGTCGGTAACACGCCAACATCTATTTCAGGTCCATGATAGTTTAATTTTCTAAGTTATGCTAAGGTTCTGGAGTCTAGACCAATAGAATCAGCACAATTAGTTACACTATACCAAAATAGAAATAGGAATATAGAGATTGAAATGCTTGGAAAAATAGAACGACAGTTTGTACCTTGGAAAGAGCATACATATTCCTCAACTTAGATGCTGAAAAAGATAACGGCATTAGAGGAAGATAGCAACATGTCAGCGTAGGAGATTCAAATTGACATCCACAATCTACTAATTGAGAATATGTTGGCATCCAATGCCCGTGTAGATCCAATATATGCTACAATATCGCTGGCTGGCATAGATAGGACTTCAAATTCACACGTCTCCAAGCAAATATGATCGTTGGGCATGCATTAAAAATACCAAGAAACAATTCTATTCACACAAATCTCCACGCATATATGGTGGCATGCATTAAAATACTAAGAAACAATTCTAAGTTCCCAACAGAACATGTATGGTCAAAGCCAACTTCGTTGCACATCCCCACTAATCGCTAACAATGAATCTATAATTATTTAAAAGTAGTAAAACCCACAGGAGATGAAAGATAGTGTCCAAACAGAACAAAATGTCCATACAAAAACATTCCTTTGTAACTTACATTGACTGTATTTATGTTTGTACTTCCAGTTGCACGCGACGAGGACCCACGAGCCAAATACAATGCCATTTCTTCTTTTGACTTCATCTCAGCCTCCGTGACACCAGCAAGGGTAATGCCGCCATTCGCAGTCTCTCGAGTTTGAATTGGCACTCTGGCAGGAGCTGCTGCTTTGGCAACAAACTCTGAATCAAGTCTGAGAGTAGCATGACTTGCATCGAGCAAATCAAAGACTTCCTCCTTAAATATCTGAAACGTGCATCAACAGACCAAGAAATGACAACAAGCATAATGGTTGTTCGAACCAATAAAATAAATGCTATTGGCTCTTGTACCTCAATGAAGGATACCCTAATCGACAACTCTGTATCATCCTTCATGGCAAGATCTTACTTCAGGTGGGAAAAAAAGTTTCATGGGTATTAAACTCCCCATTAGCATCGTCTGTTATCTAGAATATCCTAAGTTATTCTGATGTAAGAATACAATTGCAATGTAGATCAGTTGTGGTGTAACTGATCACATATTACTACAACCGCATTGACAGCTACACCAGTTTTTGAGATGCATGCAGCCACAAGCACTATCTATTGTAAATAATTTGTGTTTACTGCCAGTGCCCAAATAAAATTATAGCATAGCTGGAATCAAAAAATGGACCAAAGAAAATATCTTGGAAATAGTAAACTTTAGTCAGTTCCTATTTCATTAACAACTTCCAAATATTAATACTAAAGGATATGTATATCCAAAGAAGCTGCCATGTACCAATAGAAATAAATCACGAGTTCCACCCGAGTGAAAGCAGAAAAGAAAATGTATAAATGCCAAGCGCCAACTGAGCATAAAAAATGTTACAACAAATAAGATTGTATTGATTCAAGTGAATTGTGCAAGGTTAGGATCTTAGTAATATGAGGCCATCCTAGATCTAAAAAAGTTGAGTAACTTTCATTGTTGGTCATTCACACTCATCTGCGTCTAATTTCATTTAAATTTCACTTCTTTAGTACTGAAAATTGAATGAGGTACATCCAAACTAATTAGGCTAACAAGAACAACATGGATCCTTAAAATAATGAGGTACATCCAGCTTGACCAAGTCATAATCAAAAGGATAAGACATAAATCTTACCCCCAATCTCCAAATGTTAGAATGATTTTTTGTATTCTGCTGTAATAAAGAACATCAACTACAATCCAAATGGAGAGAACACACCTGAAAAAGAAATCAGGAGCATCAATCATAAAATTGTAGCAACCAATAATCCTGAAGGTAAAGTAACTACAAAATATAGCAAATTAAGAAGAACAAGTAACATATGACTCACATGTTATGCAATGGCCATCTATCCATTTAATGATTTAATGGTTGACATCTTACCACACCGAATATTTACATTTAGTTCTTCTACTGCATCATACTAAATGTGCTCAAAAGCTTAGTATCTGAGAGTGATAAAGATGTCAACCAGTTAGATGATTGAGTATTTACATTCTATGTATGTTCAATACATATTTTTTATGCATGCACTGGAGTAAAGTCCAGGTAAGCCTAGTCAGTATTATCTTGTACGTATTGTAAATGACTGAGTATACATCAACAAATATCACCTATCACTTCTGCATTCAATTTGGAAAGCAACAAGTTAAGGAAATGCATTTCATTCCAGCATCCAAATGGAAAATACAGCAGAAAAAATCAGCCACATTAGAATAGTAAGAACTATTATTCCTCCAGTTTAATAAAACCATGTCATTTAACTGGAGTTCATTCCATTCAGTGACTAAAAACATGCCCAAAATCACAAATTGCTAATATTCAAGACAAAAACATTCAGAACTACCTTTTGCCCTCACAAAGGCCAAAACATTCAAGACCAAAATCCTAGGAAGAGACAATCATTCAGTGAGACTAAAAAGCTGCCTAAACCAAAATTCACTATCCTGAGACCAAACAGTTCAAAAAACTAAATACCCTCACTAACCCAAATTGTGAAACAATCAAAATCTCAAGCCTTAACACAAGAAACTGCAATAATAATATCAAATGGTCAGATCAATTTAAATCTGACCTTCTTTCCTCACAAATTCTAAGGCATAATTATGTTCAGCTGGTTTCTAATAAGCACAACCAGACTACTAATCCTTGAATAAAATCAAAAGACTTCCATATTTGCTTGTTTTCATCCAATTAATGTATTATTGCAATCTAAAAATCTAAATAAATTCTATACACTACAACTATAAACCAGTGCATCACAGCATCAACCCTGCATCCACAATGGAAGCTACAAAAGGAAAACAGCCATATAGTCAGAAGATAGATCTGTCCCAGAATCCAAAATGTGGAAAAGAAGGGATATGATCATGGCTAAATTTCAGCACGCCAAGATAGCCACGCTTGGATTCAGAACATATAAATAAGAAGGGCATAGCAAACAACTTCCTATCTAAGAAGAAATCATTTCTACCCAGAACCAAATATTTCTCATGTAGCCCTTTACCCATCACAAGCAATAACTCCAAAAAGGAGTCAGACCTAAGGATACAGCCTTCCTAGTGATTATCCATATCCCATCACAAATAATTCTTCCAAATTTCTTTAACCCATCTCCAGCAAAAAAAACCCTAGAGAAGAAAGAATAACATGAAAGTAAAGCCACACCAATTCGCCCATCTCATCACTGATCAACTTGGTAGACAAAACACAAGGCCTTCCCAATAGCAAAATCAGTGAAGCACGCATCTTCTTGATAACCATTGCATTGGAGATCTAATCGTACATTAGAGGATTTCTAACACTTCATGCCCTTTGAATATGAGGAGTGCAACACATGAAAGGAAAGGAAATAAAGCTGCAATTCACAGTGCCAACAAAAAAAAAGTACCTGGGAGGGAAATGGGCCTTGCATCACAAACAAATATTGTCCCAATTCCACAGATCAGTAGGAGCCAGAAGGCAGCAGAGGCGATGAGATCATCTCCGCGGTGGCCAGCGGCTGGAGTGCAGAGCTCATCGTAGAGGCGCTGAGAAAAAAAACCCAAAAATTTTGGATCAAATAAAGGAAAAGCCCGATTGGAAGTTTGAGGCGACCAAACCTGATGCGGAGGTGGATGCGTCTGCGTGCTGGTTAGAGTGCGAGGAGACCACAACAAGATGACCTCCACGAGAAGTTGATGGCGAATCCCGCACTCGCTGCACACACGCCGTGCCTACGCTCGCCGACCGCCTGGATGGCTAGATCCGGCACGCAGCCGGGCGGGGCGGCGTCAGCAAGTTCGGGGATGACGAGATCCGGCACGGGCGTCGAGTGCTAGCCAGCGTGCCGCCCGTTGCTTGGGTGAGAGACAAGAGAGGAGAGAGGAAGGTGGAGGGAGAATGAGGGGAGAGAGAGGATGGGGCGGGAAGGATGCGGTAGGGATGGCGTCGCGGGCGAGGGGTGGAATGGAGGGCTCACGGGGGACTGGGCGGCTCGGGTGGGAGAGGAGGGCGGCGCGGGTGGGAGAAGTTGCGCGAGATGGACGAGGCCACGAGGGAGCGTGAGAGAGAGAGAGAGGAGAGCGAGGGAAGCGGGCGTGTGGGCGTGGGGCCGTGGGCAGAGAGGAGAGGATTGCACGAAATCTGGGCTGTCCATCCTCTCTGATCGGATGGACGTAAACAACAGTGAGAGAATGGACGACGGTAAACTCCTACTTTTAAGTAGTAGAGATAAAGGCAACAGTCCGAGAGGAAAAGGGAGAGGGCAATCGAGGCGCATACACGTGCTATCAAGGGCTATCAGGAAGACAAGCACTATCATCTGTAATAGTCTTAGTTTTTCTCCTAGTTGTTCAGAATACACTCAATACCATACACACACAGGAGTAGGGTTGTTATTCTCTCCGGAGAAGGCCTGAACCTGTATAAAAATTCCCGTGTCAATCTCTCTGTGTGATTCCATTTTAGGAGACCCCCCGAATCAAACAATCTTTACGTAAGATCGGTTCTAAAACACCGACAGTTGGCGCCGACCGGGGGATCTTCCGGTAATCTCTTGTCAACATACTCTCTTTTTCCCAAATCTCATGCACTCATGGCAGGAGAATGGAACGAGAAGAACTGGTTTGACTTGGCAGATTACGCAGACGTCGACATGGATGCCGGTTTCGATTACGAGTCGAGTATTGACTCATCCGATGGTACTACTGCCTTCGAGGATCTTCCCGCAGATCCGGGAGACAATGCACCGATGGAGTTGAGGAGGATCCTATCCCCACAACAAGACGTCCAAGGAGGAATCTACCCTCTCAAAGGACAAGGGTCAATCTGACCAGGACTACACCCAGGTGGACTCACAACACGACGAGAGTTTTTCCTCCAAGTGTCCGAGTCCCCCTAAGGCGGTCCGACTTGGTGAGACAAGTTCTAGAAGCCATAATTCCAGGACTTCACCAGCATCTGGTGATCCTCTCTCTCCGGATAACCCCAGAGAGAGTGGGATCAAGCATGCTTTTCCTGTAAATTCGACCATCACTCCGTAGATCACATCTGCGGACGGAGACGGTTATAACCCAGAGTTCCCCTACCTGGAGGGGATTGCTCCAAGTCGCCAGATGGTGTCTCTCAACTACTCCTCAAGCGGGGAGGCCTCGAGCGCAAGTGAGAATCATCAACGGGAGGTCTTCGTCCTTCCCTTGGATCAAGGTCACTCTCCTAGAGACCGAGCTAGGGACGCTCTCTGAAGATCACGCACTACGCCCCCTCGTGGCAGTGGCAAGGGCACCACTGATGGCGGACACGACCAGCACCTTCATGAACGCGAGGGAAATCCTCGACATACTCGCACTCCATTGAGGCAGTCTCAAGAGTCTGACATGGAAGATCTCGAGGCTATTCGACGAAAGAAGATTGCAGCCCAGAAGAATTTGCTTGGGCGCATCCAATATCAATCAGAGGAAGCTCAAGAACTCCAGCACATCAATGACTTGCTCGAGAATCCAACTCGAGAACTCGCCCGAGCGCCAGGATACGATCTCTTCGTCGAGGAGATCGCACAAAGGCTTCGGTCCACGATGGCAAGACTAGAAGCACCTCGCCGACATCATTCAGGAAGTCATAGCAATACGACTTCTTCAGCTACCAGTCGATCGAATATATCACCACGGAGGAATCCACACAACAGTAAGTCGCATCGATCTCCTACTCGGAGAAATGTCTTTCGAACGACTGATGATCAACAAACCCCTTAGAGAGGTGATCGCTCACCATTCCGACATGGAGATCTGCAGCAGCAGATGAACTACGAGGAGTATTCCCCTCGTAGGACCGAGACCTATCATAGGTCGGGTCAACTCATTCTCGGGTATCGCCGAAGTCGACCACCGATGATATCAACCCTTCTTTCCGCAAAGGAGGCGCCAAGAAGTTATTCTTGGATGTCGGGCATTCTCGCCTGATCTCTGAGCTGTTCGCTGGCCACCTCGCTTTCGACCAGTGAACATGGAAAAGTTCGATGGATCCCAAAATCCCATCGAATTCCTCCAAATCTATACAATAAATTGTCCGGCAAAGCAGCAGAGGAGAACATGTGATGGCAAATTACCTCCCAACTGTGCTCGAAGGGTCTGCTCGATCGTGGTTACTGAACCAACTACTCGAGTCGATCTATTCTTGGCAACACCTCTGCGACCTTCTATTGGTGAATTTCCAAGGCACTTACAATCGCCCTAGGAAGGAGGACGACTTGCACCGGATGAGACAGAATGACAACGAGACCTTGCGCCAATTCATCAAGTGCTTTAGTCAGGTTCGTAATTCAATTCCGGAAGTTTCTGATTCATCTGTCATCAGGGCTTTCAAGCAAGGAGTCCGTAGTAGAAGGATAACAGAAGATATTGCTTTAAATCTGCCTACCACTGTCACCGAACTCTTTGAGATGGCCGATCGATATGCGACTACCTCTGAGGCGGTCGAGTGGAACAACACAATTGATCAAGAAGACAATACCTCTCGAGAGCCAGGCGACATTGGTAAGAAGAAAGATAAGAAAGCAAAAAAGTCCAAGAACAAGGCGAAGGGTCAAAAACTTCAAGCTAGCGGTTCCAAGGAGGTTTTGGCTGTGAATGATAAAGAGCCACGCACCTCCAAGCCGCACTCCGACCGAGGCAAAGGTAAGCGCCCCGATCGGAAAAATGATAAGCCTAGGTGGTGTCCTTTCCATAAAAAGGAAGGACATGACCTTCGCAACTGCCGGGTCTTTCAACGAAAGCTTGAAGACTACTACAACGACAAAGGACCACTTCCCACTCTCGAGCAGGTAGGACAAACGAGTGGTCATAAGTCCTTAGATGACGAGGAGGAGATGCCATTCCAGGATCCACAACACACCGTCGAGCACATCTACGGGGGATCATCGGCATATGAATCAAAGCGACAGCTTAAGGCTGCTGAACGTGAGGTAAACTCCATAGATCCTCCTCTCGTCAATAAATTATCGAAGTGGTCGGAAGTCACCATCTTTGAGAAAGGTGACTGCCCGATTCCTTCGACTCGACCAGGTCGGTATCCGATTGTGGTCGAACCCACCATCAACAATTGTCGGGTCAATCGAGTTTTGGTTGATGGTGGCGGCTCATTAAACATTTTGTTTACGAGTGCCCTGGATGACATGCAAGTACCCAGGACTAAGGTAAGACCGGTACGATACTCTTTCCATGGGATCGTACCGGGATCTTCAACCAAACCAATTGGCCAAGTCTTTCTTCCTTTAACATTTGGTTCACCAAGTAATTTCAGGACAGAGAAAATCTCCTTTGATGTGGTCGATTTCGATATGGCATATAACGCCATACTCGGACGACCAACTTTGGCAAAATTCCTAATGGCTACTCATTACGGATATCAATGTATTAAGATGCCAGGTCCCAAAGGAGTAATCACAATTCATTGTGACAAGAAGATGGCGTACACCTGCGACCGTCGATCCCTCGAGATGGTTGGACAAATACCAAGTCGAGAAGAAAGTCAGCCTTCGACCAGCAAGTCGAAGCCTAAAGCTACACCAAAGCCAAACGACAAGGTCAAAGAGGTTCCTCTAGACGCAGGGGAGCCCTCGAAGACTGTTCGCATCGGGGATACTTCCGACCCCAAGTAGGAAGACGCCCTCATCACCTTCCTCCGAGCTAACGCAGATGTCTTCGCGTGGCAAGCATCGGACATGCCCAAAGTCCCTAGGGAGGTGATCGAGCATAGGCTAGCCTTACAAAAATTACGGAGATTTGCCCCTGATCGACGAGATGCTATCAAATCAGAATTGGATAAGCTACTTAAAGCATGCTTTATAAGAGAGGTTAACCACACAGAATGGTTGGCTAATCCTACAATGGTTAGAAAGTCAAATGGCAAATGGCGTATGTGCGTAGACTTTACTGATCTTAATAAAGCTTGTCCAAAAGACGATTTTCCTTTACCTCACATCGATCAGTTGGTTGATTCTACTGCAGGTTGTGTAATGTTAAGTTTTTTAGATGCATATTCTGGATACCACCAGATAAATATGTGTCTAGATGATGAAGAAAAGACCGCATTTATTACACCATTTGGTATATTTTGCTATGTCAAAATGCCATTTGGTCTAAAAAATGCCGGTGCTTCTTTTCAACGCTTGATGCAATCGACTTTTTCATCTCAACTAGGCTGAAATCTAGAGGCCTATGTTGATGATCTAGTCGTTAAAAGCATGAAGAGACTTAATCATATCACTGACCTACAAGAAACATTCGACAACCTCAGAAAACATCGCTTAAAACTCAATCCTGAGAAGTGTGTGTTCGGAATCTCTTCAGAAAAATTGCTTGCATTCCTAGTATCTATACGAGGAATCGAAGCAAATCCCAAAAAGATAAAGGCCATTCTCCAAATGCGCCCTCCAACCACAAGGAAAGAAGTCCAGAAACTCACGGGGTGCATGGCAGCTTTAAGTCATTTCATCGCACGACTAGGAGAAAAGGGACTACCTTTCTTTAAGCTTCTAAGGAAACACGCAGGTTTTGAGTGGTCGAAAGAGGCAAACGCTGCCTTTGAGGATGGCAAGAGGTACCTTACGAGTGCTCCTATTCTGGTCTCTCCGAGGCCAGAAGAAACACTCTTAATTTACCTAGCTGCCACGCCACAGGCAGTAAGCGCAGTACTAGTCGTAGAACATGAAAACATACAACGACCGGTTTACTACGTAAGTGAAGTTTTACACAGACCTAAGGAGCGTTACCCTCAGGTCCAAAAGCTTCTGTATGCCCTCTTCATGTCTTCGAGGAAACTGCGGCATTATTTTCAGGCGCACAAAATAGCTGTGCCATCTGAGTTTCCCTTGGGAGCAATTGTAACAGCCTTAGCTTTAATAAACAGTAATAAGATGCTGTTCATAGCATCACTGTTCATTTTGGCAAATTGGGCATTATGTTACAATCTAATTTCCCCAATTTCTAACCAAAAACTCCAACTTGATCGAAGCTTCAAAAGAAAATACCACTCAATGTTGGTATTAAGACCGGGAAGTATTTTATTTAAAAGCCAGATGAATTATTTTGGCCAAAGATAATTTTTGTTGAATTTTTAGAAATTATTTTGATCTTGAGACAAATATTGGTCTTTAAAATAAACCTATTCGGCTTAGGAGAATTATTTATGTATTTCAAAACGAGAAACAGTGGTTTCAAAATTTATTTGGGGAAATATATCATCCCAGTAGCATCCTGGCAAAATTTTGTATTTTTACAAATTTATTTGCTATTTTTAAAGTCCCGGTCAAGCTTTTGAAATTTTGAAATGTGTTGTTCAACCTTTCTGGCCTAAACCCAACCATTGGCACTGTAGCGACTCGATCCCACCCAGTGCAAAGTGGTCCGGCTGTGTCACGTTCACGAGCGCGCCCCAACTTCAAGTGAATCTGAGCCGTCGATTTCCTCTTGAACGGACGGGATTTGTGGCGCTGTGCAGGCCACCCATGCACGCGAAGCAATCTCCACCATTGGATCTCCATCCTACCACGCCTTCCTTCATGGCCGTTGGATTCTTAACGAACGGACCAGATCTATTGGGCCGTTCGGACCACTCCAATCCGCCATCTCATTTTGACCGTAGGATCTAAATTGTGCGGCGCGCGATCATCAGGCTATGCCATTTTTAGATGACAGAAACTGAAAAATGTGCGAGCCGTTGGATCCTCAATGTATGGACCAGATCAGATGGGCCGTTCGGACCATCCGGAAGCACCAAGCGATATCCACCATTGAATTTTGATCGGACGGACCACATCCATTGGGCCGTTCGAACCATCTGAACCTCCCATCAATCTTGACCGTTGATTTTAGATCCAACCGTGTCTTCCTTTTTGGGCTTGAACTCGCGGGCGCGCATTAAAGTGTTGACCGTTGAATTTTGATCGAACGGTCCTTGTTGATTGTAACCTTCGGACCACCCGGACCTCCCCTCAATCCTAGCCGTTCATTTGAGATCGCACGGTCCATGTTAAAGGATACCGGTTAGATGTATTTGGCCATCTCATCGCAGCCGCCCACTTCTAATCGAACGGTGGTTGTTCCTTGAAGCTCGCAGTGTGTTGTGGGTGCTGTGGCTGATGCTGGGACCCACTCGCCAGTGACTTTCTTCCTTTCTTCCTTGCGTCTGTGCGCCACCGCCGGTGTTGCTGCCGGAGTGGAGGCATTGCACAGGGAATATACGAATATTCCTTTGATATTTAGCCTTAGTTGCCACCTCATCAGCTCTGAAGAGTTCTCATTTGCTCTAGGAGCTCTAACACTATATAAACCCTACTGTCTAAGCCTCTGCCATTGTTGACCGAAAGGAGCTCCTCTAGCCTTGCCTTCCTTCCCAGTGAAGCTTCCTTGCTCTAACCCTTGTTCAGCTTTGAGCATGCCTAAGTCTCATATTAATGTGGATTTTGGGCATCTCTTGTAGGGTTGGACCCAGGGTTTACTCTCTATCGACTTAAGCAAGTGAGAGCACCACTTCTGTGAAACCTCCTCCTGGTGAGTTAGACCCCATCCCTTCCTATCAAGAACATATATGATGGTCTTTAGAGGTTAAGTTTCTACCATTTTTCTTTTGGTCAGAGCGGTGTAAAGGATTTTGAATCTTTATTGTTTTGACCAAGAACTTGACTTCATCTTCTCCAACCCTAGCTGGTAAGTTTAGACCTTGATTCCTGTCATCTTAAGCTCCCTAAGGACATCCTTAGCTCACAAGAATCACTCACATGTTTATGTGATGCTCCAATCTCGCTTTAACTGAAAAGTTGTTTTTATAACTTTTCGGTCTTTCATATCATTTTCAAGGCCTAGGGTTTCTCTTACTAGTATACTAGCTTATTTAGGTCCTAGGTAAACCCTAGTATCATAAGTAGACCTTCTTTTGATTATTAAGGGCACCGATTCATTTATTGATGCAAACCCTCTCTTTGTTAGTTATTGTCGGTCAAAACCGACAAATGCTTAATCTTTCTTTTCTTTCTTTCAACTGGGCAATTAGGGTTAGCAATGATGGGTTGTGATATTACTTACTCACCAGATAGCTCTAACTCCAAGTTAAAATCCTTGTTTTGTGTATTTTTCCAAGTCAACCGAAAACTGTAAAAGGGTCCCTTTGCTATTTTTGTTGTTGGTCAAACCGACAACATATACAGCAAGAGTCCAATTTCTTAAATTACTATTGATAGTTATTAAATGATTAGTTAGGTCACAGCACTAGTTTAAATACTCTTAGCTCAAGCAAAGTATTTCATTTATGTGATGTTTAGCTAGGCAAGTAATTCAATTGTAAGCTGTCCTATTCCAGTTTCAAAAATTTGAAACTGTAGTTCAATTTAAGCTCTAAATTGTGGTAATTAGTACTAACAAAGGTTAGTTGTAGTCTCTTATTCTTAATTAAATTAATGTACCTTAAGCATGTTGCTAATAATGCATTAAGCCATTGACCATGCATTCTTTTTATGCATGCTATTCTCTGTTTTTTCCCTGTGTTCATTGGATTTTATTTTCTTTTAGATTCTGGTTCTTCTGAGATTGTTGAGTCTATTGTTGAGCAGCAAGAACCTGAGCAAGAGGTTATTTATTACCACCAAGGCAAGCTTCCTCTCTGCACCATGTTGATCCCAAATTTGTGAACTGTAGATTTACAAAATACAGTGATACTGTTGCATGCAATTTTCTAAAAATTATCTGTGATCTGTCTCTAGTTAGCTACAACCCAATCTTTGTGGCTTACCCTAAATTTGATCATACACTCAACCTAAGGTAGTCTTTTGTATTATAGTATTTAGTTTTAAAATTTGCTTAGCCATGCAGTCCATAGAACGGTAGTGTTTGGCAAGCTTATCTTGTCAAACCTGGGAACAACAAATGAATTTTATTTATTTTGATTCTTTGTTCAGTTTATTTAAATCTGAAATGACTCTAAGTCTTGTTAATAAACTGATTTCAAATCTGGACAAGTGGATGCTAGTGATGGTGCCTTAGTGCACGAGAATTGGGAAACGTGGATGTCTTGTCTGGATTGATTAAGGACTGAACTCTGATAGCCCAATTCAAGCCCCAACGTGCTTCCACACGCGATTGTATGGGCCTTGCTTTGGTTAAGTAAAAGGTTAATGCTATTGAGTTGGGAACAGAGAGTAGGGACATGTGTATTGATCTCATATGGCATAGATGCTTAAGTCTTCGGGCCGTGTCTTATGCCATGTGAATTTTATATCGATATCAGATGTTCTTAGAAGGGTGAGGGCGATATGTGTTCCATCGCATGTACGTACCTTGAGGCCCCGATCATGGTCTAATATGTGTGGCTAACACGAGTTTGCATTTAATTGATTGGGTCGGCATTCCGACACAACATGTGGGCCCCATTGAGCGGATGCTATCGATGCGTTGTTTAAGCGGGATCGGTCTCACATGGGTTGTCCAACTCAATAGCGTCAACTTGTTGAAAAATACCAAATCTTAGCTTACGGCGGCATACCAAAGGCAAGGTGTGCTATTATTAGGAGGCTTACGGGCTAACTAAGTCTGTGGGTAAAGATGTACACCCTGCGCAGGTTTAAAAACTATTGAATAGCCGTGTCCACGGTTACGGACGACACTTGAATTGATGTCACCTGTATAGACTTTGCTCTAAATTCGGTTTTGGAAATTATTTCGGCATTATGGTTGTCATGCACGGTTTGATAGTGATCTGTCACTTTATTATTGCTATTGTTTGTGATTATGCTCTCATTTACTTACTGTTTTAGTCCAAATTGATTTATGAAAATCGCTTTGTCAAAACTTAGCAATTGTAGGTTAAGATGTATGGCTTTATGCAAAATTGAACCATTAAAGCCTTTCTGTTGTCAACCTTATGCATGTAAAATTTCTATTCCTTTGGGTAGGTTCTATTAAACACTTCTTTTATTAGTTTGTGTAAGTCTTGCTGAGTACCTTCCATACTCAGGGGTTATGACCTCTTGTTGCAGGTGAAGATGGTTATCTTTATGAGATGCCCGTTAGCGCCGATCAGGGTGACGCTAACGAGTGAAGCTAATTCTAGTCTCCACGCAATGGCCTGCGGGTGTTGGGACCATGGGTGGATTTTGTTGTTTAGTTTTGCTTCCGTTGTTGAACTTTTGGTGATGACCAAAGTCATCTGTTACTGTAGCACCGAACAAAAAATGTAACCATTCATGTATAATTATGTAAATGTATGCCCTGTATGTGTATGATGCAATGTTGTTTAAGGATATATGCGCAATAGTCACTGATCCTGGGAACTATTGCATGGCATATATCCGGGAACCTGAATATTGGAATTGTTACTTGTTATCATTATGCTTCTAGTATGATTTTTAATGAGGGAATTACACTGTTCCTTAATTAAGAATTATGCTACTAGTATAATTTTAATTTGGCACATTCCAATATTTGAGGGTCGTCTGGCGATCCTCCGAGATTAGGAAACAATGGGGCGCATGGCAAAATGGTCAATAACTTGGGAGTTCGACATCCATTTCGTGTCCCGACGGCCATTAAATCCCAGATCTTGGCGAGACTTTATCGCGAATGGACAAATCTGAACTGCTCAGATCCCGATCTGATTCCCGACCACTGGGATCGATGTACTTTGATGGGTCGCTTACTTTAAGTGGCTCGGGTTTGGTGGTCTGGTATCTCCTAACGGAGAGACCTTAAAGTATGCCATACAATTAAACTTTCGGGCCACTAACAACATGGCGTATCTGAAGGTTTGCTAGGCGGCATACGGCGATGAAAAGCTCTCGATTCGCCGACTACTCGTGAGAGGAGACTCTCAACTAGTCGTGAATCAAGTCGGGAAAGAGTACCAGTGCTCTAACCCGACAATGTCTCGGTATTTATCGGAAGTGCGTAAGCTAGAAAAGTATTTTTTAGGTTTCGAGGCACAATTTATCCCTCGAAAGGATAATTTCCTCGCAGACCAGCTTGCTCGAATAGCTTCTTCCCGATCTGTAGCACCAAAAGGAGTCTTCTTGGAACAACTCCAGAAGCCGTCCCTGGTCGACGAACCAGAGACACCTCCTATTGAGACGACCTCTCTAGAATACAAGGATACCTAGATGGCGCTCATCTATGAGTATCTTCAGAAGGGTTCTATACCCGAAGACGATCCCGAGGCAGATCGCTTATCTCGAAAAGCCAAAATGTATACTTTGGTTGAAGGAGTCCTCTATAAACGAGGTACTCAAGGGGTGCTCATGCGATGCATTCCGCAGAGCAAAGGATTAACACTCCTTCACGACATACACGATGGCACCTGTGGAAATCATGCTTCCTACAGAACGCTGGTCGATAAGGCCTTTCGATAAGGTTTTTACTGGCCAACAGCCCTTTACGATGCTAAAGAGTTGGTTAAAAAGTGTGTCCAATGCCAATTTCATAGCAGGAAAATACACCAACCAGCTCAGGCAATACAAATGATACCTCTATCTTGGCCTTTTGCAACCTGGGGTCTCGATATCCTAGGACCATTCCCCAAAGCTCCAGGAGGTTTCGAGTTCCTTTTTGTGGCTACTGATATGTTCACAAAATGGATTGAAGCCGAACCTGTGACTGGGATAACAACGGAAGCGGCAAAACGGTTTATGATGAGATGCGTAATTACTCGATTTGGGGTACCGAGTCGAATAATTACAGATAATGGTAAGCAATTTTCGAGCACAAAATTTCAGAAATTTTGCGACAAGTTGGGTACCAAGTTGTGTTATGCTTCTGTGGTCCATCCCCAAAGTAATGGAGCAGTCGAACGTGCAAACCGCCAAATAATGAGAGGAATTAAGACCCAAGTCTTCGACCAGCTCATCAAACGCTCGGGGGCTTGGGTATAAGAATTACCTTCTGTATTATGGGCGGTTAAATGCGACTACCGATCGAACTCTGGTGAAACACCATTTTTTCTAGTTTTCGGAGCCGAAGCCATGCTTCCTCCAGAACTAAAGATACGGTCAACACGAGTCGAAACTTTCAAAGACTCCAACCAGGAACAACTTCGAGCGGATGACATTAATTTACTCAAAGAAAGGAGAAACCAAGCCTTAATCCATTCAGTAGTCTACCAACAAGCCCTGCGCAGATACTACGATCGTAAGGTCCAACCTCGCAGACCTTCTTGTCAGAGGTGACTTGGTATTGAGGCTCGCCAATCCAAGTCTAATCGAACAAACTTTCCCCAAGTGGGAAGGTCCTTACACATGGTCGAAGTTACTCGGCCAGGTCAAGACGATTGGCAATGGAAGACGGCCAGGTTCTCTCGAATTCTTGGAACATCGACCGATTCATAAGTTTTATGTGTAACTAACCATTCAGACAACAAAGACTCAGGTTCTTTCTACCTCTATTATCTTAATTTTGAGTAGTGCTTTCATAATCTTTCGACTACATTCTAAACAACCAGTTTTCTTTACACTAGTCGAAAGGAAGGTAACATCACCTAGTCGAAGTCTCTACTCTCTGCACATGGTCCTGCCCACTAGAAGGAACTTCATAGTGTCGACTCGTTACTCACTTTTGCCATCAATACAAAGAGCTCGGGTTCTTTTCTGGTTGAAATATTTTTAAAAGCCAACTTTTTTCACCTTAGATTATTTCTTCAATTCTTTTGAAAAGTATTCTAAGCAGAGTGCACTTTTTTAGATTTATTCAACTGCCTTTGGTATATTCGATTCGTCTCAACTAAGCCGGAGGAAGAAACACATCTAGTCGAAGTCTCTCCTCTCTGCACGTGGTCCTGCCCACTAGAAGGAACTTCCTAGCATCATTCAGTTTCCTACTTTTGCTACCAGGACAGACTTATCGAGTTCTCCAAAGAAGGGCGAACGAATTTTTTGAAGTCCTCTGGATGTTTGTTTAACTCAAGTTGTTGTTCTCGATTTAATTAATCTAGTCGGAGATGGTAACATCACCTAGTCGAAGACTTTCCTCTCTGCACGTGGTCCTGTCCACTAGAAGGAACTTCCTAGTGTCGATTAGTTCCCACTTTTTCGACCGAAGCATGACAATCGTGACCAAAAACTACAAGTTAACCAAACCTCTCTGCTTTAAACCTTTTTAACACTATTTACTTAGTTTGTCTAAACAAACTAAGCAAATAGTCGAGGGCTAGGATAAAGTTATTAATTTGACTTCAATTCTTAGTCTTTCTTTCGTTAATTATCTTTTGAGTTACTAACTACTCGACAAGATGGTTTGCAGGAAACAAGATGGATTATATAATACATCAACAAAAGCTTGTTTTTTTTCACAGGTCTTTTACAAATCACTCTGAAGAAGGAGAGCCTAGTCGTATTTCCTCCGAGACTTTTCTGCCAACTGGTTGCATTTCTTCAATAAGACGATTTGCTTCTACTTTAGGGCAGTCAAAGTCGACTTCAATTGGTTGCACATTAAGGCTGGGGTCATGAGCTTTTAGTTTTGCCAATGCATAACTTATTGCACTTTCGACCGCCTCCTTGATTGACTCAGCTTGATTGGCCTTCAGAGTGGTCACCAATTCTTGCAAAGTTCCGACTTGTTCTCCAATAGTACTTGTGTGAGCAGCTATTGTACCATCTTGAGGAGTTTTTCCCTCACTACATAGCTCACCAAGTATATTGTTCAAGAGCGTGATGTTGTCTTGAAGATTAATCTTCACTGACTTCACCTCTTGTTGGTTATGAGTCGAAGCCTCGTGGAGTTGTTTGTTTTCGACCACTTGCTCTGAAAAGAATAAGACTGGTCAAGCAAAAATAAACTCCTAGAGGAGAAAACAAAAATAATCACAGGTAAAAGAATTCCTTACCTGCTAGTCGAGAATCTAACTTCTCAATTTTTGCATTATGGGAAGCAATGGTCTCAGCATGCCGCTTCTCCCATAATTTGATGTCCTCTGCATTTATCTTAGCAATGTAGACAGCTTCCTCAAGGATCATACCTTTATCCCTAACTTCAGTTTCGAGCCTTCCTAGTTCAAGCTCAATTTCTAAAAAAGAAATGGGAATTAGAAAAGGAAGGGAACTCGTAAAGGACTGCAGATAAAGAATTGCTTACCTGCTTGACGAGATCTCAGCCTCTCAATTTCCTGATCCTTATCTTTGGCTATACGAGAAATCTCGTGAATAACCACAGTTTTTTCCTTGATTTCATGTTGAAGCTGTCTCATGTCATTTTCTTTTTCTGAAAAGAAGCAAGAGTTAGGTAAAGATCAACAACATAAGCAGTCTTAAGTTCAGCACTTACTGTTTAGCTTTTCCTGCATCTTTACAGCTGCAGAGTTACCCTCTTGAAGCTTCTTCGAGAGGTCTCCAACTTTTTTCCCTAGTTTTCTCGACTCCTCTTTTTCATAATCGAGTGAGTCGGACAGGGTCTTTTCGTCGCTATTTAACCTGTAAGGGTTAAAAGTAGACATGAATACTATTTAACTAGTCGTAAGTCTTTCTACGACTAGCGCCTAGTCGTGAGTTTTTCCACAACAGGCCTCATAAGCACTGTATAAGTGGTCAAACTCTAAAAACGACTACAAATAACAGTGACTTACAACCTCTCTGCCTGTTCACAGAGCTCTGCTTTTTCTTGTCGTAGCTCTATGAGTTGTCGGTGATATTCACCAACAGTGGTAATTTGTTCCAGAGCTTTCTGCAAAAGAAAGACAGTGAGAAGCAAGGGAAGACCATATATATGTATAGGTATCCTTAAATACTTACATTCATGGTCAACCGAGCAAACATCGAGTAAACCAATGATGGACTCTTCAGCTTGTCAATCTTCGCGACTTGATCCCACCAAACCTTCTCAAGACACTCATTGTCAAAGGTTTCCCCTCTGTTGGGAATATCTTTGGGATGAGGGACTCGATCGCGAGATCTAAAAGTTGAGGACCCTACGATGGAAGCAGGCCTAAAGAAATCAGCACAAAAGTTGAAATATTCCTCGTCTTCTGATTCTGTAATTGCATTTTCTCTTTGGGTACCAGGAGGAACGTCTTCAACGACTTCCTTTCCAGCGCGGTAGTAAAACACGTCACCACCCTGGGCAGAGGCTTCTACGGCTGCCTCTGCTGTTTCCACGATCACCTCAGTGGTCATAGCTACTACCTCGGTAGTCGTAGCTACTACCTCAGTGGTGGTGGTAACCATTTCAGGAGCCACGACTTCCTCCACTACTCGGGCTGTGGACGATCCTTCGACTACCTCCGCTGTCATCTCTCCAATCGCTAGAGAGGCGGCAATGGGCTTCTCGATAGCAGCGTCCTCGGGGGCTGAAGGAGTCGGGCTAAAACCAACAAAAGGAAAGCAAGTCAAGTTGTGAAAAGCAAAAGGTAAATGTTGTTCTTATACTTTAGTTTGTTTCACATACCTCTGCACCCTGGACCTGACCAGGAACTTAGGAGTTATCTTCCCGACGGAAGATTTCTTCGACTTCTTTTCTACGACCACGTCTGGTCGGAGTTCAAGTTGGAGAATAGGCTCAGCCACGACCACGTCTGGTCGTGGATCTTGAACAGGAACCATCTCTCTAGTCTCCTGACTTTCCGGAGGGCCGAGATCAGTCTCGACCACTCCAAGAGCAGCGCTACCCTCAATTGTAGGCTCGGCTGGATCAGTGTTGTCCTTCACAAAAGACATAAAGTCCTTCCAGTTCTCCTTTTCTAGTTGCTTGACAAAACTAGGAGTGGCAGAAACTGTGAAAGTTTTCTTGTCATAATAAAAAGGTACCTTGGCCTTGCGGGCTTTACGCCTAAGAGGTTCTTCGACCTCCTCAGCCTCCTCAACTGCAGCTGCTTCAGCCTCGGCTTCTGCTGCGGCTGTGTCCTTGGTCTTGCGGGCTTTGCGCCTAAGAGGTTCTTCAGCCTCCTCAGCTTCAGTTGTTTCAACCTCGGCTTCTGTTGCAACCGTGCGTGCTGCAGACTTTGCCGAGGACCTAGTCGAAATGAAGGAACTTGAGCTTGGTCCTCCCTTGTCGGCAACTTTTATGAGTTGACGCTTTTTAGTCGGAGGAGATGAGCCCTTGTCCACTATCATCCCTACGCCAATGGTTATCAGTTCGACCTCTTCGTCGTCCTGATGATTTTCCATACCTACTTTCTGTAAAGAAAAAGCGAAAAAGAAGAATCACCGACCCGATCGTAAGATTTTCTCGACTAGTATCGATCGTAAGCTTTTCTCGACATCTCCTTGATTGTAAGATTTTCTACGATCACTACCTAGTCGTAAGTTCTTTCTACGACTATGAAGTCCTAAGGATAAAATCAACTTTTGATTACCTTTAGGCGCACCATCTTTTCCTCTGCGGATAAAACCGCAAGGATTTGAGGAACCGCCATTCCGAGTGGCAGAGGCTTCTCACAAACGAGTTTGACTCGAGCGTCAATCTCTGCCTGTGAAAGATCTGTGTAAAACAGATAAAGATATTCATTAGACAATTTTGAAGAAGACCAAACTGAGAGATAAGTCGAAAAACTACTTACTCTCCTCGTAGTCCCTGGTCGGGTCTTTTGGCCCCGTGTACCTCCACATAGGAGGTACTCGTTTCTTCAAAGGGCTAATTCGACGTGTGATGAAATCCTTCACCACATGCCATCCGGTTAATCCCTCTTCTTTCAAGTCCTTTATGGCTTGAATATAGAGGGCAATTCGGTTGATATCCTGGGGAGTCGAATCCCATGAAGATTTCTTTTCGGCAGCCTTCCCCTCGAAAGTAAGGCTGTCTTCTGAGGTGACCTTCCAGTAAAACCACCTCTTCCTCCATCCCGGCCACGAAGATCTAGTAAATATCTGAATATACTCCTTCGACTTCCCGTCATGGAGCTTCAGACCGCAACTTCCAGCTATTCCAGCTTGTCGAGCCATTCCGTAGAAATATTGAAAGAGCTCAAGGTCCGCTGGAATTCCCAGGTATGCCTCACATAGATACACAAATACACTAAGCATTGTGATGGAATTGGGACCGAGATTCACCAATTCCACCCCAAAATGCTCAAGTATAAGTGTGAGAAAGGGGTGAGCAGGCAATCTAAGGCCACACTCACAATATGCCTGGAAGATGGGGATTTGCTCAGCCTCCCCCGACGGCCAATGCTGCCCATACGCCGCGAACCACTCCACGAGGATCTTCTCTGGAATCTTCCTGGCGTTGACCAGGGCTTGAATCTTCACCGCATCCATCTCTGACTCGGCCCACTCAGAAACACTCCCAGCCATTTCTCTCAGAAAGAGGAGATTTTTGATTGAGTTGGTGGCGGAGAAGACAAGAACTTGATGAACAGCGGGAGTGATTTGGGGAAAAGTATAAATCTAAGTCTTACCCCCGGTAAGTATTTATAACCGTGTACCTTGGGCTGAAGGCATGGCATTCCAAAGGATGCCACCGCTTCGGGAACCGCTCCAACGGATAGACTAACGGGAGTCGTTTGAAATTCCCTAACTTGTCCGTTCAAGAAAATCAGGTTCGTTTTTACACCTCAAGCGAAATTACTTCCTTGGTCAGATCTTTTTGACCAAAGGAAATGTTAATCGGAAAGGTTTTTCTTCCAATCACCATACTACGACCACCTCGTGATCGTAGGAGTGTTCTACGACTATTTGATAGTCGTAAGCAATCTTCTTGACCAAGCATATTTCTGGTCAAAGTAGTACACAAATGTCGAAGAATTTTTCCTTCGACTATCTTTCCACGACCCTCTCGCGGCCGTAAGACCATCTATAACTCCTTTACCAAGTAAGTTGCTTTCACTTGAAGCTAGGGGGCTAGATGACGAGGATCTAATAATCCTCATTTTATCTTTTATCTATAATTCTTATTATAAGTAAATATGATGTCATATGGTCCCAGGGTATACCCCTTAATTTTATAAGGGAGAAGCCTACTAGGTGGTCGTAAGTTCTTCTACGACTACCCCCATAGTCGTAAGTCTTGCTACGACTACCTTATAGTCGTAAGTCTTGCTACGACTACCTTATGGTCATAAGTTCTTCTATGACCAGGTCAGCTACGACCACCTTATGATCAATAAAACCTACAGGCAAGTGGGTCCAATTGATTAAGGAATCTAAACAGTCAATATGCGCTGTTATTACGCGAAATAATAACACATAATACCCCGTTATCTCTGACTAATAACTGCCAGGCGGCGTGAAGGAGTTACCAGCCCGATGATTACTGCAAACGTGCGCCCGTTACTGGATTTGATGAGGCGTCTCTTCAGCAGGGGAAAACGGCTATTTCTTCACAACTATATAAAGGCAACGATCAGAGAGGAAAAGGGAGAGGGCAATCGAGGCGCATACACACGCTATCAAGGGCTATCAGGAAGACAAGCACTATCATCTGTAATAGTCTTAGTTTTTCTCCTGGTTGTTCAGAATACACTCAATACCATACACACACAGGAGTAGGGTTGTTATTTTCTCCGGAGAAGGCCTGAACCTGTATAAAAATTCCCGTGTCAATCTCTCTGCGTGATTCCATTTTAGGAGCCCCCCCAAATCAAACAATCTTTACGTAAGATCGGTTCTAAAACACCGATAATTTCCAAGAGTCCATGGTAAAACAATACCATGACCTAATTTTAAACAAGAATTGATTCATTGGCTAAAATGCCCCAAATGAAACATTTTGGTCTAAGCATGTCTTGGCATAACGTTTTTCAAATGATCCTAGTTCATACTAATGTATCAACCAGGTTTTTTCTATGGTGATAAGATGTGTAGTTCAATACCAAAATTGGCCATACAAAGGATTGCAGGAATATCTATGAATTTAAAACATGTATTTAAATAGCTGTAATTAAATAAGCATGCAATACGTAATTTAAAAATAGAATTTAAATAATTTTAAATACTAGGATTCAAATATGATCAAGAATGTAACTTGCCTTGCTCAAAAGTCTGGTCGTTGATTAATTCTAGTTCTTTGGACTCGTCAAAATCTATACGTGAAAATAAGCCAAATTCAAATTGAACTTCAAATTAACTCCAAATGAAATAATTTTGGTTTAGATAGCTAGATTATGATTTTAGATAAATTTAGGAATTTGAATCACCTAAATCGAAGTTCGTATGAAGAAATACGAGCTCCTCGAAGTTCTAAAACTAAATTAAACCCTAAATTGGATTTTTCAGATTTTCCTCAATTATTTTTCTAAAGAATATTCTTTTTATTGCGTCAGCATGCACAGTAACTGACAAGTGGGCCCCCTGGTCAATGGACTGGGTCCATGACCAGTCAAAGGTCCAGGTGGACCCGACCTACGAAACAATGAACGTGATGTACTGCGCATGAGCTGACGTGGCGCCACGTGGGCTCCACGTCGGATGGGCTGCTGGCGTGGCAGTGACATGGTGTCTACGTGGCTGTGCCACGTAGGCTCCAGCGATGGCGGCGCTCGGGTGATGGCCTCACCGAGGTTACACGCCACGGCGAGGTACGGGAATGTGCGTAAAAGGGAAAGGGAAAGGTGCGCTACCTTGGAGCGGAGGGGCGAGGTGTTATGGTCGTTGGCGGCGAGGTTTAGCGGCGGCAGCGCGGGGTCGACGATGAAGTAGGTGCTCCGAGGGTCTTCGAGATGAACGAGTGCGCGCACCGGGTGGCCCACACGATGGGAACGCGACGGTGCGGTCGGGGGCGGTGGAGCGTCAGCGACGGCGGTGAATTTGGCGACGGAGCGTCTAGGGCTCCGGTGGCATCGGGCTTCAATTTTGATGGCTAGAGAGGGGTAGAAGGGCTAGGAACTGGGGGAATGAGTTGCGGGAATGGTTGCGGAGCTGGGGGTTCCTTTTATAGGCCCCGGGGGTCACTAAAGCGGCGAGGACGTGCGCGACCATTTTCATGCCGGCGCGGCGGCGAGGTAAAGATAGATTAAGGAGGTTTAAGGAGGGGGGAAATGGGCGCTTTGAGTGAGTTAGCGGTCGTGGGTTTGAATGGCATCAAGTGCGCACAAAAAGGGGGAGTAACGGGCGGTTTAATGAGCACGGGCGAGGGCAGCCATGGCGGCGTCGCGAGGAGGAAGAGAAGGGCGGGGACAAAGGCACTGTACATCGTGGTCCCACCGGTCAGCGAGAGGAAGGAACAGTAAAGTGATGGGTGGAGTTATGGCCATTCGATCGTGATCCAACGGCCGGAGATGATTGGGACGTTCGGACGTTCGAAGGGTTCAACAAAATCTGGCTGCTCATTTGCGATCCAACGGTCGGGAGTGATGATGCGTGGGCGAGCGGGCCATGCAGTGCAGGAAGGTGGTTTTGGGCCAGCTGAGTTTCGGCCCAAACACTGTGTTGAGGTTTCTAAAGGTTTATTAATTTAAATAATCCTGATAAATCAAATAGGTTTTAGAAAATAGCAAATAAAATCCAAAAATTGTGAGAAAATTCATAGAAATTCTCAAGGTCATTCTGGATTTAAATAAAATAATTCCAACTTAAATTTGGTAATAGTTTTTGCAAATAAAATTTGTTTTGGCTTTAAATTAATTAAGAAAAGTTTTAAAAAGTCTAGAAAATCCAAGGAAAATAATTTAAGTTTTATTTTGCCAAAAGGGAAAATTTGGGATGTTACATATACCTTGTGTGAAATCCCCAGACATTGTCCATAACCGGGGATACAACTGTTCGAATAGTTTTAACACTCTATAGAGATTGTACAGCTTGACCCACAAGAGATAATCAACTTATAATGTCGGTCATCACACGCTTCTGTAGGCGTGCGACTAAGTGATTATCACAAGGCTTTTACAAAGTTTTGTCTTAACACGGTTCGGCCCGCTAAGGTTTCACCACTGAAGGGTTACATCCACCACAATCGGCTACCCCCTCTTGCGCAATGTGAATCTACTTGTAAATCCCAGAACCCACACCACACATGACAAAACCAAAATCAAGACATTACTAATTAATTAGCCAGGTCCATCTCACACTAGACATAAGGTTGTACGATAAGGCCCAGATCAATTGCGCACAATGTTAAGTCCTTAGTGATTACTCAGGAGAAATCACCTCATCTAAAATGTGCTACCCGCACCCTCTTTACCACATATCATTCGCCTGAGTATGAAACCATTTTTTTCAACTAGGCCCAATGGCATCCCCTGTCATGGCACAACAAATTTTACAACAGTGGCCTCGAACCACAATTCTATATATCATTAAGTTAAGATATTATTGAACCCGGGAGTAGAAAGATCTCGGATTCTCTGTGTTTACCACACTAGTCTAGGAGCAGCTAGTGCACACAATTGAACAAAAATGATAACAAGTCCATATCACACATTTTATTCATATTATCAGAGTTTTATTACAAAAGGGCATGAAGCCTAAAGAAAAGTATAGTGGAAATATAAAGTAATGGTAGGCCACACTATACGCCACAGGCAATCGTCTGCGGGCGCAGTCTAATTGTCCAAGTCCTCACCAATAGTACTCCTTCTCTGATCAATAATTTATTAAGCAAGGTGAGTACAAAACGTACTCCGCAAGTTACACCCAAATAACATATTATAATGCATGAGGATATCACAAAGGATGGCTTATATGGCTAAGTTTGCATAAAGCAATATTTTATTTTAAATATCTTTAATAAGTTTCAAGACAATTATACTATACCTAGAAATTGGTTTCTAAAATTTTAATCATCATTTTGAGTATAGGATGAACCTCCTACAAGATTGGTGAAGGACTAGCCCCCTTAACACCGATTGTCTACCCAATTTCCCAATTTGGATAAACTATCCAAAAGCATTTGTGTTAAATCATTTTAAAATCAAAACCAAAGTCTAATCCGCGAAAGGCTTTGCTCAGCATGTCTATGATCATGGACACAACCATTCGAATAGTTTCTACTCCGTAGAGGTTGTACGACTTTACCCACAATAGATAGTTTGCTTAAAATGTCGACCAAGACATGCTTATGTAGGCGTGCGACTATCACAAGGCCTTTACCTTACACTATCCCAACGTAGTTATGCCTGCTAAGGTTTCTCTACCACAAGGTTTCACGCTAAGAGGTAATCCCCTCTTGCACCATGTGGGTACTAAAAGTAGGTCTTCACGACAGCCACACCTCAAAATGACACAACCACGGTGAAACATTGCAAGTTAGTTAGCTAGGTATGTCCCATACCAGACTTGTGGTAGTACGGTTATGGATTAACAATCCAAAACTCGCAAACCGGTCCTTAATTGACTAGACGACTTTCAAAAGTAACCCTTGGGCCTTGACTATTCACTGAGATGAGCTCGTGCATAAACTTGCACCCACCAACTATCCAGTTCACCCAATTCTAAACCAGTTTTTAATTTATTTTGTTTCACAAATCATTTGCAAATTTCTAGGGCAAAGCAATGCCATAGACTCATTTTAAAACTAAGTTGAATATTTGGTGAAAATTCCCAAATTAAATATTTTTGGTCTAAGCATGTCTTTGCACAATATTTTCGAAATGGTTTCTAGTTCATACTATTGTACCAACTAGGTTGTTCATCTAGGGTAACAAGGTATTGAAGGGATCGCGGGAAGGCTACGATAGCACAAAACAACAATTTACCACGCTACCATGGAACCTCCGCTAGTAATAGATCACGAGATTACCACTAGACGCGCCGACTTGTAGCAGAAGTAGAGTCGATGTAGCGAGTTGATGCAGTAGAAGTCGTATTCGCCGCACGTCTTGACCTCCTGCTCCTGAGATCGTCACCAGATGCAGATCGTCCTAGTGCTGATGCTTCGCAACAACACCTCCAAGGTATCCACACGTACGGGGCAGGGACACCACGCGCTGGAGTGCTAGCACTGGCAGCGTGGTTGAGGAAGGTGTGGCTATTAGGGTTTCGGGATTATCTTCAAAAGCTTCGATCGATCACCCCATGCCACCGCCCCTCAATATATAGGCATCCAACTCGTAGCCTACTAGAATTCGGATCGCCATCCAAATCAAATCACAGCCCTTTAAGTGTGTGGCCCTATAGGTTCATGTGTGATCGGTTGTGATCTGGAAACCCTTTCCGATCACGAGTCGTTAGCGGTACCTAGCAGCACATAACGATTCCCGAACACACACAGAATATATCGGACGAACTTTAATACAATATGATCTATGACCAGGTCTCTATCACTTACGAACAGCCTGTAACTCCTTACGACCAGTTGGTGATTATGTTCTCTCCACGACCACCCTAGGAGGTCTTCCACGACCACCCGGAGGTCTTCCACGACCACCCTAAGAGGTCATCAACAACCACCCAGGAGGTCTTCCAGGACCACCCGGGAGGTCTTCTAGGAGGTCCTCCAGGACCACCCAGGAGGTCTTCCAGGACCACCCGGGAGGTCTTCTAGGAGGTCTTTTCCATGTGGAGAACAGATATCAGTCGTACGACCTGTTTGTGTATTATCCCTTTGCCTCATGACATCTGGTTGAACTCCAGGTGAGATTAAGTCATCAATAGATTGTTCAATACTTTCTCGATCAAGTGTCGAATAACTTTATGAGGTCGACACTTCGACCACTAGTGGCATGGCCATGCTCTTTCTTTATTCAACCAGAACGAGGGGTCCAGAGACATCTCTCTTGTTATGTTAGGAGGGGCAAATGTCCGACCAGTCACACTCCTCCCATGTTTCATAACATACCCGAAAGCTACCTTTATAACTACCCAATTATGGTGTAGCATTTGGCAACCCCTAAGAGTGCTATTACACATGTAGGAAACCATGCTGATCTCAGGTCTAAGGATTATACATCATCATTGCTTGAGACCAACTGATGACACACGAAATCATAACAATCTCAACAGTGTCTCAAGGTGGGTCTTTTCCAACACTATGTTCTCTAACATGTGTCCATACTATTGGTTTGATATCTCCATATCTATGACTCATGAAACATAGTCATCAACCAATACATATGCTAGTCTATTCATATGTGTCCTCATATGTTTCCGACCAGGGAACGTTTAAGAATAATCATCGCATAAATATAGAGTTTCACAATCAAGTCACATACTTGATAATAAATATTATCGATATTATTCTGGGAACAAGATAACATATTATCTAATGTCATGAACATAATGAAATATAATCATCTCTATGATTGCCTCTAGGGCATATTTCCAACAGTCTCCCACTTACACTAGAGTCAATCATTTAAGTATCAAATACCAATAGCTCTTGTGTGCACCTCATGCTTTGGCTGTGTGAGAGGCTTTGTCAACGGATCAGCAACATTTAAATCCGTATTTACTTTGCATATTTTAACATCTCCTCTATCCACCAATTCGCGAATATGGTGATAACGCCTGAGTATATGCTTGGACTTCTGATGGGATCTAGGCTGCTTAGCCTGCGCGATGGCTCCATTATTTTTACAATAGAGATCCATTGGGCTCGAGGCACTCGAAACCACACCCAACTCAGCAATGAAATTCCTTATCCAAACTGCTTCTTTCGCGGCTTCAGAAGTCGCAATGTACTCGTGTAACAGCCCAAAATCCTTGAGTTGGATTAGTTATGCATCTACTATGCATTTATGAAATTTTGGACCTTTTTACAACTTTTTGTTGCAAAGCAAATAGGTTACAACCTGGTTTTCCAAAACCTAGAGATGAAATTCCTCAAACAAAACAAAAGTTTGTCAAGAATTTGAAAACTTAATTCAAAGTAGGGTATAAAACCCTATGTAGAAAATCCTTTGATTTTGAAGGCTAGATTTGAAACCTAGTAATCCAATACTCCTTCTCCATTTCAAACTTGAAAATATATTTTCTATAGCTCGAAATACAAACCGATTTATATTTTAAAAATATAGTGGGAGTCAAAGCTGGGATTATGTTATTTATATTTGATATGCTCTGTTATGCTTGTTTGGATTTTCTGAAATTTTTGGAGATTATTTGGTTCCTTATTCGATTTGCATATTCAAATTGAGTTTGAATTTAAAATGCAAGCAAATCTTATGAACAGTTCCTACAAATATTTTTCCTAGGTTCTCGAACATCTTATCAACTTACCTACAAAATTTGATAATTCTTGGAATAAATTTGATATTTTTAAACAATCAGTCAAAGCAAATATTTGAAAGTCAAACATCAAAAATAGGAACTTAAAATTTTTTTAGGAGAATATGTACTTCAAGTAAAACTATAGAAAATTTACAGGATAATGTTCTCTATATTTTCAACCTCTCCTAAAAGTTTCATGATTTTTGGAGTTAAACTCATTTGCCTAAAATTTCTTTAACCCTCTCAGCCTAATTCCTAAAATCAGAGAACTAAACTAGCTCTTCTACTGTTCCTCCGATTCAAACCATGTTCCCACTGAACACGTTCGCCGAGCCACCTTCTCCCTCTTTCTTTGACCAGCCGGCCCCAGTGCCCAGGCCTTCTTCTCCACGCGCCGTTTCTTCCCTGTCGAGCGAGCGCCTTGGCTGCCATGCAGAGCGCTAGCGCGCTGGTTTGGCCAGCTCCGCCCCCGGACTTTGACGCTCGCCCGAGTCGCCTCTCACTCTGCCGCTGACCACCTGGCCCCAGCGTCAGCTCTTCTCTTCCACGCGGCCGCGATGTTCCGAGCACCATGGCCTGCTGGCGATCGTGGAGCCAGCGTCTCCGTTCTCCCCAGTCTTCCCCTGCCAGCGCTGTGGACGCGTGCCTCACAACCTCTGCGCCGCGCCCATGCAACTCGCCACGCTACCCTATCTCCCTCTCTCCCCGGCCTTATCTCCCTCTCCCAAACTCCACTCGGGCAAAGCCTTATTGCCTTTCGGCCATGACCGCCGCATCGCCTCCACGCTACTCCGGCAGCTCCAGCGACCCCCTCTCCCTGCCGACTATGTCGTGCGGCGCACCATCACCCCACCATCAAAAACCCCCACTCGATTTGGAGATTCCTTCACCAAGGAGCTGCGCGCGGGTCATCTTCCCCGCGACCGGCAAAACCCGCCGCCTCCACCACTGCGTCTCCTCCGACGAGCTTGAGCTCGATTCTCTCCTCCATGAGCATCCTTATGCATTCCTCTACCAGCCCTGACCACTCATTGATGATCTTTTTCTCCCCAGGTTGCCGCCACCATGGGCCTCCCCGCGCCGCCGCCGACTTCCGCCGCCCGTTCGCCTCCGGCCTCCTCGTCCCCAACCGTTTGCACGAGTGACTTCCTCTTCCCCCTACGATGCTCTTGTGCACCTCCTTATGTCCCTTCTCCCCTTCCGGTGCCACCGCGCCTTGACACCCCCACGGCCGCCGCCAGGTGCCTGGTCGTCTTGCCACAAGATGTCGCCTCGAGCTTCATAGCCAACTCCCTTAGCTTCATTAGTCTTTTGGGAACCCATTTTTGGGGTCACCTTCACCTCACAGCCACTCCCCTCACCGGCGATGAGCCACCCCCAAGCCGCCGGCCATATTTCCCTATAACTCATCTCTGAAGTCCCTCTCTATAAACTGAAAATGGAACCTATTTGCTAAACAACTCTCTTAACTTAACAAATTTTGTGTGTTTTGATCACCCAAATATATTTGACAAATGAATAATTGATTTAGTAAGAAGTTTGGTTGTCAAAATAGTGAAGTACTTTGGTTGAACTGATGAACAGAGATGGCAATCTGAAAATAAATGGATTTGTCAGTAGGCTAATGACATTGCTAATGCAAGTACTTAGAAAGGTTAATGACTCAGTTAGCTTTTTGGACCTTAATCTTTCAGAGGCAAACTAATCTGGAAAACAAGAGTTGAAATTGGTTATTCAAAAACACAATAAACCTCCATCTAACAAATTGCATAGTTGACAATAACAGTGTTTTTCCTCTTGTTAAAGTTTTGATCATAAAAGAGGTTTAGAAGGAAATTTTGAGTTGTCCGTGAACCCACTTACAATACCAATCAGTTTTTCTGCTAGCTATTATTGTGAATGTCATTTGGATCACTCAAAAGCGGTTAATGTAATTGAAGATTGAAATTGAGAGTAGCACTTTAGTTCAAAAAAATGAATTGTGTTGTTCTGTTGTAGGTATAAGAGCAGTAATCTAAAAAGTTTCAGATTTGTCCTTGGGTTAGTGACTTTGTTAAGGCAGTAGTTAGAGTTTGTCTTAATGCAATTAGTCAATTAGGTACTATTTAACAGAAATGACCAAATCTGAAAGTCAGTGTTGAAAGAAGAATTTTCGAAAAATCAACTGAGAAGGAGTTGTGTGAAAAGTGTATTATCAATAAACTCACTTGCTAGAACTACTGTTTTTCTGCTAACTTGTAGGAGGCATGTCATTTTTTGACACTCAATTGAACTATCAAAGTGAATTTTAAAGTTTTGTAGGAAGTATGGCTGGTAGCTTTCCTTTTTAGAAGATGTTCTCTTGCTAAATAGTTGAACAGATAGGTGTTGAGATGAACTCAATTAAATTTAGCTAACCTGAAAGATTAAGTCTGAATGAAGTTTGACTAGTAGCTTTTCAATTTAGAGAGAAGATATGTTGTTATAGGTCGTGTGAACAGTAAACTGAGAATAGTCAATTTTGCTATCAGGTTTATAGTATTGTTAGTTCAGTAGTTACAAGTGTTGTTAATTCAACTAGTCTTTGGGCTTTCACCTGTCAGCAGCACCTCTTTCTCAGAAATTTTCTTCTAATAAGTTTCATAAATAGAGGTAGTGTTTAGCTAAAATCCCCTTAAGCTAGTGACCTTGCCATGGTGTTGATGAAATCAAATAGTAGTAAGTCCTTGGGTTGGTTGGTAAAACTTGGTAAAGCAATGCAAGATAAAAACTCATAAGTATGTTCTTAGCATAAAGTCAAAAGATTATGGCCTAAAAGTCTTAACATCAACCTCCTAGTTAAAAATCCACAATAAATTATTTACAACATGCAATTGGTTAAACTTTGAAAATTCATAGAAATTCTTTTGAACTCCAAATGGGATGAATCTAATTGGGTTGTTCATATAATTTTATCCTATATCCATTTTTGTAATCCTTATATCCACCACTATCCTACAAAATTTCACTAAATAATTAAAATCGGATGAACAGTAACAGATGAGAATTAATTTGATTTTCCTGAAATCTGAGATTCAAACTACTATAACTCTCGCATACTAAATCCAAACGGAATAATTCTTTCATATAAATTCATATTAAATAATAATCTTCCTTCTGTGAATTTTTTTATGATTTTTGGATGATTTGAATTTTTGAGTATTCTCGGTGTTATTCGTTCTTATTTGTGCTCCTCGATTCTTTCGATAGGTTCTGACGATTATATTGAATACGAGAGTGATCCTCTGCAGTAAGAAAGTTATCTCCAATAAGGCAAGCAATTTGATCATAAATGTCCCATTACTTTCAAAGTCTAATACTTTGTTTACAAATTCTATGTATGCATGCTTTTGTGTCAAAGTTTATTTTCCCGATTAAAGGTAGTTATTCCTATTGCATGGTTGCCCTTAAATTGTTCATCCCCTGCCACGAAACATAAGGTATTAATCTCGCCGGTGAATTAGAGCTCGGTGGTTGATCTATGCTCTTTTATTGTCTTTGCGGTGTCATGCTTAGAAATGCTTAGCTACCGGTAGAATTGGGCGGTTATCGACTTAGTCGATAACTTTGATCACACAAATCATTTTATTACACTATGATCAGTACCTTGTGCTATATTACTTTGAAAACTAAAAGTGTCAATGAAATGATTTAGACTTGGGCAAGTGGTTGGATGGTGTGATATCGGGTGTGTGGATGTCTTGCCTAGGTCAACAAGGACCGAACATCTTGTTTCACCAAAACCAAGCATAATTGTGTGCTAACCACATGAGAGGGATATGGGACCTCTCTTGACTTAGTACTTTGGCGTGTGTTAGCTCCGGGTCGCATGGTGGTTGTGTGCGTTGTGTTGAAAAAGAAGCTTGTGTGTGTTTGGGTGAGCAGTGGTGGAGGTTATCCACTGCGAGGAGCATCGTCCTTTTTAAAGGCGATGAGCATCTTTGATGACTCCGTATCAACATATGGGCTTCTTCCATATGGGCGACTCGTAGTTAATACACAATATTGGAAATGTCTCGTAGGACTTAACCGTGCCGGCATACCAAAGGAAGTGTGCTAAATAGCTTGGCGAAAAGGCGGTCTGACATGTGGGTACATTGGTACACCCCTGCAGGGTATAAACTATTCGAATAGCCTCATCCTAGGTTATGGACACGCTTGGAATTGGATTTGCAGGAGTTAGACTTAACATTTTGGAATTTTAATTAAAACTTGATGCGGGTGGTATGAATGGGGAATTCATGCTATTGATGTGGTGGTTATTGGGTTAGCCACTTCCAGGATGTCTTTTATTATTGTTACTAGTATCTCGCTGTTTTTGTCAAATAAAAACAGATTGTAAAACTGCTTTAAATCTATTACATTATTGCAAATGAAAACTTGCTTTATGCTAAAAATGAGTCTAGAGCCTCCTCCACTTAAATAAGCTTGCATGTAGCTATGTATAGGCCTATTACACTACACGTAAGTCTTGCGAATATATTTTTGTACTCATTTGCTTTGCTTAATCAATTGTTGCAGAGGAGGTTGATCCCCAAGGGATCGACTATTGTGAGACCGACTTCGTACAGGACGACTAGCTTGGCGGCCCGGTTGCCTTGTGGGCAATGGCAAACCGTTTGGCTTTTGTTGATCGCCATCTTATGGCTTTTTGCTTCCGCTGTTTATTTATCTCTTTAGTTGTTATTTGGCCGGTCGGCCCCTTTTGTAATAACTCTGCATTGTATGTCTTTTGAATTGCTTAGTTGTGCTTCGGTTCTATGTGTTGAATGGAATTGATGCATAATTTTTGTATGGGGTATGTGTACTGCAATTCTGGGAAATACATATACGTCGAGAGTCGAGATATTTGATTTGTAATGCTAGAACCATCTTGATGGTTAAGTATTACAAGTTAAATACCCCGGGTTCTCACAACTCGGCCTCCGTCGTAGAATCGACTACCGTTTCTTGTTTGAAACTTTTCCAGCTTACTGCTCCTCCATTCAAAATGAATACAAAACCAGACTGCGAACGATAATCATCTTTGTCAGTTTGGAAGCTTGCATCGGTGTAACCATTTACAACGAGCTCTTCATCACTGCCATAAATTAAGAACACATCCTTAGTCCTTTTCAAGTACTTAAGAATGTTTTTTCATAGCTGTACAGTGACCTTCACCGGGATCAGCATGGTACCTACTCGTAACACTTAGAGCATATGATACATCTGGTCGTGTACATATCATGGCATACATGATAGATCCAATAGCCAAATCATATGAAATTCCACTCATACGGTCTCGCTCATCAGTTGTTGAAGGACACTGACTCTTTCTAAGACTTATTACATGTGACATTGGCAAGAAACCTTTTTTGGCATCCTTCATGTTGAACCGAATCAACACCTTGTCAATGTAAGTACTTTGGCTTAATCCAATTAGCCTTCTTGATATATCTCTATAGATCTTTATCCCCAAGATATATGCTGCCTCTCCTAGGTCCTTCATAGAAAAACTAATTTTCAATGATGCCTTAACAGATTCCAACATAGGAATATCATTCCCAATCAATAATATGTCATCCACATATAAGATTAGAATTACAAGTGCGCTCCCACTAACCTTCTTGTAAACACAAGACTCTTCTTTGTTCTTGATGAAACCAAACCTTTTGATCTCCTCATCAAAACGTATATTCCAACTCCGAGATGCTTGCTTCAACCCATAAATGGACTTTTGAAGTTTGCACACTTTACTAGCATTCTTTGGATCGACAAAACCTCCAGGCTGTGTCATGTACACATCCTCATCTAGGTTTCCATTAAGGAAAGCCGTTTTGACATCCATTTGCCATATCTCATAATCTAAATATGCAACAATTGCTAGAATAATCCATATAGATTTAAGCATCACTACCGGTGAGAAAGTCTCATCGTAATCAACCCCTTGAACTTGTCGAAACCCTTTTGCGACTAGTCGAGCTTTATAAATGTAAACATTTCCATCCATATCAATCTTTTTCTTATAGATCCATTTGCATTCAATGGTTTTAACACCATCAGGTGGATCGACCAGGTTCCAGACCTGATTGTCACTCATGGAGTCTATCTCGGATTTCATGGCTCCAAGCCATTTATCAGAGTCTGGGTCCATCATTGCTTCCTTAAATGTCTTAGGCTCATCATTACTCAACAATAATATGTCATGTCCATACCTTATAGGCAATTGATGTTGCCTTTCAGATCTACGTGGGGCTGATGCCTCATCTACAGCTTTAACAAAATTTTGTTCATCCTGTAGAGGTTCAGTAAGAGTTGAAACATTTTCAGATGTTTCCCGAATTTCTTCGAGTTGCACCTTTCTCCCACTGACTCCTTTTGAAAGAAACTCTTTTTCCAAAAAGACACCATTTCAGGCAACAAAAACTTTGCCCTCTTCCCGGTTGTAGAAATAATATCCTTTGGTTTCCCTAGGATATCCTATAAAGAAGTATTTATCTAACTTGGGTGTGAGTTTACCAGACGTCAAACGTTTAACATAGACATCACATCTCCAAATCTTTAGAAAAGACAAACTAGGACTCTTCCCAGTCCACATCTCATATGGTGTCTTATCTACTGATTTAGATGGTACCCTATTTAAAGTAAAAGCTGCAGTTTCTAGAGCGTAACCCCAAAAATACAATGGCAGATCCGATTGGCTCATCATCGATCGAACCATGTCCAACAAGGTCCGATTACGCCGCTCGGACACCCCATTCCATTGTGCAGTGCCTGGTGGTGTAAGCTGTGGAACAATTCCACATTGTTTCAAATGATCACCAAATTCATGGCTCAAAAATTCACCTCCACGATCAGATCACAAAGACTTGATTGTTTTGCCAAGTTGATTCTGTACCTCATTCTAGAACTCCTTGAACTTTTCAAAGGATTCCGACTTGTGCCTCATTAAATAGATATATCCATATCTACTATAGTCATCGGTAAAAGTAATGAAGTACTGAAAACCACCTCTAGCTGTCATGCTCATTGGTCCACACACAAAGTATGTATGAGTGCCAACAAGTCGGATGTCCTCTCAGCTCGACCAGTGAAAGGAGTCTTCGTCATTTTTTCGAATAGGCAAGATTCACACGTTTCAAATGATTCCAAATCAAATGAGTTTAGAATTCCATCATCATGGAGCTTCTTCATGCGTTTCTCACTTATGTGACCCAAACGACAATGCCAAATGAAAGTGGAATTCATATTATTAGGCCGAAGCCTCTTTGCATTAATATTATAGACGGGTGCATCAACAAGATTTAAAATAAACAACCCATTGAAAACAGGTGCATAGCCATAAAACACTTCATTCAAATATATAGAATAACATTGTTATCAACAATGAATTTATAACCCTCTGCCATCAAACATGAGGCAGAGATAATGTTTCTACTAATGGCTGGAACATAATAAATACTGGAGGCAAAAGTAATGGCAAAGTCCCGACGGCTAATGCAGCAACCCTTGCTTTATTCCCGACGCGAAGATCCATCTCACCCCTTGCAATTCTCCTACTCCTTGTTAGACTCTGCATCGAATTGTAGATATGAGCAACCGATCCGGTATCAAATACCCATGAGTTAACAGAGGAGTCAGCAAGAAAAACATCTATAACATTAATACATGTAGTGGAAGTTTTAGTTTCACCATTCTTTTTCTGATCAGCCAAGTATTTCTTGCGGTTCCTCTTCCAATGGCCTAGCTCTTTGTAGTAAAAGCATTCATTCTCTTGAGTCGGGCTGGACTTAGTCTTGGGCTTAGGCTTGTTAGTTTTGATCTCATCTGAAACTTTAGCCTTGCCCTTTCTTTTGACCCAAGTCTTAGCCTTCTTCTTGAAGCTTGTACTCTTTTGCACCATCATCACATGACTGATGCTTTTCTTAATGCTGCCCGCTGTTGTTTTAAGCATCATATGCAGTTCGGTGAGATTCTTGTCTAAGCCATTCATATAGAAGTTCAAAATGAACTGGCCATAGCTTGCAGAAAGCGAAGCAAGAATCAAATCTGTAACCAACTCTTGACTAATTGGAAAACCAAGTTTTTCCAAGCTCTGTGTGTAACCAACCATCTTGATTACATGTGGGCTCACCGGACCACCGTCAGCTAGCCTACATCTAAACAAGTTCTTTGAGATCTCATATCTCTCAGTTCTGGCTTGTGACTCAAACATGCCTTTGAGCGCAAAGATCATATCGTAGGCCTCAATGTTCTCAAACTACTTCTCAAGGTCTGAGTTCGTAGCAGCAAGCATGAGACAGCTAACATCAAGGGACTCATCACATGCCTTTTTATAGGTGGTTTTCAGAGTAGCAGCAGCATTCTCTGTAGGCACATCTGGAATTGGTTCCTCCAGAACATGTTCCTTTTTATCTTGCCTAAGAACAATTCTTAGGTTGCGGGACCAATCCGCAAAATTTGTTCCATTCAGTTTTTCCCTTTCAAGTATCGAATGTAAAGCAAAACTGGATGTAGGTACAACAGTTGGTGCCATAATCTACAACATAAAATATGCAAAACTAAGACATATGTTCAATCAAAGTAAGTTCTATTAAACAATTTAACAAAGATACTCCCACTAAATTCCATATCCCTCTTATGACACTTAGTGATTCAGGACCCTCAATCAGTTAATCTACTAGTGAGCTTTGGCATCACTGCTAGAAGATTAGTGAAATTAGTAAGCAACCCTTTGCTAATCATATCTCTATATGACTCTTGTTGTTGGGCAGCATCTCTATGCTCCGGCACCCAACCCTATGCCCCAAGGACCATAACCGTTATGATGACCTTGTCAAGTTAAACCAACGCTGTGCAAGTAAGTGTCCGACACAAACCCATCTAGTCAAGGAAGGTTAATGGCACTCTGCTTTAGCAAGACCTACCATTAACATACATGACTTTGGATGGTGCAGCTAATTGGGAGGACATCAATTTAACTTAATATTATATGAGGGAATTTTACCTCTACCATGTTAAAAGCATCTAAAGCAATTGAAACACATGCATAGAAATAAATGAACAGGAATATAAAGGCATTCACAGACAATCAAATTTCATCGAGATGTAGCAAGACAAAAAGCTGGTGTACAGAGTGGGGTCACAGGGGCGGCAGGACCTCCAAGACGTCCTCTTGGACCTCCCTTGGAGAGACCTCTAGGACTACATAGATCCAATCTACTGTTCCGTCCATGGAAATCGCATTGGGCTAACCACATTAACCCCTTTCGATCGCAACTCCGATTCGATCAACCAGATTGATCTTCACATGCTCCATGGATTTATGATTACTGTCTGCCTCGATGGCGGAAACCGACTGGTAGAGGAAAGTTGTGATATGACAATGAAAACCCGATCACGGAATAACGATCATAAAACCATCTTGAGACCACCGCACATGGACGATCATATCGACCATCACCAAAACAATCTAATCCGAATCTAAAACTAGACAGGATGGCTTTGATACCACTGAAGGGATCGCGGGAAGGCTATGATAGCACAAAACAAAAATTTACCACGCTACCAAGGAACCCCCGCTAGTAATAGATCACGAGATTACCACTAGATGCGCCAACTCGTAGCGGAAGTAGAGTCGATGTAGCGAGTTGATGCAGTAGAAGTTGTATTCACCGCACGTCTTAACCTCCTGCTCCTGAGATCATCACGAGATGCAGATCGTCCTAGTGCTAATGCTTCGCAACAACACCTTCAAGGTATCCACACGTACGGAACAGGGACACCACGCGCTGGAGTGCTAGCGCCGGCAGTGTGGTTGTGGAAGGCGTGGCTATTAGGGTTTCGGGATGATCTTCAAAGCTTCGATTGATCACCCCATGCCACCGCCCCTCAATATATAGGCATCCAACTCGTAGCCTACTAGAATTCGGATCACCATCCAAATCAAATCCCAACCCTTTAAGTGTGTAACCTTATAGGTTCATGTGTGATCGGTTGTGATCCGGAAACCCTTTCCGATCACGAGTCGTTAGCGGTACCTAGCAGCACATAACGATTCCCGAACACACACAGAATATATCGGATGAACCTTAATACAATATGATCTATGACCAGGTCTCTATCACTTACGAACAACCCATAACTCCTTACGACCAGTTGGTGATTATGTTCTCTCCAAAACCACCCAGAAGGTCTTCCAGTACCACCCAGAGGTCTTCAACGACCACCTTAGGAGGTCATCCACGACCACCCAGGAGGTCTTCTAGGACCACCGGGGAGGTCTTCTAGGAGGTCCTCCAGGACCACCCAAGAGATCTTTCAGGACCACCTGGGTGGTCTTCCACGACCACTCAGGAGGTCTTCCAGGACCACCTGGGAGGTCTTCTAGGAGGCCCTCCAGAACCACCCAAGAGGTCTTCTAGGACTACCCGGGAGGTCTTCTAGGTGGTCCTCCAGGACCACCCCGGAGGTCTTCCAGGACCACCTAGGAGGTCTTCTAGGAGGTCCTCCAAGACCACCCAGGAGGTCTTCCAGGACCACTCGGGAGGTCTTCTAGGAAGTCCTCTAGGACCACCCAGGAGGTCTTCCAGGACCACCTGGGAGGTCTTCTAGGAGGTCTTTTCTATGTGGAGAATAGATATTAGCCGTACGACCTTTTTGTGTATTATCTCTTTGCCTCACAACATCTGGTTGAATTCCAGGTGAGATTAAGTCATCCATGGATTGTTGAATACTTTCACGATCAAGTGTCGAATAACTTCATGAGGTCGACACTTCAACCACTAGTAGCATGGCCATGCACTTTCTTTATTCAACCACAACGAGGGGCCCAGAGACATCTCTCCTGTTATGTTAGGAGGGGCAAATCCCATGTCCGACCAGTCACATTCCTCCCATGTTTCATAGCATACCCCAAAGCTACCTTTATAACTACCCAGTTACGGTGTAGCATTTGGCAACCCCTAAGAGTGCTATTACACATGTAGGAAACCATACAGATCTCAGGTCTAAGGATTATACATCATCATTGCTTGAGACCAACTGATGACACACGAAATCATAACAATCTCAACAGTGTCTCAAGGTGGGTCTTTTCCAACACTATGTTCTCTAACATGTGTCCATACTATTGGTTTGATATCTCTATATCTATGACTCGTGAAACATAGTCATCAACCAATACATATGCTAGTCTATTCATATGTGTCCTTATATGTTTCCGACCAGGGAACGTTTAAGAATAATCATCGCATAAATATAAAGTTTCACAATCAAGTCACATACTTGATAATAAATATTATCGATATTATTCTGGGAACAAGATAACATATTATCTAATGTCATGAACATAATGAAATATAATCATCTCTATGATTGCCTCTAGGGCATATTTCCAACAGGTATAACTGTAACACCCTGGCTATTCGGAAGCCAAGATGTCACCTAAATAATCTAACATACAACCATAACGCTGAAGAATTTGAACAACATCTCATCTAATGACATAAAGAGATCAGTATTTAATAGAACCAAGGCATGAATATAGTCTAAATCCAAGCAAGTATATCGAAGGGGTGATCAAAGATCACAAGTAGTACTTGATCAACCATAACATAGCACTAGGTATCATTCACCATCTAAATTTATTTATTACAGTTCATCAACAACGAATGAAAGATAGAAACTAAATCATAATGTTGAACTTGAATATGGTGAAGTGAATGAGTAGTGCGTATCTACTCCCTCCCAATAGAGCCAACATCAATGATCACCTAAAATAAACAAACAAAGCAAGAATGAGTCCGAGACTCAGCAAGTACAGTGAATAATTGAACATACAACAATTATGATCAAGACAACATCATTGAAGCATATGAACATAACACCGAATGAATATATGAATGAATGGAGTGAATGGATTGAATGAAATGAAAGGACTGCACACATGCTTATACCAGTATAGCTAGTGACACACCCATCGGTATTCACTTAAGCTTGTATTTAACAAAATACGGGGATCCAAATCCCGTATGAAGAACGTTTCATACGGGTGTCCAAATCTGCCCACATTGGAATGGTGGGTCTTACGTGTCCATATTGGAATTGGTGGGTCTTTATAATCCACTCCCGTGGATGAAACATGAATAATGGATGCATGGAATGAAATATGAATAATAAGAGACATCATCTCTAATCATGGAAATAACGCATATGAAAGGAACATAAACTCTGAATAATCTCATAGATCACAGAAAAGCACAATACGAACATCAAGCATTCAAAGATTCACTAATCATAAGAAAATCAAAGTACTTGCCTTCGCGATGCGGCGTTAGTAGGCAACGAAGGTGTCCCTAAACCCAAGCCTCTCCGCCTACACAAGTAAGTACTCAAATAAGAACAACATGGTACAGGGCACTACCAAAGAACGTTTTACAACACCTTCCGACAACCCACGAATTAACAATTAGATCTATTCAAAAAGCAGACAACACAATCACGGAACTGAATCTGGACAGCAGCACGGAATCACTCATATCTATTGATATGGGACTCGGAACGAGGTGAGCCCAGCTCCTAGAGAAACTTAACGAACATAACCACAAAATCCTAGTTGGCGAGATAATCCAATTCGGCCAAAATAATATGCTCACAGGTAGATGAAGATATAAGACAGATTCTGTCTAGACGAAAAAGACAGCAGTAAAGAATATATCACAACTTTTGATCTACAACTCCGATTAAGGCGTTCTTTATCATTATGGAAAGGTTATAAAAATTTCTACAATAAACTTTTAGGAGACAACTTGACAATTCACTCTCGTCAGGATTTCAAGACAGCGGTAAAGATCAGACCATAACTTTTGATCCGTACGTCGGAATTACGTGTTCTTGGCGGCTACGGAAAGCTAAGAACATTATCTAAATATCTCTAGGAGATGGACACCTCTAAATGGGCCTCTAAGAACCCGAAATATGCCACGCAAGCTACTGGACAGAACTGAACTTACGACCGAACGAATTCGATCCAAACTAAATAATCTAATTTCGCATCTAATCAATATTAAACAGCGGGGAAACATCTTGTTACCCTTGAAGAACCCTGGAGAATGATGAACGGTCCTTGGAGAAGATGATCCCTTCTCTTCTCCTCCTTTCTCCCCCTTCTTCTTTCCTTGCTTCTTTGCCATGGCTCTCCTATGCTGGTTTCTTTCCTCCTGGCAGCACACTAGCATCCGCTTGCATCAGCACAGAGGATCAGCAGCAACACTACAGCCCACTCATGCAACTCCTTATTAATATCTTTTGTTTTTTTATGGCTGGCCGTAGCATCCAAAGGAGATTGCAGCAGGTAAAAAGCATATGCAAATCAGTAGACAAAAAGCATTGCATGCAGCACAGAGCATAGCGCCTGGAATTTTTGCATTAATGTGGCTAATTGCATGCTGTAGCGAGGAAGCACACAGAGCAGGCAGCGCCAGTGTGAGGACCCCGGTTTATTTGGCTTGTAATGTTTAGTCGTCCATTGATCCTAACATCACAAACAAAATAACCCGTGTCTTCGAGATATGTATACTTTCCAGAAATACAGTATACACACCCCTTTACAAAATCGTGCATCAATATCATACAAGACATAGAACCAAAGCACGAACTAGAATAAAACAACGACATACATAATATAGCGAGAGTTATTACAAAAGGGGCCGACCGGCCAAATAACAACTAAGAAAGATAAACACAGCGGAAGCAAAAGCCATAAGATGGCGATAAACAAAAGAAGGCCAAGAGGTGTGCCTTAGCCCACAAGGCAACCAACCGGGCCGCCTAGCTAGACTTCCCAACCGCAGCACATCTCACAAAAGTAAAGCCCTTTGGGCTCTACCTCCTCTGCAACAAAGTGATTAAGCAAAGCAAATAAGTACAAAAATGTACTCGCAAGACTGACGTGTAAAGGTAACAGACATATACATATGCTACATGCAAGCTTTATTTAAGTGGAAGGCTTTAGGCTCATTTTAGCATAAAGCAAGTTTTCATTTGCAATATTTAAATAGATTCAAAGCAGTTTTGCAATCCATTTTTAATTTGCAAATAACAGCGAGACAATAACATAATAACAATAGATAGATGACAACAACAATCATGGAAGTGACTAACCCAATAGCCACCACAACAATAGCATGAATTACCCATTCATACCACCCAACAAGTTTTAATTAAATAGTTGAGTCTAGTTCTTGCACGACCTTACCAAGCATGTCCATAACCTAGGACGAGGCTATTCGAATAGTTTTAACCCTGCAGGGGTGTACCAATGTACCCACACGTCAGACCGTCTTTTCGCCAAGCTATTTAGCACACTTCCTTTGGTATGCCGGCACGACTAAGTCCCACGAGGTATTTCCAATGAATGATGCTAATTATGAGTCGCGACAACCCGAAGGATAGGAGACACCGGCCCAGCCTAAGCAACTGCGGGTGCTCTTCCCCCTTATAAAAACAGTTTTAACCACCTGCGACCTACAATTAACACCTCCCAAAGTACTTAGCCAAGAGGGGTTCGCAATACCTTCGTGTGGTTAGCACGCATAAGCGCTTGGCTTAGTGACACAAGTAACTCGGTCCTTGGGGACCTAGGCACCATTCCATTCACACCCAACAATCACGCCAACATCCATTGTGCCCAAGTCATGAAACAATTTTTGTTTTCATTTTTATTTTATTTGTTTACAAAGTAACAAAGCACAAGATGGACATAATGGAATAATAATTTTTGTGTGATCAAGGTCATCGACATAATGTCGACAACCGCCTATTTCTACCGTTATCTAAGCATTTCTAAGCATACCAACACGTGATCTACTAAGTGATGAGAGCTCATCCAACGAACTCTACATCACAGCAAGATAATCCTAGGTTTAGTAGTAGAGAAAGAACATTTACCTACAGAATATGCATCTATAGGATCACTAAACGATATCATTTAACAACAAAATAGCAATGCATACATACAAGTTAAACAACATATTAGAATTTTAAAGTAATGGTACATAAGGGATATGATCAAACTGCTTGCCTTGCTAGGTATGCTCAGTTTGCTGCAGAGTATCGCTCACGGGATCAACACACTCGTCGACACCTAATCGAAAAGACGAAAAGAATCGATAAGAACAACAAAAACTGAAAAGATGCCACAGCAAACTTGCTCCAAATGCTCTGAAATTTTTACAGCAGCAAGAGCATGATTTTTAGAGAATTTAGCAATAAGAACCAATTGATTTGGATTCTCAATGCAAAAGATATGAGCAAAACAAAACTGCTCAGCCTATAAAATGCAATCTGCTACTATTCATCAAATTAAATTGTTTAGCAAAATTTTCTAGAAAGGTGGTGCAATAGAAATTTTTACAGTACATCAAGCACCTCATAAGATGAACAACCCAATCGGATTCATCTCATTTGGAGCTATTATGCACTTTCTATAATTTTTCAAAGACATGAAAATGAGCACAACTAAAATGCACCCACAATTCTTTTGAAAAAAGTGACATGCCTAAATACTAATCTACCATTTAGTGCACTAACAGAGGGAGCCAACAAAGTTGGATTCACTCAAAAATGATCTATAGAGAATTACTTATGCATTTTACAAGTTAAATGCAAATTTTGGAGCAACATTTAAAGTTAATTTCTAAACCAATTTGCAAACCCATTTTCTGGAGCCGAACTGAGCTCACAACCATTTTTAGATTTAAGCCCAGATCAAACCAGAGCTAACAAAATTGGAATCACCTCATTTGGATTTAAAATGAAATAGTTATGCAATTTTGAAGTTCATTACCTTTTTCAGTTCACAAATAAGTCCATCGGGAATTTCTAAAAACCATAACGACACGGGAGGACATGAGCCGTTGATCCTAGATCGGACGGCCCAAGACCTCCCGACAACGCGCACTCGCGTGCTCACGGAATCGACGAACATGGGCCGTGCATCCTGGATCCAACGGCTCATGTCCTCCTAGCAACGTGCGCTCGCGCCCGCGCAGGCTCGGAGAACGTGGGCCGTGGATCCTGGATCCAACGGCTCACGACCTGCAGCATCGTGCACTCGCGCGCGGCGCGTTTGGACCTCGCGCGCGCGAACGGGGCGGAGATCGTGACCGTTCATCGCGAGATGGACGGCCCGCGACCAACGCACCCAGCGCACGCACACGCTCCGACATAGATCCTAACCCATGATTAGCGCGGATTAACACGGGGATGAGGCATTAAATGTGTCTGATTACGACAACAGCCAGCTCTGGCACGCGTCCGACAAAAACCGAGAGCGTTCCACGGCTTGTCGCCGGCGAGATAGGGCACGGCGGCGCACACCGAGGGCACCGACGAGTCCACAATAGCCGTGCGCACCAAAGGGTGCCACTCACACCGGCGGCGACACCCGAACGCAAGGCGAAGCCGGAGGAGCACCTGCGAAGGACCAAAACGGCCGAAAGCAAAACTTGAAGTAAAGCTCCGTAACAACCATACAAGCAGGTGCCCAGCTCTAAAGGACTACGAGGAGGTTACCTGGAGGTCGTGGAGGAGCTGATGAGGTCGGAGGAGAGGAGGACCGGCGATGGTGAAGAAGATGTGCTCCACGGCCAAAAGCTCCAAACTCCAATTAGCCCGCTCCTGAAGAGGTCAACCCAAAATGGAGTTAGGGTTAAAACTTCTAGGAAGTTAGAGGAGCAAAAAGGAGCAAGAGGTCTAGTGAGGGAGCCACTGGAGCACTGCCTTCACCGAGAGCTCCAAGGTGCATCAATGGCGGCCAAGGGAGGTCTGAGGAGAAGGGAGCTCAGCCAAGCACAGTGGGTGCAAGCCGGAGCTCAATGGTGTGTAAAGGAAGCCAAGGAGGGAAACCAAGGGAGGTCTTATAGCCCGGGGTGCAGAGGTCATGAGCTAGGGCTAAGCTCCATGGTGAGCTTAGCCCATGGCTCGGTCCACGGATCCACCAGGACGTGGAGGTGACGGGGGAGGGGCCTGAGCATGGCCTAGGGGTGGAAAAGTCGACCAAAGATTTAATGCCGGCAAAAAAAGAGCATTAGGGAAGTGACAGTCACCGCCTCCTCCTCGCCATGGCGCCTTGCTACTCGAAAGTTAGGAGAAGAACAGGACCTCATATCAACCGTTGGATAAGAACATGGGGAGGTCGTGACCCTCAGATCCGCAACGGTGCGATCTGGAAAGGCACGGGGGAGGTCTTGACCACCGGATCTGCATCGCGCAGTGGCGCAAGGAAAAGGGGAGGTCGCAGCCGTGGGATCTCCATCGCATGGTTGCGAAACAAAACGGGGAGGTCGCGCGCGATAAGGGGATAAGAGGTCATGGCCGTTGGATCTGCATCCAAAGGCGAGCAACAGAGACAGGAGGTCTTAACCGCTGCGCGCGACTTTGATAAGCGATGGGAGGTCATGGCCTTTAGATTCACATCCAAGGGCACACAACCGAGCTGGGAGGTCGTGGCCATTGGATTTACATCCAAGGGCACACAACATTGAGAGGAGGTCGTGGCGGTTGCGCACGACACAAAGGGAGGTAGTGGCAGTTGGATGTTGATCCAACGGCACACCACGATGAGGGGAGGTCATGGGTGCTGCGCATGACACAAGAGAGGTCGTGGTCATGGATTTTGATCCAACGACAACGACAGAGGTAGGAGGTCATGGCTATTGGATTTCAATCCAACGGCGCACAACCACGATGGGAGGTCTGGCTAGTGCGCACGATGCTAAGGGAGGTCGTGGCCAGTGGATTGCAATCCAAGGGCACACAGCTTTGAAAGGAGGTCATGGCCATTGGATTCACATCCAAGGGCGCACAACGATGAAGGGAGGTCGTGGCTGTGGCGCACGACGTTGCAAAGAGGTGGGGAGGTCATGGCCGTGAGATCTCCATCTAACGGCGATGAGAGGAGAGGGAAGGTCGTGTCGGTTGGATCTCGATCCAACAGCGACAAACTGAGGCGCGGGAGGTCTTGGCCCCTAGGCAAGACACAAAAAAGGGAAAGGGAGGTCGTGGCCGCGAGATCTGGATCTGACGGCGATGAGATGAGAGGGAGAGGTCGTGGCCGTTGATTTGGATCCAACGGAGCACGACCTCGCGCGGGTGGGAGGTCTGGTGCGCATGATAAAGAGAGGAGGTCGTGGCCGTGGATTTTGATCCAACGGGCACGATCTCGCGCGGGGAAAGGAGGTCTGGTGCGCATGACACCAAGGGGAGGTCGTGGCCATGGATTTTAATCCAACGGTGCACAACGCATCGCGCGGGGGAGGACTGGTGCGCTTGATAAAGAGAGGAGGTCGTGGCCGTGGATTTTGATCCAACGGCGCAAGACCTCGCGAGGGAGAAGGACAGGGCTGAGCTGGGCCAAGGTTGGCTGTGGCGGAGGTCGTGGCCGTTAGATCTTGATCTGACGGGCACGACCTCACCTGGGAGAAGGAGCACGGGAGAGCTGGCCGGACGGTTGGGTTCGACCCACTTGCAAAGTGGTTCGGACATAAGGAATAGTGCCTGATTTTGAATTTAAATTGAAGGCTGAGGTTGGAGGAATTTTTAGAGGTAGCAAATTAACTCCAAAAATTCCAAAATTTTAACTGGAGCTTCCTCATTCCAGGATTAACCTTACATAAAATTTCCAGAGGTTTTAGTGCAATGTATTTTTCTCCAAAAATTCATCAATGCTGTCCTAGGGTTTGACTAACCTCCAAAAATCATCAAATAGTTTCTAAACATTATGAAATTTTCCAGAGGGTTCCCACATCATCTCTAGAACCTAGAAAAAATATTTCCAAGGGTTGGCACAAGATTTGTGACAAAGTGGAATAAGGGTTTGACTTTAGTCAACAAGAGGTTTAGGTTTTTGAACTCCACAACTCTTGACAAGAGTTATGGCAATGTTCAAGAGTTTCAAGATGTGAGAAAAAGTTTTAATTTTCTACACATTTTCTTACATTTGAAACACACACTTGTTTATACATTTGGGATGTTACAGCCAGGGAGCATTCAGAGGGGAAGACATCAAGCGGCAAAGAAGACAGGAGGTTCTTGGCGGCCAGAGAAAAAAAACTAGGCGATTAAGGTTGCATCTCCTCCTGGTCCTCTTTATTGCCAGGCAGCACCCCACAAGGGTCACGGGCCATGGGCCGAAGGCCCAGGTTCTTTTTCCCTACTAAAATTACTGGAATTCTACTAAATAATTATATTTATTTTTCTTTTAATCCATTTAGTTCTCCAAAGTTAAACGGGGTATTACAATAACTTAATTCAATGACAAGATTTGGCCATACAAAGGAATTAGGAATAACTATAAAAATTTAAAACAAGGACTTAAATTAAATCGAATACAAATATGCAATGCAATAATAAATTAAAAAATAATTTAAATTACAGGGATTCAAATATGATCAACAGATGTAACTTGCCTTGCTCAAATGGTTGTTGATCGGACTCGTCGAAGAATTCTAGTTCTTTGGAGTCGTCGAAGTCTATACGCGAAAATAAGCCAAATTCAAATTAACTCCAAATTATTATTTTTGGTTTAGTTAGTTAGTTTATAATTTTAGATGAATTTAGGAATTTGAATAACTGGAATCGAAGCTCGTATGAAGGAGAACGAGTCCTCGAAAGATTGAATTATAATGAAATTAACCTAAATTCAATTTTAAGAATTAATGAATTATTTTTCTAAAGAAAAATCTAAATATTGCGCAAGCATGACGTTAGTGGTTGATTTTCAATTTCAGCTAATTTATTTTTTCTACAAGAAATCCTTATGAGTCTGTGACATATAGGCCCAAGGTCCATGGACCAGGTCCATGGAATGGCTTTGGTCTACGGTAGACCCGTTCTGTGAAATAGTGTGAAGGCTGATGCAAGTGCTGGCATAGGCATTGACGTGGTGCTGACAGATGAGTTGACGTGGCACACACGTGGCGGCCATGTCACACCAGCGAGGGGGTGGCGCTCGGGACCAAGAGGTCGCCAGCGTTCTACGCCGCGGTGATGAGTGTGCGTGTGCAAAATAAAGAGGGTGCGATAGTGAACCTTATGCGCATGGTTTCGACGACGGGGTGTGACGAAGTGGCCGGTGGCGAGGAAGAAAAGCAACGACGAGATTTGGGCTCTGGCGGCGAATGTGTTCCGATGGTCCACCAATGACGAGAGTTGGCGCACCAGGTAGAATGTGCGAAGGCGAAGCTCAGGGTGTAGACGACTGAAAGCATCTAGGCCCCTAAAAATTGTTTTGGTAATTAATGATAATATGTGAATATGGGATTAACGTGTTTATTGAGTATTTACAAGGTTATGTCCCATTGGTGTTTTTGATGACCTGGAATTGCACGCGAAAGGATTACATGAAGATCTCTTGGCTCAAAGACAAGGTACAATAGTTTAGGATCCTTTTATTTTACCGGTCTTAGGTGAATTGGTTGGAAGACCGGGTTATAGGCTAGACAGTCGTACTATAAAGAAGGTTCCAGAATTGAGTACCTTGAAAGTGAATGATGCCAAAATTGCTCAAATCATACTTGGTTTAATTTTGGATTTGTTTTTGGTTTGGCCTCGATTTGAATTTGCTGAAATTTTTTAGAGGCCGAACTGACCGACGGTACATGCCCGGACTGACTAGGGTCCCGAACCAAAAGGGACGGTCAACTTTCTCCAGAAGGTGGTTTTCCTGGTTTTGCTGAAAAACTTCTGGGCCGGACTAACCGATGGCTAAGTGCCGGACTGACCAGGGTCCCGGGTCTTGGATGCGGTCAACTTTTTCCAGAGAAGAGAATTTTTTCAGTTGAAATCTTGCGGCTGGACTAACCGCCGGCATACTCGCGGACTGACCGCACTCCCGGTTTTTCCAAGCGGTCAGCTTTTTCCAGTAGGTGTGTTAAGTGTTTTCCATTTTTCTATAGGCCAGACTAACCGCGAGTCTGACTGCGATCTGACCGGGGTCACCGTAACGGCTATTTTTCCCAGTGCATTTAATGCGTTTCAGAGGAGGAAAAACGACCGTTACGGCAGGGCCGGACTGATCGCACTTTTGCCTGCGGTCTGACCGCGCCTTCTGAAAATTTGGGGATTTCGTGCCCCAACGGCTAGTGTAGTGGGTGGAGGCTATAAATACCTCACCCACTGCAGCTAGAAGGGTTGTTGAACCTCATTAAACATCTCTTGAGCCCTTTGCATTGTTTCCTACTCATTGAGAGCATTCAATTCCTTTTGCAAAGGTAGTTGAGGTTTTTCCAAGAGCATTTGGTTGAGTTTGATCATTGTAGCATTAGAGCACTTTCAAGTGAAGATCTCTTGCTCTATTACTCTTGGAGATTGCCGTCTCCTAGACGGCTTGGAGTTTGGTTCGGTGATCTTCTCAAATGAGATTGTGAGAAGCCCTGGGCAAATTGTGAAGGTTGGAGCTCGCCTATCTGGAGAGGAGAAGAGCTACCATTAGTGATCGAGGGAAGGCTTAATTCGTGGAGCCGGCTTGAGTTGTCAAGCTTCCTCAACGTGGACTAGTGAAGACCGGCAAGTCTTCGATACCACGGGAAAACATCGTTGTCGCATTGTGGTTATTTCTAGTCTTTATATTTCTGTATTTATATTTCTAGCTTATTTCTTGCGTTGAACTGCTTAGCTAGAATCATATCTTGCTTAGACTAAGTTGATAATTGGCTAAATTTGTTAAATTATCAAAAAGTTTTAAAACCTCCTATTCACCCCCCCTCTAGTCGGTTATCCTTGATCCTACAAGTGGTATCAGAGCTTGGTCTCTCATTGATTTAGACTTAACCGTCTAAGAGAGAAAAGGATGGCTAGTGAGGGAATTGCTATAGGAAAGACTCCTTTCTTTGATGGCTCTAATTATGCTTATTAGAAAATTAAAATGTCAATTTACTTAAAGGCTATGAGTCCAAGAATTTAGAAAATCGTAAATGAGGGCTACGTCGTGCCTCTTAATCCACTACTCCCCACGGAGCAAGAGGAGCGTAATACTCATTTAGATGCCCAAGCTATGAATGCTCTATTTAGCGCTTTGAACGTGGATGAGTTCAATAGAGTGAGCAACTTGGAAACCGCTCACGATATTTGGACCACCCTCTCGGAAATCCATGAGGGAACATCCACGGTCAAAGAAACCAAATTGCATAGGCTTCAGATTAAATATGAGACATTCATAATGTTGCCTAATGAAAACATCAATGAGATGTATTCAAGACTCAACAACATTGTGAATGAGCTCAAAGGCCTTGGAACTAACCTTCTTGATGTTGATATTGTTCGCAAGATGCTTAGGGCTCTCCCGAACAAGTATGAGACGTTGGTGACGCTCTTCCTCAACTCACCCGAGTTGCCAAGGATGACACCAACGGGGCTCTTGGGCAACCTCATCACAAATGAGTTGTTCAAGAAGAACAAGGAAGAGCTCTTGGAGACATCTTCCTCAAAGAAGAAGATTACCGCTTTCAAAGCCAAAGAGGAATCAAGCGATGATGAAGATGAAGAAGATGACTCCGACGAGGAGTATGCACTCCTTGTGAGGAGAATGAAGAGGGTCATGAAGAGACGCCCCAATAGAAGCTATAACTTCGACAAGTACAAGAAGGGGCAATCCTCAAGTGATAAGAAACGTTATAGCAACATTCGATGCTATAATTGTGAAGAAAAGGGGCACATTGCTTCTCGTTGCCCCGAAAAGAAGGATGACAAGGGCAAGCCATTCAAGAAGAAAGAGTACAATGGCAAGAAGAAGCTTTTCAAGAAGCTTCACAAAGATGGCAAGCATGAAACCCACATTGGAGAGTGGGATTCAAATGATGAGTCAAGCGACCCCGGTTCCGATGAGGAAGAGTCCCCCAAGAAGAAGGGACTAGTCGGCATCGCCATCAAGGAAGCTCCGTCGCTATTCTCCACTCCTACTTGCCTTATGGAAAAAGGAGATAAGGTAAAATCCATTAATAGTGATGAACCAACTTATGATGAATTAATGGATATGCTTGATGAATTAAGTGAATATCTTGGAAAAGAAAAGTCAAAATATAAGATCTTAAATAGGGAGCATATTTCTCTAAAAGATTCTTCTGAGGGGCTAAAGGAAGCTCATGACTTGCTTATCCAAGAATATTCAAACAAATCTTGCGGCCGGACTAACCGCCGGCATACTCGCAGACTGACCGCACTCCCGGTTTTTCCAAGCAGCCAGCTTTTTCCAGTAGGTGTGTTAAGTGTTTTCCGTTTTTCTGTAGGCCGGACTAACCGCGAGTTTGACTACGGTCTGACCGGGGTCACCGTAACGGCTATTTTTCCCAGTGCATTTAATGCGTTTCAGAGGAGAAAAAAAACAACCGTTACGGTAGGGCCGGATTGACCGCACTTTTGCCTGCGGTCTGACCGCGCCTTCTAAAAATTTGGGGATTTCGTGCCCCAACGGCTAGTGTAGCGGGTGAAAACTATAAATACCTCACCCACTGCAGCTAGAAGGGTTGTTGAACCTCATTAAACATCTCTTGAGCCCTGACGAGGATATAATAATCCTCATTTTACCTTTTATCTATAATTTTTATTATAGGTAAATATGACGTCATGTGAACCCTGAGTGTACCCCTTAATGTTATGAAGGAAGAACCAAATGGATGGTCGTAAGTTCTTCTACGACCACCCCCATAGTCGTAAGTTATGCTACGACTATCCCATAGTCGTAAGTCTTGCTACGACTACCTCATAGTCGTAGATTCATCTACGACTAGGTCAGCCACGACCACCTTATAATCAAATGAACCTGCAGACAAGTGGGTCTTATTGATTAAGGAATTCAAACAGTCATCATACGCTATTATTCTACAGAATAATGGCACGTAATACCCTATTATCTCTGGTATATAACTGTTAAGCGACGTGGAGGAATTAATACACCGGTAATTACTACCAACATGCGCTCGAATTCATAGAGGTGATGAGGCGCCGCTTTACGAGTAATCCGCTCCTTCACGTACTATAAAAGGCGGCAACTAGAGAAAAGGAGGGGATGAGGGAAGAGCCATCAGGAATACAAGCACTATCTGTAATAGTCTTAGTTTTTCCCCGATTGTTCAAGATACACTCAATACCATACACACACAGAGTAGGGTTGTTATTCTCTCCGGAGAAGGCCCGAACTCAGATAAAAATTCCGTGTCGATCTCTCGCATGATTCTATTCTAGGAGACCCCGAATCAAACAATCTTTACGTAAGTTCGGTTCTAAAACACCGGCGGTTAGGCGCCGACCGTGGGGATCTTCCGGTAATTTCTTGTCAACATTTTCTCTGTTTTCCAAATCTCATGCACTCATGGCGGGAGAATGGAACGAGGAGAACTGGTTCGACTTGGACACGCAGACGTCGATATGGATGCCGGATTCGTCACGAACCAAGTGATGACTCATCCTATGGCATTGCCGCCTCAGGGATCTTCCCACGCATCCAGAGACAATGTCGCCGGTGGAGTTGAGGAGGATCCTTATCCCCACAACAAGACGCCCAAGAGAGGAATCTACCCTCTCAAGGGACAAGGGTCAATCGACCAGACCACACCCTGTGGACTCACGACACGACGAGAGTTTTTCCTCGGTGTCCAAGTTCCCTAAGGCGGTCCGACTTGGTGAGGCAAGCTCTAGAAGCCACATGCAGGACTTCACCCATCTGGTGATTCTCTCTCTCTGGATAACGCCAGAGAGAGCGGGATCAAGCATGCTTTTCCTGCAAATTCGACCATCTCTCCGCAGGTCACACCTGCCGACGGAGACGGTTATAACCCAGACTTCCCCTACTTGGAGGGGATTACTCCAAGTCGCCAGATGGTGTCTCTCGACAACTCCTCAAGCGGAGAGGCCTCGAGCGCAAGTGAGAATCATCAACGGGAGGTCTTCGTCCTTCCCTCAGATCAAGATCACTCTTCTAGAGACCGAGATGGAGACCCTTCCCGAAGGTCACACACTGCGCCCCCTCATGGTAATGGTCAGGACACCACCTCTGGCGGACACGACCAACGCCTTCATGAACGCCAGGGAAATCCTCGACATTCTCGCGCTTCATTGAGGCAATCTCAAGAGTCTAACATGGAAAATCTTGAGGCAATTCAAGGAAGAAGATTGAAGCTCGGAAGAATTTGCTGGGCGATTCAATATCAATCGAAGAAGCTCGAGAGCTCCAAAGACATCAATGATTTGCTCGAGAATCCAACTCAAGAGCTAGCCCGAACGCCAGTTACGACCTCTTCAACAAGAGATCGCACAAAGGCTTCGGAGTACAATGAAAAAGCTGGAAGCTCCTCGTCGACATCATTCAAGTAGTCGTACCCATACGACTTCTTCGGCTACCAGTCAATCCAACATATCACTGCGTAGAAATCGGCGCAACAGCAAGTCGTGTCGATCTCCTACTTGAAGAAATGTCTTCCAAATGACTGATGATCAAAAAGCTCCTCGGAAAGGTGATCGTTCACCACTCCGACATGGAAATCTGCAACAACAGATAAACTACGAGGAGTATTCCCTCGTAGGACCGAGACCTATTATGTGTCGGGTCAACTCACATCGGGTATCGTCGAGTACGACCACCTGATGATATCAACCCTTCTTTTCTGCAAAGGAGGCGTCAAGAAGTCATTACCGGATGTCGGGCATTCTCGCCTGATCTCCGAGCCGCTTCATTGCCACCTCGCTTTCGACCAAAGGAACATGGAGAAGTTTGATGGTTCCCAAAATCCCATCAATTCCTTCAAATTTACACAACGGCTGTTCGAACAGCCGGGAGGAGGAGAGCATGTGATGGCAAATTACCTTCCAATTGTGCTCGAAGGATCTCCTCGATCGTGTTTACTAAACCAACCACTGGAGTCGATCTATTCTGGCAACATCTCTGCGATCTTCTCTCGGCAAATTTCCAAGGCACATACAATCGCCTACGAAAGGAGGACGACTTGCACCGATGAGACAGAATCGACAACGAGACATTGCGCCACCATCAAGCGCTTGATCAGTTTCGAACTCAATTCGGAAGTTTCGATTCATCTGTCATTAGGGCTTTCAAGCAGGGAGTCCGTAGTAGAAGGATAACAGAGGATATTGCTTTAAATCCTCCTACTTCTGTCGCCGAACTCTTCGAAATGGCCGATCGATATGCTACTGCCTCTGAGGCGGTCGAGTGGAACAACACAATCGATCGTGAAGACAATCCATCTCAAGAGCCACGCGAAGTTGGTAAGAAGAAGGATAAGAAAGCAAAAAAGTCCAAGAATAAGATGAAGGGTCAAAAACCCAGCGGTTCCAAGGAGGTATTGGCTATGAATGATAAAGAGCCACGTACATCCAAGCCACACTCCGACAGAGGCAAAGGTAAGCGCCCTGATCGGAAAAATGATAAGCCTAGGTGGTGTCCATTCCATAAAAAGGAAGGGCATGACCTTCAAGAATCGCCGGTCTTCCAACGAAAGCTTGAAGACTACTACAGCGACAAGGACCACTTCCCACCCTCGAAAGGTAGGTCAAACCAAGGGGTCATAAATCTTCGATGACGAAGAGGAGATGCTGCCCAGATCCGCAACACACCATTGAACACATCTACGGGGATCATCGGCATATGAATCAAAGCGACAAACTCAAGGTCACTGACGCGAGGTAAACTCCATAGATCCTCCTCTCGTCAATAAATTACCAAAGTGGTCAAGTCACCATTTCTTTCGAGAAGAGTGATCGCCGATCCTTCGACTCGACAGTCGATACCCAATCGTGGTCGAACCCACCATCAACAATTGTCGGGTCAATCGAGTTTTGGTTGATGGTGGAAGCTCGTTAAATATTTTATTTACGAGTGCCCCGATGACATGCAAGTACCGGGACCAAAGTGAGACCGATGCGATACTCTTTCCATGGATTGTACGGATCTTCGCCAAACCAATTGGTCAAGTTTCTTCCTTTAACATTTGGTTCACCAAGTAATTTCAGACGAGAAAATCTCCTTTGATGTGGTCGATTTCGACATTTAAGATATAACGCCATACTCGGACGACCAACTTTGGCAAAATTCCTAATGGCTACTCATTATGGATATCAATGTATTAAGATGCCAGTCCCAAAGGAGTAATTACAATCCATTGTGACAAGAAGATGGCGATACCGCGATCGCCGATCCCTTGAGATGGTAGGACAAATACCAACTCGAGAAGAAAGTCACCTTCGACTAGCAAGTCGAAGCCTAAAGTCGCACCAAAGCCGAACGACAAAGTCAAAGAGGTTCCTCCGACGCAGGGAGCCCTCAAGATCGTCAGATCGGGATACTTCCGACCCCAAATAGGAAGACGCCTCATCACCTTCCTCCGAGCTAACGCAGATGTATTCGCGGGCAAGCATCCGACATGCCCGAGTCCCGGGGAGGTGATCGAGCATAGGCTAGCCTTACGGCCGACAAAGTACCAAAACAAAAATTGCGGAGATTTGCCCCGATCGACGGATGCTATTAAATCGAATTGATAAGCTACTTAAAGCGGGCTTTATAAGAGAGGTCAACCATCCGTAATGGTTGGCTAACCTGTAATGGTTAGAAAGTCAAACGGCAAGTGGCGATAAATGCGAGACTTTATCGATCTTAATAAAGCTTGTCCAAAAGACGATTTTCCTTTACCTCAGACGATCGGTTGGTTGACTCTATGCGCAGTTGTGAAATGTTAAGTTTTTAGATGCATATTCGGATATCACCAGATTAATATGTGTCTAGACGATGAAGAAAAGACCGCATTTATTACACCATTTGGTATATTTTGCTATGTCAAAATGCCATTTGGTCTAAAAATGCCGCGCTTCTTTTCAACGCTTGATGCAGTCAACTTTTTCATCTCAATTAGGCCGAAATCTAGAAGCCTATGTTGATGACTTAGTTGTCAAAAGCATCAAGAAACTTAATCATATTACCGACCTACAAGAAACATTCGACAATCTCAGAAAACATCGCTTAAAACTTAATCCTGAGAAGTGTGTGTTTGGAATCTCTTCAGGGAAATTGCTTGGATTCCTAGTATCTATACGAGGAATTGAAGCGAATCCTGAAAAGATAAAAGCCATTTTACAAATGCGCCCTCCAACTACACGGAAAGAAGTCCAGAAACTCACTGGGTGCATGGCGGCTCTAAGTCGTTTCATCGCACGACTGGGAGAAAATGGACTACCTTTCTTTAAACTTCTAAGGAGACACGAAAGTTTTGAGTGGTCGAAAGAGGCAAACGCTGCCTTTGAGGATGTCAAGAGGTACCTTACGAGTGCTCCTATTCTGGTCTCTCCGAGGCCAGAAGAAACGCTCTTGGTTTACCTAGCTGCCACGCCACGAGCAATCGGTAGAAGATCGTTGTAGAACGTGAAAATGTACAACGACTAGTTTACTACGTAAGTGAAGTTTTACATGGACCTAAGGAGCGCACCCTCAGTCCAAAAGCTTCAGATGCCCTCCTCATGTCTTCGAGGAAATCGCGGCATTATTTTCAAAGCACAAACTAGCTATGCTGCCCGAGTTTCCCTTGGGAGCGATCCTCCGTATTAGGGAAACAATGGGGCGATGGCAAAATGGTCACGAACTTGGGGAGTTCGACATCCATTTCGTGTCCCGAACGGCCGTTAAATCCCAGATCTTGGCAGACTTTGTCGCCGAATGGACAAATCCTGAACCTGTTCAGGATCCCCAGTACGATTCCCACGACCAGTGAATGATGTACTTTGACGGGTCACTTACTTTAAGTGGCTTGGGGGCTGGGGTGGTCCTGGTATCTCCTACCGGAGAAACCTTAAAGTATACCATACAATTAAACTTTCAGGCCACTAATAATGTGGCAGAATACGAAGGTTTGCTAGCTAGTATACGAGCAGCGAAAGCGCTCTCGATTCGCCGACTACTCGTGAGAGGAGACTCTCAACTAGTCGTGAATCAAGTCGGTAAAAGTACCGGTTCTAACCCGACAATGTCTCGGTACTTATCGAAGCACGTAAGCTAGAAAATCATTTTTAGGTTTCGAGGCACAATTCATCCTCGAAGGATAATTTCCTCGCATGAGACCGACTTGCTCGAATAGCTTCTTCCAGATCTGAAGTACCAAAAGGAGTCTTCTTGGAACAACTCCAGAAGCCTTCTCTGGTTGAAGAGCCAGAAACACCTCCTATTGAGACAGCTTCTCTAGAATACGAGGATACATGGATGGCGCCCATCTATGATTATCTTCGTAGGGTTCTCAGACCAAGACAATCTCGAGGCGCATCGCTTATCCCTAAAAGCCAAAATGTATACTTTGGTCGAAGGAGTTCTCTATAAATGAGGTATTCAAGGGGTGCTCATGCGATGCATTCCGCAGAGCGAAGGATTAACACTCCTTCACGACATACATGGTGGCATTTGTGGAAATCATGCTTCCTCTGTAACGCTGGTCGGCAAGGCTTTTCGACAAGGTTTTACCGCCAATGACCCTATACGATGCTAAAGAGTTGGTTAAAAGTGTGTCCAAAGCGGTTTCATAGCAGTAAATACACCAACCAAATTTCGGGCATTACAAACAATACCTCTATCTTGGCCTTTTGCAACCTGGGTCTTGATATCCTCGGGACCGCTTCCTAAAGCTCCGGGAGGTTTCGAGTTCCTTTTTGTGGCTATTGATACGCTCACAAAATGGATTGAAGCGAACTCGGATCGATAACAACGAGCAAAGAAAACGGTTTATGATGAGATGCGTAATTACTCGATTTGGAGTACCAAGTCGAATAATTACAGATAATGGTAAGCATTTTGGCGCAAAATTTCAGAATTTTATGCGACGAGTTGGGTACCAAGTTATGTTATGCTTCATGGCCCATCCCCGAGTAATGGGGCAATGAACGCAAACGGCCAAATAATGAGAGGAATTAAAACTCGAGTCTTCGACCACTCATCAAACGCCGGGGCTTGGGTACAAGAATTACCCTCAGATATGGGCGTTCGTACAACTACCACCAGACTCTGAGAGAAACACCTTTCTTTTTAGTCTTCTTTGAAGCTATGCTTCCTCCTAACTAAAGATACGGTCAACACGAGTCTAAACATTCACGGACTCCAACCAGAACAAATTCGAGCAGATGATATTAATCTACTTGAAGAAAGGAGAAACCATGCCCTAATTAGCTCGGCAATCTACCAACAAGCCTGCGAAGATACTACGATCGTAAGGTTCAACCTCGCACCTTTGTCAGTAGGTGACTTGGTATTGAGGCTTTGCCAATCCAAGTCTAATCGAACAAACTTTCTCCCAAGTGGGAAGGTCCTTACACAAAGGTCGGGTTACTCGTCCGTGGTCGATGACGATTGGCAATGGAAGACGGCGAGTTCTCTCGAATTCTTGGAACATCGACCGCCACGCAAGTTCTATGTGTAACTGACTATTCTGACAATAAAGAATCGTGTTTTTCTATCTCTATTGTCTTACTTTTGAGTAGTGCTTTCATTATTTTTCGACTATGTTTTAAACACCCGCTTTTTTACACCGGTCAAGGCGATAACATCACCTAGTCGAAGCTCTCTCTCTCGCATGTGGTCCCGCCCACTAGAAGGAGTTTCCTAGTGTCGACTCGTTACTCGCTTTTATGGCCAACACAAAGAACTCGGGTTTTATTTAGTCGAAATATTTTTGAAGGCCAACTCTTTTCACCTTAGTTTATTTCTTCAGTTAATTTGAAAAATACTCTAAGAAGAGCGACTTTCTCGATTTACTTAACCGCCTTGGGTGTACTCGTTTCATCTCAACTGGTCGGAGGAAGAGACACATCTAGTCAAAGCCTCTCCTCTCTGCACGTGGTCCTGCCCACTGGAAGGAGCTTCCTAGCTTTGTTCGCTTTCCTACTCTTGCTACCAGATGTACTTATCGAGTCCAATCGGAGAAGGACGAGTAAATATTTTAAAGTCCTCTAGACGCTTGCTTAACTCAAGTTGCCGTTCTCGATTTGATTAAACTAGTCGGAGATGTTAACATTACCTAGTCGAAGCCTCTCCTCTCGACGTGGTCCCCCCCACTAGAAGGAACTTCCTAGTGTCAACTCGTTACCACCCTTTCGACCAAAGGCATGACAATTGAGACCAAAACTACAAGTTAAACAAACCTCTCTGCTTTGAAACCCTTTCTCAGACTATTTACTTAGTTTGTCTAAACAAACTCAAAGAAATAGTCGGGGCTAGGATAATTTGATTTCAATTCTTAGTCTTTATTTCGTTAATTATCTTTTGAGTTACTAACTACTCGACAAGATGATTTGCGAGAGACAAAACTATTTACTTAGTTTTCACAAACTAAGCAAATAGTCGGGGCTAGGATAAAGTCATTACATTTGACTTCATTTCTTAGTCTTTAAATTCATTAATTATCTTTTGAGTTGCTAACTACTCGACAAGATGATTTGCAGGAACAAGATGGATTACATCAACAAAAGATTGTTTTCACAAGTTCATTACTGACTACTCAAGAGGAGAGCCCAATTGCATCTCCTCTGAAACTTTCCACCAACCGATTGCATCTCCTCCATCGACGCCTTCCTTCGCTTCAGAGCGCTTGAAGTCGGGCCGAGTGGTTGCACATTAAGGTTGGGGTCATGAGCTTTAAGTTTTGCTAATGCATAACTTATCGCAGATTTCGACCGCCTCCTTTATCGATTCAAATTGGTTGGCCTTCAGAGTGGTCACCAGATCTTGCAAAATCCCGACTTGATCCCCAATGGTACTTGTGTGAGCAGCTATTGTATCATCTTGAGGAGTCTTTCCTCATTATGTAGCTCACCAAGCACATTGTTCAGAGCGTGATGTTTCCTTGAAGTTTAATCTTCATTGCTTCCATCTCTGTTGGGTACAAGTCGAAGCTCATGAGCTTTTTGTTTTCGACCACTTGCTCAAGAAATAAGATTGGTCAAACAAAAATAAACTCCTAGAGGAAAAAGAAAACAAAAATAACTACGGGTAAAAGAACTTCTTACCCACTAGTTGAGAATCCAACTTCTTAACCTCTTCATTATGGGAAGCAACGGTCTCAGCATACTTTTTCTCCCATGATACAATATCCTCCACATTCTTCTTTGCAATAAGGACGGTGCGATTATAAATCACGGCTTTATCCGCGATTTCATCCTCAAGTTCTCTCAATTTAACGTCCATTGCTAGAAAGGAAGTGGAAGTGAGAAAAGGAAATAACTCGTAAGGACTGCAGTAAAGAATTACTTACTTGATATTCGAAGTTCTCGCCGTCTCAAGGTTTTGATCTTTATTTTTGGACATACGAGTAAGCTCGTGAATAACTCAAGTTTTCTCTAACTTCATTCTCGAGCTTTTTCGCCTCGCCTTCTTTTTACGAAAAGAAGCAAGAGTTAGGTAAAGATCAAAGATATAAGCGCCTTAAGTTCAAGACTTCTCGCTTATTTTTTCCTGCGACTTCATGGTTGCAGAGTTAGCTTTTTAAGCTTTTTCCTGAGGTCTAATACCTCTTCCTAAACTTTTTCGACTCCTCTTTTTATAATCGAGCGAGTCGGCTAAGATCTTAAGCGCCACTTTGCTTAGCCCGCAAAGGATAACAAAGGACATAAGCATGGGTCAATCGATTGTAAGTTCTTCTACAACCATTGACCTAGTCGTAAGTTCTTCTACGACAAAGCCATCGGTCATAAGTCTTTTACGACCATTACCTAGTCGTGAGTTTTTCCATGACAAATTCCCGTAAGCACTATATAAGTAGTCAAATCCAAGGTGACTATGAATAGTAGTGACTTACCACCTCTCTGCTTGTTTGCAGAGTTCCTCTTTCTGTCGTCAGAGTTTAGAAGTTGTCGATGATATTCACCGACAACAAAGAATTTGCTCTATGGCTTTCTGCAAGATGAAAAGACAGTGAGAAACAAGAGAAGATTATACCTGTATATATATAAGTACGATTAAGTACTTACATTCATGGTTGATCGAGCAAACATCGAATAAGCCGACTCAGGATCTTCACTTGTCTACCCTCGTGACTTGGTCCCACCAAACCTCCTCAAGACGCTCATTATCAAAGGTATCCCTCTATTGGGAATATCGTTGGGATGGGGACTTCGATCGCGAGATCAAAGCGTAAGACCCTACGATGGAAGCAGGCCCAAAGAAGTCAACAAAAGTTGAAATACTCTTCTTCTTCTCGATTACGAATTTCAGCTTCTCTTTGGGTACCGGAGGAACGCTCGAACGATCTCCTTTCCAAGACGGTGGATGTAATCGCCACCATCTTGACCAGAGGCTTCGCGGTGCCTCTGTTCTATCCACGACCATCTCGGTGGTCGTGGCGACCGCCTCGAGAGTCGCATTGTTGTTGGAGTTTTCACGACCATCTCGATGGTCGCATTGTTCTTCGGAGTCTCCACGACCATCTCTGTGGTCACCGCCGCTATTTCAGAGGTTGTAGCCGCTACCTTCATCGGGTACAACAGTACCTCATTGGTTGTCGTAACCACTTCAGCGCCATGACTTCTTCTACCACCGGCCGAGGATGATCCTCGACCACTTCCTTTGTTGTCTCTCCAAAGCGGTTGGAGAGGTAGCAATAGGCTTCTCAACGGAAGCATTCTCGGGTCAAGGAGTCGGGCTAAAACAAAGAAAAGGAAAGCAATTCAGGTTGTGAAAAGGAAAAAGGTAAACTCTGTTCTCACACTTTAGTATATTTCACATACCTCACACTTGGACCTAAACAGAATTTGGGAGTCACTTTCCCGACGGAAGATTTCTTCTTCTCTATGACCACTTCGGTCAAGTTCGAGTTGAAGAATGGGCTTAGCCACGACCACGCCTCGTCGTGGATCTTGAACAGGACCATCTCTCTGGTCTCGACTTTCTCGATGGCCGAGATCGGTCTCGACCACTCCAAGAGCAAAGATTGCCATCACCATAGGCTCTCATCGAGCGGTATTATCCTTCACAAAAGACATAAAATCTTTCCAGCCTCTCCTTTTCCAAGTGCTTAACAAAACCGTGAGTGGCGTAAACTGCGAAAGATTTTTGTCATAATAGAAGGGTACCTTGGCCTTGCGAGCTTTGCGCTTTAGAGGTTCAACTACTTGACCTCCTCCACTTCACTATTTTAGCCTCGGCTTCAGCTAACTATGTTCGCCATAAGTTTTGCAGAGGATCCGGTCAAGGACTAGAACTCGAGCTCATCCCTACTTTGTCGCCACTCCTTAAAAGTCGACGCCTCTTGGACGAAGGAGCCGAGCCTTTGTCCTTTGTCAATCCTGCACCGATGGTTATCAGTACAGCTTCTTCATCATCCCGACGATTTTCCATGCCTACTTTCTGTAAAGCAAAACAGAAAGAGAAGAATTACTAACTGGTCGTAAGATTTTCTACGACCAGTATCAAGTCGTAAGTTTTTCTACGACCTTTCCTCGTAGTAAGATTTCCTACGGTCACGACTAAGTTGTAAGTTTTTTCTACAACATTTCTCTAGTCGTAAGTTCTTTCTACGACTATAAAGTCTTAAAGACAAAATCAACTACTGATTACCTTTAGGCGAACCATCCTTTCCTCTGCGGATACGACCGCAAGGATTTTAGGAACCGCCACATTAAGTGGCGGAGACTTTCACAAACGAAGTTTGACTCTAACGCCAATCTCCGCCGGTGAAAGATCTGCTCAAACAGATAAAGGCATCTTTTAAACAACTTTGCGTAAAGACCAAACCGAGAGCTAAGTCGAAAATTCACTTACCCTCGTTGTAGTCCCCGGTTGGGTCTCATAGCCCCAGTATCTCCACATAGGGATGCTCGTTTCTTCAAAGGACTAATTCGGCGGTGATGAAATCTTTCACCACATGCCATCCGTCGACCCTTCCTTCTTCAAGTCCTTGATAGCTTGAACATAAGGGCAATCCTACCGATATTTTCGAGTCGAATCCCATGAAGATTGCTTTTCAAAGACCTTTCCCACTTAAAGAGAGGTCGCTTTCGAGGTGACTTTCCAAGAAACCACCTCTTCCTCCATCCCGCCACGAAGACCGGTGAAACTCTGAACATACTCCCTCGACTTCCGTCGTGGAGTTTTAGACCACAACTTCCAAAGAATCCCGCTTGCCGAGACATTCCATAGAAATATTGGAAAAGCTCAAGGTCCGCCGAATTCCTGTGTATGCCTCGCACAAATATCTGGCAACGCCAAGATGGTGATAGAGTTAGGACCAAGGTTCACTAACTCCACCCCAAAATGCTCGAGCACAACGGTGAGAAAGGGGTGAGCAGCAAATAAGGCCACACTCACAATAAGCCCGAAGACGGAATTTGCCCATTCTCCTCGACGGCCAATCTTGCCCAAATGCCTAAGCCATTTCACAAGAGTCTTCTCTGAATCTTCCGGCGACAACTAGGGCTTGAATCTTCGCGATCCATCTCCGACTCTTCCCACTCGAAACTTTCTGGCCATTTCTCTCGGAAGCAGAAATTTTGGGTCGAAAAAGAGGGCACAATTGGAGTGGCAATGAGAAGGCAAGAACGACTTCGGCGGAGAAGGCAAGAGGTTGAAAGAACAGCAGGAGCAATTTGGGGGGAAAAGTAAGATCTTAGGTTTTACCCCCGTGAGTATATATAACCACGCACCTTGAGCCGAGGCGTGACATTCCAAGGGTCGCCACCGCCTCGAACCGCTTCAATGCATAAAGCAAGCAGCGTCGTTTGAGATTCCCGAGTGTCCGCTCGAGAAATTCAGGTTTATGCTACATCTCAAGCTTAAATTACTTCCTTGGTTAGATCTTTTCAACCAAAGGAAATGATAATCGAAAGTTCCTTCTTCCGTCACTATACTACGACCACCTTGTGATCGTAGAAATGCTTTTACGACCACTTGATAGTCGTAAGCAATTTTCTTGACCAAGCACATTTCGTCAAAGTAGTATACAATCAAGAGTTTTTCCTTCGATTATTTTCTCTGATCCTCTCATGATCGTAAGACCATCTAGAACCCTTTACCAAGTAAGTTGCTTTCACTTGAAGTCAGGGGCTAGATGACGAGGATATAATAATCCTCATTTTACCTTTTATCTATAATTTTTATTATAGGTAAATATGACGCCATGTGAACCCCGAGTGTACCCTTAATGTTATGAAGGAAGAACCAAATGGATGGTCGTAAGTTCTTCTCGACCACCCCCATAGTCGTAAGTTATGCTACGACTATCCCATAGTCGTAAGTCTTGCTACGACTACCTCATAGTCATAGATTCATCTACGACTAGGTCAGCCACGACCACCTTATAATCAAATGAACCTCTGCACAAGTGGGTCTTATTGATTAAGGAATTCAAACATCATCATATGTTGTTATTCTACGTAATAATGGCACGTAATACCCCATTATCTCGGTATATAGTCATTGAGCGACGTGGAGGAATTAATACACGGTAATTACTACCAACATGCACCTGCATAGCATAGAGGTGATGAGGCGCCGCTTACTTGGAGTAACCGCCGCTCCTTCACGCACTATAAAAGGCGGCAACTAGAGAAAAGGAGGGATGAGGAAGAGCCATCAGAATACAAGCACTATCTGTAATAGTCTTAGTTTTTCCCCGATTGTTCAAGATACACTCAATACCATACACACACAGAGTAGGGTTGTTATTCTCTCCTGAGAAGGCCGAACACAGATAAAAATTCCCGTGTCGATCTCTCTGCATGATTCTATTCTAGGAGACCCCCCGAATCAAACAATCTTTACGTAAGTTCGGTTCTAAAACACCGACAAGCCCTTTGCATTGTTTCCTACTCATTGAGAGCATTCAATTCCTTTTGCAAAGGTAGTTGAGGTTTTTCCAAGAGCATTTGGTTGAGTTTGATCATTGCAGCATTAGAGCACTTTCAAGTGAAGATCTCTTGCTCTATTACTCTTGGAGATTGCCGTCTCCTTGACGGCTTGGAGTTTGGTTTGGTGATCTTCTTGAAGGAGATTGTGAGAAGACCCGGGCAAATTGTGAAGGTTGGAGCTCACCTATCCGGAGAGGAGAAGAGCTACCATTAGTGATCGAGGGAAGGCTTAATTCGTGGAGCCGGCTTGAGTTGTCAAGCTTCCTCAACATGGACTAGTGAAGACCGGCAAGTCTTCGATACCACGGGAAAACACCGTTGTCTCATTGTGGTTATTTCTAGTCTTTACATTTCCGCATTTATATTTCTAGCTTATTTCTTGCGTTGAACTACTTAGCTAGAATCATATCTTGCTTAGACTAAGTTGATAATTGGCTAAATTTGTTAAATTGTCAAAAAGTTTAAAAACCTCCTATTCACCCCCTCTAGTCGGTTATCCTTGATCCTACAACGACGAAGACCGAGCCTCAACAACAGTGGCACAATCGACGGCGGCGAGGCTTAGGCGCGGCAGTGAGAAACTCCAAAATCCAGCAATGTGAGGGTGAGAGAGGTGGTGTGGTGAGCGGGGATGGGATGAGGAGGTGAAGGCGATGCGGGGGCTCCCTTTTATAGGGCGAGGGAATGACCGAGGCGACGAGGACATGCGCGAAGGTTTTAAGCCTGTGTGGTGGCGAAGCAAATGCGAGTAAAGGGGGCTAGAAATGGGTGTTTGAATGCGCAAGAGAGTAGGGCAGGATCATGGGCTTGAATGCGCATGATTACAAGTGAAAACGAGAGCATTTATGTGCTCGAACAGACGGGAATGGTGGCAGCGCCGGCGCAGGCGTGAGGAAGACAAAGGCGAGGTGGGGGATGACAGGTGGGCCCTACCTACTAGAGAGAGAGAGGGGGAGCGAGGGCGGGTGGTCTCAAGGGAAAAAAGGTCAGGGCTTGGGCCAAATCTTGCTGAAAGGGAATGGGCTGGAGGAAGAAAGTCGGCCTGAAAGGATTTCGAGATTTTTGTTTGATTTCCAAATTACAAAAATTGAGAATATTCAAATAGGCTTTTAGAAAATCGCAAATGGAGTTAAAAAATTCTGGAAAAATTGACAGAAATTTCCAGAATTATTTTGAACTTAAATAAAATATTTCTAGCTCAAAATTAGTATCTAGATTTGCAGATTATTTATTTTGGCTTTAAAATAGATAGAGAAAAACTTTTAAAAAGTCCAAAAAGTTCAAGGAAATTAATTATTATTTTTTACAGAAATGGAATTTTAGGATGTTACAGATATCAAGATTAACATTGTGAATAGGACCCCGTCGTACAACTAAGCATGACTAAGCATACTACACCACCTATGTTGGTATTACAATTATGTCCAACTAGTATGAACCCTTCCTATGGTGTCAAAGGATACACGTTCACAATATTCAAGGTGGCATAATGTGAATTAGGTAATTAGCTACTCCTGAAAACAATTAATATATAATTAGCAAGCATTTTGATATAAAAACAATATATTTTTATAAAAATGGGTACAACATGATCAAAAGTCTACAACTTGTCTTCATCGAAGATTGGAGTTACTCCTATGGACTGGTCCAAGAAGGCTTCGAAAACACTGGATTCTATAAGCATAAAACGAGACAAATAAATTACAACAAATAAAAATAAAATCCAAAAATTATAAAATAGGTACTGAATGAAATATTAAGAATTTAATTTAGAAACAATAATCGATAGAATCAAAGTTTGTATGAAGGAGAATGAACACCCGGACGTTTGATGGAATAGGAAATTGCTGAAAAATTGGGAAGGAGGGAATATTCTGTTTCAAAATTAATAGACAAATCAATTAGACTTACAACTGGCCCCACTTGCAAGTGAGCCAAGAATTAAGAAAGAAAACCGAGCAAAAGCAAAGGACGAAGGAGGCGGCTCGGGATGGTGATGACACGTGCGAGCGGCGATGCGGGTGGGTCAGTCGGCAGCCAAAATGGGTCACCGGGACCCTATGGAGGCGATAGGAGGTGGCGGCGCAGCCAACGACGCATGGCGGCGTGCTCACAATGGCGGTGGTGCACGGGCGTGTGGGGCACGTGGAGGCGGCTGCGCTTTAGTGGCGGCTAGGCGAAGGTGGCATGCGCATGGGCGGCACGGCGGCCTGGGAAAGTGGCCGGTGGGGTTGGGGTGGCTCGGGGGCCGCCGAGGCAGTGCGGCGGCGACGACCGATGGCGGGGATGGAGGTGGTGGCGGCTGGCTCCGGCGATTGAAGGACCAAATTGAGGTGGGGGATAGGTAGAAGATGACTAGGAACGCGACGTGACGCGGTCCACCTGGTGGGAAGCTCATTGGAGAAGAAGATCGATGCATAGGCGTCATGGCTAGACTTGAGGAAGAAGAAGATGGCGTCGTGCGTTTTGTCCAAACAGAGACGAGATAGAGGCTGGTGTTTGAGGCGAAATGAAGAGGGGACCAAGGGGCTCATGGTGCCCACTTTATGGGGCGAAGGTGGTGATCGAATCGACGGGGAACGCTCGCGGAATTTTGGGTGACATTAGGTTCGGAGTTGAATCCGCGCAACCGACGGAAAATGGCAGGGAATTGAATGCATGGGCGATGATGGCGTACATTGACGATAGGCACGACGTGGGCAACTATCATGGGGACGATGCGCAATCGGCAGGAGCGGGAATGGCGCCGACGACAACCAAAGACGCAACCTGGTGGCATCGCTTAGGGAGATCGGGGACGAGCACGCATGCGCGGCATGGCATGGCATTAAGGGAGCTGGAAGGCGGGCTGGCACGACAGAGAGCCGAGGGCGGCGCATGGCCTGGGTGACATGGAGAAAGAAAGAAAGAAAAAGAAAAAAGAAGAAAAAGGGAAAAAGAAGCGGGTTGGAGAAAAACAGTTGGGCTTGGCCTAAGAATAAATCACAGAAAATTTCAAATTATGAAATTTGAATTTGGATTTGGAAACGAGAATTGAATTGAGAATTGGAATTTGGATTTGAGATGGAGGTTTGAAATTCGGATTTGATTTAAATAATTGCAAAAACTCCTAAAGAAATCCAACACTTTTAAAATAATTAATTTAAATTAAATTTTACAACAAAGAAAATAAATTAGGAAAAACAGAAAAGAAATAAATTAAATGGAGCTCAAAGAAATAGCAAAAGAACTTGAGGAAAACCAAGAAAATCCAAAGAAATCAAATAAACTAGTTTTGAATTTAATTAAAGTTTGTTTTATTCAACTTAAATTGTTTTAATTTTTGAAATTTCAAATTATCTCAATAAAATTCAACTGATTCCTTTTATTTTGAAAATTTCAAAAAAAACCGAAAATTGGGATGTTGCATTTCTCAACTTTGAAACAGTTCCGGCCATTTCTTCCGAATAAATTTGCCTTGTATTTAGAGAAATTTGGGAAAAAAGCTTGCAGATTTGGTTGACAACAGAGAAAGGAAGATCTCAAAAGAGTTGAAGCAATTGAAGAAAGTAAAAACCCTAAATTTACCCTCCGACGGCTATTTATAACTAAATGTGGGGGAACCCAATGGGTGCAATCTCTTCGGGAACCGCTCCCGACGAAAAGAATTGTAAGAGACGGTTTGCATTCTTTTTTTCGCCCACTCGGTAAAAGTAATTTTATTTGTACAACTCAAGTAAAAATACCTTCTTTTACCAAGTCAACTTATGGTCAAAAGAAATACTAGTCGGAAAAGCTTTCCTTCCGACCACTATTCTACGACCTCTTTCTAAGTAATTCATTTGCACTTAAAGTTGGGGGGTTAGATGACGAGAATCTAATAATCCTCAATTAATAAACCTATTTATATGTAATAATTGTTATGGATAATGGTATCTTTAACTACCATCAGAGGTACCACTTGTCATTAGTCTACAATGACAAGGGAAGATTATGACCACTTCATGGTTGTAAGGTCTATCCCGACTACCTTATGGTCGTAAGATATACTACGACCATCTTATGGTCGTAAGGTTTGCTATGACCAGGTCAACTGTGACCACCCTATAGTTGATAGAACACATAGACATGTTGATCTAATCGACTAGGGACTCTGTATATTGCGCTCATTCACGCGTGGTAGTTAATACTCATGTTATTTGTCTCTGACATAACTGCACGTAGTTCTCTCTATCTCTGGCGTAATCAAGATGGCTTAACGCGGTGAGAGAGTGTCTCTCGACAAGAATCGCTACTAACGTACAACCGTCAAGACGCTCTCGATGCACAAGAATCGCTGCGCCCTTTCAAGAACTATATAAGGGGTGACGCCGGTTGATAGAGAGAGAGGACGATCAAGTGATCAATTCAGAAGCCATTAGCCTTACTTTCGGTGGCTTGTTTCACTTTATAAACACATTCAATACAAGAACACAAGAGTATGGTTGTTATTATCTCTAGAGAATGTCTGAACCTGTATAAAAAAAACCCTGTCTCCTCTTGCATGATCTCGATTATAGTGGCCCCAGCATTTATTTCATAAGATTGATAGTAAAACATCGACACAAACTCTAAGTTTTAGTTTAACATGCTTTGTTTTGCTAGCATTTGTCTAGTTTGTATAATCTAATATAAAAATAAAAATTAACTAATGCTCCCTCCAATTCACAAAAACAAATCTCTTTGGACATCGACACGGTCCTCAAAATGCAACTTTGACCACTAATTGTTGTTGCAAAATATTTGTAAACGCAAATTATAATATTATGAAAATACTTTTTGAGATGAATCTACGGATATGATTAATTTTCATTTATTTAATCTAAATATTTAAAAAGATATCAATAACCAAAGTTTGACTGTACGTATTGTAAAACGACTTGTTTTTTTTTAAACTGGGGGGAGTACCTTTTAAAATTGAAAAAAATTCACTATGTAGCATAGCTTCTGTGTAGCTCGCGATAGCTTCTGTTTTTTTTTTTCTGGACCTCGTCGTAACACTGTGATAAACACAATTTAAATCAATCATGCCGATATAGATTAAAAAACCATTAGTTTCCTCTTAATTTCTCATGTCCCGTGAATATGTGGCTGTGATGTTTTCTTGCAGCATGTTGATGCACGAAGAATGCATTTTAGATTTATATTCGTGCATTTTAGATTTATAGGTTTGGATACTCATCAAAATCGGGAATACAAGAGAGAATAGACTGGCAATGGAGTCACATTAAAGTTAGGACATGGCTTTTTGAGTGCTACCATATTTCATAGGGAACGGCACTGGAGGCCATGCATGTAGAGAGCAAGTTGCTTGCTCTTTGGTTGGATGAGGCCCTTTATTAATTTGTCCAGATTTTTCTAAAGCTGATGGAGGCATCTGTATATATCACGGTAGAATTAGAACCAAGCATGCTATCAGCTTTAATTTGCTTTCCCCAAAGTGCATGGCCTGTGTCAAGGCTTAAAGTTACCAACGCCCTTGGTCATTTCCATCTCTCATGTGAGCTGATTGGCTCCCGGAGGAATAGCAGTACGTCTCTGTCATGATACTCAAAGCTTTACTCACGCAGCTTCCTTTAATCCTTGCTTGCGTTTTAGTCTCTCGTATTGTTCTAAAATAGCTTGCAAGCTACAAAAGATTTCCCGGACAGCTAGCCTGTTGCACAAAAGCTACAAGTATATATATGTACGTTCAAATTAGTGTTGTGCGTGGATGCTAGCTGCCGTCGGTATTGTGCCTGCATGCTAGCTGACAGCCTGACATTGGTAGGATAACCAAGAAACCATGGATCCCACTGCTGCCCATGAGGAGAACAGTTCCCCGGCAGACTCGCTGCCAGAAGAGAACCTCAACATCGCTATTCTCTGCACGGCGTTCGCTTACAAGGCGATGAACGCCTTGGGGACGTTGGCGACCATCTGGGCGACCGTCGTCCTGCTTGGTGGATTCTCCGCCCTAATAAAGCAGCAGGACTTTTGGTATGTCACCGTCATCGCCTTCGTCCAATCAATCAGGTATGTGTATACACACGCATGTACATGGGTCAGTGTGAGTTGCACACCCTTAGGCTATGTTTGAGTGCCAAGGGGAGGTTGCCCCCATGCTACACGTATGTACCATGAGACGTGAGTGGATAGGCGCTATAGAATATATAAAAATTTGACATATACCTTTAGTTGCATAGCTAAAAGTTTGGTATATATCTTTAGTTGCATCTTGCTGCCTAGAAGTTACAGGGTTTATGCAAAAAAAATTCCTACTATTCTCTACCTTCACATAATTTTACTCTATGAGTAGCTCATGACTGATTTTTTTATCTTGACTTGTTTGGACCGTTGCAATCGTTATAATGAGTACAATCATTCAGGTTAACTTTTTTTTTAACAAAATAAGATATAATCATGTTCTGTAAGAAACTAATCCACAGCGTACACTACTACAGAACAGACCTTTGGTCGAACTGCCAAATGGGCAATAGTCTCGGAGAAAATTGCGTCCGGGACCAAAAGATCTTTAGCCCGGTTGGTAACACCAACCGACTAAAAGTCCCCCGCCCAACGGCTCGTGGCGTTTTTGCGGAGGGACATTTAGTCGGTTGGTGTTACCAATCGACTAAATGTCAACCTTAGTCCCGGTTGGTACTACAATCCGACTAAATCTTTAGTCCGGATAGTACCAACCGACTAAAGGTTGACATTTAGTCCCGTTGGTACCTTCTATTTAAACTCCTGCTTGGCGTTAAATCACAGAGCCGAACGCTGTCCGCCGCCGACGGACACATTGCCGCTATCACCACCGCCGAGCCGCTCATTCACTCAACCGTATTCACCGGCGTGTTCATGTAAGCTCCTGATGTTAACCCTGCCGTCCATTATGAAAAATATGAAATGTGAAATTTGAATAATTTTTATATGTTATAAAATTGCCAATTAATTCATAAATGGAACTTTCATGATTTTTGTAGGCCACAATAAATTTCCAAAAATCATGAAATTTGTTTTTCCACTAAGTTACACTGTGAACAGTCCATATAAAAATTTTAAGACTATTTGGACAAAGTTGAATTTATACCTATTTTATGCTTATTTATTTAATTATTATTCCATGAATTTTGTAGGCTAAATTAATGATCCAAAAATTCTGAAAATTGTTTTGCCATCTAATTAGGCTATGAACTATCTGTACAAAAATTTTGGGATCAATCTGAAGACTTTTATTTTTCACCTTATTTAATAATTATTTAAATAAATGAAAAATGACTTTTACATGTGTTAGTTAGGTTAAGCTTTGAGGGTGTTTGATGAGATAAGTCTTATCTTATCAGATCCAACCTCTTGGGTAAAAATAATAAATATTAATTTTGTTTTAATAAATAAGTTTAATATTTAATTATTAAGTAATTAGTTAATCTCTTAATTAGCTTAATCACTTAGTTATTGTTTGCCTTTTGGATTGATTGTTGACCTAGGGTCATTCACCCTTAATGACTTTGGGCAATTTAGTTAATTATTAATTATCACTTAACTTGATGTCCCTTCTCCTTAAGCTTGCTGTTTTGCTGCTCACACAGAGCTGAACGCCGTCGTAAATCGCCGCCGACACTCATACGGCAAGGCGAAGCTCTAGTGCAAACGTCAAATAATAGTGATTCTTTGAAAATTCAAAATAAATTCATCTTAATTTCAAAAATTCTAAAAAATTTTGGGTAGCCTCTCTATCATGTGTACTATCCGGGAAAAATTTGAAACTTGAAATTTAATTATGTGATATGTCATATAATGCAGACGATGACACGCCATTGGATGTACAATGCCGATCGCCGCTCAAAGAGTTCATTGATGGCGTGCATTATTTCTTAAGAGTGGCCGAGGCAAACAAGCGGGATGGTTTCATGTCTTCCATGTGCCCCGTGTAAGAATTTGAAGGAATATTACGCTCAAGGAGTCTTCACTCACACTTGTTGAAGTCGGGTTTCATGCCAAACTATATTTGTTGGACCAAGCACGGAGAAACCAGGTTATAATGGAAGAAGGTGAAGAAGAACAATTGGACCCTAACGACATTATTGCTCAATACGGTGACTTCGATGATACCGCAATGGGCGAAGTCAAGAAGAGGCGGGCGTAAGACACACTCGCCAAGATGATGCTCTTGGTGATGTCATTCGTGATGCACAAAGAGATTGCGAAAGTGAAAAGGAGAAGGCTAAGTTTGACCGCATGCTAGAGGATCACAAGAAATTACTATACCCGTCCGTAGAAGATGGGCAAAAAAGTTGGGTACAACATCGAGTTGCTACAATGGAAGGCATGTAATGGTGTATCCGACAAGGCATTTGGGCAATTATCAAGATCCAAAAAAGATGCTTCCGGCCTAACGAATTGCCCGCCACTACGCACGGAAGCAAAACAGTCGCTCGCCCTTTGGGATTAGAAATCCGTAAGATACATGCATGTCCTAATGATCGCATCCTGTATCGTGGCAAGGACTACGAAATTTGGATGAATGCCCCATATGCAAAGCGTCGCAATATAAGATCAGCGAGATGACCTCGGCGATGTTGAGGGCGAAGAACGCCCCAGAAGAAAATCCTCGCCAAGGTTATGTGGTATGCTCCTATAATACCACGCTCAAACGCGTCTGCTCATAAACAAGGACCATGCAAAGTTGTCGCGATGGCACAAAGAAGACCGTAAGGTAGACAACATGTTGAGACACCTGCCGATGGGTCCCAAAGGAGAGCAATAGACAGAGAATTCGGAGTTTGCAGATGACGAAGAAACCTAAGGTTCGCTTTAACGGATGGTATGAATCCTTTTGGGGACCAGAGCACTAGTCATAGCACTTGGCACATTACTCTATGTATCTACAACCTTCCTCCATGGTTATGCATGAAGCGGAAGTTCATTATGATGCCGGTGCTCATCCAAGGCCCGAGGCAACCCGCAACGACATCGATGTCTACTTGAGGCCATTAGTTGAGGAACTCCTGCTTTTATGGAGCAAACCAGTGTACGTGTGTGGGATGAGTACAAACAGAACACTTCGACCATGCGAGTATTGTTGTTCGTAATAATCAATGATTGGCTGCTCTAAGTAATCTTTCGGAGATGCATAAACAAGGGATATAATGCATGCACACAATGTTTTGATGACATTGACAAGATATATTTGAAAAATGTCGAAAGGTCGTGTACCTTGGCCATCGCTGCTTTCTTCCTATGAATCACCAACTAAGAAAGAAAGGCAAGCATTTTAACGGAAGGCGTAACACCGAACCAAGCCTCGCAACCGAATCGGGAGGATGTACTTGATATGGTCAAGGATGTGCAAGTAGTCTTTGGAAAGGGACAAGGCAAATAACCTGTTCGAAGATGCTAAGGACACGCACCCATGTGGAAGAAGAAGTCCATATTTTGGGAGCTACCCTATTGGCAAGTCCTAGAGGTCCGCAACGCGATCGACGTGATGCACCGACAAAGAATCTTTGTGTGAACTCGCTAGGATTCATGGATGTGTATGGAAAGTCTAAGGATTCACTCAAGCACGACAGACTTGCAACAAGATGAAAGAACGAGACAACTCAAGATCCGAGAAGACAGACGATGGACGCCATTACTTAAGACACGCTAGCTTCACTCTTAGCAAAGAAGAGAAGGAAAGTATGTTTGAATGCCTAAACAAAGATCAAGGTCCCATCTGGATTCTCCTCCAATATAAAGCGATAATAAATGTGCGGAGAAGAAATTCCTACACTTAAAGTCCCATGACTGCCACGTGCTTATGACGCAATTGCTTCCGGTTGCTTTAAGAGGAATTCTACCTCCACATGTACGTCTGGCCACCGTGAAGCTATGTGCATTCCTCAATGCAATTTCTCAGAAGGCAATCAATCCAATGGAACTAGCTACTCTCTGTAATGATGTGGTTCAATGTCTTGTCAGCTTTGAGTTGGTGTTCCCTCCATCCTTCTTTAATATCATGACACACCTCCTAGTTCACCTGGTCAAGGAGATTAATATTCTCGGTCCTGTGTTCCTACACAACATGTTCCCCTTTGAGAGGTTCATGGGAGTCCTGAAGAAATATGTTCACCAGCGTGCTCGGCCAGAAGGAAGCATCGCCAAGGGCTACGGGACAGAGGAGGTCATTGAGTTCTGTGTTGACTTCATTCCCGACCTTGACCCGATTGGTGTTCCTGAATCGCGACACGAGGGGAGACTTAGTGGAAAGGGAACACTAGGGAAGAAAACATATATCGGTACGGGGGACGATTATTTCAATAAAGCGCACTACACAGTTCTTCAAAACTCCTCCGTGGTGGAGCCGTATGTCGAGGTACACAAGGAGTTCCTACGATCCCGCCTCAGGAAGAATGAAGCTTGGATTAGGCGCCATCACATGGAAACTTTCAGCGGTTGGTTGCGAAAAGAATGTCGGGTGATGACAATATTGATGAGCAATCTGATTTGTTGGCTAGGCAACCATCGTGGCACATCCTCACGCATAAAGGGTACGAGATAAATGGAAATACATTTTACACCGTAGCCCAAGATAAAAGGAGCACGAACCAAAAACAAGTGGTGTCCGCAGATGCCATGCACCCAAATGGAAAGAGGCAAACATATTATGGCCGCATAGAGGAGATTTGGGAACTAGACTACGCACCTAATTTTAAAGTCCCTTTGTTCCAAAGGCTAATGGGTGAAGATGACCGAGGCGGGTAACAATGACAAGGAGTATGGAATGACAACAAGGACCTCAACAATATTGGGTACAAAGACGAACCATTCGTCCTTCTGCCGATGTGAATCGGTGTTCTATGTGAAAGACATGTCTACAAAACCCAAGAGAGGGAAAAACGACGACAAATCAACCAATGAGCTAAAACGCCACATAGTTCTTTCAGGGGAAAGAAACATCGTGGGAATTGAGGACAAGTCGACAAGTCAAGATTATGAAAGGGATGACCGAATCCCGCCTTTAGTGTGACCAAAGACCCAAGCATCCTGCTAAATGCCGAGGACACTCCATGGTTACAGCATGATCATAACCAAGGGTCATACGTCAAGAAGAAGTTCACCACTGTGCCCGCTTGATATATAGTGATGTTTAATAAATAGTGTGTATTAGAGATTTTATGTAATAATTGTAACTTCAGATGTTTCTATCATATTTTTCTTGTTTTTTATCGTTTCAAATGAAATTCCTATTCGATAAAAGGACACATGTACCTCTGTGAAGCATGTCTTCTCCACCTGGTGTAAAAATGACTTGAAATTTTTTTAGCAAGTATTTATGCCTTCAAATGAAATTCTCAGCTTGTGGTTTGAGCCCTTCATTTTGTTTATAGTTGGCTCTTCACTTCCTAGCTTGTGGTCACTATAAAAGTCGTTTGAAATGTCAATAAGATAAAAGGAAATGCAACTATTATTTTTTAAAAAATTTATGCCTAGTATTTAATTTACTATGCATTTAACAAGAATTAGCATATTTATACAAATAAACTTAATACAAAACCCAAATGTGGAAAACTGGCGGAATCGAATAGTGGGGACCTTTAGTCCCGTCCAGATACGCCTCGGGACTAAAGGTCACACAACCGAGACTAAAGGTTCTCTCGAAAATATGTCCCACAAGAAACCTTTAGTCCCGGTCGTGGCACCACCCGACTAAAGGTTCACTTTTAGTCCCGTCCGTAGACATCACGGACTAAAGGTCACACCGGGACTAAAGGTTCTCTCGAAATGGTTCTTGAGTCACGGGAAGTGGCTCGTGAAGCAAGAGAGCGAGAAAAAGCACTTGAAGCCAAAATGAATGAGGAAATCAAAAGGCAAGTGCAGATAGCGAGAAGTTCCATCCAAAGGCAAAGCGCATCGAGCCGGAGTCAACATCACCCCTAATCGGTTGAAAAGCGCTTGCGCTTCCACGAAGGTGCGGATTCAAGATGACGCAGGTGCGCTTCCCGTGGATGACATCACCGATCCTCTCACGACATGTGAGCCGCACATTCGAGAGGGAATGCCATACCATGGTGGCTATCGGTGTTGTATCTTGTATCGACCCTACGAAGACACCAAGATGCCATGGGGCATTAATACCTCCCGGATATGCTAGCGCCTCGGTGGATAGAGTTGTGAAAGGTAATAGCAATGTGCCTCTTGACATTGAAGGAGGTGATGGGGAGAAGACTTTAGGAGAAGCGGAGAAGACATTCATATGTTGGCGCAAGCGCTATATCATTATTCCTAGGGCGCCACCTCCTCCTCCTCAACAACCTAACCCTAGGTGCGGATGAAAGTGAACGAAACATTTTTTCACTAATTATGTATTGGCTTAAATAACGGTTTACTCATACCACGTTGTTTTCACAGCAGAACCTCCCCAACCTAAGTCCAATTATCCATTCACCACCAGTCACAAAGGTGCGGGGCGATGACAATGAAGTGGAAGACACGGTTGCATCCCCACCGCCCCATCGCCTCCTGGCGGGCTCCAACGCCGACACCGCCGCCCCATCGCCTTCCACGCGGGCTCCAACGCCGCCATCGCCCCATCGCCTCCACGGCGCGGGCTCCAACGCCGCCACCGGCCGCTCCATCGCCTCCACGGCGGGCTCCAACGCCGACACCGGCCGCTCCATCGCCTCCACGGCGGGCTCCAACGCCGCCACCGGCCCCATCGCCAAAGAAGAGGCGCACCCCAACGAAGGTCGGCCCCACCGCCGCCGAAGAAGAAAGCCTCAGGGAGAACACCAGCTATTTCTAAGACGACGAAACTTTCCTATGAGAAGACTGCCGAGGAAATAGATGCTTCAGTGAAAACAGATGTGGACAGTTTCTTCGCGAAAGTCAAGGCTAAAAGTGAAGCGAAGCGAAACCCTGAGAAGCCGTTTCTTCAGACGTCCGTCCAGAAGTTCTAAGGCAAAGGGTGGACGCCACCGAAAAAAGTTACGCCATGCTCGTAAGGATTCGCCACTATCGGACTATGACCGCACTCTCACCAAGTCAATTGAGGAGGCGAAGAAGAAAGAGAAGAGAGCACGGAAGGGTGTTGCATACTCGGGAACAATCACAACAATCAAGTGCCCCGCTAGTTATTGGGAATGAATATGGTTCAAACACGAACGTGCTAGAATAGATATCCGAAATGTGCATTTGGATCAACTTGATGAATTTTTTCATGAAACGGTCTAAGCATTTCCCAAATGCTCGGTGAGCACACATCCAAAGTGCTCCGGAAGTTGATCATTGGAAGAAGGAATATGTATATGGCAAGAGTCTATACAACCCCGAGAAGCTCATGGAACTTCAGACGCAAATGTACTTGTTAAACAAGTGGTACATGGCGGCGGTCGCAGAAAAGCGGATGACTATATTTGCGCTAAAATTATAAACCATCATTACTTCCGTGGCGATGACATTATAATGGTTCAGCTTTAATGAGTTACACCACTATGCCACATGAACGCTCTAGACAAATCTCTCATCACCGCTTTTGTCTCAGACGTGATTCTTTCTTTTAATAATCTCACTCTAGCATATGTATATGTATAAGTAATTATCCTCACACTAGCTAGCATGTCTATACATATGCAGAGACATGATGAGAGACCTCACACGAGAAAGGACAAGAACATTGGTTTCATTGATCCATATATCGTATTCAAGGACCCAAACACTCCCTTACGATCAATGGAGACCTCAAACGGAGAGGAATTTCCTGGAGGTTCTTGATCAACCAAAAGAACAAAAGATTTATACTCTTCCCCTACAACTTTGGGTGAGTGTTGTTATCGTGTGCACATTTTACTTTACTTACTCAATCCAACATAAAGATATATATGTTGACTCTATAAACAAATGCACTTTCATCGATAACGATTGTCTTCGATCTCTCCGACGGTCATTTGCTAATCTATGACTCGTTGAGAAAACCGCAGAAGATTACCAAGATATGATAGACATTATCCAGGTAACTTCGATCTTTAAATATTTATTCCTGCTCTTTAACTCGCAATAGTTAATTAACGATCCAATTATTAGGCGGGGTTTGGGCTTGGTTCGTTCGGCTACACCGTCCGGATCCGAAAGCGCCACTTCTGATCCACACCGATCGATGTAAGTTGTACTAGCTCCCATCATCTTTACCTTATCATGCTTCACTCACGCGGGATGACGAGAGTAATCTTTTATATCGCATGCAGTGGGTTCTACTGGCGACCACCGAGCAACAATTTGTGTGGATACTACGCTTATGCGAGTTCCTCATGGTGTATGCAAAAGAACCCATCTACAGATGCTGAAAGCACGTAACAAGTATATATAATAAATCCATTTTATTTATTTGTTGCTATTAAATAAATCTTATGTATATTAATACTTCTTTCGCTTAATGCAAATTGAAGGAGATATGGTTGAAGGAACAGTGTTGGATATGGACCGCCTCAAAGGAATTCAAGAGACAATCGCAGATTTCTTAATGAGCATGTCCTCAAGCCCGACCGAGTTCTACTTTAACCCGATGAACAATTGAAGCCAAACCAGATTTAACATTTGTATGACATTTAAGTGGAGGACAACATTTGTGTTGTAAATACCAAGGATGCATGAATAATGTTGTAAATTTTATGTGCATATATATATATATTATACATATATATAGCTCCATAATATATATAGTTTCATACTTTATTTGTGTGTAATAATGTTCCAAACTAAATTATATGTGGGCGATACATATATTAGCAAATAAGAATACGATTTGAAAACCTAATGTAATTGTAAAACCAAAATCAATAATGAATTGAAATGGAAACAAAAAAAAAAAACATTTTAGTCCCTTGGTAATACCAACCGGATTAAAACCAGCCCGTGTGAAATTTCAATGACCCTTTTGTCCTTGGTATTACTACTAACCGACTAAAGGTCGGCCTTTAGTCCGGGGCGGCCGATTTTAGTCCCGCTGGTATTACTAACCGACTAGTCAGTCGACCTTTAGTCCCGCACAGGATCCGGACTTAAAGTGAGACATTTAGTCCCGATTTCCTAGTCCCGGCTCTATAACCGGGACTAGAGGCCCTTTAGGCCCGGGACCAAATGTCTGTTCTGTAGTAGTGGTATTAGTAGTATTCACACACACACATATATACGTGTGTGTATGTATGTATAATCTACTAAGGGTTTGTTTGGCCAGCCGAATCCTGGCCGGATCCAGGCCCATTCAAGGGAAAATATCTCCCGGGCAAACTTTCCCGGTCTGACTTACAAGTGCATTTGGTATAATATATATATATATATATATATATATATAACCTACTAAGGGTTTGTTTGGATGGCCCAATCCTGACCGGATCCAGGTCCATTCAGGGTTTGTTTGGATGGCCCAATCCTGATTGGATCCAGATCCATTCAGGGCTTGTTTGGATACATTATGATCCGACTCAATTCCTTCAGATTGACTCAGAATTTGAACTAAAATCCCTTTCAATCCAAAGGGATTGCTTCTAGTCCCTCCATATCCAAACAAGCCCTCAAGGGAAAATATCTCCCGGGCAAACTTTCCTGGTCTGGCTTACAAGTGCATTTGGGTGAGGCGCCGGAGGGGGAAATCCCACCCCAGCCCTGACCAATTCCGGGCTTAAAAAAAGACGCCTATGAACATGTGAAATTATGTTTCCATCTCCTTGTGTCTCCTCGTGTTGAGCCCAGGGTTCACAATTTCGGCGAAATTTTTTGAGGGAATTTGAAGGGTTAAAGAGAGTAAAAGCAGTATATAACCACAAACATGCAGATAACCCGATGAAGACCAAATACCTTGTCTTTGTTAGGGTTCGAATCCCTTTGAGTCTTTGGAATTTTTTCATTTTTTGGAAATTTTCAAATTTTGAAATTCAAATTTGTTCAAACCATTTGGCCGAAATTTCATCCGAAATCACCGAAATTTCGCCCACAAACGAAAAAAAAAATCAAATCAAAATTGTTTTCCCTGGTTGAGTCATAGAACGTCGCTGCCTTGCTATGACACCACCACCGCCTCCTTCACACTGGCCATCTTTGTTGAGCAACGTTCCCACCTATTTCCTCCGCCGCCAGTTGCTACCGTCACCACATCGTGGCGAAGGCGGAAGGCGGAAGGCGGAAGGCGAAAGGGAGGAAGACGTGGCTGTTGACGGCGTGGTTGCGGGCGTTCGGCGCTGTGGAATTCAATTGGAGCTAGCGGCCGACGGGGTGGAGGCAGATGGAGAGAATATAGCTTGATAACGACGCCGCTCCAGTTTTGGTTGAGGAGACCGCCGCCGGGGGCGACAAACTCGAGGCCGAGCAATGATCTGGTCGAGGTGCAGTCTGGCCGTGGCGAGCTCGACCAGCTACGCATGGATCCGGTGAAATTGTTGCAGAGACACATGGTTGAGGACGGCATCCGGTCAGGCGTCCACTGGTGATCTCTGGTCAAGCAGTTGTCGTGGATCCACCGCCTGGACGTGGCCCGCGTGCTCTTCCACCTCTTCCTCCATTCCATCCACCATCAAAGCTGCACCATGCCACTTCCCCCACTCAGTTTTTTTTCCCTTTTTTTATTTGATTCGGAATTTCATGGATGATGGGGATTTTACCTTTGTTCCTCATTGCCATCTATCCACAGGGATCGATTTTGTCACCAAACACCCGCCCAGGATTGAGGCCCGCCGGGACAACCTCCCCTTGGCACTCAAACATAACCTAAGGGCTTGTTTGGAACCAGGGGAAACATTCCCAAAAGGGAAATCCCGAGCGGGATTTTTGGTGGCACATGGGATCTTGGTGGTTCTATATCCCCGGGAGAATGTTTTCCCTGCTCATTTGAAAGAACCAGGGATCCCACCTCACTTTTCTCCCGAAAGCTCCTCCTCCCCTCATCAGATCCGGCCTCTCCCCTTCCTCTCCGACTTTCCACTAGCAATCCCACCACTCCTTGCCGCCACAGTCGGCTGGAGCCATCGCCACCTCCCTCGTTAGTCACCTCCCTCCATGGCCGCGTGGAAGGACAAGGACCTCACACTTCCTTGGGGCACCGATAGACCTGGCTAAATGGGCAGCCCGGCCTGGCACGGCACGGGCCCGACGAGACACGGCCCATCTCGGCATGGCCTATTCCGGTCTGGCTGTTAAATGGGTCATGCCGTGCTGGTCCACGTACCGGGGAGGTGGCCTAGGCATGGCCCGTCAGGCATTCGTGCCATGCCGAGCCGGCACAAGCCCGTTTGGCCCGGCGGGCCAAGTCTGGCCCATTTAGCCCGTTTGGCCCGGCGGGCCAAGTCTGGCCCATTTAGCCCGTTTGGCCCGGCGTAACAAAAAAATCCAATTTTTTTTAGAAAAATGTGTAGAACTCAGAAATAGACATGAAAATAGAAAAATATGAGACAATCATATTGAAAAATGTAATAAAGAGCTTTATTAATGTCCAACTAGCTGCCTCGTTAAAACCTTCGCCAAGTAAAAACTCAAAATGAGAAAACCTTGGCAAAAGAAAAAGAGTACAACCTATAGCTCTACATACATAATACATCCTTGTTCTACGTGTCGGTGTCATTGTCTAAGTACAGATTTTCGAACACCTCCGACAACTCTGGATTTTCCACAGAGTGTTGTGTTCGTGAATCAACTTGTTCCCAGTCCTTCACAGTTAAAAGTATCTCCACCATCTCACTTGTGAGACTTGTTCTTCTCTCCTCCAATATTCTTCTCGAAAGACTGAAAGCAGACTCGGAGGAAACCGTCGAGACAGGAACAGTTAGTGCATCACGTGCAAGTATGGATAGCACGGGATATGTTAACTTATGGGCTTGCCACCATTGCAAGATTTCAAAGCCTTCTAAGTTGAAATCCACCGTATCGCTGTCCAGATAGGTGGATAGTTCCCCGCTCCTTGTGGGTCTTCGTTGAGCAGGTCACGGTGGAGCAGAAGAAGGCTTAGACCTAGAGGAAGAGCCATCAAAGATCTTGCCCTACATATTTGTCTTGCTACTTGAGGCGAGGGCTACTGGAGGCCATTGCGAGCGGACTCCCTAGAACTTATTTTTATACCTTTGGTAAACCTTGTATAACCGAGAACGAACTTTTACAAAATAGTCAGTATAGTCTAGCCCTGTAGCATCACTAAGAAGTTCAAGTACACTACCAAATGCATCAAGTTTACCCCAAGGATCTAAAAGGAATGCAAATGCATATAGGTACAGGATTTCTCTCCAATATTTAAGGTATTTAGATTTCATGGAAACAATAGCATCGCGTAAAATTAAGTCATTTTCATACATTTTTAATTGAGTAGCAATCTGTAAAATACTATGAACAACGATAGGAGATGTTGGATAGTAGAAAGCAACAGTGACCTCATAAAAAGTTTCTAAAAATGACAGTATCTTCTTAGCAACGAACCAATGTTGGTCAGTCAATAGTGGACTACCGTCAGTGTTCTAATAGTGCATTTGAATAAAAACAGAAAAAATGCTCTTGTATGGTAAAAGACTCTTAAGCATGAGGTAAGTAGAGTTCCACCTTACCTTCATGTCTAAATTGAACTTTCTTGGACATACACCCATCGCCCTGTAGAAGTTCTTATATGGTGCTATTCTTACGTTAGAATTATTCAAGAAAGAAATCGCATCATGAAAAGCTTTAATATACGGACTCAACTTCTTCAAACCACATTTGACTATAAGGTTGATAATATGACAAGCACATCGTTGATGTAGCAAGAAGGAATCGGCGTATGTACTCAACACTGGAGTAAGAATATCTATGGCCCTAGAGTTTGAAGCGGCGTTGTCTAAAATAATTGAGAATATTTTGTCTGCAAGACCAAAGTCTTCCATGGCTTTGATAATACAGTCTGCGATATTCTCACCCGTGTGTGCTACATCAATTAATTTCAAAGCTATAATCCTTTTCTCCACTACCCAGTCATCATTAACATAATGCGCAACTACACTAAGGTAATCATCCCTAGCCCGACCACTCCATATGTCCGTGGTCAGGGCCACCGAAAATATGCACGTACTAAATAGTTTCTTTATTTTTATTACAACGTTCATTGTAGTACTTTACTAGATCCCTAGTTGTTGTCTGTCTAGAAACGGAAGAAAATCTAGGATTATGCGCAGTTCTAATGTAATTTTAGAAAGAAGTAGACTCCCCAAAACCTAACGATAAATCCTTAGAAGCCATTAAATGACCGAGAGATTGACGAGCTACCTGAGGATCGTAGTCCCACCACGCATCGCATCAGTCGGGTTGTATCTTTATGAGCCACGCCCCGCCTCATCACCAATTCTTGCTTGGCCTTACATCTTGTAGCATATCTAAGCAAGTGCCCCGTTCCACATGTAGACTTTGCAGATAGTTCATTGCAACAAATTTTATAAATAGCAAATGGTACCTCATTTCCCTATGCGTCTTGCTTGGTTGTCCTGTCGAAATTCTCCCACACTCCCGATCTAGACGGTCTCGACCTCTTTGCTCTGGTTGGCATGGAGCCTTATGCTGCCGTGGATTCCGATGACGGAATTCTGCCTTGCGCATCCGGTTGGCTTGAGGCAGCTGCAGTCGTCTTTATGGACGCAATTTTCTCCAGTGAAAGTCCGTAATCACCAAGAGCAAAGTTGTCGTAAGGACTGTCCATAACGAAAACGGCAAAATCGAAACTAACACTATTATTACTTTCATCTTAGCATAACAAGCACTAATAATAAAAGTATGAAAAAATAGTATTATACCTCTTTTGCTGACTTGCTGCTGAAAATTGAATTTTCCAAAATTTGGCAAAGTTTTTTTGAATTTCGCCAAATTAGCTCAACACAAATTTGAATTTGCACAATAGAATTTCAAATAGAGAATGAGAAATGGAGGGGTGCTAAATGAGGGGGGTTATGGTGGCTATTCAAAGGAAACATTTCGGGATTTTTTGAATTTTTTTATGACCAAAATGGTCAAAAACGGTCACAAAAAGGGCAAAAATGCCCCAACGACCGAATTCTTCTGGGACCGTGCCGTGCCAGGCACGGCCCATGAACCCGCCTGGCCGTCTGCCCCACTACTCGCCCCCTTTCTTCTCCCCATGCCCTTGCCACCTGCACACGTCGGTACTAGGAAATGCCTTCTTTGCATCATCACCTGGCCTGCAGACGCCCGCCCACGCCTCACCTCTCTACCTCCTCCGCCTTGCACACCTCCTCTGCCTGCCGCCACCCTCCTCCCTCCACGTCTCGCCTCCTCGCCGCACAGCCCGCACCGTCTCCTCGTCTCCTCACCTCCTCACCTCTGCGCGGCCACGCCGCACCGCACGACGCACACACCACCTCCTCTCCAGCTCCGGCTTGGGCACCACCTCCTCGTCCTCACCGCCGAGCCGCCTCCTCACCTCCGTGTGGCCGCGCTGCACCGCATGGCGCACGCAATGACACCGCCTCCTCTCCGGCTCCAGCTGGTCACGCGCCTCGTTTCACCGCTGAGCCGACGCCACCACCGACACTGCACCACCTCCTCGCCTCACTCAAGGCGCCACCAACCGTTCTTCCTCTCCTCCTCCTGGAGCTCCCGGCTCCCTCCTGCACCGCCCTTCTTGCTCCGCGCCGGCGCCGCCCCGCGCGCTCCCGGCTCTAGCCTTTAGGCCGCTAGCGGTGGCTCTCCTTCGGGCCAGATGGGTCGTGTTGGGCTTGCTTGTGCTTCGTCTTGAGTGTCAGCACGGCCCAAGACGTTGTTAAATTGCGTGGGGTTGGCCCATCGTGCGAGGTCACACCCAGCACGCCTTAGCCATCGTCGTGCGTGCCGCTCCGCCCATGGCGGTGTGGGCCATGCCGTGCTCAGGCAATATAGTGCCATGCCTCAGGCCGACCCGGCTAGCATGGCCCATCTAGCTAGCTCTAGGCGCCGAGGACTACATGCGCGACTCCATCGAGAGCTAGCTCAGCCTCCCCATCTCCGACTGCTCCCTCCGCTTCAAGTTGCTTGCCTCCGAGGACCGCCACCGCCGCCGCCGCCTCTAAGGCCACATCTTCTCCCTCAAGGAGGACCTACACGCAACCACTCGACGAATTGCTCAGGTACTTCTTATCGAGATCGATTCTGATTCCTCCATGCTTGGATCTTGAATGATTGACCGACTCAATCCCCCTCCCCTCCCAAGGCAGAATCCACCATGGATGCTACGGGCATCTTGTTCGCCATGAACTAGATGGACTAGTGGACTACCTTTGTCTTGCTACCTTTGTCCAAGCCAGAAGTGCGGTCTTGGCAGAGGCGGAGACTATCTGGGAGGCAATGCCCGAGGCTAGTTGGCGCGATTGTGGAAGCAAGGGCCGCAAGGCAACATGGGTAGGGAGGCTGCATGGAGGTCGCGAACAAGGGATGTGGAGACGAAGATGATCACGAGCGAGGGAGGAAGAGGCAGAGTGAGCCACGAGAATTGCGAGGCGGAGATGAGGGTGTGGTCGCAACTCGCGAGCGTCGCCTCCTCTCGCGAGTTGCGACAGGGAAAACTTTCCCGACGTGGGGAGTCGAGGATTTTTTTCCCGGTGGAAATGGTGTGGATTGGGGTAGGAAATCCCTATCTCGTGGGCATCCAAACAGTTATTCTGGCTGCCCCGGGGAAATTTGCCCCGTGGGTTTCCATCCCCGGGAATTGGCTGGGATCCCGGCCGGGATTGGAATCCCCGAACATGCCCTAAGGGTGAAGGAGTTGTTAGACTCATTTGTCTATCACTTAACACTTGTGCACCATCGTCATATCTGATCAACCCAATTCTCATGTAGATCATCATCACCACTGTCCATTTCATAGTGGCTGTCAACAAATTCCGGGTCTTCATCATTGTTTGCATCTCCTTCATCAATATTTGTCTTGTGGAACCTCTTGATCATCTGTTATCTTCTTGTTAGGGCTAATCAATAGCAAGCCAGGATGAAAATAGAGGATAGATACAAAGGACTAAGCTAAATTGACACAAACATAGTCTTGATATACGATGCGGCAGATTGGTAATAATTTCATTAGGATTAAATTCTTGTCGAAGCCTCTTTGGTTGAGTTGTGCTCCCACCGGTTGGAGAGTACCACTTGAATTGCTTGTGAAATAGTTATGCAAAGTTTGTTTCTCTGTTATTGCAAATCTACAAACAAATACAATTATACAACTATATTACCGGGGTTCTTCCCCTAGGTGCCCACCTAGGCCACTTAGGGACTAGGCGTTAGGCACAGCCCTCCCGCCTAGCCCGTCTAACCAATTTATCCTACCTAGGAGGCTGCCTAGCCCAGCCTAGGCCCACCTAGGCGGCGATTAGGTGCTAGACGCTAGTCTGCCGTCCGACTAGTGCGCAAGGGGAACGCTGTATATTACTAACTATACAATATAAACCAGAGCATATGGCTATATGCTAAAAAGCAAAGAATGAAAGAAATCAAGAATATATACCACCAAGCACAAGGTGTCGAGGCTAGTCCAGCTACAAGGCGGCTGTGCACTTGTGCCGCAAACCGCGGGCACGAGCCGCCCAAATCAGCAAATCGTAGGCACACAGCGTAGAGGAAGCCGACGGCAGGCCCATGGCGCGCCTCCGCCACCCATCCTCGGCTCCTCCGTCTGGTCCCCCCTCCCCTCCCTCATTGTGCCGCTGCCCCAGCTTGTCGTGCCTCGCGCTACCGCTGGCCTTCTCCGCTCGTCCACACGTCTATGCCCACTCCCCTCCTCTTCGTCACACTGCGCCGTTGTCGGCCTGACACGCCCGCCTAGGGTTTCTTCATCAGCCCTCAGGTGCGCACCGACTGCTCTCCTCAGTGGCTTTTCTTTGATGGATTGGCCGGTTGGGGAACGTGAGGTTGGGCCATGGGGTGGATGTGAGTCCACAGTTGGGCCTTGTGGCCTTTGGCAAAGGCCTAGAAATTCATCCCCAACCTGTCATTCCTTTGTTCCTCCTCTTCCTCCCTCTGATCTTCGGCTTCGGAAGTGCAGGCCGCAACACCCATGGAATGGAGCTGATGTCATCGTAGAAGGCAGCGAGGGTTTCCTTCTTGTCCACTGCAATAACCTTCCTTGAACTGATCAATACAGGAATCTCTTTTGGTCCTTGAATTGCAACATCATCCCAAGTTCATCCACTGAATGTGTCCCTGGTGTCGACATACAATGTTAAGGAAGTGAACCTGGGAACAATAGTCACCATTCTGTTTGTCAATATCACCTTTCACTCTCCTCAAATACATTGCTCATGCTCTTACCAGGCAATAGCCAATGCATGTACATTTTCTCAGCATCTACATACCCAAGTTGCTTGATGAAGTCTTCTATCCAAAGCAGTGACCAGGTGTCTACATCGCATCCATTGAACCTATCTACTTTGCCATCAACATAGATCCTGTCAGTCGTCATGACCGCAGAAAAAGCCTCCATGGTGCATCTCTACACTGAATATGTCATCACCACTACCAACATTTGAAAAATTGCATCAAATTAAAACTTTCAGACAATGGAATGCACATATTGATGTATTTGACACAAATAAGCTACTGCTTGGGATAATCTAATAGAACAACATAAGTCAGACATGTTGATACATTGAACTAATCACAATAAACACATTGTCATTGGATATCAAATGTGATGAAACTAACAATACATTGGGGTGGACAGTAGGAAACAAACAATAATTAAAATGGAAAGTCCCTTTCCCTATACGGTATATTTCCCATTACTGTGTCTTCTCCGGTCCCCTGTTCTTAACTTCTCATCTCTTCCCCATCACTTTGCCGATTCATCGGGCTGCAAAATATCCGGGTCGGCGACCTCCTCGAACTGCAGCGACAACTTCGATTGCTTTTTGCACTCGCCTATTCCAAACGCACTTCCCTACCCACCCACCTCTAGGGCTAGAAAAATAGCTGGAGGCTCGCGAGCCGGCTCGAGCTTATGATTTTTGTGAACTGAGCCGAGCCCAGTTTTCAGCTTGGGGAAAAAACGAGTCAAGCTCGAGCGGCTTGCGAGCCACTCGAGCCCATGAAGGCCCAATCGCCACTCGCCTGAGGGAGGCCTTGCCAGAGGCAGCCCACAGCCCCACACAGACGAATCGCTTCCTTCCGATCCCCAATCTCCATTCCTCCTGTCCCGATCCCCAATCTACTGCGCCGCCCCCTATCCTCCGCGACTCCTCCGTTTCCACCTGTGGAGGAGGCGACCCCAAGAATCGAATCACGAGGAGGCGGCAGGAAGCAATGGTGATGGCGGTGGCGGCGCAGAGCGGGCGACGGGATGCGGAGGTGGAGCTGAACCTGCCGCTAGGGTTCCGGTTCCACCCGATGGACAAGGAGCTAGTGGCGCACTACCTCTGTGCACGCGCCGTTGGCTGGGCCCCGTCGGTCCCCATCAGTCATCATTGCCGAGCTCGACCTCTACCGCTTCGACCCGTGGGAGCTACCTGAAAGGGCGCTCTTCGGCGCGCGGGAATGGTACTTCTTCACGCTGAGGGGCCGCAAGTACCCCAAAGGGTCGCAGCCGAACCGGGCGGTGGGCACAGGGTACTGGAAGGCCACTGGCGCCGATAAGCCCGTGGTGCATGCGGGGAGGACGGCTAGGATCAAGAAGGCACTGTTTGAAGTTGATGAGTTGTTCTTCTTGCGAGATCGAAATGCTCATGATGTTGATGCTCCATTAATCGCAGCTGGATGACTAGGTGCTATGTCGGCTGTACAACAAGAAGAACGAGTGGGAGAAGATGCAACAGGAGAAGTCGCAATCATCGGGGGAGACGCCGAATGCTCATGATGTTCCTGGCTCGCGAGCTAGAGCGAGCTGACTCGAGCCTTCTTTCAAGCCGAGCCACCCTCCTGGCTCGTGCTCGAAATGAGCCGAGCCGAGCCGACTGTTCACACGAGGCTGACTGAGCCTAGCTCAAGCCGGCTCAGCTCGTTTCCAGCCCTACTCGCCTCCCTCTCGATCTGAAGTTTGTCTCCTCTGGTATTACCAGAACCCAGCAAGAGGGGAGGAGGCGTACGTAGGGTGCAAAGATGTCAAAGCCGCATGCCGATATCAACGGCTGATGTTCATGCCATGCCACTATAAAATCGTGGAGCGTCGGATGACCTGCGGATGGATTTGATGCCGTCCAATCGTATGTTCTAAATATATCAGGATCACAAAACGATAACAAGCAATATGAACCTAAATGGAATTATGATCAAAACTTTTGATGGAATGAATCTTAATCCAAATTGGAACCGTAAGTAGAATGGATCTTAATTAATAACTAAGTGGAATGAATATTTGGATCATAACCATAGTTACCAGAAACGCGGTTCGTCCGAGTCACGATACGGGATTTGGGTTCGTTACTTTTTCTTCTAATTTCCATTGCGAACACGAACCCCGTACCTTAAACTGGTTCGGGTTCAACGAATCTGGTTTGCGATTCACGGGGTTTTATAGTGAATCCGGTAACTACGATCATAACTCAGAAGAAATTTAACAAAGCAAGTACAAAAACCTAATAGAATTAGTCATTAGAATCTCTGAGGTACATAAATTTGGAAGAGTTAAGATGAAATATGGAATTTGAAAATATTGGGAGTTCTTTACAAATGTGTAATTTCCAAGTCTCAATTTCTACAAATTTTGACAAGATAAATTCTTAATGATTTATAATTATAAATTTGTATAGTTTATATAATGCTTAGTTTACATAAATTTGGGAATTGTGCACATGTATGGACTTTTAATTGTAAATTTTGAATGTCTTAAATTGTGGAAAACTACAAAATTGTATTTTGAATTAAGAATTTTTATATATATCAAAACGACGTTCTTCAAATTTTTAATCCTAAGAATTATATATAGGCAAACTACAATTTATTTCAATTTTTAATTTCAAATTTGTATATATTTAGACAACGTATTTTTTTGTTAAACTTTATTACTCTAAATAAATATATTTTTGGAATAAATATGTGGCATTAGTCACAATTTGTATATATATATTTGGCAATCACATTTCTTGAATTCTAAAATCCGAAATTTAGAATTTTCAACTCTTCTTTTTGCTATAGTTGGAAACCATAATATAAAAGAAATTCTAATTCTCAATTTTCATATATTTTGATACCGCAATTTTTGTAATTTTCTTAATTTGCATCTTTTTAGGTACAACATAATTTTTCAGCTTTTTGTTGAAATTTCAAATTATTGTGAAATCATAATTTCGTGAACTTTAAATCCAGTTTTTTATTTATTTGTAACCATAATTTTTCAAATTTAAATGAACTATTCATACTTTTTGGAATATTTTTCAAATTTATAGTTTTTTGGATAACTTTTTTTGCGATTATATATTCTAGACACCATAATTTTTGGAAAATTTGATTCAAAAATTTTTTTGTAAATTATTTTCATATCCATATTAATTTATTTTAAAATTAGAACTTTATTTTTTAAATCACTTTTTCAGTTTTAAATTTCAACTTTGTGCATATTAGGATGCCACAAAATTTTGGGTTTTTTAATTCCGAATTCGAATAATATTTTGTCACAATTTGTTTAATTTTTATTCTTAGTATATATTATTGGACATGATAAAATTGTTGATTTTTATAATTCCGAATATTTGGTATATATGGAAAGGTGTTAAATATGTGTAGGCTCTTCTATGAGGCCTCATGCTAATTAATAATTAATTCTCAGAGGAAAAGGTTAGAAACGTTAAATAACGTAGTCGTCGTAGGGAGACAATCAATCCAATCACCAATGAGAGACAATAAACAGAGAGACAACACATAAAAACACAATATGGAATAACCTCTTTATTCATTGATCCATCTCTTTCTGTGTACAGGGATGTCCTATTTATAGACTAAAACCCACCAAGGGTAATTTCGGTATTATGCCCATCAACCCCTAATCCAAGGTTTCTTAACACTCCCCCTTAGGCGAATACTGCGTCATGCACATGTCTCATTAAAAACTACTACAAAAAACCCAGTGGGAAAAAAGGGGTCGGAGAAAAGATTACATTGCATCCGCAAGCTGTATTGCATCGTTGCCTCGTTAAAAACCATTATATGAAAAATCTTCGGGGAAAACTCACTAAGGGAAAAAGAGTGTAACCTCTTCCCCTTCTAGGTTAATCTTCAGGATTCAAGTAAAACTTCAAGACCTTAAGTGGATTATGATTCAGGTGATTCTCCCTCCTAATTCCTACAACTCTCCAAGCTACTTCATTCCAATACCACGAACGCATCGTTGGAAATGGACATAGGCAGGGACTTGGTGAATAAATCAGCTAGATTTTTATAAGATTTAGTTTGCAGGATCTTCACCTCATCGTTCTTCTTGAGTTCATGAGGATAGAAAAATTTAGGAGCAATATGTTTCGTGATATTATTTTTAACATAACCGATTTGCATTTGTGCAACACAAGTGTAGGACCGGAAAGGCACCTAGAGGGGGGGTGAATAGACGCTCGCTCAATTTTCACCTTGATTAGATTCAACACGAACTTTTCTCCAATAGCTACGAAAGCTAAGAAGATCAGTATATACGCATAGTGAAAGCCCTGTACTGAATCCAATCAACCCCCAAAGCAAAAGACCCAAAAACTCAGGAGCTTAAACCCTCGGGCCGGACTGACCGAAGTTCAAGAGCCGGACTGACCGAAGTTCAAGAGCCGGACTGACCGAGGTTCGGACTAACCGACGACTTGAGCTCGGACTGACCGCGTAGAACCCAAAACACAGAACTCAAACCCTGGGGCCCGGACTGACCGACGGCAAACTTACGGACTAACCGCAGGTGCGGACTGACCGCAGGCAAAACTTCGGACTAACCGGACCTCGGACTGACCGAAAGCAAATTCTTAGACTGACCGCACTGACGATGAACAGAATAGACAGCTTGAGTTCCAAAACAAAAATCAATCAAACTTTTGATCTACCTGGCCAAACTTTACAAAATTTGGAGCACACCTCCCTAAGGATATTAGGAACCTATTCCAAGCAACGAATGAGTAGATCCACGTCAAAGTTTTGACCTTTTTCCAGATTACCGAAGGAGGGTTCAAAACCGAGCAAAATAAAAAACTTGATCCAACACTTGCTCGTGGGAGATTGATGATCTAGGTGATCTTAGATATGTTCCCACAAGTCATAGCAAGGTAGAAGAGGGCAAGAAACCACTAGAAATACATTGGATCAAATAAACACCCAAAATCACCAAACAAGAAGGATGAACACAAGAAGACTCATCTTGAATAATCATCCATAGATTGATTCGAGGTGGTAGAGAGTTTACAGCCACTCCAACTAGAAGGACAAGAGCTCAATCCATGAGCACACCATCAACTCATCTCTCTAGAAGCAAACCTCTCCTTTTTCTCTCTAAACCCTAAAACACACTAGGGTTTTTACAAATGAAGTGCTTCAAGCTACTGGACAGCAACCCTTTCCTATTTATATGGAGGCCTCGCTTCTAGAAGACAAACCCTAATGGGCTCCCGTTAGGCCCAATAACAAACGGGATACTCACGCACGCATTTTAAAGCGCTGTCTTCACTTCCTCTTGACCTAATCCACTTCTTGAAGCACTGTCTTGCGTCGCGGGTTGGCAAAAGGTCACCAAGGCGGTATTTGGTAAAATTACCAAAATACCCCTTCTCGATCTTTTTCGAAGACCTGGTCCGAACTGCGTGAAGCACTCCCATGCTTCGCCACGTGTAGGTTGATCAATCGGCTCTCATCATGTCAGCAAGTCTCTCCCATCCGGCTCCACCGGACCACCATGGCACTTGTACCGACCCCCGCGCCGCTTGATCCAACCAGTCGCACCGAACTGCCCGTTCGGTCACCTTTGTCCATTCTGTGCCATGCTTGAGTCCATTGACCTCACCTGGCATCCTTGATCGTTCTGGACCTCAGCTCTCGAAGCTTAGTCCCGATCCTCCTCGCCGTTGACTGTTGTTGACCTCCAAGCGTCCTGCACAACAATAGATAAAGAAATCGAATCCGGGAACAAGTTCTTCACAACTTGACATACGTTAGTGAAAACATGCATCATGGAACACATATGCACTGAAGCCCATCCCTTAACCTAACCCAACAAGCATCGCCAACAATTTGACGATGAGCAGCAAAAGTTCAGACTAACCGCAGTTCAATGGCCGATCAGTCCGCACCAGGCCGGTCTGACCGCTCACATAACTGCGGTCTAACCGCACTTGATCTAAAATCCTTTTAACTTTGCCGAAAACGCGACATTCGATAAACCAAAAATGCTATTGCCAATTGTAACATCATTCTAAGATTATGAGCATATCCCCATGATATCCACAACAAGTAGTATTATCTTCATAGATAATTGTGGAGGTATTGACGGTGTTAATGTCACAATACTCCTGGATGTGGTTAGTCACACGTCCGAACAAAATACATTGAAATGAGGCTTTATATAGTGCTATAATCTCCGAGTGGTTGGTAGAAATAGCTACCAAGGTCTACTTAGATGACCACCAAGAGATGGCTGCACCACCACAAAGTAATATTAATCCATTTTAGGATTTTGCACTATAGAGATATCTTCAGGATTTAGTAATGATCACCAGGATCTATGCATGATCTTCATGATCTTTGCATTGTCGACCAACTAGATTTAAACTGTTAACTGGTAAAACCTTCCAAGTGAATTTATTCAGTAATCATCGTATCAACACCTTCTAGGCTTGACTAAGATTTTCAAAATCCCAAATATGATGATCAGTGTTTAGTATATGCCCCTTGAAGACAACTTCTGCTGAAACCTTGTTGCTTCAATGCTTTTCATGCATTTTTTGGAAATGAACATAGGCAAGAATACTATGATCAAATCTACTGGATTACTATGATGCAAAGTCTTTCATACAAATATCCTATTACTATATGGAGGTTTAGGATAAGTACTATTCGGGAGTAATATGTTTAACTTATCAAATACCACTATTTAATTATGCAATACAAGTAGATTATCCTTGTAGAGGATATGGGGTAATACTAGTGGCAAAGTCGTATGCCTTCTAGATACAAATTATCAAAACCTTCTAGGGTCTTAATATTTTGTAACTATCTCTGTGTGGTTAAGTTACAACGAATAGTCTGTTCTATAGAACTATAAAGTGTGGTTGTGCCACTATAGAGTAAAATATAACAAGTCTTAGTTTTGACATTTAGAGGATTAATCACCAATATCACTAATGTATGCCGTACCTTCATGGTACTAGAGGAAATAACCATTCCACTAACTTCTAGTGGAAGATGCACTTTATAAGTACTTGTGTGGCACACTTCTGGTCTTTAGGTTCCTCATTTCATTCTTTCGGGTTTTGACGGGTCCTTATCCACTTCTAGGGATCATATATTCATTGGTGTGATTAAGAGATTAACTGATAAGATAATTTTCTTTTAGAGAGATGTTCTCTCTTCCAAGAGATACACTCTCTTATGAGAGATGCTCTTACTACAGGTAGGAGACTATTAGGTATGAGTTTTATATATATTGTGATTTTGTTTCATTTCTTACTAGCAATTTTGAGTGCTTCGGTAATCTCATCAAGGATTTTCATAATCCATTGACTACATATTTTATTTATTTGTTCATGCCATTCGCCATAATTATTATACAACAAAACATTATATCATTTATAATAGGAGCATAACAGTCTGTACGAGGACCTTTGAACCATAGCTTTCACCACTTCATTATATTCATAACGACCCATCAAGCCTGACTTACCTGGTTCTAAGGCTTTTATTTAGCAATTATAGTTCAGCCTCATATACTTTCACTATGTGACCCGATATGAATGCTTCAAGCGCTCAGCCATGGACTTTGGTTTCAGATCCGTGTTCTCAGAAGAGAAACTTTAGCAATTGTAGAGGCAAAGTGATTGTCGATAATTTTTCTCCCATATCCTCCAAATTGAGGGTATATCAGTGTTAACCAGATCTTTGTCATTTCCCAAACAAAAGATTCTTGGTCGTTCCGCATTCCCAGCATTGTAATATGTGCACATCAAAACACTGGGGCTTTCATCTTCATGATGAACCCTTTCATGAGGTATTTCACCTTCAAGGTGAGTTCTCTTTAGGAGAGATAAGCGAGTAATTAATAATTGTTTTGACTAGTATCATTAGATCTTAGACCTGCAGGCGTCTCCACAGATTTTAGATTAAGAACCAATAAGTCAATTTAGCAGAGGTGGATATACTATTCAACCCGGGGTATTCCACTCTTAGCGACGTATTTACTGAAAGTAAACACGTTAGTAGCTCCTCCATAATAGGAAAGTATCTGGCAGGCTCCCTGCTTCTGGCACATAGGAATATAAACTAAACCTTAAGTTTAGCTTGACTAGTACAGATATCTTCGTACTAAATAAATGCCGAGATTCGATTTTTATTAATAGCATACCACAAAATTCCCCTATCATGGGCACATGATGGATTGAATTTCAGATCCAACACGATCTCCAACAACTGGTGGTGGCCTAAAGGTGTATGCTGCAGTGGTGATAATATGTGGGAAATTTTTTTATTCCTCCAACGCGCACTTATTTCAATAAGGGATTTGATGATTATATGCAGTGAGCTAGACTTTTATCAGTGCAGTGGCAAGAAAACTGCATAATCCTAATATTCTGTAGGATATCCCAACTTCTCGTTAGTTATTAATCAACGACGAAGGTTTGGATCATTAAACGTCAAGTTTATAATTACGCAACATATTTTTTTTATAGTCATAAGCAGTGTGTTTAACAACGTAAAACAACAGGATGCTCTTCAAGAATATAAATATAATGCTGGAATATAAAAGATTTGACAATTGTTAATCTGTACGGAAATACAATATTTTCTTTTGGACCTCAAATCTTAGTTGAATCACCCAAATAGTATAATTATTCGACGGAAATATTTATTGTTCAACCAGAACACCAAATTTAATTAAGGGTGATAAACTGTATGCCTTATTTTAATTTGTAATGTCAGAATCATCATGACCAAATTTAGATCATCCAGGATCAACAAAGTCCAATAGGTCATCTTTCTTTCGGGGGCTATATTTGCTTCAAGTAAGTGATATGGCTTCTAGTGGTGATGTAGTTGCAGACTGCACTTACTAATTTATGCATGTGTCATTTCCGATGAGTATGGCATGCTTCGGTGCATAATCGAACATGGCATATATGCGACCGCGTCAAGTGGCAGTCGATTTGTCGTGTGCATTCCTGCATGCTGGCGGTTAACATATTGCTGAAGGTACAAATCAATTTCCCTTCGTGGGCTACAATGATTGTGGTTGCCAACAACATGGGTATCGGCAATGACGCAAATGCCATTTTCTATATCAACTGGATAAGGATAATAACTGTTAGACAGAAAACTCCCGCATGCACTGCATGCATGCATGGCCAGTTACACCGTGTGCATGCATGGCGTGCATGGCCAGTTGCCCAACGCCTTAATGGCTGTTCGGTTGGCCGTCTGGCTCCTGTGGCCATCCGGCTCCTATGCCTCTTCATTTGCTTTCATATGTGCCTATATATTGTAACTCTTGCAACTCGAATCAATACAACAATTCACTCAATCACATGGTATCAGTGGTGTGTTCGTTCCTTGCGACCACACGCTTCCACCTACCTTAACACACGCCACCTTCCGCCGTCATGGTTGACGACGCCATCGCTCGCCAACTTGCCGAGGCTGTGGCCGCCGCTGCCCAACTAGAGCGTGAGGTCGCCGCAGCCCTCGACCGTGAGGAGGTCGCTGCCCGCGACCGTGACGAGGCCGACGCTCGCAACCACGAAGAGGTTGCCGCCCATGATGACGACGTCGCTCGGGCGCTGGTCCTCCACGAAGCCGTCGCCATCGCCAATCTTCATGCCCAGGCGGTCGTCGTCCAGAATATTCGCGCGCTGGTGCCCGTCGTCCTTGACCTCGGCTCGCCTAACTACAACAAATGGTGCGACCGGTTCCTCATCACGTCGGGCAAGTACTCGCTGACTTCCCACATCCTCTCCGACATCGTCTGCCGCGACTCCGCCGACTGGAGTCGCATGGATTGCGTCGTCCTCGAGTGGCTATACGGCACAATCACCCCCGACCTCTGCGAGATCGTCATGGAGAACGGCGTCACCGCGCGCGCTGTCTGGCGAGCACTCGAGGGGCAATTCATCGGCAACCAGGAGAAACGCGTGCTGCACCTCGACGCCGAGTTCCGCGCCTTCGACCAGGGCGACCTCACCATCTCGGACTACTGCCGCCGACTGAAGAGCATGGCCGACGCTCTAGGCACCCTCGGCGAGCCTATCCTTGACCGCACTCTTGTCCTCACCGTCTTGCGCAGGTTGAACGAGAAGTTCGCATACATGTCGGCTCTCCTCAAGCGGCAGTGGCCATTCCCGACGTTCCTCGAGGTTCGTTCCAACCTCCTTCTCGAGGAACTCGAGATGGCATCGCGCCCTTCCCAGTAGACGACGACTGTCCTCCTCACCACCGCCCCATCTGGCACAAAGGGGGGGCGCCCAGCCCGCTAGCGGCTAGGCTACCGCCTCGGGCGGCCGCTCCACGGCACCTCCTGCCGTGACGCATGGTGCCACTAGCTCCTCCGGTGAGTCAAGCAATGCCAACCGTCGACGACGCCGCAACAATAGGGATGGCAACAGCAACGAGGGCGGCAAATCCAGCACCACTAGCGCTCCGTCCGGGTGGCCTTCCTTCTACAACCCGTGGACGGGCACCATCCAAATGTGGCCCGGACCACAGCAGAGTGCCGGTGCCCGCCCCCCGGGAGCCAGCGCGCTGTAGTCGTGTGGCGGTGCGCCCATGCCCCATGCCATGGTGGCATACCCACCACTGCCAATGATGGCGCCCGCCTACTATTCGCTGCTGCCACAAGTTCCTCCGTCGACGCCCGCTCCTCCCGCCTGGACTCCCATGTCTGGGCCTGGGACCTGGGACCAGACGTCTCTGGCAAACGCGTTCAACACCATGATGCTAACGCCACCGACGAACACGGACTGGTACATGGACTCCGGGGCTTCCGCGCACATGACTTCCGACGCCGATAACTTGTCATCCTCCTTCCCACCTAAGTCTTTTACTCCTTCATCAATCGTTGTCGGTAATGGATCATTGTTTCCCGTTACCTCCACTGGCTTCACTAATCTTCATGGTCATCTTCGTCTTAATAATGTTCTAGTCGCTCCAAACATTATTAAGAATCTCATATCTGTTTGTCAGTTTACCATCGACAATAACTGTTCCATTGAGTTTGACCCTGTCGGCCTTTCTGTGAAGGATCTTCGTTCCAGGAACATGATCACCAGGTGCAATAGCTCTGGTTCCCTCTACCCTCTTCATATGTTGGCGCCCACCTCTTCATCTTATGCCCTCCTCGCCGCCGCCCCCGCTTCGCTTTGGCACCGTCGTCTTGGTCACCCCGGTGGCGATGCTCTTTCAAGGCTTGTTAGTTCTTCTGCTATTTCATGTAATAAGGGTGCTAGCAATACTCTATGTCATGCTTGTCAGCTTGGCCGTCATGTACGCCTTCCGTTTGCCATATCAAACTCTAGAGCTCTCAATAATTTCGACTTAGTACATTGTGACCTTTGGACCTCTCCCGTTGCCAGTGTCTCCGGTTACAAGTACTACTTACTCATTCTTGATGATTGCTCTCATTTTCTTTGGACGTTTCCTTTACATCTTAAATCTGACACTTTCTTCGCTCTCTCTAATTTTTTCTCCTTTGTGGCTACGCAGTTTGGCCGCAAGATTAAGAGCGTCCAGTGTGACAATGGCCGCGAGTTTGACAACTCCACTACCCGCACCTTCTTTCTCACCAATGGTGTCGCTCTTCGCATGTCTTGCCCCTACACTTCACAGCAAAATGGCAAAGACGAACGCATTATTCATTCCACCAACAACATAGTGCGTTCTCTCCTTTTCCAAGCAAGCCTTCCGCCTTCCTACTGGGTTGAGGCCCTTCATGCCGCCACATATCTTCTCAATCGCCTCCCCACAAAAACCCTCTCCTTCTCCACTCCGCACTTCGCGCTTTACAACGTGCCACCCACATACTCCCATCTCCGTATCTTTGGCTCGAAGTGCTATCCCAACTTGTCCACCACTACGCCCAACAAGTTATCTCCACGTTCCACCATGTGTGTGTCTCTTGGCTATTCTTCCGATCATAAAGGTTAACAGTGTCTCGATCTCTCGTCCAATCGGGTTATCATATCTTGACATGTGACATTCGATGAGAACTCGTTCCCTTTCGCCGAGTTGAACAGCCAGCTACCTCATGGTGTATTTGATTTTTTTTGTCTCCTGACACGACCGTGCCAACGCCCATTGGTCTGTCACGGTCCTCTCTCACTGCAGGTCTCCCTGGTGGTCCGGCCGACCCTGGCCGTGCGCTAACTCCCAGTCCCATGTGCGGCTTGATCAGCACGGCCCCGCTGCTAGACACCCCCGGTCGCACCCCCGGCTCGGTGCCGCCGCGGCCTCACACTGGTTCGGCGTGCCTCTGGCGCGTCGCCCACCCGGCTCGATCTTGGCGCTATGGTCCTCCACAGGTTTGGTGTGCCTCCAGGTGCATCGCCCGTGGCCTCGGTCTCACAGCCAGGGACGCCAACCTCCATGCCTCTAGTTGAGGCGCCCTCTTCTCCTACGGCTGCCGTAGCTTCGGCTGTCGTGCCTGCCGTGGTAACGCCTGCCGGTACCGTGCCGGTTGCACTCGTCATCAACGAGCACTCAATGGTGACGTGAGGCAAACACGGTTTTCGCCAGCCGGTTCAGTGCCTTAACTTGAACGTGAGCGCCCTGTCGCCGATTCCCAAGACATATCGATCTGCCTTAGCCGATCCGCAGTGGGACCACGCCATGGAGGAAGAGTACGCAGCTTTGCTGGCTAACAATACTTGGGTTCTTGTGCCACGACTATCTCATGGCAACATCGTTACCAGCAAGTGGATTTTTCATCACAAGTTCAAGTCTGATGGCTCTCTTGACCGATACAAAGCACGATGGGTTCTTCGTGGCTTTACGCAGCGGCCTGGTGTTATTTTGATCAGACCTTCAACCCTGTCGTCAAGCCTGCCACCATCCACACTGTTATGTCTTTAGCCTTGTCTCGGGATTGGCCTGTTCATCAGTTGGATGTGAAGAACGCGTTCTTGCATGGAACCTTGACTGAGACGGTATACTGCTCTCAACCCATTGGCTTTGTGGATTCCTCGCATCCGGACTATGTCTGTCGTCTGAACAAGTCCCTCTACGACCTCAAATAGGCGCCTCGTGCATGGTACAACCATTTTTGCTCTCACATTTTATCTTTGGGGTTTGTTGAGGCCAAGTCAGACACTTCCCTGTTTATTTACCATCGTGGTGCCGACATGGCCTATTTGCTGCTTTATGTGGACGACATTGTGCTGACTACCTCCTCGGATGCTCTTCTTCGCCGAATTATTTCTACGCTTCAACAAGAGTTTTCTATGAAGGATCTCTCATCTGCTGGTCCTCTTGTGAGCGATCCTACCCATTACCGCAGTCTTGCTGGAGCTCTTCAGTACCTCACATTCACTCGGCCAAATATTGCTTACGCAGTTCAGCAAGTTTGTCTTCACATGCATGATCCCTGGGAACCTCACTATACTGCACTGAAGCGCATCCTCCGGTACATCCATGGCACTCTAGATCATGGCTTGTTTCTCCACCGGTCACATTCGACGGACCTGGTTGTTTACTCTGATGCTGATTGGGCAAGTTGCCCGGATACTCGCAAGTCCACTTCTGGCTATGCACTATTCCTAGGTGAGAATGTTATTTCCTGGTCCTCCAAGCGTCAGAACACAGTGTCCCGCTCCAGTGCGGAGGTGGAGTATCGGGCTGTGGCCAATGTCGTTGCCGAGGCCTGCTGGTTAAGGCAGTTACATCGGGAGCTTCACAGTCCACTTTGTCGTGTGACTCTTGTCTATTGTTATAACATCAGTGCAGTCTACCTCTCCACGAACCCGGTGCAGCATCAGCGCACCAAACACGTAGAGATTGATCTACACTTTGTTCGAGAGCGTGTCGCCCTCGGTGACGTTCGTGTTCTTCACGTCCCGACTTTGTCCTAGTACGCCGACATCTTCACCAAGGGGCTTTCGACGTCGGTATTCATCGAGTTCAGTCCGGCCAACGCTTGCTCCAAAGAACGCCTCGATCGCAGGGCATGTTAGATGAAACTCCGATGCACCGCATGCATGCATGGCCAGTTACACCGCATGCATGCATGGCGTGCATGGCCAGTTGCCCAACGCCTTGATGGATGTTCGGTTGGCCGTCTGGCTCCTGTGGCCATCCGGCTCCTGCTGCTGGCCGTCCGGCTCCTATGCCTCTTCATTTGCTTTCATATGTGTCTATATATTGTAACTCTTGCAACTCGAATCAATACAACAGTTCACTCAATCACAATAATCATGCAATTTACTTTAATCATCTCCCAAAATAAACTAGACTAATTTATTGCTTCGCACTAATTTGCTTCTGGCTTTGACCTAGGATATATCACTGTGCCTACTATGACTCTTGTTTTGAACATTTCTCTATGCCTCTTAGGTTTCAATATCCCACACATGCCCAATATCCTCCTCCTTTTCATGCCAACTATAAAAATCCCAAGTGATAGCGTGTGCATCTAACATTTGCTTGAAATCAACTCAGAGTTAAAGATTTGCAATTATACTTCAACAGGAGTACAATTTTGCTAGCGTGAAACCAATATATACTCTAGAACATTCTTCTTACAAAGTTCTTCAATTAAGAAAACAGTGTGGTGGGGGATAAAGTTATATAGACTCCAAGCTTTAAGGCTTAAGTTATTCTATACTTATTTGAGGAATATGGTGTTTTCTAGCCAAAGTGGTCCATCAGAGATCGACATATAACTAGGCTTGTTCTGGTGCCACTTAGAAAAAAATATTTTTCCATTTTGCCATTCGGGCATCCGTGAACTACAAGCTAATGAATTGAGGTTTATTAAATATCAAGAGCACACATCCAATATTTTGTTAGCAAGGCATGGCAAAATATTTTCAATTTCTAGGCATACGGTTTACAAATTTATTCCGTGCAAAATCAGTTTACTACAGGTAAGGTATCTACTGGTAATATGTTCTATTAAGCAGATTTAATCAACTATTCAGCAGGAGATAAGACTTTAATAGAACAACTCAAACCATTAATTTATTTATGGTATCTAGGAAGAAACAATCTAATGCATAAGGTTTTAGCCTAAAGCAAAAGATAAGAGATATTCTTCATGAGCAGGGCCAAGCTCGATATGAGTTGAATCTATACTACTAATGCAACTCGTGCAAGAAAAACGACATCTTTACAAAGTTAAGGAATAACTAGAAGATTGCTACAGGTCTCTAAAGAGCATAATATGAGCTTATCATTGCTGTCATCCAGGACAAACAAATCTCCATTAAACGATGTCAAACATGCCCACATAATTTATGCAATTTTCTATATGTTTACAATCGGTAAAACATTTTAAATGCATGAGACGAGTGCAAAATAGTAAAAAAAATAATTTTATCTATTCAGTAGATAATTTTATACATTTTCCATAATTTTTCTGGTATTTTTAGGATTTTCTTATAATTTTGAAGGCCTAGGAGCAATTTTCAGAATTACTAAACCCATTAATTAATTTCCCAAACACACAATACCAAGGAAAAAAAACCAAAACAATATGATGCTTCTAAGGTGTACCAGGTCTAAGGTTTCACAATTTATGGAAGCTCACATACCTTAGAAATTTAGTTTCTAGTATTAATTTAAGGTTATTGCATAAAAAGAACATTAAAGAAAATAACCATAAGACGAGGGTCTAGAATAAAAATAACCATAAAACATATTGATCCATCGCAAAAATCGGATTCCAGAAGGGTTATTCTGCAAGAATATATAAAAATCCGAAATGAGTCGTAAATTTTCCAAACTCCAGGGAGTTTTTCGCAAAATTTCCTTATCCGCGAAAAATTCCTCGTATTTTTCAGAATCTAATGCCTAGTCAAAATGGGGTGGAGTAGGGCGGGGTAGGGTCCCCGCCTGTTCTCGTGGCGGCGACAGCGGTGGCTCCCGGCAAGAGCCTCAAGAATCCCTGTGAAGGGCGACGGCGCCCGAGGGGGCGGGTGAGTGGCAATAGCCTCACAGCGGCATGCCGGTGGCGACGGTACCCGAGGGGCGGGTGAGTGGCGGTGGCCTCGCAGCGGCGCGGGTGGCGATGGTGCCCGAGGGTTGGGCGAGTGGCGGTGGCCTCACAATGGCGTTGGTAGGCAACGGTCGGCCGAGAAGCGGGCGGCCAACCTCACGATGAAGGTGAAGGCTCGGCCTTGGGCACAGCGCGGCATCGTAGGCGGCTTTGGGCTGGCAGGCGTCGTGGAGGTGCGGGCATGGCGCCGCTTGGCGTAGTGAGGGTGCATGCTCAATGCGCAATGTGGCAGTGTTTGGGCCGTGGTGGCACAGCGTGAAGGCGGCACGGGCGGCGCAGAGGTAGCGCGCTAGCGGAGCGCACGAGGCGCGGTTGCTGAACAGCGGGCATGGTGGCTCGTCGCGGTGGGTCGCGGCGCCGACGCAGCAGCGGCAAGCGGCATAGCGTCAAGTCGGCCGAGGTGGTTGCCGGCTCCGGGCTGGCGATAGTCGTTTTTTTGCGTATGAACAACAATCGATGAACAGAGCATATTCGATATAACTGTGACGATTAGCACTAATTAATCGTAGATATCGATTAAACTGATCTAGAACCCTAATTAGCAACTAACAGATGTAATCGGGTTCGAGCAAAATTAATCTACCAGATTAATTCATAGCGAAATTAGAGATTGAAAAATGGAATCCCGACGACATACCGACTCGGCCGTGTGGAGCGATTCATACTAATAACGTGTTAAATAACGTAGCTGTCGCAGAGAGACGAGACAATAAATAGAGAGACAACGGATGAAACATAATATTGAGAAACCTCTTTATTCATTGGTCCATCTCTTTCTGTGTACACCAAAACTAACCGCCGGTGTCCATTGGCCGTGTCCAGTGGCAAATGGCCACGATTTTGTAGTGTGGTATAAGCTAAATGGCGATTTTAATGTGTATTTCAGCAAATGGCTGCAATGTGCAGTTTCCTGAGACAATTTTGCCTTATAACTAAAAAGGCGATAATCCATCGTGATCAGTACATAAACCATACAGTTTGTTCAGCAAAAAAAAAAAACTTATAGAAAATATGTAACCACCCGTACTAGTGAACCCAAATTGAGATAACAAAAGAAATAAAGATATAGAAATACAGTTGGTACGTAGTGCACGCAGATGGGTTTGCAACTTCCATAGCTAGCAAGTTTAATCTTTAGAGCTTTTTTATTTTTAAGAGAGGCAGGGAGGGGGAGAGCTAGCTAAGGTTTGTGCTGGTAAGGTACCCATATATATGTAGCCCACAAAAGTAAATTTGCATTACAACGCATTGGCAGGATTTTGGGCGGTTACGAGGATCCCGCGCATCAGATTTTCGTGCGTGCACCGGAAGCACTGAGAAAGGATAAGAAGTCCGCAGACCTGGAGCAAAAATGGAGTTGGGGGAGGCGCAGAACGATTAACACACAACAACCCGGCGGAGGCCGGCGCAGAAGACAAGAGCGGCGGAGCAAACAAGACGAGGAGACTACGTTCCGAAGCTTCCTAGGAAGGGCCATCTCCGTTGCCCTGTGGTTGTGCCAGGTTGCCGCGGTCACCACAATCGTGGTCCTGTCCTCCAAGCGTCTCATCAAGCAAGACTACGTCGACCCCATGTACCGTAACAGCGACTCCCACCGCAACATCAGGCGGTCCTTGAACATCTTCTACGGGCTGGTGCTCGCCCAGGGCCTCATCTTCATCTGCAACCTGCTGAACCCGTTGCATTATATCCTCAGGGTCGACGTCCAAAGAAAGTACAGATTGTTTTGGCCTTCGGGCGAGAACATACTCCTCCGTTACAATAATGACAACTACCTGGAGTTCATCACCGGGAACGTGCGCACCACCGTCAACATGGACTTGGTCACCTTTGCCAAGAAGCTGGCGGTGTCCGATTCCATCGACGACCAGTTAGTTGGCATTCGGGCCATGGACCGCATCCTCAGATCAGAGTACACAAGCCTGGCCCTCATGAAGCTTCGAGCTTCCCTCGATGCCGATGCATCGCGGAAGCTGGTCGATATGCTGGGCTTGTTCAAGACCGCGGAGGAGAAAAATATCAGAGGACACGCGACAAGAGTAGTGCTGAAACTCGCTCCGGACCTTCTGGTTGAGAGTTTCCCTCAAATCCTCCGGCTCATATCTTCTTCGTTGGTCAGCACAGTCAGCAAGAAGATGGATGTGAACCTCGTCTGGTTTGGCCTGCGAATCCTGGACAAGCTCACGGACAACCCAGACAACTGTAGGCAAGCCAATGACGCCGGCGATCTACTGTCCAAGATCATAGACCTCACCAACCTGTGTGGTCATGGCAGCACGGGTGCCACCATCTCTGATTCTTGGATTGAAGAAGAGATTATTCCTTTGCTTCAAGAAGAAGATGACATCCCTCTTCCTGCCATACAGAAGATTGACCGGGAAATTATTGTTGGGATGTCACTCAACATCTTGAGGAAGCTGGTCGCCACGCCTGATGAAGCTGGGGAGAAGCTCAGGCGCAAAACCTCAGAAAGTGTCCACTTCCTCAGCAACACCGGGGTGATCTTGGAGCATGTCGAAGCGACGAGAGTCCTAGCATGCTTAGCATTGGATAAGACAGCTAGGGAAGATATTGGGAGGTCGCCTGAGATCATCAAGAAGCTTAAGGATTGTCTACTTTCGAGGACACCACACGTAAATATCACTAAAGTGGCCGCCAAGTTACTGCTTCTGGAGTACACCGCCGTCGAGCAGCTGACTCCAATTCAGTCGTTCATTGAAAAAAAACATATGCTGGAAGATCAAAGTTTGTTGCTACCAGTGTCGGCCATCATAGAAGAACTTGATTTTAAACCATGGATGCCAAGTGTCGTACAAAAATTTGATCTGGAAGATCTACTTATGGCGCCACGGGTAAATCACTCTGAAGCAGCTGCTGAAGCATTAGTGCTGCTCACTACCGGATGTGAAGAAAATGTTGCGGTCGTCCTAGAAGAAATTGATCTACAAGAGTTCCAGATGATAGTCAACATGCTCTCTTCTGAGAACGGGGAGAAGAGCAGAAGGATGTCGGACCGCTTAGAAGGATGTAATCTACACCCAGAAACCTCCAGAATAATCAAGAAAATAATTTGTGCTGAGGATGAAAAGCACAGAAGTATGAATGCAAAACTCTTGCAGAATTTGCGTGCCTACTCAGGTCCAAACAACTTTAATCAGCACATGCAAGTAATCGACAAAGCCCTACCAAAGGTAACTTCGTTTAATTCATGTTCTTTGGATGTACAGTCTATTCTACTTAGTCCGTTTCCATCATCTCAGAGCTATGCCTCACCTTCTATTTTCCTCGAAATAGTAACTTTGCGTCGAGTAAAGCAATTTGACAACCATAATATCTTTCTGAAAATTGATTTAGGTGTTGAAAGACATCGTTGATGAAGTGGCGAAGCTGGAGGATACAGTATCTACCAACAAAAATCAGGCCGATGTAAGAAAACTACCCTTTTCTGTTCGCGCCTTTCTACTTCATTTTGTAGTTGCATTGATTTAAACTCTGTTTTTTTTCCTTAAAAGCTGATTTTTCGTTGGGACCAAAATTGCTTTTGTTTCGCACGTATTTGTAGGAACAGGATGACCTGCCAATTAAAGAAGGCAAAGTACTAGATAGCTTTATCGGCCTCGCTGTGCAGATTTGCTCCAACCTGAATGCAAGTGATTTCGCCAGAACACTGGAGGGTGTCAATCTTACGGTGGGCACATTTGTGCAGAAGCTCAAGAAGATCTTAGAAGTGTACAAGTCTCCAACTACAGATTTCCCAGGGATAAGGAGATCTACAGTTGAACTGCTGATTTGGATGATAAAAAACGATAGTAACTACATAGAGTCATTCCTGCAATGTGGGCTGTACGAGCAACTGAAAGAAGTGGCAAACACTGGTAGAAAACTCGAGAGCTTTGAGCTGTTTCACTGTGGTGTTGGGGTTACGCAACACAGTACGTCCATCTCTACCCTTGCGAGGGAACTACTGGCACAGCTTGCCCTCAGCCCCTATTTCCGAGAAAGGTACTATCTTTTCTTCCATTACATTAGAAGTCTAATTAAACCATAATGCTGGCCTAACAGTGTATAAGATCACACTCAGACTCCTCTAGGAGAATCCATAATTTCGAATTTTGATGTTTGTCTAAACTCCGCCAAATACCAAGGACTCTTATCATCAAAATCATATTACTTACTAGTTATGAAATTGTCGATTGAAATTTATGATGTTTTCGTAGTGTTTTCCGGTGGTTTTAATGTGATGCACCACACTTCCCAAGATAGCTGAGATGTCATCTAAAACGATGTTCTTGCTTGTTCTTTGCAGATCCCACTGCTACGGAGAACATGCAGGCACCATAACTGTTTTAGTTGCTTAAATCATCACCTTTGATTGCTTTCGACAGGCAACATCCACTGTGTTTGTGTACCATTGCAATCTCTGTTCGTGTCTGAGTAGTTGTGAACCTGTAATAATTTACACTCTCCATTCATAGTGTGATCCATCGGTTCACCGCCCCATACTACCATACCTACAAGCTTTGTGTATGTAACTGGGAGCCTGTTTGTATGCTTCTATTATGCACATGTGGTGCTTGTTTGCGTTTGTTGTGTGCTTGTATGATGTGTGTACAATACTTATATGTTTTGAAATAAGTTTCGAGTAAAGTTTGATTGAATTGAGACTAGATATATATATATTTTGTAAAATTTATTTCGACTTTTGTGCAATGGCGGACCCAGACCAAAATATAGTAGTGATTTCCCCCCGTTTATACATAAGAGAGCTGAGACTAACTTTCGGGAAAATACCCAAAATGGGATGGATGTGATTCGATCTAAATTCCTAGCAAATATAAGTGAACTTTAAGCTACCAGCCGAGCAGAATCTTAGCGAATTGACGATTTGAATTGCCCCCAAGACAGACAAGTCAGAACATGCAGGCACCGTAACTGTTTCAGTTTCTTAAATCATCCCCTTTGATTGTTTTCGACATGTAACATCCACTGTGTTTGGGTACCAATGCAATCTCTGTTCGTGTCTCAGTAGCTGTGAACCTGTAATAATTTACACTCTCGGTAGGATTGTATGGCACAATCAGAGAGGGAGAGTGAATAATTGTACTGATTTCTTGCTCACAAATTGGCTAAACTCGCTGTGCGCTGACTTTTCTCGCGACCTCCTCGAGGACCTCTTCCGAGAAGATCTCTAACGCACAGCTTGAACAAAAACAATCTTGAGACAATGTCGAATAGATCTGATCCCTTATTTCTCAATCTTGTTCTATGTCTACAAAGTGCTCTTCAAACATCCCTCAAAGCTCTCAACCAAGAGATCTCTAAAGCTCTACCACAAAGGCTACGTGCAAAAGCTCCTGTAACGGCCACGGGAAAACACTTCCCCTCTGCCTTATTTTATAGGCAAAGACCAATCCGTGTCCTCAACGACACGGTCACCACAACTTGTCTCATCCGAGTACCAAGTGACCCGAAACCCTTCCAAACCTGGGTTTTCCAATATCTCTAAACCTTCCAGATAAGGTACACCTTTCATATCTCTTTACACGTCGTAAGCCCTCAGGACTAGACCTTCCCGAAACTTCTTCGTGCATCAGCATCCATCTTTGATCTCCATGTGCTCCAGAGCAAGCCCGACCATCTCGTGACATCCTCGACCTTCTAGACCTCAGATTTCTCAATCCTAGTCCGGGTCCTCCTTGTCATCGACCATGATCATCTTCACGCTCAACCTGCATATGCAAAGACCAAAGAACATATTCCTGGCACAAGTTCTCCAACTTGATCAATATCAGTTCACACGCACGCATACCACACTTTTAACCATCAATAAACACTAACCAGATCAACCTTGAAGTCTACGACCACTTCAATAAAGTCCGCGACCAATTCCAGTAGGTCTACGACCACCTCCAAGACGTCCAAGACGTCTACGATCTACGACCACCTCCAAGACGTCTAAGACGTCTACGATCAGTTCCAATATATCTATGATCACCTCCAAGACATCCAAGACGTCTTCGACCACTTCCATTAAGTCTATGACCACTCACTTGCACCGTAGCACTTGAAGCATACAATATTGGAATAAATAGGGTGGTCTTGTGGAGACCTCCGATTGGTCCTGTGAAGGCCTCCGGGTGGTCCTGCAAGACCTCATAAAAGACCTCCTGAGAGGTCCTAGAAGACCTCGTGAGTAGTTCTGGAAAACCTCCTGAAAGATCTCCTGATAGGTCCTGTAAATACGTCCTGGAAGGTCCTGAAAGATCTCTTGGGAGGTCCTGGAAGACCTCCTCAAAGACCTCTGGGGTGGTCTTTGAAAAACATCCGGAGTCGTCTTTGTAAACATCCAGGGTCGTCTTTGTAAATATCCGGGGTCGTCTTTGTAAATATCCAGGGTCGTCATTGTAAATATCCAGGGTCGTCTTTGCAAAAATTCTAGGCGGTCTTTTTGCAAAGACAACCTCCTTGCTACAGTACCTGGAAGACCACCTTGCTACAGTCCCTTGGTGAACAGTACTCTGAGCAACAGTGCTTCAGAAGACCTCCTTGCTACAGTACCTCGGTGAACAGTACTCAGAGCTATAGTGCTTCGGAAGACCTCTCCGGGGGAGGTCTTGGACGGCTCAGATAGCTCTAGGAGGATGTCCTAGGTGATCCAGATCGATCCACATTGAAGCTCTTAGGGGAGGTCCTGAATGGTCCAGATCGAACCTGGGGAGGTCCTGGACGGTCACGATTCACGCGCGTTGATTCTCCTGAGGGAGGTCCTGGACGGATCAGATTGATCCTGGGAGGTCCTGGACAGTCCAGATTGATGCGCGTTTGGTTCTCCTGGGGAAGGACCTGGATGGTCCAGATTGATGCGCGTTTGTTCTCCTAAGGAGGTCCTGGACGGTCCAGATTGATGCGTGTTATCTCTCCAGAGGGAGGACTTGGCTGGTCCAGATTGATGCGCGCAGTTCTCTTGAGGAGGTCCTGGATGGTCGAGATTGCTCCAGGGCTCTAGGGGGAGGTCCTGGACTACCTTCTTAGAATCACAGGGAACAACTGACCACCCGAAACTTTCGCAATTGCAAATTCCAAAGCAATTCACAAGTCAATTATTCATTAGCAAAATCACAACAAAGCCGCGTGGTCTAACAATCTCCCCCTTGATGAATATATTGACAACACTTCAAAATAGAGAGTAGAAATTGCGAAGGGAAGTTTCAAAAACTGCAAAGCATCAAATCGAGAAAACTTAAACTCCCCCTCAACACAAGCACAAGCACAAATTCATTTCTTCCAACTTTCTCCCCCTTTGGCAATGTACTCAGCAAGAACTTCCAAGAGAGAAAACATCAGAGAGAAAGTAAGGAGAGTAAAAAACAAGAAGCTGTGCCAATTCTTCAAATCAATTTAATTGATTGACCAAGCCATCCTTTTTTAGTAGAGCTTAACAAGATCATATAAAAACATGTATTATGTAGCAAAACCAAAACAAGTTTATAGAATGATTAAGCAGTTTTAATTCAATGACATGACATCTCAAACAATGACTAAAACGATTATAAGACCACACAGAGAAATCACCATGAAAAGTTAAAACCTAACAGTGAGGCAAACGTTAACTCTAGATGAGCTATCAGTCTCATGTTAACACCCTATTGCTTCACATTCAAATCTTATGTATGTGGCATGCTTGAAGCACACTTCTTTTCAAGGTGGCATGCTTGAAGCACACTTCTTTTCATTGGTGGCATGCTTGAAGTATACTTCTTTTCATTTAAGCACTTTTGTGTGCATTTTTTTTCCCTTTTTGAATACATAGATATGTATGGCATGCTTGAAGCATACATCTTTTCTAATATCTCTTTCTCATTTTTATTTATTTATTTAATATGCCAAAAAGAGTGAGCATCACAGGATTGCAGTGAGAGACATACTTGCTTCGAATCCATGATTTAAAATAAGACTCACAAACAGACTCATCCTTTTCGATGAACATCACAAGGTAATAACAATAATTAATCTAGTCAAAGTATTCGGCCATGTCATGCTTTAGTTCATATGTAGCAAATTAATTATAACCAGTAAAGATCAAAACTACACAGCACATGAATAAATATAATAAAGAAAGCTCTACAACTCATTTGATTTCAATGGTTTGGACTTGATGATCTGTTTGGCAAGACAAGACTTCTGAACTTTTAAAATCCAAACTCCCTCTCAAAATAAGCCCATTAGATGGAAGAGGTTATTCCTTTGCTTCAAAGAGAAGATGACATCCCTCCTGCCATACAGAAGATTGACCGGGAAATTATTGTTGGGATGCCACTCAACATCTTGAGGAAGCTGGTCGCCACGCCCGATGATGCTGGGGAGATCAGGCACAAAACCTCAGAAAGTGTCCACTTCCTCAGCAACACCGAGGTGATCTTGGAGCATGTCGAATCGACGAGAGTCCTAGCATGCTTAGCATTGGATAAGACAGCTAGGGAAGATATTGGGAGGTCGCCTGAGATCATCAAGAAGCTTAAGGATTGTCTACTTTCGAAGACGCCACACGTAAATATCACTAAAGTGGCCGCTAAGTTACTGCTTCTGGACTATACCACTGTCGAGCAGCTGACCCCAATTCAGTCGTTCATTGCAAAAAAAACATATGCTGGAAGATCAAAGTTTGTTGCTACCAGTGTCGGCCATCATAGAAGAACTTGATTTTAAACCATGGATGACACCATGGATGCCAAGTGTCGTACAAAGACTTGATCTGGAAGATCTACTTATGGCGCCACGGGTAAATCACTCTGAAGCAGCTGCTGAAGCATTAGTTCTGCTCACTACCGGATGTGAAGAAAATGTTGCGGCCGTCCTAGAAGAAATTAATCTACAAGAGTTCCAGATGATAGTCAACATGCTCTCTTCTGAGAACGGGGAGAAGAGCAGAAGGATGTCGGCCCGCTTAGAAGGATGTAATCTACACCCAGAAAACTCCCAGATAATCAAGACAATAATCTGTGCTGAGGATGAAAAGGACAGAAGAAGTATGGATGCAAAACTCTTGCAGAATTTGCGTGCCCACTCAGGTCCAAACAAATTTAATCAGCACATGCAATTAATCGACGAAGCCCAACCAAAGGTAATTTCGGCCCTGTTTGGTAGGGCTTCAGATTCTCATTTTTCAGATTCTGCTTCTGATTCTTTGAGAATCCACTTCTCTGAGAATCTGGAGCTGCGTGTTAAAAGCGTTTGGCTGATAGGTTAGCTCCCAAATCCATATGAGGAGGATTAGAGGCAAATAGACTATGTTACCCCTGGTTGTAATAATTCAATTGTATTTGTGTCTTTCTCCTATGTATTTGTACACAAATTATAGAATTTTTTCCTCTTAATTTGTTTAGACCATGTGAATGTATATACGTTGTATCTTTACACAATACCAGGTTATATTGCATTTACACTTCATGATGGATTACAACTGTATATAAGCAAAAAATTATACTGTTCCCTTATTTTTTCTATAAATACATTTTATATATCTCTTTTTAGAGAAACATATTTATTTTTCAGCTTTAGTCGAGGAATATAGAATTTCACATTTAAGTTTATACTTGAATTTAACATTTACAAAAGAAAAAAAATATTAAACAGTCGGTGTGAGCTTTTTTTGCCATGCTTTCTCTATCATACGACATGAGGGCTTTGCATTGTAAGTTACGACTAGCAAAACCTCCTGCATACAAAGCAGAGATGCCTAGAGATTAGACCGGCTTGACAAATGTTGAAATGGATCAAAAGACAACGGTGCAGTGCACACAGTACATAAGTTTAACGAGGCAGTATAAATTTATTAGGCAACTGACAGTAATCTCATTTTATAAAAAGAATAGATGAGTGTGCAATAAACGTTACTACCAGGTTTTTCACTTCTCGGTATTTACAAATGGTCTAGAGAACAATGCAGATCACGTCAAGTGATCTGGAGGACTACAGAATTACAAACAATGAGATAGGTTGTTTCACAAGTATAAATCGATCGCAGAGGAGCATTATTTGCTACGGACCTATCAGGCAAACGGCTCCTAGAGATAAATGAAAAAGATGCAGGAATCTGCACATCACCATCCGACGTTCCCCGGTTGAACCATCCTTGATCCAACTACTGCATAGATGTCAACACCATTTTTGCGAGAAACCCCTCATGGGTTATGGCATAACCCCTCCTGACATCCCAAGATGAAGTAACTTCTTGCATTTTCAGCATCTAGCTAATCAAGGCTTCCACATTTTTCCTCCTTTGGGAAAGCCCTACATGGAAGCCTTCGTTCCATCACTTACCATATGACTTAGGTCTTGGACAACTTCAGACATTGGTGGCCTAAATTCTGGCTCATGCTGCATAGGAAGATTCAGGTCAGTCACACCATCCATCTTGTTGTCATGATGATCTCAGATGAAAGGTCAAATATTTTACCTGAATACAGCGGCTAATAACGTCAGCAAAACGTGACAATGCCTTTTCAGAACATTGCCCTTGAATAGAAGGATCTACCATGGAGAAAATTATTGAATTCACTAGATCAGAAATCATCTTCAAGATATACAAGCATGCCTGATGATTGTGGAAAAACGGCTGGAGTGTTGTTTGTTTAGAATGTTACCTATCATAAGGTTTACGCCCTGTAAGAAGTTCTAACATAACAACCCCAAAGCTGTAAACATCACTTCGATCACTCAATGATCCAGATTCATGCACTTCAGGTGCTTCATAATGGAATAAGGTACGCATACGACCAGACAAGTGACATCCAAAAGAGCACAAGATTTATGAATGAGGAAATAATAACAGCCATTCCCTTCTCAAGAAAAATTAATTAGCTATTGCCGTTGATACACTAGTTTAAAATAAACTAAAAACCTTTTATGAAATCAATGAACCATGACTCAAATTACAATTCATTGAGTGGCGCAACCTTACATTACTTGCATCAAAGTACCTAAACATGTCAAGTGACTAGAATATATGCAAACAAGAGCATAAATTTGTTAAGCCTCGCGGACGACGGCGGCCACCATCTCAAGCAGCTCGCGGACGACGGCGGCCACCACGGCCGGGAGAGGAGAAGAAGTGCCCCAGCGCCGCCACTCCTCCGTGCTCACCTCGCCTCCGTCTCCAGCGTGCCGCCCGGGCGGGCGAGCTTCCTCCTCCGCCTCTCCCGCCACTTCAGCGAGAAGGCTATGAGGGAGCGCACCGAGTGGGAGCAGGACGAGAGGCGGCATGGCCAGCAGGAGGAGGGGGGAGAGGGGGGAGGGACAGGGCGGGGAGTGGGTGGCGGCAGTGGAAAGCGAGGACGGGGAGGGGGTGAGAGGGCGGGGATGGGGGCGGGGGAGTGGGTGGCGGCGGTGGAAAGCGAGGACGGGGAGGGGGGTGAGACGGCGGGGACGGGGACGAGGGCAAGGGCGCAGTGGAGGTCCGGCGGAGGCGCGCACGGGGGCCGGAGGAGGAGTCGCTTCGTCGCGTCGCGCTGCGCGGAGGGGAAGAGGAGATAGGAAAAAAACGTTTGGGGCGTATTGCTGCGGCGAAGGGATGTCCGGGGGGGTTTAAGTGGATGGCAGGCGGGTAATTATGTTGAACTTCAATGGGTATTTTGCATGGTACAAGTTGGATTCTCATGAGAATCAGCAGGAAGACTGCTTCTCCTCGCTAGTGTATTTTTGAGACAGCTCCACGCGAGAATCAGAATCGGGTGTTTTGAGAATCAGGGTGTTTGGTACGGCTCCACGAGAATCAACTGAGAAGATGGGAGTAGAAGCTGTACCAAACAGGCCCTTCGTTTAATTCACGTTCTTTGGATGTACAGTCTATTCTACTTTGCCCGTTTGCATCATCTCAGAGCTATGCCTCACCTTCTATTTTCCTCGAAATAGTAACTTTGCGTCGAGAAGCAATTTGACAACCATAATATCTTTCTGAAAATTGATTTAGGTGTTGAAAGAAATTGTTGATGAAGTGGCGAAGCTGGAGGATACAGTATCTACCAACAAAAATCAGGCCGATGTAAGAAAACTACCCTTTTCTGTTCGCGCCTTTCTACTTCATTTTGTAGTTGCATTGATTTAAACTCTGTTTTTTTCTTAAAAGCTGATTTTTCGTTGGGACCAAAATTGCTTTTGTTTTGCACGTATTTGTAGGAACAGGATGACCTGCCAATTAAAGAAGGCAAAGTACTAGATAGCTTTATCGGCCTCGCTGTGCAGATTTGCTCCAACCTGAATGCAAGTGATTTCGCCAGAACACTGGAGGGTGTCAATCTTACGGTGGGCACATTTGTGCAGAAGCTCAAGAAGATCTTAGAAGTGTACAAGTCTCCAACTACAGATTTCCCAGGGATAAGGAGATCTACAGTTGAACTGCTGATTTGGATGATAAAAAACGATAGTAACTACATAGAGTCATTCCTGCAATGTGGGCTGTACGAGCAACTGGAAGAAGTGGCAAACACTGGTAGAAAACTCGAAAGCTTTGAGCTGTTTCACTGTGGTGTTGGGGTTACGCAACACAGTACGTCCATCTCTACCCTTGCGAGGGAACTACTGGCACAGCTTGCCCTCAGCCCCTATTTCCGAGAAAGGTACTATCTTTTCTTCCATTACATTAGAAGTCTAATTAAACCATAATGCTGGCCTAACAGTGTATAAGATCACACTCAGACTCCTCTAGGAGAATCCATAATTTCGAATTTTGATGTTTGTCTAAACTCCGCCAAATACCAAGGACTCTTATCATCAAAATCATATTACTTACTAGTTATGAAATTGTCGATTGAAATTTATGATGTTTTCGTAGTGTTTTCCGGTGGTTTTAATGTGATGCACCACACTTCCCAAGATAGCTGAGATGTCATCTAAAACGATGTTCTTGCTGGTTCTTTGCAGATCCCACTGCTACGGAGAACATGCAGGCACCATATATAACTGTTTTAGTTGCTTAAATCATCACCTTTGATTGCTTTCGACAGGCAACATCCACTGTGTTTGTGTACCATTGCAATCTCTGTTCGTGTCTGAGTAGTTGTGAACCTGTAATAATTTACACTCTCCATTCATAGTGTGATCCATCGGTTCACCGCCCCATACTACCATACCTACAAGCTTTGTGTATGTAACTGGGAGCCTGTTTGTATGCTTCTATTATGCACATGTGGTGCTTGTTTGCGTTTGTTGTGTGCTTGTATGATGTGTGTACAATACTTATATGTTTTGAAATAAGTTTCGAGTAAAGTTTGATTGAATTGAGACTAGATATATATTTTTTGTAAAATTTATTTCGACTTTTGTGCAATGGCGGACCCAGACCAAAATAGAGTAGTGATTTCCCCGTTTATACATAAGAAAGAGAGACTGAGACTAATTTTCGGGAAAATACTCAAAATGGGACAGTGGCGGAGCCACACTAGAGCATGAGGGTGTAGTTGCACCTTCAAAATTTTTATATGTAAACTATTTATACAGTATATATACTTAGTATAATATACAGACTATATAATAAATTACATTATGTTATTCTCAACAATCAATAGTCAGTAGCCCACCAACACAAACAATATTTTGTGATGTCGGTTGTACTAGAAAAATATAATTTATTCCACTTCAACCTTTACTATGTCATTTAAACTTTTATATTGAAATATGTCATTTAAGTTCACACATTTATGCACACAAGTGCGCTTTCAGTAGATATTTTGTAAAGTTACGGATTTATTCCTGGCTTCCGTCTTTCTAAACATGTGATATGAGACACACTCATACGTGTGTGTGGTGAGATGTGTATATATGTGTCTTCCTTGTAATCGCAAAAAAAAAAGTTTGCACCTCCTTTAGCAAAATCTTGGCTTGGCACTGAAATGGTATGGATGTGATTCGATCTAAATTCCTAGCAAATATAAGTGAACTTTAAGCTATCAGCCGAGCAGAATCTGAGCGAATTGACGATTTGAATTGCCCCCAACACAGACAAGTCAGAACTCGATCGGAGCACGCTTAACCACCCATCGCGAGATTACCCAGCGCCACGACAGACGGAAAAGCGACGGTGGCGTCCCCCGTGTCTGTAACGAAGCACATCAAGAAGAAGCAAACAGAAATCGAGGAGTCGCGTTCGATCGATGTTCGCACCTGGCGCTGAAGCGAGCGATCTCTCCGAATGACCCAGCAGACGCGGGCCACGGCGCCCCATCGATACTAGAGGCACCGCGGTCGACGGCGCTGTAAACCGGGACCGTCGCCGCCGCCTGTGCGCCGAGCGGCTCGGCAAGGAGAGGAAGGGGCGGGCGGCGGGCTGCCATTGACGACGGACTTGTCTATGACGACGGACCTGAGGAAATGAAGAATGGGTTGGCATGGCCCGGTAGCATGCTAGCTAGGTTTGGAGTTTTGGAACATGGGGTTTGCTCCCGTACATCTGTTTTAGAATTTTTTTCTAATCTTAAAACAGAATAATTAATATTAGGTTATGGACACCTTTGATGAGATTAACCCTAGTACTAGATCAAATGTTTCAGGTGATAGACAGGCAACGGAGAGCATTTTTATAGAGGAAGATGATGATAAAGTCGATGATGCTCTCCCACCTACCACTGACACTCCTATTCCAGCTCAAAAACCTACTTCGACTACTTAACCTCCAGTTGAGGCTCCTGCTGTATCTTCATCATCAGCAGTACCTGCGGAGGTCGAAGAGATGCTATCTCCCCCGGGCGTTCCACTTCATATTCAGAGGCATCATCCTTCGGATCAGATCATTGGTCATCTTTATGAGCGAGTCACTCGCTCCAAGTATCACGATCAGAGTCTCTACTTTCATTCTGTATTTGTTGCTTCTTTCGAACCCCGCGATATATCACATACTTTATCTGATTCTAGCTGGGTTAATGCCATGTATGAGGAGTTAGAGAACCTTGAGAGGAACAAGGTTTAGAACCTAGTAGAGCCTCTTAGTGGTCATAATGTGATAGGAACCCGTTGGGTGTTCAAAAACAAATAAAGTGAGGATGGTTCTTTGGTTAGAAATAAGGCTAGATTGGTAACTCAGGATTTTATCCAAGTTGAGGGGTTAGATTTTGATGAAACCTTTGCTTCTGTTGCTAAACTAGAAGTCATTCGTATTCTGTTTGTATTTGCTGCATCTAAAGGCTTTAGGCTGCACCAGATGGATGTTAAGAGTGCATTTCTGAATGGTTATATAGAGGAGAAAGTGTATGTTAGGCAACCTCTAGGATTTGAGAATCCCAAGCATCCACATCATGTTTTCAAGCTAACCAAAGCCTTGTATGGTCTTAAGCAAGCCCATAGAGCCTGGTATGATAGACTTAAGACCTTCTTGCTTAAGAATAAATTTAAGATGGGTAGGTAGACAAGACTCTATTCATTCTTAGGCATGGCAATGACTTCTTGCTTGTTCAGATTTACGTAGATGATATTATCTTCGGTGGTTCTTCTCATGCTCTTATTTTCAGTTTTTCTGAGACCATGTCTAGAGAATTTGAGATGACTATGATGGGAGAGCTCAAGTGCTTTCTGGGGCTTCAAATCAAGCAATGCAAGGAAAGAATCTTCATCCATCAGACGAAGTATACCAAGGATCTGCTCAAACACTTCGAGATGAGCGACTGCAAGCCGATCGCTACTCCCATGGTAACTTCGACTGTTTTGGATCCAAACGAGAAAGGAGAAGCAGTGGATCAACGCGAGTACCGCAGCATGATCGGCCCCTTCCTTTACCTGACGGCCTGAAGGCTGGACATCCACTTAGTGGTATGCCTCTTTGCGAGGTTTCAAGCGTCTCCGAGGACTTCCCATCGCCAAGCCATCAAGCGCATTTTCAGGTACCTTCACTCTACCCTCCAATATGGCATTTGGTATTCCTGCTCTTCTTCCTTGTCCATTCGGGGGTTTTCTGATTCTGATTTTGTGGGCTGTTGGCTAGATAGGAAGAGTACCTCTAGCATTTATCACTTCTTAGGCACTTCTCTTGTCTCTTGGTCTTCTAGGAAGCAGTCCTCTGTTGCACAATCCACTGCAGAAGCTGAATATGTAGCTACCGCTAGTTGTTGTAGTCACATTCTGTGAATGGTGTCCACCCTTAAGGACTTTGGGTTAACTTTTGCTAGTGTTTCTCTTCTCTGTGATAACACTTCTGCCATTAATATTGCTAAGAACCCTGTGCAACATTTTAGGATTTAACACATAGACATTCGCTATCACTTCCTTAGAGACCATGTAGAGAAGGGTGATATTGTGTTAGAATTTGTGGAGTCCGAGACTCAGTTAGCTGACATCCTCCCCAAGATTTTAAACCCAACTAGGTTTGCCACCTTGAGAAGTGAGTTAGGGGTAATTTACCCCTATGGGTTGGTTTGAGGAGGAGTTGGTTCTCTTTTGATCTTTCCTTATTCATCTGATCTTTTCTTGATCTTTTTCTGATCTTGCTGATCTTTTTGATATTTTTAGGCTTTTTGAGCTTTTCTTGCATCACATTGTATCATATTGCATTCATATGAAAATCAAAAAAAGATACATTGTAATATAAGCTTTACTGCTTGTCTTTTAATTTGATGAAGCTTTGCTTATTGCCCTCTTGAGTTTTAGTATTTTAATTTTTGCTCAATGTTATGTCTAGTTCTTTCACTTGCTAGAATTATCATGCTTTCACATGCGTAGCTAAGTTTTTGCTAAATAAGCTAGAACTTTAAGACAACTTGAATTGAAAAATTGCAATTTGTAGATCTCTTAGCTAGTTGCACAATTAGTGATCTTTTTGTGACATTGGCCCTGTCAAAATTGTTTTGTTAGCTCTTGAATTTAGGATTGAATATTTCTTGAGCTTCTTGTTACTTTGTGAATCTATTACTGCTCTTGTGCAAAATGAAAAATCAAATTTTAAAATCCTCATGTGGTTAAATTATGCCAAACTATTATCACGAGACTGCATGTCAAAGACATGAACTTAGAGATAGTTTGATGATCCAGACGATCTCATGGGGACTGCTTGTCAAAATTGACATGAATCTCAAGATTTATCGCTTTGGTTGAAGCTTAGGAAGTGTTTGTGGATGGCTCCTAGTCCAAGATCTTCTTCACTAAGATAGACCTTTAATAAACATCAAATATTCATTGCAAATGCAAACTGTTGTAAAAATTGGGTGATTGAGGTTCTTTGAGCAAAATGATTCAATTTAGAATTTTTTGTCTCTAGAATGGTCGTTAACTTCTTGATCTCACATTGACATTCTGACGTGGCCATTATCACTTTAGGATCCCTGTTGATGAACTTGCTAATTTTGAAGCTTTGCTTAAATTGTTACCATTCATCGTTTTATCTTGAGCTTTCTAGCTTAGCTTTGATATATATGTCTTAACATGATCTTACTAGCGCCTTCAGGCTTAATATGTATTGAGTAATAGTAGAAATGCTAGCTTGCTCTTTTGGGTCAAGTTCATGGGTTTTAGGTCAAGTTCATGGGTTTTAGTGCATATGTGTTGCATGATGCATGTTTTGACTAACGTGGGTCAAATTGCAAAGAACTTGTTCCCGGAATCGATTTCTTTGTCTATTGTTATGCAGGAAGTCTGAAGGTCAACGATGGTCAATGGTGAGGATGATCAGGACTAGGCTTGGAGAGCTGAGGTTCACAACGATCAACGATACCGGGTGAAATCAATGGACTCAAGCATGACGCAAAATGGACAAGAATGACCGAACGAGAAGTTCGGTGCGATGGGTTGCATCAAGCGGCGCGGCGCAGGGATCGGTGCAAGTGCCATGGTGGTTTTGGTGTGAGCCAGATGGGAGAGACTTGCCGACATGAAGAGAGACGTTGATCAACCTACACGTCGCGAAGCATATGATTACTTCATGAAGATTGGACTCGGTTTTTAGAGAAATATCGAGAAGGGGTATTTTGGTAATTTCACCAAAATACTGCCTTTGTAACATCCCAAAAATTGGGATTGTTTTCAGATAAGTAAAAAATGTGAACTTTTTAAAGCATTCGATGGATTTTATTTATAATTGCTTTTCTGGATTTTATTTGTAAGACTTTTTGTCTAATAAAAAGAATTTGAGAATCAAATTCTAGCCTTACAAAATTTATTAAGGATCAAAATAAGTTGAAACAAATTATGATAATACAAACTTGGTGTAGTTATACTGTCCATAAGATAAGCAATAAATTAAAACATGATTAGAAACTCTCTTCACAACAAATATTAAAAATACATACAAAGAGAAGAGTAAAAGAATTTTAGAAAAGAATATAGAGAACATAAAATTCTGAAATAATTACTCAATAATCTACATCATGTCATAAGGCTACCCTAAAATTTTCATAAGTTTTAGACTTATATTTCTAAGTCAAAAAATTACATAAAGCATCAGCCTTTCTTCCAAAAATCTGGAAAAAACCAAATTACCACTTCACCCACTGACTATTTGGGCCCACTCCCGGGCTTCTTCCTCCACTCACCATGCGCCATTGCTAGTTCTTCTCTCTGCCGTGGACACGCACCTTGCGCAGCCGCGCCAACGCATCATCACGCCCCTGGTTTCGGTACACCGCCCGCGGATTCTGCCCTTGCCCATCCCGGCACCAGGCCGCTTCCGCCACGACGTCGTCGGCCGAGCCGCATGCGCGCCACGCCCAGCCCATGTCTTGTTGGCCCGTGCGTCGTCGCCAAGGCATAGCCACCGCCCTTCTCGGATTGATCCGCCTCCTCCCTATTTAAGCCAAGCACCGAATGCCTCACATCCTCTTCTCCATTTCTCCACCACCCATCTCCAATTTCATCCCTTCTCAAGCTCCAAATCGAACGAAGCTTCGAATGCCGCTCTCAGACCCGCTGAGCCGCTCGTGCTATTTTGGCTACGCCGGCGAACTCCATCCATGGGCGGCCCCGTCACGGAGTGTCACACCACCCCAGGGACCTAATCCCTAACCAATTTCAGCTTTGGTCCACCGAGGAGCTACGCTCGAGCTTTCTTCTTCGATTCTAGCTACGACCGCCTCCACCGTCGCCGCCATTGATCCGGCGATCCCCGGCCCAATTCCTCTCTACATGAGTATCCTCTAGGCACCCTATACCTCCTGCTAGCACTCACTTGTTCTCTCTCCCTCTCCAGGTCGCTGACACCATTGAAGCGCCGGCGCCACCGCCGGCCTACGGCGCCATCTCGCCTCGGTCTTCCTCCTCCCCGACCAACGACACCAGTGAGTTCCCCTAGGCCCCATGTAGCTCATGCGCACCTGCGTTTCTTTCCCCTTCCCCTCTGGCGCACCGCCCTCCTTTCACTTCGATGGTCGGCCATCGCCTGTTGTCGCCGCGCCACCACAATGCCATTCCGGCGATGCCAAGACCACCTCTAGCATCCTTGTAGTTCGGGCATTCCATTTTGCCTAACCCCGCCGCCACGCCGCCTCTCCTCTGCCGGCGACAACCACCGCTCCATCCGGCTGCCAACACCTCTGTCGCTGCCCCCTTTGCTCTCTGTCTGTGTTTTCATCCTTGTGGCTGACAGTAGAACCCACCCCTTTAAACCAAACCAATTAATGCTAACCAATATTTGAACATCAATTAGCTCACTCAAATGCATTAACCAAGTTGAAGCTAACTTAGCCAGTAGCAGTATTGCAGTTCAGAAAAACATGTTCATTTGTAAGACTTTGAATAGAGAGAAAAATCTGAAGATGTTTGGAGTTGACAACAGACTAGTGATATTGCTAAATGCTAGTGCTAATAGCCCTTTCTACTGATTGCTGGATCACTCAAATTAGTTCGACAAATGAGTAGTTGAAATAGTTGGCTAACAGCACTTCGTTGCAGAATTTATCAGTTGTTAGTTAAGATGAGCTAAGGGTGTTTGGAAATGATAGTGAGCATGCCTATTTAGGTGTTCAGTCCAAATGTTAGTAATTAGGTCTAACCACCACAGGAGTATTCAAAACTGCAAATCATATATTAATGATTAAGTCCAGTAGTTAAAAATGTTTGACAATGTCATATGGCAATTAGCAGTTATATGAACAGAGAAGTGGTAGATAAAAATCTGAAATTTTAGTTGGCCAATAAACGTTTGTAATGGTTGTTAAATCACCCAATTTTCTTGGCAAGTGAATGTTGGGGTTTAGTAAGAAGTCTAGTTAACAACCACACATATTCTCTCAAATTGAACTGTGTGACCAGAGAAGGTGACTAGATAAGAAATTGAAATAACTAGATAAGAATTTAATGAATATTTTTTGCTAAAATCATATAAAATCACTCTCTGTAATAATATACGAAAATATTTGGATTCTCTTGCTATTGGATTTATTTCTCCATTTGTGTTTTGTTTTTGGCTCTTCCGAATAGACGTTGGAACACGCGAGCAAGATTATCGACGATCAATCTACGACCTCACTTTCTGAACAATATAAGCAAGAACAAGGCAAGCACATCCTTTGATCATGTTGATCCCATTATTTTACTTATTGTACTTTGTTTTGCAAATCCTATTATGCATGCGTGTATGTTTGTATGAAAATGCTATTATCGGGAAAATGGTAGTTGTACATCCTACTTGCTGCATAAGTCTCCTTGAAATATTGAACCCTTACTGTTGTAACCATTAGGATATGGGTTATACAATATGTAATGTCATTTGGGAATTTTCGAGTGCGGTCATTGCACAAATGCAACTAGAGCATTAGAATTTTCTGAAAAATTGATGAAAGGACAATATGATAATTTGTGAGTTTGGGATTATTTTGAAAAACATCCAGAGGAGTTACCTCTGTTAATTTATATGAAAATGACATGAAAACTTTAGTCTTTAGACTCGGGCAAGTTATATTGTATTCTGAAAAAGTGATGATTGTAACTCACTAGTAGATAGGGTGGAGATCTTGCCCGTAGTCGATTAAGGACTGAAGCCAGCAAATACAGGACTAAGAACTAATCGTACAACCATATGTGCTATTATGGGATGGTCTCGAAATATTAGCCTTGCATGATAGTAGGCAGAAGTAGTGTCCGCATTGCCAGGGGATCGACAATGCCGACACAACTACGAATGCCTTACTTCGACGGGTGTCATCTGGGCGAAGTGAGGGACTTGCTCAACGGGGGCTGTCCGGCGAGTAAGGCTCCTCATCCGATGTGTTACCTTGTTACTATCAGTGTTACTATTATTATTTATCCCGACGGATGAGGATGAAGATTCACAAAGCTAGTGCAGGGTTAGGACTAGATAATGTAAAGGCTGCGTCGCGAACTCTAGGTTGCTTACCTTTGGCAGTGAGCAACGATATTGTAACACCCTAGCTATGCGGAAGCCAAGATATACTGTAACACCCTAGCTATGCGGAAGCCAAGATATTACCTGAAGTCTAACACTACGTAATAATAGGAAATAATTTCAACAATCTTTCAACTAATGACATAAAAAGATCAACGTCTAATAGAATGAATATAAGAATTGAATCAAAATTCAACAACATATCAAACTCTATCATCCAATCATATTGAACAAAGAATCTTGGTCCTCCAATCACTATAGGTTCTATTATTTGCAACAATGCGATTAATTTAGCCCAAAGACAAACATTGGGTATAACTAAGATTCTCTCTAAGAATTATACACGAAATCAATTCATCCTCTAATGCTCCTCAAATAGTTCACAACCCAAGATCGCACAACAATAATTAATAAACACTTCGGAAGACCCATGTGAAACGAATAGGTTGATTCTTTCTCAAAAGAAAAGGCAAATGAAAATAATTTTTCACTAACTAGAAAAACATTTACCACTCGTAGTGAATACAGGACCGAGGGAAATAATCGATTAGGCAATGAACGCAGAATACATAAAGGAAGACCACAATTGAGGGCACAAGCCTCACAAGAAGAGAATATCAAACCTTAACTGATAAGAACAAAAGTTGCCACTGAAACTTCGGATGTTTCTATATGACAAAAGCAGAAAGGTTAATTATGCTTCAAAAACATACAAGTTACAAAACTTGACCCCCACCACAAGTACTTCTGCATCACTCCTTCATTTAGAATAAAACAATTTTTATTTTGATTACAACTTTTCTTGCCAACTCAAACAAACGAGCCTTCAAAATCAAATCACTTGAATCATTAAAGAACCAATTGAATTTTGCAACATGTCGCTTTACTCGACAAATTTCAACTACCACATAAGTCTTGAACCCCAAAAGATCAATAATACAACTTTTGAAATATCTTCGTTTAAGAGAAATCACGAAAGGCGATCAAAAGCATTTCTTTCTCTATAACAGAATCAACATCACCCCCACATTGCTAATCATTTTATTAACATCAATAACATACATTCTTGATAACATTCAATTTACCTTGCTATCACATCAATAAATCTTTTCAAGAGAAACACAACAACTCGTGTCATAAAAAGTTCCATCATCATATAAGATTGTAATAACAACTTATTCTAGAAAGGGAACCTAGTGCGAAAGCCGCAAAGTTAAAACAAAACTCTTTTAACAAGATCATACTGGTACAGAAAAATCTCATAAAACACACCAATTTAAATTACTCATTAGATTTCGTCTATTTAACCCTTACTGACGCTCAATGCCAAAATAGCACACACTAATAGCACCCTAGTCATTACTACTAACAATTGATGATTATCTAATCATGGAAGCATTCATGGTCCTACCTCTGTGTGCAAACACAAACAGATATGAGTAGAGATTCAACATTCTACCTTTTGTTCACAAATTAGAATGAAATATCTTTAAACTTTAACAATAGAATATATATAGGACAAGGGTTCGCAAGTCAATACAATAACCTTCATCCATCTCTTCATACATATATCGACAATTTAGCATGGCAAAAACAGGTGAATCTAGCATTTGAACAAATTCATCAAGTATCTAAATAGAAGACAGATTCAAGATTAATATTTATCAAGGCAATAGCCCAACACATCCGTAATTAACCATCTCAAAAGGTTAGATTAATTACTTAAGATCAATAATCCACTTTATTCAACAAGTTTAGACATTTAAACAATTGAAATGATCAAACAAGTTCGTTATTGGTTCACACTCCCTAATAACTCCATGAGGTCCAAACATGTATAGACAAATTCTTATTCAACATTTTTCAAGAAACTACTATAAGACAACTTGAAATTAATCAACTTCACTTCTAAAGATATTAGCTAAGAATAATTGGTTTGCAACAAGCTAATAACCCAACCTGATAACTCATACCGTACCAATTAATTCATTTAATTAAAACCTCTTTGTTTAGCATGACAATACATCACTAAAGGGTTTTAACATACTCTTTCATAAAAGAGAGGCGTTAAACTTCAACCCGCGAATTAATCCAAAAGAAATACGCAAGGTCAAAGCTTCCACATAATAACGAACTTGCAAAAGAAACCTTCCATTACCCAAATACCAAGCGAATAAATGAGTTATGATTTCCAATAGGGAATAAAAACAGAACTTCCGTGAAAAGAGCAATCTTGCAAACTAACAACGTTCACAAGTAGCAGAAATATTACACTAGTCGGAAGAACAATACTTGTTTCAAAGAACAAATAGAGACCTATTGAAACTTGCCCACTTCATTATAACCACTAATCAAAGGAAGTTCATCAACGGCAAGAAACTACAACCAGAAGACCAAATACAAGCTCAAGGAAGACAATATCTTCATTAAAGAACTCATGCCCAACACACAACTATGGAACGGGGGTAAGTACTTCTCTATTCTCATACCACGAATGGTGGTGTAGCCTAGCAAAACCCAGGGCAACAACCATGACCTCAACTTCTCTTCATCCGTTGCCATCACGCATAACCAATATAGTCAATTATGATCATGAGATCGTCTCATATCAATCATAGAATAAATTCATAGATATAGAAGATCATAACATCTCATAGATTAACAATAGTACAGAATCAATTCAAGAATAGTTCAACATGATGAAACATACTATCAGAATCGCAGATGCAATGGATTACCCAAATCCCACCTACTGTGCACAGTGTATCATTTTAATATTTCATTTACCACACATCTAAAGCCCGCTCTGATACCAACTGTAACACCCTAGCTATGCGGAAGCCAAGATATACTGTAACACCCTGACTATGCGGAAGCCAAGATATTACCTGAAGTCTAACACTACGCAATAATATGAAACAATTTCAATAATCTTTCAACTAATGACATAAAAAGATCAACGTCTAATAGAATGAATATAAGAATTGAATCAGAATTCAACAACATATCAAACTCTATCATCCAATCATATTGAATCAACTATGATAAAACTATCAAAAGTCTATACGAAGATCATTAAACCATTACCAATTCAACCATATCATAAAGAATGATAACATCAACCATTGAACTCCATATTACAATCCAAAATTTATCGAAGGAATGATAATGACAAGTTCATCTAATTAGAAGTGAATAATGTAATGTGAATGAAGTGATCAGTGACTATTCCTTCTCAAGCATGCCATCCTCAATGTTTACCTAAAACAAATAAACACGTCAAGAATGAGTCCATGACTCAGCAAGTACAACAGAATAATATGAACAACAATGAATAAGAACATGACAGTCACATTATAGAACATGAACGTAGAATGGCAGAAATCATATGAATGAATGAAATGCATGAATCTCCACTTTTGCCTATACCGTTATAGCCAGTGAACATCCGTCGGTGTTCACTCAGGCCCGCATTATCCAAAAAATAAGGGGATCTAAGGCCCGTATGAAGAATGTTTCATAACAGGGATCTAATTTGCCCACATTAGAATAGTGGGTCTTACATGCCCATATTAGAATGATGGGTCTTTATATCCCACTCCCGTGGGTGAATCATGAATAATGAATGAATGAATATATGAATATGGAAGACGAAATCTCAAGAAGCAAGGATTCATATACATGGAACGGAATAGAAATCATTGAAACTACTCATAGATCATAATATTTGGTCATGGCATGAACATCAAGCATTACGAACAGATATCAATCAATACATCTCACAATGTATTTGCCCATGTTGGAATGATGGGACTTCACTACCCACTCCCGTGGGTGAAACATGAATGGACGAACAAATGAATATATTGAACGAAAACATATTATCGAAGAATCAGAGTATATCGATTGAAGGGAAACAAGAAATACTAGAATTATCCATTGCACATTCATCAATCAAGTGGAACAAATAGCAATCAAGGCAATTCATTTGTACTTGCCTTTCGCGTTGCGACGCGTTAGGAAGCAAGGATGAAGCCACAAATCTCGAACCCTCTCCTACACAATTTAATTATTTGAATAAGAACACCATGAAAAGGACATTACTCGCAACGCTTAAAACTCATCTTCCTAAACCCCAGGTTCGTACGATTGTTCTATTCAATTTAAACGACAGTCTAGCTGGAAGCTAAAATGGAGAGTGGTATTAAAACCTTCATAACTTTTGCTCTGAAACGCGAAAATGAGTGATCTTAGACTCTCTGGAAATATAATGAAATCCTATACAATAACCTAGTTGGTGAGCCTTTCTCATTTGGCCAACTTCTATATCTAATTATTAGATGAAAGTATAACTCATAAATTGTCCAACAAAATTAAATAGCAGTAAAGAAAAATTCATAACTTTTGATTGGCTTAATAAAATTTCAATATTTTTAACAATCTGTAAAGCTTATCAAAATTGCTACAACAATCTAGTTGGGTGGAAACCCCGAATCAGCCCTTAACATGATCCTAATTACTTAACAAGACGACTGCTCAAGATCGTCAGACTTTCTGGACAGTATAAAAGAAATCAATGTAACTTTTAAACCACAACTTGGAATTGTGTAATCTTTGAACCTATGAAAAGCTAAAGACATGCCCTACAACTCGCTAGGGGACATAATCCTCTAATTCGGTCTCTAAATATATGAAAACAGACGCACAAAAAATTGGACAGAATCTGATCTAATCGTTGCGGGATGTCGATCCCCAAATCATAACCAATGTCTCATCTAATATGATTCAAACAGCAAGGAAAACCATTTGTTACCCTTGAAGACCCACAAGAAGTCGCTGATCAAGCCCATGAAGAAACCCTCCTCTTCTCCTCCTTTATCCCCTCTTCTCCCTTCTCCTTTCCTCCTCCTTGTGGCCGGCAATGGAGGCTTGATCTTGAGGGGTGGAGATGGCAGCAATGGGGGCTTGATCTTGAGGGGTGGTGATGAAGGCGGCAATAGGGGAAGAGAGGGACAGGAGGGGCGACGGCCAAGGGTGATGGGCAAAGGGGATTTCGGCCAAAGGGGTAGGGGCTTGGGCGGCTAGGGTTTGGGGGAAGAGGGGTGGCGCCCCCCCATATGGCCAGCTCGCTCTTGGATCTTCTGGGCCACGGCCCTGGGCCCAAGTTGGCGATTAAAGGCGAAAAACCTCTTTTTACTTCCACTATTCGCTATTGGATACTTTCTTTGTTAGGATAGATCCTTCTCTAAACTATACTGAACTCGGTGATGGATAAATCTCCCTCTCCCGAAATAAATTCTCTCTAGTTGAAACTTGGGGTATTATAGATATAGAGATATTTCAGGCAACTGGAATACCGCGTACTATGGGTAAAGTTGTACACCTCTACAGAGTGATAAACTATTCGAATAGCCGTGCTCACGGTCATGAGCATGCTTAGTGCGGCTGGTATGGCGGTAGCTTTGTTTTCCAAACTGTTTTGTCACAAAAGTTTGGGGTAATGACATGGGGTTTTCCATTTGTTGAGTTAACTGCCATTTCTATGGTTTTTGTTGCTATATCTATAGTCGATTGTCATTCTATGACTGATTTGCTATTTCTATAGCAGTATTGCCATGTCTATGGTTGAACATGAATTTGTCTGTGCCATTTCTATGGCGAAATGTTGATTATATTTTTGCTTACAACCAGGTAGGGTTGTGTGTGTTTGTTGTTACTTGTTGTAAGAATAATTCGTCCATCACACTAATGGGGCCCGCCTTGCAGAAGACACACGTACAGACCCAAGAAATGCTATTGTACTCATAAAAGACTGTAATACCCCTTGCTTGTAATCATAGGCTAGCTACCTCACCGAAGGGTATTTCCGTCATTTGTACAGGCTTGGGAGCCTATAAATACCCCATGTATCCCTCATTTTGGGGAGGGCTCTCTTGAGCAATAAAGAAGCATGTTAAACTGGTGAGCCCTCGGGGGCTCCATCTCCGGAGGTAACCCCCCGTTGGCTCACTGACAGGAGTAGGGCGGTCCTCTCGGACCCTCGAACCTGTATAAACCCTCGTGTCATTTTTTACTCTCGTGGACGATGGCCCGTCAGACGGCTGACGTCCACCCCCTCACTTGTATTTGGTTTTTACACTTACAACATTGGCGCCGTCCGTGGGAACGTAGCTAATCGACGAAAGGCTATGTATCCTACCAAAAATACTCTAAGTCCACGAAACCTCCTCCAGCTCCGGAGAGCAATGATCTCATGGACGACCCATCCGCTCTTTGAAGGAGCCCCAGCCAAGCACCCTCGTCGGAGATCAGGGCCATCCACCTCGGGATGGCAACATCCTACATGCCTGGGGCTCCCATGCGCGTCCTCCACCCTTGTGCGGGTCGATGCGAGGCCCAGCCAAGGGCGAGCAGTTCAAGGCACCCTCGCAGCCAGAAGGCTAAGGATTCTAAGGCTAACCATCACCCCCGGGACGCATGACGTCCATGCGACGCGAGCCATGAAGGCTCGCTACGAGGGCTGCTCCCTAACGCGCTACTGTTAGGGGACAGTCCCGACATATAAATCTCCTATGGGCTTTCAAGACACTTTCCCTCCAAGGGATTTCACCCTCATGGTGCGTAGGGCGTACGACCTCCGCGGTCTCCCCTAACAAAAGTCCATGGTGGCTTGGGTGTTCGTGGCCTCCACTATGGTGGCTCATGTCCTACCAGACCTAGGGCACGAGCGACCACCCTCATGGTGCGTAGGGTGTACGACCTCCGCGGTCTCCCCTAACAAAAGTCCATGGTGGCTTGGGCGTCCGTCGCCTCCACCATGGCGGTTCGTGTCCTACTGGCCCTAGGGCATGAGTGACCACCCTCGTGGTGCATAGGGCGTACGACCTCCGCGGTCTCCCCTAGCAAAAGTCCATGGTGGCTTGGGCGTCCGTCGTCTCCACCATGGCGGCTCATGTCCTACTAGAACTAGGGCATGAGCGACAACTTTGGTTTAGTACCAAGTTGATGGATGTGCTGAGGACTCGTCCCCCTTAGACTCTAGGCCACGCGCCGAATGACCTCCGGGTCCCTGCATGCATAGCTCCATTGCTTCACAAGGGTTAACCATTCTCATGCATTCCCGATCACCACAAAAAACCCACCTACGGGGTAAAAGGGCTCAATCGCCCTCATAGTTCGGTGCCCACAATTTAGCCCCGTGGGCACCACCGATGTGCCCATAACTTACTGTCAAGAGCACACATCCAAGGTGCCCATGAGTTAGCCTCATGGGCACCTCGAAGTCCACTGGGGCTACAACCCCTAGTGGCCATTCGGTGCCCCACGACTTAACCTCGTGGGCGCCACCGGTGTGCCCGTGACTTACTATCGAGGGCACACATCCAAGGTGCCTATGAGTTAGCGTCATGGGCACCTCCAAGTCCACTAGGGGCTACAACCCCTAATGGCCATTCGGTGCCCCACGACTTAGCCTCGTGGGCGCCACCGGTGTGCCCGTGACTTACTGTCGAGGGCACACATCCAAGGTGTCCATGAGTTATCATCATGGGCACCTCGAAGTCCACTGGGGGCTACAACCCCTAGTGGCCATTCGGTGCCCCACGACTTAGCCTCGTGGGCGCCACCGGTGTGCCCGTGACTTACTGTCGATGGCACACATCCAAGGTGCCCATCAGTTAGCCTCATGGGCACCTCCAAGTCCACTAGGGGGCTATCACCCCTAGTGGCCATTCAGTGCCCCACGACTTAGCCTCGTGGGTGGCACCGGTGTGCCCGTAACTTACTATCAGGGGCACACGTCCAAGGTGCCTATGAGTTAGCCTCATGTGCACCTCTAAGACCGCTAGGGCCTATCACCCCTAGTGGCCATTCGGTGCCCCACGACTTAGCCTCGTGGGCGGCATCGGTGTGCCCGTGACTTACTGTCAGGGGCACACGTCCAATGTGCCCATGAGTTAGCCACATGGACACCTCTATGTCCACTGGGGGCTACCACCCCTAGTGGCCATTTGGTGCTCCACGACTTAGCCTCGTGGACGCCTCTCTGGTGTGCCTATGACTTAGTGTTGTGGGCACACCTTCAAAATACCCATGAGTTAGCCTCATGGACACCTCTAAGACCACTAGGGGCTATCATCCCTAGTGGCCATTCAGTGCCCCACGACTTAGCCTCGTGGGCAGCACCGGTGTGCCCGTGACTTACTGTGAGGGGCACACATCTAAGGTGCCCATGAGTTAGCCTCATGGACACCTCCAAGTCCACTGGGGACTACCACCCCTACTGGCCATTCGATGCTCCACGACTTAGCCTCGTGGACACCTCTTCGGTGTGCCTATGACTTAGTGTTGTGGGCACACCTTCAAGATACACATGAGTTAGCCTCATGGGTGCCTCCAAGTCCACTAGGGGGCTACCACCCTTGTGGGCCATTCAGTGCCCCACGACTTAGCCTCGTGGTCACCCCTCTTATACGACTGTCATGCTCACATAAGGCTATCACCTCGGAGATCTTAGTATCTAAAGTGATGGGACTCTACTTGTCCCACGGCAACGACTTCGATCAATGCTCATGTCGAACGAATATTATCTTGCTATAAGAAATAAGTGTTGATCATTCTCTCTTTCCCGCAGAGACGCTCGTGTTATCTACCTGTCCCTGTAACGTTTCTAGGTCGAACTGCGATGATTCTGAGGAGTTCTACTTCGACAACTCTCATCAAGCCGCGGAGCAAGAGGAGGAGGACTTCGCCTACAGAGGCTTCGCCCCGACACGCCGCCTGCCTCGAAGGCTATGCCTCGACTCGGCGGCCTCGCGTCCAAGACTTCGCCTACTTAGGCTTTACTTCGACGCGCCGCCCCGCCTGGAAGGCTATGCCTCGGCTCGGCGGCCTCGCGTCCAAGACTTCGCCTACTTAGGCTTTACTTTGACGCGCCGCCCGCCTGGAAGGCTATGCCTCGGCTCGGCGGCCTCGCGTCCAAGACTTCGCCTACTTAGGCTTTACTTCGACGCCCCGCCCGCCTGGAAGGCTATGCCTCGGCTCGGCGGCCTCGCGTCCAAGACTTCGCCTACTTAGGCTTTACTTCGACGCCCGCCCGCCTCGTAGGCTATGCCTCAGCTCGGTGGCCTCGCGTCCAAGACTTCGCCTACTTAGGCTTTACTTCGACGCCCCGCCCGCCTCGTAGGCTATGGCTCGGCTCGGCGGCCTCGCGTCCAAAACTTCGCCTACTTAGGCTTTACTTTGACGCGTCGCCCGCCTCGAAGGCTATGCCTTGGCTCAGCGGCCTTGCGTCCAAGACTTCACCTACTTAGGCTTTACTTCGATGCGCCGCCCGCCTCGAAGGCTATGCCTCGGCTCAGCAGCCTCGCGTCCAAGACTTCGCCTACTTAGGCTTTACTTCGACGCGCCGCCCGCCTGGAAGGCTATGCCTCGGCTCGGCGGCCTCGCGTCCAAGACTTCGCTTACTTAGGCTTTACTTCGACGCGCCGCCCGCCTAGAAGGCTATGCCTCGGCTCGGCGGCCTCGTGTCCAAGACTTCGCCTACTTAGGCTTTACTTCGACGCGCCGCCCGCCTCGTAGGCTATGCCTCGGCTCGGTGGCCTCGCGTCCAAGACTCCGCCTACTTAGGCTTTACTTCGACGTGCCGCCCGCCTCGTAGGCTATGCCTCGGCTCGGTGGCCTCGCGTCCAAGACTTGGCCTACTTAAGCTTTACTTTGACGCGCCGCCCTCCTTGTAGGCTATGCCTCGGCTCGGCGGCCTCGCATCCAAGACTTCGCCTACTTTGGCTTTACTTCGACGCGCCGCCCTCCTCGAAGGCTATGCCTCGGCTCGGCGGCCTCGCGTCCAAGACTTCGCCTACTTAGGCTTTACTTCGACGCGTCACCCGCCTCGAAGGCTATGCCTCGGCTCAGCATCCTCGCGTCCAAGACTTCGCCTACACAAGCTTCTCTCCAACGTGTCATTCGTCTTGAAGGCTATGCCTCGATAGGATGGCCCAGCGCCCACGACTTCGCCTACAGAGGCTTCGCTCCGACGCACCACCCTCCTCGAAGGCTATGCCTCGGCCCGGTGGCCTCGCGTCCAAGAATTCGCCTACTTAAGTTTTTGACGCTACGCCGCCTCCTCGGCTATGCCTCGGCTAGCGGCATTCTCGACTTCGCCGCACGAGTTTCGCTCGGACGCATCCCCTACCTTGAAGGTTGTGCCTCGGTGGGGTGGCTCTGCATCTAGTACTTCGCCTTCAGGAATGGAACAATGAAAACCACCCCACACGAAGGGCCAACGAGAAGTGGCAATCTGCCCCCGTGCCTCGCACTGTGTCAAGCCAGAATTTGGCCAAGTCTTTGGCACCCTGGAAAAAACGCCTTGCTAAGTGCACGTTAAAAAGGATATTCAACAGGATACAAGACCTCATCACTCTTCTTTATCCCTCGGGCGCCCGCGAAGGCGCCCAAGGGACAGGGGGGCTAGCGGTGTTGAGGAATCCTACCACCTCCCGTCTAAAATGTTCTATACTTCGACAAGTCTACACAAGGGGCGTACATAAGCCCCTTGCCCTAAGCACTTGGCCACTAGCCCACTGGAAGTGGTTCGTGGCTTGCTGGACCCTGTGCCTCAACGCCCACGCGCCCCGTCGCTACTCCAAGGCTCGCGCCCCGACACCTCACCGCTCCAAACGCCCTGCGCATCCCGTGAGTCGTCAGAGCAATTCAGAAGAACATAACAACTCACACACGCTATTTAGAAGCACTTATACACCCAAAGAACACCCAAAACAGAGAAGTGTTTTTCGACGCAATATCAAATCACCCCTGCCGAAGCCCATCCCACACGACATGGGATGAATGACACCCTTCGGAGAGAGGCACGCAGCTCCAATCCCTCCGGAGCGACTCCATGCAGCCGCTGAAAGGCCACCACCTCGCCTGCTCCGCCTCCGGCTCGGCGAAGCCCCCGACCTCGGTACGCCTTCGCGCCCCTCAGGGCACCTCGCTTGTATCGCCTCCAGCTTTGGCACCTAAGGTCCCTTGCCCTACCATGGAAGCGTCTGGCCATGGAAGCACCCTGCCTTGGAGCGCCTCGCTCCCGAGCGCCCTACGGCCTAAGCGCCCCCGTGCGCTTGCACATCCTGCGGCGCCCTCGCGACGGCCTCACGCCCTCACAGTGCCCTCGCCCCTCGTGACGGTCTCATGGCGGCCTCGCGCCCTCGCGGTGTCCTCGGGGCCTCATGCCTCGGGGCCTCGTGCTCTCGCGCCCTCGGAGCCTCGGGGCCTCGTGCCTCAGGGCCTGACGCCATCAGGGCCTTGGGGCCTCGCACCCTCGGGGCCTCGGGGCGTCACGCCCTCGCGGTGCCCTCGAGGTCTCATGCCTCGAGGCCTCGCGCCCTCGCACCCTTACGCCCTCGCGGTGTTGAGCCCTCAGGCCTCGGAGCCTCGTGCCCTCGGGACCTCGCGCCTTCACGGCATCGAGCCCTCGCACGCTCTCACGTGCCCTCATGCTCGAGCCTTCGCGCGGCCCTCGGGGCCTTGCGCCTTCGAGCCCTTGTGCCCTCAGGGCCTCGGGACCATCGAAGCCTCACACCCTCGTGCCCTCAGGGCCTCGCACCTTTGTGCCCTCGGGACCCTCGAGGCCTCGCACCCTCGTGCCCTCGGGACCCTCGAGGCCTCGCACCCCGTGCCCTTGGGGCCTCGCGCCTTCGTGCCCTCGGGGCCTCGATACCGTCGAAGCCTCACACCCTCGTGCCCTCGGGGCCTTAGGGCCTCGCACCCTTCGTGCCCTCGGGGCCTCGGAGCCTCGCACCCTCGTGCCCTCAGGGCCTCGCACCTTCGTGCCCTCGAGGCCTCGGGGTCTCGGAGCCTCGCACCCTCGTGCCCTCAGGGCCTCTGGGCCTCGCACCTTTGTGCCCTCGAGGCCTCAGGGCCTCGGGACCCTCGAGGCCTCGCACCCTCGTGCGCCCTTGTGCCCTCGGGCCCTCGGGGCCTCGCGCCCTCGGAGCCTCGCACCCTTTGTGCCCTCGGGACCCTCGGGGCCTCGCACCCTCGTGCCCTCGCACCCTTCGTGCCCTCGCACCCTCATGCCCTTAGGGCCTCGGGGCCTCGGGGCCCTCGCACCCTCGTGCGCCCTCGTGCCCTCAGGGTCTCGGGGCCTCGAGACCCTCGAAGCCTCGCACCATCGTGTGCCCTCGTGCCCTTGGGGCCTCGCACCCGAGCCTTATTTTGCACCATCAACAAACAAACACAAGTTGCATACAAACGACTAGATAATAGGCCTCTAGGGCTCCAGCTGCAAGCTAACAAACTGCACGTATACACATCTGCGATCCCTGTTCATACACAAGAAAAAGAAATCTGCGGCAATAGAGGTGGAGGCATTTCGTCAAACGAGTGGCGTGCAACGCCGAAACGGGAACGAGAACATGCCACTGGAGCCGGCCCAATACCGACCACCGTCACCGCGCCTCCACGAACGTGCGGCGCAGCATCAAAGGCCAGCCGACGCCGCCAGTGTCCGGAGCTCGCCACGCGAAGTCTGGACCGAGCCGCTGTCGCGGCGCCGCCGAGCCGAAGCTAATGTCTTTGTGGTCGTCTTTGCGCCAAAGGCCGCACCTCCGGCAACGCCAAGCACCGGCCGCCGCCTCGGCCTATTTGCTGCCCGCCGCCGCGCCCGGCCTTCGCCCGCTCGCCCGCCTCCGCATGGCGCAGCGGCACACAACCGCCAGCATTGGCTCCCCAATGGGGAGGAAGAGGCAAGATGTTCATTCGGTTGAGATTTGAGCCCCATCATCCTGTAGCGTCCGCGCGATGAAGAGGTCCGTGGCTTGACGGTCTTGGGCAAGTGGCCGACATCGTCATGAAAGGTAGCTCGATAAGCGTCGCGGCGGCCCAACGTCACGGTGATGGCCGCTTGGGCGCCTTTGTACCGTGTAGGTTCGCTCCCTAGCACCCTTCACCGCGGCCGGAGGTTACGGACATCACCATCGCGTGCCGTTCGCCAGTGCTCGTCCACCGCCACCTTCCATCCTCGTCGGCGTAGTCCACGAGGAGCGACTCCTCACCACCCCGACACCACGGGCGACACATGCACGCCTGAAGTGGCGGTCGTGGCGATCGTCTCCCCGACCGACGCGTCGTGAAGACCCCGCCTCGGTAGAGATGCTTGGCAAGGTCCATGGTGCGTCCGGAAGACGATGACGTTCTTGGACCAGAGCCACTCTAGCGCCTTGGCGGACGCCTTGGCGCCCATCACCATGAATAGGCGCGGCCCGCCATGGACGAGGGTCACACGCTTCGGATTGGCCTGCCGCCGATGATAAGGACGACTCGGCAGAGTCGATCTGCTCCCTGGCTCCCCTATGGAAATGGAGAGAAGAGGAATGAAGACATTTCGGCTGAGAAGATATGTGGCTGAGAAGATAAGAAAGAGGCAGCATGTGCTTTCGGCTGAGAAAAGATAAAGAAATAGAGAGAGAAATCGGCAGTGCGTTGGATTCCCACACCAGCCAGGCTCACATGGAAAAAGCAAAAGCTTCTCATGCAGCTAAAATGACAGTGAGACCCATGAAGAAACTTCTAGTTCGCATCCGCTCGGCCAGCACCTTGCGCACGCCTGAAGACCCTGTCATGGAGCGCCCTGTAGATGGCCCCGCGTCCTGCAGCCTCAGCGCTCGTGCGGCGTCGCGCTCTCACGACATCGTGCTCTCGTGCCCTCGTGCCCACGTAGCCTCGTGGCATCGCGCCCTTGCGCCCTTGTGGCGCCCTCGCATCTCCGAAGCATCCGTCGCCTCGCACAGCACCCCTCGGCGTCTCCACCACTTCGCGCGGCCCCACGTGGCCCCTCGCCGGCCACCTCGTGCTTCCGGCCACCTTGCGCCTCCGGAGCTCCTCATACCTCCGGAGCGTCGACCACGCGCCTTGCGGCGCCCCGTTCGTGTGCACCTCGCTCCCAAGCGCCCAGCGACACCACACGCCCAACGACGCCCACAAGACCCAGGGAGCCTCACCCGTCGGAATGCAACTACCATTCAGAACCACTAGGACTTTTTTGAAATATCAACCTCTGCATAAAAGGCACAACTCAAGACTACCCCTTTCGACGTTTCCCCTAAAACGCCAAGGGGCAAGGGGGCTAGTGTTGTAAGAATAATTCATCCATCACACTAATGGGGCCCGCCTTGCAGAAGACACGCGTACAGACCCAAGAAATGCTATTGTACTCATAAAAGACTGTAATACCCCTTGCTTGTACTCATAGGCTAGCTACCTCACCGAAGGGTATTTCCGTCATTTGTACAGGCTTGGGAGCCTATAAATACCCCATGTATCCCTCATTTTGGGGAGGGCTCTCTTGAGCAATAAAGAAGCATGTTAAACTGGTGAGCCCTCGGAGGCTCCCTCTCCGGAGGTAACCCCCTGTTGGCTCACCGATAGGAGTAGGGCGGTCCTCTCGGACCCCCGAACCTGTATAAACCCTCGTGTCATTTTTTACTCTCGTGGACGATGGCCCATCAGACGGCTGACGTCCACCCCCTCACTTGTGTTTGGTTTTTACACTTACAACATTACTTATTCAGTTACTTTATTTACTGTCCTGTACTTACTTTTTCATAAACTGCTCTTTCAAATCCCGTTGCAAATTATTACTTATGATTATTGCAAATAAACTTGGCTTTGAGCAAATGAACTTGTAGAGTAGAGCCATATATTTGTTAGTCTTGCATCTAATATAATTTTTGCGATACACTACAAGTCTTGCTGAGTACACAAGTACTCAATCTTGCTATTGTTGTTGCTTTAGAATTTGTAGATGATCCGATGCTTAACGACGAGTTCTCTGCACCTGGCACCGAGGGGTTCGGTGACGGGTCTACTTAGGCTTTGTTTCCTTGTCGGTTGCTTGAGGGATCAGATGGGCATGCTGTAATACCCCGAGTTTTGATTAGAGATATTGTTAATCGGGTGAGGTAATTAATTGAAAATTCAAGGTTTTTTGGGGGAATTTTGGAACCTGGGCTCCGGCCCAGGCTAGAGCAGCCTTGTGGCTGGCCACGTGTGGGCCAAGAAGGGGGGAGGCGCCCAAGGCCCAAGCCCATGCGCCCCCACCCCTTAACCCTAGGTCGGCCACCCCTTTCCCCCTTTCCCACCCCCTTGGCCGCCACAAACACTCCCCCCTCCTTGGTGCCACCCCATCTCTCCCTCCATTGGTGCCGCCCCTTCCCCCTTGGTGGTTGCCCCTGCTGTGGTGCCTCCCCGTCTCGCCCACAGAGCTCCCCACTGCCGGCCTTCGCGAGGAAAAGAGGAGGTGGACAGCATTGAACCTGGCCAAAGGAGGGAAGGAGAGGGTGAGGAGAAGAGGGATCATCTTCTTCGAGGCTTGATCATCATCTTTCCGCGGGTCTTCAAGGGTAAAGAAGTGCTTGCCCCTCTGTTTGTTGATGATTAGAGGCGAATTCGATTAATTGGGTTGGATCGTTTTGCTGCCGGTAGATGTTTAATTCTGTCCAGTACCTTGCGGGGTCAATTTCGGATTCTTAGATGCCGATTTGGGGATGCCCATCTCTTAGAGATATCTATATAATGTTTTTAGCTTTCCGTGGCCACCAAGAACACCTAATTCCGACATACGAATCAAAAGTTATGTTAGTTTCAATCTTGCTGCCTAGAATTCTATGGAGATTGATCTGTTAATTTGTCTTTTAAGTTATGTTTATGTTAGAGGCAAATTCAGGGTTTCCACCCAACTAAATTGTTTTAGAAAATTTCATAAAATTTCCAGAATGATAAAGAACGCCCTAATCGGAGTTGTAGATCAAAAGTTGTGAGCTGTTCTTTACTGCTGTCCGTTTCGTCTGGACAGAATCTGTCATTTAAGTTCAACTGCCTGTTAGCATTTGATTTTTGCCGAATTGGGTTATCTCGCCAACTAGAATGTTGTAGATAGGTTCATTAAGTTTCATTAGGAACTGGGCTCACCTCGTTCCGAGTCTCAGGTCAATAGTTATGGTTATTTCTGTTCTACTGTCCAGATTCGGTTCTGTGGTTGTGTTGCCTGTTTTCAGAATAGGGATTATGGCGATTTCTTGGGTGTTTGGGAAGGTGTTGTAGAACGTTACTGGTAGTGTCCTGTACCATGTTATTCTTATTTCGAGTACTTACTTGTGTAGGCGGAGAGGCTTCGGGTTTAGGGGCATCTTCATTGCCTACTAACGCGTCGCAATGCGAAAGGCAAGTGCTTTGATGTTCTTATGATTACCGAATGCTGGATGCTTGATGTTCGTATTGTGCTTTTATGTGATCCATGAGAATGTTCAAAGTTTATGTTCCTTTCTTATGTGTTAATTCCAAGTGTAGACATGATGCCTTTTATAGTTCATATTTCAATACATGCAACCATTTTCATGTTCCTTCCCCGGGAATGGATTATAAGACCCATCAATTCCAGTATGGGCACGTAAGACCCACCATTCTAATGTGGGCAAATTTGGACACCCGTATGAAACGTTCTTTATACGGGATTTGGATCTCCGCATTTTGTTAAATGCGGGCTTAGGTGAACACCGACGGGTGTGTCACCACTATCTGCGATATAAGCACGTGTGCGATCCATTCCTTTCATTCAATCCATTCATTCATATATTCATTCGGTGTTATGTTCATATTCTTAAAAGATGTTGCCTTGTTCATAATTGTTATATGTTCAATTATTCACTGTACTTGCTGAGTCTCGGACTCATTCTTGCTTTGTTTGTTTATTTTAGGTGATCGTTGATGATGGCTCTATTGGGAGGGAGTAGACATGCACTATTCGTTCACTTCACCATATTCCATTTCAATAATAGAACTTGGTTCTATCTTTCATTCGTTAATTATTGAACTGTAATAAATAAATTTAGATGTTGTTGATAACCTTCTCTATGTTATGGTTGGTTAAGTACTGCTTGTGATCTTTGATCACCCTTTTGATATACTTGCTTGAATTCAGATTATATTCATGCCATGGTTCTATTAAATATTGATCTCTTTATGTCATTAGATGATATATTATTCAAATTCTTCCGCATTATGGTTGTATGTTAGATTATTTAGGTGACATCTTGGTTTCCGAATAGCCAGGGTGTTACACATGCCGCTGGACTTTTGCTGCTACTACTACTACTATGTTTTCCGCTGCGACTTTACTTTCTCTGATGACTGCTTTTATTTGGCCGGTTGGCCGTGGTTTGTAATAACTCTTGTAATAGCTTAAGTAGATTACACCCTTTTGCTTTACTTTAGTATGTGAATGTATGAATGTGATGCCAAATATTGTGAATGTGTGTGCTAGCTTTATTCCTAGGACTAGCATAGTATACACATAAGATCCACGGGTATTCCACGCCTGGGTCCTGCAGCAATAACAATATCGAGCTATACTAACTGTAGGACAAGCCCTAGGTAGAATGATTAATAGATTATAACTTAGAAATAAAATTGCAATCTAATTTAACCTTAGTAATGGTTCTGAAAATTTAGAAAATTTTGCTAAACTTATCCCTCTTAGCATTCTTTTCTTACCTAAAGTCTCTTTTTGATTATCTCCTCTCACCTTGTTCAAAATAGTCCTAGTTTTAAGAGATGGGATGCTCTCTGAAAATAACAGTTCATAATCAACTTTTAGGACCTTAAAACTGAGCTAAATGTTTTTTTTTCAAAAAGTCTTTAAAACATACTGCCCAAAGTTCTTTTGAAGATTCTACATCAAGCTACTGAAGATGCTGTTTCGGATGGATCTTTCCCCAAATTTCAAAACATGTACTTGCTGAAATTTATGTGATGTAATATCCGTTATAACCTCCCCTACTTCATTTGGAGTTAAATTGTTTGCTATTACAAAGGTCTAATAGTATGTGAAGACCAAGGGGGTAGAATACCCTGAAATTGAGCCTTAGGGATTAGCTAAATAAACTAGCAAATGGGTAAAACTTGTGTTGAAATTCTTATCTTGTCTAAATATCAGTTCTTATCCATGTCTCTTGGTACATGCTCACTAAACTCTCCTTGTTCTCAAATTGTAGAAAGAACTTAGGTATAATATTGCTATAACTTGGTTGTAATTTGCTACTTATGTTGGTTTAATTGCCTCTTTTGTAATGTAAAAGTATCGGGCATATGTGCCATGTAAAGTTTGACCTTTAGGTTAAAATTCATGTGTGCTGCCCTTGAAATTTAAAAATGTACATATTTTCAGTTTAGATTAGTTAAACTAGTTGGGATGATGATACTTGTCGACCCTCTTAACTTGTGCTTATTCCCTCTTACACTACGAACAGTTGCCTATCCTGTGCTCTGTTCATCAGCTCATGACGACAAGAGCCACCTTCATATCATAGCAACCAGGAAGCAAAGTTCCTACACCTTCAGAACCCAACCCACTGCGTCCTTCTACCACGTCTGCCGAAGAACTGGAAGTGTTGCCACCACCTCCCATCACAACACAAGTGCTTGCCATGATCGAGCATGGACGACAGACCAACACCTTCCTATAGTTGGTACAGAATACCGCAACCTCGGCATTGTTGCCGGAGGAAATGAAGCTGTTACCAAACAATCATCACTTCGTATGGATGAGTTCATGCGAATTCGGCCTATGACCCTTGCATCAGCGGTCGACCTTTTCGACGCTAATGACTTGCTCCATGCCGCTAAGAGCTAAGCTTTGGAGTAAATGGTTTCGTTTATCTCAAAATCTCACCACTGTGAGGTATCCGTCGTTTCCCAGTCTATGGGAAGCTGGCACTTCGGTATATCAGTCCATACTTGGTTCTCGCCAGGTAAGGTGAGGTAGCATACCAATCAAAATTGCCACCTCAACTTTCGGATGTGCATAACGTCTTCGATGTATCACATCTCAAGCTACATTTTCGAACTCCCACCGAATTCATTCAGTTGTAGAACATTGATCTCCAACCAAATATTTTTTATTGAGAACATCCGATTCAACTTCTAGATGAAGCCTCGTAACACACCCATAGCTGTGCAATCAAGATGTTAAGAGTCTAGTGGAGCAACCACACCGAAGAGAAAGCTACGTGGGAATGAGAAGACCGTCTTAGAGCCAAATTCTCCTATTTCTCTACATTGGCAAGTCTTTTCTGTATCCTTAACCTACTTCCATGCGAGCTTTCTCCCTCTCACCAACTTCAAGAGAAGACTACCATCACTACGACAAAGAAAGAGCAATGTCTCTTTCAACTCTAAACGAAATGCACCATCTGTTGTCTTGATTTCCTTCAAAAATGAAGCTGAGAGATCATGACAAGTAACATGGTGTTGCTGACACATTTTCCTTTCCATTGTTTTGTTTAACCTTTCCTTTCTTGATTTAAAGACACTTCTAACACATCAAGCCATGGCTCTATTCAGTCGACCGAAAGATGCACTTGGAAAGTCCCCAACTGCGACAACCAAGCTTTCCAACTGATGAGGATCTCACAACAACAAGAGCCGATCAAGCAACGATAAAGCGCATCAACATCTCGCGCTACTTCATCATTCCTCCTCGTCCCATCTCCTTACCATCTACTCTACCTGAATCTCGGTGACGAGATTCTCTATAAAGGGGGGGGGGGGGTAGGTCTGTAACATCCCAAAAATTGGGATTGTTTTCAGATAAGTAAAAATGTGAACTTTTTAAAACTTTTTATGGATTTTATTTACAATTGCTTTTCTGGATTTTATTTGCAAGACTTTTTGTCTAATAAAAAGAATTTGAGAATCAAATTCTAGCCTTACAAAATTTATTAAGGATCAAAATAAGTTGAAACAAATTATGATAATACAAACTTGGTGTAGTTATACTGTCCATAAGATAAGCAATAAATTAAAACATGATTAGAAACTCTCTTCACAACAAATATTAAAAATACATACAAAGAGAAGAGTAAAAGAATTTTAGAAAATAATGTAGAGCACATAAAATTCTGAAATAATTACTCAATAATCTAAATCATGTCATAAGGCTACCCTAAAATTTTCATAATTTTTCGACTTATATTTCTAAGTCAAACAATTACCTAAAGCATCAGCCTTTCTTTCAAAAATCTGGAAAAAACCAAATTGCCACTTCACCCACTGACTGCTTGGGCCCACTCCCAGGCTTGTTCCTCCACGCACCATGCGCCATTGCTAGTTCTGCTCTGTGTCGTGGACACGCGCCTTGCGCAGCCGCGCCAACGCATCATCACACCCCTGGTTTCGGTACACCACCCGCGGATTCTACCCTTGCCCATCTCGGCGCCAGGCGGCTTCCGCCAAGACGTCGTCGGTCGAGCCGCATGCGCGCCACGTGCAGCCCGTGTCTTGTCGGCCCGTGCGTCATCGCCAAGGCATAGCCACCGCCCTTCTCAGACTGATCCGCCTCCTCCCTATTTAAGCCAAGCGCCGAATGCCTCACATCCTCTTCTCCATTTCTCCACCACCCATCTCCAATTTCATCCCTTCCCAAGCTCCAAATCGAACGAAGCTTCGAATGCCGCTCTCAGACCCGCCGAGCCGCTCGTCGCTGTTCTGGCCACGCCGGCGAATTCCATCCATGGGCGACCCCGTCACGGAGTGTCACACCACCCCAGGGACCTAATCCCTCAACTAATTTTAGCTTCGGTCCACTAAGGAGATGCGCCTGAGCTTTCTTCTTCAGTTCCGGCTACGACCGCCTCCACCGTCACCACCATTGATCCGGCGATCCCCGACCCAATTCCTCTCTACATGAGTATCCTCTAGGCACCTATACCTCCTACTAGCACTCACTTGTGCTCTCTCCCTCTCCAGGTCGCTGGCACCGTTGAGGCGCCCGCGCCGCCGCCGGCCTACGGCGCCAGCCCGCCTTGGTTTTCCTCCTTCCCGACCAACGGCACCGGTGAGTTCCCCTAGGCCCCATGTAGCTCATGCGCACCTGCGTTTCTTTCCCCTTCCCCTCCGGCGCGCCGCCCTCCTTTCACTTCCACGGTCGGCCGCCGCCTGTTATCGCCGCGCCACCACAGTGCCACTCCGGCCATGCCAAGACCACCTCCAGCATCCTTGTACTTCGGGCATTCCATTTTGCCTAACCCCACTGCCTCGCCGCCTCTCCACTGCCAGCGACAACCACCGCTCCAACCGGCTGCCACCACCTCTGTCGCTGCCCCCTTTACTCTCTGTCTGTGTTTTCATCCTTGTGGCTGACAGCAGAACCCACCCCTTTAAACCAGACCAATTAATGATAACCAATATTTGAATATCAATTAGCTTACTCAAATGCATTAACCAAGTTGAAGCTAACTTAGCCAGTAGCAGTATTGCAGTTCAGAAAAACATGTTCATTTGTAAGACTTTGAACAGAGAGAAAAATCTGAAGATGTTTGGAGTTGACAACAGACTAGTGATATTGCTAAATGCTACTGCTAATAGCCCTTTCTACAGATTGTTGGATCACTCAAATTAGTTCAACAAATGAGTAGTTGAAATTGTTGGCTAACAACACTTTGTTGCAGAATTTATCTGTTGTCAGTTAAGATGAGCTAAGGATGTTTGGAAATGATAGTGAGCCTGCCCATTTTGGTGTTCAGTCCAAATGTTAGTAATTAGGTCTGACCACCACAGGAGTATTCAAAACTGCAAATCATATATTAATGACTAAGTCCAGTAGTTAAAAATGTTTGACAATGTCATATAGCAATTAGCAGTTATATGAACAGAGAAGTGGTAGATAAAAATCTGAAATTTCAGTTGGCCAAGAAACCTTTGGAATGGATGTTAAATCACCCAATATGCTTGGAAAATGAATGTTGTTGTTTAGTAAGAAGTCTAGTTAACAACCACACATATTCTCTCAAATTAAACTGTGTGACTAGAGAAGGTGACTAGATAAGAAATTGAAATAACAGTGGACTAATACAACTTATACAAGTACTTATAAAGTGTAATGATTTAGTTAACCATTGGACATTAAGCTAACAAAGGTAAACCAACTCCTGCTAATCTTATGGCCATTAATTAAGACCACTCTAATGATTTAGCAAAACTGAATGTTGAAATTTGAGAGAAGTATAGATAGTAGCCTTCCAGTTCTTAAATGCTTCTTGTTAATTGCAGTTTGAACAGGGAAGCAAAAATTTGGAATAGTGATAGTAGACCCACAACCAACAATTGTTAAACCCAAAAGGATGGCTAGTAAATAAATCCATCAAGAGAATACTTCACTAAGACAAATTCTTAATAAAATTTATGGATAGGAAGGCTGATTGGATTAGAACTGAACTAATGCCATTTTAATTATTTGAGTTTGTGATTTTGCTCAGCCAGTAGTAACTAGACTAAAAGAATATGTTGAATTTCAAAGCCAGTACTAAAGGTTGATGCTTCACAATGAACAGTAGACCCTTGTGGATAAAAGAATTGGTTAGTGAGTTAAATAATCTAGAGAACACTTTAAATTAGACAAATGCATAATAAAGTAGATGTACAGTAGCAGAAACTTGAATAGGACAGTGAGTTAAAGGCCAGGTAAATGCCAAACTAAGTTGATTAGGAAAATACAAGAATCTAATGGTAATCACTCTACAAGAGTTAATTTGATTAGGAATCAAGAACTTGTAGGTGGTTAGCTAAAACCAGTAATTAAGGCTGTTGAGAGTGGTTAGCAACCACCAACACCGAAATGAATAGAAAGCAATTAGGAGTACATAATCTCTACAACAGTAAACCTCCAACCAATATTTGGATAAACATAAAAAGGGAATGGGTAGTGAACAAATCAATCAAGGGAATACATAATTATGCAAACGCTAAATGAGATGATCCATTTTTGGTTTAAAGGAAATACCCTCTCTCTAATATGAAGCATAAATTTCAGAAACTAAACTTTCAGTATCACCGTTATGTATTTTCAAAATTTAACAACCGAAGCAAATCAAAACATTAATAACTTCTACATACAAACTTAGAATTTAATGAATCTTTTTGCTAAAATCATATAAAATCACTCTCTATGATAATATACGAAAATATTTGGATTCTCTTGCTGTTGGATTTATTTCTCCATTTGTGTTTTGTTTTTGGTTCTTCCGAATAGACGTTGGAACACGCGAGCAAGATTATCGACGATCAATCGACAACCTCTCTTTCTGAACAATATAAGCAAGAACATGGCAAGCACCTCATTTGATCATATTGATCCTAGTATTTTATTTATTGTACTTTGTTTTGCAAATCCTATTATGCACGCGTGTATGTTTGTATGAAAATGCTATTATCAGGAAAATGGTAGTTGTACATCCTACTTGCTGCATAAGTCTCCTTGAAATATTGAACCCTTACTGTTGTAACCATTAGGATATGGGTTAGACAATATGTAATGTCATTTGGGAATTTTCGAGTGCAGTCATTGCACAAATGCAACTAGAGCATTAGAATTTTCTGAAAATTGATAAAAGGACAATATGATAATTTGTGAGTTTGGGATTATTTTGAAAAATGTCTAGAGGAGTTACTTCTGTTAATTTACATGAAAATGACATGAAAACTTTAGTCTTTAGACACGGGCAAGTTATATTGTATTCTGAAAAAGTGAGGATTGTAACCCACTAGTAGATAGGGTGGAGATCTGCAGAGTGATAAACTATTTGAATAGCCGCGCTCGCGGTCATGAGCATGCTTAGTGCGGCTGGTATGGTGGTAGCTTTGTTTTCCAAACTGTTTTGTCACAAAAGTTTGGGGTAATGACATGAAGTTTTTCATTTGTTAAGTTAACTGCCATTTCTATGGTTTTTGTTGCTATATCTATAGCCGATTGTCATTCTATGACTGATTTGCTATTTCTATAGCAGTATTGCCATGTCTATGGTTGAACATAAATTTGTCAGTGCCATTTCTATGGCGAAATATCGATTATATTTTTGCTTACAACCGGGTAGGGTTGTGAGTGTTTGTTGTTACTTATTCAGTTACTTTATTTACTGTCCTGTACTTATTTTTTTCATAAACTGCTCTTTCAAATCCCGTTGCAAATTATTACCTATGATTTTTGCAAATAAACTTGGCTTAGAGCAAATGAACTTGTAGAGTAAAGCCATACACTTGTTAGCCTTTCATCTAATATAATTTTTGCGATACACTACAAGTCTTGCTAAGTACACAAGTACTCAATCTTGCTATTGTTGTTGCTTTAGAATTTGCAGATGATCCGACGCCTGACGACGAGTTCTTTGCACCTGGAACCGAGGGGTTCGGTGACGGGTCTACTTAGGTCTTGTTTCCTTGTCGGTTGCCTGAGGGATCAGATGGGCATGCTGCTGGCCTTTTGCTACTTTCCCGCTGCGACTTTACTTTCTCTGATGACTGCTTTTATTTGGTCAGGCGGCCGTGGTTTGTAATAACTCTTGTAATTGCTTAAGTAGATTACACCCTTTTGCTTTACTTTAATATGTGAATGTATGAATGTGATGCCAAATGTTGTGAATGTGTGTGCTGGCCTTTATTCTTAGGACTAGCACAGTATACACATAAGATCCACGGGTATTCTACGCTCGCGGGTCTGATAACCTTGATTGCTTTTGGCTAAACCGCAGCGTAAGACGGCGCAAGGAGAAGTGGTTTGGTTCAAGAGAAGATGAAGTTGGCGCTTTGAAATACGTGCGTGAGTGAAACTCGCTTATATGTGGGCTTAACGGGTGCCCATTAGGGATGTCTTTCTAGAAGGTAGCCTCCACTATAAATAGGGGAGGGTGCTGATTGTGCACCTCTTAACCCTTGTATTTGAAAAACCTTAGTTTGTGTTTAAGGAGAGAAAAGTGGAGAGGTTAGGGTTCTAGAGAGTTGGATTGATTGTGTGCTCAAGTGTTGAGCTTTTGTGCTCCTAGATGGAGTGGCTGTAAACCAACATCAATCTCAAATCAATCCAAGCAAGATTTCTCAAGATGAGTATCTTCTTGTTCTTGCTCTCTATTTTGTGATTTTGGGGCTTTCTTTGATCCTTCGGTTTTCCTTTGGTTTCTGGCTTGGATCTTACTTGCTGTGACATGTGGGAATACATCAAGGATCATCTTGATCATCTATTACCCACGAGTAAGTTTTTGGATCATATTTTGGTTTTGACTTGGTTTTGAAAGAACCTTTACTCAAACGGAAAAAGATCAGAACTTTGGCTATGATCTTCACAATCGTTGATTGGAATAGGTTCCTGACATCCTAAAGAAGGTATGTTTCAAGTTTTATGAAGTTTGGAGTTGTGGATCAAAAGTTATACCAATTTGTGATTTTGAGTTCGGGTTGATTTTACTGTTCATTAGGCTGGAGGTCAGACCGCCCCTTGGAGAGGTCAGACCACTAGGTTGAGAGGTCTGACCGCAAAACTCTTTATAAATTGAGTTTTTGGTTGTTTTCTTCGGGGTTTTGATTGGATTCAATACAAGTCTTCCGCTATGCTTGTATATTGATCTTCATAGATCTCATAGCTATTGGAGTGAAAATCGTGTTGAATCTGATCAAGGTGAAAAATAGACAGTGCTCCTATTCACCTCCCCTCTAATCACCTTTTCGGTCCAACAAAGACAAAGGGAGGAAGCTAGTGGGCTGCCGGTCTAAGCCTAAACCGAGTCTACTGCGGACTCAGCAAGGGGAAGGTTGGGCCACCCTTTACAAGCAAGGGAGTGGGAGGGGCCAACCAGCCCTTACCTGTGCCTCCAGCTGCCCACCTCCATGCGCCATCTGTTGTTGCATGCCGCCTCCAGCAGCATGCATACCTTGGTTTTTTCCTCCTGCCTCATGCCAGCAAACCCTACATACTGCGGTGTCCTCTGCCTGTTCTCCAGCTGATCGAGCCTTACATCCTGCGCAACCTCTGCATGCTGCTTGCTGCATGCGCTAGCTTTTGCTCTGATTGTGCCCAACCTTTTCTCCTACGCCACCAGAGGAGAGAGAGAGAGAGAGAGAGAGTTAACAAAAGGGAGTTCGGGTGTTGTGCATGATCCTCTGCATGCATGGTGGTGTACTGCATGCAAGTGCATGGCTAGTGTTGCTGCTGACCAAGGAAGAGAAAGCAAGGAAGAGGAGAAAGGAAGAAACAAGAAGGGAAAGGAGGAGGGAAATCTAGGGTTTGTACTTCGTCGTGATCATCGTCAATTTTGTTCGTGCAGAGGGTTGCCTCAAGTGACGTGCCACAATTTCGTCACCCGATTTCTAGATGCTAAGAGGCAAGTACATGGTAGAGTGATGAACAACGGGTTGTTCGTCATTGTCTTTGATATTACTTATCATACTATTTATTATGTTTTCATTAAGCTTATTTATATACATGATATTGATAACATTAAGTTAACGAGATTATGATATTAAGTTAATGAGAATGAGATATTGAGTTAACAAGACGAGTTGTGTAGATGATTAAATATGATGTTGCATCATTTATATTCATCATGATAAGAGTGCACGAGCCAGGTCGGTGAGAAAGTTATGTAACTATTCTGGTGAGGTCGGTGAGAAAAATACATGACTAGTCCAGAGTGCTATAGATAAAGTCTTAATTTGTAGAGACTAGATAAAATCCTACAAATGTAGTGAACCCATCCTAACGAAGATAGGGGAAGAGTGTGTAATCGACGGGTGAATACTCCGCTATACCGGTATCAGCTGATGAGTTGCATATAAGTATGAGCATAATGGTGCATTGCATACATAGGAAGTTAATTGTGCAAATTAACTATATGAGAGATGACTTGCATAATTGGGAATGAGTATGGAATCAAATAAATGGATGATTATGGTATTATTTATTATGCTTGTAAACTGTTGTTTATGGTTTTATTATGTATTTGCTGAGTTGTGAACTCACTCTTGCTTTGTTGTTGATTTAAGGTGATCATTGACGACAACATACATGGGATAGACTAGATCAGAAGCGTCACATGTGAATCAAATGCACATTCAATATTTTTTTAGAGTGATTCCATATAAATCTAGAGACACTGATTATTTATTTTATTCAAGGGATTAATTATTGCTTAGTTAAGTGCTTGAGACTTGTTGATTCCATTAGTCATTTTGTATTACATTAATTGATTATCTTATGACCCGTGGACAGGTTTTATTTGTAGTAGTACACTTGCTAGAATTTATTTTAATTTAATATTTAAATTGGTAGTTAGTATAATTTGATGACATTATAGGCTCAGTGTTGGGCCTAGGTGTTACGGTTCTCCTATGCCTTGCACTCATGTTTGAGGTCAGGATGCCGTAGACAGTCTTGGCAGCATGAGGAGAACCATTAAGCTTGCTGATAATCCACTTACCTATAGCCTCCAATTCAATAGTATGGTCTGTGATATCTTGATCCCCAAATGTGTTTTGCCTGAAGAATTTCCAGTAGGCCTCATCAGGCAAGCCACTTAGACACAAGGGATCCATTGTTCTAACCGCATATGCGACCTTGCGAGATCGAGTCGTCACCAAAATAACACTTTACTACCTCCAGGCATTGTCAACGACAAGAAGGAGCCTCCTTGACATGACCAAAGCCTTGAGGATGCGCTAAACCGTATCCAAATTTCTAAGGCTGGATTGCAACGACGCCCCCTTGGTCGCGGACCCTATGATCTCCTTAGTCACTAGCATCACATCCAACAATTTTGGCAGGCACACCCACATCCTCAAGCCGAAGTGCTCTTGAACCCTCGGGTCATTCACTGCTACAGAAAGGGTTATCACAGACGGTTCTAAACCATCATCATAGACAGTTTTTGAACTGTCTGACTTTATGTGTCTGTGATAACAAGCGATTATCACAGACGGTTTCTGAGTCGTCTGTGATAAGAACACAGACAGTTTTATGTTATAACCATCTATGAAGACCAACTATCACAGACGGTTATATGTACCAATCATCTGTGATTAGATAAATAACACAGATGGTTAGGAAAAATAATCGTTTGTGATATCATAATTATCACAGACGGTTTTTGGTAGTAGCCGTCTGTGATATCTGACATATTCAGATATCACATACAGTTTTTGGTAGTAGCCGTCTGTGATATCTGACATATCACAGATGGTTTTTTTGTAGTAGTCGTCTGTGATATCTGAATATCACAGACGGTTCACTACAACAAGAACACCCATACACCAACGGATAGCTAGCAACGGAGCTAACATCTGTTGCAAACAGGCTCATAGGCTATGTTAAGAATACTTAGTAGATATGCTGCCACCTCTCCCACATAAAAGGCAGTCAACCCACCGTCCCACCCCCACCCCCACCCCCTTAACTTCCTCATATTCCATTTAACCATCCCTAGAGTCCATTGCTCCAACGGCGACGGCGGCGGTGGCCCTTGGCTTCCCCACAATCCACAATCCAAACTGCAGCACTCCTGTCTCCACTCGTTGTCTCGTTCCCCACCTCCACCTCCCACGCAAGAGATCTATTTATCACCCAGCATTCCCTCATCGTCCATGGTGCCGTCACGCCTGCTCATGCGCAGGATCCACCCACCGCATGTCTTCCCCAAGCGCGGCGGCCGCACCTCGCTGTATGGCGTCGCGCTCACCGTGCTGCTTGTCGCCTTCGCCTTACTCCTCGCGCTCATCGCCTTCGGCGTCATCTCACTCCTGGTATCCATCCCCACCGCCACCACTGGCGGCGAGGCCGAATCCACCGACTCCTGCCCCACGCGCCCTCGTGGCCACCGTGACCTCAAGTGAGTGAAAGGGTTGTGCTTGTCCAGATTTGGTTCGATCTGGCGCTAATCCCGTCGATCGTTTCTGCTATTGGAAGCAGCGAGGGGTTGGGAGAGCGGGGCGCACAATGGACGGAGGTGATCTCGTGGGAGCCCAGGGCATTCGTGTACCACAACTTCCTGGTAACAAATGCTGTGCTCTCCGCCCTCACTTCAGAATTACTGCTATGATTCATTAGTTTCTGCATGTATGTTGCTTTGTGTAAAGATTACCCCTTTTCCGGGATCCACAAAGAACAAGGTTATTTGCTTTACACAACAGGCAGCAGCAACTTCTTTTTATTGAATGTGATGTGTTGGGGCCTTGGGGATACAGAATATGCGAATTTTACTGGAATCTTTACTGTTTAGCTGAATTATGGAGCGTGAGGATGTAATGCTGTAATGGATTCCATATTGCCATACCGTTTTGGTAAATTATGTGATTCAGGAGCTACAAAGATAAGCTCTTTAAGAATTTCTGGCTATGTGAGGCGCATTTTGATCTGGGAACAGAATGGTGCTGACCTTACGTTTGGATGGATGGGTCTGTGTTTACATTCAGCACATGGTTGTGCGGCATCTGAGTTTTCTTTTGTCCTTAGCGTATGTAAATGATAAACTACTGTGTAGTCTGTCTCCTACACATATAAAGCATCTAATTGGGAAACAAGATAAATGAAGGGGAAGATTTTTGTCCAGTTTACAGTGGTGTGTATATATAACTGGTTGTTTTGTGTAGGGCACCGAGTTGCCTACAGATGGAAGACTCGCATGTATCATCTGTGTTATGAACTTATGTTTCGGTTTCACATTATCGTACTTCACAATAAAATTAAGGAATAAGAAAAGCTCTCTTGCAAGTATATGTGACTGTGTGATTCTAATAAATGTCATTTTTTAGGTAGACCATGTTGTTTGTGCAATTCCATGGCGTTTACCACAAGAACAATTATGTAGTGTCTTACCTCAAATGTTCATTGTGTTTAATTGTTTGTATATTGTGTAAACTTTAGAGTTATAAGTGCTTGTTCGTCATATCTTTTTGGGATAATTGGCTACAGGGCACTGCAATTTGTCACCTATTGCCAATGGACATCCAAAAAACGTGGTACAACCAGAAGACACTATAAAAACATGTAATTTTACCATAGGACATCGAGGGCACTATTTTGTCATTTTCGGACTGAAGTGGAGAGATAAAGACGGTGAAAAGTCTATTTTACCCTCATTGTGAGAACCTGGGGTATTTAACTTTTAATACTTAACCATCAAATTGGTCCTAGCATTACAAATCAAATATCTCGATTCTCGGCGCATATGTACTCCCCAGAATTGCAGTACACATACCTCATACAAAAATTAAGCATCCATTCCATACATAAGTCATTACAATACCAAGTCTACAAGCTTAGAACATGAAGGACATACAAGTTCAAATTACAACAGTAGGGCCGACCGGCCAAATGATAAGTAAATAACCAAGGTAGCAGCGGAAACGTAAGCCATAAGATGGTGATAAACAAAAACCAAACGGTTTGCCATTACCCACAAGGCAACCGACTGGAAACGTCCAAGCTAGTCGTCGAAGGCACAGTCGAAGTCGGTCTCACAATAGTTAAACCCTTGGGGATCAACCTCCTCTGCAACAATTAAGCAATGCAACTTAGTACAAAAATATACTCGCAAGACTTACGAGTAACAAGCCTATACATAGCTACATGCAAGCTGAATCAAAGGAGAAGGTTATATGGTTCATTTGACACATAAAGTAATTTTTCATTTGCAATAATGTAATAGATTGAAGGCAGTTTGACAAATCTGTTTTTATTTGATTAAATAACAGCAAGATAACATTTGTAAACATAATTAACAACCTAGAGGTGACTTCCCAATAGCCACCACAACATAGCATGAATTACCCATTCGTACCACTCGAAATCAGGTTTTATCGAAAATGTTGTAGTCTAGTTCTCACGGGGCGTATCCAAGCGTGTCCATAACCTAGGACGAGGCTATTCGAATAGATTATACCCTGCAGGGGTGTACCAACATACCCACACACCAGACCGCCTTTTTTGCCACTAGATTAAGCACACTTCCGAAGGTATGCCGACAAGGCTAAGTCCTACGAGACATTTCCAATCTTGTGTATTAACTACGAGTCGCCCGTATGGGAATGGAAACCCCCATACGTTGTGACGGTGTCATCGGTAGAGAGAGAACTTACCGATGCTCCTTGGAGTAGGGAACTTGGACTTAATACCAAAACTCATCCCGTCACGCCCAACACACACATGGAATAAATCCTTTTTCAACACAACACACACAACCTCCTGCAACCCGGAGCTAACACACGCCAAAGTACTAAGTCAAGAGAGGTCCCATATCCCTCTCATGTGGTTAGCACACAAATTGCTTAGTACGGTGGCGCAAGTAACTCGGTCCTTGTTGACTTGGGCATACCACCACACACCAGATAATCACACCATCAACCATATGCCCAAGTCTAAAACATTTTATTTTCAGTTTTACACTTTACAAAGTAACAAAGCACAAAGTGCTGGACATAAGGTAATAATAAGTTTTGTGTGATCAAAGTCATCGACTAAGTCGACAACCGCCCAATTCTACCGGTAGCTAAGCATGACTAAGCAACATTAACTCGTAAACTACTAAGTGACAAAGGCTCATCCAACGAACCCTAAATCACAGTGAGATAATCCTAGGCTCAGTAGTAGAGGATGAATATTTACCTACAGATTATGCATCTAGAGGACCAACTACTCGATTGATCATTTAACAACAAAATAGAGCATGCATACATACACTTTGCAAACAAGATATTAGACTTTGAAATTAATGGGATCAATATGATCAAATGGAAACAACTTCTTGCCTTGCTGGAGATAACTTTCTTGCTACAGAGGATCACTCTCATATACAATAGAATTGTCGGAACCTATCGAAAGAATCGAAAGCACAATAAGAACGAATAACACCAAGAATACTCAAAAATTCAAATTCATCCAAAAATCATGAAAGATTCACAGAAGGTAGAGCATGATTTTAGGTGAATTTAGCAACAAGAATCAATTGATTTGGATGTTCTATGCAAAAGTTATGGCAGTTTGAAAATCAGGTTTCAAGAAAATCCAGTAAAATGCTATCGGTTACTGTTCATCCAAATTAATTGTTTTGGTGAAAATTTCCATTGAGGTGGTGTACATGAAATTTTTATGGTAGACAGAGCACCACATGAGATGAACAATGGAATTTGATTCACCTCATTTGGAGCTAAGATGAATTTTCTATGATTTTTCAAAGTCATGAACGTAGTACACAAGTCATATGTAAAATAAGGTTCTCAGTAATAGTAACATGTTCAAAGCCTATTCTTCATTAAAGTATACTATCAGAGGAGTCCAAAAAAATTGAGTTTACTCAATTTGGAGTTACAGAGAAATACTTATGCATTTTTGAAGTTAAAATAATTTTTAGTGCAGCAATAATACTAAACCTAAAGTAATTTTGCCAAAAGTGATTTCTGCAATAGTAAAATGATTCAACCCATTTTTATATTAAAGTACATTTAAAAAGGAAACTAACAAAATTTGAATTATCAATGTTTGAGCTCAGATGAATTACTTATGCAATTTTGAAGTTTAAAGCAATTAACAGTACATAAATAAAGCATTTCAGATTTTATATAAACATACAATACTTTTTATACTCAGCCTAACCTAGCCACAGTCACTGACCAGTGGGGTCGTGGTCAAAGTTTGACCTTGTCAAATTTGACCCAGTCCACAGCCGAAAATATGCTTTCCGAAACTAGAAACGTACTTTAAGTCTGAAGCGTAATAGAAATACGTTTTCCTTAAGGGAAAGCGTAGAACTCCATTTTAACCTAACACTTAACTGGCCTATGGCCCACTTGTCAGCGGAACAAAACGTCCTTAACTCAAACTAAACGTGCTTAGGACAGGGATTCGCCCCTAATGATGAGGCTATAGGAGCGGTCGGAACGTGCCACGCAGGGCGCTCTGGCCGTGAGTTTCCCCGGTGAATCGCCGGCAAACCAGAGCACGGCGGCGCAGTTGGGTGCTCAAAATGGATAGCCCGCATCCTCGCGCACCTGACGGAACCAACGGCGAGGCCAGCGGTGGTCCGACGCGGCGGCGTGGTGAGCTAAGGCGGCAGTGGTGCTCAGGCTACAAGCCACTGCGCAGAGCGATGGCGCCCGAGGCAATTCAACGTGCGCATGAGCAAAAGGGAGGCTCAGGGATGCTACATGAGTGACGCGGAAGGACAGGGGTGGTCGGAGTTGAGTCGGCGACGAGAAACCGAGGCGGCGGCAGCACTTCACCGAGGAGAGCTCAACCTGAGAACAGAGGAAGAGAAAGGAAGGTAGGGAGAGTATAAGTGGGGTCCATAGATGGTGTACAAGCGGGAAATTGAACCGGGACTCACCGTGCCGTCGTCGGGGAAGAAAATGGCTCTTGCGGCCGAAAATGGGGAAAAGCTTGATTCTGACGATTCCTATGATCGAAAGTCAAAATCACGTGAGGGGAAAACTTAATCGTGCTCAGGCACACGTCGTGACGCACTTAGAAGGGAGAAAGGCTCACCGGGAGCGAAGATGGCAAGGCGGCGATGCTCTGTGCGTGGCCACCAGCTTCAGAAACAACCACCTCGCCACGGGCTCTACAGACCAAGGAAGGAGATCACATCAGTGAAGATGGATGCGGTGAGGCAGGGAGAAATCACGAGACATAGTGGCGCGGAGCTTACCTAAGAGGAGGTGAAGAGCTTGCCTCCTTTCCCTCAGTCACAGAGAGGGAAAGTGAGGAACCAAGAGAGAACAAGGGCGGGTTATAGCTGGGCAATAGTCGGGAGAGAAGCGGCGTGAAGAGGTGACGCTCCAGGAGGGGTCAGACGGGGCGATGCGGCAACGGCGTTGACGGAGCGCGGCAGAGCGGCGCGGCTACGTGGCGAGTGAGCTCTACGCGAGCGCTAGCGCGAGCTTGACGACGAACAGCGGAGAGGGCCCACCAGTCAGCGAGCGAAACGAGCTGAGTCAGTGTGCAAACGAGTGGAATGATTTTGGACCGTTAGATTGAAATCGGACGGTTGGCGTTGAGCGTGTTCGTTCGGACCTAGTCGAAGGGTTGCGCGATCTAGACCGTTGAGTTTCCATCGAACGGCTCACAATCGGCGCGGTCAGTTGGTTGGGTCGAGCCAAGCCGGCTCGGGTCGGACTCTGACTCGGGTCTAAGTCCGAGGAATAGTGATTTCTGATATTGATCTAAAAAGGCTGAGAAGATAGGGAATTTTTAGAGATAGCTCTGAAGCTCCAAAAATTCTCAAATTTTTATGGAAGCTTGCTGGATCAGAGTACAACCTTTTATAATTTTTCTAGAAATTGTCATGCACTGAATTTCTCTCTAGAAAATTCACAAGTGGCTGCCCTAGGGGTTTGACCAGAGTTCTAACTGGTTTGACTAGCTCTTAAGAAAAAGCAACTAAAATCTAAAAATTATGAGATTTATCAGAGAGGTTGCTAGGATGATCTAGAATCTAGAAAAAATATTTCCAAAGGATGATCACAAGATTTGATTTGAAAGTTTTCAAGGACTAAGGCTTCCATCAACAGAAACATTAATCTTTGGAAAAAGGAAACCTTAGGGGAAATTCCCTGAAAATTTCCAATGACATCATGAGGCATCAAAAGTTATATATTTGAAACACAAACCATTGTTTGGGATGTTACACTCATCTTCTTCCTATTTCCACTTGTCTTCTGGCCGCTGTTGCTCCTCATCTTCGGACGAAAACTGGAGAGAGAAGTGGAGAGAGAAAGACAACGCCGCGGGCCTCCGCCACCCTCATCTCCGCCACCACGCCACCATCGCTCTCCACTGCGCCGTGGCCATGAGGGACTCGGGAGATGGCCGCCCCTGCCGCTGCTGCTCCTCACCAACTCCTCTGTCACCCCCGCCTCCTCCGCCGCCCCCACCTCCTCCGTGCGCGCCCACTGCTTGGCTTCTCCCTACATCTTCCCGTGCTCACTGTGGTCAACTTCGGCCAGGGAGCTACCATCGCCTTTGTCACTGATAGCGTCGAGGAAGGGGACAGCGCGCAGGCGGATGGATGGCGGTGCGGCCGTGCGGGAGTCGGGAGATGGCCGCGGATGGGGGCGGTGAGCCTGAGCCGGTGTCTCCATCGCTGTCATCCGCTTGCTCCTCTCCCTCTACTCCGTCGATTTCAACCGCCGCTGCAGCCCAGACGCCGCCATCGCTCTCCATTACGCTGCCATCGCTCTCATCCGCCTGCTCCTCTCCCTCCGCTCCGTCGATTTCAACCGCCGCTACGGCCCGAATGCCGCCATCGCTGTCATCCGCCTGCTCCTCTCCCTCCGCTCCGTCGATTTCAACTGCCGCTGCGGCTCGGACGCCGCCATCGCTCTCCACTGCACTGCCATCGCTCTCATCCGCCTGCTCCTCTCCCTCCGCTCCGTCAATTTCAACTACCACTGCGGCCTGGATACCGCCATCGCTCTCCACTACGCCGCCATCGCTGTCATCCGCCTGCTCCTCTCCCTCCGCTCCGTCGATTTCAACCGCCGCTGCGGCCTGGACACCGCCATCACTCTCCACTGTGCCGCCTCCAGCGGGTCCCAGTTCATCGTTAGGCTGCTCCTCGCGGTCGGCACGGACACTGATGCCAAGGACGACGCTGGATGCTGCCCAGCCGATGTGGTCGCCATCCCACGTAATCTGCCGATGATGTAATTGTTCATATTTTTGTAAATGTTCAGAAATCAGTGTGGAATTGATGTTTATGCTTGACTGGATGTGGATGATCCATGGAGATAGAACCAGATGCATAAATGGTTTAGAGATGTTCAGCAAATGCATGTGTTCTAAGTAATGCTTGTGTTGGAAAGTTGCTGCTCGAGGCAAGCGAGTGAGGGCACCTAAGTCTTTTTCAAAATTTTCTCTCTCCCTCAGGCCTGGAAATGATATAATAATCGTCTTAGTGTCTTGTGGCAAAATTACACGTTTTTGCGGTGTCTTCTGGCTGTACCACGTTTTTTCCGTGTCTGTTGGCAAAGGTGGACAATGGGTAGTACCCTGTAGCCAATTATCCCTATCTTTTTTTTCACAGTTTTATTGCTTGTTAGTTCAACATCCAATATTTTGTGTGGTTTAACTATGTCATATCTTTTTTTCTCAGTTTTATTGCTTGTTTGTTCAGCATCCAAGGAAGAGTGTGAGTACTTAATTGGATTGGCCAAGCCTCACATGGTGAAATCAACAGTTGTTGATAGCGCTACCAGTAAAAGCAAGGACAGCAGGGTTCGCACTAGTTTAGGCATGATTCTTCAAAGAGAACGAGACAAGGTTAGTTAGCTGATTACACCTTCATACCTGTAGGTATGTAATTATTGAAATGTCTGTGTTTGGCTATATTTTTTCATGAACGTTATTCGTAGTGTGATCTCTCATTTGATATACTAAGTTAAGGTATACAGAGGAATTTTCACCCACACAACACTTAGGGCAGTCTGATGATTATTTGTGTCTTCTTAGTTCTTAGTTATCGATAGCTACATAGGTGCTTAGAGTTTTGTCAGCATGCAATTATTATGGCATTGGATCATGACATGTGGATGTGGTCCAACAATGTAGCTCTTAACATGTTCTACTTTATTTGGTTTGTTTAATCATATTTGTTCATCTCGGCTCTGAACATGGAGAGGAACTCCAAGTTCGCACTATGAAGTTGGGCGTATACTAATCTCACTTTGACTATTTTTTGATGAGTTCAACACCAAGAATGGTGGTCAAAGGGTGGCTACTCTTCGATGTATCTGTAAGTACGATCACATCCATAACATTTTGGTTACATGTGATGTTAATTGAATTCCAATTCTCACATGGAACCATTGTAAATAATGTTCTTTAGGTTGTAATTAGTAAAGTTAATTGTGTTATGCATTGAAGTGCTATGTGCACTTACAGTTTTACTTTGTTCATGTGTAATATTCAGTGGTCACTAGCCCAGCAGAAAAAATATCACAAGAACACAACTGATAATAACTATTGATGATATTAAATATGTTTTTTTTTACTTAGTTCTTTCCTTCATGGTGATCTACGAGTTAAAACTCACACAATGTTTGATTGAACTACTTTTGAATCTCTTAGCAAATATGTTGTAAAATTATTCATTAAATCATGACTCATCAGGTCGTTTCCTAAGATGTCCAAGCTGTCTTAGGCCCATTTGGAACATAGGATTTTTTTTATTTCTGCAAGAATTGAACATTTTCCTGCAAAATTCATGCGAAATTCCTATGTTCCAAACAGGCTTTTAAGTAGGATTTTAAAAATCCAAACTTGTTTTCCAAGCTTAATGGTGGCATTGGGCCCTTTTGTGAATGGGACAGTATGGTTACTTTAATATTGCGAAATTCATGTGTTCCAAACGACGCTCCTTTTAGTTTTGTTATTTTAATATTATGATTTTGTTTCTTCCTAATGGTGTATTAATGGACTCAAATTTTTCATTGTAGGTTGATAAGATAAATGGATGATGCTATGGATGACATGTTAAATGCAAGGTGGAGAATGGTGACATAGGCAGATGATCTTCATTACGTTTAGATTTCATTCTATTAGGAAATGATTTTCAACTAAAATATTTATATCATGTCTTATGTGGATGGTTCTCTATGTAATACAGCAATTTATTTTTAATATATGAGTGTTCTTTTTAACCATGCTACAACCGATAATGAATTTTTTTACTTTGACTTCTACACACTTATAATCATTGCAGCAATCTAATTATATCATTTGCCAAAATAGTAAAAGTCATCTATATGGCAAGTACCAACGCTTCTATGCGTTGTGACAATATAATTATATCCATTGTCAAAATAGTAAAAGTCATCCATGCATGATAAGTACCAACGCATACAAGTGTAGTTACAATTTGACTATATGTGTTGCTACTTCGCAACGTCTTTTCATATATATTACCAACACTTGTTTATCTGTTATAATAGACTCTCGCAACGGCCTCAATGGCAACACATAGTAAATGGATTGGTATAGACCATACCAACACTTATTTGGATTTTTACCAACACATATATGCGTTGGTAAAGGGGTGTTCATCTTGTAGTGGTTTTTGGTGGTATCCGTCTGTGATTGGATACGTATCACAGACGGTTGTTAGTGGTACTCGTCTGTGATTGTATATATATCACAGATGGTTTTTGGTGGTAGTTGTCTGTGATTTGATAAGTATCACATACGGTTTGTTGGTGGTAGCCGTCTGTGATATTATGCATTTACGGACTGTTTTTTGTGGTAACCGTCTATGATAGTTTGCATTCACAAACAATTTTTAGGGTTTTCGGCTAGCCTAAGGTAATGCTAGCCATACCCTCTGAAAACAAGCAAGAAGAAAACAGATATATCACAATTGATTTCATATAGAACAACTCAAAGTGATTTAAATATCAATTACAAAGTGATTTGAATTACAACTCAAAGTGAATTACAATAAATCGGTGTCGGCTGGGTGAAGCTCTCCATTCTGGTTAAGGATCTCCCCCATGATGAAGATGGCAAGTCATCCTCGAATGTCCGCGATTATGTCCAGATGGTACACACTTTCTTCTATTGTCATGCCTTGTGGCTAGCAACAGTAATGTAGGAGGCCGAGCACGTAGGCCGCGTGGCCTTGTGGCCAGCGACGGCCCCCTGTTCAAGGAACACGAGGCCACGCTGCATGTCCTAGTGCGCGAAGACGAGCGTGAGACCGATGATGAAGTAGGCCTCCAGGTTGCCAGTGCCGGCTAGGTGGTTGACGACGATGAGGTAGCGGTCATTGTCTAGCCACTTCATCGCCTCCTCCCGCTCCAGCGCCACGCGCCTCCCTACGGCGCGCTCCTTGGACGCCTTATACATGGCCTTGCAACTCCAATATACGTACACAATTCAAGACGTCAGAATTACTCCGTAAGAGAAAATTAAAATTAAAGGCGTTGTTGCTAGTCAGATTAGTGACATGTGCATCTAGTCAAATTAAAAGGCTAACATGTATGCATGCACGAATTGGTTGCACAATAAACAGTAGTACGTATTTTTGTAGGCATATATATATAAATACGTACGTGGCTCGTAGGCTGCAGAGGTCAGCCATGGGCTGAGGAGAGCTCGCGGCCACGAGGCCGACGATGTTGATGACGACATCGTGAGGAAGAGCGACCGCAATCTCTGACCTCCTCGCCTTAGTCCTCGCAGTCATGCTCCGTGTGCTCACTATGGCGCACGACGTACAGTCTGTGAGTTTTCAATACTGTAGTGATCGAGTATTTTTAACTCTACTGGTTGTTGATGGAGGGTGCGAAATACATCATCATTCTTTTAAAACGTATCACAAATCAAGACGAAGAGACGCATCGTAACATCGGCGCGCGAGACGAAGAGACGCATCGTCAATGCGCGAGACAAAGAAACACATCACGCGGGAACAGAAACGGCTTGAACATATCACAAATGGTTCTAACAAAAAACCATCTTTGATAAATATCACAGACTGTTATATTTAAACAACCGACTGTGAAATGTGCATTATCACAGACGGTTCCTTTTAATAACCGTCTGTGATGAGTGTATATCATAGACGTTTTTTTAATAACCGTCTATGATAGTGTTCAACACAGACAGTAACTTAACTTCAAGCTGGATTTTTTATATCATTTTTTGTATTTACATATGGCCAACCAGCGTGGCCAGTTGCTTCTTACAAAAGATTTTAAAAAAAGTAGAAATAATAAGAGATTAAGTTTTTCTAGTGGCCCAAGTAGCCTGCTATCTCAGTTATCAAAGCTTCATAGGCGACGTCATCGGCATCGGAGGGTTCAGGATAAGCGTAGGTAGCCTGAAACACTTCCAACCGTCGACGCGATTGTTCCATACTCGCCCAAAGAAGCTCCTCCTGAGGTGCCAAGTAGAAAAGCATCCATAAGCCATCTTCTCTTGCTTGAGGGGTTTCGGCTTGGTCGGCTTGGTCGACTCGGTCGCTCGCCGCCTCGATGTCGCATTCCAAGCAACGGTAATCCTCATGCAGACATGCAACCTCTTGCTCGAGGACTACACCGATGGCGAGGTTAGCTCGTCGGAAGTTGCAGACCACCCGGAAGACACGGCAGAGGAGGTCATCTAGACGGCACAATGTCGCCGTCACGTGTCCCGGCATAACCTTCGGCGGAGGAGGAGGACATCTTGTAAGCACGATGTGCTTCATAGCGACTTCGCCAACAGATGGTCGGCGAGGTGCTCGTCTGAGACAGATGGCCAAGTAGGCCATCAATGCCGATGTCAGGGGAGAAGAGTGGAGAGCCATTTTGTTTGTGCTTGAGAGTAGAGCGATGTGTGAGGAGTACGGTGGCGGATGATCTCGTTTGTGCTTGATAGTAGAGCGATGTGTGAGGAGTACGGTAGTAGATGATCATTCTTGTAAAACATGCAAGGAGTCGTCGGTGCGGGAGACGAAGAGACGCATTGCGCGGGAAGCGAAGTGGCATTGAACATATCATAGACACTTCTCACCACAAACCGTCTGTAATATAAAATTATCACTGACGATTATATTTTAAACTCATCTGAGATATTAATAAATATCACAGAACCATCTGTGATATATCACAGACGATTTTAAACATGAACCATCTGTGATATTTATTAATATCTCAGACGGTTATTTGTAAGAACCGTCTGTGATATTTCACTGACGATTTTAAAAACGAACCGTCTGTGATATTAATAAATATCACAGACGGGTTTTAAATATAACCGTCTGTGATAATTTCACAGACAGTTTTAAACATAAATCGTTTGTGATATTACATCTTCACAGACGATTTTTACAGCAGCCAGTAACACATATGTGCACTAAACCAAAACCATCTGTGATTATCTTTAATACAGACGGTTCCGGAGAACCGTCTGTGATGAGATATCCAAGATAGCCTTTTTTATAGTAGTGATTGTACACAACCTGCGCCAGAGTAGTCTTCCCAACACCGCCGATGCCCACTATCGGTAGGGCGTAACCGTTGCACCTCTTTAAATAAACTTCGCGTTGTCATCGCCACCGGGCGGTGTGTATAAGCGAAATTCAGCAGAACTTGGATGACTTCCTTGCGCTCCCTGTCTCGCCAACCACCGAAGAGCTCCCAAGAAACGAGCTTGTCTCCGGGGCGCATGGAGTGGCATAGGCGCATCTTTGCTACGTTCCAAGTTCTTTGATGGCACACTCCATCTCGAAACCACGAACCCGATCGGGCATGGGCGTCCTTCACCTTGTGCGCCATGTCGGCGATGAGTTGGCGCACAAAAGCACACACAGCAGAGAAGAACGTGCCACACGCCGCCGCTCTGCATGGCGGCTCGTCGAGAAGGTCTTCGCATCGTAAGCGACATCCTTGAGTGAACCAGAGATCGGCCACTCGCGATGGGGAACCGCGAATCGCCTGCTCGATCAACCAGTATGCACTGGGAGAACCGAGCGTGGCCGTGGTGCAGAAGCTACGGCGGCGTCGGCGAGCTCTGTGCTCTAGCGGTGGCCAACATGCCGGTTGTTACTGATGGGATACACGTAGACTACACTAACTAGCAATTCAAAAATTCTAACACGTAAGCCAGGAAGCCATGCAAGTAAGAGATCATAGATCGCGTAATGTAGCGGAAGAAGAGTTGGAGCAGTCTGATCTAACATCAAGCTTGTCGATAAAGTGGTCATAGTCAATCGTGTAACGTCCTCAGCATCGATCGTCTCCTCCAGCAAGCTATGACATTCTTTGTGTAGGTCATGGATCGTCCTCAATCAGCGCAGCTGCAACCGCAATAACGCCTCTACGGTATCCTCACGTTCATGGGTGAAACACCATACGCCGGTGTGCTAACACCAACATGTATGGTAAGGCCTTCGAGAAGATGGCTACTAGGGTTTTAATGGAGTAACTCTCGTACATCCCAACAACCCCATGCATCTCATTATAAAGAGTCTATAACGGATCCTATCCGAACTCGTTTGTTTTAACACGTTAAGTGTGCGACCCTGCAGGTTCATGCATAATCGGTTGTGGCTTGGAATCTCCTTTCCGACCACGAGTCTTTAGCGGTTCCTAGAAGGACATAACGATTCCTGAATACACATAATATTATATCGGATGAACCTTATGCAATATGATATGCGACCAGGTACTTATTACTTACGACTAGCTCGTATCTTCATACGACCAGTTCATATTTAGTTACGACCAGTTCATATCCAAACGACCAGTTAGTGATTATGTCCGACCAGTTTACGACCAGTCCGTATATCTATACGACTAGTTCGTATCTGGTCGGACTGAACGACCTGCTTGTGTATTCTCCCTTTGCCTTATGATATCTGGTTAAACTCTAGGTGAGATATTTTGTCATCCATGGATTGTTCAATACTTTCTCGATCAAGTGACGGATAACTTTATGTTTCGACCACTAGTGGTATATTTCGGGTATGCTATGAAACATGCACTTTCTTTATCCGATCACATCAAGGGGGCCAGAGATATTTCTCCTGTCATGTTAGGAGTAACAAATCCCATATCCGATCAGTCACATCCATCCGCATGTTGCATAGTATACCCGAAAGCTACCTTTATAACAACTCAGTTACGGAGTAGCGTTTGGTAACCCCTAAGTGTACTATATTACACATGTAGGAAGCCATGCTGATCTCAGGTCTAAGGATTATACATCATCATTGCTTGAGATCAACTGATGACACATAAAATCATAACAATCTCAATAATATCTCAAGGTGGACCAATACAACACCATGTTCTGTAATATGTGTTCACATTATTGATTTGATATCCTCATATCTATGACCGGTGAAACATGATAATCAATCAATACATGTTCTGGCCGATAAGTCACTAATGTTCCGACCAGTGACATCCGAACAAGGATACATTTAGAATGACATCACATAAGTTAAAGAACTTCACCAAGTCACATACTTATTAATCTTTATAAATGATAATTCACCCAATGAATATAATAATATTTATTCTATAACTTATAAATATAGATGTGATACAATCATCTCTATAATTACTTATAGGGCATACACTAACAATCATGAGCTAGTCCACGGAGGTGGAGTTCTTTTTTCCTGAAAGAAATGCAAGCGAAGAGCATTCAGTGTGCAGATGCTAGGACTGGATAATGGTCAGAGCTTCCTACTGTTGAGGACCAATATTGGTCCTCAAGATGACTTCGCCTAGTCTTCTATCATGGAAGTTAGGTTTTATGTGGAAAACGTGTACAATGATACACTAATTTAATCAAGGGCTGCCATATAGTTCAATCAATGTGTATTATACCCGTCACTAGATATAGGTGTGTTCTGTTCGGTCAAGCTATTAAAACTTTGTTCATAAATATATGTAAAAATATATAAATTGACCACATGAAAATAATAATGATATTAGATTTGTATAGAAAAATACTTCATATTATATAATTTTAATTATTTTTCTTGTCAATAATTATACAAAACATGGCCAAAGTATTGTATGGCAGACGGTTAAAAGTAAAAAACGTCATATATTTAGTGACAGGGGAAGTGTAATTCAAGTAACAAAAGGGATAAATGTTTCATGCATCTTGGTGCCTAGGCATCCAAATCAATACCTGTTGATGTGCTTTGATATTCACGACGTTTGAAGATGCCCACGTCAAACGTCGCTTGGGCATTTGCAGGAACCGGGCGTAATCCTGAGGCCTATTCTCCATGCTATGCAGCTGCAGAACCAGTTGCCTTATCGTGACGATCGCTTCGAATCAAAACACAAAGCCCGATGCTGCTTAAGGTGCAGAAAAAACCTTTAAAAATTTAGAGTGAGACGTAAAATTCGGGATCATACCTAAAAGCCGCGAGGCAGGAAGCCACGCCCCACGATGTTCTCCAGCACTAACGACTTTCCCGAATTCTTCACGTTGCAAATCATAGCATATAAGGATGCAATTCAATTATTTGACACGAACCCGTTCCTGACGTGAGTGCAGGACTAATCCCGTGTCTATCACTTTTTCTAGGAAAGCATGGTTAACAAATTTACCAAGCGAGAATGAATATTTATTTGGACATCTATTAGCTATGTACTAATCGATCAACTAATTACTGAACCGTAGCAATATCAATCTGCAGAGCAGCAAGCAGCTCACTCACTGCTGTTTAAGATGCGTATGGTTGGGACAGTGAAAAGGGTAAAAAGAGGGCCGCGTAGAACCACATACCGAGGCTACAAAGCTATGAAGAAATGTGATGAAGAGAATGATATGCAACGCACGGGGGGCACGCCGATGGCAATTCGCTTCGAAACAAAGGAAAGAGCGAGGAAAACATGAAAAACTATTAGAATCGAAAGAATCGGTAAGAGAGCGGAAAGGGTCAAAATAAGTACGGCCAGGACGGCATACCTGGACCACGAAGGCCAGAACAAATTAGGGAAAGACGACGTAATCCATCGAACCAGCAAGTAGAGCGAGGGATAGGACGGCGAGGAACCGTGGCAAAACAAAGCAAAAAAAGACGAAAAGAGGCAAGACGATTAGAGCCGAATGCGAGCGAAATAAGTAAGTATCGATAGAAGGATGACTTGGCCAGAAACGCATACCTGGACGACGAAATCAGCGGAAGATCGTCCACACCAAACCAGCAAGCCGAGCGATGACAGCGCGACGGGGAACTGATGCAAAGCAAAGGAAAAAGCAACGAAAAGAGTGACCAAGATTAGATTAGAAGCGATGGAGGCAATGCAGTGGTGGGAGAAGGATCTCTACGGAGGCGAACTAGTTAACCTCGTTCGCAGGCGGACTTGGCGGCGGGACCGCCAGAGCATGCGGAGGGCAGGCGACAGGGCGACGAAACCGGGAGAGCACTTCTCTGCTGAAGATAGGGGTTGAAGACGAAGGGCCGGGGAATGGAGATGAAGCGAACCGGTCGGCCTGTGAATCGAGGCATCCAGGCGCAGCCAAAGGCACCAATCGTCGGACGACGCGGATGGAGGCACTCATACAAGCTCCTTGCTGCGAGCGTGCCTCAAGCAGCAGCAGCGGGACTCGATACACTGGAAGGAAGCAGGCCGTCTCTCCGAGAGCAGTGCCAAACCACATATGCCTGGCAGCATTAAATGGCCTCAAGTCTCTCTGAGACCAGAGCGAAAGAAAAGGGCGCCTGGCAGCACTAAATGGGTACAACGAGTCACACTAGGTGGCAGTGTCTCTGTGAGCAGGAATAACACCTAAGCCACTTACGTACGGCAGCACTAAATGCCGTCTCGTCTGCCCGAGACCATAGCGAAAGCAAGTGAAGCAACCGGTCAACCACACAGTTTAGCACTATTTTTCTGAATGACGACACGCAACATGAACGCATCGCCCGACCGGTAAGCAGCACGCAAGCATCGAACGGCTACGACGCGAGCAAGGACTAACGCACACCACGAAGCGACCTACACGCGGCGAAAGACGACTGGGAGAAATTCTCGTGAAACGCGGGAAGGGCAGCGATTCACCGCGCTATAATAGAAGTAGATACTAGGCAATAAATGTGCGCGATGCCGTGCCGCTAATTACAGTCATTGATTATATATTATCACAAAAAGAGAATTTTTTTCTCATTAGTTTATGTTCTGGTTTGTACAAAGCAGTTGCGTGTGTTCATTGGATTAGTTAGGGTATCGTACTGTAAAAAGCAGGTAATTCGATATCAGAATGACATGGTAGAACGGAAAGCAGTAAAAGGCAATGCGAATTAGACCTTACATTTGGGTCACAAGTTGTCTCAGTGTAGATGCGTCTAGTTAGAGGTTGATTAGTTAATTCACACTATACAATACATCATTGAGCATAAAGATCAAATAGGAACTACATAGGGACCGATGTTGTGGCTGAGCATGGCTGCGATACTAGTCCTAGTACGATATGAACGTACCTGTAATTACAATTTTATTGTGATATTCGCTATTGAAGCAGGCTTGCCTTAGCGACTAACAAAGGACTATGTATAGAGAGCAAAAGCGGCTAGTAACAAACAATCTAGCTCAAATGCGAGTTACATGGTGGCGAGTATATTGCCTTAGCAAAAGCTGCATAGTACAAAGTCTGCAACCTGTTGGTAGATCTGTTGGGTGTTTCCTACAAGATACAGAATCACATAAATGTGTATGCAATCTAGCTCTAAAATGGAAATAAGCGGCTAACCTTATGCTACCATTGCTCGTATTGTGAGTGTAGAGTTTTTCCAATAGTTTCAAGGGCTTTTGTAGCCATAGAAAATGGATCTGACAAGGAAGCAATGAAAGAATTATGAGCTGATTTCAAGGCAATTGTGCCAAGTGCAATAAGAGCACTAAAATAGTATCCTATCAACAAAGATGAATCATCGTGCCTTGCTAAATCTGGTATGCTTTCACACTTAACAAATCAACAAACAAGCATCACAAATATTAATAAATCAAGTTCATATCCTCCACGACCTAGAAATATAGTACCTCATGGTGTAGCCAAGGAAACTTTAAATCATCCACAACCAAACACCAATTGTTAACTTCAACTCGCAGATCAAATATATGAGATGCACAGAATCAGTTGAAAATTATAGTGCAAAATTAGTTCCCATTTGGGTAAATGGGAATAGAGAGTTCAATGGTAGCTTTTGAAATTAGTAGGTGGCAAGACAGTTTCTTTGTTGCAATCATCTTTGATCAACAATATACCCATGTTTGGCATTAAGAAATACAAAAGTGAGAAACAATTTTTTTGGTTTTTTTTAAAATTTAACTGAAATGGAGGAAATATGTAACAAAAAACAATAGTTTACATGTGTTCTAACTTCTAGGACATGTATTGACAGGAAATACAACAATTATGGAGCTTCACCCTACAAATACAAGATAGAATCAACTGGAAAAAGATTATTTTTGCTCAACTGATTAGAAATTTCGATAAGCATATGCACTTATACATATGAGTGAACGTTTACCTATCTAGCACTCCACTCTTGCAGAAGGGGAAATTTTAATTGCACTTATTTGAGAATTTCGTTGACCACGTGTGAATTCTCCTTCTTCTTATGTCGGTTAGCAGTTTTGCTCTTCTGCTGCAATCGGTCCAGAACAGGAAATTTTTAAAAATACATGTTATCTTATCTGTCGTAAACAGAAGCTCAGTAAAGGAATGTTGGTAACTTACCTCGAGTTATGAAGACTTTACTCTAAGCACTGCCTTTGTACACGCAAGATCATGTTGTAATCCCATCAGCTTATTATTGTATACTGAAGCCTACCCTAAGACCTAGCAATATTAGTTGTAGTCTAAATTTACACAACAACGGCAATAAAAGGAACTGAACATAGAAACGAGTTGTGGAGATTTGGATATTGATCTATCTAAAATCATAAATTTGTTGGTCTGTTGACATAATGCTCACATGAGCGTTTCAAGAAGTAAAGTTCAAACTCAATAAACAACGATGTGTATCAATGGTGTAAGACCACCTCCAACACAACCTATGTGTGTACTCTTTTACCTAACAGCTAGCGGCAGCTAATCATGTAAAGGCGTCTTGCAAGGACAAACACCAATCTCTAAACTTAAATATTTTAAAGTTGAACCCCAATGCAGTGGGCACTGTCGAGTGGAATTCGCATATAGATAAGATATGAATAATGTCAAAGCAGGATCTGCAATGGGAGGAAAAAAACCATGGCTCGACAATACATAATTAAAACAAAGGTAAATCTACATATCATTGGTAACTTGGTAAGCTGTGCTGCTGTAGTTAGAACCTTCAATGTCAATAAAAACCTGAAATGACAAAAGCGATAAACCCAAGGACAAAAGGATAAGATCGTATGACATCACAAATACATTTCGAACTAACTAATTTCAGGCTTGACAGCTCGAAACCTATTTTGCAAATCTTAAAGGAAAAGAAATTGTCAATAGTCAACGATAAATTTGCTCTAATGGTAAGTTGGCAACAGATGTAGTTTATGTCAATAGTTTTAATCTTAGAATCCACATCTACCAAAAGGCTAAATAAACTATTTTTGTAGTCAGGTCATGTAGAAAACAATTGTTTTGTATGGTATGTTCCAAACTTCCAATTGCTAAATTATAGGAGACATGAAACCTTTTTAGTGTCCTTACTTCAGATACATCTTATTTTGTGCAGTTTAGGGGAAAAGAAAACAATCTAAGAAATCGTAAACGATATGTGTGCAAGAGATAGGGTAATCGACCTAAAAAAAGACAATTGGATTAGGATAATAACACATAAGCATCCAGCAAGCATTCCACAGGAATAAATCAGAGGAAGATTGGTTTAATTGTTTTAATCAATGATGCTCCACTTCTTGAAGAAAAGCAAACAGAAACAGTTGTTTATGTTTCAAAGATAATAGTACACTGAACTTTACCTTTACTTGAAGTCGCAAAAACTCCACATAATCCAGGACTCCACATTTCCTTTCAATGTTACCAGCTACAGTCCAAAGAACAAAATGAAATGGTAACATTAGTAATTCAGTTACATAATAATGAATAACTGTTTATCTGCTTGTAGATGGTGAGGTGCTAGGCGATAGTGTGAATGCTGGAGTCAAAAATTTGAAACACAAGATATACAATAACGTTAGGAAAGGGAAATTGTTTTTAAAAAGGTTAACGGTAAATAGGATACACATATGAAAGAAAGGTGTTTTATATGATACGTAGGAAATATAATTTCACAAAGCATCATTTTTGAACCAATGCATCAACAATCCCAAGTTCATAAAAAGAAAAGAACTACACTGTTAATTTAGCCACACTTTGGTGGTTCACAGTTAATCTACAATAGCTAACAAAAAGGTTCATATTTTAACATCATGTTGGCGGTGTACAGTTTGTTAATCGGTCAATGTTACCAGCTACAGTCCAAAGAACGAAATGAAATGGTAACATTAGTAATTCAGTTACATAATAATGAATAACAATTTATCTGCATTACATTAAGGATGAGCACACATAATCATATCATGGAAGAAGAAGTTTGGAATTGGACAGCTCCTACCTCTATTCTGGTGTTTGACCTTCCATTTAGCAAATAGCTAGTGTGTGTTGGGCCACTTGATTCATCACAAGTAGCACAGCTAGAACAATCTAATTAATGCATGTACACATTTCGTCAAGCACATGGCATACAAGTAGTCAAACACTTCAGTTACATAATAATGAATAATAGTTTATCTACATTACATTAAGGATGAGCACACATAATCATATCATGGAAGAAGTTTGGAATTGGACAGCTCTTACCTCTATTCTGGTGTTTGACCTTCCATTTAGCAAATAACTAGAGTGTGTTGGGCCACCTGATTCATCACAAGCAACACAGTTAGAACAATCTGATTAATGCATGTACACATTTCGTCGAGCACATGGCATACAAGTAATCAAACACTGCAGTGAGAGCCTAATGTAGCAAAAAAAGAACCAATAGTGAGCCTACACCAGTACTGTTACTCTTTTACACATTTCATCGAGCACATGGCATACAAGTAATCAAACAATGCAGTGAGAGCCTAACGCAGTAAAAAAAATCCAATAGAGAATTCACAACAAATGGAATGTATTTCTAATCTCAAAGATGCAAGGGGCAGCATCAGCAAACCTTATGAGCAAATTGGTAGTAGCGTTAGCTTCCAGCTAATCTATTCACAACCTTCATGTACGAAATGAAGAATCAAGCCTTTGCTACTCAAACAAGTATGCAAAAAAAAAAAACAAATTAATACAAAATGGAGCAACACGGACACACAAATCAGAAGCATCCGGGGGCAAGAGGGAGCGGTGGTAGAGGGGGAGGAGAAGGGGAGGAAGTTTGACCTTCCATTTAGCAAATAGCCAAGGTGTGTTGGGCCACCTGATTCATCACAAGCAGCATAGCTAGAACAATCTGATTAATGCATGTACGCATTTCGTCGAGCACATGTCATACAAGTAATCAAACACTTCAGTTACATAATAATGAATAACAGTTTATCTACATTACATTAAGGATGAGCACACATAACCATATCATGGAAGAAGAAGTTTGGAATTGGACAGCTCTTACCTCTATTCTGGTGTTTGACCTTCCATTTGGCAAATAGGCAGTGTGTGTTGGGCCACCTGATTCATCACAAGCAACACAGCTAGAATAATTTGATTAATGCATGTAAACATTTCGTCGATCACATGGCATACAAGTAAATGAAACACTGCATTGATTACAAAAGTAATATTAGTATATTACAATTCTTTGAAGAAGCAAAAAAAATTTGCATCTCATCAAAATCTGCATTTTTTCATCACCTTTATACTTGGACAATCAAATATATTCAGGCATACATGCTTCAATAGTCCAAGCTGCACTTGGCCAACAGAAACAATATTAAATTCTATCAAATGATCTTATCAAGAAGGAAAACTGAGGCAAAAGGTAAATAAAATGAACTTACCCCATTGATGAGGAAGTTTTTTTTTACCCGTCAACCAATGCATAGACAACAGACATTACCAGAATACAGGTTTGTATGGCCTGGTTCATGTACCTATTAATATGGATTGATTAAAAAGTAACATTAGTATATTACAATTCTTTGAAGAAGCCCAAAAAAAATTGCAACTCATCAAAATCAGCATTTTTCATCACCTTTATACTTGGACAATCAAATATATTCAGGCATACATGCTTCAATAGCCCGTGTTGCACTTGGTCAACAGAAACAAATTAAATTCTATAAAATGATTTGATCAAGAAAGAAAACTGAGGTAAAAGGTAACAAAGAAATGACTTACATGATTTAGCAGTATGATCCAACCCTATAGATAATAAATAATTAAATGACCGAAATTGAAATACACGCAGGCATTCTTATTTGTTCGGAATGGTACAACTACAACAATAATAACTATTTAGACCACCAATGGGAGGTAAGGCACAATATAGAATATTAATTTGTGGGAAAGGTCCCAGGCAAGAGTTATAGATATATCATAAACTAATAAAGATTAGCTGTGAACAGAGTAGGTTATGCTTAGCATAAAAGCACCATCAGCAAAATATACTAAGGTTTGATGCATAAATGCACATTATCAGTTCAGGAACTAAATCTCTTTAAAAAAATTGAGGAACTAAGAAACCATGTAAGTAAATTTATATTCTGTACTCCAAACCAAAAGGAATTACAGTTTGCACAACACGAGGAGCAAGCTGGCTGAATTAACACCTAGCATAGCACCAATTTTGAAACCTGCCTTCTATCATAACACAAATAAAGGAGGACATCATAGGAGAAGATTTTAAAATATGCTAAGGTACCATTGGAACCGAAGATATTTGCTTTGTCTTCCCCATCAACCTATCATTTTTTTGTCCTGGATTCCCTTCCGCACAAGAGATGCACAAAGAAACATCAGAATCATGTCTGTAATAAGTACGTGTTCAACCTCAGTGATTTCCAAGTATCGAAAATACTTAAGCTATTAACAATTCATTACAGAAAATCATTTTCCCAATAATGATATGGGTTTTTTTTATACATGTTGTAATTTGCAAAGGAATCTGATCACAAACACATAATATTTTACTGGTAGCATGAGATGCAGACAGAACTGATCAAGACTATTAGTATGATCAAATAAAATCATTTACAGCCCCCTAGAGGCCAACCAATGGTGCCAACCGCAGCAGCAACATCTAATCATTGATTCCCCAATGACAATGTGCTAAGCATTTAAGCCCTGATCTTTTTGTCGAAGTCGGACCTTCATGCTCTCTGTAGAATTGTTACCATGGAGCTTTTGAGACATGCACATGCATACCTAATACTAAAGGTGAACAATGGGCAGCTAACAATACAATAAAAATATCACTGTTCACATGCATAAACATATAGCTACAAAACGCATAAATTAGAATGGTGAATGGAAACATGTGTGGTGGGCAATTGAAAATCACATCACCTTGAGCTAGTTGATGGACTGGTCGAAGTGGAGGTAGGAGCCATAGAGAAGCTCCTAGACAAACTCGTTGCTCTGTTAGGGGCTGCCTGTGGCCTTAGAGATGTGGCATCACATTGGGTTTGATGACGGTGAGGATGTACTTCCCCATCCCGTTTCCCACCTCGCCGCTCGGCGCAAAACTAAAAATGCAGATACACCCATGATAAAATAATCTAGCATATGAGACCTCATCTTAAAACAACTATGTGTGAGAGAAAACGAAGGTACAGAATCAGTAGTGCACCAAGCTGTAGCTTATTATGGAACGGTAGAAATGGGGACAGATAACTCTCAACAAGCATGTAGGTAACGTGTCATCTTTTCTTTATTTTTTGTGTACATCTTAAGAATATCAACAAGTGGTAGATCAGCCTCTACCTGCAGAGCAGCTAATTCTTCATTGCGCTCGGCCTCTGTGATTTGAGCTTCATCTTCATCAACTGTGCGTTCATCATCTTCCTGCAGCAACTAACACAAACAACATGAAAAAAATACCTCGAGGTTAGAACAACAGGGACAGGATCCTCATGAAAAGAACCACAGGGACCGTCGGCCGCATTGCTGCCGGCACTACTACAGAAAAGGTCTTCACAGACGGTTCAAAAACGTCATCACAGACGGTTTTGTGAGCCGTCTGAATTTATGGGTCTGTAATGATATGAGTCATCACAGACGGTTTTTGAACCGTCTGTGAAAATGCTATCACAGACGGTTCTGAACAAGAACCGTCTGTGATAATTACTTATCACAGACGGTTCTTGTTCAGAACCGTATGTGAAAATCTATTTTCACAGACGGTTCTTGTTCAGAACCGTCTGTGATCATTACTTATCACAGACGGTTCTTGTTCAGAACCGTCTATAATAGTTTTTTCCACTGCAAAAAAAAATCGGATTTTGAGCCAAACCAATCAAATGCTAGACAGTAGTTTCCATATACAATCTCTAGCAAGACAACTAAAATCCAATTAAAATTCTGATGGCAAACACATTATAGGAAAGGAAACCAAAAGGTTTCACAACGTCCCCTCCGAATGGGAAAAAAGAATAAAGTTACAAAGTTAAACTAGCTAGAAACCATCTATGCCTCCAAGCTCCTGAAGAACTCATCGGCTTCTTGGATTGGTCTTGTGAGCTCCTCTCTGTACCTCACCAGCATATCACAAGATGTTCTTGCATATCGTCGAGTTCGACTCAAGCTCGTCGGCAAGGAGAGACAACTGAAAACCTCCAGCGGCGCTCCGACGACCTTAGGTAACACAAAATTAAGATGATTTTCTTTACAACAAACAGCCAACAAATTATGTATGTTATGGGGATGTACACGCATCTTCCTAGAGACAAGGAGCTCCTCCGCATCCCTCCTCATCGTCATCGTCATTGTGTCTCCTCATTGAACTACGACGGCAATCGAGGGTGGTCAGCTGGAGCTCGGTGGGGAGGAGAGAGGAGAGACCGATGGAAAACAAGGCTATGTCTAATATATAAGGACAGCGCAAAATATTTTGCCTCCCGCGCACGCGTTCAAAATTTTTCAAACTCCCACGCTGCGAATCATAGACGGTTTCATACAAAAACCGTTTGTGACGACATATCACAGACGGTTCGTATTAAAAACCGTTTGTGATATATATCTTATTACAAACGGTTTTTATTAAGAACTGTCTGTGACTTAGAATTTTCCTTACTTTCTAATTTACCATAGCTTGAAATCACTAACACATCGATTTTACCATGGCTTGAAGATTTTACCATGGCTTGAAATCACTAACACTCTGATTTTACCATGGCTTTGAATTTTCCTTACTCTGCAATTTTACCATGGCTTTGAATTTTCCTTATTCTGTAATTTTACCATAGCTTGAAATCACTAACACTCTGCTTTTACCATGACATGAAATCACTAACACTCTGATTTTACCATGGCTTGAAATCACTAACACTCCGATTTTACCATGGCTTGAAGAGTGTTAGTGATTTCAAGCCATGGTAAAATTAGAGAGCTTGAAGAGTGTTAGTGATTTCAAGTCATGGTAAAATTAGAGAGCCATGGTAAAATCAAAGTGTTAGTGATTTCATGTCATGGTAAAATCAGAGTGTTAGTGATTTCAAGCCATGGTAAAATTAGAGAGCTTGAAGAGTATTAGTGATTTCAAGCCATGGTAAAATCGGAGTGTTAGTGATTTCAAGCCATGGTAAAATCAGAGTGTTAGTGATTTCATGTCATGGTAAAATCAGAGTGTTAGTGATTTCAAGCCATGGTAAAATTAGAGAGCTTGAAGAGTATTAGTGATTTCAAGCCATGGTAAAATCGGAGTGTTAGTGATTTCAAGCCATGGTAAAATCAGAGTGTTAGTGATTTCATGTTATGGTAAAAGCAGAGTGTTAGTGATTTCAAGCTATGGTAAAATTGCAGAATAAGGAAAATTCAAAGCCATGGTAAAATTGCAGAGTAAGGAAAATTCAAAGCCATGGTAAAATCAGAGTGTTAGTGATTTCAAGCCATGATAAAATCAGAGTGTTAGTGATTTCATGTCATGGTAAAAGCAGAGTGTTAGTGATTTCAAGCCATGGTAAAATCGGAGCGTTAGTAATTTGAATCCATGGTAAAATCAGAGTGTAAGGAAAATTCCAAGTTACAGACGGTTTTTAATACAAACCGTCTGTGATAAGATATGTATCATAGATGGTTTTTAATACGAACCGTCTGTGATACTTCACAGACGGTTTTCAACACGAACCGCCCGTGATGAGCACGGAATTCACAGACGGTTCGTGTTGAAAACCGTCGTGAAGTATCACGATGGTTTCGAACAAGAACCGCTCGTGATATTACTAAGTATCACAGACGGTTTTCAACACGAACCGCCTGCGTGATATTACTTCACGGACGGTTTTTAGCGCAGCCCGACCTGACGCATTTGCCGCTAAACCAAAACCGTCTATGATTGTATTTAATACAGACGGTTTTGGTCAACCGTCTGTAATGAGGCGTCTAGTATTAGCCTTTTTGTAGTAGTGCGGGGCGACATCAACCCCCACACGGGGCCATCGGGGGTGTGGAGGGAGGAGGTCCCCACAATCCCACATGGAGAAGGGTGTCGGCGCGGTGGGAGAGGGTGGGGGCGCAGTGTCGCGAGGAGGGAGGGGGAAGCGGCGGTGGGGAGAGGAGGAAGATGGCGACGGGTCAAGTGAAAAGGGAAGGCGTCGGCGCGGGGGAAGAGGAAGCACGCGGTGGGAGAGGGGGAGGCTGTTTCGCTGGGAAGGGGGAGGTGACGGTGCGGTTTCGCGGGGAAGGACCGTCGGCCGCATAGTTGCCAGGGCGATGTCAACCCCCCACGCGGGGCCGAACCGGGGGGGGGGGTGGAGGGAGGAGGCCCCCACATGGAGGAGGGCGCCGGCACGGTGGGAGTAGGGGGGGCAGTGTCGCAGGGAAGGGGGAGGGGGAAGCGGCGGTGGGGAGAGGCAGCAGATGGCGACGGGTCAAGTGAAAAGGGAAGGCGCCGGCGTGGGGAAGAAGTGCGCGATGGGAGAGGAGGAGGCGACGGTGCGGTTTCACGGGGAAGAGGGAGACGACGATCTGGAGAGGGGAGCGGCGGCGCTGCGAGGAGGAGTGGTGACCCGGAAGAAGTGGAGGGAGGGGAGGGGAACGGAAGGTACCCGGAAGATTATCTTTCGCGAATCCCCCGTTGCTCCGTTCACGCCACAAACGCTGTGCACGGGACTCTATCGCTGCTCGACCTCGTCTTCTTAATTTAAAGCAAACTACAAACACTACAACAAAACTATAACGTAAAGACATTTTTATTTTAACGCTTTTATATTCGTCTCTACACCGAAAAACGTCTCGTATGTAAAGAAGATTTTAAAGACGTTTTATACTAGCGCCACAAAATCTCACCCGGTAGCCATCAATCCACTCCCCACGTCCCCGTCTCCACCTCCCCACTTCTTCGCCCTCCCTCCGCGAACTCGCCTCCACACCCGGCGCGCCTCGCCTCGCGCCCTTCCTCCACGCCCGCCGCCGCGCCGCCTCCACACCCGCCGCCGCCCCTCGCCCTTCCTCCACACCCGGCGCCATTGCCGCCTCCACGCCCGGCGGCCACCCCTCCTCCACGTCCCGGTGGCCGCCCTCCTCCTCGCCTCCCTCCTCCCCCGTGGCCACCCTCCTCTCTGCGGCTCCACACCCTCATGAGCAACCTCGCTTCTCCGCCGCCGCCACGCGCTCTCGTCTGCCCTCCTCCACGCCCAGCCCGTCCCTCCCTCCGTGGCTCAAGGTATAATTTGGATTATACGTTCTTCTGTTTCTTGAGGTAATTCCGTGGCTCAAGGTTCAATTTTTTGGGTTTAGGTATTGACATGCTACATTGCCACTTTGTCCTATACTATCAGTAAACGCAAAACTAACAAAATATATGCTCTCTTTCAACATATGTGGTTTGCCATCGACAATCACATCTCCAGATTAGCAACTATTCTCGCACGCAAAGGATGCAATTTTGCTAGTTATCATTCCACTCTACAAGCACTGATGTGGCATCTTCTTGAGCTCTAAGGATTGCCAGAGAATTGGATGCGTAAGGTCCATATGATAGGCTCAAGTCTTAGCATCTTTAACAAATTTTCGAATCTGATAGAAATGTAGAATTCGATCTATTATGGAGAAGAAATAGTTTCAATCAGGCTCTTTCTCGCTTAGAAACTATAGCACTGTTTTTATTACACTATCTCCAACGTATCATTCCAATTATTTACTTGTAATGTTGGATGGATGCATGTACTTATTTTGTTTGTTGGTTTACTAGGTACTAGAACCATTGGTGTCTTAAGTAAAGTTGACTAGGCACCGGAGAGCAGAAGCTCTCGGTCGTTATTCGAGCCTTGCTTGTAAACCAAGGTCCAAGAACTGCCGTGGACATTCAAGGGTAGCTACGATTGGGCATTCTGCTCCTATTGCCTCTGCTCAAATTTCTTTCAACACTGGTGTGCATTCTGTTCCTATTGCCTCTGCTCAAATTTCTTTCAACACCTGGTGTAATTTAAATCATATATGAAATTCTATTGTTAATATACAGGGTGCAGGTTGGAAAGTTGTTGCAAGTTTCAAGGGAAATTTTCCAACCAGGATCAAACAACTCCCTTTGGACAAACATTTTGATATGAAAAATGTCAAAAGGGTAATTTCGTTATACTTGAATGAAAATTAAACCCCCCTTACTTGAAGTCATCCAATTTATGGTTACCAACAGTCTTTCTTTTGCTTTGTTTTAGATTGTTCTATAGGCTGATGGTTATCAGCCGTACCTGATATCACCGGAGAAAGGCTTAAGGTCTCTTATAAAAGGACTTCTAGAGTTAGCAAAGGAACCATCAACATTCCTTGTGGATGAGGTAATGTAGCTGAGGACCTGTTACATTATTCTGAATTAGTGAAGTTTGTTATCGTTAAAAAAAAATAGAGAAGTTTGTCATGCAGTCATAACTAGTACTTATTCAGTATATTGTGGTACATTTTCTAGCTCTCCACTTTAATACTCTTCAAGGTCTCTTCTACATGTACCTCACAAAAAGCTGTAAGTGGCAGTCTTAGTAATCTATTGTATGAGGTGTGCAATCTGGCACTCTGGTCTTGAAAAGTTTGAATTGCATATTTGGTATCTATACATTCTACTGAGATGAAATGATACTTGTCTTATGCATAAGAATTCACATAAAATCCTGTAGCCATAAACCGTACTCTTGATATTTTTCTATGTATCTGCTCATGTGATCTTTATTCTTTTCACATGCTTTATGTCGAAATTATCATTATCAGGTTCACCATGTATTTTTTTTGATCAAGAACAGTAGGGGAGGACCATGCATTGGCCCGTACATCTGCGGCGAATGGAACTATGGGTATGTATGCTGAATCTGGCATGTTTATGCGAAACTGAAAAGAGAAACTGAATATCGTTAACTAGAATGGAGCTAATCACGCTAATATATTTCTCTATTATCATCTGTTTCTGCTGCAGAGGACTTCCCGCTTGGCTACGTGACATTCCCGGTATGTAGTTAACAAGTTAACAATTTTTCAGGTTTGTTGAACCAAACTTGTTTGATCAAGCACGGAATGCACCTTTGCTGTATAGCTTTGGATATTGTAGGGCCGATCTCTTATTATCATATATAGTATGCCTTGCTTTATATTTCCTTTTGTTGTCTACAGGATACCTTGACAGATTTCAAGAACATCCGTTCTTCCAAAGCTTTTCAACCTGTTAATGATCAACTTCAGAAGTCGCATGCAGAATTGGACCACTACCAAACATTATTAGAGAAATTACAGGTGGAATTGGACCACTACCAAACATTATTAGAGAAATTATAGGTGGTTACTGGTCAGTGGATTTGTATGTGTTGTATAGTAAAAATGTCTCACTAAAGCATTTGATCTTTTGTTGAACTTCTACTTGCCATGTTTCAGGTTGATAAGGACAACTTTGTCTGGCAATAGAGGAAATTTAATTTAAAAGTTGATCTGACTGAAATTCCCCAGAGGGTTTCTGCATACTGTGATTCCAGAATTGCTGATCTTGATTTCTTTTTAAGACATGAATAGACATAATAAACAAGTTTATCAATGTACAGTACCGCACTCATTATTTGGATGTGGATCGATCGCTTGTTCTTGAAGATGCCGCCGCTGGCGCTGCCTAGCCACTCGTCGCTTGATTCAGATGTAGGAATTTTTTTCGGTGTGTTTGCACTTTGTATGCGGATGCTAGATTCAGTTGTTAACTCGATTCACTCCGCAATGGAATGTCTATGTTTTTTTCTTCTAGTTTTTTAATATATCGACAATGTAATTCTACATTTGAAATGGCTTTACCTAAGATCTAAAACTTATGAAAATATGTGATACTGTACCATCCGAATCATTGTTGTTTAGCGATAAAATATTTCTACTGAATAAAATAAAAAATGACGTCTCTAGCTCAATCTAAATACGTCTATGAATGCGTATCTATCTTTCTTGACACGCAATAAAGCGTCACTAGGGAGAGTAGAGACGATATGGAAATGCATATATGAAAGCGTCTCTAAGCTTGTAGAGACGCAATCTAAACGACTCATATCATTGGCATGCTATAAAGCGTCACTAGGGAGAGTAGAGACGATATGGAAATGCATATATGAAAGCGTCTCCAAGCTTGTAGAGACACAATCTAAACGACTCATATCATTGTAGACGTGCTTAACAATACGTCTCTATGATCTTTGACACGGTACGTGGGGAGGCGTTCCAGAGACGTTTTACAAAAACGGCTCTACGATGCTATAGAGATGATTGAAAACGTCTTTAACCCATAAAATAGGCGTCTCTACAGGGATTTTGTGTTGTAGTGAAAGCACAAGCCATGAATGCGCCGCATCACCAAAATGGCAATTCAATGGTCGCAAATGTCCCTCAATATAATATCTGGAGGCTAGAGGCCAGATCGCATGTGCTCTTGATGGGGGGAAATGACGCTGCAGGAGAAACGAGAAAGGAAAACCGATAACTTTCATGGGCGCACACATCGCCATTGTCGATCATTTCTAACGACTCTAGCTAGGTACCACATTAGGCTATCCCACAATTGGACCCATAATTATTATATTATCAACCTGTATGATACATCTTTAGTTTAACATCTAACGGAGCCATCAAATCGTATTGTAACGTGATATGATCTCCTAGGTGAACAGGCCAACAACAAGACGCGTGTAGGGTGAGAACCAGCCTCGCTGATTGTGCGCTTGATCCAGATTCATAATTGATTTTAGGGTTTTAAACTGATTCAAGATCTGCTGCTCACAAGTGCGTTGTACGATGAGATTATGCGACAGGCATAGATGAGTTCGTACTTGTGTATCACGAACGGGGAAGATATACAAGCTAATTCCTTAGATCAACTTTCTTGAGCGTTAAGTAGTTAGATTTAAACTTGATTTTATAACTAGAAGTCTACTTTGGCTAAGGACTCTAGAACACAACTAGTTATCCTTTGTTTGTTTATCTTGAACATGTGATTGGATCGCTGTTGCCCCGGGAATCATATCGGTAATTAACGTGAACCTAGGGTGATCTATTGTTTTCATTTAACCCCATCACTTTATATTGCATATACCCATTTTCGTCGTGCATTGTTGTTACTCATTTAAACAGGAGATTATGGATGGACCTAAAACTAACAAGCTTCCTAATTTTGTGGATGATCTTGAACCTATCATTAAAAAGGCTAAGGTCCAAGCAAGACAAGCTGCTTTCACATCTTCCCTCAAGAAAGCTCAAACCGGGAAACTGGTGACAGTAGACGAGTTAGCTGCCAAGGCTGCCGAAGAAGCTGAAGCAAGAGAAGTTAGAGAACAAGCTGAAGAAGAAGCACGGGCTGCCGAGGAAGCAAGACTCGTAGTGATGGCAAACAGGAGATTCGCGAACGATAATCAGCGCCAACTTTTTATGTATTTGAAGTTGACAAAGATTTGTTCTACCAAGTGGGCATGTCCGACTACATTGGCCGCTCTCGGCCTGGGTAACGATTTCTATTCTCTTACTTAACTTATTATAATAGTGATAAATAAGTTACTTTCAATCAGATTTAAATATAATTGAATATATTATTACGAACACATCTGTTTAATTCTTGTTCATTGGCCGCATAATGATTGATCACTCGGCGATACCCTTCCATCCGACAAGCGCATACAATTTTTTCACAACCCTAGGAAATAGTTCAATTCTTGCATGAATGTATAAAAATTCCTGCATTCTAAACGGATACTAAAGACTCACAATCTACATATCACTTGATCAAAGAGTACTACTCTGAAGCAAATGTAGATAACTCTTTTTTTTCAAAAGGACGACAAAAAGTGATTTTTAAAAATAATATTATTTTTAAAAAATAAAATTAAAATAAATAGTTTTTTTTTTTTACAAAACTAGGCTGCTGTCGCCATTTTAAATAACAAAAACATTTGTCACCATTCTAAATAGCGACAGTAGCTCAGAACAGTGCAGAGAGGTCCCTGTCGCCAGTTGAAACGGTGACATGCCCCTATCGCCACTCTAACTGGCAATAGGACCCTGTCGTCATTTCAACTAGCGATAGGGACCTTTGCCTATTTTTTTACTATTTATTTCCGACCACATATTTTGTGGATAAATCACAATAATATTACAAAACATTCAGCACAATGTCATCATATCTTTTGTCGACAAATCACAATGATATTACAGAATATCCAGTGCAACATCCTCACATATTTTGTCGACAAATCACACTGATATTACAAAACATTCAGCACAACGTCATCACCAGGTTTTTCGACAAATCAAAATGAGATTACAAAGTATTGAGCACCACATATTTTAATAACATGAACCTTTCACATGGCCACGACCTTAACGTCAGCCATGTCGACTGTCTTGAGTAGGGCGGTTGGATCAGGTCCCCGAGTTGCCGTCCGAACTACCGATGTCGTCTTTATCATATGGATTTCTCATAGGGCATTTCTTGAAGGTGTGTCCAGATGCCCTGCAAATAGAGCACTTCTTCTACGACGCCTGGCTTCTGCTTCCTCCATGTTATTCCTAATACGCCATACCTATCGCCGGTCAACCTTTCCCTTCAGCCTATCAATGTCCATGTAACATTCCAACATTTCGCTTGTTTCTGAAGCTTTAAAAACAAAAGTAACCATTTGAATTTTCCTGTTTAAGTTAAAGCTTAATCTGAATTTTTAGAAATAAAAAGGATTTAATGTGAATAATCTAAACTTCAATTAAATTAAAAGTTGTTTTATTTGAGTTCTTGGTATTCCACAGAATTTTCTGGGAATTTTTGGAATCTAATTGCTATTTATCGGAGCTCGGTTTTATTTATCTCAATTTCTGAAATTAGGAAACCATTCTTTATCTGGATTTTCCTTTCGGGCTGAAACCTTCTTTTCGGCCCATTCCATTTCTTTTTCCCATACGCTTGGGCCGCTTTCCCTTTTTCTTTCCTCGGCCCATCCCAAGCCGGCCAGTTTCTTTCATGTGCGCAAGCCTAGCTGCCATCTAGCTTTCCCCTTTCCTTTCTCTGACCTGTGGGCCCGGGCTATTAGCGCCACGTGTCTTCTTCTCCAATCGTCCCTGAGTCCAACTCCTGTGTTCATTTGCAACATGCCATAGCGCCGGCCTTCTCCTGGACTCCTCCCGTCCAGCACTATTTAAAGGCGCCCCTCCGCGTCAATTTGCTCGCTCCAAGTTCCTCTCCCCAAAACCCTAAAGTTCTACCGCTGGCCAGAAGTTCCTTTGACCCTCTCGGTTTCTCTCTCTCTGCCACTTCAACAACCACCTCATCCGCCACCTCAGCTTTGCCGCTTGTGTGTCACCCATGTGGCAGCACATGTGGCACTTTCCAAACATAACCCAATGGCATGCGGGCCCCGCACGTCATCTACTCACCCTTGTGCACCCGGTTCACTATGGTCCAGAGCCTCTCCTGTGGACTTGGTCCATTGATCTTGGCCCACATGTCGTCCTCTCTGTTTTCCTCTCTCCGACTTACCAGTGGACCCCACTTGTAAGTTCCATATTTCTTTTTATTTTAGTTTCAACCGAAAGGAATATTCCAGGAATATTGCTTTCTCTCTCAATTTCTCTTCCGGCAAATCTTCCGAGAGTGCGTTCTCCTTTGTCCTAACTCTAATTGAGTCCATTCAAATTCCTAAATTCATCTAAAATCGAGCTCTTTCTTTTAGAGTTGGTTTTACTGTTTTTGGATTTTATTTGAATTTCTTTTGTCTTTATTTGTGCTTCGCCTGTTGTTTTCTCTCTCGTTAGACGATCTGTTTCACGGAGCAGGAGCAGAAGTCAACTTTGAAGATCCAAGTATGGTAACTGAGCAAAGCCAAAGCCAAGGGAAGTTGTAGTCTTTTGATCATGTTGAACCTATGATTTCAAAAATATATTGATTTATATCAATTGCATGTTATCTTTATATCAACTGTTTTGAGATTAGCTATCACCTATTGTTATTATGCCTCCATTGAATAATTGAATACCATGTATCCATTGTTACCATAGGATGGTTAATTTTAGTTGGACATAATTGTATCACCAACATAGGTATCATACAGATGCTTAGTCAAGCTTAGTTACGATGGGTTCATTATCACGTGTACAAATAATGTTGAATTTGACTTAATGAGATATGGAATCGTGGTGGTTAGCCACTGTTATTAAAATTTGTGTACCACGGTAGGGTATGTCATTAGTCTTGGTTGAACAAAATGATTTTCGCTCGGGCGAGCGGTTCTGAAGAAAGGGTGTTCATATAACATGTTGTGGGTTTGTGGTAGACTCGCCTGAGTAACTTATCAAGGACTTAATCTTGTGTGCCATTGAACTGGGTCTATTGTACAACCACATGCCTGGAATGGGACGGTCCTAACTTAGTAAGTTGTGGAGTTTTGACATTGACTACTCATGTAGTATATGGGTGGAGGTGTGTACCCTTTTTAAGGTTACATCTATGGGTGGGGTTTTACCGTCTCTAGGTCCAACGGTGTGTGTCAAACCAACAGTGAGGTTGGGGTGACAATATGCACAACATGAGAGTCAATTGTTGAGATGAAATTTCTGAAAGGTTTTGTTATAATTGCTCAATCGCATACTTTCGTATGGCGAGTCATGGCAGACATGATGAGTTAATTGTATCTTGTGGGTAAAGTATACAACCTCCGTAGAGTGTTAATTAATCTATTCGAATAGCCATATCCTCGGTTATGGACATATCTGGGGATTTCACACGAGAGGTAGAGTTTCTTCATAAAATGTTTTGGAGTGTGAATAGAAAGTTCACTTGATGAATATAATGTTCATTTGGTGAATGGGTAATTCACTTGGTAGTTTGTGTTGGGAAGTGAATGGGGAATTCACTGGTTGTTTCAAAGCAATTATTTATTTATTTATTATTCCTTTCAACTACGCAATTCAATCTATTTATTGTATTTGTCGTCAATATTGCTTTCTACAAAAGAACCATACAGCTAACATTTGTTCAAGATTTGCATGAATATTAATTGCATACTATTTTTCTACAACTTGCTGAGTACTTTATGTGCTCACGACATCAATTTCTGTTGCTTAGTTGAAGAATATCAAGCTACTCAAGAGTACTTCGAGAAGGAGTACTATGAAGACTTTGCGAATTAGAAAGTGTTCTCCACTCGATTGCCTGTGGGTATGTTGATTGGCATTTCCAAGTTTCCCGTTTCGCTGCAAGAGTTTATTTGTTTCTTTAGCTCTGCGTGGCAAGTTAAGTAAATATTGACCATATGGTCCAGTTATTATTACTATTTGTTATTTTGAGATCTTTCTAGTTAAATCGATAAATGTATGGTATTTCATCACAGTTTCCTGTGTGAGCTAGCTACTGATCTGGGACTAGTTTAGAATACACAAAGGGTTTCGGATGTGTAATCCGGGTCCCCACAGAGGTGGTATCAGAGCCATATCGTCTGTAGAACGCAACCTTAGTTAGCATGGTCTTCTTAGTCAAAAGTTTCAAAACTTATTTTCTAAATCAAATCAAATCAACTTAATTTTATTTGAGTAGTTGTTCTTTTCTCATCTATTCTATTCTTTCTCATCTCAGTCTATTCTATTCTTATCCTATTCTATGCTTTTCTAATCTTGTTCTAGAAATCTTGTTTCTTATCTTTGCTGAATTTTGTTTTATAATCTTAAATTGACTTTCTTGCCTCATAAATTTCTCTAGTCTGGAAGAAAGAAGTTGAATCACCTGCAATCGTCAGAAGTATCTTCGTCGCTTCGTTCCAATTGTTTCTGAAGTGTTTTTCGTTGTTTAGTGTAGATTAGGAGCCATCAAATTAGAGTCTTTAGTAGCATCGTTAGATCGTTGTTGTAATAGGTTTTATTTGGGTTGTGTGTAAGTGGGAGCTGTAGTTTTGCGGTCAAGCATTATATAGTAGTCACACTAAAGCTTTAATTTAAAGAGTTTAATTGTTCTTTCATAGCATTCCAACTATGTCTTCTTTATCTTTTGTCCTTGGGTATAATCTATTTTCCCTAATTAAGTTGTTCTATCTTCTCTATCTTGTTTTATCTCGTCTAAAAGTGCTATTCCCTCTCATCTATATTGCTTTTTATCTTACCTACTAAACCTGTGGAGAATCGCCGCAGATGGTTGACACACATAATACATCAAGTCGTACTCAGTTGGATGATGCCAATGGTAATGCTAGTGGACAGTCACCAGTACCTGGAGTTGCAGATCCAAACATGGGACAATTTCTAGCAGCTCAAACTCAATTCATGAATGCAATGATGCAAAACATGAACAATATGATGACTCAGCAGAATCAGACCGCCGCTACAATGGTCAGTTTGCTGAACCAGAATAATCAAGCAGTAGCTATTCCATCACTAACTCATCAACATTCCAAGTTATCACAGTATATGAGGACTCGTCCGCCTACATTTTCTTATTCATCAGAACCTTCGGAAGCAGAAGATTGGCTTCGCTCTGTTGAGTAAAAGCTCACCATTTCCCAATGCAATAATCTTGAGAAGGTTCTTTATGCTTCATATCAGTTGGAAGGTATAGCCGCAGAATGGTGGGAAAATTACACTGCAGCTCATGAGAATTCGCAAGCTATTACTTGGGAAGAATTTTCAACAGCTTTTCGTCAAGCGCATGTTCCAGTTGGTATAGTAGAAATGAAAAAGAATGAATTTCGTGATTTACAGTAAGGAAACATGTCTTTGAGTGAATATCTCAACAAGTTCACTAAACTTTCTCGCTATGCTCCAGAAGATGTTGATACAGATAATGCACGTTAGAAGTGATTCAAGCGTGGACTTAACCCTAGTCTGAAATTGCAAGTTATTGAAAATGATTATGTGGATTTTTAGCATACGGTGGATAGAGCCGTACTTATAGAAGATTCTCATCATGAGTTGGACGAATCTCGCAAAAGGAAAATGATACATCATGGAGTTCATCATAATCATCTACAGAGAACCTAAACCAATGCTCAGCAACCTGTTTGTTACAATAATTCATCTGCCGCGTTCAGGACCCCTACACCAGTATCTCCTTTAGTGAACTCAGGACTTCACAACGTCAATAACAACAACAATCATCGACCTCAGAGGACCAAAAATCCAGCTACAGGAGTTACTTGTTTCAACTGCCATGAGGCAGGTCATTATGCCAACAAGTGTCCGCAGAAGAAAGGACCAACACCAATTCCTTTCAATTTGGGAGCTACACTAGCCAGGACGTCTTTGACAGGAGCAGGAAGAGGAATGCCTCCGACTCCAAATCAAGCTACCAGGACTCTGTCGACTGCAGCAAGAGGAAGACTGAATCATGTCACTACAAAAGAAGTTCAACCAATTCAGAACGTTACTTATGGTAAGTCTTTAAGTTAGACCTATGTCAGTCATAGCTTTGTTTCACTCATAAGAGATATAATTGGAAGAGTGAGCAAGGTTTGGTTTGAACCTATTCTTTAGTCAGCCCGAATCTCGGAGACGAGATTTCTTTTAAGGGGGGTAGATTAGTAACATCCCAAAATTTGGTTTGTTTCTAAAGCTTTAAAAATAAAAGTAACCATTGGAATTTTGTTGATTAAGTTAAAGCTTAATCCGAATTTTTAGAAATAAAAAGATTTAATGTGAATAATCTAAACTTCAATTAAATTAAAAGTTGTTTTATTTGAGTTCCTGGTGTTCCAGAGAATTTTCTGGAATTTTCTGGGAATTTTTGGAATCTAATTGCTATTTATCGGAGCTCGGTTCTATTTATCTCAATTTCTGAAATTCGAAAACCATTCTTTATCTGGATTTTCCTTTCGGGTTGAAACCTTCTTTTCGGCCCATTCCATTTCTTTTTCCCAGCCGCTTGGGCCGCTTTCCTTTTTCCTTTCCTTGGCCCAACCTGAGCCGGTCGATTTCTTTCCCGTGCGCATGCCCAGCCGCCAGCTAGCTTTCCCCTCTCCTTTCTCTGACTTGTGGGCCCTGGCTGTTAGCGCCACATGTGCTTCTTCTCCAATCGTCCTTGAGTCCAACTCCTGTGTCCGTTTGCAACACGCCAGAGCGTCGGCCTCCTCCTGGACTCCTCCCCCTCTAGCACTATTTAAAGGCACCCCTCCGCGTCAATTTGCTCGCCCCGAGTCCCTCTCCCCCAAAACCCTAAAGTTCTACCATTGGCCAGAAGCTCCTTTGACCCTCTCGATTTCTCTCTCTCTGCCAGTTCAACCACAAAGTCAGTAGCCACCTCATCCTCCACCTCAGCTTTGCTGCTTGTGTGTCATCATGTGGCAGCACGTGTGGCACTTTCCAAACGTCACCCAATGGCATGTGGGCCCTGCACGTAAGCCACTCACCAGGTTCACTGTGGTCCAGAGCCTCTCTCGTGGACTTGGTCCATTGACCTTGGCTCACATGTTGTCCTCTCTGTTTTCCTCTCTCTCACTTACCAGTGGACCCCACTTGTAAGTTCCAAATTTCTTTTTATTTTAGTTTCAGCTAAAAGGAATATTCTAGGAATATTCTTTTCTCTCTCAATTTATTTTCTTGCAAATCTTCCGAGAATTCGTTCTCCTTCATCCTAACTACGATTCAGTCCATTCAAGTTCCTAAATTCATTTAAAATTGAGCTCTTTCTTTTAGAGTTGGTTTTACTATTTTTGGATTTTATTTGAATTTCTTTTGTATTTATTTGTGCTTCGCTTGTTGTTTTATCTCTCGTTAGACGATCTGTTTCATAGAGCATGAGCAGAAGTCAACTTTGAAGATTCAACTGTGGTAACTGAGCAAAGCCAAAGCCAAGGCAATTCATAGTCCTTTTATCATGTTGAACCTATGATTTCAAAAGTATATTGATTTATATCAATTGCTTGCTATCTTTATATCAACTGTTTTGGGATTAGCTATCACCTATTGTCATTATGTCTCCATTGAATAATTAAATACCATGTATCCATTGTCACCATAGGACGGTTAATTTTAGTTAGACATAATTGTATCACCAACATGGGTATCGTACAGATGCTTAGTCAAGCTTAGTTGTGATGGGTTCATTATCACATGTACAAATAATGTTGAATTTGATTTAATAAGATATGGAATCATGGTGGTTAGCCGCTGTTATTAAAATTTGTGTATCATGGCTGGGTATGCCATTGGTCTTGGTTGAACAAAATGATTTTCTCTCGGACGAGTGGTTGTGAAGAGAGGGTGTGGATATACGTTGTGGGTTTATGGTAGACTCGCCTGAGTAACTTGTTAAGGACTTAATCTTGTGCGCCACTAAATTGGGCCTATTGTACAACCACATGCCTAGAATAGGACGAAACTAACTTAGTAAGTTGTGGAGTTTTGACATTGATTACTCAGGTAGCATATGGGTGGTGTGTACCCTTTCTAAGGTCATATCTATGGGTGGGGTTTTACCATCTCTAGATCCAACGGTGTGCGTCAAACCAACGGTTAGGTTGGGGTGACAGTATGTACAATGAGCGAGTCAATTTTTGAGATGAAATTTCCTAAAGGTTTTGTTATGATTGCTCAGTCGCATACTTCCATATGGTGAGTCATGGCAGACATGATGAGTTAGTTGTAACTTATGGGTAAAGTGTACAATCTCTGCAGAGTGTTAATTAATCTATTTGAATAGCCGCGTCCTCGGTTATGGACATGTCCGGGGATTTCACACGAGAGGTAGAGTTTCTTCATAAAATGTGTCAGAGTGTGAATGGAAAGTTCACTTGATGAATATAATATTTGTTTGGTGAATGGGTAATTCTCTTGATGGTTTGTGTTGGGAAGTGAATAGGGAATTCACTAGTTGCTTCAAAGCAATTGTTTATTTATTTATTATTCTTTTCAACTATGCAATTCAATCTATTTATTGTATTTGTTGTCAATACTGCTTTCTGCAAAAGAACCATACAGCTAACCTTTGTTCAAGCCTTGCATGAATATTAATTGCATACTATTTCCCTACGACTTGCTGAGTACTTTATGTGCTCACGAGATCGATTTCTGCTACTCAGTTGAAGAATATCAAGCTTCTTAAGAGTTCTTTGAGAAGGAGTACTATGAAGACTTTGCAAATTAGGAAGCGTTCTCAACTCGATTGCCTGTAGACGTGTTGATTGGCATTTCCATGTTTCCCGTTCCGCTGTAGGAGTTTATTTGTTTCTTTAGCCATGCGTGGCAAGTTTAGTAAACATTCACCATAAGGTCTAGTTATTACTACGATTTGTTATTGTGAGATCTTTCTAGTCAAATCGATAAATGGATGGTATTTTATCACTATTTCCTGTGTGAGCTAGCTACTAATATGGGACTAGTTCAGAATATACAAAGGGTTTCAGATGTGTAAATCTGGGTCCCCATAGTCTGCGGCCCAAATAAGTTGCTCCCAGGTCGGATAGCCAGTGAAATGACCAACCACGCCATAACCATACAGCTCTGCACTCCAGGTTTTTGTCACCTCCTCCTTGTTAAAATAATCAGAGAGGTATTGGCCGAAATACGACAATGACATGTGAGCTGGGCCTATGAAGAAGAAGATGCTTGTTGCAAGTGTATATACAACTAGCGCGACGTAGCGTGCACTCGTGGGTGATCCTCTCACAGTTCGTCCCACGGTGTCCTTTATCCCTGCAAAGTATATCGAAGCGAAGCTCCCTTGTGCCCATCTTGAATGTATGGTGCATCTCGTCCTTCTTGCTCTTCTCCTCTATGTACTTGGTGATCATGGCGGAGTGCAGTACTCTGTCATTTTTCATAGCGAGTGACGTGTTGTTGCTTTTGTCAACAAAGTAATTTGTACCGCGGAGAATTGCCTCCACAATACTAACCAAAGGGAGGCACCTGGCGTCACACATGACCCAATTGTATATATCGGCTAGATTGGTTGTCATGACACCATATCGAGCACCATCCTTATCATGTAGCAGTGACCACTTCTCCTTAGGCTCGTCCTCAATCCAGTCCAAGAAGTATTTCACCAGAGCACCCATCTTCCTCACCACACTAGGACCATTTGTGGGTAGTTGTGACAATGCTTTGGGGGCCTGGTCAATGCTTGTAGCGGCCTTTTTTGCTGCCTCCCTTCTGTGCATCCATGTCTGCTCATCCAGATTCTTTTAGAGTGTGTCAAACTTTCATTGCAAGTTATGGTTGCACAACCGCTTGAACAGGTTCATCAAGTCCTTGTTGCGGAACTGCTTGTAGAAGTTTGCACCCAAGTGTCTAGTGCACCACCTGCTCTGCAGATCCATCCATGGAAGTAGTTCGTTCTATCCTTGTTGTAGCTGAGTTATTGCACTCAGTAGGCCCGCATACCGATCATGTATGACGCATACGTTAGGACGGCCATGTACAACAAAAATCCTTAAATTCCTTAGGAACCACAACTAGCTATCGGTGTTCTCGCTTTCAACGAATGCGAATGCCACAAGAAGAACTTGGTTCCTGTACGTCCCCATTGTAGTTAGTATTTGGCCCTTGTACTTTTCAATCAAGAATGTGACATCCATGCACAAGATTGGATGGTAGTGCCGGAATGCATTGATGCATAGACCAAAGGTGAAGAATGCTCGCTTCAGTACCCTCTTATTGCCCCACTTCGGATGCGTGGAATCTTGAATATCGATATAAGTGCCGGGATTCCGGTCTTGTATGACTTGGAGTTGGCCGGGGAGGTTGTGGTACGAGTCCTCGAATGTATCGAACCTTAATTTCAATGCCTTCTGTTTTGCCCTCCACGCCTTGGCATAGATGATTGTATACTAGAACCTTGCCTCAATCACCCAAATGATGGATCGTGGCTTAAAATCTAGATTATCCACGATCTCATCGTACATGATATTCGCGATGAAGCCTGATAACAGGTTCTTGTGGGGACTACACTGACTCCGCGATGACAAATGTGTGAGAGACCACTAGGGGTGCAAGTGGGGCGGGCTTGTCCGCTAAGCCGTTAGCCCGCCCCACAAAAACAACCCACATATCTATCCGCGAAAAACCACTTAGTGCTAGCAGTTTGAAGCGGGCCGGCCCACATAGCCCATCAGACACCGCGTAGCGCAATCACACTGTGCACAACCTTGCTCACGAACCGCCAGCAACCAGCAACTAGCAACCGGTTGGACCAATCGCCGGCGTCGTCACCTACGCCGACGAAGAGCTCGCTGCTGGTGATGTCCGGCTCCGGCAAGCGGCTGGACCACTCGCTGCCATCCCTGTCCCGTCGCCGACGGCAATGGCGCTTTGTCTTGGTGCTCTCCAACTCCGGCAAGTGGATGGACGGTAGGCGGAAGAAGTATGTCAAGCGGTGACCGGCCAACAACGACCGAGCTCCACCTCGCCAGCGCCAGCCGGGGACCTCGACGTCGTGCGCCAGATCATCGCCGAGATGGACGCGCAGATGACCGACACCGGGGAGGAGTTCGACAGCGAGGTCACGGAGATCCGTGTCGCCGTTGTCAACAAGCCCAACGAAGTGGAGGAGACCGCGCTGCTCATCGCCACCGAGAGGGGGTTCCTTGACATCGTCGTCGAGCTGCTTAAACACTTCGACAAGGAGAGCCTCACGAGGAAGAACTAGTTCAGATTCAATGCTCACGAGGAAGCCTTGCGGGCTTTGTGCGGGTCGGGGTGTGGTTCGCTTCGAGTGGGATGCACAAAGCGGGTTGTCCCGGTGGGACTGTGGCCTATTGCGGGCTGTGTAGGGTGGGCTGCGGGCTATCCGCAGCCCGCCCCACTTGCATCCCTAGAGACCACTATAGAGTATTTCTAGTAGGTGCCCCACTTAGGTTGAAATGTGTGCACTTTCCAATGGCATCCCTCTATGTCGCACCTCATATCGTAGCATCTTGGGTTAGACTTCACGACTGTGAATGTTACGCCGCACTAACAAGACCCAGAATTTGACCACCTCCTGCATGGGCTCCTTGCATTTATACATAGCTCCTTACCTGACCTCGCTCTGGTCGCACTCCCACGACACACAGGAGCCTTCGTTAATGACGAGGTTGTTGAACTAGTATGTGTTCCACTCGGATGGAACCACCTATTGTTCCATAGCATCCTCGTCGTCGGATCCTTCATCTTCTGACAATGCCATGTAGTCCTTGTCTTCGAGATCCATCCTTTGGACTAGGGCTTTCAGCTCCTCACCCTCGTCAGCAATCCCACTAGCTTGTCTGACTAAAGGAGCTCCTTCCACACGATCTTCATTGACAGCAATAGCAACTCCCAGACCTTCTGCCATTGTGTGTGCCAGGCTATGGCCGGAGTCCCCGATTTCTTCTTCGACATCACCACTCACTTCTTGTTCAGTCGCCGATGCAGGAGTGGGCTTGGCATATGCCTGGGCCAGAAGGACTAAATCCCACTGTTCCTCCCTCGGCCTGCATACATATGACTATCATGACCTTGTTCCCTTGAGCTACACTAACTCCCAATATGTGCCCTGTGGTGCTCGGTTGACAAGGCAACTCAATCTCAGATCATACACAGTATGGTTCAAATCGAGTGTGTGGAATAACAACCGCATCACATCGCCCCATGTATGCTGCCCTGGTCTTGTTGGGGTCACGGTCGCCGATTGAAAATAATGCAAATCAATCCCCTCGGGACCCCAAAGAATAATCCCCTAACTGTAGTAAATTTTGAAATTGGTGGCGTTCGACATATTTGACGTACTGCACCGTAAACAATATTTTCACGATTAACCACATATCTAAAACTAAACTACCCACTAGAAAGGATTACGTACAACAAACTGCACTACGTAACCGTACATCTAGAACCATGTAATCCATTCGGTTAACAAAATTTACCTGAAAGATGGACGACTGGACGGGCAGCACTTCGCTAGCTTCTCTCCTCCCCTCTACTCCCCTCTACTCCTCTCTGCTCCTCTCCCTTCCCTCTCCTCTTTCTCTTTGTTCTTAATAAAAGTGAGTTATGACATAATTTTAGGGTCTTTTATAGGGTTGATTGTGCCACCATTTGGAATGGTGATAGAGACTTGCGGGATCCATGTCACCACTTGAAATGACGATTTTTCTAAATTTTAATATTAAAAAATTTTGGAACTTGCGGGATCACTGTCGCCATTTGAATTGGCGAATTTTCTAAATTTTAATATTTCAAAATTTAGGGACTTGCGGGATCCCTGTAGCCATTTGAAACAACGATTGTCCTAAATTTTAATATTAAAAAAATTTAAACGGGGTATCCTTGTCGCCAGTTGAAATGGCGACAGAATCCTATCGCTAGTTGGAGTGGTGATAGGGTCCTACTGCTATTTCAACTAGCAACAGGGACCTCTATGCACTTTTTTGGGTTAGTGTCGCCATTTGGAATGGTGACATGAACATTTCGCCATTTCAAATGGCGACAGTAGCCTAGTTTTCTTTAAAAAAAATTGACAAAATGTAGAGAACTAGCTTCTTGCTCCTTTGGTTGGATGATGGTGATCCCCTTTATTAGTTCGTCCAGATTTTTCTAAAGCAGATCGAGACATGTGCATATATCAACGGTTACCAACCCCTGTGATCCCCTTTATTTGTTGTCCCCAAAGTTACCAACCCCTTTGATCATTGCCAATTATCATGAAAGACTAGTAGCCCTGAGCGCGCCAAATTTTTCTAAAGCAGATCGAGGCATGTGCATATATCAACGGTTACCAACCCCTATGATCCCCTTTATTTGTTGGGGGAAATTAGCTCAGTGACATTGCGTTAGAGCATAATCGGAGGAATGACACTCCGTTTGTGACGCACTGGAAAATAACATCGCGAACACTAAAAAATTAGACGAATGACATCCTCGCTAGTTACTTCCGTTTCGAGATTTTTTAAATATAGAAACTAAGCTCAAACAATTATCAAATTTTTTATGGAGTCTCCCGATACAGTTTAATGGCTTGTGTATTTTTTTTTCAAAACTTTATACATTCTGATTTTGTCTCTAAAATTTATTTAAATATACTTTTTGTATGAAATTTCTAATATAGAAAATGAGGTCTAAACATTTTGGATTTTTTTTCAGGCTCTTTACACAATGAACTTGATTGTGTAATTTTTCCATAGACATTATGAAATTGTATTACTTAATTTTGTAAAAATTCTATAAAAATACACAATCAAGTCCACTATGTAAGGAGGCTAAAAAATATCATAATGTTTGGACCTCATTTTCTATATTAGAAAATTCCTACAAATAGTATAGTTAAATGAATTTTAGAGACAAAATTAGAATGTATAAAGTTTTAAAAAAATACACAAGCAATTAAACTGTGTTAGGAGGCTCTACAAAAAAATTTGATAATTTTTTGAGCTAAGTTTTTATATTAAAAAAATTCTGGAAATAGAAGTAACTGGTGGCGATGTCATTCGTCTAATTTTTTTGGTGTTCGCGATGTTATTTTTCAGTGCGTCACGAACGGAGTGTCATTTCTCCGATTATGCTCTAACGCGATGTTACTGAGCTAATTATCCCTATTTGTTGTCCCCAAAGTTACCGACCCCTTTGATCGTTGCCAATTATCATGAAAGACTAGTAGCCCTGAGTGCGCATTGGTGCGCCAAGGCACTTTAATTTAATTGGTAAGAAGGGGCTATAGACAGGTTCAAATAGAGTGCAACATATCACTGCATTAGCTGGGTATTGACAGTGACTACAAGTAGAATGAAACAATAAATTAGTACTACATTTGTATTTAGAGCCTACCATCTGCTAAATTGATGTATTCTGAGTTCTAATCTGCAAACAACACTATGGCCTATAGGTGTTAATCTGGATGCCAAACAATATCAACACTGAGGTCTTGGTCGGAATAACACCCATAGAATGTATCAGGGATGTATAGTATAATACCAAAGCACAATTGCATAGCTACATCTATACAAAGACGACACAAAATTCCAACAAGTTTCTCGTGCACACCTGTTTTTTTTTGCACTGCCTAGTATCGTGTAACCTATTAATTTTGCATGATCTAGAAGGAGATATCATATAGTGTTGCAGATGTAGCAAAGCCATCTCTTGTTGAAAGTTTCTCCTAACCATTCTAGTGACACCATTGTTTGTCCCTATCACAGCTCCTATCACTCTATTGTCAATTTTGAGTTTTTTTTACAAATGTTTAATTACAAAAAGGTTAAAAGGGTAATAATGACATTAGTGCTATGACCGCTTACCATTTATATGAAGGATGCAAATGACATAGCATCAAAGATAATTTTGTCATGTCACCCTCTCACCACTCATGATTGCTATAAATCATTATAAAGTGTCCTTAAGTGTGTTGAGAGGCAATAATTAAAGCAAACAGTAGGTGCACTCAGAGCTAAAACCAGGGAACAACTTTGCAAAAGCTTCAAAGCATGCCACTCTAGACAATATGACAGATTGACCCCTTCACATGAGCATCTTCTTTTGCTTAAATGGGATACTGAAAAAATAGATATAGTGATTTACATGAACATATTTCGGTTTGATTTTCACTAACACAAGCTATTCCACAACTACAAATATCATGGTTTATAGAATTCAGCAGATCACTCACCATCATTTCAGTCTGCGTGAGATACACCTTGCCATTAGGATCCTGTGAAAGGTGAACTTTCCGTCCCCGCATTTCCCTAGCATCGATCCACTCTTTACTTACTTGAGGATCTGGCCACATTAATGGCATATCCTCTGGATCCAAGCGGTCACCCAATATTTTAAGCTTATAGGCATTTTGTACTAATCAATAGTTGTTTCTGTGGACCCACACTGAAAACAATAAACAAGTGAAAATTAGATGCCATAAGGTACCTTAGTTAGAGTAAAAGGAAGCCCAACACCACAATCTTCGTTATGCTGTGGACTGACATAGAGGGTGAGATAGTTTGGAAATCATAAGCGACTAGGAAATACATTGGAATGGATACTTTGTACAAAACTTTATCACATAAGAACAGGAAAGAATATGCAATGATTGCATCATAATAGATGTGAAGGGCATCCAAGTGTCTGTAGACCAAACCATGCATTCGCTTCTAGATGGTAGCCTTAGCAGCATTTTTGACTGTTGAAAATTTCCACATCATGGTTACTCAGCTCTCATAATAGAAAGCACAATTAGGAATGGGCAATCAAAATCAGGAGAAAACGATCAAATGTAAGATTCTGAAAAGATGGTGGTCCAATTTCTTATTATGCATTTTAGTGATATTGGACAAAACCTGGGTGACGAAAAGAATGCAATTACCTACCAACCCCAGCAAGTGTACAATTTTTTTCAAGTGGAACATTACGTTCGTGGCAAAGTGCATCTTTCTATTAACCTGTTATGGCATAAACATCTTTTAGTTATGGCATTACACATCACATAAGACCAAGATTAACAATCTATTAGTAGACATCTTTGATTGAACAACATCATATTTTTACAACAGGAAAGAACATCCTCTTATTCTAGATCTCAATAGTACAATGATGCCACTTGTGCTCAATAGGCAAAGAACAATATTTGTTGTCAGCATATGAAAGTTTATACAATAGCTTTGATTTCATTCAAGCAAAAAGGAAAGAAAGTTGTGTTTATACAACACAAATTGGGAAGAAATTCTAACACAAATATAAAAAATTGGGAAGAACTACCACCAGAGTTCTTCTTGGAGCCCGCCACTGGCCGTGGCACTGAGCATGTAGTGTACTGTATCTATATTTTTTTGTGCAAAATTGACGAGGATCTAATAATCTTCAATTAATTATTTATCTGTAATTCTTATTATAGATAATAATACCGTCGTATGGTTCTTGAGTATACCCCTTAATGTTCATAAAGGAGAAGCTGGAGGTCGTAAGTTCTTCTACGACCACCCCACAGTCGTAAGTCCTTCTATGACTAGCTCATGGTCGTAAGATATTCTATGACCAGCTCTCAGTTGTAAGCTTTTCTACGACTATCCCTTGATCGTAAGTTCTCCTACGATCAGTCTGTGGTCGTAAGTTCTTCTACGACCACCACCTGGTTGTAAGCTCTTCTACGACCAGTCCATAGTTGATGGGGCTTACAGACATGTGGGCCTAGTCGATCAGGGAATATTCTACACCATATCTAAAGATATGGGCAGTCAATTACGCTATTATTCTCTGGAATAATGGCACGATTTCACTGTCTGTCCTGGTGATAATTGTCTAGCGACGTGGGAATGTTACTACTCCTACAATAATCTCTAGTAACGGCTCCATCATCTGAAGCATTAAGGCTCTCTTTGAACTGGAGAAACAGTAGCCCACTTCGAGGACTGTATAAAAGGCGGGATCATAAGGAGAAGAAGAGGGGAACGCAATCATGAGCACAAGACATTACATTTGAGCCTTTCTCTTGATCTGTAACCAATATACTCAATACATCCACACAGGAGTAGGATTGTTATTCTCTCTGGAGAAGGACCGAACCTGCAAAAAAATCTCTGTGTCTTTCTCTCTGCGTGATTTGAGTCTTGGAGATTACCCGAATCAAACAATCATTACGTAAGATCGTTTCTAAAACACTGACAGTTGGCGCCGACCGTGGGGATCTTTGAGTCATCAGGTTTCCTTTGCTTTTTCCCAACTCTAATGCTTCCATGGTAGGAGAGTGGAATGAGGAGAACTGGTTCGACATGGACGATTATGCAGATATCGACATGGATGCTCTTTTCGACTACGAGCCGAGTGTTGTATCATCCGATGGTGATGTCGCCTCCGGAGATCATTCTCTAGGAGACCATACTACCGATGGAGTTGAGGAGGGATCCTTATCCCCCACAACGTTACTTCTAAACAAGGAACCAGCTTCCTCAAAGGGCAAGGGTCAATCCGACCACAATCAGGACTACACCAAGATAGGCTCAGAGAATGGCGAGGGTTCACCTTCCAAATGTTCAAGTCCGTCTAAGACAGTCCGATCTGGCACGACAAGTCCTGGAAACATCATTCCGGAGCTTCATCAGCACCTGGTGGTCATCTCTCTTAGGTTAGCCTTACAAAGGATGGGGTCGAACATACTTTTCCTACGAGTTCGACTATCCCATCGTAGGGCTCACCTACGGATGGAGATGGTTATAACCCAGAATTCCCCTTCCTAGAGGGGTTTACTCCAAGTCGCCAGACGGTGTCTTTCGACTACTCCTCAAGTGAGGAGGCCTCAAGCGCAGGTGGAGATCATCAACGGGAGGTCTTCGTCCTTCCCTCAGGTGACGATCACTCTCCTACAAACAGGATTGAGGATGCTCCCCAACGATCATATGTTGTGACCCCTCGTGGTGTGATGACGAGGACACTTCTAGTGATGAGCAGAGTCAACACTCCAATGAGCATGAAAGAGATTCTCGAAATGCTCGCACTCCATTGAGGCAAACTCGAGGCTCAAGTATGGACGTTCCTGAGACAACCCGACAGAGAAGAATCGCAGCTCAGAGAAATCTGCCTGGACGCATTCACTATCAGTCGGAGGAAGCTCGAGAACTCCAGTGCATCAATGATTTTCTCGAGAACCCATCTCAGGAACTTGCTTGAACACCCAGCTATGAGCTCTTTGCTGAAGAGATCGCACAAAGGCATAGAAGCACGATGGCCAGACTCGAGCACCCTCGCCAGCATCAACCCAGAAGTCATGGTGGTATGACTCCATCAGCTTCCAGTCGTTCGAACAACTCACCACATGGAGATCGGCACGACAACAGGTCGTGACACTCTCCTAATATTTACTCCAGTCAGAAAAGAGTTCCTCGAACGCCTGATGATCAACAAGCTCCCAAGAGAGGTGATTGCAGGCTCACCATTCCGACCCAAAGGTCTGCAAAAGCAGACGAAATACGAGGAGTATTACCCTCGTAGAGCCGAGACTTATCGTAATTCAGGTTCACCCACTACCAGGTATCGTCGTGCATGATCACCTGATGACATCAACCCTTCTTTCCTGCAAAGGAGGCGTTACAATGTGATTACCAGATGTAGGGTATTCTCACCTGACCTCCGAGCAGTTCGCTGGCTACCGCGGTTTCGGCCAACGAACATGGAGAAGTTCGATGGGTCTCAGAATCCCATTGAGTTCCTCCAAATTTACACGACCGTTGTCCGAGCAGCAAAAGGAGGAGAGTGCGTTATGACGAATTACCTTCCGACTGTGCTCGAAGGGTCCGCTCGATCGTGGTTGTTAAACCAACCACTCGAGTAGATCTACTCGTGGCAACATCTCTATGACCTTCTATGGGCTAACTTTCAGGGTACCTACAATCGCCCTAGAAAGGAGAATGACCTGTACAGGATAAAACAAAATGACCACGAGACCTTACGCCAATTCATCAAGCATTTCAGTCAGGTTGGAAATTCAATTCCTGAGGTTTCTGACACATCTGTTATCAAAGCCTTCAAGCAGGGAGTCTGCAGCAGAAGAATTACAGAAGACATCGCTTTAAATCCTTCAGCTACTATTGCTGAGCTCTTCGAGATGGCCGATCAATATGCGACTACTGCAGAAGCAGTCGAATAGAACAAAACCATTGATCGAGACGACAAGAATCTTCAAGAAGTAAGCGAAAGTAGCAAAAAGGACAAAAAGGCTAAGAAATCCAAGAATAAGGCGAAGGGCCAAAAACCTCAAGCTAACAGTTCTAAGGTGGTCTTGGCCGTAAGCGACAAGGAGCCACGGTGTTCCAAGAAGTATCTCGATCGAGGCAAAGGTAAGCACCCCGAGTGGAAGAATGACAATCCTAGGTGGTGTCCTTTCCATAAAAAGGAAGGACATGACCTTTGCAACTGCCGGGTTTTCCAACGAAAACTCGAGGACTACTACAACGGCAAATGATCACTTCCTACCCTCGAGGAGGTGGGGCAAGCCAGTGGTCGTACGCAGAAGGACGACAACGAGGAGATGCCATTCCAAGATCCCGAGCATACCATCGAGCATATCTATGGGGTATCGTCGGCATACGAGTTAAAACGACAGCTTAAGGCCGTCGAACGTGAGGTAAACTACATTGACCCTCCTCTTGTCAATAAGTTGCCAAAGTGGTCGGAAGTCACCATCTTCTTCGAGAAGAGTGACTACCCGATCCCTTCCACTCGACTAGGTCATTTTTCGATCGTGGTCAAACCCACCATCAACAACTGTCGAGTAAATCGAGTGTTGGTTGATGGTGGTAGCTCGTTAAACATTCTGTTTACAGGTACCCTGGACGATATGCAAGTACCTAGGACTAAGGTAAGACCAGTATGATACTCTTTTCATGATATTGTACCGAGGTCTTCGGCGAAACCTATTGGCCAAGTTTCTCTTCCTTAACATTTGGTTCTCCAAGTAATTTCAGGACAGAGAAGATCTCCTTTGATGTGGTCGATTTCGATACAGCATATAACGCCATACTCAGACGACCAACTTTGTCAAAATTCTTAATCGCTACTTATTATGGGTATCAATATCTTAAAATGCTAGGTCCCAAAGGAGTGATCACAATTCATTGTGATAAAAAGATGGCGCATACGTGTGACCGTCGATCTCTCGAGATGGTTGGTCAGATACCAGCTCGAGAAGAAAACAAAGGGCAGCCTTCGACCAAGTAGTCGAAGTCTAAAGCTGCACCTAAACCGAACGACCAGGTCAAGTAGGTTCCTCTGGATCCAGAGGAGCCCTCGAAGACTATTCGCATCGGGGATACCTCTGACCCCAAATAGGAAGACGCCCTCGTCGCTTTCCTCCGGGCAAACACATATGTCTTCGTGTGGCAAGCATCCGACATGCTCGGAGTCCCCAGTGAAGTGATCGAGCACAGGCTAGCTCTACGGCCTGACAAAGTACCTGTAAAACAAAAATTACGGAGATTTTCCCCTGATTGATGAGATGCTATAAGACCAGAATTAGACAAGATACTTAAAGCAGGCTTTATAAGAGAAGTCGACCACCCAGAGTGGTTGGCCAACCCTGTAATGGTTAGGAAGTCTAATGGCAAGTGGCGACTGTGTGTAGACTTCACTGATCTTAATAAAACTTGTCCAAAAGATGATTTCCCTTTACCTCGTATCGATCAGTTGGTTGATTCCACTGCTGGTTGCGAAGCATTAAGTTTTCTAGATGCATATTCTGGCTACCATCAGATTAATATGTGTCTAGAAGATGAAGAAAAGACTTTATTTATTACTCCCTTTGGAACATTTTGTTATGTCAAAATGCCATTTGGTCTAAAAAAAATATCGGCGCTTCTTTTCAACGCTTGATGCAATCGACTTTTTCACCTCAGTTAGGCTGAAATTTGGAGGCCTATGTTGACGATCTAGTCGTAAAAAGTATCAAGCGGCTTAATCATGTTTCTGACTTGCAAGAAACATTCGACAACCTCAGAAAACACCGCCTGAAACTCAATCCTAAGAAGTGTGTGTTTGGAGTCTCTTCAAGAAAATTGCTTGGATTCCTTGTCTCTGTACGAGGAATCGAAGCAAATCCCGAAAAGATAAAGGCTATCGTGCAAATGCGCCCTCCAACCATGAAGAAAGAAGTCTAGAAACTCACAGGATGCATGGCGGCTTTAAGTCGTTTCATCGCACGATTGGGAGAAAAAGGACTACCTTTCTTTAAACTTCTAAGGAAGTATGAGGGTTTTGAGTAGTCAGAAGAAGCAAACGCTGCTTTTGAGAATGTCAAGAGGTATCTTACAAGTGCTCCTGTTTTGGTTTCTCCGAAACCAGAAGAGACACTCTTAATTTATCTGGCTACCACGCTACAGGCAGTGAGCGCAGTACTGGTCGTAGAGCGTGAAAATGTCCAACGACCAGTTTACTACGTAAGTGAAGTTTTGCACGGGCCTAAGGAGCGTTACCCTCAGGTCCAAAAACTTCTATATGCCCTGCTTATGTCTTCGAGGAAACTGCGGCATTATTTTCAAGCGCACAAGATAATTGTGTCGTGTGAGTTTCCCTTAGGAGTGGTCCTCCAGAACAGGGAAGCAGCGGGATGCATGGAAAAATGGTCAGTAGAACTTGGGGAGTTCGACCACCATTTCGTGTCCTGAACAGCCATTAAATCCCAGATCTTGGCAGACTTTGTCGCCGAATGGACAAATCCTGAACCTGTTCAGGATCCCTAGTATGATACCCACGACCAGTAGACGATGTACTTTGACGGGTCGATTACTTTAAGTGGCTCGGGGGTTGGGGTGGTCTTAGAATCTCCTACCAGAGAGACCTTAAAGTATGCCATTCAATTAAACTTTCAGGCCACTAACAACGTGGCAAAATACGAAGGTTTGCTGGCTGGAATACTAGCTGTGAAAGCACTCGCGATTCGACGACTACTCGTGAGAGGAGACTCTCAACTTGTCGTGAATCAGGTCGGAAAAGAGTACCAGTGCTCTAATCCGACCATGTCTCGGTACCTATCGGAAGTTCGAAAGCCTGAAAAGAATTTTTTCGGTTTCGACGTACAATTTATCCCTCAAAAGGATAGTTTCCTCACAGATCAGCTTGCTCATATGACTTCTTCCTGATCACAAGTACCAAAAGGAGTCTTCTTGGAGCAGCTCCAAAAGCCGTCTCTGGTCGACACACCAGAGACAACTCCTATTGACACAACCTCTCTAGAATACGAGGATACCTGGATGAGTCCCATCTACGAGTATCTTCAGACGGATACCATACTCGATGATGATCTTGAGGCAGATCGCTTATCCCAAAAGGCCAAAATGTATACTTTGGTCAAAGGAATCCTCTATAAACGAGGCACTCAAGGAGTACTCATGCGATGTATATCGCAGAAAGAAGGACTAAAATTCCTTCACGATATACATAGGGGCATCTGTGGAACTCAAACTTCCTACAGAACACTGGTTGGAAAGGCCTTTTGACAAGGTTTCTACTAGCCAACAGCCCTCTACGATACCAAAGAGCTGGTTAAAAAATGTGTATAGTACCAGTTTCATAGTAGGCAAATACACCAACTGGCTCAAGCATTACAAACAATTCCTCTATCGTGACCTTTTGTGACCTGGGGTCTCGATATCCTAGGGCCGTTCCCAAAAGATCCATGCGGTTTCGAGTTCCTTTTTTTGTGGCTATTGATACGTTTACAAAGTGGATCGAAGCCAAACCTGTGACTGGGATAACAACGGAAGTAGCAAAACAGTTCATAATGAGAAGCGTGATTACTTGGTTTGGGGTCCTAAGTCGAATAATCACAGATAATGGTAAGCAATTTTTGAGCGCAAAATTCCAAGAATTTTGCGACGAGTTGGGTGCCAAACTATGTTATGCCTCTATTGCCCATCCTCAAAGCAATGGGGCAGTCGAAAGAGCAAATGACCAAATAATGCAGGGAATCAAAACTCGAGTCTTCGACCAGCTTGTCAAGTGCTCGGGGGCTTGGGTCCAAGAATTACCCTCAGTATTATAGGCAATTCGTACGACTGCTAGTCGCGCTACAGGCAAAACACCTTTTTTTCTTAGTTTTCGGTGCCGAAGCCATGCTTCCACTAGAACTAAAGATTAGGTCCACAAGGGTTGAAACTTTCAACGAGTCAATCCAGGAACAACTTTGAGCGGATGACATCAACCTGCTCGAAGAGAAGAGAAATCAAGCCTTAATCCGTTCAACAATCTACCAGCAAGCCCTGCACAAATACTATGATCGTAAGATCCAATCTCGCAGCCTTGCGGTAGGTGACTTGGTATTAAAGAAGCTTTCCCCCAAGTGAGAAGGTCTTTACATAGTGGTCGAAGTCATGCGACTAGGTTTAGTACGACTAGCGATGGAAGACAGCTGAATTCTCTCCAATTCATAGAACATCGACCAGTTACGTAAATTTTATGTGTAACCGACCAACCCTACAATAAAGTATCAAGTACTTTCTATCTTTATTGCCTTACTTTGAGTAGTGCTTTAATAATTTTTCGACCATTCTCTAGTCGTAAGTCTTACTACGGCCAGTACCCAGTCTTTCTTTACACTGGTCGAAAGGATGGCAACATCACCTAGTCAAAGCCTTTCCTTTCTGCATGTGGTCTTGCCCACTAGAAAGAACTTCCTAGTGTCGACTCGTTCCTCCCTTTTGCTGCCAACACAAAGAAATCAGGTTCCATACACATGGTTAAAATATTTTCAAGCCAACTCTTAGTACCTTATTTCTTCATTCATTTTTGAAACATATTCTAAGCAGAGTACACTTTTGCAATTTGCTCGACTACTTCTGGTAAACTCATTTCGTTTCAACTAGTTGGAGGAAGACACATCACCTCATCGAAGTCTTTCCTCTCTGCACGTGGTCCTGCCCACTAGAAGAAACTTCCTAGCGTTGTCCTATTTCTAACTCTTGCTACTAGAGCGAACCTACCGAGTGCATTGGAATAGGTCGAACGAATTTTTAAGGTACTCCAGACGTTTGTCTAACTCAAGTTGTCGTTCTTGATTTGATTAATTCGATCGGAGAATGTAACATCACCTAGTCGAAGCCTTTCCTCTCTGCACGTGGTCCTGCCCACTAGAAGGAACTTCCTAGTGTTGACTCGTTCCTACTCTTTCGACCAGTGCATGATAATCGTGATCGAAAACTATAAGTTAGCTAAACCTCTCTCTTTTTTAAGAAAACTCATTTCACACTATTTACTTAGTTTATCTAAATAAACTAAGCAAATAGTCAGGGCTAGGATAAAGTTATTAATATGACTTCAATCCTCAGTCTTAATTTCTTTTTCTATTCATTAACGTATGAGTTACTAACTACTCGACAAGATGATTTGTAGGAAGAAGAAAGGATCATATATATCAAACAACAAAAACTTGTCTTTACAGGTTTCGAGTACAAACTACTCTAACGAAGGAGACCCTATTTGCATCTCCTCTATGACTTCCTTGCTGATCAACTGTATATCCTTCATCAACTACTCCGCTTCTACTTTAGTGCAGTCGAAGTCGGCTTCGATGGGTTGTAGATTAAGACTAGGGTCATGAGCTTTAAGTTTTACCAGAACAAAACTTATTCCCTCTTCGACCACTTCTTTTATCGAATCAGCTTGGTTGGTCTTCAGAATAGTCACCAATTCTTACAAAGTCTCGACTTGTTCACCAATGGTACACATGTGGGCAATCATCGTGTCTTCACGAGGAGTGATCTCAGAACGTAGCTCACTTAGTACATTGTTCAAGAGAGAAATGTTGTCTTGAAGGTTGACCTTCATCGACTTCATCTCCTCTTGATGACGAGTCGAAGCCTCGCGGATTCGTTTTATTTCGACAGCTTGTTCTGAAAAGAATAAGACTAGTAAGATAAAATGACCCTAAAAGGAAAACAAAACTGGTCACAGGTAAAGACTTTCATACCTGCCAGTCGAGAATCCAACTTCTTGACTTCATCGTCATGAGAGGCATTACTCTTTGCATAGCGCTCCTCCCACAACTGGACCTCTCGATCTTTTTCTTTGACGATACGGGAAATCTCGTGAACAACCAAGGTCTTTTCTTTAACCTCGGTTTCGAGCTTCCCTATTTCAACGTCTTTTTCTGAAAAATAATAAGAGTTAGAAAAATAAAAGAAGGTTATAAGCGGTCTTAAGTTCAGCACTTACCGTTTATTTGTCCTTGTAACTCTTGAATTGCAGAGTTTGCCTCCTGAAGCTTATTTAGGAGGTCTTCGTTCTTCTCGCTTAGCTTTTTCATCTCGGCTTTCTTATAGTCGAGCGAACCAGCCAAGGTCTTCTCATCGCTCTTGAACCTACAGAGGAAAACAGTAGACATAAGCATAGAACAAACAGTCGTAAGTTCTCATACGACCGGTACATAGTGGTAAGTTTTTCTATGACAATACCCTGATCGTAAGTCTTTCTACGATTAGTACCTACTCGTAAGTTTTTCTACGACAATCCTCAGGTCGTAAGTTCTCTTATGACCAGTACCTAGTCGTAAGTTTTTCTACGATAATCCTCATAAACACTGTGCAAGTGGTCGAAACATAAAACGACTACGAGTAGCAGTGACTTACCATCTCTTTGCCTGCTCGCAGAGTTCCGCTTTCTCTTGTCGTAGCTGCACAAGTTGTCGGTTGTACTCTGTGATAGTGATAATTTTCTCTAGAGCTCTCTGCATAAAGAAAGACAGCGAGAAGCGAGAAAATTCACATATGTGAATGTTGGGTAACAAGCACTTACGTTAATGCTCATTCGAGCAAACATGGAGAGCACGTTTGTAGGGTTCTTTAGTTCATCAATCTCTTGAACCCGATTCCACCACACCTTTTTGAGACATTCGTCGTCAAAAATATTTCCTCTATTTGGAATATTTCTAGGGTGGGGAACTCGGTTACGGGACCTGAAAGCAGAAGTCCCCACAACGGAAGCCGGGCCAAAGAACTCAGAAAAGAAGTTAACATGATCTTCTTCTTCTGATTCGGTGATGGTAGCTCCTTCTTGGGGACCGGGAGGAACGTCTTTGACGACTTCCTTCCCAGCGCGATGGCCCGACGAACCATTGCCTTGGCCTGATGCCTCCGTAACATCATGTGCCATTTTTGCCTCGGCTTCTACGACCACTCCCGTGGTCGTAGTTGCTTCGGCAGCAACAACTTCTTCCACCACTCGGATGGTGGACGACTCTTCGACCACCGCCACTGTCATCTCTCCGGCTGCTGGAGAAATAGAAGTGGGTTCCTAAGCAGGAACATCCTTGAGGGCTGGAGGAGTTGGACTAAGATCACAAAAGGAAAACATGTCAGAGGGTAAAAAGAAAAAAAGGTAAATGATGTTCTTACACTTTTGTCTTTTTACATACCTTCGTGTGCCGGATTTGATCTTGAATTTAGAAGAAACCTTCCCTAAAGAAGATTTCTTTGACTTCTTCTCTTCGACCACGTCTGGTCGAAACTTGAGTTGAGGAATCGGATCAGCCACGACCACATCTGGTCGTGGGTCTTGAGCGAGCAGTACCGCTCCTTGAGCCTCCTGGCTCTCCGGATGGCCGAGATCTGTCTCGACCACCTCAAGGGCAGCACTGCCCTCGACCACAGGCACTGCTGGTGCAACATTTTCCTTCACAAAAAACATAAAGCTCTTCCAGTTTTTCTTTTCTTGTTACTTAACAAAGCCACGGGAGGCAGAAACTGCAAAAGTCTTATTATCGTAGTAGAAGGGTACCTTGATCTTGGGGGCATTGTGTTTGAGAGCATTGATGCTCGCTTAAATCGCCTTTGCCTCCTCTGCAGCAGCCATGTCTGCAGCAAATTTTGCAAAGGGCCCGGTCGGAGTAGCAGAGCTTGAACTTGCGCCTCCCTTGTCGGCGACTTTCACGAGTCGACGCTTCTTGGTCAGAGGAGCATCGACTTGCTCCGCCAGCGCGCCGACGACCATCAATTCAACCTCTTCATCGTCTTGACAGTCTTCCATGCCTACTTTCTGCAGAAGTCAGAAAAAGAAACATTACTGAGTAGTTGTAAGTTTTTCTATGACCAACACCAAGTCGTAAGTTTTTCTACGACGATCCTCTGGTCGTAAGTATTTCTATGACTAGTATAAAACCGTAAGTTTTTCTACAACGATGCTCTGGTCGTAAGTCTTTCCATGACCAGTACCTAGTCATAAGTTTTTCTACAACGATCCTATGGTCGTAAGTTATTCTACGACCAGTACCCAGTCGTAAGTTTTTGTACGACCATAAGATCCTAAAGATGAAATCAATTCCTGAATACCTTTAGGCGCTCCATCTTGTCCTCTGCGAACATGACCACCAGGATTTGAGGAGCCAACACATTGGGTGGCGGGATTTCTCACAAATGAGCTTGACTCGAACGTCAATTTCCGCTTGTGAGAGATCTGCAGGAGTAAGTAAACTTTCAATAGCTAAGATCAAAATCAACAGAAAGAAGGCTAAGGTTAGAAATTTACTTACCCTTCTTGTAATCTCTGGTCGGGTCTTGCAGCCCCGAATATCTCCACATGGGATGTGCCCTCTTCTTCAGAGGGCTAATACGGCGTGTGATGAAATCTTTCACCACGTGCCATCCGGTGAGACCCTCTTCCTTCAAGTCTTTGATGGCTCGAATGAAAGAGGCGATCTAGCTGAGATCCTTGGGAGTCGAATCCTAGGAAGGAATCTTCTCAGCCAGACTTACGGCGAAGGAGAGGCTGTCCTCACTGGTCGTCTCCTAGTAGAACCACATATTCTTCCATCCCGGCCACGACGACCAGGTGAACATCTGAATATACTCCTTCGACTTCCCGTCGTAGAGCTTCAGACTACAGCTACCAGCGATTCCTGCTAGCCTGGTCATCCCATAGAAGTACTAGAACAACTCCAAGTCGGCCGGAATCCCCAGGTAGACCTCGCACAAGTAAACGAACACGCCCAACATCGTAATGGAATTGGGAACGAGGTTCACCAACTCAACCCCCAAGTGTTCGAGTACTAGTGTGAGGAAAGGGTGAGCGGGCAATCGAAGGCCACACTCACAATAAGCGTAGAAGGCGGGAATTTGCCCAATCTCCCCCGACAGCCAATGCTGCCCAGCAGCCTCAATCTACTTCATGAACTGCCTCTTCGGGATCTTTTCCGCGGCAACCAGAGCCTTCATCTTGGTCTCATCCATCTCTGATTCGGCCCATTGGGAAGCGGCTCAAGCCATCTTTCTCAAATGAAGGAGATTTGGATCGGAAAAGGTCTCAAGGAGGCGCACGATTTGGTTGGCGGCAGAGAGCACGAGAGCTTGATGAATAGTGGGAGCGATTTGGAGAAAGGTAAAAAAACATAAGTCTCACCCACCGTAAGTATTTATAACCGCGTGCCTAAGTTAAAGACGTGGCGACCCAACGATTGCCACTGCTTCGGGAACTATCTAACAGACAGGTCTGTGAGAGTCAATTGAGATTCTTTAATTTGTCTGCTCGAGAAAACTAAGTCTGTCTTTACACATCAAGCGAAATTACCTTCTTGACCAAGTCTTTTTCTGGTCAAATGAAACAACAATCGGAAAGGTTTTGCTTTCGATTACAGTACTGTGACCACCTTGTGATCATAAGATCTTCTACGACCACCTTGCAAGTCGTAAGATTTTCAACAACCTTCTTGACCAAGTCAATTTCTGGTCAAATGAAATACTGGTCGAAGTGTTTTTCCTTCAACCACTTACTGGTCGTAAGGTCATCTACAGCTCCTTTTTCAAGTAATTTATTTTCACTTGAAGCTAGAGGGCTAGATGACAAGGATCTAATAATCCTTATTTAATTATTTATCTGTAATTCTTATTATAGATAATAATACCGTCATATGGTTCTTGAGTATACCCCTTAATGATCATAAGAGAGAAGCTGGAGGTCGTAAGTTCTTCTACGACCACCTCACAGTCGTAAGTCCTTATACGACTAGCTCATGGTTGTAAGATATTCTATGGCCAGCCCCCAGTCGTAAGCTTTTCTACGACTATCCCCTGATCGTAAGTTCTCCTACGATCAGTCTGTGGTCGTAAGCTCTACTACGACCACCACCTGGTCGTAAGCTCTTCTACTACCAGTCCCTAGTCCATGGGGCTTACAGACATATGTGCCTGGTCGATCAAGGAATATTCTACACCATATCTAAAGATATGGGCAGTCAATTATACTGTTATTCTCTGGAATAATGACACGATTTAACTCTCTGTACTAGTGATAACTACCTAGCGACGTGTGAACATTACTACTCCCATAATAATCTCCAGTAATGGCTCCATCATCTAAAGCATTAAGACGCCCTTTGAACTGGAGAAATGGTAGTCCACTTCGAGGACTGTATAAAAGGCAGGATCATCAGAAGAAGAAGAGGGGAACGCAATCAGGAGCACAAGACATTACATTTGAGTCTTGCTACATTCACACAGGAGTAGGGTTGTTATTCTCTCCAAAGAAGGCCTGAACCTGTATAAAAATCCATGTGTCTTTCTCTCTGCGTGATTTGAGTCTTGGAGACCCCCCGAATCAAACAATTATTACGTAAAATCGGTTCTAAAACACCGACAAAAATAATCTAAATACTTTTATACCAAGTGAAAGCCAGTAAAAATAATCGTGTATAGAGAATGATCAACTACTACCTGAACTTCAAGCACAACCAAGGATTTCTTTAAGCTCCAAAAAAAAAATATACAATGGTCCATCCTCTATATTCAGTTTGCTTGACTTCCTAGTTCCTATAACATTTAATCTAGTTTTCGCAAAATCAACCACTAAATTCTTATGATTCCCATTTGCAACACTGAGCTACCATAAACCAAACCAGCAAGGATATCGACCTCATGAATACCACGAAATTGAAAGAACGATAAATACATTCAGAAGTGGAGTTTGCTCATCCTGGCCTGATCCATGGCGAGATTGAAGTAGTTGTGATAGGGGCCCTGAATTATGCGCCTCCCTGTGACAAGGTAGTGCACCTCGGCAACCAGCTGAAAGCCTAGAACCCGAGTAAGTAAAAGCCACTACGCTCGCAGCAAGTGTGTACCTGCATTGCAGAAACCAATCAATTTACGTCTGCATCAATAGTCACAGCGTTGTGCCTAAAATGGGGAATTATTTTAGCTCTATGCTCGAGAGTTCAAAGCGCAACCTATAGTCGTTGTAGCGGCGGAAGAAGTCACTGGACCAAGCCGGTATGGTATCTGCGGCCATGACGTAGAGCGAGACCAAGCAGAACACGATGGCAAAAACCCTAAACCCTCGCTCAGCCCTCCACAACTCTGTACGCCGCATCTTCTCTAGGACGCCGCCAAGGAGCCATCTCTTGGGGCCAACCCACCAATTAGCATGTTCTGATACCTGGCGCAAAGAATTCCGGTGAGAGATGAGGAGGGAGGTCACCATGGTTCTAGATCTGAGCACAAGAAGTCGGATTGGGGGTGGCCTGAAGCTGAGTCCAAAGCCGCCACACCTTCTGCTCTTGGAGGAAGGAAGAAGAAGGGTGCGGTCGTGGGAAAGAAAAAGGAGGAGGTGCTCGTGAGGAATGAAGAAGGAGGGGCGATCGTGGGGAAGAAGGAGGTGGGGGCGGCAGTTAAAAAGGAGGAGGGGAGGCGGAAGGTGACCACATTGCGTTTGAGGCAGCAGCGGCGGGAAAGAGGGGGTGGCTCGGCGAGGAGGGGAGTCCACCGAGCCACCCCCGCCTACTGGTGGATAAAGCAGGGGCCACGGAGGGGGAGGGGGAAGTGAGGGCGGCGGAGGGGGAGGGGGAGGACAAAGCAGCGGCGGCGGCAACAGGCTCCCCTTCTATCTGCCCTAGGCGACAAGTCCACCGTCTGCCGCTAGTAGTGGAAGCAGGGCGAGGGAGAGGAAGGGGAAGTGAGGGCGGAGGAGGACGCGTTCTTAGGGAAGAGGAAGATCCGGGGGTTGGGCGGCGGTGGTGACGGAGGGGGCGATGGGGAAAAGAGCAGGCGATACGAGCGAGGAAAACAGGACAGGGAAAAAGGCGGCCGTTGGATGACAACGCTTGAAGATCGAACGGCGGAAAGGATCCCGACGCAGCATCATCGCATGGACGAAATAAAAAGGGCGGCGTGGCCCGGCTCCCCTCGCTTCCTTTCTGCCTTCATTTATATAGTAGGATTGTCTCCCGGAGTAGCAGGAAGAATATAGCGCGAGCAATACGCGCCATGATCACCAAAGCTTTAGTCACGCAGGTTTCTTTAATCCTTGCTTGTGATTTAGTCTGTGGTATTGTTCCTAACTTGTCAGCTACAAAAGATTTCCTGGACCAGCTTGCTGGCTAGCTTATGTTGGGCAAAAGCTATGGGTCCATATATGTACCAATCTACGTTTAACTTTGTATTCTGAATCTGCGTGCTAGCTGCCGCTAGTACTGTGCATCCGTGCTAGCCTCCATCGATAGGATAACCAACAAAACAACTCTGAAGAAGCCATGGATGCATCAGCAGCTCGTGAGAAGGGCAGTTCCCAGGCAACCTCGGTACCAGAAGAGAAGCTCAACATCGCTATTCTCTGCACGGTGTTCGTTTACAAGGCGATGAACGGCTTGGGGATGTTGGCTTCCATCTGGGCGACCGTCGTCCTGCTCGGTGGGTTCTCCACGCTGGTAAAGCAGACGGACTTTTGGTACGTCACCGTCATCGCCTTCGTTCAATCAATCGGGTACGTAACTATGTACATATACACTTATACATGTTCTAAAACCTTGTTATTTATTTATATTTATTTGATGCAACTATAGCTCGGACGTCCGTCGGGAATCAAACCGTCGGACACCATAGATATAGTGCAACGTTTGAAAGTAGGAAAAACATTGCATCAAGATAATTGGTTCATATAATTACATCTTGCAACATTGCATACAATTCAATTGCCAAATACACGCACACAATTTTTAGAACAAAACAACATCTAGTACAAACTACTTAGAGCTTGTTTGAGAAACTTATTCCCGGTCAGAATTCATATAGATGGTCCGAAAATTTGAACTAAAGTTCCGACTCATCCACATGGATGAATAGAGATTTTGACCCAATTAAACAAGACCGGGAATTTATAGAAGCATGTTGCTGTCGGGGCACATGCACGCCATGTCCCCCGTGCAAGACGATCGGGCTCGCTGCACCGCATCAACAAAGCGGGCCTCCTTGAGAGTGACATTGTCCCTGGCATCCGATAACCGTCGGGTGCACTCTGCCATACCAGATCGAGGAATCGAAGAGACTATTGACGTCATGGTGTGTATAATGGAGGCTGCAAAACTGAGGGTGAGGGAGGGACAAGATGCAACCCGGCAACCGTCAAAAACGGTGGGATGCAGTCCAGCCTGCAGCGTGTGCTGGTGCATACAATTACTGTTTTGTTTCCGATGGGTTCGATTCTTGGGGTTCATTTTGTTTGATTCTAGGTAGAATTCTCCATGATCCATTCTGGCAGGTCAACAATTTATTATCATGGGACAAGTCCTATTGCTATATAACTTAGATAGAGAATTATTAATTACCGCAGGCTACTTAGCCAGTTTTGTTACATAATGATAATTCGAGCACTTTATCAACACCACTGGTGGGAGCACACCCAATGTTTGAGGGGGGAGATTTGTTAGGATAATCCCATATCGATTGTAGGATGGAACATTACACGATTTACAAGAGTGAAGTTGTACCTGTTGGGGGGGGGGGGCGGGGGGGGGGGCACCGCCCCAACAACCCAACGAAGACACCGAGCAAGAGTGAAGGTGTACAGAAAGGCCACCATACACAGCCCTGGTTGAAGAGTATAACACACCTGGAGCGAGGTGGTCTAGGAAGCCTTCGCTCCAAGCCGCCTCGCACGGAGTGAAGGGGGTCCAAAGAGCCTTTGCTCCGAGTCCATCTCACATAGAGCAAAGGGAGTCAAGACTGCTTGTGGACCAGGAGTATAGGCGTGGTGGACAAGGTCTGTGAAGGTCCACCGTGCACTAAAGGCTACGCCTGAGAAGGTGCAAAGACCATGAAGCTCCTATAGTTATGGGATCTTTTTAGGGGTAAAACTATAATCTCCTATACCTAGGAATAAAAGACACTTACTCATACTAATATTGTTTCCTTATCTTCGTCGACCTTCAGGGATTTACCCCTTCGCACTGTAGGGAATTCGGCGATCCGCCTTATCTACTGTCTAGTTTGTATCTACGACAGTTGGCGCTGTCTGTGGTGAACGACAAGAAAGTCACATCTAACTGCGCCTTGCAAGAAGAAGAGCACACCCAAGGCTTTGGCAACCGAAGCAGCAGCCGCATCAGCCGGGCCAAGTGCCCCGCGGGTCAAACGCAGTAGGACGTACATCCTTTGTTTATACACCGCACTCTATCGTGGGGCATCTAGGTGTGCACCAGGGCCTGAAGCCATGCGTGTTGGCTTTTATTTACACATCGAGCGCTCGTGTGGGGCGTCAAAGTGTGCACCGAGGCGTAGAGCCATGCGCGGTGGCTTTTGTTTATACACTGCACACTTGCATCGAGCGTCAAGGTGTGCACCTAAGCGTAGAGCCATGTGTGGTGGCTTTTCTTTATACACCGCGCACTTGCTTGAGGCGTCAAAGTGTGCACCGGAGCGTATAACCATGCGCAGTGGCTTTTATTTATACATCGTGCACTCGTGTGGGGCGTCAAGGTGTACACTAGGGTGTAGAGCCATGCGCAGCGGCTTTTATTTATACACCACACACTCGCATGAGGTGTCAAGGTGTGTACCAGAGCGCGAGGCCATGTGGTTGCCTTCATATTATGATGGCCCCCCATTGTGTTCTTTTCGTTGATGCAGGCGATGTACCAAAATGTGTACAGGGGGTGTTTACATGCCTCGGCTCATTCTTGTGACTTCGAGGCTTTTTTTCGAGCGCAACTGATTTTTACAAGGATAGCTTGCTCGCGTCCTAAGGCGTAATGAAAAATAGGAAATATGTCCCAGGGCGGAGCCCCTTGCGCTTCTAGGGGTAGAATTTGCGGAGGCTTTTTGTGTTCCATGTGTGATCTATTTGGTCTCCGTCCACCATCGCCTTGTTGTACACGCTTGACCTATTGGGTCTCCGTCCACTGTCACCTTGTTGTATACGCTTGCCCTTGTCATGCGGGTTACGATGTACGTGCCCTCCCATTTGGACTCCAGTTTTCCTATCGTGGTCGCAACCTGACCTTCTTGTTGTAGTGTTATAAAAATAAAACTAGGGTTTTGCTATTCACAACGATACGTGCGGGCAGAGCAAGATCTTCGGCGACGCGACGACCTCTAGGCGACGAGCTCGGCATAGATCCGATGGAGAGGCGACATCGGCGCTTGAGGCGGCAGCGCACTCCAGGCAGATCCGGAGGGGAGGCGAGGCAGAGCACGAAGCAGAGGCGGCGCGAGGGGAGGCAGCTCAGCGTAGATTTGGAGTGGCTTCGGTAGAGTGGTGGCATACTCCAAATTCGGAGGGGAGGCGACACGAAGCACGAAGTAGAGGAGAAAGGTCGCCGCCAGGCACAACAGCGGCTCAGAGCCCGCCGACCTGCGACAGCGACGGTGGCACAACAACGACTGGCTTCGGCAGGATTAGCTCATGGAAAGAGGATTAGGGTTGGAGATAGCTCTGATACCATGTTAGAAAAATAAAACTAGGGTTTTACTATTCACAACTATGCAGCTTATTCATTAATTGAGAGAGTATATATAGACATTGTTACATGGGCCTCATGGGTTACATGGGCCACATAGGCCAAGAGAGAGAGAATGTACAACACTCTTAATAGTATGATGCGATGACTCCTTTCGCATACCTCATCATTATTACTATTGCTTGTAGTCTGTCCTCTTCGAGGAGATTGAGGTATACCTCGCGCTCCGTCGGCACTTGCTTCGCTTGGGCACATAGGGAATGTGATGTGAGTATGCCTAGGGTCATAGCTTCGCCTTCGAAGAGGAGCTTGAAAGGTGAGAACCATGTCGCCCTTGTGGGCAAAATTCGGATTGCCCACAACGTCTTGATGAGTTCCTCGAGCCAGAGGCCCTTGGGCATGCCTACCAGGCACTTCGTGAGCCCTGCCAGGAGGTTTTCATTGGCTCTTTCGATGACTCCGATGGACTCGGGGGTGACCTACTGATGCGAAGCATATTTTGGTTCCTATGCCCTCGTAGAAGTCTTTGAGCTTGGCTAAGTCGAACTGCAAGCCACTATCGGTGACGATCTCCCAAGGTAATCCGTAACGGCATACGATTGTTTTCCAAACGAACTTCTGAGCCGCCGCTGCTGTGATTTTTGCGACGGGCTCCGCTTCGGCCCATCTTGTGAAGTATTTGATGGCGACAAAGGCAAAGCGGGGGTTACTTTTAGCCGAGGGGTCTGATGATGTCAAGCCTCGATCTTGTGAAGTGCCACACGGGGGGTAGTGGTTGCAGTGGTGTTGGCGGTGCTTTGGCGTTACGTCCCATCCACTAGCATCCTTGGCATTTCTGCACAAGGTCGTGGGCATCACGCAAGGCTATGGGCTAGTAGAGGCCTTACTGGAGGGCCTTCGAAGTGAGGCTCCTTGGTGCTTGGTGGGCTCCGTAGAGTCCTTGGTGGATCTCGCAGAGGAAGTCTTGGCCTTCTTATCTAGATATGCATCAGAGGAGTGGGGTGCACACCCCTCCTCTGTAAAGGAGCCCGTCGACGATGGAGTAATTTCTTGCGCGTTGTTGGAGGTGCTTCGTTTCGACTGGTTCCTCGAGCAACTCCCTGCTGGTGAGGTAGGTGAAGATGGGTTCACACCAATAGACATCTCCTATGACGAGGACATCGCACCCAGCCCCTTGTGCTTCGAGTCCAGCCCCTTATGCCGGTGCCAAGGATGCCCTGAGTACCTCGTAGAAGACATTTGTCAAGGGTGACTATGCTGAGCTAGCCATCCTAGCTAGTTTGTCGGTCGCCTCATTCTTGCCACGTGGGATGGCTTGGATTGTGATGCCCAAGAAATGCTTCGCTATGGCCCGGACCGCAGCTAGGTATCTAGCCATCTTGGGGTCCCAGGCTAGAAATGACTTGTCGATATGGCCCGCCATGAGGCAGGAATCACTTTTGACAACAATTCTCCGAGCCGTTAATGCTTTGGCCTTGCGAAGGCCATGTAATACGGCCTCATACTCAACCGTTTTATTCGTTGTATGGAACACAAGGCAGGATGCGTGCTGTATCTGTTTCCCCTTCGGTGATACTAAAATTTTCGCCGCGCTCCCCCCATGGCATACCATGAACCGTCAGTGTATACGGTCCAGGTTGCCTCAGTTTGAGGATCGAGGACCTCTGCAAGCTGTAGAGTCCATTTGGCGACGAAGTCGGCCAGCACTTGGGGGCCAACTTCGTGACCCACTCACCAATTTGGTCTGTGGCGTCTTTGTTATGCATCAACATTCCAAGGGGGTAGGATGATGGTATAGTTATCTCGTGTGCCATGAAGTAGTGGCGTAGCTTGAGGGATGCCATCAGCAGCGCATATTCCAATTTTTCCAGCTCTGTCTACCGAGTCTTGGCCTCTTGGAGGGCCTCCGACACAAAGTAGATGGGGCGCTGCACGCCGTTGTCTTCTTGGACTTGGACTGCGCTTACCGTGGCTATCGAATCTGCTAGATACAGCAACAGCTTCGTGTCACACTTTGGGTTGACTAAGCTTGGGAACTAGGCGAGGTATTGCTTGAGTTCGTCGAAGGCCCTTTAGCAGTCTTCAGTCTACCGGAAAGGCTTCGCTCCTCGTAACGTTTTGAAGAATGGTAGCGCCCGCTCTACGGAGCAGGACAGGAAGCACCCTATTAGCTTCTGCACCTCGCGAGCATTGCGAGGGGGCTTAATCTCTTGTATTGCAGGTATCTTCTTGGGGTTCGCCTCGATTCCCCTTTCGAAGATGAGGAACCCCAACAGCTTTCCCAACTTGACGCCAAAGGCACATTTCTCAGGGTTAAGCTTCACCCCTTCCGCTCGAAGGTTAGCGAAGATCTCCTGCAGGTCTACCAGGTCGGAGCTCGCTTTTAGGCTTTTGACCACTATGTTGTTGACATATGCCTCAATGTTGCAGCCAAGTTGCGCATGATGAGTATGGTGAAAGTTGCCCCAACATTCTTGAGGCCGAAGGGCATGCGTCTGAAGGACTAGGTGCCCAATAGGGTGATGAAGGTTATTTTTTTCCCTCGTCCTCTTTTTCCATGAATATTTGGTGGTAGCCGAAGTAGGCATCCAAGAAGCTTATTAGTTCACAGCCAGAGGTTGCGTCCAAAAGTTGGTCAATGCGAGGGAGTGAGAAGTCGTATTTGGGGCATGCCTTGTTCAGGTCAGTGAAGTTGACGCACATGTGCCATTTACTGGTGGACTTCCATACCAAGACGGGGTTGGCTAGCCATTCTGGTTGCTCGACTTCGTGCATGACGTCGACTTTGAGTAGCTTCGCCACCTCGATCTTCGCGGCCTCTAGCCTGTTTAAGGGCATGCGACGCAGTTTTTGCTTTCTGAGCTTTGTCTCGCTCTTGATCACGAGACGGTGCTCAATGGTTTCCTAAGCCACCCTGGGGATGTCCTTGGGCCCCTAGGCGAAGATGTCTTTGTTTTCATGAAGGGCCCAGAGCAGCTCTGCTCTGGCTTTGGGCGTGAGATATGCCCCTAGGGCCACCGCCTTCTCTAGGGATCCTTCTTCCAGAGGGGCTCTTGAGATGTTCCTTCGGCTTGGCTTTGGGTAGCCACCTTGCTGGGGATGTGTCCTCGTGCCTCTTCGCCTTTGGATCCACCATGTGGATATGATATGTCTCCATTGTAGCCTCTAGTTCCGCTTGCCTAGTGAGGTCCTAGTCCCAGCAGATCGTAATGACCCCTCGCGTTGCGGGAATCTTCATGCACAAATAATTGTGATGTGTGATGGCACCGAAGGTGTTCAACGTGGCACGACTAAGGATGACGTTGTACTGGTAAGGCATGCTAACAACATCAAACACGATGACCTCCGTTTGTGACAAAGGGCCATCACCGAAGGTTACAGCTAAGTTGGTTTGACCTAGAGCCATCACGGATCTAGCCCTGAAGCCTATCAGCGGTATGCTTGGCGGGGACAGATGGTCTTGGGGGATCATCATCTTGTCAAATGCTTCCGCGAAGAGGATGTCCGCGGAGCTACCTCTGTCCATGAGGATGCACCTGACTTCGAAGTCCGCGATGTTTGTGGAGATAAAGAGGGGGTCTTGGTGGGGGGAGTATAGCCACCTGTGTCTTCAGGACCAAAGGTGATGGGGACATCCGCGTATCTCGGGGGTGTGCTATCGGGTATGCCGACACCTGGTGGATTTGTCTGGCGTACACGCGTCGTTGCCTCTTGGACCCTAGGCCGAGCAAGGATCCCCCAGAGATCGTGTTGATGATTCTTCGTGGGTGAACTCCATCCACAGCCTCGATGCGAGGTCTTGGTGGTGCGGCTGGCACTTCATTGTTGGGCTGCTGCTCCCCCTCGCGATCGCCCCGAGGTGGCTCAAGGTTCATATAGTCCCTCATGGAAGCTATGGTGCGGCAGTCCTTAGTCAAGTACAACCCTTCGCCATGTAGTTCGCACCACAGCATGGGCACGTCAGCACCACCTCGTGCGTCCAGGTTGTGGCCGCCCCTACATCATCGGCCGTGGCCATGACCACGACCGCCGCGGCCGCCTTGCCTTCCTCCCCAGGGGCTTGGCCGCCTTCCATGTGGTATATCCATCGGATTCGCCGTCTTGGTCGACCTTGGTGCTCGTTGGTGCAGGGTATGATCGCGCCTTTCACCACCTCAGTAGTGGGTGCTAAATTGTTGGCGCCTTCTCCTGGAAGTTGACACTTTCGAAATTGACCATGACGTTGGTGCCCTTTTTAATTTCGGTTGTCACTATGTGTCGCGCAGGTATGCAAATAATTTCACACTACAATCCGCCCCTTCGGCTCGGAGCGCCCACTCGAAGACACCCAGCCGCACAATAAAGTTGGGTGTCAGCTGCGCCAATTCCACACCATACAATTGCAACACCCTCGCCACGAGGTCTACCGAAGGAATTCAATGGCCCACGTCGAAGAACGCGACGAAGACCACGACCTCATCTTCGTGTGGCTCATGCACTGTCTTCACTCTGGGGGGCCCGCACGATGGCAAGGCTAGACACCTCCCCCTCCTCGATACGTGTACAAAGGGCACGAGCTGTCACTAGGGAACGCCCAAGCTCGCTGGTGTACGTCAATTCACCGCCCGCCTCGCCAGCGGACTTGCTGCACTTCAACTTCTCGACAGAGCAACACGAAGAATAAGGGCCCAAGGGAACTAGGACTTCGCACAAAGTAGGGGCTAAGGAATCAATATATGAAGAACAACACGAGGCCAAATGAGAGCATCTAGGCCATGTTATAGGCCACAGCACTGCCCGAGCACAACCCATGATGTGGCGCAACCCACGATGTGGTGTGGGCCAAGGACACAATGACACATGCCCCACTCACGGAACATGCAGGAGGCGTTACCACTTCCACTGGTGGCATGACGCACTACAATCAAGGAAGCGCATTAAACCCCGCCATAATGCGTGATAATCAAGGAAGCACAATTACTCCCTTGCACGATACGCGCAAATCAAGCGAGCACAATAACTCCAACCGCCCACACACTGACCATGAGGTGGCCAACCACCATGACGCTTCAACAGGCTGAAGGGGATAGTGTGCCTAGACCCTTCGGGGTAACATGGCGTAGTTTCAGCCATGACGAAGCAAGACCTCGACTGTGAGGGGCTCCTGTAGTAAGGGCGGCCCACTAGCCCCTGTGGCCTAGCGAAGACACCAAGCAAGGGGTACCCCTCAACCTAGTCGAAGGGTACCATGTAAGTACAGAAAGGCTGACTCATGCAGCCTTGGTTGAAAAGTACAACACACCTTAGAGCGAGGGGATCCAGGAAGCCTTCACTCGAGGCCACCTCGCACAAGCGAATGGGGTCTAGGAGCCTTCACTCCGGGTACGCCTCACATTGAGCAAAGGGAATCAAGGTTGCTTGTGGACCAAGAGTACAAGCATGGTGGACAAGGTCCATGAAGATCCACCGTGCACCAAAGACTACGCCTAAGAAGGTGCAATGACCATGAAGCCCCTATAATCATGGGATTTTTTTAGGAGTAGAACTGTAATCTCCTATACCCCTAATGTAACATTATAAATAACCCATTTCCCCTTATGGTTAAGGAGAGGACGATTGGGAATAAAAAGACACATTTACTCATACTAATATCGTTTCCCATCTTCAAGGACCTTCGGGGATTTACCCCCTTCACACTACAGCAAACCCGAGGGTCCGCCTTCTCTATTTTTGAGTTTGTAGATACAACAGCACCCACCCGTCACACTAGTATTTTGGGGGAGATGACCCAAGATCCCTCGATTGTTGCTCTATGGTTGTGCTTGCAAGTATAACGGCTGAACAACATGGGGCTAGGATGTTGGTTTAGCAGTCCAATGACACTGCACAACAATTGGTATTAGAGCCCAGGTTCCCGGATACATCTCCAGTTCGCATGGTTGTATGAGGTGACCACACAATTGTGGGGGAGAGCACACCCAATATGTGAGGGAGGGATTTGTTAAGATAATCTCACATCGATTGTGAGAGGAAACAGAGCACAATTTACAAGGATGAGAGAGTACACACCTATCAAACTAGTCTTTTAAGGTAGATAGTCTAAGACCCCTTGATTGTTGCTCTATGTTTAAACTTACAGGATAGCAGCTCAATGACCTAGTTTGGCTGCTGGTATAGCGACAGCAAGCCCCAGGTTGGTTCAGACGTGGGTATAGTGGCCATAAGACGCTGCGCAACAACCACCAAAACTATCTTAAATTAGAGCAGTTCATCTGGACCACTTTTGCTTAGTTTAGACCTTTTCTATTTGTAATGAATTTTCTTTGCTTGGTTTGAAGCTTGCATGTTTAGTTTACAGATGATATACTTCCATAGTAACAAGTAGAAGCGGCGATCTTTTATTTGATAATAGTTTTGCAAATAACTCTATATTTACACAGGTATTATAGAAAAACACTCATACATTGTAAGAACATTTTTGGATCTGCAGCAATGCAACGCAAAGACATTTCCTAATTACGAAAAACCCTGCAACAATGCGAAGGCATCAATTCTCAATGCATTTGATAATATAGGTTGGATCAAACAACATGATGCATGTACTGATGAGCATAATGAATATTTGTTTTTGTTGATTATTATGTGCAGAACGAATACTTGAATATGATGTTATCACACCTTTAGCTAGGTTCTCTTTACATATAAGGGCATAATGTTATTATTTTTTGTTTTCATGTAAGATACCATTTCATTGAGACCCGAAGAAAGAAGAGGGCATCCCCTAGTTCTAATGCTCGATTCTCGCTCAGTCCTATTGTCGCTCCAGATCACTTAGACACACAAACAACCAAACAATCAAGTAGAACTGCACAATGCACAAATACATCATAAACAATTTGAAGAAAAATATGTATGAATATTAGCATAAACGAGCAAGAATGAAACCTCGGATGAAACCTCAGAAGGAATCCACTCGGTAGAAACCAGTAGGCCGAACAGTCTGGCCCGCTGGCTTCGGGTACGGATTGTTTGGGGTGTGTACTGCTGGAGGTTTTCTATTAAGACGCCCACCTGCAAACCCAGACATTCTGATCCTATCCCTAAGTCTCAAAGTGATCCGAACAATTCAAAAATCTCACCTGACGCACTTGCTGAGTTTCAGCACAACTCATGCATTATTAATATAACACTATAAACCAAAATCTAGCAATATGAATACAAAATGATAGATAACAGAAAATAAAGATGCACAAGAAATGTGACACAATTTTTGTTAGATTCCATTGTAGCTCGCATGACAAAACACACCAACATATGTTTTGCAGTACAAAAGAAAATTTAGCTCTATAGCTACCAAGAAAATCATGCCAATGAATAAATGATTTCATCGGAACTAAACTTTGCCATAATTTCCTCTTAACATAGACTAGCATGTAATTCCTCTTCATGACCGAACTACTAAAACATATAGAAATTGGTAAAAGAACTAGAAAATTAGATTTCAACACTATTTTGTATACCAACATATCTATTTTGCTTGTAGCAAATAATACCTAATTGATGCCTTTTATACCACAAATCCGATAGTAAAGCACCGAAGTCTAAAGCAACAAAACGATGCTTACTTGCTCAGAACCCTAGAATTTATCAATCGATGAAAATCATCACTAGCAGTACCTCGACATTTTGCCTGAATTGATCGCCCCATCGCTCTTGAGCAATTGAACCTTCACAGATCATGGCCCTGCCCTGGCGATGGTGGCATTTTCTGTTTCTAACCAAGTAGTATAGGGGAGGGTATCGAGTAGTAGTCGAGTAGCCTAAATGTCATGGGTGTCATGTGCTTATATAGGTTATTATTCGGTAGTTGTATCTGTAATTAAACACAAGATATGAAAAAGATCACTTCAGGCATGACCCTTCACTTTATTGGACCTAGATGCTTGTAAATTGTGACCACCAATCTTAAGAATAATACTTAGAGAATTTGCACAGCCATTTGCTGGTGAAGGTTACTGTGGCATCGGCGGTTTCAATGATGTTCGTAATTGCAATACCTAGCAACACATGCATCACCAGAATAAGTACATAATAACCATAACCATGCAAGTTTAATTTTTAGAGCTCATTTTTTTTATAGAGAGAGAGAGAGAGAGCACTTGTTCTTTAGAGCTTCTTTTTTATATATAGAGAGCGGTGTGGTACACTGTAGGAAGCTCACATAAATTCTCAATACAATGCATTCACAGGATTTTGGGCGGTTATGAGGATCCCACACATCAATTTTTCGTGCGTGCACCTGACGCACTCACAAAGTATAAGAAGGCTGTACCTGGGGAGCAAGGAATTGACTGGCGGAGGCGCACGAGAGAAGTACTACTGCAGCAACAACAACGGCAACTCAGGGACAAGAAAAGAGCAGCTAGCGCCAGCAAACACCACGAGGAGAAGCTGTGGGGCACGCACGAATGCCGCAGCTTCCTCGGAACGACCATCAACCTGGCCTTGTGGTCGGCGCAGATCGGCGCGGTCACCACATGCATGTACCTATCCTCCAGGCGTCTCAGCAAGCAGGAATACGTCGACCCCAAGTATGTGGGCCAAGAAGACCACCGGAACATCACACGGTCCTTGAACATCTTCTACGTGCTGGTGCTCGCCCAGGGCATCGTCTTCATCGCCTTGCTGATGCTGATGAACCCGTTTCTTAACCATATCATGACCAACGTCCGCAGGAAGTACAAATTGTTTCGGTCTTCGGGCCGAGACCTTCTTGTCCGTTACAAGACTGACAACTATATGGAGTTCATCTCGGGGAACGTGCGCACCACCATGAACATGGACTTGGTTACCTTTGCCAAGAACCTGGTGGTGTCCGATTCCATCAGCGACCAGCTACTTGGCATTTGGGCCATCGACCACATCCTCAGATCGGCGGACGAGTACAGAAGGCTGGCCCTTCTGAGGCTTCGAGCCTCCCTCGACTCCGAGGCATTAGGGAAGCTGGTCAGCATGCTGGGCTTGATCAGGACCGAGGAGGAGGAAGATATCAGAGGCCACGCTGCAAGAGTAGTGCTGAGACTCGCTCCGGACCTTCTGGTTGAGAGTTTCCCTCAAATCCTGAACTACGTATATTTGCTGCTCCACACAGCCAACAAGAAGATGAGAGGCATGGATGTGGATCTGGTCTGGTTTGGCCTGCGAATCCTGGACAAGCTTATGGACAATCCAGACAACCGCAGGAAAGCCAAGGGGGCCGATGATCTACTGGCCAGGGTCATAGACATCGCCAGCCTGTGTGATCATGGCAACACGAGTTACAGGTCATCTGTTTCTTGGATTGAAGATGAGGTTATTCCGTTGGTCCTAAAAGAAGAAGATATCCCACCTTCTTTCATGAAGATGATCGACGAAGAAACTATTATTGGGATGTCACTTAAAGTCTTGAGAAAGCTCCTTGCCGCACCTGGTAAAGCTGGGGAAGATCTCAGGCGCAAAACCTCAGAAAGTGTCCACTTCCTGCTCAACAGCGGGATGATCTTGGCACATGTTGAAGCAACAAGAGTCATAGCATGCTTAGCACTGAATGACATGGCAAGGAAAGAGATTGGGAGGTCAACTGAGATCATCAGGAAGCTTAAGGATTGTCTACTTTTGAAGGCTCCACATATAAATATCACTAAAGTGGCTGCTAAATTGTTTCTTCTAGAGTACACCGGCAGCGAGCAGCTAAGCCAAATTCAATCATTCATTGCAGAAAAACATATCCTAGAAGATCAAATTTTTTTCCCTCCAGTATCGGCCGTCATAGAGGAACTTTATCTGGAATCTCAGCTTTCGTCATCATGGGTGCAGACTGCCATACAAACACTTGATCTAGAAGATATACTTTCGGCACCACAGGTAAATCACTCTGAAGCGGCTGTTGAAGCATTAGTTCTTCTCACTACAAGTTGCCTAGACAATGCTGCGGCCGTCCTAGACGGAATTAATTTAAAAGAGTTGAGGATGGTAGTGAAGATTGTCTGTGCTGAGGACGGAGTGGACAGAAGTAGGATGGTGACCAGCTTACAAGGACGTAATCTAAATCCAGAAATATCACGGATAGTCATCAAGATTGTCTGTGCTGAGGACGGAGAGCACAGAAGAAGTATGGCAGCAAAACTCCTGCAGAATTTGCGTGCATACTCAGGAACAAAATGTTTTGATCAGCATATGCAAGTAATCGACGAAGCACTACCAAAGGTAACTTTGTTTAATTTGTGTTCCTCAGATGCACCGCTTATTCCACACATTCTGTTTGCACCGAACCAAGATATGCCTCAACTTCTATTTTTCTTGGAATAGCAACATTGCATCAAGTAAAGCAATTCGGCAACCCTACTAATTTTACAAAAATGGTTTAGGTGTTAATATCAATCGTTGATGAAGTTGCGAAGTTGGAGGATCCAGCATCTACCAGCGAAAATATGGCTGATGTAAGAATTTACCCTTTCCCTTGGAGCCTTTCTACTTCATTTATAGTTTGCTTGATTAAACTGCCCTTCATTTTTTCCCTGAAAGTTAGTTTTCATTTGTGAAAAAATTGCTTATGTTTCACATATATTTGTAGATAAATGATGAACTGAGGATTAAAGAAGGCAAATTACTTGAGAGCTTTATCAACCTCGCCATGCAGATTTGCACCTCCCAAAATGCAAGCTATTTCACCAGAACACTCGAGAGAGCCGATATTACTGTGCTCACATTCGTTGAGAATCTTAAGAAGATATTAGAAGTGTACCGGTCTCCAAGTACTGATTTTCCAGGGATAAGGACTTAAGGAGATCTACAGTTGAACTGATGACTTGGATGATCAGAATCAATAGCAACTATGTAGAAATATTCCTGCAGTGTGGACTGTACGACCAACTGAACGAAGTGGCAAATACTGCTAGAAAACTTGAGAGCTTTGAGCTGTTTTATTGTGGTGTTGGGGTTGGTCAGCACGGAACATCCATCTCTTCCCTTGCGAGGGAGTTACAGGCACAGCTTGCCCTCAGCCCCAATTTCGAAGAAAGGTACTATCTTTTCTTCCATTACATTAAAAGTCTAATTAAACTGTAAAGTTGGCCTAACAGTGTATAAGATCACACTAAGACTCCTCTAGGAGAATCCGTAATTTCGAATTTTGATGTTTGTCTAAACTCCAGCAAAATATCAAGGACTCTTATCATCAAAATCATATTACTTACTAGTTATGAAATTGTCGATTGAAATTTATGATGTTTTCATAGTGTTTTCCCATGGTTTTAATGTGATGCACCACACTTCCCAAGCTACCTGAGATGTCATCTAAAACGATTTTCTTGCTTGTTCTTTGCAGATCCCACTGCTACCGGGAACCTGCAGGCACCATAACTGTTTTAGTTGCTTAAGTCATCACCTTTGATTGTTTTTGACATGCAACACCACTGTGTTTGTGTACCAATGCAATATCTGTTCGTGTCTGAGTAGTTGTGAATCTGTAATAATTACCGTGGATACACTTTCCATTCATAGTGCGATCCATCGGTTCACCGCCCCATACTACCATACCTACAAGGTTGTGTATGTATCTTATCTGGGAGCCTGTTTGTATGCTTCTATTATGCACATGTGGTGCTTGTTTTCGTTTGTTGTGTGCTTGTATGATGTGTTTGTGCAATACTTATAAGATGTTTTGAAATAAGTTTCGAGTAAAGTATCGTGCTGAACTGATACAAATGCGTGGCTTAGATTCTTGATCAATATAAATCGCCCAAAGTTTGATTGAATTGAGGCTAGATATTTATATATATTTTGCAAAATTTATTTCGACTTTTGTGCAATGCCGGACCAAGACCAAAATAGAGTAGTGATTTTTCCCCCCCGTTTATACAGTACTATATACTAAGAAAGAGTGACTGAGACTAATTTTAGGGGAAATACTAAAAATAGGATGGGTGCGATTCGATCTAAATTCCTAGAAAATATAAGTGAACTTTAAGCTACCAGCCGAGCAGAATCTGAGCGAATTGACGATTTGAATTACCCCCCAACGCAAACAAGCCAGAACTCGATCGGAACATGCTTAACTACCCATCGCGATATTACCCAGAGCCACGACGGACGGCAAGGCAACGGCGGCGTCCCCCGGGTCTCTAACGAAGCACATCAAAAAGAAGCAAACATAAATCGAGGAGTAGAGTTCGATCGATGGGGCGCACCTGGCGCCGAAGCGAGCGATCTCTCCGAGTGCCCCAGCAGGGCGTGGGCCACGGCGCCCCATCGAGACTAGAGGCACCGCAGCCGACGGCGCTGTAACACCGGGACGGGCGCCGCCGGCGATGCGCTGAGCGGCACGGAGAGGAGAGGAAAAATTGCGCGCGGGGGCGGAGCTGCGGGGAGGGAGGGTTGCGGGCGGACTGCCATGGACGATGGACTTGTCGAGGTGGAGTGAGCTTGTTTGGATATACTGTCCGGCTTAATCTCAAAATTTGAACTAAAATTCCTTTTAATTTAAAAGAATTGGTTCTAATTTTTTCTATTCAAACAAATCCTTAAGATGCGTCGAGAGAATGAGGAAATGAAGAATGGGCCCGGTAGCATGCTATCTAGGTTTGTAGTTTTGGAACAACCCAGGCCAAGGCTAAGAACATTGAAATATTGGTTTTGCTTCGATGTACCTTCTTTAGAAAAGTTTACTTATCTTAAAGCAAGATATTTAATATTAGATTGTAAATCTGTACCAATTTATAAAAAATAAATCAAATTAAAGACTAGATATAGCTATATACTTGAGAATATTAGGTTGGTGCAGATCTTCTATTTGATTTATTTTTTTAGGGTATGCATATTTGCCCCCACCTAATATTAATTATTTTGTTTTAAGATTCGTAATTTTTTTGGTGGATGGTAAATCTGTACCAAAATATAAACAATAAATAAAATTAAAGGCTACATATAGCTATAGACTTGAGAATATTAGGTAGGTGTAGATCTTCGATTTGATTTTTTTTTTTGTTATGGATATTTGCCCCATCTAATATTAACTACTTTGCTACAAGATTTATAAATCTTTTGGTGGACCGAACTTTCCATTATCTTTTCTCAAAAAGAAAAGATCTTCACATTCTCTTTCTTTTATAAAAAGATTTTTCACCTTCTCTTGCTACATGAAAAAAAAGGACCTCTCTCATGCTCAATATCAAGGGCCAGCTTGGCCTGGTAGTGGTGTCTTGTGTTGCACAAACAATGTAACAAGTTTAGTTACAGATAATCTTTGCCAACTGAAGTAAAATACCTGGTATGGATAACCCCCTGTTCATCTAGTCTAGTAGGCTCACGAAGAACTGATGAGAGATGAAAGTTTATATACTTTGAAGCCATAAAACTAGGATTAGAGCAGATTTTTTTTCCAGACGTTTAGAGGAGAACTAATTAAAGAGAACAAAAGAAATGGATTATCGAAGAGAAGAACAAGAGGAACACCAGCTCCACTTTCTTGCTCATGGCATGCATGCATCGCACTCACAGTACAACTTACGGCACACACCATAGCCTGCATGTGACGCAATATTTATTCATGCATTTCTTAACACCGACATATGGACTATACTTGGCGAATATATGCGCGCAGAAAACCCAGCAATCTCAGTCCATGCCACCACCCCACAAGGGGCAGACGGCGGCGGGGGCCGAAGTCTTCGTCTCCAAGTTGCACTCCGCCGGCGTCTGGAGCGCCGCTGCCATCTCCACGATCCTCTCTCTGGTGCAGCCCCGCAGCGCCTCCATCCGGCCGACCCTGACGCCCTCCTCCGTGATCACGCCGTTCACCAGGATGCTCAGCGCGTCGCACCGGCACGTCTCGGGCATGGGCGGGCCGAGCTCCCGGCAGCACCGCGCCTTGGCCCTCGACAGGGCCGGATCGTGCTCCGGGGCCACTCCGCAGCGGCGCGCGATGTACTCGCGGCAGCCCCGGAGCGGGTCGTACTCGATATACATCCCCACCCGGCAGTTGTCGGTGACATCCAACGTGGCGACGGCCGCGACGACGACGGTGAACAAGAGAACGGAGAAGACGAGCTTGGATGCCATCTCTGCTCCTGCTGCTCTCTTGAATAATGAAATATCTGTAACTAGCTTGCTAGCCATATCAATATTTGTAGCTAGATAAAGGACATGAAGACATATATGTCTTAGGCTCTTAGCTGGAAATGTATCCTTTGCGCATGCACATCTACGACAACCCTAGCTAGGTTTCAAGCACCGAAATCAAATGAATCCAAAAGGTTATCCAGAAATCTATGCTGATGTGTAAGAACTTTGTTATTTCCATTGTCAAAAAAATAAATCTATGCTGATGGACTCACTTTCGCTTTTTTGCATAGTGTGGAGCCGATTGGACTTGGAGTCGTGTGAAACTGAAAATTGGACAATTTTGATAGAGTCGGGGCTTTGGGGAAAAAAAGAATTTGGAATGATCGACGCATGCAAGTCAAGGTTTGCCTGAAAAGGAGATTGAGAGAGATGTGTGGATACTTGTGGAGCTAGTTAACTTAAATATTTCACTTATCTCTTGATGGTTCATGGCTTCAGCTGGAGGTTTTTCAATGAGTGGAGGGCAACCATTCACTTTATATATGTATGTTTCCCTTGTAGGCAACCATTAATTAATTGTCTCAAGCATCGAAATAAATCCAAAATTTTTTGGAAAAAGCTTGCGCCATTTTTTGAAGGTATTAAAAAAGCTTATGCCATTGATCGTGTTATACACGTGACAGATGTGCAATTGAAACCAGGACGTATATATTCACTTTTTTTTATCTGGCATACATGGAAGAATTAAGTCTGGAATCTTGTGAAATATGCAACTTAGAGGACAAGTTACTTAGAGGACAAGTTTGATTGAGCTGGAGCTAGGTTTGTGACAAAGAATTTGGTATGATGCACGCAGGTTAGGTTTTGTTGGAAGACCCCCACAGGGTGCCATGGGAGTAAATAGATCATCTGCATTACTGATTGCTAAGGCCGAGAGCTCCAGCAGCCTGCAGTTCAGTCCATCTCAGGCTGTGCGATTAGAGATCAACGGCCTTGATCATATGCTAGCATATAGTGGTCCGATTTGGAACACGGTCGATCAGCTACAGTGGCTCAATTTTCAGCCGTGCTGACTTGATACAGTACGCAACCATCCTTGTCCTTCCGTTTTCCATCGAAAGGCTGCTAGAGCTACTGCACCCTACTGGAGCATATGCAGTAGCTCCTTAGGTGGCCACGATATGTGTCACGACTAGACGAGAAAATTGGAAATAAAATAGGACAGGTACGGCCTGAGCACAGTAGCAGAATGCAGGGGCGAGTCGAGTTGGCTGGCGGCCGATGGTCGAGCTGGCCGGACGTGGTGCAGGAGCCGAGCCGTGGGCACAGGGGCGTGAGGAGCAAAAATATCACCGTGAAACATCGTTTCAAAGAACATTATAATAAAAAATAAAGTATTTAAAAAAATACATTGAAAAAATTGTAATATCACCGTGAATAGTATGCAACACTTTTATTCTACAGATGTAACACTTTTTTCTATAGATGTAACATTTTTTCTCTACATATGCAACATCTCAAAGAACAGTATGCAACATTATTATCAATGGGATGCAACATTATTCTCAACAGGCTACAACATCAGAACATTCACATTATCAAAACATGCAACACCATAACATCATAATGGTTGCAACATCTGTGAACTGCGCGGCCAGGACGTGGCGCAGCACCGGCGAGCCAGGCCAGGTGCATGAGGGGAGCCAAGGGGGAGGCACTCACGGGCGGAGCGCAAGGCCAGAGGAGCGGGCCGAACAGGGGAGGCAAGCAGCACAGGAGAAGAGCCGCGAGAGGCGCCGGGACTGGGCCGAGCCACTAGGCTGGCGTCGGTGGCAGCGGCAGCCAAGCCAGGAAGGAGCCGATTTTGGGCAGCGTAGGGGAACTGGAGGCGGCGGCACCAGCAGCCGGGAGGAGGCGGCCGGAGGGAGCTTCACCCATGGCCCAAGCTTGGCCCAGGAGAGGCCAGGGCATGGAGGTGAGGCTGCTGTGAGTGAGTGATGTTGGGCGCGCAAGCGATAGAAGAGATCAAAGGAAGGCGAGGCGCCACTGACCGGGCGTGGAGGCGATTTTGGGGAGAGGAAAAAGCATGAGGAGGCGATTTGGGGGAGAGGAAGAAGCACGCGGAGCTGGTCTGAATGGATAAGCAACTCAGGTAGAGATGAGAAAGAAATGAAAGGCAAGACCGATGATGGATGGTAGGTGGGGAAAGCATAAATGCAAATGGTGGATTGGTAGGTATGACCGTCCGACACAACTGGACATAAGGCCTATATCAACTCCCAATAAAATAAGAAATGGCTTTGATGGGTGTTGAGAAATCAAAATAACTTGTAAGGGGTTAGGTGACAAGGGCGTTGAATATTAGGGGGTTTCGGATTTTTTATCCTTAAAAAAGTAATAATGTATGGTGTGGTTAGTTTACAAACCTCGGGAATTAGTCGAGATATGAGCAAATAAAATTCCTCTACAAGTATTTTTATATCACATACGCTATGTTTCCAACAATTTTGTCTTGTGTTTTGGCACTTATGATGATGGCTTTGGTGTCCATATTTCATTATACAGCATATAGTCTTTTCATAACATGTTCCATAATCATTTAGTCAAGTTTATATCTTGCAACTCAAAATGATATCAATAATCTGTTACATGGCTAAACATGCTATTCGTATCTAACCAACTCATGTTAGTGCTATGATAATACCAACTAATAATTAACCAAGCTAGGGTGACAAAAGATTATGGTAATACAATAGGCAAAGTTGATATAATCAAATGGGTGAATAGCTAATCCCAAAATATTTAAATAAATACTTAAAGTAAAATACAATAATTTAAATCAAGATAATTTTGGAAAACTGGGTTCAACATGGTCAAATGTACAACTTACCTTGAAACAAGTCTTAGTACTCGTCTTGAGCTTGATCAACTCCTCCTTTCTCAAAAGCTCCCGAAGTATCAACATTTACTCGCAAACGAAAGTGAAAACGAAATAAATACAAAATAGGGCAATAAATAAACTCCAAAAATTAAATAAAAATATTAGGAAGGTAGATATTAAATTTAGATGAATTTATAAACTTGAATGGGTTTAATCGGAGTTCGTATGAGTAAGAACGGGTTCTCAGAAGATTTAAATATAAGAAAACAGAAAAAAGAAATTACTATTTTGAATTTTCAGAATTTTCTTTCTAAAGGAAATCTCAAAATATTGCATCAGCATTATCTCAGCAATGCTTTCAGAATTAAAAGAAAACCCAAAAAATAGAAAACAGGGACTGACATGTGGGACCCTTGGTCTATGGACCAAGTATACGGCTCTAGCTCATGGGTCTATGGAATAGTAGACCTAACAAATGGGACCTACATGTCATAGACATGGCTCACGGTATATTGGGTTTAGCTAGGGTTAGGTTTAGGGTTTGGGTACAGGTGGTGCTGATGTGGCTGACACGCAGACATGAAGCTGAGTTGGATCTAACATGGCGTACATGTGGCGACACATGGCTGACACGCAGACATAAGGCTGAGATGGATCTGACATGGCGTACACGTGGTGACACATGGCTTCCACGTCATCTCGACGGCGGCGACAGCTCGAGAACCTAAGGTCGCCGGCGATAGCGGCTACGGTAGAGCAAACAGTGATGTGCGTTGGGTAGCTAAGGCAACGACGAGCTCAATGAGGTACCTATGGCGGCCGGAGGTGAGTTACGGCGAGGTCAAAGTGGAGGTTAGGGTTCGGGCTTATCGGCGAAGGAGATAGGGTGGCGCTCCGGCGAAAGGGGGGTAGATCTAAGATGCGGTCGTCGAGGCGATCCCGACGGTGTCGACCACGAGGCTTGAGGTGTACTCACGCTGGAGGAACTCATCGATGAAGATTGCGGCGGTGGCTTTGCTTCTTCGAGTGATTCTGGTGGCTAGGGTTAGGGCTTTTGAGTGACAGCGGTGCGGTTGGGATGCAGATGCCGAGGGCTATCCCTCCCTTTATAGCCTGGTGGTCGGGAGAGTCCTAGGCACAAACGCCAAGGAAAATGTCAAGGTGGAGGAATCCAGCTCGTAACCGAGTCAGAGACAAAGAATAGTAACTTGGCGGGACCCACATGTCAGCAAGTGTGGCTTGGGTGAAACTGTGTAGCACATGACGCACGTGCAATTGACGGGTGGGCTAAGGACGTGGGCGAGCGGGAGAGAGGAAAGATGGGTCGCGCGTGAGGATTGGGCCGGAATGAATAGGAGATGGACTAGGCTTCAGAAAGAAATGGGCCTAGGGAATAGGATTTCAGCCTAAAGGATTTCTGAGATTTTAAATAGCTTTTCTAATTTGGAAATACCAGAAAAATCCAAAAGGCAAATTAAAAATACCAAATGAACTCAAAAAAATTCCAGAAAAATCTAGAAAAAATTTCCAAGCACCAAGAACTCAAATAAAATAATTTTGAAATTAATCGATATTTAGATTAGTTACATTAAATTGTTTTGACATTTGAAAGTCTCATTTAAGCTTGATTAAATTCAAATAAAATTTGGTGAATTTTTTCGAAGGACTAAACTACTCAAAAGGTTTTGAAACTTAGAAAATTGGGATGTTACAAACCTCCTCCCTTAAAGAAATCTCGACCCTGAGATTTACTTTTTGAGTAGTTACTCCATAGAACTTTGCAAAAACGAACGATCTTACTTCTGGTCAAACGATCTGCCACACCCAAAATTTTGACTGGTTGTTCCTTGTAAGTGAGATCTTCTTTCAACTCAATTGAATCCAAGGAAGTCTGTTTTGTTGGCACACGAATATATTTTTTTTAACTGTGAGACATGAAAGATATCATGTACTCCTACTAACGACTGTGGCAATTCAAGCTAGTAAGTAACTTCTCCTCGGCGCTTCACAATCTTGACAGGACCGACAAACCTAGGGCCAAGCTTCCCTTTGGCATAAAACCTCTTGACACCTTTAAGAGGAGTAACTCGAAGATAAACAAAATCCTCTAGTTCAAAACTTAGATCATGATGATGATTACCAGCATAACTCTTTTGTCTAGACTAAGCTATCTTTAATCTTTCTCTGATCATAGACACTCGGTCTTCTGCTTCCTGAATAATCTCTGGTCTGAATACCAAACGTTCGGCTGTTTCTTTTCAATTCAGAGGGGTTCTCCATGCGTGACCATACAAAGCTTCAAATGGTGACATTTGCAGACTGGCTTGATAACTATTGTTGTACGAGAATTCTGCACAAGACAAACTCTTATCCCAAATGGTAGCATATGAGTTAGAGCGCAAGCACTCAACATGTCCTCTAATATTTGATTTACTCTTTCAGTCTGCCCATCCATCTGAGGGTGATAAGCGGTACTAAAATTTAAATGAGTCTCCAAAGGTTCATGCAAACTTTGCCAAAAACACAAGGTAAACTAGGATTCTCAATTTGACACTATCTTCTTAGATACACCATGCAAACTGACAATTCTTAACATATACAATTCTGCAAGGCAATCTCCTAAGTAAGTGGTTTTGACTGGTAAGAAATGTACAACTTTCATCAAACGGTCTACTATTATCCAAATAGAATCGTGACCCAATTGAGTCCTAGGTAAACCGGTGATAAAATCCATTTCGATCTCTTCCCATTTCCATTCTGGAATTTTCAAAAGCTGTAACAGGCCTAGTGGTCTCTGATGTTCTGCTTTTACTCTCTGATTTGCGTCACATAGGGCAACAAATTCTGTGACTTCTCGATTTAGATTTGGCCACCAAAATTTATTCTTAACATCTTGATACATCTTAGTGCTTCTAGGGTGAATAGAATACTTCGAATAATGAGCCTCATTTAAAATTAGCTATCTCATACCATCAACATCAGGCACACAGATACGTCCATTGATCCAAATCGTATCCTAATCATCCTTATCGAAATACTTTAATTTCTCTCTTTCCATCTTGAGCTTAATATCTTTAAGGAAGAAGTCCATTCTACCCCCTCAAGTATCGACATGCGGACAAGTAACCCCCTGTATTAAAAAATCGGACCTTTGACACCCCAAAGTTGCAAAACCAGACAACTTACCCCCTGAGGTGGTTTCGTATGGTGGTTTTGCACACGTGGCGTTCGTTCGGCCCGGTTTGGCCAAGTCAGCCGCTGACTTGTTAGGTGAGTTGGCCTCCCATCCGGCCTCCAAGGCATCGCCAGCTTCTTCAACTAGTACTACATCACCTTTAGCATCGCCATGATGCTCTCCGCCACCCTCATCATCTGCGTATGCCTTCTGGACTGCACACGACACCGAGCCCGGCGGACAGCCTTAGCCTCAAGCTGGACTGGATGGACGAGCGCCCGCTCCAGTATCCCACGGACGATGGCACAGCGTCGGTTGAGAAGGGGAAGCTTAGCGCTATCGCGGAGGTGACTGCGTGCTCGCGCTCAACGTCGCCTACCCACTGCCGTTGCTCCTCGGCATGTTGGACAAGTTCCCCAAGGTCGTCGATCCTACCTGGTGGTGGCCGAAGAAGAAGCCGGCTCATCAGAGCATCGTACGGGTGCTCAAGGCCAAGGACGAGCAGGAGTACATGTCAGTGGGCAAGCTGGCGTTGAAGCTCAACAGGGGCCTCACCGTGGCCGGCACGGCCGCTCCCACCATGGCGTTCATCGGCTCCAGCAAGGCGGGGACATGGGCGTTAGGCGCGGTGTTCATCGGCTTCAGCAGGCGAGGACATGAGGGTCTTCACCAGCTCTGGCGTCAGCGGTACGGCCACACTTCCTCCCCAAGAACGCGTCCTCCTCTATCCACCAACAATCCACGCACTTGCTTCCCCCACGAGACCACGACCATCTTCCCTACCAACGCGCCTCGACCTCCACCAAAGCCGCCGCCATCTTCCCCTCTCGCCCAGGAGCTCTCCCCTCCCACCATCTGCAATCTTACCTGCACCTCCTGCCAACCGCCCTACCGGAGATCCAAGGTTGTCTTCGTAATCCTCCCTAGTTCTTGCCCAGTCCAATCCCCCCTGATCCCATCTAGTTCCAGTTCTTGATTCCTCGCTTGCACGCTTTTGTGGCTACAATAGTGTGAGCAGGCTCTCCGGGGGTTCTGATTTTGGGTCGTTGGATTGATTAGTGCAGAACACGGTGATGAATCCGACTACGTTGTCGCGCACCGGCGGTAGCAGGTGCTCACTAAGGAGGAAGCCGTCAAGGAGAAGGTGAGCCCACTAGGAAAAAAAGTTCTTGTTCGATTACTTGTATTCCCTTTTAGTTGTTCTGTGGGCATGGGATGGGAGGGAGCGGAGGGAGGAGGACGACATCGGAGGGATCTCCATCGAGGGAGGGGGCCAGGTCTGGGACGAGGCGCTAGAGGGAGGCGACGAGATTGAGGTGCGCCTCGCGGCGGAAGGAGATGGCCTCCTCCAGTGCTCCAAAGACGGGCAAGACATGGGCCGAAGGCAGACAAAGTGGCGTCTGTGGCAAGGCAGTGGCAACAATGGGTGGTGGCTAGAGGGAGGAGGCGCCATGAGGAAGCTTCGGCCAAGGAGCAAAATTTTCCAAGAAGAAATGGAGAGAGAGAAGTAATGGAGGAAAAGAGAGAAAGGAAGAAGAAGCAAAAAAGAATGAGCCAGGAGCTGTGTTAGCTGAGTGAATGGATAAAGGAGAGAGAAAAGGCTCTAATTGTTGTGGGCTCACTTACAGATGGGCCCAAGTGCCAAAGAAGCCAACTCACCTAGCCTACCTAGCGAAACCGAGCCACCTAGACACCACATTAGCAATACCACACGAAACAGCCGGAGGGGTAGGTTGTCCGGTTTTACAACTTAGGGGTGTCAAAGGGCCGATTTTTTATTTCAGAGGGTTAGGTGTCCGCATGTCGATACTTGAGGGGGTAGAATGGACTTCTTCCTATCTTTAATCACATGATCATTTGATTGGGCAGCACGAATCTGTTTTTCCAAAGTAGTCTTTACTTCCAAACTAGCCCTAAATCCTTCGGCTACAACTTCTAACTTTAACTTTTGAAATTCCTTATGAAGTTCTGGGCAATTATCTTTTAATTCCAAAGCATTACAATAGATCTTATGGCTTAAAGCATCTGCAACAACATTGGCTTTACCAGGATGGTAATGGATTCCAAGATTATAATCCTTTATTAACTCCAACTATCTTCTTTGCCTCGTGTTCAGGTCATACTAAGTGAAAATGTAGTTCAAGTTCTTATGGTTCGTATAAATCTCACAGTGATTACCAATAAGATAGTGGCGCCAAATTTTTAAAGCAAGCATGACGACAGCTAATTCCAAATTATGGGTAGGGTAATTCTCCTCATGAGGTCTCAGTTGTCTCTATGCATAGGCAACAACTCTTCCTTCTTGCATCAGAACGCAACCTAAACCTTGACGCGACGCATCACAACAGATATCAAAATCCTTCTGAATATTTGGTAGAACTAGCATTGGAGCTATTGTCAAATGTTTATTCAACTCCTGAAAACTTTCCTCGCAAGTTGGAGTCCAAGCGAACTTTTTCTCTTTCTTCAGTAATTGCATAAGAGGCTTAGTAATGTCGAGAATCCTTCAATGAAATGGCGGTAATATTCTGCCATTCCCAAGAAATTATGAATTTGAGTCACTGTCTTGGGCGGCTCCCAATGTAACACTACTTTAACCTTACTAGGGCCAACTGCTACTCCTTTAGCTTTCATCACATGACCAAGGAAATCAACTTCTTGTTTTCAAAAACCACACTTGCTCTCTAAGTTTCTCCAGTATTGTTTTCAAGTGCTCGACATGTTCTTCTTCTTTCTTGGAATAGACCAAAATGTCATCAATGAACACTACTACAAACTTGTCCAAATATTCCATGAAGACCTTATTAATCATATTCATGAAATATGCAGGGGCATTAGTCAGACCAAACGACATGACTAAGAAGCAGAATGACCTATGCAATTGTGGGGCTAATATCATGATACAATTATCTTTTATATACAATTCTAATGTCTATGATTGGATTACATTATCTGTTATAAAAATATAAATATCACTTTACGATGCCCTCAAGAAAAATAATATCTATTTACTATTAATCTATATCGTTATAAATTTTCCCTACCAAAATAAGTGGTGTAAATCATTCTCTTTTCCTCTCAATTAATGAGATAATTTCTAGTACCATTGTTAAATTTTCTTGCCCTTGATGTGAAGGAGTTGTTTTGAATCTCACTAATTTGTATAAGAGTAGGAATCAATAAACGATTATGGGAGTTACTGTCGGGACCCAGATTACCGTCCGGAACCCTCTGTATATCTGTAATATTTATTATTATAGATAATGATGTCGCTTATACAATCTTCAAAGGTACCCCTCAATATTAACAATGAGGGAGATCATACACACCTAGTGGTCGTAAGCTATTCTACGACCACCCTATATGGTCGTAAGTCCTATTACGATCACCTCATGGTCATAAGCTCTTCTACGACCAGCTATTGACCATAAGTCCTACTACAATCGCCTTATGGTCATAAGTTCTTCTACGACCACCTATTGATCACAAGTCTTACTACGATCACATCATGGTTGTAAGCTTTTCTTCGACCACCTATTGTTCGTAAGTCTTACTATGATCACCTGATGGTCGTAAGTCTTACTATGAGCAGGTCAGCTACGACCACCCTATGGTAAATAAAGCCTACAGACATGTAGGCCCAATCGACTAGGGACATTTGTACGATGTGTTTAATACACGCCGTAGTTAATATGTGTCATTATTCCCTAAGATAACTGCGCGTATTAAACATATGTTTCTGGCATAATCGCAAGGCAACGTGTGGGATATGTCTCCAACAATAACCGCCCTTAAACGTGCGCATTACATCAAATGACAAGGTGCCTCTTGATATGGACAACTGTCACCCCCTTTATACACTATATAAGGAGTAAAGTCGGTGGACAAAGAAAAAATAAAGAATAGAGTGATCAAGTGATCAAGAGATTCGATAAGCACAACGAGGGACAGAAGTCATCAAGTCCTAGTTTTAGTGACTTCCTTCTTGTTGTAAACATACTCAATACAACAACACAGGAGTAGGGTTATTATTCTCTCAGGAGAAGCCTTGAACCTGTATAAAATTCCCGTGTCCTTTTTCTGTGTGGTTTCGCTCTATGAGAGCCCCTAGCATTTATTCATAAGATCGATACTAAACCATCAACAGTTGGCACCATCTGTGCGGATCTTCGCTTTCTCCTTTCCTTTTCGATAAATTATCTTTATTTTCAACTCCACTGCTTTCATGGTAGGAGAGTGAAATGAGGAGAATTGGTTCGATTTGGCAGACTACGCAGGACTCGACATAGATGCCTACTACGAGTACAAGCAGGGTATCATTTCATCCGATGAAAATACCGGTTCCAGTGATCTTTCACCAGACCCAGGGAACCATGCCACGGACAAGGTTGATGTAATACCCCGTTTAAACTTTAGGGCATTAAAAGAGTGAGAAAGGAAATTAAACTAGAATTAAAGTAGAATTTTAGTTTTCGAAGTGGGAATTTAAAACTCGGGCCTTCGGCCCAGGGCCTCTTGCCCAAGGGGGGAACCGGTTGGCCAAAAAGTGGAGCCAAGGGACGCCCCACTCCCAAAACCCTAGTGCGTCTCCTTGCCACAGCCTCCAAACCAGCCGGTGCCTTCCATCTTCCTCCCTGTCGTGCCCATGCTATTTTCTATCCCCAACACTACAAGATCTTGCGCTGCCATTTGCCCTGCATGCTGCCTCATGCTTGCACGGCTGCATGTCTTTTGCTACCCCGGCCGATCCTAGCTAGCACTGATGCATGCGTGGCTAAGCTGCATGCTGCATTTTTGTATAGGTCTATGTTGGGTTCAACAGGAGAGAGAGAGAGAGAGAGAGAGAGATTAAGAAGGAAAAGAAGATTACATGGATGTGTGTGTGCTGCCGATGCTAGTAGCTAGCAAATCTTGCTGCATCTTTTGTACATGCATATGTTGAATTGAACAGTAGAGAGAGAGGGAAGGGAAGGAGGAAGAAGAAGGAAAAAAAAGAGAAAGAGAGGGGAATCGCGCAGGAGATCGGTGTTCCTCGTCGTAGTCTCCGGGGTAACAATTAAGTTTTCACCTCTAGTTGTTTATTTTATCTAGATATTAAAGAATCGAGATTAGAGAGAGTAGTAGCGATTTCTAGACAAGGGATCGAATAATAGATCGGTTTAATCTGCAATACTGTTGTACATTATTTTCGGGTACCGTATGGGCATAATTTGAGGAAGTCGTCTACTAGATAATTGTAGATAATTTCAATAGCTTTTGGTATAATTTTTATTCATGTCAATCCGATGCATAGATTGTGAGATATGAATTTTACAGTTCTACTGTCCGGTAGAGTTTGTCGTGTGTTGACAGTTTGTAGTAATTAGTAGATTAAAAATAGTAGGTGAGTAAATCTGGGAATTTGGTCAACATGAATGTTGTAGGTAAGTTCTTAAGGTTTCCATAAAGTCTAAGAACACAATTGTTAGATTAGTAGATTAAAAGATATGAATTTTGGAATTCTTCTGTCCAGAAGATGACAGATCTATCTTCGGGTAAAGAAACGGGTTAGAAAACGGTAAAATCAGAGTTCCATCATAACTAGGAAAATATAGGTTGTTTCGTGAGGATTTCATAAAGTCTTAGTTGGATGAATTTGGAGTTTGGATGTATAAGATAGAGCCATTGTACTACTGGAACAGCGGGTAGTGCATCCAGTAGATTTGGGTTAATTTGGTCGGTTTGGCATAAACAAGCGTGGTCGATTAGTGTGACATGTTGGTACTGTGATGATGTGATTTTGATGATATTTTTGAGTGTGTGTTATTACTTGCTTGTTCAAGGACTGTGGCCTCATGCGCCGTGCCATAATTTTGTCATCCGGCTTCGAAGGGCTAGGAGGCAAGTACATGGTAGAGTGGTGAACAACGGGTTGTTCGTCACTGTCATTGATATTACTTATCATTCTATTTGTTATGCTTTCGTTAAGCTTATTCTTATGCATGATATTGATGACATTGAGTGAATGAGATTACGAAATTGAGTTAATGGGAATGAGATATTGAGTTAATGAGATGAATTATGTTAAGGAATAATTAAGGATGTTGCATCATTTACATTCATCATGACAGGAGTTGCATGAGCCAGGTCGGTGAGAAAGTCATGTAACTATTCCGGTGAGGTCTGTGAGAAAGATACATGACTAATCCGGAGTGCTCTAGATAAAATCATACTTCGATGGGGACTTCACGGGAGTGAAGGATAGAGTGTGTCATCGACGGGTAAACACTCCGCTATACCGGTATAAGCTGATGAGATGTATATGAGTATGAGCATGATGGTGCATTCGCATATATGAGTAAATTGTTAAGATGTGCAACTTTACCTATATGGAATATGGCTTGATTGTTTGAGTATGAGAATGTCATTAAATAGATAGATGATGATGATAACCTTGATTATGGTTGATAAACTGTTGTTTATGGCTTTATTATGTATTTGCTGAGTCTTGGACGCATTCTTGCTCTATTGTTGTTTTTAGGTGATCGTTGATAACGTTTCACTCGGGAAGGGCTAGCGCACTTGGAATCACAACCTACACCCAATTGTTTGATTCATTGGACTTGAGAAATTCAAGGGTAGACATATTTTGGATGGAGTGGTTGCTCTTCATGATATTAGAGTCTCTAAGAAAACAGGGGTGATTTTGAAACTTGATTTTGAAAAGGCTTATGATAAGATTTAGTGGGGTTTCTTGGAGGAAGTAATGATGAGAAAAAGTTTCTCTAAGCTTTGGATTGATTAGGTCATGAGAACAGTTAGAGGGGGAAAGATCAGCATTAATATCAATGGGGAAGTTGGACCTTACTTCAAAACCTACAGAGGATTGAGGCAAGGAGATCCTTTGTCTCCTCTTCTGTTCAATCTGGCTACAGATGCTTTAGCAGAGATCATTAATATAACCCCAAGATAATAATTTGATTGAAGTGGTGATTTCTCATTTGGTTCCTAGGGGGTCCCTATTCTGTAGTATGCTGATAACACTGTGCTTATGGTGGAGTATGATGAGATTTATCTTCTTAATTTGAAATTTCTTCTGTATTGCTTTGAATGGATGTCTGGTTTGAAAATAAACTATCACAAGAGTGAAGTTTTTGTGCTTGGGGTGGCAAAAAAAATCTGATAAAGTTGCAAACATTTTGAATTGCAAACTGGCTTCTTTGCCTATGACTTATTTGGGGATAATGATTGGAGACATATTTATTAGGGTGAAAGCAGCAGATAATGTGATCAACAAGCTGACTAAAAAGTTAGATAACTAGAAAAGTAACTTTCTATCTTCTGGGGGCAGATTAATTTTGGTTAATAGTAGTTTGAGTAGTCTTCCTACATACACCATGGGCTTCTATAGATTGAATGAGGAGGTGCACAAATGCATGGATACTATCAGAGCTAGATTCTTTGGAGGGGGGCTAGTGACAATTTTAAGTATCATATGGTGAAATAGGATGCAGTTTGTAGACCTAAAGAGTTTGGGGGGTTAGGGGTGATCAAAACTAGGGTCATGAATGATTGTCTTATTGCTAAGCGGATTTGGAGGATAAATTCATCTAACAATGAACTTTGGTTTAGAATCTTAAAAGCCAAGTATTTCCCCAGATGTGCTTTTAGAGATGTTAATATTCTTAGAGGATCCTAGTTCTAGAAGTAGGTGTTGAGAGCTAAGACCATGTTCAACTAGGGTGCTAAATATAAGCTTGGGAATTGGCAAAATATCTCTTTTTGGGGAGATGTTTGGACCGGAGATTGTCCCTTTAAGGTCAAATATAAGAATCTGTTTAATATTTGCCAATTCCCTGACATGAGTGTGGCTAAGGGCCTGCTTGATGATAAATGGAACATTACTTTCAAAAGGGGCTTTGGAGAAGAGGAAGCTATTCAGTGGGAAAGTTTTAAAAAGATGTTAACAGAAGTGGAACTTGATAACAATCTAGACAGAGTTGTGTGGTGTTTTGAAAAATCTGAAATGTTCTCAGTGAAATCTTTGTATAGACAGTTGGTCTTTGGGGGTGTTGTTTGTAGGAAAATGAAAAAGTTATGGAAGAGCAAAATTCCTCTAAAAGTTTTTTTTTGTGGCAGTGTTATCATAACAAAGTTCAAACTTTGGAGCAACTTAGTAAAAAGGGGTGGAAAGGGGGGGGGGGTGAATTGTATTCTTTGTGGTGACATTGAAAGCATTGATCACATCTTGTTCTCTTGCATTATGGCAAGATTTTTTTGGCTGTGTATCAAAGAGGTGCTTAATTGGGAGCGTGTCCCAAATTCTGTTGATGATTTCCAATTGAACTGGTTAGATAGGAGGGGGGCTACTAATTATAATGTCATTTTATTTAGTTTTGCAGCTTCAACTTGGAATCTCTGGAAAGTTAGAAATAGAATAGCGATTGAGGGGGTTTTTTCCTTGGCAACCTATAGATATGATATTCAAAATTCTATCTCGTTTGCAGTATTGGCGAACTCTCATCAACGGGGCTAAGCGTAGTAAATTGGATTATTTCATGAAGACTACTGAAGACTGGTCTAAAAGCCTTTGTAATTTGGTTATTCCTGTGTGTATTCCTGTAATATCTTAGAATGGCTGTCTCTTTTACTGTCTTTGCTCGTTTTGTAAACTGGTTTTCCCCAGTAACCTGGTTCCATCCTTTTGTATGAACTCTTATATGCTTTCTATAAAAGCTAGGTTCTCCCCTTTTCAAAAAAAATAATATTCCTACCTAATATACAAATATGTATATGTTTTTTTTTGTGTGAGGGCTGCAAACTTGAAAATTATGAAATTGCAAATGTTGTAGATCCTTGTTCAAGAGTGGGGAAAGCTTTGGATCTGTAGTTGTGCACATGTCCAACTAAGCAGCCCAAGAAAATCAAGAAGATAAAAGACCAAAAAGGGATATATCTGCGCTTTTAGTTGGAGATTAACCTAGTTATTGCACCATGCACCGGCAGGAATGCCAATAGTTACGTGTAGATACTAAGGACATTGCCAGGTCTAACTAAATGGGCCAGCTAAATGGGTCACGGCCTGTCAATTAACCGGATTTGTCACCCGATAAAACCGGAAACGGTCCATTAATCACTGTAATCGGTCGATTAAACGTTCCAACCCGTTAATTGACCTTGATTAAACGTTTTGGGCGCCGTCACCGTATCAACGGACGATTAAACGGCAGCCAAGACCGTTTTTCACTACACTGTTTCTTCAACTATTTGTAGCTACTTCTTATTCGCGCCGCTGCTGAAGAACTCGAGGGATTAATGATTGATCGAACACTCTTGATTGCAAGAACAGTACTCATCACTGGTTTATTACTGATATTACATCACCATCGATCGGTCATGCTTGCATCCACAAACACACGCCACGCATATGTACCAGCATGCGTTTATTTATTTATTACTAGCTTGTTGGCGATCGGCAAAGACGGCCGGGCGGTATCGATCGATCAGTAGTCCCGCAGGACGGTGGCGCATGTCAGGCCCTCGTCGTCGCTCAACCCGTAATTGCGGAGGCAGGTCATTGGGATGCTGGCGGCGACCAGCTTGAGGGCCTCCCTCCGGCAGCCCGGGAACGCCTCCGGCTGGCCTCTGGCGACGCCGAGCTCCCTGTACATGCTCCCCACCATGTGGTACACCGCCGCGCAGTAGCATGCGCTGGGCTCGCGCACCTGCTCGCAGCACTGCCGCAACATGTCGGCCGGCACCTCGTCCCCGGTGCAAGCGAGCTTCACGTACGCACGGCACCGGGGGAGAGCGTAGATCGGGATGTCGTGGCCGGGGCGGCAGTCGGGACGCCAGTTCTTGCCGCCAGCGATGGTGATGTCGACCACGTCCGCCGGGACGGCGGCCAGCGCGGACAGGAGCAGGACGGAGAGGAGGAGCCTGGATGCCATCTTCTAGCTAGCTAGGCACGTCTTTCTCCCCACGTACGTCGACAGATTTACCTTGGGTGCTGTATGTGTGAGCTAGCAGTTGGCTATGTAGGCAGGTATGTAATGTATAGAGATTAGAGAGGGTTTGTTTATGAGCCACTCCATGTACATCACACAGCTAGCTGCTTAATTTGTCTTTGGCACAAAAGCACTTTAATTCCTGCTCCTGCATGCTTCCCCTAGTACATGTACTCAAAGCTAGAAACGTGCCGTGGCGCATTACAATGCTAGCTGTTGTGCAATGCATGTAGCTAGAACCTTTGCGTGATGGGAATTACAACGACAAATATGGCCAGTATTTTGGTAAACTAGAATTCGCAATCAAGGTGCAAATTGATCGGTTCTATCACATTCTGCATGCGCGCATAACAGATGATCAACTTTAAGTTTTCAGGGCCGTGATGCCGACATGCATATATACATTTGAAAAGTGCGAGCAATATACGCCATCACTTAAACAAAAAACCTTTCGAGTAATCCACTAGTGCAAGAAAATCAGTTTTATATGGTGACAAAAGTTGGTTTTAATTCGAGTCAAATGCATGCCTTATTCTCTTTTAAGTTGAGATGGGCGGATATAGGGCTCTGCTGGGGAGAAGGTTGAAGATGATCAAGAGTCGGTTTTCACATAAAACGTACGTGCTTTTCTCTTCTACTGCTTGCCGAGCGTGCTGTTCTGTAACTGCCCAAATTTGAACCTTTTTAAAATTTGCAAGAATTTCTTGAATTTCAAAAACATTTGTGCATTGCAAGAATTTCCAAGAGCTATGTCTTGCAATTTAAAATGTTAAAACAAACTCCTTGCATCAAATTGGATTTATGATAATCTTACAAGTTAATCGGTGTGCTAAACCTTCTCAGGATTTGAATTTCAAATTCAAATACAATCCTGAAAATCAAACTAAAATCTTTAAATCAATTCTTCCCCTCTCTCTCGGACCGATCTCTCCCGCCGCCCAGCCCTCCCCTTCGCTGCCCGCCCTTACAAGCACTGTCTCACTACCGAATCGTCAAGTTCCCGAGTGCTAGAAGTTTCGAGTGTTTTGAATAATACACTGAACTTCCCGAGTGCCTCATTAAACACTCGAAATTAGAAAACACTGAAATTAAAATCCCAAGTGTCCGATTGGACACTGGAAACTCGACGGAGCAACGGAAAAAATTATCTCCCGAGTGTTAAATTCATGAACACTCGGGAGATAAAAATAACTGTTCACACGATTTCCTCCCATGGCCCGTTCCTCCTGCTCCCAAACCCCCACCCCCGGCGCATTCTTTGCTCACCCTAATCCCCCAAGGCCTCCTCCCGTCCTCCATGCCTCCTGCCGCCGCCTTGCACTCCGCTGACTCCACCTCCCGGCTCCCTCGGCTCCTCTCCTCCACCCGCCCGACTCCGCCTCCCGGGCTCCCTCCTCCTCCTTGCCCGCTCTCCGCCTCCCGGCTCCCTCGCTCCGCCTCCGGGCTCCCTCCTCCACGGCCTTCCCGACTCCGCCTCCCAGTCCTCACTCCTCGCCGTGGCCTCCCCGGCCTCCCGGCTCCCTCCTCGGCCAGCGCCACTCCTCTGTAGGTTGAACCCCTCTTGATTTCTCCATAAATTTTGCTCTCAAGATGATGAATGAGAATTTGATTTTGCTATATGATCTGTGGATGCATTTGATTCGCATGATTCTTGTTTTGTGTGGGATGAATTATTGCTCTCCATTTGAGAGGTATTCTCCACTTGTGGAACTGAAGAAATTTGATCAGTGCGACAAACAAGTTGCAAGAGCATCAAATAAGATGCATAAAGCTATAATTGTGGATAATCTATATGTTTGAAGCACATGAGTGTATAATACTAGTACAATTCTGCTTAGGCTGACTAACACTAGATTACTTGTCTTCTAATTGATTAGCGCCGCCCGTGTTTGTAGCTAGATTAGTGAGATGCAAGTATATATGTAGTACGTGTGCGTACATGGGTTTGAATATTGAAGCCTTGATTTCTTCTGTCTTTGTTACCAATCGAGTGTCAAATTGGAATAAGTCGTGGTCTGATAGATAGCTATGCAGGTCTTGTGTTTTGACAAGAACAGGAATTAGAATTAGTATGGCTGTGTTCAACAAAACAAATTAGTATGGACATATCTAATGGAAAAGCCTTCTGTTCCCCCCTTGCAAAAGCTGCTCCATTACACTACATGCATGCATGTCCACACATATTGAGAAAGAGAGAGAGAGATGCAGCAGTAGAGTGGTATACTCATCGTTGTTTCCTTTCTTATCTCGGTCATATGATAACAATCTAAGACCTCCATGCAGAGCTAGCTAGATGAAAATTAGATCGATGCATGAGGAGTAAGAGTAAACTGTAGTGTATACAAGCAAAGACGATGGCATCACATGAACTTCTTTCCCTGTCATATATCACTCTAGTTTCCTTCCACAACAGCTAGCATATGCATATCATGCAAAGATACGACAAATGAAACATGAAAGACAGCCCTTCAAAAAGAAAGACTGGAATAAAAACACACGGTATATATAAGTAATATAATTAAGATCATGCATCAAAGAAGATAAAAACTCTGGATGAGAAAGGATCGAGCTATTCTAATTAAAGCCAGCCAGCTAGCACAGAAGAACCGAGGAAAGATTTATTACTAACCAATACGACATGCATGTATCAAGATATATACTTGCAAGTGAGAGCAGTACATAAGTATGTAGTACGTACTATTTTTCATGGTATATATCCTTCATTTTCTTAAGAGAGCAAGACATATGTACTCCTTTTAGATTTTTATTTGAGATTAGTACATATACATACTCCACTTGGTTCTGCTTTTCAAGAAACAAGTATGTAGTATGTAGTATGCACTATTTTTCATGGTATACACACTCCAATAGGTTCTTTCCAAGCGACAAGTATGTAGTATTTCCTGTTTTTCAAAGATACTCCTATTTTTCTAGATATACTCCTGCTTTTTTAGATGTACACAAGTATGTAGTACGATTGTTTTCATGGTACATATCCTTCATTTTCTTGAGAGAGCAAGACATATGTACTCCTTTTGGATTTTTATTTGAGATTAGTATACATACTCCAATTGGTTCTTTTTCAAGAAACAAGTATGTAGTATGTAATGTTTTTTAAAAAAACTCCAATGGAATTTTCTAATGACAAAGGATTTACCGGTCTACTTAATGTAATAAATAAAGGATTAGTATGTACTATTTTTTCATGGTATATATATTCCATTTTGTTGAGAGAGCAAGACATATGTTCTCCTTTTGGATTTTTATTTGAGATTAGTATACATACTCCAATTATTTCTTTTTCAAGAGACAAGTATATAGTATGTACTTTCTTTTCAGAGACACTCCTCGCTTTTTAGATATACACAAGTATATAGTTGTTCGTGTATGTTTGTATGCATACTTCTAAGGTTTCTCAATCACGCATGTATATGTATTGTCGTTGGTTCTACAGAATTGGTACTTGAATTTAAGATCTTGGAACCAACCAATCAACCATGCGTAGCTTCTCTCCATTATTAGTCTATTCCAAGAAAATTATCTTTGTTCCTTTCCGCAAGCTTTGCATGTGTATTTCCTTCAATGGCATGTAGTATACATGTAGTGGATCTTGATTCAATTAATTGCGCCCAAATTTACGATGCCTGTTCGTCTCGCTAGTTGATCTTTTTCCACTACTCGAGCCATAACTGAAGCGATCATGACCTCTTCCTGCAATTCTCATCAAGTTGCATCGACTATGCATTCTTCCCATACCGCAAGAATCCTACCTTTTCCTTTTCTTTCGCTTCTTCTTCTTCCTCCTCTTCTTTTTTTTTCAGTCCTCTCTTTTGGATTTTGGTGTGCCCATGCCATGCCCTTGTTTTTGGCATGCACCACAACATTTAACCATTTTGAAAATTCTTGATCCAAGGCAAGAAAATATCTCAAGAATTAACAATATTCTTCTTCCTAATTTCCTCACCGTTCCTTGAGAGAATGAGCTCTAGGGTTTTATCAGTATTATATGTATTGTATAAGGTCCATAAGATTAAGTATGTCCAACAAGACTTACATCTACGAGATAAGCTTCATGTATCTCCATGCATGCAAGATATGTATCATTTGATCAAATGATGATTTAGATAGTTTGAATGTTAGGTAGACCTTTTCTAGCACTTGTAGCAAGATATAGTGTACCAAGTAAATAAGTATGCATTGTACATGATCTTCTTCTAGGGAAAAGATCACTTGAGTAGGAATTGGAATATAGATAGAAAGTTAAGTACTCATGAGCTGATATTTTCTTCCCCTTTCGGGTTATTAATGGGTATAGTACTCGAAAATGATATTGCCGTACAATTATATCAAGTATTTTGCATTATCCTTTCTTAGGTGTGCTAGAATGTATGCGGTCCTTTTAACTTGATAACGCACCATGCCTATCACTGTAAGAAAAAATTTACAATTTCATAGAGTGCATATAAATCACAAAAAAAATGTTATCTGTCTTAAAAGTGAACATGTAAAGCAACAGATTGTCAAAGTAATATGTGAGTCTTTGCAATTGCTCTGGGACAAGCAAGCAAAACTGAGCTAAACTACTAGAAGGGTGGATACTTTTTGTGTGTGTGTGTGTGTGTTTCTTTTGGATGTTTAGTAGCCAAGTAATAAATGTCAACTAACTTAATCATCTTATTCTTTATCAATTCCTTTTCGCTTTCATCAACTAACTTAATCATCTTATTCTTTATCAATTCTTTATTCTTTGATTATAGTGGTGGTTTCGATGAAATTTGAGGGACGAAGTCGATTCTAGGAGAGTGTTTGCGTAATTATGTTAAGAAGTCGATCCCACAGATGTTCTACTGGCACGCATCCAAGCGGTGATCTGTTACCACACACAAGTCCTTGGACAAAGAAATTCAGAGGGCCGACGCTGTTTAACGCATATCACTTTGGACGAGTACATGCAGGTAACCAACTGAACAAACGATGTCCTTGATTACAATCAATTCTAGTTTATTCATATTTAACACTTGGTTAATTTACCGAGTGTTTACCTTCTTGTCCCGAGTGTTTTTGGCACTCGGGAAATATCCTGTTTCTGGTAGTGTCTAGTGCGCCGTCACCCCACTCCTCCCCCCTCGTGGCCCATGCCGAGCAGGCCGAGCCCAACAGCTGCTTACCATGTCTCTCTCACTGACCAATGTGCCCCACCTATCAGGCGCATGGGAGAAACACTGTTTCTCTTCTCCAGCTCGCCCTCTCTCTCTCGCCGTCTCTCTCCGCGTCACCACCCATGTGAAGGAGGCACTCGAGTGACTGTAGTGGCTGTCCTCGAGCCTTGTGCCTCTGTGACCTCATCCCATCCGCAACAAAGCCCTATTATCACCGCTCTACTCAGTTGTCACGTCGTGCCCAAACCACACCGACATCCTCATCCCCTATGTCCCTCTCCTCCCTATTTAAGGCCAAGACGACCGCATCAAAACCTTCACCAGCCTCTCATCTGCATTTTCACCTATCTTTCACTTCTTCTTTGCCCCGGGTGGAGAAGAAATCTGCCGTGCAAGCCTTCTTCTCCCACTCTAGCCACCGGCGCCTGCCCGTCGATTTCAGTCATTGGGGTGAGTCTTTGTCCTCATCTTCTTGTGCGTTGTAACCGCCTTGACTTCCTATTCCTCATGCTTGCCTCCTCTTTGCTTTTTTCCTCACAGAAAGGATGGAATGTCGTTGCCATCTGTGGAGCTGGCCAGAGCATGCCTGAGCTGTCACCATCTCCTTCCGCCTTTTCTAGTGAGCTTCCGCCTCTGTTGTCTCCGCATCTTGGTTGCCTCGACCCCTCTCTCTAATGCACATTCTCTTCTTCCTTGTCGTGCACCAGAGCCACCGAAACGCCTCTTCGTCCCCATCATCAGTCCAAAACATGCAACCTCACCGCTGCACACAATCTATTTCCTTGCTCGGTTCCCAAGTGAGTCCTTCCATTCTAGTAGGCTTCATCTGTAATACCCCAAATTCCAGTTAGAGAGTATTTTAGTCGGGAGAGGGAATTTATTCGGAATTTCAGTTTTGAGATGAATCTTTGGAACCTGGGCCTCCGGCCCAGGCTTTGGCAGCTTGAGGGCTGGCCCTGGTGGGCTAGAAGGGGGGAAGGCGCCCAAGATGAACCAGCCCAACCAGCTCACTCCCTTCCCTCAAACCCTAGCTCCAACCCACCTTTTCCTTCCCTAACCCTAGCAGCCACCACACGCTTCCCCTCCCATCCTGCTGGCCGCAGCCCCTATTGCTTCCCCATTGCGCCTCCACCACTCATTCCTCTCCCAAAACTGAAATCCATACTCCCCTCTCCATCCATGGCTGCCCTTGAAGCTCCTTGCTGCTGCAGCCACCAAGGAGGGAGGAAGGTGACCATTTCAGCCAAGGGAAGGAGAGGAAGAGAAAGGAGGAGAAGGAGGATCCTTGGGGGTTTGTTCAGTTTCTACAGGTATTCAAGGGTTTTTAGTGTTTTCCTCACTGTTTTGGTTGAATTAGGTTCAGATTTTGTTTTGATTTGGTAGATCGAGTCCCTGCTGTGACTGAACAGATTCTGTCCAGTCCTTGTGCGCCTAGTTTGTGGTAGGTCTATTCCGAATCTGAGGATTTTGTCTCTTAGAGAGTTGTAGATTATTTCGTCAGGTTTCCGTAGCCTCTGAGTTCACCTGAATCCGAGTTATGGTTTGAAAGATATGACCATTTTTGTATCACTGCCCAGTATTCTGACGAGTTGGAACCATCAATCTGTCCAGATTGTTGCGGGGGCGTTTTCGTGATCTTAGAGGCCGAACCAGTAGTTTTGATCTCCTAGAGATATCTAGGGGTTGTTCTTAACTTCCTGTGGCCACCGAGTTCACTTGATTCTGATGTTCGAGTCAAAAGTTATGACCGTTTTAGTATCTGCTGGCCAGATTCCTGACGAGATTAAACTGTTGTGTTAATTCGTAATTTATGAAATGGTAATTGGGAGAATCTGAGTTGTCTCCCAACTAGGTTATTGTAGGTAATTTGATAACCTTTCCGTATTGAGAAAGAATGATCAATTCGAAGTTATAGATTAAAAGTTATGATCATTTTAGTGCTGCCGTTATTCTGTTAGGCAGTTTTCGTGCTGAAAGTTCATCTGTTGGTTAGCATACTAAATTGGCCAAATTAAATTATCTTGTCAACTAGAGTATTGTAGATTTGTCAGTTAAGAGTCCAGAGAAACTGGGTTCACCTCATTCGGAGTTCCAGATCGAGAGTTTTGCTGATTACTGTGCTGCTGCCCATGGGCGGTTTAGGGCAGTTTGCGTTGGTTTCCATTTTAGAGCTTCTAGTTAATTATCGAATCGCCGAAGAAGCGTTGTAGAATGTTATTTAGTAATGTCGTGTTCATCGTATCCTTATTTCAGTTATTTGTTTGTTAGGAGGTGAAGCTTCAGGTTTGGGAGCACCGCATTTGCCTACTAACGTATCGCAGCGCGGAAGGCAAGTACAATTGATCTGTCTTGTTTGTGGTTTGTTCACTTGGTTGATGAATACGAAATGGGTAATTTCGGTACTCCATGTTTCCCTTCATTGTTGTGATACCCTGATTCTTCAATAATGTGTTTACGCTCAACATATACATTCATTCTTTCTTTCGTGTTCACCATCGAAATGGGTAGTGAAGTCTCGCCATTTCAACATGGACAAGTACTTGGATGCTTCTTATAATTAGAAATTTGTTGAATGCCCGATGTTGGTATTATGCTTCTAAGATCTATGTTATGATTTAATGTTCATATTCCCCCCATATGTGTTACCTTCATGATATTAGAGCACGTCTTTTCAATATTCATATTACATTCTATGCATCCATTACATCATGTTACATCCACGGGAGTGGCTAAAAAAAAAACCCATCAATTCCAAGATGGGCACGTAAGACCCACCATTCCAATGTGGGCCCCACCATTCCAATGTGGGCGTTTTGGGACACCCGTATGAAATGTTCTTCATACGGGACTTGGATCCCCGCATTTTTGTTAAGATGCGGGCTTAGGTGAACACCGACGGGTGTGTCACTAGCAATACCGGTATATGCATGTGTGTAGTCCCTTCATTTCATTCAAGACATACATTCCATTCATTCAAATATTCGTTCCGTATTTATTTCATATTCTTCAATGATGTTCACATGATCGTGTTTGATATGTATTATTCATTTATCGACTTGCCGAGTCTCGGACTCACTCTTGCTTTGTTTGTTGTTTTTTAGGTGATCTTTGAGGTTGGCTCTCGGGAGGAATAGACACACACTACCTTTTCACTTCACCTTAATCAAGTCCAGATTTCATTTTAGTTCAACTTAATCATTCATTATTGATGAACCGTAATGATAAATGTTGGTCGTGGTGATAACTCTTCTCCATTAAGTTTTGGTTAATAGTACGTGCGTGAACTTAGTTCATCCTTTGATATAGTTGCTTGAGATCGATTATACTTCTGCGATGATTCGATATTTGTTGATTTCACTATTGTCTTGATATTAATGATTGTTGGAACCTCCGGTATAGCTAACTATGCAGGGGAGGTTCTGCCGAAATTTAGAATTTCGTCGTCTGTTTTTAGCTTTGTTAACATGTTAGTTTAGTAGCATTCTAGCCCTTGTAGGACTGGGGTGTTACATCATCATCTTGCAAACTTGGTAGGATAGTAAATGCCATGCCTACTCAACCGTAGCACCACCGTGCCGTAGACCCTCATCGCGCCGCCAGAGGCCGCCATGGAGAGCTCAGTGCGCCACTTATTCTTGAGCACCGAGAGCACCCTTAGCATCCTAGTAACTCCTATATGCTAATTCAAGCTCCAGTTTGTAGTTGCAAGCGTCGTTATGCAAGCGTCGTTATGTAGTTGCCCTTCAGCATAGTACCGCCGTCGCCGTCCTTACCGTAACACCATCGCCTCGATCCATCTCCGCTGCGCCGAAGTAGCCGTTAGGGTTGCTTTGGACCCTGCAACCCATTTTGGGGGTCATGTGTAACATCCCAAAGTTCTGTTACCAAAATTAAAATTAATAAGTTATTATTTTATTAGATTTTCTGAGTTTTAAAAGAGTTTTCTTAGTTTTGTTGAATTTTCGGGATTTTAAAGTAAAAAAGAAAATTTATCGAGTTTTCTAGGATTTTCTTGGATTTAAAGTTAAAAATAAAAAAAATAATTAATTTCCTAGAATTTTATGGATTTTAAAAATGTTGTCCTATTTTCAGAAAAATAAAAATAATTTATGTGTGAAAATAAAAGCCAACTTTAAGTTGGAAATTTTTTATTAAGTTCAAAATTATTCGAGAGAATTTATGTTAATTTTTCCAGAATTTTTGAACTCTATTTGCTATTTGCTAAAAGCCCTTTTGATTTGTAGCTGTTTCTAAAATCAAAAATCAAATTAAATTCCCTAATCACTCTCAAGCCAAATTTCCTTATCCTCTAGCCCATTTCTCCATTTCCCACCCAACCCACCATATCACGCTGCTCAGTCCACCCCGCCTCTCTCTATCTCTCTCTCTCTCTCTCTCTCTCTCTTCCATGCGGACCCCACCTGTCGCCCCTTCTTCCTCCTTCCTTTCTTCTTCCTCTGAACCCAACCGCCATTCGCGCCGCACGAAGCTCCTTAGTCCCACGTATTTTCCTTCCCTATTTCTAGTGCCCAAGTGCACCTTATCTTCCCCACCCGCCACCGCGCATGTTTCAGCCATCTGTCCCCCTTTTTGCCCTCGTTTTCGCTGGAATGAGCAACTCCCACCGCGTCGATTGCCCACCTCCGTGCCCCTCCGCCCTATAAATGGGAGCCCCAGGTGCCCCTGCCTCCTCATCCTGCACCTCGGAACTCATCCCCTCTCTCCCCGGCGGCCACCGAGCGACTCCGCCGCCACCCGTGGGTCCCCAGCGACGTTGACTTCACCATAGACTTCACCATCGTAGGTTCTACCCTATTCTCACCTCGCCCTTGCCGGAGCGTGGCCAGAACGCCACCTCTGCCATGAGCTGAACCACGCCGCCACCTCTCCTCGCCGTCGACCATCCATGCGCACCTAGTCGCCGCCTCTCTCATCGCCGTCGGCCGTCCAAGCGTGCCTAGCCGCTGTCGACATTTCGACGACTTCGGAGAACCAGATTTCGACGACGTTTCAGAACAATAATTAGTTAAGCAAGGCAAGTTACATCTTTGATGATGTTTGATCCCAGTATTTTAAATTATTTAACTTCTGTTTTGAATTATTATTGCATGCTTATTTCTATTCAATATAATTGAAATACATGTTTTGAAATTATAGTTAATCCCAATACATTTGTATGGGCCAATCTTGACATTGAAATATTCATACCTTGTCACCTTAGATAAAATCTAATTGATGCAATAGTATGAACTAGAGCATTTTGGGAAAAATTAAGCTTAGCCATGCTTATATCTGAAATATTTGATTTGGGAATTTTCAACCAAAAATCAAATGTGGTTTAAATTGTATCCATAGCATTGATGTGCCATGGAAGTTTATAAATGACTTTGAAAAATAAAATAAAATAAAAATGGTTTGGACTTGAGCGGAATGGATAGTTGGTGGGTGTAGGTTTATGCATAGTCCCAATTAAGTGAATGGTTAAGGCCCAGGGGTTGTCTTGGTAGTCGCCCAATCAATTAAGGACCGGTCTGTGAGCTGTGGATTGTTAAGCCATTCCGTACTACCACAAATCTGGTATGAGACAAACCGGGCTAACAAATTTGCAAAGTTTCACGGTTAGTTGTGCCATGTTGACGTGTGGGTGTTAGAATGACCTACTTTTTATTATCCTACATGGTGCAAGAGGGGGCTTTCATTTGGCGTGAAACCTTATAGCAGCAAAACCTTAGCGAGTATGACTACTTTGGAATGGCGTATTGTAAAGGCCTTGTGATAATCATTTAATCACACACCAATGGAAGTGTGTGAAGTGGATATTATAAGTCAATTATCTCTTGTGGGTAAAGTTCTACAACCTTTGCAGAGTATAAACTATTTGAATAGCCGTGTCCACGGTCATGGACATGCTGAGCAAAGCCTTTTGTGGATTAGACAATGGTTTTGTCTTGAAAATGATTTGACAAAAATGATTTCATGGATAGTTGTTCCATGTGAGAAATTTGGGCAGAAAGCTTTGGTGTAAGGGGGTTAATCCTTCACCAGAAGTGCAACTTGCACTAACTGGACAGTTTAATATCAAAGAATTTTTGATATAGTATAACTGCTTTGGAACCTAGTAAATATATTTAAAATGTCAAATGCTGCTTTTGCACAAATAACCCTATAAGCCATCCTTTGATAATATCCATGCATGCATTAACTCTGTTATGGGTGTAACCTGCGGAGTACATTGTTGTACTCACCCTTGCTTAATACAATGTTGTTCAGAGGATAAAGACTTCACAACTGTTGAGGATCTCGACGACTATGCTGCTACCCTAGTCGATTGCCTGTGGTAGATTAGCTGGCCTCTACTAATTCTTCTTTGTCTTCCGTTGTGTTCTTTATTATTGGCCTGTAAGCCTTTTTGTAATAAACTCTTATATTTATTAATAAAGTTGTGTGAATTATGGACGTTACCATATTTGTTTACTGTGTACACTAGCTACTATTTCAAGGACTAGTGTAGAATACACAGAGTATTTGGGGGTGTTACTCCTGGGTCTGACAGACATGGTATCAGAGCCATATCGACTATAGGTCGTAACCTAGTTAGAATGCCCGTTAGTTGAAAAAAACTTCAAAACTTATTTTACATAACAAAAAAAAATTGTTCTATCCTCGTCTTTGGTCATCTATCTATCTTTAGCTTCTTTATAGCAATTCTTTCTTACCGAATTCTCCCCTCATTATTTTATAATGTTAAACGACACTCTTTCCCTTGTAAATTTCTATAGGTGGTCAACACGATTTTTACCATTACGTTCAAGACCACAAGAAATGGAGTCGTTAAGAGAGCATCATAAAGACATCAGTTATCTATACCATACAAGGACAACATGCAAGATTCATTGAAGATTGTGAGTAGAAGATGCGATGTCAGCCAAGTCATATAGTCTAAGTTTGCCAAGACTCATTCTGTGTACTGAGTCATTTCACCAGCTTAAGAGTATTGATTGAGTAGAACGTTGTATTGTGTCTTAACATGTATGGTATATTTTCTTTTGGTACATCGTATGTAGATCTTTTCGATCTTGTGTGTAACGTTTGCTTAAGTGGGTAAACTTCTCTCCTCATAACTTTCTTTCTCATCATTTGCTTTTTCCTCTTCTCTAACAATCAATTGGACAACCTAACCTTTCGATGCACAAGGGACTTGAAGGACATCGATACTTCAAAATTTCGAACAACTCAATACCCTTGGACATGAAGCTAATTTGAAGATAGACTCTCCCTATCTCTCAATTCCTTTATCCTGTGACTGTCTTCTCTCTCTAGCCTCTACGAATCCCGGTGACAAGATTTCTTTTAAAGGGGGTAGTTTGTAACATCCCAAAGTTATGTTACCAAAATTAAAATTAATAAATTTATTATTTTATTGGATTTTCTGAGTTTTAAAAGAGTTTTCTTGGTTTTCTTGAATTTCCTCAAATTTAAAATCAAAAATAAAATTTATTGAGTTTTTGGGATTTTCTTGTATTTAAGGTTAAAAATTTTAATTAATTTCCTGGAATTTTCTAGATTTTAAAAGCTTTTTCCTATTTTTAAAAATTAAAAATAATTTATGTGCAAAAATAAAAGTTAACTTCAAGTTGGAAATAATTTTATTAAGTTTAAAATAATTTAGGAGATTTCTGTGAATTTTTCTAGAATTTTTTTAACTCTATTTGCTATTTTCTAAAAGCCCTTTTGATTTGTAGCTATTTCTAAAAATCAAAAATCAAATCAAATTCCCTAATCTCTCTCAGGCCAAATTTCCTTCTCCTCCGGCCCATTTCTCCATTTTCCCACCCAGCCCACCATCTCACCCCGTCTCTCTCTCTCTCTCTCTCTCTCTCTCTCTCTCTCTCTCTCTCTCTCTCCTATCGACCCTTCTTTCTTCCTCCTTCCTTTCTTCTTCCTCCGGATCCAATTGCCATTAGCGCCGCACGAAGCTCTTCAATCCTACACATTTTCCTTCCCCATTTCTCATGCCCACGTGTGCCTTATCTTCTCCGCCTGCCGCTGCCCCTGTTTTGGAGACCCCCCCCCCCTTCACACCCGTTTCCCTGGAACGTGCAATGCGCGCCACAAAATCCCGCCAAATTGATCTTCTGCCTTCGTACCCCTTCACCCCTATAAATGGCATCCCTGGGTGCCCCTCCTCCTCCTCCTCATCCTCCACCCCAAAACTCATCCCCTCTCTCCCTCCATCCTTGCTGCAATCACAGTTTCCACGCCACTGACCACCGGCGACTTCGCCGCCGATTGCGCCGCCACCCATGATTTCCCGGTGATGTTATCTTCACCATTGACTTCACCATCACGCGTTCTACCTCGTGCTCACCTCACCCACGCTGGAGCATCTCCAAAATACCACCTCCGCCGTGAGCTGAACCACACCGCCGCCTCTCTCCTTGCCTCCGGCCGTCCGTGCACGCCTAGCCGTCGCCGAGATTTTGATGACTTCAGAGAACCAGATTTCGACACCATTTCAGAACAACAATTAATTGAGCAAGACAAGTTACATCTTTGATCATGTTTGATCCCAACATATTAAATTATTTAAATTCTACTTTGAATTATTATTGCATGCTTATTTCAATTCAATATAATTTAAATACTAGTTTTGAAATTGTAGTTAATCCCAATACATTTGTATGGCCAAATCTTGACATTGAAATATCCATGCCTTGTCACCTCAGATAAAATCTAGTTGGTGCAATAGTGTGAACTAGAGAATTTTAGGAAAAAATAAGCTTAGCCATGCTTAGATATGAAATATTTGATTTGGGAATTTTCAATGAAAAACCAAATGTGGTTTAAATTGTATCCATAGCATTGGTGTGCCATAGAAGTTTATAAATGACTTCAAAAAATAAAATAAAATAAAATTAGTTTGGACTTGGACGAAATGGATAGTTGGTGGGTGCAGGTTTATATGCACGGTCTCAATTCAGTGTATGGTTGAGGCCCAGGGGTTGTTTTGGAAGTCGTCTAGTCAATCAAGGACCGGTCTGTGAGCTGCGGATTGTTAAGCCATTCCAGACTATCACAAGTCTGGTATGGGACAGACCGGGCTAATTAATTTGCAAAGTTCCACTGTTAGTTGTGCCATGTTGATGTGTGGGTTTCAGAATGACCTACTTTTTATTATCCTGCATGGCGCACGAGGGGGCTTCCGTTTGGTGTGAAACCTTATGGCAACGAAACTTTAGCGGGCATGGCTACTTTGGGATGGCATATTGTAAAGGCTATGTTATAATTATTTAGTCACATACCAATGGAAGTGTGTGAAGCAGACATTATAAGTCGATTATCTCTTGTGGGTAAAGTTCTACAACCTTTGCCGAATGTAAAACTTTTTGAATAGCCAAGTCCACGGTCATGGACATGCTGAGCAAAGTCTTTCGTGGGTTAGACTATTTTTTTGTTTTGAAAATAGTTTGACAAAAATAATTTCATGCATAGTTGTTCCATGTGGAAAATTTGGGCAGAAAACCTTAGTGTAAGGGGGTTAACCCTTCACTAGAAGTGCAACTTGTACTAACTGGACAGTTTAGAATCAAATAATTTTTGATATAGTATAACTGCTTTGGAACCTAGTAAATGTATTTAAAATGTCAAATATTGCTTTTGCACAAATAACCCTATAAACCTTCTTTTGATAATATCCCTACATGCATTAATTCTGTTATGGTTGTAACTTGCGGAGTACAATTTTGTACTCATCCTTACTTAATACAATGTTGTCTAATGGAGAAGGACTTCACAACTGCTGAGGATCTCGACGACTAGGCCGCTACCCAAGTCGATTGTTTTAGCAGATTAGCTGTCCTCTACTACTTTTTCTTCGCCTTCTGCTGTGTTCATTATTGTTGCCTTGTAAGTCTTTCAATAAACTATGATATTTATTAATAAAGTTGTGCAAATTATGGATGTTACCATATTTGTTTACAATGTACACTAGCCACTATTCTAGGGACAAGTGTAGAATACATAAAGGATTTGGGGGTGTTACTCCTGGGTCTAACATCACGGGTAGTCGCCAGAGTCTCCTTTGCCAACGCCAAGCTTGGTCGAGCCCGACCATGTTTGCCTCTACCGCTCCTCTGTTCTAGGAGGAAGAAGACGACATGGATGTAACACCCCGGCCCAACACAGAGCCCAAAATGCCACTAAACTAACCTAGCTATCAATTTTAACAAGCATTATCACTAAATTACAACAAAGCATATCAAAGATAAAACCCATACACGGGTCACAATAACACAAGGATAATTATAAAGAAATCATGGATAATTAATTCATAGGAAGCATACCAAAATAATAAACAAAGATCAACGCATAACCAAACCAATCAAATCTGTTTAACGAATAATCAACTAAGGCTAAGCAATAATATCTATTCTCAATAGTAATTTATCATACTAATAAGCTGTCTCATGATCAATAGTTCTTGTGATTGAGTAAATGACGTGAGTCCAATTGAGTGCTAGCCCTTCCCATGAGCAACGTCCTCAACGGTCACCATAGGGGATTAAAAAACCAGATGTACCCCACTTGCTAGCCATAGGGGATTTTCTTAAGAAAAATAAAATAAAAATGAAAATTCAACCGGACCCACTTGTCAGAAATTTCAAATTTTCTGGAATTTCTCTGGGGTCAAGCTTTGGAGAGCTCATTCTCCCTCGTTTCAAATTCAAATGATTTGATTTTTATTTTTAAATTCACATAAATTCAATATCTTTCCATTAGTGCCAAAGTCATATATTTTTAAGTTCATTTGAATTTTATTTGATTTCATGTGCATTTATTCAAAGTCAACGTTTTATGCTTAAATAGATTCCAACTTCACCGAAGACTTCGCCATCGCTTCAGGAAAATAACAAGACCATGTAATATCCACTGTTGAGAAAGGAAAGTCTTTACAATTGATCATGTTGAACCTACTTTTCAAATGCAAACTACTTTGCTTTAAAGTGTTACTTGCATGCTTAATATTACTTATGAAATACTATGTTAAATGTGTATGGATACGGGTAAGCTATACTAGCTGGCAATTCAAAAATTCTACCATCTAAACCAAGATGCCATGCAAGCAAGAGAACATAAATCATTACCATTAGACGCACAGTGTAGTGGAAGAAGAGTTGGAGCAGTCTGATCCAACATCGAGCATGTCGACGTGGTCGTAATCAATAGTCCAACGTCGTAGGCATTGATCGTCTCCTCAAACAACTTATCATGTTCCTTGTGTAGGTGGTGGATCGTCCTCGATCAGCACAGTAGCAGCTGCAGTAGTGCCTCTATGGTATCCACACGTCCAGGGGTGGAACGACGTATGCTGGTGTGCTAGTACCAACATGCACGGTAGAGCCTTCGGGAGATGGCGGCTAGGGTTTTAGTGGAGCAACACACTTATGTCCCAACAGCCCTATGCATCCCCATATAAAGAGCCCATAACGGATCCCATCTAAACAGGTTTGTTCCAACCCATTTAAGTTTGTGATTAGTAGGTTCATGTGTAATTGGCTATAAATCGAAAACTCCTTTTCGACCACAAGTCGATAGCGGTTCCTAACAGGATATAATGATTCATGAATATACATAAATATTATATACGATGAACCTTATGCAATATGATATTCGATCAAGCCCTTATCACCCACGATTAGCTCGTATCTCCATACGACTAGTTCACATTTAGTCACGACCAGTACGTAACACCTTACGACCAGTTCACATTTAGTCATGACCAGTTCGTAACACCTTACGACCAGTTCACTGACCAGTTATTGATCATGTACGACCAGCTTACGACCAGTCCGTATCTCCATATGACCAGTTCGTATATGGTCGGACCAAACAACATGCTTGTGTATTCTTCTTTTGCCTCACGATATCTGGTTGAACTCCAAGTGAGATATATGTCATCCATGTACTGTTCAATACTTTCTCGATCTAGGGATGGATAACTTCATGTGGTCGACTCTTCGACCACTAGTGGCATGGCCATGCACTTTCTTTATCCAACCACATCGAGGGGCCCAGAGATATCTCTCCTGTTATGTTAGGAGGGGCAAATCCCATATCCAACCAGTCACATCCCTTCGCATGTTTCATAACATATTATAACTACTTAGTTATGGAGTAGCGATTGTCAACACCTAAGTGTACTATTACACATGTAGGAAACCATACTGATCTCAGGTCTAAGGATTATACATCACCATTGCTTGAGACCAACTGATGACACACAAAATCATAACAATCTCAATAGTGTCTCAAGGTGGGTCGATCCAACACCATGTTCTCTAGCATGTGTCGACATTATTGATTCGATATCCCCATATCCATTACCGGTGAAACATGGTCATCAATTAATACATGTGCTGGTCGATAAATCACTATTTTCCCGACCAGTGACATCCGACCAATGATACATTTAAAATGACATCATATAACTTAAAGAGCTTCACCAACAAATCGCATACATGTTAATCTTTATAAATAATAATTTATCCAAGGAATATAATAACATTTACTCTATATCTCATAAACATAGATATGATTCAATCATCTCTATGATTTCCTCTAGGGCATATCACCAACAAAATATTAGTACCTTCCTATGCCAAATATTGATAACCTTTTTACCTTTTCACCCTAGGTTAATTATTACATTAATAAATTGCCTTGGTAAAACCATAATGACTAATGGTAGTGCTTAGAAACTACTTAGTGGATGAATTGAATATGACATAAACATTGTCATTGAAAAACTTTGAATATAATGTGAATCGAAGTGTGGTAGCATGAGTTACCACTGGAAATAGGAAAATGATAATTATAGGATGGTGGAGACCTGGGCGAGTGGATCGTATGTGGTGAGTGCATTAAATGCACAAGATATGGTTTGTGGATTGTCTCGCCTGAGTCGATTAAGGACCGAAGCATGTGTCCCATCTTTTGAACTGATAATCGTGTAACCACAAGTCTATTATGGGGTAGACCTGGCTGAATAATTTACCGAGTCGTTATGCTATTGCCATATTGTGGGCAGTCTAGGTTGGGTTGTTCAACCTAGGCTATAGGAGGGTGTGTCTCTGGGTACACACCCATTGATGGTTGTGGTGGTACCAAGTCGGGATACATCCACTCCCCTAATGGTGGTTTTTTCGGAGTTAATATGTTTAAACGCCTGAAGATCGACCCATTAGATGGTGTAGGATAATAGTATTATGAAGAGTTATTGTAAAGGCCTCATTATGACCGTCTCCATCGGACGTCTAAGGTAGTGTGTCATGGACGACATTATGAGTTGATCATATCTTGTGGGTAAAGCTATACAACCTCTGCAGAGTGTATAATCTATTCGAATAGTCGTGCCCCGATCATGGGCGTGATCTAGAAAGCCACACTTGTATAGTAGATTAAAATTGTGGGATGGGAACATGTTAACGTAAATGTAGGTGGATGGAACCTAATGAGTAAATGAAGCTGGATGGAACCTAATGAATAAATATTAGTGGATGGAACCTGATGAATAATTGTAGGTGGATGGAACCTCATGAATAATAACAAGTGGATGGAATCTTATTACGAGATAATAATTTCTTACAAATAATGAAACTTTGGTTTTGAGTTAAAACTGCTAAGTTGTAGGTTTGGAAAATAATTATAGTATTTGAGATAAACTTGCTTTGTGCTAAAATAACCATAAAACCCCTGCTTTGGCAAGCCATGCATATATATACTTGCATTTGCAGTGAGGGCTTGCTGAATACTTTTGTACTCATTGTTTATGAAATGTGTGGATTCAGACTACGAGGCTGAAGACACAATGTATGGCTACTTCTATGATTCCAGCTATGGAAATGAAGATAACGGCGATAACTAGGTTGTAGCCCCAGTCGATTGCCTATGGAAAATCATGGAGACCATTTTGGTTTATTTATCTTCCACTGCTATTTACCCTCTCAACTCGTCGGCCTATTGGCCTGTTATGTAAGCTGCTATTTACTCTCTCAACTCGTCGGCCTATCGGCATGTTATGTAAGAACTTGGCCCTACAGCCTATTTACGGTTGTCTCTGTAATATTAAGTATTCTTTTACTTATATGTTTGTATGGATGTGATATTCGTCGATAATTGTACTGTGTGAGCTAGCTACTGATCATGGGACTAGCTCACTATGCACAGAGGATCTGGATGCAAATTCGGGCTCGACAAGAGATGGTATCAGAGCCATTTGGACTGTAGGCTAAACCATAGTTAGAATGGTCGTTCGCATAAGGATCTTGAGTGTTTAAAAGGATTATTTTACTTAAACAAAAACCGTTACAACAAAAGACATATATATATATAACTTTATACTAAGGGGTAATTAGCTCAATAACATCGCATTAGAGCGTAATCGGAGGAACGACACTCCGTTCGTGACGCACTGAAAAATAACATTGCGAACACCAAAAAATTAGACGAATGACATCCTAGCTAGTTGCTTCCGTTTCTAGAATTTTTTAAATATAGAAACTGAGTTCAAAAAATTATCAATTTTTTTGTAGAGTCTCCCAACACAGTTTAATTGCTTGCGTATTTTTTAAAGAAACTTTATACGTTCTGATTTTGTCTCTAAAATTCATTTAACTATACTGTTTGTAGGAATTTTTAAATATAGAAAATGAGGTCCAAACATTATGATTTTTTTAGGCTCCTTACACAGTGGACTTGATTGTGTAATTTTTCTAGGATTTTTTAAAATTAAGTAATGCAATTTCATAATGTCCACTGTGTGAGGAGTCTAATATTTCATAATGTAAGGACATTATGATATTGCATTAATTAATTTTATAAAAAATCTAGAAAAATTACACAATCAAATCCACTATGTAAGGAGCCTGAAAAAAATTCATAATGTTTTGAACTCATTTTCTATATTAGAAAATTCCTACAAATAGTATACTTAAATGAATTTTAGAGACAAAATCAGAACGTATAAAGTTTTGAAAAAAATACACAAGCAATTAAACTGTGTTAGGAGACTCCACAAAAAAAATTGATAATTTTTTGAGCTCAGTTTCTATATTTAAAAAATTCTGGAAATGGAAGTAACTAGCCAGGATGTTATTCGTCTAATTTTTCGGTGTTTACGATTTTATTTTCCAATGCGTAATGAACGGAGTGTAATTCCTCCGATTACGCTCTAACGCGATGTCACTGAGCTAATTTTTCCTTTTACTAATGTTTATTCATCGTACTATTAGTGTCTCACACTTGTGTTGTTTCCATTAAATTCATTAAATCAATTTACTAATCGCCTTCCGCTCATCTCCAAATTCTTGGTAGATGTCGATGCTTCGTACCTACGGAGAGCATAGATACGCTGTTGTCGGACCCCGGGCTTTGAATGCCCGAAGCCCCCGTGTGTGTACCGTACTAGTCCCATAATCAGTGGCTAGTACACACATCTACAACATTGACAATCACATCCATACATTCATACATACAGAATAAAACAAAATGTGTTACATAACTTAAGCGATTACATTATTTACAACACAAGGACCGATCGACCAAATAAAAGCTCAAGTATTAGAAGTAACAAAAGTAACAGCGGAAGCAAAGTATGTAATAAGTCCAAAATTTCCAGCGTCATTTCCATTCGAACTCTTAGGCAACTGACAAGCGACAAGTCCTAGAAAAACCCATCACTTAATCCACTGGTTCCGGGTGCAAAGAAGACGTCGTCCGACGTACGAACAAACTCAATCTTTGAACAACAATTTAAGCAACATTGAGTACATTGCGTATCAGCAAAACTTGTAGTGTATCGCAAAGTTTTATATATATATATATATATATATATATATATATATATATATATATATATATATATGGGAGCATTATCTAGTGCAAATGGGTATTTGGTGGTAAGGTGCAAACAGGCGGCGACCATCGGATCTCGATGGGCGCTCTGGATGCACAAGGTGGGATCCCCCATTCACTTATGCCACTTTTGCAATAATCCCCCCAGCTCAAACGACGTCCTCAAGACAATTTTCGGAAAACCCCCCCATACCCCTTCGCTCGCCCTGCTGCTCAACCCGGCCCTTCATCTTCTTGAGCACCACATGCGCGCCCTTTGGCCTCCACGCCTCCTCGCCGCCCGCTCGCATCGCCTCAGTCCCCCTCCCGGGCAGCCACCTCCTCCTTAAGCCGCCATCGGCGCCTCCTCCGCGCCTCCTCTGCGTCGTCTCCCGACTCCGCTTCTCCTCTCGTCTTGTGCCTAGCTAGGGTTAATCCCCATCTCCGCCAGGCCCGCCTCTCTACCCCAGCCGCCCACCTCTCCACCCCTCGCTTGCCCTTGCGCGCCCTCATTTGGCCTCCGGGATGCAAGGAGGTCTCTCGGGCACCCGGCCGGCGGCCGCCACTGTCGCATCTCGGCCGCCCGCCGCCACCGCTTGAGCCCCCTCTCTTGCGGCCCTCCGCCTGGCGCGCCATCCTCTCCACTGCTCTTCAAAACTTGCCCTGGATTCTTGTGAGTTACTCGAGGATTTGGTGTCGATTCTGAGTTGTTACTTGTTTTGCGGGGATGACATGCTTTCAAAGTGGCAATTGTCTAAGAAGTCGCAATCAACACATTTGCAATCAATTTGTCAATGTCCACAATTGTATCGTATGTCTATTTTATCGCTTTAGACAATGTCACAAGTTCATTCACAAACTCAGACTAATAAAATTCCAAAGACAATAATTTCATCCATCAGTCACAAAGAGAACTAACAACTTCATTCATGAAACTCAGTGTCTAAGCCTTGTTTACAATGTCGTATGCTTGCATGAAAATCAAACAGGAGCCTTATTTACAATAGCATTCATTGACACTCTATTCTCTCAAGTTCACACTCTATGCTCTCGTGTAACTTAAAACCCCTTATAATACACTCTATGCTCTCAAGTTACAACAGATTTTCACAAAACACAATTTGCCTCACAACAGAATTTGAACAAATTGATTGCAAAATGTGTTGATTGCTAGCTCTTTCCTCCTCGTGATTTCGCAAATTGCCACTTTGAAAGCATGTCATCTCCCCCTGCAAAACAAGTAACAACTCACAAGAATCCACACACAAAATCCTGGACTAACTCACAAGAATCCACACACAAAATCCTAGAGTTTTGAAGCCTGGGAGCAGGTCCGAAGTAGTGAAGGATGGCGGCGCCAGGGCCAGGGAGGGCCGCAGCCGAGAGGGGGCTCGAGAGCAGGTGGGCGCGTTAGCGTGGAGATGCGACGCTGGTGGCGGCCGTCGGCCGGGGTGCCCGAGAGGACCTCCTTTCATCCGGGAGGCCAAATGAGGGCGGCGCAAGGGCAAGCGAGGGGTGGAGAGGTGGGCGCGTCGGGGTAGAGAGGCGGCGGCGGGATGGCCGGCGGCTCGAGATGCGCCACACGCCTGTGGAGGGCCGAGATGGGGATTAACCCCTAGTCAGCAGGCAAGATGCAGAGGAGAAGCGGAGTCGGGGAGACGCACGCAGAGGAGGCACGGAGGAGGCGCCGATGGCCAGAAGGAGGAGGTGGCTGCCCGGAGGGGGACGGAGGCGGATGCGAGTGGGCGGCGAGGAGGCGTGGGAGGCCAGGGCGCGGCAGGCGTGGCGCCAAGAAGATGAAGGGTCAAGGTTGAGCAAAGCAGGCGAGCGAAGGGGTATGGGGGTTTTCAAAATTGTCTTGAGGACGCTGCTTGAGCCGGGGTTATTGCAAAAGTGGCATAAGTGAATGGGGATCCCACCTTGTGCATCCAGAGGCGTCAGAGATCCGATGGTCGCCGCCATGTTTGCACCTTACCACTCAAATACCCATTTGCACTAGATACGTTCCCTATATATATATATATATATATATATATATATATATATATATATATTATGCATGGCTAACAAGGGATGAGGCTCTATGCTACAAGTTCTTTTCAGCAGTAAGCAAGTTTTATTTGCAATATCAATACGTAGTATTTTGCAGCAAATAAGTAATTGAATAAATAACAACTCGCAGCCCTCCTCAGCTATGAGCAACATCTTATTTTCGCCATAGACATGGCACTCAACTCAAATATAAACCAACAAACTATTCCCCACATTTTCCAACAATATTGTTTTATGAAAACCAAGACTATACCCGATGTGACTGCACTTACCACGCTCATGACCACGAGCATAGCTATTTAAATAGATTTACACTCTGTAGAGGTGTACAACTTTACCAATAGCATACAAATTCTCTAGTTTGTTTGGCATCCATCGATATCACTGCTCACTACATTTGGTAAGTAGTCTAGAGCACGTATCGAACCATTTACATCACCTAGTCCTAACCTTGCACTTGACCAGTGAATGAACACCCTCACTTCACCCAGGTACACCCCCATCTCAGTGAGGCATTCACCGTTGTGTCGGCAAGCTTTGTGCCTGACACCGTGGTGAAGGGAGCCCCTTCGAACATGCCTACGCCGGTCATGCTCATGCTACTACAGTCTACTAGCGCACAAGGCTAGTTTTCAATGACTTAATTTGCTAATGCCGTCCCATACCAGCACATGTGGTTGTACTCTTAGGCTTGGATTGGTGGCAACGGTGTTCGGTCCTTAATTTACCCGGGCGAGAATCTCCCCCTATCTACTTGTGAGATACACCTCTCACATTTCTCATAATATAATATAACTCGACCGCGTCACAAGCTAAGTTTTTTATTTTTATTTTTATAAAAAATAATAGAGGTAAACCCCTCTGAACCATCATTTCAAATTCTCCTGAACTCATATTCAACATGTCATTTTTTTCAATTTTACTATGGACTAAGCCAAACTAAGCATTTATGTGATATTCGCACTCGAAAAACTCAATTTGACATCATTCATTGTCTAAACCATACCCTAATGGCTACAACAATAAAGATATCAATATTTCAATGAGGATCATGCATCGAATGGGACTATAGCTACCGTTATCCCCAAATATAGCAATTTTAAACAACCATACACGCATGCATAATATATTTTGCAAAAAGAGGTACAATAATTAAAATAGTAGAATCAACATGGTAAAAGGAGGTGCTTGCCTTACTCAGGTTGTTCTGGATACTGGGATGGACGGTCATCGTAAAAGTCGTTTGAACAATCGACGTCTAATCAAAAAAAGCCAGAAGTAAATTAAATATAGAACAATAATTCCAACAGTAACAAAATCCAAATATTTTTTCATATTCAGGTATATCATGATTTAATATGAATTTACAAAAAAGATTCATCTCATTTGGAGTTTGTATGCAAAAGTTATTAACGTTTTAATTTGCTTTTGTTTGAAAATTCCAGAAATTAGAAAAGTACTAACGTTGAAAGCGTATTATCTGAGGTTTACGCTTTCCAACAGAGAAAGTGTATTTTCCTATGATTTCTACTGAGGCTTACACTTTCCAACAGAGAAAGAATATTCTCCTCTATACTGAAAGCGGTTTTTCAAATTTCTCTGTTTTTTATTAACTTACATGTGGGGCCAACTTGTTAGTGACTCATAGTTTTCTAGTCTGGATTTTTATTTATAAAACAGTGGCGGTCCCACGTGTCAAAGACTCATTATTTTTTAACTAATGATTAAACCTAATTCTAATTTTAATTAGCTGACGACTGGGGTCCATATGTCAGTCTCTTGGGTTTTTAAACATGTTTTAAACAAAAGAATAGTGTGTGGTCCCACATGTTAGTGACTCATTTACTGAACATGTTTAAAATATGATTTTTGATTATCTTCTCAGCAGGTCCCACCTGTCATTGACTTAGCACTTTTTACTACTGTCACTAAGCGGTAATTAGCTTTTAAACACGTGTGTCCCTCTGGCAAAGAGAGAGAGAGAGAGAGAGAGAGAGAGAGAGAGGAAGGGAGGAGCTGGGCACGCGCATGGCCGAGAGGAAGAGAAGCTCGTCGGTGGCGAGGCATGTGCGAAAAAGATCGAGGGAGCCCAGGAATGGGTAGAGGGAGTATATGCATTGCCAAGGGAGGTAGAAGTGGCCGAAGAGGTGGACAAAATCGGCGGTGCGACGGAGATGAGTGGCGAAGCTTCTCGACTTCGTTATGCATTTCGTGTAGGAGGTTTTCCCTCGGGCTAAAGGAGGGTCACACTAGAATCAATGAGTCCAGGTGGTGCTATTGGGTCGGGCACAGGGACCTAGGGTCACCGGAGGCGTGCCAGTGGCATGCAACCACGGCGGCGAAATGAGTGGCTAAGGGGAAATCATGCTAGGGACTCGCCCTAGGCAAATTGATATACGCATGAGGATCAGTGACTCACCACGATCACAAGGGTGTAGAAAATAAGGTTAGGGAGGCTCTGGAATGGTTTGTCGATGACTGTAACAGCCCAAAATTTCATAAAGGCAAAAATATGGGATTTTTAAAACTTTTTGTATAACAACTATTTTTGTGTGTCTTGATTACCTTTTCAATTCATATTGGACTTTATGGTGATTTTTTATTTGGACTGCATTATCTCATTTCTTATTCTTGGATGGTCATTCGACATTTAATGCTCGTCACACAAAAGCCGACACAACTGCTACACTGTGTTGTCCATACCATCAACAACCCCTCTGACCACTCCCCCCCCCCTAGTCAGGTCGTTCATATACATATATGGGGCACAAGACCTTGGGACCTCCTAGTTACTTTACTTCGCCAATTCCAGTGCTAGCCTCATTCTATTCTTTCTCCAGGAGAGCTCGAGCTCCAGTCTAGCTCAAGCCCTCGTCTCTGTCAAATGCCCCCACACCGCTACCTTGCCACAGGCAACCATCGCCTTGGAGACCACTCCCCTTTCACCTCCGACCAGGACATTCCAAGACATCCATGTAGGCCAAGCACCAGCTTCCAGAAAGCAACCTTGAAGACCGAATGTAATACCCCAAGTTTAATTAAGTAAGAAGAAATGTAATACCCCAAGTTTAATTAAGTAAGAAGAAAAGAATTCGGGGAGGAGAATCAATTAGAAAAGTGATTTAACAGAAGATTCAGGGGGATTCTTGCGTAATTTAGAAAACCTGGGCTGTGGGCCAAAAGCCCACAATACCTTGGCCTATTAGGGCAACCATCCAAGTGGAGGGGGAAATCATGCTACTGTAGCACTCACTGTAGCACCGCCACTGTAGCAGCCCCTCCCCTCCCCATTGCGCCACCCACTCCCCCTTGGTGCTCCTCGCCGCCACCTTGGTGTTCCACGCCATTGGAGGAAGGAGCAAGGCGAGGGAAGGAGATCAACTTCGCGGGGCAAGATCTTCAACTTTCTGTGATTCTACAAGGGTAACGTCGCATGTTCTTCACTGGTTAATGTGTAGTAGATGCGTTTGATGTCGTTTGATAGATTGAATTGCGTCGGTTTAATAGATCGCGTTCTGTCCAGTAGTTTGGACGACGGTTTTCATATCTGTAGAGGCATAATCTAGGGATCCAACATCTTAGCAATAGTTGGACTATGTTGTTAGCTTTCCGTGGCCGCCAAGAACGCCCAGATCCGATTAACGGTTAGAAAGTTATGAATTGTTTAGTGCCGCTGTCCTGTTAATCTGTCAACATCCTGACAGTCCGTAGAAATCTGAGTTAATCTATTAGTTAAAGATGAACTCAGAGGATCTCGTTATAATAAAAAAAGATGGGTAATTTTCTCACCTTTCCAGAAAGCTAAAGAACATAAGAATTGGACTTTCATAGCAAAAGTTATGATAATTTTAGTGTACTGTCCAGAGAACCCGACGTGATAATTGATGTTCTGTAGATTGGCTTGGTAGGGGCAGTAGATGGCAGAATCAGAAGGGCTCCCCAACTAAGTTTATTTAGGTAATTTAATTATATTTCCATAAAGTATTAGAATATCTTATTTGGACTCCTGAGCAGAAAGTTATGTATTTTAGAAGTTGACTGTCCGTAGTGAACACCAAGCGGTCGGTAGAAATTGGAAGATTGGAAACGCTTGGGAGTTTAGCGAGTTCAATTGTGTTCTTATTTATGCTTTTGGTCCAGTATGCTTGTCTTAGTTTGGGTTATCATTATGTTTAGGTGGGAGCGTGATCCCGGTGCAACGCCCTCTTGGCCCACCGCTCTCGCATCTGCTTGAGGCAAGTATTTGGGTTGTAGAATAATTATGATTGTTCACGAGATTGATTGTGTCTTGTTCGTAATAGCCATGCATGGATGTTAATGTGATGAATTACAATATAACTTGGTAAATGCAAGTTATGGTTAAAGCTTCTGTGTATGTTGTTAATGCTTACATGTTATTATGTACACGTTGAATTCATATGTTTGGAAGATGATGTCATTGTACATATGCATGTAGTAAGCATGATTGAGTCTTGGTCACGTGGTGACCAAGTATGAATAGTTGAGGTCCCTGTCATGTAAATGACGGGCTTGAGGTCCCTACATTACGTAGAATGTGGGCAATGAGTAAAGAGGTCCCCATCATGATGATGATGGGCAAAGGTCCCTATACTTGTGGAGTATAGGCTCTTGGTCCTGTGCTGAGTGCATAGGCAAGGGTATACATCGACGGTTGTATACCCCATTCATCGTAAAATGTGAAAAGAGATAAAGTTTAAAAGGTGCATTGCATGGTCGCATTACATAAGCATGAAGGCTATGTTTAGTGTAATGTTTAACTTGGAATATTGATGCTATGACTGTGATTTTAGCTTTAGCCTTGTTGATACTTCTTTGAGTCTTTGGGCTCACTCTTGCTTTGATATGTTTTAGGTACAACCGGCAAGAACGGCATGCATGGGAGGGAGTAGATGTTTGGATGCACTCACTACCACTCATCCTTAAAGCGATCGCCATTTAGATTTTATTCCAATAATAAGTAGACGCTTGTGAATCACGTATGGATGGTTTTAAGTTTCGTGTTAATTGTAATAAGGAGAATAGCAAGTTTTGTCTATGTTTATTAGATTATCTTGCATGCTTGAATGAACTTGAATATTGAGTTTATTGTTAATTGCTATGATTAATTGTTGGAACCTCGGTATAGTTAATTATACAAAGGAGGTTCTGCCAAAAATTGGTAATTGGTCTTAGTTTTGTTTTGTTTAATTTAATTTTAGTAGCATTCCAGGCTCAATGTTGAGCTGGGGTGTTACACCGAAGACCACCCTCACTTCTCTCAAGCTACTTGCAGCACGAAGCTTCTTCCATTGCTGAGGTCCATCGTCATCAGCTCAGCTTCGGCTAACCATCCCCCAGATTTCATACCGGTAAGCACCTAGTTGCCAGATGCATTTCCTAATCCGAGCCGCCTTGATTCTCTTTTGGATTCTCCTTTGGTTTTTCCTTTAGCTTTTCCGCTGATTCTTTTGACCTCGGCTGTGTAGTCGAATAATTTTTCCATTCGACTATGCACGGTTAACACCCCACGACCTCTTTCTTAGTCGTGACCTTACTTTCTACAAAGACCACCCTCGTGGCCGCGACAGCCCATTTTACAAAGACAACCTTCTTAGTCGTGACCTCCCAGCAGCATCTCGATTTCCCTAAAGTCTCAAATAAATAGAAACATTTGGTTTTGATGAGAGTTCAAAGCTTATTTGGAAGTTCTATATGGAACCTCCCTTGGTTCCATCTTGACCATCGGGACCTCCCTTGGTGCTCATCTTGACCTTCGGGACCTCCGTTGCATTCATCTTGACCATCGAGACCTCCCTTGGTTCCATCGTGACCGTCGGGACCCCCCTTTGGCGTTCATCTTGACCATTGGGACCTCCCTTGCATTCATCGTAACCATCGGGATCTCCTTTTGGTACAATCGTGACCGTCAGGACCTCCTTTGGTTCCATCTTGACTGTTGGGACCTCCTTGGCATTCATCTTGACCGTTAGGACTTCCCTTGCATTTATCATAACCGTCTGAATCTCCTTTGCATTCATCTTGATCGTCGGGACCTCCTTGGCGTTCATCTTGACCGTCAGGACCTCCCTTGCATTCATCGTAACTGTTAGGACCTCTTTTGGTTCAATCTTGACCATCAGGACCTCCTCTGGTTCTAACCTGACTGTCAGGACCTTCCATCGCTTAGATCAAAGGGCTCAGACCTTACCTCGCTTAGATCAAAGGGCTCGGACCTCCCCTCGCTTAGATCTAAGGGCCCAGACCTCCCCTCGCTTAGATCTAAGGGCCCAGACCTCCCCTCGCTTAGATCTAAGGGCCCAGACCTCCCCTCGCTTAGATCTAAGGGCTCAGACCTTACCCCGCTTAGATCCAAGGGCCCAGACCTCCCCTCGCTTAGATCCAAGGGCCTAGACCTCCTTTAGTTTAGATCTAACGTTCCAGGCCTCCTTCTGTTGGGATCTAACGGTCCAGACCTCCCTTCATTTAGATCTAATGGCCTAGACCTCCCATTGCTTGGATCTAGTGGTCCAGACCTCCCCTTGATTGGATCTAACGATCCAGACCTCCCCTCGGTTGGATCTAACGATCGAGACCTCCCCTCGATTGGATCTAGCAGTCCAGACCTCCCCTAGATTGGATCTAACGATCCTGACCTTTCCCATGATTGGATCTAACGATCCAAACCTCCCCTCACCTGGATCTAACGATCCAGACCTCTCTCCGTTTAGATCTAATGACCCAGAACTCTATTCGTTGGATCTAACGGTCCAAATCTCTCATCGTTTAGATCTAAGGTTCCAGCTCTCCCTACATTTAGGTCTGAGGGTCCAGATCTTCTTTCGTTTGGATCTAACGGTCCAAAATCGTTCTTTGTGTAGATCTAAGAGACCAAACCTCTCTTCAATTAGATCTAACGGTACAGACCTCCTCTCGTCTAGATCTAACGGTCCAAATCTTTCTTCGTTTTAGATTCAAGGTTCCAGATCTCCCTACATTTGGATCTAATGGGTCCAGACCTCCTTCCATTTGGATCTGAGGGTCCAAACCTCTCCTCATTTTGATCTAACAATTCAGATCTCTCTACGATTAGATCTGAGGAATTCAGACCTTCCTCTTGTTAGATCTCCCTCTTGATCTTTTTGCAAAGACCACCCTCATAGTCCATGACTTTTCTTAGTATTAGCTCTTTCACGACCTCCCCTGGTCGTGGCGCTTTCACGACCACCTCTGGCCATAGTAAACTCCACAACCTCCCCTAGTTACAGTGATTCCAGGACATCCCCTGGTACAGTGATTCCAGGACCTCCCCTGGTACAATGATTACAAGACCTCCCCTAGGCACAGTACCTCTAGGACCACCCCAAGTCATAGTTTGTCCGCTACCTCCCTATCGTATCCTTCTTGAAACAAAGTAGTTTCTACGACCACCACAGATCCGACGACCACTGAGTCTTCAACTACGTTGGCCTCATATTTCTAAATCTACGTTGTTGCATTATTTGGAGTTCTTTGCACATTTGAAAGCGATTCGAATTGGAATATCTGCTTATTTGCCTTTTCAATTGTTTTGCGATTATAGAAGCCGAGGCGGCCGAAGAACAGTTCGTTGAACATTGTAACATCCCAAATACCTAATCAGGTGTTTGTTTCAAATGTAGTTAAATGTGTAGGAATTAAAACTTTTTCTCACATCTGGAAAACCCTGATCTCACATGTTATTCTTGTCCAAAGTGGTGGGGTTCAAAAACCTAAACCTCTTGTTGACAAAAGTCAAACTCATTTTCCTATTATCACAAATGTTGTGCCAAACCGTGGAAATATTTTTCCTTGGTCCTAGAAATGTTGTGGAGCCTCTCTGAAAAATATCATGAGTTATAAAACTTGTTTGATAATTTTTGGAGGTAAAACAAGCCCTTGAACAGCCTTAATGAATTTCCTGAGAAAAATGCAGTGCATAATAACCTCTGGAAATTTTATGTAAGGTGAATCTTAATGTCAGCAAGCTCCAGTTAAAATTTTATAAGTTTTGGAGTTGAATTGCTATCTCAAATGAATCCCTAAAGTCTCAAATTGTTAAAATTGAATTCAAAACTTTACACTGCTCCTTGGCTCGAGCCATTTTCCTATCTGGGTTGAACCCAACCCACCTCACTCACCGGACCTCCTTAAACCACTTGAGGTCGTGGCCGTTGGATTCATATCTAACAGCCACGACCTCCTCCTCTCAACCAACTCATTAGACCTCCCTTCCCACCTGTGCGAGGTCATGGACGTTGGATAAAGATCCAACCGCCACGACCTCCTCTGTTTGTCTTGTGCACCAGACCTCCTCCGCGGTCAACACCGCAAGGACCTCCCCACCTCATCGAGGTCATAGCCGTTGGATCAAAGATCCATGGCCATGACCTCCACTCGCTATCAAACCACTCAGACCTCCTCTCCACCTGGTTGAGGTCGTAGCCGTTGGATGTAGATCCAAAGGCCACGACCTCCGCCGCAATTCATCGCAACCAGACCTCCCTTGATATCTAGCGCACTGCACCTCCCCGCTTCAATTGTTGTGCGCCGCTGATTAAAATCCAAGGCCCACGACCTCCCTCGCTTAGCGCATCAAACCTCTCACCTAGTCGAGGTCGTGAACTGCTGGATCGATCCAACGCCACAACCTCCCCATCTCCTCATCGCCGTCAGATGAAAATCTCGCGGCCTGGACCTCCCCATCCCGTTCCAGTGTCTTGCCTAGGGGCCAAGACCTCCCGCACCTTAGGTCGTGCCCGTTGGATTAAAATCCAACCGCCACGACCTCCTTTATCATCTTGTAGCCGTTAGATTTTAATCTAACCGCCATGACCTCCTTCTCTGTTGTGCGCTTTGGCCATGACCTCCCTCACTTGATCTGCGCCGTTGGATTAAGATCCAATGGCCAGGACCTCCCACATGTTGTGTATCGTAGCGCGCGCTGTGAATAAGTCCTCCCCATCAGGTCTGAGCCCTTGGGTGTAGATCCAAAGGCTAGGACCTCCTAACCCTTTACGCAAGCATGACCTCCCCGACTGCATTCAAGAACATGCGATGGAGATCGCATGGCTAGGACCTCCTCCCGCCTTTTAAAACTTACTGCTTCAAAATCATATCGGAGGGCTACGACCTTCCTAGCACTTCTCATCCAACGGTTGGGAGGCATGCTCTGTTCTTCTCCTAGCTCTGGCGCCAAGACGCCCATGGCGATGAGGGGTTAGTGGCATGTCTTGTCCAACGGCTCAGGCTGTCTTGCATTTATTGCGTGTCGCTGCCTTTCCACCCTAGGCCATGCCCTAGGTCCGCCTCGACCGCCCCCATCACCTCCATTGTCTTGTCCAGGCCATGGACCGCGCCATGGGCTAAGCTCACCATGAGCTTAACCCTTGGCTCACGACCTCCATGTCCTGGGTTATAAAAGCTCCCCGTTGCCTTCATTGGCTCCTTTTCCACACCTCACCATTTTACTCTCGGTTCTGAGGAGCTCAAACCACTTTGACCTCCTTGGCCGCCATTGAAGCAGCATTGGAGCTCCTCGGTGGCAGTACTCCAGTGGCTCTCTCTCTCTCTCGGCCTCTGCTTCATTTTGCTCCTTTTCAGTCCTGGAAGTCATAACCCTAACTCCATTGGGGTTGGCCTTTGCAGGAGGGGGCTAATTGAAGTTTGGAGCTGTTGGCCGTGAGCTTTCCCCTTTGTGTCAAATCCGGTCCTCTCCTCCACTGTCTTCCTCGGCTCCGGCAAGGCCAACGCCACCGAAGCTCCTCCAACCTCCTCAGCTCCTTCAGGACCTCCAGGTACTTCCTGATAGTCCTCTAGCGCTGGGCACCAACATGAATGTTGTTGCGGAGCTTTTCTTGGGCACCCGCTTGAATGGCCGCTGCGGAGCTCTTTATCGTTGTTTGTGTTTTGGCCGTGTTGATCATCTCGTTCCTCTCCGGCTCGCCGGCGACTTAGGCCGCCGCCGCCGAGTGGTCCCGGTGTGTGCGTAACACTATTGCGCACACATTGATGCTCTGGTTGGCGCCATGAGGTCCTCATCGCCGACGCCGAGCCTTGGTAGCCTCTCGGGATTTTGTCGGACGACAATGGCACTATGCCGTTGTCGTTAAGACAAAGATCTCCCCTTTATTGCTAGTCATCTCCAATCATTGTAGCTTTTAATGTGTCCTGTTAGCGCAGACGAGGTCTTGGGCCGTCCATCTCGCCTTCTGACCAGACCTCCTGGGGTTATCTTAGCCATCTCGGACCTCCCCGGGGTCCTCTTTGCAAAAGACCACCCCGGTCTTTTGTAAGGACAACCCCAGACCTCCCTCCTTGCGATCTTGACCGCTAGGACCTCCTTGTGGGAGATCTTAGCCGTTGAGGTCCTCCCCGTGTTGATCTCCACCGTGTAGGACCTCCCCGAGGTCCTCTTAACCTTGTGGACCTCCTCGGGTAAATCTTAGCCGCCTGCACCTCCCAAAGGAAATCTGAGCCGCTTAGGACCTCCCTTTGTTAGATCTTGGCCGTTCAGACCACCCAAGTGGATCTGAACCGCCCAGACCTCTTTGTTGTTGTCTTGGCCGCTAAGATCCTCCCCGGGACAATCTAGACCATTAAGGTCCTCCTTGGAAAATCTGGACCGTCCAGACCTCCTCGAGAGGTCTGACTGTAGATCTTCCTTGGGGAGATCTTGATAGTTTAGATCTTCCTTTGGAAGATCTCACCGCTCAGACCTCCCTCGTTTGATCTGGACCGTCCGGTCCTCCCTCCAATGTTGTGGCCCGTTGGATGCGATATCAGCGGCCACGACCTCCTCTCACAGGCTGCTAGCATTCTGTGGGGAGGACATGGACCGTTGGATCCAAGATCAACGCCCATGTTCTCTGGACTCGCACACAGCAGCGTCTTGCGTTTTCCTCTGGAGGTCTTGGGCTGTTTGATTTAGATCAATCTGCACGTCCTCCCCTCTGCTTTTGGAAGTTTAGAAATTCCAAAGAGCACTTATTTGTAAACCTAAAAAGGTATGAACTTTAAAATTTCATAACTAATTCAATTTAAATCCAAATAGGGTGATTCAAATTTCTGTAGCTCTGGTTTGGACTGGGCTCTAATTTAAAATGGTTATGGGCTCAGTTCAGCTCCAGAACATGCATTTGCAAATGGTTTTCAAAACTAACTTTAAATGTTGCAATAAAAATTCAAATTAACTTGTAAAATGCATAAGTAATTCTCTAGAGCTCCTTTTTGAGTGAATCCAACTTTGTTGGCTTCCTCTGTTAGTAAACTAAATGTTAGAATAAGATTTAGACTTGTCACTGTTTTCAAAAAGCTTCCTTGTGCATTTTAATTTTGTTCAAGTTCTTGTTTTTGAAAAAGTATAGAAAATGCATAATAGCTCCAAATGAGATGAACTCAATTGTGTTATTCATCTCATGAGGTGCTGGTTTTACAGTAAAAATCTCAGTATCACCACCTTTCTAGAAAATGTTGCCAAATAATTAAATTAGTGAATAGTGGCAGTTTGGTATTTTTAGGGCTGAGCAGATTTGTTTTGCTCATAACTTTTGCATCGAGAATCCAAATCAATTAGTTCTTGTTGCTAAATTCCCTAAAAATCATCCTCTTTCTTCTGTAGAAATTTCAGAGTATTTGGAGTTTGTTTGCTGTGCTGCCCTTGTGGTTTTTGTCGTTCTTATCAATTCTTTTCGCCTTTTCGATTAGGTGCCGACGAGTGGGTTGATCCCGTGAGTGTTTCTCTGCAGCATAGTGACCAGCCACAGCAAGGCAAGCAGTTTGATCATATCCCGCTTAATCCCATTACTTTCAAAGTCTAATATTTTGTTTAACTTGTATGTATGCATGCTTTTGTGTCAAAGTAATTTTATCGAGTAGAGGTAGCTATTCCTATTGCATTGTTGCCTCTAAATTGTTACCCCCTGCCACCAACCATAAGTTACTAATATCGCTGGTGAATTAGAGCCCGGTGATTTAATTATGCTCTTTTATTGTTTTTACGGTGTCATGCTTAGCAATGCTTAGATAACGGTAGAAATGGGCGGTTGTCGACATTATGTCGATGACCTTGATCACACAAAAACTATTATTCCATTATATCCCCTTGTATGATTTGTTAAATTGTAAACAAATAAAAATGAAAACTATTTGGACTTGGGCATATTGGATGGATGGTGTGGTTTTTGGAATGTGGTAGTATGCCCAGGTCATTAAGGACCGAGTTACTTGCGCCACCGTTATGAGCATTATTGCGTGCTAACCACACGAGGGGGATATGGGACCTCTCTTGACTAAGTACTTTGGGGGGTGTTAATTATGAGCTGGTCGGTTGGTATGTTTTACAAGAAAATGTGTGTGTGTGGTGTGGGAGGGGAGCATTAGCAGACCGGCTAGGCTGTCTAATGTGTCCTTATCCCCGTGGGTTGCGGCTCTTAATTAGCATCGTCCATTGGAAATGTCTCGTAGGACTTAGCCGTGCCGGCATACCAAAGGAAGTGTGCTAAATCATGTGGCGAAAAGGCGGTCTGACGTGTGGGTACATTGGTACACCCCTGCAGGGTTAAAACTATTCGAATAGCCTCGTCCTAGGTTATGGACACGCCGAAACGCCTGTGAGAACTAGACAACAACCTTTAATTAAAACTTGACATGGTTGGTATGAATGGATGTTCATACTATTGTTGTGGTGACTATTGGGTTAGTCACTTCCAGGTTGTTCTTGTTATTGTTATTATTATTGTATCGTTGTTACTTCAACAATTAAAAATGCTTTGTCCAAATTGCTTTCAATCTATTACATTATTGCAAATGAAAACTTGCTTTATGCTAAAATAAGTCCAAAGCCTCATCCACTAAATAAAGCTTGCATGTAATTAAACTATAGTTCTGTTATATTACACGTCAGTCTTGCGAGTACATTTTTGTACTCATTTGCTTTGCTTAATAACTTTGTTGCAGAGGAAGAAGGTGAGCCCCAAGGGCTTCACTCTTGTGAGATGTGCTTCGGGTTTGACGACTAGCTTGGTGGTCCGGTTGGTTGCCTTGTGGGTAAAGGCACACTAATTGGCTTTTGTTTATGGCCATCTTATGGCACTTTTGCTTCCGCTGTTTATTTTAGTTTTGTATTTGTTGTTTGGCCTGTTGGCCTCTCCTTTTGTAATAACTCTCTCTATATTATGTATGTCGTTTATTCTAGTTCGTGCTTGGTTCTATGTCTTGTATGAACTTGATGCATGATTTTGTAAAGAGGTGTGTATACTGCATTTCTGGGAAGTATACATATCTCGAAGACACGGGTTATTATGTTTGTGATGCTAGGGTCAAGGGATGACTAAGTATTACAAGCCTAATAAACCGAGGTCCTCACAAACATGATCCCGATCAGCAGCACTCTGAACAAGGCGAGTCAATCCTTTGATCATATTGCACCTACTTTTTGCAAATTATGTTGTTTCAAATTAAAAAATTGCGTTGCTATGTTCTATCAAATTAAATTGGTCTAGATCATAGTTAATGCCTTAACAAATACTTGTGTATAAACTTCCAACCCTTGAACTTGGACGTCATCCTTTGTTACCCTAGACTTAATGGATTACATACTAGTTGATAGGTCTGTATCTAAGTGTCATGCTTAGCCTTACTTACATACATTGTCCTGTGGGCATTAAGTTGCCCAACCACAATCCTTAAAAACTTTGGAAAGTGATTTGGGCAGTAAGGCTGGGAGCCTAGCTAGTATGTTGAGGTAAATGGTTATATTCAAAAACAAACAAAACTTGAAAATTATTTTCGACCGGGGCAGCTGGAAGGAATGGCTGGTGCCAGGGGCACGAGAAGAGGTTGGTATGTGGATGTACCGCCCTGGTCAAGTAAGGACCGAATCTTGTGATGACCTCTCATGCAAAAATAGTGCAACCACAAGTCCATAATGGGTACGACCTGGCCAACTAATTTGCTCACCTCGATGTGGCCTCACCATTGGAGGAATGTGGCATGGGTAAAGCGGAAAGGGAGGCACAGAAAAACCACAAGGCACAAGAGGGGGCCTCCTGGAAGTGCTTGGCACCGGGCGGTGGAAACCTTAGCGGGTGGGGTTGCGTCGAGGAATGAGCATTGTAAAGGCCTTGTGGTAATCACCCTTGGATTCGCATGTCCAAGGAAACGTGTGTATATGTCAAGGCGATTACCCCTTGTGGGTAAGGTGTGCGAACTCTGCAGAGTAAGAAAACTATCATGATAGCCGTGCTCACGGTCAAGAGCAGTGCTGAGAACTTGATGGATATAGCTTTTATTTTTACAAAACCATTTGTGATGGAAAGGGAAGGCTGGGATGGGACCCCAGGGATTTGAGAAAGGCCTGGTCGGGGACCAGTGGTAAATACGGGATAACCCAAGTATAGGAGGTGGGACCTCCACTAGTATTTTACAAATGAAAACTCAATTATGAAAAACTGATTTGTTAAATTGCTTAGTCATAGGATTTACTACTACTCATCTATTCCAAACCTGGCTTTGTGCAAATAAAAGAACTCTAAAGCTTCCTTGAATAGCCTTGCATCTATAAGAATCGCATTGTGGGTTGGCTCATGAGTGCGGTTGTGTACTCAGTTCGCCAATATATTCTTTTCGAATCGAATGATCGGGACCCCTACCAAGATTTCACTTCAGGATGAACCAGATGGTGGTGAAGATGACGAAGCTTAGGCCGGGACCCCAGTCGCTTTCCTGTGGGCAAAGTGAATGGATCCTCTGTGATGTATTTTGCCTCTGTACCTGTTATGCTTCCGCACTCTGGCTTTTGTGAAACTCACGCCTAAGTGGCACTTTTGTAAACAATTGGCCACACGGCCAGATAATTATGTAATATATTATGGGCTTGCATGGTTCATATCAAGTATTGCTCGTATTGAGTACGATTCACGATCAGTTTGTGCCTAATTGCAAGATAGATGTCTCACAACCACTCCTAGATGCTCTAAGACCTCCACCAGATGTCTTACGACCACCCCTAGATAGTCTAAGACCACTATCCGATGCCTCACGACCACTCTTAGATGCTCTAAGACCTCCGCCAGATGTCTCACGACCACCTCTAGATGGTTTAAGACCACAACCAGATGCCTCACGACCATCCCTGCGTGGAGTATTCCTTAGGACCTCCCTCGATCACCTTAAGACCTCCCTCGACCTCCTCGCAGGACCTCCACAGGAACTTCTCAGGGTCACTCAAGACCTCCCTGCAATCACTATAAAACCGTACTAGGACCTCTTAAGACTCTTCTAAATTGCTATTTTGACCAAATATGGCCGTGTCTACAAACCAACACACGTGTCCGTGTGGAACTTCTGTAAGTAAACGCTTGCGCTAATGTGGTATTCTGTGTGTGTCAGCTATTGATCCAGGGAATGATACAGCATACACAGGAGATCCCAAGCTCCAAAATTGGGGTCTGACAATGACGAGCAGCGATGGCGTAGAGGAGGTCCACTACAGCAACGCACCACAACAACGGAGGTGCTACAAGAAGTGTCACGTTAGGTTACTAAGGTGCTGAGGATGGTGTAGATGTAGGGAATCGGCCTGAGGCTCACCGTGTTTTGAACAAGAATAGAAATGGCGACGACGGCCGTGAATAGGGGAAACAAGAGTGAAGCTCGGATTTAGGGCAAGATTGCCTGCATTGAGCGAAGGATTAGCATCAGTAGAGTTTAGAACACATTATGACGTGAACAGTTTGGGCTCAGACTCACCAGAGCGACGGGAACGTGTGGGCGAGCTTGAGTGCACGCCGGAGCTAAGGACGAAGGATAGTAGGATTAAAATGAAGGAGATGACTGAAATAGTTCTTTATTCTAAAACTGCTTCATGTGAAAACTGTGTTAAACTCACAATTGAGAATGATGCCTTAAACAAGACTCTTGAAAAAGCTAAAATTGAACAATCCATATCCATGACTACTTCCAAGAAAGTTGTTGATTCTAATTCTTATGATCTTTGCATTGAAATTGGGCATAATATAGATAAGATACAAGAAGCTTTTAGAGTTAAGCTCAAAGAGTAGTTGGATAGGATTAGAGATGACTATTGTGTGTCTTGTGAGGCTTTGAAAGCTGAGGTAACTCACTATAAGGAAAGGTATGATAGGGCTGTCAAGTCAAATAAGTGTGCCTCATGTGAGGAGCGAGTCAAAGAAATTGACTACCTTAACAGGACTCTTGAGAGATTTACTGGTGGGAAGAAGAACCTCAACATGATCCTTGACAAATCTAAGGTGAGTGTGAAGAATAGTGGCCTAGGTTTCAACTCCCTAGAGCATTCCAAGAATCATCCACCTAAAATTGTTAGAGCTGTTGAGAGTGGTCTGTTTGAGGTAGAACCCCCTAAGCCATCCAAGATAGTCTTTAAATCTGCTGGTTTTGCCCAAACCCCTTCTAGCAAGATAGGTGCTTCTACTTCATCAGGTCAAACCCCTCAAAAGGTCAAGTACCATTGCACCTTCTGCAAGAAGGATGGCCACATTGTTGAGTTCTGCTTCCGTAGAGCCAAGATTGAGAGGAATAAGAGGATGAGCGCTTTGAGAACCATTAGAGAAGTTCCTTCACTTGCTGTAGTCCCTAGAGCTAGGCAGTCTGTCTTTCCTGCTAGACATAGGCCTAGGTTCGTAGAGGACTTCTTTGACTCTTTTGGTGGCTCTAGGCAACGCTTTGGGTTAGGATATCGTGATGAGAGACCACGGGTAGCATCTAGACAGCGGGAGTACCAACCTTTTGGTAGGTCGATTCGGAGAGGTCTAGGTGGTTCTCGTGTGCATTCTTATGATTTTGCTCCTGACCATTTTACTACTGCTTCTACTGCTTTGCCCAAGCATCGTGTGACTCAGTACTAGATTCCCAAGTCTTTTATCACTAACCCCAGTACTGAGGCACATATATTTCCTGTTCGTGCTTTGTAGGTCCGTCGTGCGAGGAAGGAGGACATATGGCTTGTTGACTCCGGGTATTCTCAACACATGACTGGAGATTCTAGATGGTTCTTCTCCCTCACACGTGCATCCGGGAATGAATTGATCACATTTGAGGATGCTTCTACTGGGACCGTGACAGCCAAGAGCACAGTGCGCGTCAACAACAAGTTCATGCTCAAGGACGTCGCTTTGGTAAGTAAGCTGAGGTATAATCTTTTATCTATCTCCCAGCTTCTTGATGAGGGTCTAGAGGTGAGGTTTAAGAGTGGTGAGTGTAGAGTTCTAGATTCCTTAGGTGAGCTTGTCTTTAAGATCTCTAGGTTTGAGAGGATCTTTTGTACTGATTTTAGTGTCTCTACTACTTCTAGCCCTAGGTGTCTTGTAGCTTCTGACTCCCATGATCTAGTGTTATGGCATCGTAGGGTTGGTCACATAGGCTTCGACCACTTGACTAGAGTCAGTAGCAAGGATTTGATTAGAGGTTTGCCTAGGCTGAAGGCTGTTAGAGATCTAGTGTGCACACCCTGTAGACATGGTAAGATGGTTTCTGCTTCTCATCCACCTCTTACCTTAGTGATGACTGATGGACCTGGTCAGCCCTTGCAATTAGACACTGTTGGTCCTTCTAGAGTTCAATTTGCTGGTGGGAAATGGTATGTGCTTGTGATTGTGGATGATTACTCTAGGTATTCATGGGTTTATTTTCTGGTTTCTAAGGACGAGGCTTTTGTCTATTTTAGAGAATTGGTCCTTAGACTTACTGTTGACCTTTCTGGAGCTTTGAGAGCCATTAGGAGTGACAATAGGACAGAATTCAAGAATTCTTCCTTTGCCACCTTCTGTTCTGATAGGGGGCTAGAGCACCAGTTTTCTTCACCTAGAGTTCCCCAGCAGAATGGTGTTGTAGAGAGGAAGAATAGGACCCTTGTAGAGATGGCCAAGACCATGCTAGATGAGCATTCCACACCTAGAAGGTTTTGGGCTGAGGCGATCTCTACTGCTTGTTATATCTCTAATAGGGTTTTCTTGAGGTCTGTTATTGGCAAGACTTCTTATGAGCTTAGATTTGGTCATAAGCCCAAAGTTTCTCATTTCAAGATTTTTGGTTGCAAGTGCTTCATTCTTAAACATGGCAACCTTGATAAATTTGAATCTAGATATTCTGATGGCATATTTCTTGGATATTCTACTCATTCTCGTGGCTATCGTGTTTTTAATTTTGACACTAACAAAATTGTTGAAACTTGCGAAGTCACTTTTGATGAGGCTAGTCCTAGTACTAGACCCCGATGATGCAGGTACATAGGTTTCTGAGAGCATCTTCATCGATGATGACTCTGAGGATGAGGACCCAATCCATCCTCAAGTCCCTTCTGACATGGTTGGAGAGCTTGCTTCTACTACACCAGCTTCAGATGAGCAGCATCTTCCTACCTTCACTGACGATCAGAGTGGCTCTATTCCTACTTCCACAGCCCGTGAGATAGAGGCCACTTCTGTACCAGGAGCCCCCCTTCGCATTCAGTGACAGCATCCGCCTGAGTAGATTATTGGGGATCTACATGAGCGAGCCACTCGCTCTAGGTTTATATCTCCTGATTCTCATGCACATTCTGCTTTTGTCGCGTCTTTTGAACCCCGAGATGTCATCCATGCTCTTTCTGATGCCTCTTGGGTCAATGCCATGCATGAAGAACTTGAAAATTTTGAAAGAAACAAGGTCTGGACCTTAGTTGAACCTCCACCTAATCATAATATAATTGGAACAAAATGGGTTTTCAAAAATAAGCAAAGTGAGGATGGGTTGGTAGTTCGCAATAAGGTTAGGCTTGTAGCTCATGGTTTTTCCCAGGTAGAAGGCTTAGACTTTGAGGAGACCTTTGCTCCTGTAGCTAGATTGGAAACCATTCGTATTTTGCTAGCATTTGCGGCATCCAAGGGCTTCAAGCTATTTCAAATGGATGTCAAAAGTGCTTTCCTGAATGGTTTCATAGAAGAAGAAGTCTTTGTCAAACAACCACCTGGTTTCGAAAATCCCAAGTTCCCAAACCATGTTTTTAAACTCTCCAAAGCCTTGTATGGACTGAAACAAGCTCTTGGAGCTTGGTATGATAGGCTTAAGAGTTTTCTACTTAAAAATGATTTCAAAATAGGATTGGTTGATAAAACCTTGTTCACTCTCAGGCATGGCAATGACTTTCTGTTGGTTCAGATTTATGTGGATGACATTATATTTGGTGGTTCCTCTCATGCTTTGGTGTCCAGATTTTTAGATTCTATGAGCAGGGAGTTCGAGATAAGCATGATGGGAGAATTGACCTTCTTCCTTGGTCTTCAAGTCAAGCAACTGAAAGAAGGTACCTTCGTTCATCAAAGTAAGTATACAAAGGACCTTCTTCTAACCCGATATGGGAAGCGAGAGGCCAATGTCTACTCCCATTGCCACGACCACCGTGGCCGGACCACGATGAGGATGGAGAGCCCGTGGACGGAAGAGTACTGCACCGATCGGCTCCTCCTCTACCTCACAAAGATCGAGACCGACATACAATTCGTTGTGTGCTGTGGCGCCGATTTCAGCTTCCTCGGGCTTCTCATCGTCAAGAAAAGGCGTCGATATTCGGTACCTCCGGACACTCTTGACTTTGGACTTTGGTATTCTTCTTCTTCGCTCTCTCTATTCGGGCTTTTTCTCGATGCTGATTTTGCGGGTGTAGAGTGGATAGGAAGAGTACTTCGGCACTTGTCATTTCTTAGGCACATCTCTTATCTCTTGGTCATCTAGGAAACAGGTCCTCTGTTGCATGTACCCATCGCCGAGGTCGAGTATGTAGTAGCCGCCAAGAGTTGCTCTCGATTCTCTGGATCTTATCTACTTTATGGGACTATGGGTTATCTTTGGATAGTATTCCTCTCTTCTGTGACAACACTAGTGCCATTAACATTGCCAAAAACCCAGTGCAACATTCTAGGACTAAGCACATTGACGTTAGATATCATTTCCTTAGAGACCATGTTGAGAATGGTGATGTTGTGCTTCATTTTGTCGAGTCTGAGCAATAGGTTGCTGACATTTTCACTAAAGCTCTTGATTCTTCTCGTTTTGCTTTCTTGTGGGGAGAGTTGGGGGTTATTAGTCCTCTTGGCCTGTTTTGAGGGGGAGTTTGCTCTTTTTGCATTCATCTGTATCATAATGCATTTTTTAAATAAGCAAATTGCATTGTAATATAAATCCTTGGAGCTTTGATTATTATCCTTGTATGACTTGTTTTCATGCTTTATACCCTGCCATGTCTTTTGCTAGTTTGCTAGAATTATTTTATGGCTCTTCTTGTATAGCTTAGCTTTTGTCATGCTAGCTTTATTATCTGTGAGCAAACTGAATCAAAATATGACTTGTTGGATCTTGTGACTAGTTTTGCTATAGTGATCCTCTCATGATTCATGCCATGTCATATAGGCTTAACTGAGTCTTGAACTTATTCTGAGTTTTAAATTGAGGTATGATAATTCTTAAGTCAAGCAAATAAAAAAATGAGTTTTTCTGTGCAAAAAAACTGATCTCACCAATTCTTTCTTATGAGACGGCTTGCCATTGCACTAGGCATGAACTCAGGGGGAGTTTTGGATGACCTAGACCACTCTCTTAAGCTTTTGTTGCTTGGGATGGTCACAGTGAGGCTTGAGATCTAGCACAATGCTAAGAAAATAAAATTGGCAATTGGTTGAAACTTAGGAGGCAGTTGTGGATGGCTCCTAGTCTAGGACTTGCTTTACTAAGATAAAACCAATCATTTTCAGCAAAGTGCTCAAAGTGCTAAATTCTAAATGCTTGAACAAATTGACTCAAAATTGAACTCATAATGCTCAAAATTGACTCAATTTCTAGTTTCTGGTCTCCATTTTGCTTGTAGACATAGCTTGACTCATTTTTGGATACCTTTAGTGAAACTATGATCTTGAGCACCTTGTCATGCTATCAATTCGTTTAATCTCAAATTATTGCTATTTTGGCCTTAGCTTTGCTGTACATGTTTTGCCATGATTGAACATAGCTTCTTCACATAATATGGCTTGGTGTAATACTTGTATAGTCTTCATGGATAATCTTCATAGCTCCTTTTGCTAAAATTTTTTTCATGGCTCCTTTTGCTAAATTTTTTTAAAAAAACAGAAAACCTGAAAACTTAAAAAAAAACTGCAGCCATTCCATGTTATTTTGCTCTTTTCTCCTTTTTGCACCTTGATGACTCCATTGTCAAAGGGAGAGAAAAATGGGATAAAAATGCTGTTTTGGATGCTCTTTGTGCATTTTCTGAAAGGTCAAATAGAACACTTGTTCTTTCATATTGACCTAGGGTGAGATTTTCTGGAATTGCAAGCTCTCTTTGCTTCCTCTGCCTTATCTCACTTGCTGAAGCCTTTCTGAAGCCAACTTGGTCATTTCCTTGCATTCACTTGCTTTTAGGACCAAGTTGTGCCTTTGTGCGAAAAACTGATTTCTTTTTCTTTCAAACCTCTAAACATTCATTTTTGGGAAATTGCCAATGTGTTCATGAAGGGGGAGATTGTGAACATCATGAGGATATGCTCATGATCCTAGGTGATGTTACAATTGGCAATTTGTTTGAAGGTTTGTTGGAATTCCTGTTTTTTAGAAAGTTTCAAAAAGTGTCGATTTTCAGAGAACTGAGTTTAAAGGGCGATGATGACCGCAGAATCAGATGACCGTAAGTTGTGTCAGCAGAGTACGGATCGCGGTTATACCGATTGGTAGATGGCGGTAGCTTAATTCCAGAGAAGATGTTTTGGGAGTTCTGGTCTTCATGGAAATCGGAAGTTATTGGAGCGATACGACCGAAGATTGGTAGTACTGCTAGTAACATGGCAGTTGTACCGATTGTGCTGCGATTGTCGGCTATTTTGGAGTTTTGGTTTTGGGATAGGTCATATCCATGTTTATCTTTGTATATGTGTTGCATATTGCATGTTTTGGCTAACGTGGGTCAAGTTGTGAAGAACTTGTTCCCGGATTCGAGTTTGCTTGTCTATTGCTGTGCAGGTGGCTTGCAGGTCAACGACAGTCAACAGCGAGGAAGATCGGGACTAAGCTTGGAGAGCTCAGGTCCAGAGCGATCATGGATGCCGGGTGAGGTCGAGTGACTCAAGCATGGAGCAGAATGGACAAGGATGACCGAACGGGCAGTTCGGTGGGACGGGTTTTGTCAAGCGGCGCGGGGGTCGGTGCAAGTGCCTTGGTGGTTCCGGTGGGATCCGGACAGGAGAGACTTGCCGACATGATGAGAGCCGTTGATCAACCTACATGTGGCGAAGCAGGCGATTGCTTCGACAGGGTTGGACTCGGTCCACGGAGAAGGATCGAGAAGGGGTATTTTGGTAATTTCACCAAATGCCACCTTTGTGACTCTTAGCTAAACCACGGCGCGGGTCGGCGCATGGTGAAGTGGTTTAGGTCAAGCGGAAGTGAAAACGGCGCTTTAAAATACGTGCGTGTGTAACCCGTTTGTATTGGGCCTTAACGGGAGACCATTAGGGTTTGTCTTCTAGAAGGTCTAGGCCTCATATAAATAGGAGGGGTGCTGTTCACAGCAGCTCTAAGCACTTCATTTTGGAGAAACCCTAGTTTGTCTTAGGAATTAGAGAGAAGAGGAGAGGCTTAGGCTCTAGGAAGATGAGTTGTGTGTGTGCACATGGATTGAGCTCTTGTCCTCCTTGAGGGAGTGGCTGTAACCAGCAACCAATCTTGAATCAATCTATGGATGATTATTCAAAGATGAGTCTTCTTGTGTTCTTCCTTCTCTTTTGATGATTTCGAGTGCTTCCTTGATCCTATAGTTTTTGGTTGGTTTCTTGCCCTCATTTACCTTGCTGTGATGTGTGGGAATACATCTAGTATCATCTAGATCATCAATCTCCCACGAGCAAGTTTTGGATCAAGTTTTTCGTTTTGCTCGGTTTTGAAACCTTCTTCGTTCATATCGAAAAAGGTAGGAACTTTGACGTGGATCTTGTAAATCTTTGCTTGGAATAGGTTCATAACCTCCATAGGAAGGTGTGTTTCAAATCTCGTAGAGTTTGGCCAAGTGGTTCAAAAGTTGTGCCAATTTTACTTTTCATCGTCTGGCTGTTCCAGGAACATTGGTACGACGCCTGCTTGCTCATGGCTGTAGGTTAACATTGGTACGACCGCCGCTTGCTCTGCGGTTGTACCGATTTCGATTCTTCAAAGACATTGTTGAGTTTGTTGATTGCTATACTTGGGGGTTTGGAGTGGATTCAACATAAGTCTACCATTATGCTTATCTATTGATCTTCATAGCTCTCATAGCTATTGGAGTAAAATCTTTGTTGAATCAAATCTAAAAAGGAAAATTGATTGAGCTCCTATTCACCCCCCCCCCCTCTAGTCGCCTTTCCGGTCCTACAAGCTACAAGGCTTCCGGGGTTGCGTTAAGCACAAAGGAGGAGAGAGTGATGCATGAGGATCAAGATGACGCGGACGTCGTGGGTAAGGAATGAAGGGACACAGGTAGGCTACACTAGCTGGCAATTCAAAAATTCTTCCACGTAAACCAAGAAGCCATGCAAGTAATAGATCATAGATCGTTACCCCTAGATGCGCAGTGCAGCGGAAGAAGAGTTGTAGCAGCTTGATCCAACGTAGAGTGCATCGATGTAGTGGTCGTAGTCGATCGTTCATCATAGTCGATCATCCAACGTAGTCGATCGTCTCCTCTAGTAGCCTTTGCCATTCCCTGTGAAGATCGTGGATCGTCCTTAAGCACAACAGCAACCACAATAGCGCCTCTACAGTATCCACATGTTTAAGGAAGGAACACCGTACACTGGTGTGCTAGCACCAACTCGCACGATAGGGCTCTCTCGAGTAGATGGCGGCTAGGGTTTCGGTGGAGCAACTCACATCGACTCGTATCTTCACCCAATAGCCTCATGCATCTCCTTATATAAAGCCCATGACGGATTCTATCCGAACACGTTTGTTCTAACCTGTTAAGTGTGTGACCGTTAGGTGCATGCGTAATCGGTTGTGACTCGAAAACCCTTTCCGACCACGAGTCGTTAGCGGTTCCTAGCAGGACATAACGATTCCCGAATACACACAAATTATATCGGACGAACCTTAATGCAACATGATCTACTACTAGGTCCTTATCACTTATGACTAGCTCGTATCACTATACGATCAGTCTGTATATAGTCATGATCAGTTCGTAACTCCTTACGATCAGGTTTTGACCACTTTGTGATTATATTCGACCAGACTACAACTAGTTCGTATCATTATACGACCAGTCTGTATCTTGTCGAACTAAGCTTTGGAGATTGTTTTAGACATTGGGAGGATATGAGAGACCACTCTACCATGGTACCAATTAGATGGTTGACCGGATATGGCGTGAAGTACATTGCAAGATTACAATCTGCTCCCGCAGCAACTCAAGAGCCAGTCGCCCCCACCGGTATTTAGTTAGGAGGATCACCTTCGATGAGGGCATTTAGGAGACTTCTCGCATCGCAAAGCTTCATCTGTGTAGCATCCATCGTGCTGAATTAGAGGGATCCGTCTTCTGTTTTCACCCTTACACTGGACAACTGAACCAACCAGCTTACTGTGACACCACCAACGAAAGGGATGCCACTATCGTTTACCTTGCCTGCTTCGCGCTCGCGTAGGAGGAAGCCATGATGACCACGTTGTTAGAGCTCCGTGGCATCTACGGGACCTTGCAACTAGCAGAAACAAGGATCGTCCCGCTAGAGGAGTCTCTATACAACCAGGGAAATCAACCTCCGATGGAGCCTAAGCAAGCACAGCCGGTCCTGCCACAGTAGATGCTGCCACCGGTGCCTCCTACTCCTTCATAAGTTATCAACACCCCCGGCCAGACCACCACGACCGGTTCGCTTCAGCGCCATCTCACCCTACGACTTATACTCAGGAGCAATGCCGCCGGGTATGTGGAGGCTACATTAGCGACTAGGTCTCTCTCCTAACACCGATTCCACTCCTCCCTGATACTCCCTCCCATTATCCACCCTATCCATCCGTGGGTGTGCATGCGACAAGACCGACTCAGTCTAGCACTGGGACTGCGACAATGATGTAGCTTGGCGTCTTGACACAGCAAGAAGCGAGGCGTTCTAAGCGGCGAAGCCACGACAGTAGAGACAGGATTAATGATGATGGAGAGGCTTGTGGAGGTCGAGGAAGTAGCCTCAGCCTACGTGCGACGGCGACAACAACTGGGTGTTGCGTAGGTGGTGGCGTCTAGCCGTCTAGGAGTGAGCAGCGATAGTAGTTGCGGGTAGCGTCCGGCGGGCCGGGTGGATTGGCTCGGTGGAATGGAGAGAGAGGATAGTAGGAAGCTATGGAGGAATAAGTGATTTTGATGAGGCCTTAGGTGCATCTACCATGGTGGTAAATATCTCTAAGTTGTAAGTTTGTGCTAAACCTCAAATTGAGTCTATTTTGCATCGAAGGGGAAGAAACAAGAACTAGGTTCAGCCAAGAGCAAGGAGAGGGGGCTTGAGCGTGCGTGGAAAGCTTGTGGTGCATGAGCCAAGCACTATTCATGATGAAAGGCATGCGGTGCATGAAGGAAGCCCTAGTCTAAAAGAAGCTAATCGAGGATGAGAAAACCCCAGGCAAGCGCATGTACATGAAAAGCATGCGGCACATGGGAAGACACAAGGACCGAAAGCTTTACATGTTGAAAGTTTGTAAGAGAATTCAGCCAAGAAAAGACAAAGGAGCCAAATTCAAACTCAATTCCGAAATCAATGCATTTTTAGCCTAAGAATCTGAACTGGATTTGGAGTGGAGTAATTCCAATTTAGATCTTTCTTTAAAAGAGAAATCAATTTTGAAATTTCTTATAAAAGGATAGTTTAATTTTGTTGGATCCAAAAAGGCGACTAGAGGGGGGTGAATAGGACCTTGACCTATTTTTCGATTAGATTGATTCAATACTAATTTCTCTCCAATAGCTATGAGGAGCTATGAAGATCAACAAGCAACCACAGCGGATGTCTTGTATTGAATCTACTTCAACCCCAAAGCACAACAGCCAAAGATGCACAAAATCCTCGAATCGGATTACCATTATTGTATGGGCGGTACTATCAAGATCATGATACTACCAAGCAGTAAAATCTGCAGATGACCGATTGTCCCGAACAAATCAAGAACAAAGACAAAACCAAATCAAAATTGGCACAACTTTTGATTCACTCGGCCAAACTTCATGAAACTTGAACCACACCTTCTATGAGATGTCAGGAACCTATTCCAAGCAACGATCTTGAAGATCCTTGCCAAAGTTCTGACCTTTCTCTGTTTGAATGAAGATGATTCAAAAACCGAGTCAAAACCTAACGTTGATCCAAACACTTGCTCGTGGGTGATAGATGATCGAGATGATTCTAGATGTATTCCAACATGTCACAGCAAGGTAGATCACGGCCAAAGACCAACCGAAAACAAGAGAAACAAAGAAGGTCTCAAAATCACAAAGAAGAGAGCAAGAACAAAAGAAGACTCATCTCAAGTAATCTTGCATAGATTGATTCGTGATTGAAGTTTGTTTACAGCCACTCTATCAAGGAGGACAAAGCTCAGAACAAGAGCACACAATCAATCCTCTCTAGAACCCTAACCTCCACTCCTAGCCAAAGCACAAACTAGGTTCTACAAAATGCCAAAGGGTTAGGAGGTGCACAGCACCCTCCTCTATTTATAGTGGAGACTAGGCCTTCTAGAAGAGTTTCCTATTGGGCCCCGGTTAAGCCCACACACAAACGGGTTTCACTCACGCACGTATTTTAAAGCGTCATCTTCATCTTCTCTTGACCTAAACCACTTCATCATGCGCCGTCTGGCGCCGCGGTTTAGCCAAAAGGTCATCAAGGCGGTATTAAGGTGAAATTACCAAAATACCCCTTCTCGGTCCTTCTCCGAAGACCGAGTCCATCTGCGCGAAGCAATCGCTTGCTTCACCACACGTAGGTTGATCAACGGCTCTCTCCATGTCGACAAGTCTCTCCCATCCAGCTCCCACCGAAACCACCATGGCACTTGCACCGACTCCCGCGCCGCTTGATCAAACCAATCGTACCGAACTACCCGTTCGGTCACCCATATCCATTCTGCACCATGCTTGAGTCCATTGACCTCACCCGACACCATCGATCATTCTGAACCTCAACTCTCCAAGCCTAGTCCCGATCATCCTCACCATTGACCGTCATTGACCACCAAGCAACCTGCACAGCAATAGACAAGCAAATCAAATCCGGGAAGAAGTTCTTCACAACTTGACCCACGTTAGTCAAAACATGCATCATGCAACACATATGCACTGAAACTCATGATTTTGACCTGACCCATAACCATTTTACCAAGATGGCCAAACTTGACAACACAATCGGTACTACCGCCGTGTTAGGGCTGGTACTACTACACTGCGGTCGTACCGCTCCAACAACGGCGGTACTACCGTTATCGAAGGAAGCCCAAAACTCCCCGATTACATCGTCTCTGGAATTTACGTACCGCTCAACAACTGGTGTTACCGCATCACAGAACAACTGTCTTTTGCTAGCCGGTACTACTGTTTTGATCGCTGTTCGGACGGTCCGAACATCCCACTTGATCTAGACCTTCCGATTTCAATCAGACGTCCAAAGTTCCCTTCACGTTCGGCCGGTCCGAACGGCCCACTCAACAAGGACCGTCAAATCAAGATCTAACCATCCGGACCACTTGACCCACGATAATATCGCTTCTTCACTTGCGGTCGTACCCCTCTGCGGTAGTACTACGCCTTCCACGCCGGTACTACCGATTATCCTGACACTAGCTAAAAACAGGATTTCAACAAATCCGAAAACAACCGTTTCGACAAACCTAAGGAGCTATTGCCAATTGTACCATCACACTAAGATCGTGAGCATATCCCCATGATATCCACAAATTTATTTCAGCAATCAGACTAGCTTAAATTTTGAATTATAGTAGGAGTTTGCAGTAGGAGTTTATATCAGATTACTGTTCACGTGGACTGTTCATCGAATCGGATTACTGTTCATTGCGTGCACTGTGCACTGAGCCTATATATTTAGGGGTAGACCCCCAGTTGTAAGCAAGTTAGAGTTAAAGAAAATACAGAAAAGTCACATGTTTATGTAGCGCATAATGAGTACATTTGTTTCAAAAATTCTCATCTAGGGTTTTGTGATTGTGTGAATATTGGAGGGTGGCTTTTCTTCCAAGATCCGTGATTCCTTGTGGATTATCTCAACAATTCATAGCATCATCAATTGCTCACAGTTTGGTGTTGTTCTTCGGGTTTGATTTTGTTTCTCTCTTCGGATTGATTCAACATCAACCAAGTATCATTACTTGCTTTGGAGATACACTTGTCGAATGACTAGTAGCGGCCCACGCGGAGGGGCGCCCGGTGAGCTAGGGAGGACACGCCTACGACATCGCGCCAGGCGACCAGGTGGGAGGGGTAAAGGTGCCAAGCAAGCAGGCGACGCAAAGCATCGTGAGCACACAAAGTAAAAAAAATCAGACACGTTGGAAGCAGCGGCGCGTGGATCCAACGGCACAAAAAAATCAAGGCGATGTGGCCACCATGCCCTCGCTCCCTTTCTGTGCCCATTTACCCTTTAGGATGATGCTTAGTTGCTGAGTTCGGTGACCTATTTGAATCTTTAAGGCAAGTTTAATGATCTACAATGCAATTTACTCTAATATATATGACAAGTATTATTAGAGTAGTGGGCTATAATAAATAATCAGGCTGTCTAATTCCGCTTGGTAGTTCAGATTTTTCCTACTGTTTTTTTGAATATATACCTTTTTGTATAGGGAGCCACTAAGGGTCGTACTCTCACATCCCCAAATTAATAAAGAGGATTACTATGCATCTCATTAGCATGCATCATGTTTTGAAACATTTTCATTAAGTATTGCACTCGGAAAATCTCAAAACAATTATTAAACACACACTTTAATTTGAACTCCAAAAGAAAAACTGAAACAAATGCTTCCGAAGTTCATCTAGAAATAATTTATTCAAATACTATATTAATTATCATGAATTAATATATTTTTTTCTAAATTTTTGGGACTGGTTTAATCCCTAAGAAATTCAAACACAATTTAATGACCTACACTAAGTTTGAATTTAAATTATACAAATTATATATTGAATAGTAGGGTTAAATAATTTTTATGGACACTAGACCTTCCGAGGAACCCCTACGATTTATTTTACATTTTTAGGAATTTTATTTCTATTTTTAAGCCTCTGGTCAAAGTAGAGAAGATAAATTAAATCTCAGTCAAAACTCTAGACTCAAACCAGTTGCACTATTCCTTGGGCTCGAGTCCGACTCGGCGAACCGACTCAGCCCAACCGCCTAAATGCACCAACGCATGCAGACCATCGGATCTAAGTTCAACGGTCCAGATCTCTCCACACTTCGGACAGTTCGAAACTCACTTTAAATCTGACCCATTCAATCAAGATCCAACGGTCCGCGTCGACCCACATGACCAGACTCATACCCGCCGCTTTGAGTCGCCGCAGCACCTAAGCACTTCCTCACAGCTTGATACGGCTCGATATTAGCGCTGCTTGGCGCCTAGGTAGCACCTACTAAGACCCTCAGGTAATCGAGCTAGTCCTGTGATCCATGGCTAGCTCAAGACAAATACAATAGATATGGAATCACAACCATACAACATTCTAATGAAGAAGCAAACAAATTAATATTTACCTAAGCAAAAGACCTTATGGTCAAAGTTGTTTACAGAGGTGCCTCACTAGGCTTACAACAAAAGAGGTAACAGCAGCAGAAAACACAAAAACGTAGGGTCCATTCGACCAGTCTCACAGGCCATCGAGTGGAGGACATCCCTAAGTCGCAAGGTGTTCGTAGAGCTCCTCTTCATAGAGCATTGTGCTCCCTGGGTCACCCTCCTCTACTGATCAAACAGAGGGCGCAAAGCCATGAGTACATTGAATGTACTCAGTAAGCCATAGGGAATACATGCAAATAATAATCATGTAAAGTTTCACAAGAAGTGGCTGCAAGGTTAGTTGGCAGAAAGCAACATTTGCAAGAGATTCGTTAAGTAGATTCAAAGCACAAGTTGAAAGAAAACTCATAAGTTCTTTGAAAACACATGTGGACACCCTGTCCACAACCAAGCCTCACTGTGATCACCATAATCACAGCTCAGACCACCAAACTACACAGGACCAACTCAAAGCCCGCCACATTTTCTTTAGAAAAGTCTACCCCTTGCGTGAAATCTCCAGGCATGACCATAACCGAGACCGCAGCTATTCGAATAGATCTTACACTCTGCAGAGGTTGTGCATTTTACCCACCAGAGGTGATAGCTTGACACGACACATGTTTCCTTGGACGTGTGAATCAAATGGAGACCATCACCAGGTCTTTACAAAGGTCCACTTGACTCGGTTCTGCTCTCGCTAAGGTTCCGCCTACCTAGCTCCCCTCTTGCACCATTCCCATCAGCACAGAACCGACTCAAGCTTCCCTAATTATTGCACCCGGTCCACACCATCCTAGACATGTGGTTGCACAAGGTGACCCAGATCAATGGTTCAAGGTTAAGTCCATAGTTGGCTGCTCAGGCAAGTCGTTCCACAACCCAATGTGCTTCCTGCACCCACGCTAACCACCATCCATCCTGCCCGAGCATAAAACATTTGGGGTTCCCCCTGGCCAAAGGACCACCCTAGTCCTAGCACAACAATTTAATCGAGTGGCATTGCCACAGTTCTATAGTTCATTAGTCATATTTAACAATTAAGAATCATGTAGTTGATACCATCACAAGCTACAGCAGGGCTAAGCATCAAACGAACCCATGTTGGTATTCAACAGAGACCAACAACATAGCCCATCCTAAGGATGTCAAGGAAGCATGTCGACATGCATGTCTCAAATAACCAAGGATGTCTTTATCGGCAAGAGGGCATATAACTACTCCCAAAACCATTTTATACAAATAGCCATGCATGATAAGTTAAAACAATATAAATTTTGTAAAGAAGGGTTCAACATGATCAAGGTCTATAACTTGCCTTCGTTTAAGAACTGAAAAGCTTCTGTTGATGCGGCCGAGTCCAAGAACTCCTCTGTGAAACCGGGATCTACACATTCAAGAGAGCCAAAATAAGCAAAGCAAACTCCAACAAGAAGATCAAAAGAACTCACCAAGTAAGAGCCAAAGAGGGGTTACAGAAAAGATGAAAACCAGAGCTTGAATCGCTCAAGCAGGGCTCAAACGAGGGAAGTCTAGCTCAAAGGAGGAGGTCCAAGATGCTAGGCAACAAATAGGGGCCAAGGAGTTTTTCTCGGGTCCTTTTATAGGCATGGAAGGATCTGAGAGGAGGACGCCGCATTAAATGGCACACGACTCGAGCACATGATGGAGGGAATAGGGCAAGTCAAGGAAGTGACCAAAGAGGGAAATGAGGTACTGCAGAAGCAACCACAATAAATGCTTGAAAACTTTTACTCTGGCAGTACTCAACGGGAGAAAGAGGAAAATGAGTAGGAACTGACAAGCTGCCAGTCAAACACGTGAGGCTGACCCAACCCAGAGGGGAGGTCCAAAAGGGGTGGTCTTTGCAAAAGACCAACGGGGTGGTCTTTGTAAAAGGACCAGTCGCAACCAATGGGGAGGTCGTGACTCACAAGGGAGGGGTTGTGACCCACAGAGGTGGTCTTTGCGAAAAGACCACGGCAGGTCATGAACGGTCAGATCACAACCAAGGGAGGTCTAATGTCTAGATCAAAACCAAAGGAGGTTTGACGACTAGGATCTCGTAAGGGGAGGTCCTAACGGTTCAGATCAAATGAAGGCGGAGGTCCTGACGATCAGATCTCTCAAAGGGAGGTCCTGACGGTCGGATCAAATGAAGGGGGAGGTCCTGACGGTCAGATCTCTCAAGGGAGGTCCTGACGGTCAGATCAAATCAAGGGGGAGGTCTTGACGGTCAGATCTCTCAAGGGGAGGTCCTGACGGTCAGATCAAATCAAGGGGGAGGTCTTGACGGTCAGATCAAATCAAGGGGGAGGTCCTGACAGTTAGATCTCTCAAGGGGAGGTCCTGACGGTTAGATCAAATCAAGGGGGAGGTCCTAACTGTCAGATCTCTCAAGGAGAGGTCCTGATGGTCAGATCAAATCAAGGGGGAGGTCCTGATGGTCAGATCTCTCAAGGGGAGGTCCTGACGGTCGGATCAAATCAAGGGGGAGGTCCTGACGGTCAGATCTCTCAAGGGGAGGTCCTGATGGTTAGATAAAATCAAGGGGGAGGTTCTGACGGTCAGATCTCTCAAGGGGAGGTCCTGACGATCAGATCTCTCAAGGGGAGGTCCTGACGATCGGATCAAATCAAGGGGGAGGTCCTGACGGTTAGATCTCTCAAGGGGAGGTCCTGGCGGTCGGATCAAATCAAGAGGGAGGTCCAAAGGAAACAGACAACCCCGAGTTTGGATTTTCGGTTAACAAGGACATTTGACACACAAACCCGAGCTTGGACCTAAGGGAAGATCCAAACACAGGGGAGGTCTGGGACCTAAGGCTAGGCCGAGGGGGTACACAGGGCAACCAGAGAAGGAAAACGAAAGCCAAAGAGCACTAACAACTCAAGATCGACAACAAAAAGTTAATTGAAGTTTGATTTAATCAATTTAAATCTCCAATTTTACAAAATTCCAGGTTAAGCTTGAGCAAATGACAGAACCAAATGGTTACTTTTCAGTTTTGAAAATTTTTCAAAAAGGCTCCGAAAATTGGGATGTTACAAACCTACACCCCTTAAAGGGAATCTTGACCCCGAGATTCGAGATGGCTAGAGAACAGGTGGGGAAACTCAGCCTTGAGGTCCTCTTCACGTTCCCAAGTTGCTTCTTCTTCAGAATGGTTGCTCCACTGGACTTTGCAGAACTTGAGAATCTTGCTTCTTGTCATACGCTTGGATACTTCTAGAATCTGGATGGGGTGCTCTTTGTAGGAGAGGTCTTCTTGAAGGTCCACAGTCGCCAAAGGCATCTGCTCTTCTGGAACGCGCAAGCACTTTTTCAATTGAAACACATGAAAGACGTTGTGCACACTGGATAACTGGGGTGGGAGCTCCAATTGGTAAGCAACTTCTCCTCTTTTGGCTAAGATTGGAAAAGGTCCAATGTACCTTGGTGCAAGCTTACCACTGACTTTGAAACGGTGCAGCCCTTTGAGAGATGACACCTTGAGGTACACATGGTCTCTAGGAGCAAAGGTTAAGTCTCGACGGCGATTGTCCACATAGCTCTTTTGTCGGGTCTGAGCAGCCTTCAACTTTTGCCTTATTGATCTCACTTAACTTTCGGCTTCTTTAAGGAGGTCTGGCCCGAGCAGTTGGCCTTTACCAACTTCTATCCAGTACAAAGGTGTCCTACACTTCCTTCCATAAAGAGCTTCAAAGGGGGACATTTGAAGGCTCGATTGGTAGCTATTGTTGTAGGAAAACTCAGCATAGGGTAGTGTCGGTGTTTTAGAACCGATCTTACGTAAAGATTGTTTGATTCGGGGGGTCTCCTAGAATGGAATCACGCAGAGAGATTGACACGGGAATTTTTATACAGGTTCAGGCCTTCTCTGGAGAGAATAACCACCCTACTCCTGTGTGTGTATGGTATTGAGTGTATTCTGAATAATCAGGAGAAAAACTAAGACTATTACAGATGATAGTGCTTGTCTTCCTAATGGCCCGATTCGATCGCCCTTTCCTTCTCTGATTGCCATCTTTATATAGTACGTGAAGGAGTGGCCATTTCTCCAGGTGAAGTGGCGCCTCATCACATCCTGTAACGGACGCATGTTGGCAGTAATCACCGGCGTATTAACTCCTCCACGCCACCTGACAGTTATATATCAGAGATAATGGAGCATTACATGCTATTACTTTGCAGAGTAATAGTGTATGATGACTGTTTGAATCCCATAATCAATTGGACCCACTTGTCTGTAGGTTTAATTGATCATAAGGTGGTCGTAGGTGACCTGGTCATAGAAGAACTTACGACCATAAGGTAGTCGCAGCAAGACTTACGACTATGGGGGTGGTCGTAGAAAAACTTACGACCACCTAGTAGGCTCCTCCCTTATAAAATTAAGGGGCATACTCAAGGACCATATGACGTCATATTTACCTATAATAAGAATTATAAATAAAAGATAAAATGAGGATTATTAGATCATCGTCATCTAGCCCCCCAGCTTCAAGTGAAAGCAACTTACTTGGTAAAGGAGTTATAGAAGGTCTTACGGCCACGTGAGGGTCGTAGAAAGATAGTCGAAGGAAAAACTCTTCAATATTTGTGTACTACTTTGACCAGAAATATGATTGGTCAAGAAGATTGCTTACGACTATCAAATAGTCGTAGAACACTCCTACGATCACGAGGTGGTCGTAGTATGGTGATCGGAAGAAAAACCTTTCCGATTAACATTTCCTTTGGTCAAAAAGATCTGACTAAGGAAGTAATTTCGCTTGAGGTATAAAAACAAACCTGATTTTCTTGAACGGACAAGTTAGGGAATTGCAAACGACTCCCGTTAGTATGTCCGTTGCAGCGGTTCCCGAAGCGGTGGCAACCTTTGGAATGCCACGCCTTTAGCCCAGGGTACATGGTTATAAATACTTACCGGGGGTAAGACTTAGATTCATACTTTTCCCCAAATCGTTCCACTGTTCGTCGAGTTCTTGTCTTCTCCGCCACCAACTCAAACAAAAAATCTCCCTTTTCTGAGAGAAATGGCCGGGAGAGTCTCCGAGTGGGCCGAGTCGGAGATGGATGCGGTGAAGATTCAAGCCCTAGTTGACGCTGGGAAGATTCCAGAGAAGATCCTCGTGAAGTGGTTCATGGCGATAAGCAAAGAATGGTCCGTCGGGGAGGATGAGCAAATCCCGCCTTCTAGGCGACAGAGTGTGGTCTTCGATTGCTCGCTCACCTTTCTCACACTCATACTGAAAGCATTTTGGGATGGAATTGGTAAACCTTGGTCCCAATTCTATCACAATGCTAAGCGTATTTGTGTATCTATGTGAGGCGTACCTGGGAATTCCAGCAGACCTTAAGCTCTTTCAATATTTCTATGGAATGGCTCGTCAAACTGGAATAGCCGGAAGTTGTGGTCCGAAGCTCCATGACGGGAAGTCGAGGGAGTATATTCAGATGTTCACTAGGTCTTCATGGTCGGATGGAGGAAGAGGTGGTTTTACCGAAAGTCACCTCAAAAGACAAATTACTTTCGAGGGAAGGTCAAAAAGAAACCTTCGTGGGATTTGATTCCCCAGGATATCAGCCGAATTGCCCCTTATATTCAAGCCATAAAGGACTTGAGAGAAGGGGGGCTAACCGGATGGCATGTGGTGAAGGATTTCATCACACGTCGAATTAGCCCTTTGAAGAAACGAGTGCCTCCCATGTGGAGGTACACGGGCAGGAGACCCACCGTGGACTACGAGGAGGGTAAGTAGTTTTACGACTTAACTCTCAGTTTGGTCTTCTTCAAAAATTGTCTAATAAATATTTTTATCTGTTTTACACAGATCTTTCACAGGCAGAGATTGACGCTCGAGTCAAACTCGTTTGTGAGAAACCTCCACCACCCATGGTGGAAGTTCCTCAAATCCTTGCAGTTTTATCCACAGAGGAAAAGATGGAGCGCCTAAAGGTAATCAAAAGTTGATTTTATCCTTAGGACTTCATAGTCGTAGAAAGAACTTACGACTAGGTAGTGATCGTAGAAAAACTTACAATCAAGGAGATGTCGTAGAAAAGCTTACGATCGATTCTCGTCGAGAAAATCTTACGACCGTCAAGGATCCTTCTTTTTTCTGCTTTTTCTTTACGTAAAGTAGGCATGGAAAACCGCCGATGTTGAAGAGCCCGAATCGACAACCATTGGTGTCGTGGTGATAACGGACAAGGACTCACTCCTCCGATTAAAAAGCGCCGACTTACAAGAGTCGTCAACAAGGAGGATCAAGTTTGTCCCTCATTTCGACTCGTGTCTTTGGCAAGGTCTCATGCACGCACGGCCGCAGCAGGCCGAGGTCGAAACAACTGAAGTCGAGGAGGATGAAGAACCTCTTAGGCGCAAGGCCCGCAAGGCCAAGGACACGGCCACAGCAGAAGCCGAGACTGAAGCAGCTGCAGCTGAGGAGGCCGAGGAGGTCGAAGAACCTCTTAGGCGTAAAGCCCACAAGGCCAAGGTACCTTTTTATTATGACAAGAAAGCTTTCACAGTTTCTGCCACTTCTAGTTTTGTCAAGCAACTAGAAAAGGAGAACTGGAAGGAGTTTATGTATTTTGTGAAGGATAACGCTGATCCAGCTGAGCCTACCGTTGAGGGTAGCGCTACTCTTGGAGTGGTTGAGACTGATCTCGGCCCTCCGAAAAGTCAGAAGACCAGAAAGATGGTCCCTGTTCAAGATCCACGACCAGACGTGGTCGTGGCCGAGCCTATTCTCCAACTTGAGCTATGACCAGACGTGGTCGTAGAAAAGAAGTCGAAGAAATCTTCTGTCGGGAAGATAGCTCCTAAATTTCTGATCAAGTCCAGGATGCAGAGGTATGTGAAATGAGCTAAAGTGTAAGTACAGTATTTACCTTTTGCTTTTCACAATTTAACTTGCTTTCCTTTTGTTGGTTTTAGCCCGACTCCTTCAGCCCCCAAGGAGGCTTTGTGACGTCCCACCCTGTGATGTACAGCAAAGGTCCGGGAGGACCTTCCTTTTTTTTTTTTGAGTTGCGGTACTACCGCATGGAGGAGCGGTAGTACCGCTCGGTGCTGCCCGAGGAGGTCTGCCCGGACCTCCCAGGAGGTCCTCAAGACCTCCTGGAGGTCTCTGACCACCAGACCTCCCAGAGGTCATCAAGACCTCCCGGAGGTCTTGGCCAATAACCCGCCAGAGCACCTCAACAGATATCACAGGAGGTCCAACAGATCTCCTGTGCCAAGTCCCGTAGGACTTCCTAGAGGTCCTCGCCACAAGCACCGAGCTAGTCCCAGGATCAAATTGGCTAGCTCGCACAGAACTGACACAGGTGTAATCAAATCCATACAACAAGCTTAAAGAGAAGACAAACCAAAATAACACATATATTAACAAGTGGCTTTATGGCCAAGGTTTGTACAGGGGGTGCCACTAAAGGCTAACAACAAACGAGAACAACAACACAGCGGAGGCGAAGACAAAACACAAGGTCCATTCGCCACCCCACAAAGCTACCAAGTGGAGGACGCCACCCATCACAAGCAAGGTCTTCAAGGGTGCTCCTCCCGAGAGCACTGACCACTGAACTCCAACCTCTGCCGATCAAACAAATAGGCACAAGCCAATGAGTACCTCGAATGTACTCAAGAAGCCATGGGTAAGGTATGCAAGTAATAATCATGCATGGCTTGACAAAGTGAGTCAGAGGGTTAGTTTATGAAGCCAAAGTGACAAGAATAACATAATAGATTGCAAAGCTTAAGTTAGAAAGCGTAATACATAAGTACATTTGATTTTTAAAGGGGACAAGGAGCACCCACTCACACCCAAGGCACCAACCCAAACCTCTCTCGAGCACCCACTCCAGAGCACCACAAGACCAGCCCTGGACCACTTTGTGAGCCCACCATGACCCCTCTGAGCCGGCCAAGGTCTCTTCGAGGCACAAGCCATGACCTCTCACCAAAACGCCCAGAGAAACACAATTTCACAAAAAGAATTCTACCCTCATTCAAATCTCCGCATGTCCATAACCGAGGACGCGCCATTCGAACGGATTTACACTCGCAGAGGTGCACAACTTTACCCACAAGAGGTAGTCGCTGATATTTCACACGCTACCTTAGACATGCGGATCAAGTGGAGACTACCACCGGCTTTTACAAGGTCCCGCTCGACTCACCACCAACATTAAGGTTTCACTCACTTGCAGCGCCTAGCACCCTGGGCCCCCTCTAAGCCATGGTGCTCCATCAACACCTCCTCTACCTTGGAACCGAATCGTAACAAGACCAGTTATTACTCCCATCCACCCCATAATGGACATGTGGTTGCACGGTTTGGCCTGATCAATGGCTCCCAAGGTTCGGCCCTTAAATGGTCGCCAAAGCAGGCATTCCACAACCCAAATGTGACCCCAAAGAATAACTTGGGGCACCCAGTGACTCCATGGCTACCACCCTTGATCACCTAGGTGACTCCATGGCTTCAACCCTTGAGCACCCACTACTCCTCCCGCCAACTCGCCCGAGCAAAACAAATTTTAGGTTCAACTCGCCAAAGACCACCCACCTGCACAACATATTTTAAAGTGGTCTCAAGACCACAAACAACACAACTATGGCTTCAACCCTAGTTACTTATCGCTGGCACCAACCAAAGTTCCATAATTCATTAGTCAAGATTAAGCAATAATGATGATTCATGAGGAGACCCACGCCTACTAGAGCAAGGCTAAGCAAGAACGATACCCATGTTGGCAATAGCAATACAAGACCAACTAACAAGACCATCCTAAGGTTGTCAAAGGTAACATGTCAACGTGTGGATTACCAAATAGACGAGGAGGCATAAAACCAAGAGGGTATTTAACTAGAGCCCAAACCATTTTATACAAATAGCAATGCAAGTTTAACAAATCAAAATACTTTTGCAAATGGGATCAAGATGGTCAAAGGTCCCATGACTTGCCTTCAATGGCGGGTCACGAAGCTTCAACCGGTCATTTGGATCTTCAAGCTCCTTAGTACCCACGGAATCTACACGCTGCAAAGAAAACAACTAAATAAAGCACCAAAAAGGAACCCGAAAAGAACTAGCAAGAACAGAAAGGAAAAACCACGTAAGGGAGGTCCAACAAGAAGGAAGGAGGAGGTCCGAGAGGGAGGAAATCCCACCTGAGGGAGGTCCAAGAAGTAAGGGCTCTGACTCAAGGAGGTCCGAATCAGAGGAGCCCGGAGAGCTTCTCGGACCCGAGAGAAAGAGGGAGGGGAAGAAATGACTAACATGGAGCAATGGAGGCCCCTCGTGCCCTATTTAAAGAGAAAGGGAGAATAGGGGCACCTCAAAAGGGACGCCCAGATTCAAGGCATCAAGACAAAGGCATACCGCCACAAGGTACGAAAAAGGATAAAGAAAGCTAGGATGTGACAAAAGTAGAAAAGAGTACAAAGGTAGTGGTAGCATTTAATGTGACTCAACCCACATCAATGCACTTAAGACCGCCCAAGGCCGATCAAAGGTGCATGCACTACCAAAAGACATGGTCCACGGTCCAAAGAGGAGGTCCTAGAACAACAGGGAGGTTTAGACCTCAAAGGTCTAAACACAAAGGGGAGGTCTCGAACCTAAAGGAGGTCCAACACAACAGGAGGTCTCGAACCAAAGGAGGTCCAAACACAACAGGAGGTCTCAACCTAAGGGAGGTCCAAACACAACAGGAGGTCTCGAACCAAAGGAGGTCCAAACACAACAGAGAGGTCTCGAACCCAAGGGAGGTCCAAACACAACAGGAGGTCTCGAACCTAAGGGAGGTCCAAACACAACAGGAGGTCTCGAACCTAAGGGAGGTCCAAACACAAGAGGGAGGTCTGAACCTAAGGGAGGTCCAAACACGACAGGGAGGTCTGAACCTAAAGGAGGTCCAAACACAACAGGGAGGTCCGAACCTAAGGGAGGTCCAAACACAACAGGGAGGTCTGAACCAAAGGAGGTCCAAACACAACAGGGAGGTCTGAACCTAAGGGAGGTCCAAACACAACAGGGAGGTCTGAACTTAAAGGAGGTCCAAACACAACAGGGAGGTCTGAACCAAAGGAGGTCCAAACACAACAGGGAGGTCTGAACCTAAGGGAGGTCCAAACACAACAGGGAGGTCTGAACCTAAAGGAGGTCCAAACACAACAGGGAGGTCTAAGCGGCTAAGATCTCCAGAGAGGAGGTCTTAACGGCCAGATCTCAACAAGGGGGAGGTCTGAGCGGCTAGGATCTCCAGAGAGGAGGTCTTAACGGCCAGATCTCAACGAGGGGGAGGTCTGAGCGGCTAAGATCTCCAGAGAGGAGGTCTTAACGGCCAGATCTCAACAAGGGGGAGGTCTGAGCGGCTAAGATCTCCAGAGAGGAGGTCTTAACGGCCAGATCTCAACGAGGGGGAGGTCTGAGCGGCTAAGATCTCCAGAGAGGAGGTCTTAACGGCCAGATCTCAACGAGGGGAGGTCTCGAGCGCTAAGATCTCCAGAGAGGAGGTCTTAACGGCCAGATCTCAACGAGGGGGAGGTCTGAGCGGCTAAGATCTCCAGAGAGGAGGTCTTAACGGCCAGATCTCAACAAGGGGGAGGTCTGTTTGAACCCAGGGGAGATCCAAACACAACAGGGAGTTCCTAAAGGACGCAGGGGAGGTCCGAAGGAGTTCCACAAGGATACAAAGAGGTCCATGCGGGCATGGGGAAGTCCAGAGGGACTTAGGGATGCCCCAATGAACACAAGGGTTGCCAATGAATGTTGAGAGGTCCACGGGGAGGCCAAGATAGGGAAAGGAGTCTAGATAAAAGGAGGTCTAGACAGAGAAAGGTTTAGGCCGAGAGGAGGTCCGCACACAAAGAGATTCAAACCAACAAAAAGGAGGTCCGGACTACAGGATAGGCACAAGGAAAAGGTCCAAAGATCGAGGGGTTGAAATACAAACCTAAGCCGGTCTAAACCCAAAGGAGCCCCGGGCCGACAAGGAGAGAAAGAAAGAGAAGGGCACCTGACACAAAAGAGGTCTGGGAAGGAGAAGCCAAACCCAAAGGCACACAAAGCACAAGAGGGAGGAAAGGAACACACCAACAAACTCCCAAAGGAACCTAACAGATTTAGTTTAAGTTTAGATTAGTCAATTAAAGCTTCTTTTGAAAACTCAAAGTTGCTTTAAACTCTCACCAAAACCAAATGGTTATTTTTAATTTTTAAAACTCGTAAAAACGGACGTTACAGCTTCTATCGAGAAGCCCATTGCCGCCTCTCCAAAGAATTGGAGAAGTGTCGCCAGGTGGTCGGGATCGCCCACGCCCAAAGTTGTGGAAGAAGTCGTGGCTCTGAAGTGGTTACCATTAATCACGAGGTCGTAGCTACTGACCATCGAGGTAGCGGCTACAACTATCGAGGTAGCAGCCACTACCACCGAGGTTACAGCCACGACTCATCGAAATGGTCGTGGAACCAAGAGAGGCGATCGCAGGCCTCCGCCCAAGGTGGTGATGTATCCGACCACCGCGGGAAAGGAAATCGCTATGCATCCTTCTTCCCGGTATCCAAAGAGAAACTGCAATTTCGTAATCAAGATGAGGAATACTTCAACTTTTGTTCTCGATTTCTTTGGCCCTCGCTTCCATAGTGGGTCTTCGCTTAGATCTCGCCATCGAGGCCCTCATCCCAAAGACATTCCCAATAGAGGGGACACTTTTGACAACGAGCGTCTTGAGAAGGTTTGGTGGGATCAGGTCGAGAGAGTGGACAAGCTGAAGAATCCAGAGCTGGTTTACTCGATATTTGCTCGATCAACCATGAGTGTAAGTATTTAATGATACTTATACATGTGGTCTTCCCTTATTTCTTACTGTCTTTCTTTTTGCAGAAAGCTCTAGAAAAAATTGCCATTGTTGGTGAATATCATCGACAACTTCTAGAGCTGCGACAAGAAAAAGAGGAACTCTACAAACAGGTAGAGAGGTGGTAAGTCACTATTTTTCGTAGTTGTTTTCGACTTGACTACTTATATAGTGCTTACGGGGTTTGTCGTGGAAAAACTCACGACTAGGTACTAGTCATAAAAGGCTTACGACCAAATGCTTTGTCGTAGGAGAACTTACGACTAGATCCATGGTCGTAGAAGAACTTACGACTGGATCAATGGTTGTAGAAGAACTTACGACCAATTTAATAATGTTCATGTCCACTTTTAACCTTTACAAAGTTAAATAGCTTAAAAAGATCTTGGCCGACTCGCTCGATTATAAAAAAGAGGAGTCGAGAAAGCTATGGGAAAAAGTAGAATTCCTCTTGAGGAAGCTTAAAGAAGCTAACTCTGCAACCGAAAAAGTACAGGAAAAGATAAACAGTAAGTGCTGAACTTAAGACTGCTTATGTTGTTGATCTTTACTCGATCAAGCTTTTTTTAGAAAAGAAGATGATATGAGAAAGCTTCGAATGAAGTCCAAGATAAAACTTTAGTCATTCGCGAGATTTCGTGATTCCAAAGATAAAGATCAAGAAATTACGAGGTTAAAATCCCGACTATCAGGTAAGCAATTCTTTACCTGCAGTCCTTTACGAGGTTTTTTCCCTTTTCTTACTCCCATTTTTTTTAGAAATGGACCTTGAACCGGGAAGGCTCGAGACCGGGTTAGGATAAAACCTTGATCTATCACGAGACCGTCTGCATTGCTAAGAAAAATGCAGAGGACATCACATCATGGGAGAAGAGGCATGCTGAGACCATTGCTTCCCATGATGAAGAAATCAAGAAGTTGGATTCTCAACTAGTGGGTAAGAAATTCTTTTACCTGTGATTATTTTTGTTTTCTCTTCCTCTAGGAGTTTACTTTTGCTTGACCAATTTTATTCTTTTCGAGCAAGTGGTCGAAAACAAACGACTCATGAGGCTTCGACTGCACTCCAATAGGAGATGGAAGCGATGAAGATTAATCTTCAAGGCAATATCACGCCTCAACAATGTACTTGGTGAGCTACGATCGAGGGAAAAGCTCCTCAAGATGATACGATAGTCGCCACGTAAGTACTATTGGGGAACAAGTTGAGACTTTGCAAGAACCGATGACCACTCAAGGCCAACCAAGCCGAAGTCGATAAAGGAGGCAATGAAATCTGCAGAAGTTATGCATTGGCAAAACTTAAAGCTCATGACCCCAAATTTTAATGTGCAACCAATCGGCCGACTTACTTCGACGCCTCGAGACGTAGCAAGTCGTCTGATGGAAGAAATGCAATCGCTTAGCCGGAAGGTTTCAGAGGAGATGCGACTGGGCTCTCCCTCTTCAGAGTAATTTGTAACAAACCTGTGAAAAAAAACAAGTTTTTGTCGATGTATTATATAATCCATCTTTTTTCCTCCAAATCATCTTGTCGAGTAGTTAGTAACTCAAAAGACAATTAACAAATGAAAGACTAAGAATTGAAGTCAAATTAATAACTTTATCCTAGCCCCCGACTATTTGCTTAGTTTGTTTAGACAAACTAAGTAAATAGTGTTAAAAAGGGTTTCTGAAAACAGAGAGGTTTGGTTAACTTGTAGTTTTTGGTCACGATTGTCATGCACTCTGGTCGAAAAAGTGGGAACGAATCGACACTAGGAAGTTCCTTCTAGTGGGCGTGACCACGCAGAGAGGAGAGTCTTCGACTAGGTGATGTTACCATCTCCGACTAGATTAATTAAATCAAGAACAAAGAACTTGAGTTAAACAAACAACCAGAGGACTTCAAAAATTGTTAAGCCCTTCTTTGGAGGACTCGATAAGTCTGTCCCGGTAGCAAGAGTAGGAAATCGAACAATGCTAGGAAGTTCCTTCTAGTGGGCGTGACCACGCAGAGAGAGGAGAGACTTCGACTAGATGTGTTTCTTCCTCCGACTTAGTTGAGACGAATCAATACACCAAAGGCGCTTGAATAAATATAAAAGTGCACTCGCTTAGAATATTTTTCAAAATAATCAAGAAATAAACTAAGGTGAAAGGAGTGGCTTTCAAAAATATTTCACTAAATAGAACCCGAGCTCTTTGTGTTGGCGGCAAAAGTGAGTAACGAGTCGATACTAGGAAGCTCCTTCTAGTGGGCGTGACCACATGCAGAGAGAGAGGCTTCGACTAGGTGATGTTACTCGCCTTTCACCAAAGGTAAAGGAAACGGGTGTTTGTAATATAGTCGAAAGATTATGAAAGCACTACTCAAAAAGTAAGACAATAGAGGTAGAGAGAACCCGAGTCTTTATTGTCTCGAACGGTTAGTTACACATAAAACTTATGTGAATCGGGTCGATGTTCCAAGAATTCGAGAGAACTCCGCCGCCTTCCATTGCCAATCGTCTCGACTCGCCGAGTAACTTCGACCATCGTAAGGACCTTCCCACTTGGGAGAAAGTTTGTTCCGATTAGACTTGGATTGGCAGAGCCTCAATACTAAGTCACCTACAAAGAAGGTCATGAGGTTGACCTACAATCGTAGTATCTCAACAGGCTTGTTGGTAGACCGCCGAACGGATTAAGGCCCGGTTTCTCCTTTCTTCAAGTAGATTAATATCATTCGCCGGTTGTTCCCGGTTGGAGTCTTTGAAAGTTTCACTGTTTGATCAGATCTTCGCCCGGAGGAAGCATGGCTTCAACTTCAAGACCGTAAAAATGGTGTTTCACCAGAGTCTGATCGTAGTCGCATTTAACCGCCCATAATACGTAGGGTAACTCTTGTACCCAAGCCCCGAGCGCTTGATGAGTCGGTCAAGACTCGAGTCTTAATTCCTCTCATTATTTGGCCGCTTGCACGCTTTGATCGCTCCATTACTTTGGGGATGGGCCACGTAGCATAACACAACTTGGTACTCCAACTCGTCGCAAAATTTCTGAAATTTTGCGCCAAAATTGCTTACCGTTATCTGTAATTATTCGACTCGGACTCCAAATCGAGTAATTACGCATCTCGCCATAAACCGCTTTGTCGCTTGTTGTTATCCTCGCCACAAAGTTCGGCTTCAATCCATTTTGTGAACATATCAATAGCCACAAAAGGAACTCAAACCTCCCGGAGCTTTGGGGAACGGTCCTAGGATATCGAGACCCCGAGGTTGCAAAAGGCCAAGATAGAGGTATCGCTTGTAATGCCTAAGCCGGTTGGTGTATTTGCCTACTATGAAATTGGCATTGACACACTTTTAACCAACTCTTTAGCATCGTAAAGGGTCATACAAGAAAACCTTGTCGAAAGGCCTTACCAACCAACCGCTCTATAAGAAGCATGATTTCCACATATGCCACCATGTATGTCGTGAAGGAGTGTTAATCCTTCGCTTATGCGAATGCATCGCATGAGCACCCCTTGAGTACCTCGCTTATAGAGGACTCCTTCAACCAAAGTATACATTTTGGCTTTTCCGATAAGCGATCGCCTCGAGATCGCCTTCGCACAGAACCCTTCAAGATACTCATAGATGGGCGCCATCTAGGTATCCTCGTATTCTAGAGAGGCCGCCTCAATAGGAGGTATCTCGGTTCGTCGACCGCTGACGGCTTCGAGTTGTTCCAAGAAGACTCTTTTGGTACTACAGATCGGGAAGAAGCTATTCGAGCAAGCCGGTCTCATGAGGAAATTATCCTTTCGAGGGATGAATTGTGCCTCAAACCTAAAAATGCTTTTCTAGCTTACGACTTTCGATAAATACCTAGACATTGTCGGGTTAGAGCACTGGTATTTTTCCGACTTGATTCACGACTAGTTGAGAGTCTCCTCTCACGAGTAGTCGGCGAATCGAGAGCGCCACGCCGTATGCCGCCTAGCAAACCTTCAGATTCTCGCCACGCTGTTAGTGGCCCGAAAGTTTAATTGTATGGCATACTTTAAGGTCTCTCCTAGAGGAGATACCAGACCACCTCACTTTCCCGAGCCACTTAAAGTAAGCGACCGTCAAAGTACATCGCCCAATCGGTCGGGAATCAGATCGGGATCCTGAACAAGTTCAGATTTGTCCATTCGCGACAAAGTCTGCTAAGATCTGAGATTTAACGGCCGCTCGACACAAAATAGATGTTGAACTCCCAAGTTTGATCGACCATTTTGCCATGCGCCCCATTGCTTCCCTATTCGGAGGATCGCTCCCAAGGGAAACTCGATTTACATAGCTATTTTGTGCGCTACCGAAAATAATGCCGCAGCTTCCTCGAAGACATGAGGAGGGCATACGAAGCTTTTGGACCTGAGGGTAACGCCCTTAGGCCCGTAAAACTTCACTTACGTAGTAAACCGGTCGTTGTATGTTTTCACGTTTCTACGACTAGTATCAAGCTTCTCGCCTGGGCGTGACAACTAGGTAAATTAAGAGCGCTTTCATCTAGCCTCGGAGAGACCGTAATAGGAGCACTCAGAAGGTACCTCTTGAGATCCTCAAAGGCAGCGCTTGCCTCTTTCGACCACTCAAAACCTTCGTGTTTCCTTAGAAGTTTAAAGAAAGGTAGTCCTTTTCTCCCGCCAGCGATGAAACGACTTAAAGTCGCCATGCACCCAAAGTGAGTTTCTGGACTTCTTTCCTTGTGGTTGGAGGGCGCATTTGGAGAATGGCCTTTATCTTTTCGGGATTTGCTTTGATTCCTCTTATAGATACTAGGAATCCAAGTAATTTTCCTAAAGAGATTCCGAACACACACTTCTCAGGATTGAGTTTTAAGCAATGTTTTCTGAGGTTGTCGAATGTTTCTTGTAGGTCAGTAATATGGTTAAGTCTCTTGATGTTTTTAACGACTAGATCATCAACATAGGCCTCTAGATTTTGGCCTAATTGAGATGAAAAAGTTGCTTGCATCAAGCATTGAAAAGAAGCGCCGGCATTTTTTAAACCAAATGGCATTTTGACATAGCAAAATATACCAAATGGTGTAATAAATGCGGTCTTTTCTTCATCGTCTAGACACATATTGATCCGGTGGTATCCGAATATGCATCTAAAAACTTAACATTTCACAACCCATCAGAGAATCAACCAACCGATCGATGCGAGGTAAAGGAAAATCGCCTTTTGAACAAGCTTTATTAAGATCAAGAAAGTCTACACACATACGCCATTTGCCGCTTGACTTTCTAACCATTACAGATTAGCCAACCACTGGTGGTTGACCTCTTATAAAGCCCGCTTTAAGTAGCTTATCCAATTCGATTTGATAGCATCTCGCCGATCAGGGGCAAATCTCCGCCATTTTTGTTTTACGGTACTTTGTCGCCGTAGCTAGCCTGTGCTCGATCACCTCACGGGACTCCGGGCATGTCGATGCTTGCCACGCCAAGACATCTCAGATAGCTCTGAGGAAGGCGATGAAGGCATCTTCCTACTTGGGGTCGGAAGTATCCTCGATGCGTAATCAGCCTTCGAGGGCTCCCTGCGCCCGTGAGGAACCTCTTTGACCTTGTCGCTCGGCTTTGGTGCGTTTTTTAGGCTTCACTTACTAGTCGGGTCGACTTTCTTCTTGAGTTGGGATTTGTCCAACCATCTCGAGGATCGATTGGCCGCAGTATGCGCCATCTTCTTGTCACAATGAATTGTGATTACTCCTTTGGGACCTAGCATCTTAATACATTGATATCCATAATGAGTAGCCATTAGGGATTTTGCCAAAGTTGGTCGTCCGAGTATCGCGTTATATGTCGTATCGAAGTCGACCACATCAAAGGAGATTTTCTCTGTCCTGAAATTACTTGGTGAACCAAATGTTAAAGGAAGAGAAACTTGGCCAATTGGTTTGGCCGAAGATCCCGGTACGATCCCATGGAAAGAGTATCGTACCGGTCTTACCTTGGTCCTGGGTACTTGCATGTCATCCAGGGCACTTGTAAACAAAATGTTTAACGAGCTGCCACCATCAACCAAAACTCGATTGACCCGACAATTGTTGATGGTGGGTTCAACCACTATTGGATACCGACCTGGTCGAGTCGAAGGAATCGGGCAGTCACCCTTCTCAAAGGAGATGGTGACTTCCGACCACTTCGGTAATTTATTAACGAGAGGAGGATCTATGGAGTTTAACTCACGTTCAGCAGCCTTGAGCTGTCGCTTTGATTCATATGCCGATGATCCCCCGTAGATGTGCTCGACGGTGTGTTGCGGATCCTGGAACGGGATCTCCTCCTCGCTATCCGAGGACTTATGACCACTCGCTTGTCCTACCCGCCGAGAGTGGGAAGTGGTCCTTGTCGCTGTAGTAGTCTTCAAGCTTTCGCTGAAATACCGGCGCTAGAAGGTCATGTCCTTCCTTTTTATGGAAAGGACACCACCTAGGATTATCATTTTTCCGATCGGGGCGCTTACCTTTGCCTCAGTCAGAGTGCGGCTTGGAGGTGCGTGGCTCTTTATCATTCACACCAAAACCTCCTTGGAACCGGCTGGCTTGGAGTTTTTGACCCGTCGCCTTGTTCTTGGACTTTTTGCTTTCTTATCTTTCTTCTTCCAATGTCGCCTGCTCTCGAGAGGTATTGTCTTCGATCTATTGTGTTGTTCCACTCGACCGCCTCAGAGGCAACAGATATCGATCACCAACTCAAAGAGTTCAAAGAACAAGTGGTAGGCGGATTTAAAGCAATATCTTCGTTATCCTTCTACTACGGACTCCTTGCTTGAAAGCCCCGATGACAGATGAGTCGAAACTTTCGAATTGAATTACTTAACCCGACTAAAGCGCTTGATGAATTGGCGCAAGGTCTCGTTGTCGTTATGTCTCATCCGGTGCAAGTCGTCCTCCTTCCTAGGGCGATTGTAAGTGCCTTGGAAATTCGCCAGTAGAAGGTCGCAAAGGTGTTGCCAAAAATAGATCGACTCGAGTGGTTGGTTCAGTAACCACGATCGAGCAGATCCTTCCAGCACAGTTGGAAGGTAATTCGCCATCACATGCTCTCCTCCTCCTGCTGCTCGGACAGCTGTTGTATAGATTTGAAGGAATTCAATGGGATTTTGGGAGCCATCGAACTTTTTCATGTTCACTGGTCGGAAACGAGGTGGCCAGCGAATAGCTCGGAGATCAGGCGAGAATGTCCGACATCCAGTAATGACTTCTTCACGCCTCCTTTGCAGGAAAGAATGGTTGATATCATCAGGTTGTCGTACTCGACGATACCCAGTAATAGGTTGACCCGACCTATGATAGGTCTCAGTCCTACAAGGGGAATACTCCTCGTAGTTCATCTGCTGCTGCAGATTCCCACGTCGGAATGGTGAGCAATCACCTCTCTGAGGGGTTTGTTGATCATCAGTCATTCAAAAGACATTTCTCCGAGTAGGAGATCGATGCGACTTACTGTTGCGTCGATTCCTCCGTGGTGATATGTTCGATCGACTGGTAGCTGAAGAAGTCGTATTGCTACGACTTCCTGAATGATGTCGGCGAGGTGCTTCTAGCCTTGCCATCGTGTTCCGAAGCCTTTGTGCGATCTCTTCGACGAAGTGGTCGTAGCCTGGCGCTCGGGCGAGCTCTCGAGTTGGATTCTCGAGCAAGTCATTGATGTGCTGGAGTTCCGAGCTTCTTCTGATTGATATTGGATGCGCCCAGGCAAATTCTTCTGGGCTTCAATCTTCTTTCGTCGAATAGCCTCAAGATCTTCCAAGTCAGACTCTTGAGACTGCCTCAATGGAGTGCGAGAATGTCGAGGATTTCCCTCGCGTTCATGAAGGTGTTGGTCGTGTCCGCCATCGGTGGTGTCCTTGCCACTACCACGAGGGGGCGCAGTGCGTGATCTTCGGGGAGCGTCCCCAGCTCGGTCTCTAGGAGAGTGACCTTGATCCGAGAGAAGGACGAAGACCTCCCGTTGATGATTCTCACTTGCGCTCGAGGCCTCCCCACTTGAGGAGTAGTCGAGAGACACCATCTGGCGACTTGGAGCAATCCCCTCCAAGTAGGGGAACTCTGGGTTATAACCATCTCCGTCGGTAGGTGTCATCTGCGGAGAGATGGTCGAATTTGTAGGAAAAGCATGCTTGATCCCGCTCTGTCTGAAGTCATTCGGAGAGATAGGATCACTAGATGCTGGTGAAGTCCTGGAATTGTGGCTTCCAGAACTTGCCTCACCAAGTTGGACCGCCTTAGGGGGATTCGGACACTTCGAGGAAAAACTCTCGTCGTGTTGTGAGTCCACCTGGGTGTAGTCCTGGTCAGATTGACCCTTGTCCTTTGAGAGGGTAGATTCCTCTCTAGGACGCATCACAGTGGGGATATGGATCCTCCTCAACTCCATCACGCATTGTCTCCTCGGATCTCGGGAAGATCACCGGAGGCGCAGTATCAACGGATGAGTCAATACTCGCTTGTAATCTAAACCCGCATCCATGTCGACGTCAAGATATCCGCCAAGTCGAACCAGCTTCTCCTCGCTCCATTCTCCGCCATGAGTGCATGAGATTTGGAAAAAAAGAGTATGTTGACAAGAGATTACCGAAGATCCCCACGGCCGCGCCAACCGTTTGGTGTTTTAGAACCGATCTTACGAAAGATCGCTTGATTCGGGGTCTCCTAGAATGGAATCACGCAGAGATTGACACGGAATTTTTATATGTGTTCAGGCCTTCTCCGAAGAGAATAACAACCCTACTCCCCGTGTGTGTATGGTATTGAGTGTATTCAATAATCGGAGAAAAACTAAAACTATTACAGATGATAGTGCTTGTCTTCCTGATGGCCCGATTCGATCGCCCTTTCCTTCTCTGATTGCCATCTTTATATAGTACGTGAAGGAGTGGCCGTTTCTCCAGGTGAAGTGGCGCCTCTTCACATCTTGTAACGGACGCATGTTGGCAGAAATCACTGGCGTATTAACTCCTCCACGCCACCTGACAGTTATATATCAGAGATAATGGAGCATTACGTGCTATTACTTTGCAGAGTAACAGCGTATGATGACTGTTTGAATCCCATAATCAATTGGACCCACTTGTCTGTAGGTTTAATTGATCATAAGGTGGTCGTAGGTGACCTGGTCATAGAAGAACTTACGACCATAAGGTAGTCGTAGCAAGACTTACGACTATGGGGTAGTCGTAGCATGACTTACGACTATAGGGGTGGTCGTAGAAAAACTTACGACCACCTAATAGGCTCCTCCCTTATAAAATTAAGGGGTATACTCAGGGACCATATGACGTCATATTTACCTATAATAAGAATTATAAATAAAAGATAAAATGAGGATTATTAGATCCTCGTCAGGTAGCATCTGATCCCAGCTGCTTTGGTTCTCTAGAGCGCAGGCTCTCAACATGTCTTTAAGGATTTGGTCGACTCTTTCAGTCTGACCAACTGTTTGTGGGTGATATGCTATGCTGAAATTGAGGTCCGTGCCCAAGACCTCATGTAGCTTCTGCCAAAACCGAGAGGTGAATTGGGACCCTCAGTCCAACATAATCTTCTTTGGTACGCCATGTTGACACACAACTCTTGCCAAGTACAGCTCAGCCAATTTGTCTCCAGAATAGGAGGTCTTCACAGAGATAAAGTGGGCAACCTTAGTTAACCGATCTACAACCACCCAAATTGAGTCATAACCAGCTTGGGTCCTAGGCAAGCCTGTGATAAAATCCATCCCAACCTCTTCCCATTTCCACTCGGGTATGGGCAAGGGTCTCAAAAGACCTCCAGGTCTTTGATGCATGACCTTATCCTTCTGACAAACATCACATTGAGCCACATACTCTGCTATCTCTCACTTCATACAAGGCCACCAATATATGTTTTTAAGGTCTTGATACATTTTGGTGCTTCCAGGGTGAATAGAATACAAGGCTTCATGTGCTTCTTTGAGGATCAACATCTTGAGCTCTCTCTGATCAGAAACACAAATTCGCTTGTCAAACCACAAAGTGCCTTGCTCATCTTTGGAAAACCTTAAAGACTTCCCTTTCTTCATGTTGTTCTTGATCTCCTTGAGGTTTGCACCTTCTTCTTGAGCTGCTCAGATCTGCTCTTGGAGAGTGGGTTGCACTTCCAGTGCAGCCAAATGACCTTCTTCTACCAATTCAAGCTTGAGCTTTTGGAATTCTTCATGTAGTGGTGGCTGATTTTCTTTGATCATCAAGGTGTTGCAGTAGACCTTCCTATTTATAGCATCAGCTACCACATTGGCCTTTCCAGGGTGATAGTGTATTCCCAAGTTGTAGTCTTTGATCATCTCCAACCAACTCCTTTGCCTTATATTGAGGTCAGCTTGAGTGAAAATATATTTCAAACTCTTATGGTCAGTGTACACTTCGCAGCGATTACCAATGAGGTAATGGCGTCAAATCTTCAAAGCATGCACCACTACTGCTAGCTCAAGATCATGAGTGGGGTAATTCGCTTCATGGGGCTTCAACTGACGAGAGGCATAAGCTATAACTCTCCGTTCTTGCATAAGAACACAGCCAAGACCTTGATGTGAGGCATCATAGAGGATTTCAAAGTCTTTTTGGACATCAGGCAAGATCAACACTAGGGCTGTTGTCAAACACTTCTTTAGCTTTTGGAAGCTCTGCTCACATTCAGGTGTCCAGACATACTTCTTTTCCTTCTTCAATAGCTGAGTAAGAGGTCGTGCTATCTTGGAGAATCCTTCTATAAAACGACAATAGTAACCAGCCATTCCAAGGAAACCCCGATCCGAGGGATCGACGGTGGCTCCCAATTGAGGACATCTTTAACTTTGCTCTCTGTTGACAAAGAACTCCTTCAGCAGACAACACATGTCCCAAAAAGGTAACTTACTTCATCCAAAACTCACACTTATTGAACTTAGCATAGAGTTGATGATCTCTAAGCTTGTTCAAGGCAAGACGAAGATGCTCTTCATGCTCTTCTTCACTCTTAGAGTATACTAGGATGTCATCAATAAAAATAATGATGAGCTTATCTAGATACTCCATAAACACTTTATTCATAAAGTTTATAAAATAAGCAGGGGCATTGGTGAGTCCAAATGACATAACTGTGCACTCATAGAGTCCATATCGGGTTGAAAATGCTGTTTTTGTTATGTCTTCTTGACGAATTTTCGATTGATGGTAACCCTATCTCAAGTCTATCTTGGAGAACACTCCGGCTCCTTTTAACTAATCAAACAAATCATCAATTCTTGGCAGGGGGTACTTATTTTTTATGGTGACTTCATTGAGTGCACGATAATCCACACACATCCGCTGTGTACCATCCTTCTTAGCTACAAAGATTACTGGAGCTCCCCAAAGTGAGGAACTCGGTCTGACAAAGCCCTTAGCTTGCATTTCCTCAATCTGTTGCTTCAACTCAACCAAGTCATTCACAGGCAAACGGTAAGGTCTCTTGGAAATTGGGGCAGTTCAAGGAACCAAATTGATGACGAATTCAAAACCTCTGTCAAGTGGCATCCTAGGTAACTCATCTGGAAAGGCATCCGGGAACTCACAGACCACCGACACATCTTCCACTGAAATTGTCTTGACGTTGCATACCACGGCTTCTCCAAGCTTTCCCAAGGAGGCTACAAATCTCACTCTAATTCCCACTAGACTGACCACAATGATGCTTTTATTTCCACAATCCAACACGGCTTGGTGATCAGTAAGCCAATCCATGCCCAAAATCACATCCAAGGATTTTGCATCAATGATGATGAGGTTGTTTAAGAATTCTTCCCCTTCTATGATCACCTTAACTTGTGGGCAACCCTAGTTCGTGCTTATATCCGAACCGGGGGATTGAACCAACAAGGAGGTCTTAAGAGCAAAAACTTTCAATTGATGCTTTGCAGTAAAACTTCGAGAAACAAATGAATGGGAAGCTCCAGAGTCAAACAAAATGGTTGCAGGTGCTGAATTTACAAGGAACTTATCCAGCACAACATCAGGAGCTGTTTGGGCCTCTTCCACAATGACATGGTTCACTCGGCCTCTCCCAAAGGGCTGGGAGGTCTTCACAGGGATAAAGTGGGCAACCTTAATTAACCGATCTACAACCACCCAAATTGAGTCATAACCAGCTTGGGTCCTAGGCAAGCCTGTGATAAAATCCATCCCAACCTCTTCCCATTTCCACTCGGGTATGGGCAAGGGTCTCAAAAGACCTCCAGGTCTTTGATGCATGACCTTATCCTTCTGACAAACATCACATTGAGCCACATACTCTGCTATCTCTCGCTTCATACTTGGCCACCAATATATGTTTTTAAGGTCTTAATACATTTTGGTGCTTCCAGGGTGAATAGAATACAAGGCTTCATGTACTTCTTTGAGGATCAACATCTTGAGCTCTCTCTTAACAGGAACACAAATTTGCTTGTCAAACCATAAAGTGCCTTGCTCATCTTCGGAAAACCTTAAAGACTTCCCTTTCTTCATGTTGTTCTTGATCTCCTTGAGGTTTGCATCTTCTTCTTGAGCTGCTCAGATCTGCTCTTGGAGAGTGGGTTGCACTTCCAGTGCAGCCAAATGACCTTCTTCTATCAATTCAAGCTTGAGCTTTTGGAATTCTTCATGTAGTGGTGGCTGATTTTCTTTGATCATCAAGGTGTTGCAGTAGACCTTCCTACTTAAAGCATCAGCTACTACATTGGCCTTTCCAAGGTGATAGTGTATTCCCAAGTTGTAGTCTTTGATCAGCTCCAACCATCTCCTTTGCCTTATATTGAGGTCAGCTTGAGTGAAAATATATTTCAAACTCTTATGGTCAGTGTACACTTCGCAGCGATTACCAATGAGGTAATGGCGTCAAATCTTCAAAGCATGCACCACTACTGCTAGCTCAAGATCATGAGTGGGGTAATTCGCTTCATGGGGCTTCAACTGACGAGAGGCATAAGCTATAACTCTCCGTTCTTATGTAAGAACACAGTCAAGACCTTGATGTGAGGCATCATAAAAAATTTCAAAGTCTTTTTGGACATCAAGCAAGATCAACACTGGGGCTGTTGTCAAACACTTCTTTAGCTTTTGGAAGCTCTGCTCACATTCAGGTGTCTAGACATACTTCTTTTCCTTCTTCAATAGCTGAGTAAGAGGTCTTGCTATCCTGGAGAATCCTTCTATAAAACGACGATAGTAACCAGCCATTCCAAGGAAACCTCTGATCTGAGGGACTGATTTGGGTGGCTCCCAATTGAGGACATCTTTAACTTTGCTAGGGTTGACAGCACCTCTTTCGGCAGACAACACATGTCCCAAAAAGGTAACTTCCTTCATCCAAAACTCACACTTATTGAACTTAGCATAGAGTTGATGATCTCTAAGCTTGTTCAAGGCAAGGCGAAGGTGCTCTCCATGCTCTGCTTCACTCTTAGAGTATACTAGGATGGCATCAATAAAAACAATGATGAGCTTATCTAGATACTCCATAAACACTTTATTCATCAAGTTCATAAAATAAGCAGGGGCATTGGTGAGTCTAAATGACATAACTGTGCACTCATAGAGTCCATATCAGGTTGAAAAGGTTGTCTTCGTTATGTCTTCTTGACAAATTTTCAATTGATGGTAACCCTATCTCATGTCTATCTTGGAGAACACTCCGGCTCCTTTTAACTGATCAAACAAATCATCAATTCTTGGCTGGGGGTCCTTGTTTTTTATGGTGACTTCATTGAGTGCACGATAATCCACACACATCCGTTGTGTACCATCCTTCTTAGCTACAAAGATTACTGGCGCTCCCCAAAGTGAGGAACTCGGTCTGACAAAGCCCTTAGCTTGTATTTCCTCAATCTGTTGCTTCAACTCAACCAAGTCATTCACAAGCAAACGGTAAGGTCTCTTGGAAATTGGGGCAGTTCTAGGAACCAAATTGATGACGAATTCAAAACCTTTGTCAGGTGGCATCCTAGGTAACTCATCTGGAAAGACATCCGGGAACTCACAGACCACCGGCACATCTTCAACCGAAATTGTCTTGACGTTGCATACCACAGCTTCTCCAAGCTTTCCCAAGGAGGCTACAAATCTCACTCTAATTCCCACTAGACTAACCACAGTGATGCTTTTATTTCCACAATCCAACACGGCTTGGTGATCAGTAAGCCAATCCATGCCCAAAATCACATCCAAGGATTTGGTATCAATGATGATGAGGTTGGCTAAGAATTCTTCCCCTTCTATGATCACCTTAACTTGTGGGCAACCCTAGTTCGTGCTTAACTCCGAACCAGGGGATTGAACCAACAAGGAGGTCTTAAGAGCAAAAACTTCTAATTGATGCTTTGCAGCAAAACTTCGAGAAACAAACGAATGGGAAGCTCCGGAGTCAAACAAAATGGTTGCAGGTGCTGAATTTACAAGGAACTTACCTAACACAACATCATGGGCTGTTTGGGCCTCTTCGACTATGACATGGTTCACTCGGCCTCTCCCAAAGGGCTGGGAGGTCTTCACTGGGACAGCGGAGGTTTGAGGCACTCCACGTCCTGGCATAGGTGCTCCGGTTGGATGGGCTGCTAGGTTGGACTTGGCCGAAGCTGAGGCTTGCCTCATGGGGCAGTTACTAGCATAATGTCCCAACTGGTTGCAGCTATAACAAGTGATTCCAGCTGCATGGTTGTTGCTTCTTGAGGTTCTGGTTGGCAGTGCTATTGTTGTTGAGGTTGACATTGCCGTTGGAGCTGCGAAACACAGGAGCAGTACGGTGAGGGGCAGCCGTAGGAGTTCTATAGGTGGCTTGAGGAGCAAACCGAGCAGGAGGTTGAACATTGGCCCTAGCTCTCTAGGGGTGACCTTGGTGTGCACTTGGCTGAGACATCTTCCTCTTGTATGACTCTGAAAGTTCCCGTTGAGACTCTTCTATGAGCAAGCTCTTGTTCACAAGCTGCTGAAATTCTGCATAATCGTGGACGACAACTTGAACCTTTAAACTGGGATTAAGCCCTTTTTAAAACCTCTTCTGTCTTGCATCATCCAAGGCAACATCGTCTGGGGCATAACGTGCTAGCTGAGTGAATTTATTAAGGTACTCACTCACTGTCAAGCTCCATTGCTTCAGCTCACGGAACTCATTTTTCTTCATCTCCACCTTCCCATCGGGGATTTGGGAACGGTGAAAAGCTTCTGAAAATTCTGCCCAAGATATGCTCTGGTGATCTGCGTGAGCGGCACAATAATTCTCCCACCATTCCAAGGCGGCACCTTCCAGCTGATGTGAAGCATACAAGACCTTCTCGCGATCATCACACCGAGTGATGGCGAGCTTCCTTTCAGTAGAACGCAGCCAATCATCCACGTCTAATGGCTCGGAGGAGCTGGAGAAAGTAGTAGGGCAGGTCCTCAAGAACTCAGTCAGTCTTGATTGAGGAAAAACTGGGGGTGGCGGTGGTGGCACAGCAGCTGTTTGAGTCTGATTTAACATGACCAGGAGGGCAGCAGATGTCTGATTTTATTGAGCTACTATCTGACTCATACTTTGCATCATTGCACTCATCATTTGCGTTTGGGCTGCCATAAACTGTCCCAAACCTGGGTCTATGGCTGCTGGGGGAGGAGGTGGCGGCGGTGGTGACAAAAAAGAGTCCACTGGCTCATCCTGACCGGGCGAGTGGCGAGTCCGAACCATCTGCACACAAACCTCTCAGGCTTACAAGACAAAGAGAAGAAAGCACACTAGTTAAGAGGGAAAAGCACAGAGAAGATCAAGACCAAGAGAAAAAGATGGTTCAAGGTTAAGTCCTTAGTTGGCTGCTCAGGCAAGTCGTTCCACAACCCAATGTGCTTCTTGCACCCACACTAACCACCATCTATCCTGCCCGAGCATAAAACATTTGGGGTTCCCCCCGGCCAAAGGACCACCCTAGTCCTAGCACAATAATTTCATCGAGTGGCATTGCCACGGTTCCATAGTTCATTAGTCATATTTAACAATTAAGAATCATGTAGTTGATACCATCGCAAGCTACAAGAGGGCTAAGCATCAAACGAACCCATGTTAGTATTCAACAGAGACCAACAACATAGCCCATCCTAAGGATGTTAAGGAAGCATGTCGACATGCATGTCTCAAATAACCAAGGATGTCTTTACCAGCAAGAGGGCATATAACTACTCCCAAAACCATTTTATACAAATAGCCATGCATGATAAGTTAAAACAATATACATTTTGTAAAGAAGGGTTCAACATGATCAAGGTTTATGACTTGCCTTCGATGAAGAACTGAGAAGCTTCTGTTGATGCGGCCGAGTCCAAGAACTCCTCTGTGAAACCGGGATCTACACGTTCAAGAGAGCCAAAATAAGCAAAGCAAACTCCAACAAGAAGATCAAAAGAACTCACCAAGTAAGAGCCAAAGAGGGGTTACAGAAAAGATGAAAACCAGAGCTTGAATCGCTCAAGCAGGGCTCAAACGAGGGAAGTCTAGCTCAAAGGAGGAGGTCCAAGATGCTGGGCAACAAACAGGGGCCAAGGAGTTTTTCTCGGGTCCTTTTATAGGCACGGAAGGCTCTGAGAGGAGGACGCCGCATTAAATGGCACATGACTGGAGCAGGTGATGGAGGGAATAGGGCAAGTCAAGGAAGTGACCAAAGAGGGAAATGAGGTACTATAGAAGAAACCGCAATAAATGCTTGAAGACTTTTGCTCTGGCAGTACTCAACGGGAGGAAGAGGAAAATGAGTAGGAACTGACAAGCTGCCAGTCAAACACATGAGGCTGACCCAACCCAGAGGGGAGGTCCAAAAGGGGTGGTCTTTGCAAAAGACCAACGGGGTGGTCTTTTCAAAAGGACCAGTCGCGACCAACAGGGAGGTCGTAACTCACAAGGGGGGGTCCTGACCCACAGAGGTGGTCTTTGCAAAAAGACCACGGGAGGTCCTGAACTGTCAGATCACAACCAAGGGAGGTCTGACGGCTAGATCAAAACCACAGGAGGTCTGACGGCTAGGATCTCGTAAGGGGAGGTCCTAACGGTCCAGATCAAATCAAGGGGGAGGTCCTGACGGTCAGATCTCTCAAGGGGAGGTCCTGACGGTCAGATCAAATCAAGGGGGAGGTCCTAACGGTCAGATCTCTCAAGAGGAGGTCCTGACGGTCAGATCAAATCAAGGGGGAGGTCCTGATGGTCAGATCTCTCAAGAGGAGGTCCTGACGGTCAGATATCTCAAGGGGAGGTCTTGACGGTCAGATCAAATCAAGGGGGAGGTCCTGACGGTTAGATCTCTCAAGGGGAGGTCCTGACGGTCGGACCAAATCAAGGGGGAGGTCCTGACGGTCAGATCTCTCAAGGGGAGGTCGTGACGGTCAGATCAAATCAAATGGGAGGTCCTGACGGTCAGATCTCTCAAGGGGAGGTCCTGACGGTCAGATCAAATCAAGGGGTAGGTCCTGCCGGTCAGATCTCTCAAGGGGAGGTCCTGAGGGTCGGATCAAATCAAGGGGGAGGTCCAGACGGTTAGATCTCTCAAGGGGAGGTCCTGACGGTCGGATCAAATCAAGGGGGAGGTCCTGACGGTCAGATCTCTCAAGGGGAGGTCCTGACGGTCGGATCAAATCAAGGGGGAGGTCCTGACAGTCGGATCAAATCAAGGGGGAAGTCCTGATGGTCAGATCTCTCAAGGGGAGGTCTTGATGGTCAGATCTCTCAAGGGGAAGTCCTGACGGTTGGATCTCTCCCAGGGAGGTCCTGACGGTCGGATCAAATCAAGGGGGAGGTCCTGACGGTCGGATCAAATCAAGGGGGAGGTCCTGACGGTCGGATCAAATCAAGGGGGAGGTCCTAATGGTCAGATCTCTCAATGGGAGGTCCTGACAGTCGGATCAAACCAAGGGGGAGGTCCTGAAGGTCAGATCTCTCAAGGGAAGGCCCTGACGATCGGATGAAATTAAGGTGGAGGTCCTGATGGTCAAGTCTCTCAAGGGGAGGTGCTGATGGTCGGATCAAATCAAGGGGGAGGTTCTGGAGGACACAGGGAGGTCCAAAGGAAACACACAGCCCCGAGTTTGGGTTTTCGGTTAACAAGGACATTTGAAACACAAACCCGAGCTTAGACCTAAGAGAAGATCCAAACACATGAGAGGTATGGGACCTAAGGCTAGGCCGAGGGGGTACACAGGGCAACCAGAGAACGAAAAGGAAAGCCAAAGAGCACTAACAACTCAACATCGACAACAAAAATTTAATTGAAGTTCGATTTAATCATGTTAAATCTCCAATTTTACAAAATTCCAGGTTAAGCTTGAGCAAATGACAGAACCAAATGGTTACTTTTAAGTTTTGAAAAATTTTCAAAAAGGCTCCGAAAATTGGGATGTTACAGCCAGCATCGGTGAGAAAAGTTTCAAATGGTTTAAAAAATCCGAAAACGAATTATTTGCACACTAAAAATTGTATTAACTTCTAAATTGCATACCTAATTCATTTTTACTCCAAAAACAGTGAAACAAATTTTGATAATTTTCATTTTTAATGAACTTTATTTTAAAATAGGTTTCAACCATGTCTCTATAATAGAGAAGGTAGGTTTGGAAAATAATCCATTAACTCCATTATTTTTACAAAAGAAAAGGCTGATAACTTTAGAAATTCATAACTAAATCATAAAAACTCCAAATGAGGTAAACTCAATTGATTTGGACTTGTAATAATATTCAATATTTATCCATATAATCCTTTGCCTCACCACTGCTCTGCAAATTTTGACCGAATAATTAAATTCGATGAACAGTAACAGATTGCAATTAAATTGGATTTTTCTGAAAACTGAAATTCAAACTTTTATAACTTTCACATAATAACTCCAATTGGAATAATTATTTCACCTAAATTCATGTAAAATCATTAATTAGCTACTGTAGAAAATTTATGCATTTTTTAGCATTTTGAATTTTTGAGTATTTCTCGATGTTTATCGGTATCTTTAATCCTCTAGAGTACGAAGCTATTGACGTAGACTCTTACGCCATCGAGAGTGAGCAACTGAACTACCAGCAAGGCAAGCATCATTTGAACTTTCTTTTGCATCATATTTGATCCCAGTTTTGTTAAGATAGTGCAATGATAATTGCTTGCATGCTATTTTGATAATGTCGCTATTTTTTTATGTGTAGATTAGTTATATCCTATTCATTGAGGTTAATCTTGAATTATTCCAATACCACATGCTTACGCTAGGTTGATTGAAATATATGGGATGGAATTGTTTGGCCATGCAAGTCTAGAACGGTAGTTTGATTGTCGGGATTAACCCGACAATTTTGGGAAACATACACCTCCTTATACTCTTTTTGTTTCAGATCTTCGTATTTGTTTTATGAGATAAATTTTATCATTTTAAATGAGTTTTGGGGTCTGGACAAGTGCTTGCTAGTGATGGTGCCTTCGTGCACGAGACTTGGGTATGTGGTTTGTCTTGTCCAGACCAACAAGGACCGAACTTTGGTAACGTCGTTGATTCAAGTAAAACTCGTGCTATCACACGCGGTATATGGGTGTTGTACGGTTAAGTAGGGGGAAGGTTTTGTTGTGTTAAGTCCCAAGGTGGTGTAAGGGCATAGAGACCATGAAATCCTATGTTCCTTAGGAGCCAATGTAAGTTTCTATAGTGTACAAGTGAGTACCAATTACCTTTTTACTTGTATCGGTATGTTCAATACAACTTGTGAGCCCGCTTGGCAAGCGCTATATGTCGTTTGAACTATGTATGGGAACCACTCATAAGGGGGACTTAGCTCAATAGGATCTTCTTGCTGAAAACGGTCGTATCTCAATTTTCCCCGGCCGGCATATCTAAGGAAGTGTGTAATTATTCGAAGGCATCCGGAGGCTTACAGGTTAGTCGAGTCGTGTGGGTAAAGTAGTACACCTCTACAGAGATAAATCTATTCGAATAGCCGTGTCCAAATCTATTCGAATAGCCGTGTCCACAGTTGTGGACAACCACTTGAGTTTAAGAGTTACTATTGTTAGACTTTGAATTTAAATGGTGGTAAACTCGGTATTCGGCATGAATGGGCTGTTCATGTATTTTGTTAGATCAAAGTAGGCTGCCACTTTGTTGTTTGTTTGATTCTTTGTCATTCAATTTATTACTCTATCACATGATTTACTTCTACTTCAAATCTCATTTTAAATTGGCACTTGAAAAACTAGTATGTGTAGGTTGAAAATTGTTGCATCTTTCGCAAAACTAAAGCCTCTAATACTATCCGTTGAATGACCCTTATGCATAAATAATTTTTCCTTTGTGTAAGACTTGCGAGTACATTTGTACTTAACCCGTTGCTGCAAATTCAGGTGAAGACTACGAGATCGATGAGCTTGCTAGCGCCGATTTAGGCGACGCTAGTGAGTAGTGCTATCATTTAACCCCCAGTCAGTTGCCTAGGGTTATGGGGCACACTATTGCTGGCCTTTTGTTTATCTTACTATCTTCCACTGCCACTTTGTGTCTATTTGAATTTGGCTGGTCGGCTCTATTGTAATAGATGTATACTTGAATTATTATGATGTATGTCTTTCATTTTGACTATGTATGAATGTTGTATGTCTGTGATTGACATTGATAAGGATATGTAAGTGTTGGTCGCTAATCTTGGGAGCCAACACGAGTTGCATATCCGTTGTTCGTGGATTCCCTTTTAACTTGTCTAAGTGTATGCGGGGTACCGTTTAGGGAACCGGTCATCATGTAGTGCTTGCAGAGGAGCAGCGTACATGATCACCGGGGCTCTAGTTTCGGTTGAGCCTCTCGCTTAGGTGGAGTTAACTTAGAATCTATTTACTTGAGGCCCAAAGTTATGTCCATAAGACCATACTTAGTCTCAGTCTTAAGGATATAACCCAGGGGTCCTCACACGTACGTACGATGAGATGATTCTCATCGTACGCCCCCCAATCATAACTCGCAAATATCACCTTGAAAACTAAAATACATAAATTCTAAAAGCAACGGAACAGGTGGTTGGCCCTTACGAGTGGAGTGAAGCCTCCTTCATGTGTGCTAAGAATACTTTTTTGGAAAGCATTGAAATGTATACGTGCTCCATTAATATAGGCTATACAATAACATAATCTAACAGTATATCCCCAGACACGGTTGCAACATCTTCGGACAACGGTTACAACATCTAGGACAATGGTTGCAATATCCCCGGACAACGGTTGCAACATCTCCGAACAATGGTTGCAACATCTAGGACAATGGTTGCAACATCCCCAGACAACAGTCGCAACATCACAAATAAAAAAAACAAAGCATCTGGAAAAAAACGCGTTGGAAAAAATTGCAACATCGTCGTGAATAGTATGCAATATTTTTTTCTACAGATGCAACATTTTTTCCTACAGATGCAATATTTTTTTTCTACAAATGCAACATTTCAAATAACAGTATGCAACATTATTTTCAACAAATTACAACATTGTTTTTAACGGACCGCAGTATCAGCAGAAACAATAGAGGATAACTTTTTAGAAACAACATCAGAACAGACGCCATGGTATGTGTTTATTGCTAATAATGATTATTTTGTTAGAAAGCAATTAATCCATCCATGTATGCATGTGATAAAATTTTCACTAAACAAATGTTGCACGATATTAAACATGCTTCAATATTTAGGTACGCTGGCATCTTCTTGCCAGTGGAATATTGACTATTGGACTATGCCTACGGGTGAAAACATAGATGAGCTTGTAGCAGTAAGGGGAGGCGGCGGCCAGCCAACACCACTGCCTCATCGCTCCGATCACATCCATAGCCTTGTCACATCCGGCGAGCCACGACTCGTCCACGGAGATGTAGATGGAGGACTGCCTGCAGTTGGCCACAGCCGTGTGCACTGAGATGTAGATGAAGAGAGAAGTGGAGAGGAAGCAGGGCGGAGCGTGGGCGTCCGAGGAATCATTCGTATCGGACGTATGAATCAAAGCGTTATCCTTTTGTATATCATCATTGCACATTTACTTTAGCAGTATACTTGTGAAGTATCCTTAAGGAAAAATCCAGAAGCCCCTAAAAGTCACATGTCTTTTTCAAATCACCGTCCTTTATGTCATGTTGGTTTAGTTTATTAACACCTCTATAAGTCATTTTACAGCCTAATTACCTGTTGAACCAATCTTATCATCTTTTCGTCAAATTTTCACAAGTTATTAAGCACTCTTCACAGTTAGTTAGATTCTGCTGTGCGGTGCAACAAGTGCCTCTTTATTTTCCAACCATGCCATCATCATGCACACATTCGCATCCGCCACATGCACCACAGCACATGTGAAAGATCGATGCAAAGGCTTGCTTATTCACTCATCAACTAGTTGCACGTTTAGCTAATAGGACGGGCAGTCGGTCCCGCCGGTGAAGGTCCTCAGGTTGCACCCATACTTCGGATCCGACGACAGGAAGTCGGCGGACAAGCCGAGCCGCGGCCCCATCGACTCCGAGCAGCCGGGAATGTCGCCGAGGCCGCCCTCGAAGATGCCCTCCTCCGTGACCACGCCGTGCCTCAGCACGCGCAGCGCCTCGCACCGGCAGAGCTCCGGGATGGCCGCCAGCTCCCGGCAGCACCGCGCCTTCTGCACCGGATCGTCGGGGGCGTTCCTGCACACCTGGTCGTTCACGTACGCCCGGCAGGACGGCAGCGGGTTGTGCGGGACGGCGCGGCCCAGCCGGCACTCATCCCCGTAGCTGGCGGGGCCGCTGATGTCGATCGTCAAGGCCGAGGCGGCGCCCAGGACGGAGAGGAGAAGGACGGCCGACAGAAGGAGCCTGGTTGCCATTCTTGGACGTTCGTTTGTTGCAACTATTAACTGGGTAGTAGTTTTGTTCAGGCTAGTTCATTGATTAGTATGTATATAGTGATGGGACAGGCAGCCATTGTGTGATGCATTTTGCTTTTCGCTTTGAGCAGGGGCATACAGATGAAGTGGTGTGTCGGAATACCTGCAGTGAAATGGAGTTTTGCGTTGCCAAACTGAAATTTGGAGGACAGATGTACATGAAATGGAGCATTGCTGGAATAGACATTAGAGTGATGAAGTACTTTTCTTTGCTTTGACGCTTTAAGAAATATATAAGCCATTAACTGCACTTTTAACTTTTTTGTGGAGTTTTGCGAAACTGAAATTTGGTGGACAAATGAAGATGAAGCCGAGCTATGCTGCACAATAATTTGGAGTGATGCAAGTTGGGCTTGCTTGGACGCATGAGAAATTTAAAGCCCATATCGAAGTGCAATTTTTTCATGGCTGACTTGTCTCATCCAGGCCATTGTTTTCTTAGTGCATACATGTGTGTGCATTGGAAAGAAGGCACCCGGTCACTTCTCTAGGGCATCGACAATGTAGGGTATCTATACAAACGCTAAGAAATACCATGTCAGACACGCATATCTACGGTGTTTAGCATCTCTTTTCTCTCCAAGACGAGATCTTACGTTTATAGGTTCATCCTTATCACAAGAGCCCAATCTCTATAATTGGTTCGTGTCAGCATCAGGTAGACGACATAACCTCCTGACTCTCTCAACACGCGATGGATCACCACTTCCCCACCACCGCTGCCGGATCCCTCCTCCAGACATGCGCCGGCATCCGCTGCAGGAAAGGTGAATGAGAAAACGATCGAGACATCGTTAGATCGAGTGCAAGGCTCTATTACCAATTATTGTAATTTTCTGGATCAATTCGTTCGGTTACTACTTCGTGCTTCGTCAGGGAACGGTCGGTCCTTTCCTCCGCGAGACCCGCTGGTCGTGACGCTCGATGCAGCACCTCCCGTGGACCCAACGGCTCCTGTTTCTTGACGTGAATTGTTTGGAGCGCCCTGCTCTCTCCTGAGATAAGACTCGCACGTTGCTCTTCATGTGGATGCTAGCAACAGCTTTGCCCAGCGCCTTGCTCCTCCTGCTGAAGAAACAAAACGACGAAAGCAAACCGAGAAAATCAGACACAATATGTTTTCTTGCGGGAGCTGCGGCTGCTCCTCTTTTTTTTTTCTTTGTTGATTTCTTCTCAACTCACAACTCTACATGGTGCTAGTCCCAGAGTTTTATACACACACGAAAGACCGACGCGCGCGCACACTCGGCTCCCTACTCCATTTACAACTCGGACATGGGAAAAACAAGATTAAATCCAACAAAACTATTACTACTACAGAAAAGATCTTCACAGACTGTTCAAAAATATCATCACAGACGGTTTCGTGAGCCGTCTGAGTCTATGAGTCAGTGATGATCTGAGGTCATCACAAACGGTTTTCGAACCGTCTGTGATGCATACTATCACAGACGGTTATTAACTCAGAACCGTCTGTGATAGTTTACTATCACAAACGGTTTATAGATGAAACCGTCTGTGATATCTTATGTATCACAGATGGTTTGTAGATGAAACCGTCTGTGATATCTGGATGCATCACAGACGGTTTGTATATGAAACCGTCTGTGATAGATGATGCATCACAGACGGTCTGTCCTAAGGAGCCTTCTGTGATATTCTTTTTGTATTGCTAAATCTATTTCCGTTTATTGGCTAGCCTCAAAAAATGCTAGTCATGCCCTCTGAAACAAGCAAAAACACAATAAATACATATCCAATTCACATTCATTTTAGAAACAAGCACATCCAATTCACATTTAGTTCAGAAACAAGCACATCCATTTCATAAATCAATTAACTCAAATGAACTAAAATTAACCATTCGTAAACAAATATACACACATGTTCCATAAAGTTCAATCTTATCCCAATCAAGTTCAATCTAAATTGTGGAACTTCTCTTTTGGGCTTATGACCTCACGCATCAAGAAGGCCACAAACTGTCTTTGAATGCGTTCGAGCTGGGCCTATTCCAACGGAGTTTCAGCGATGGTTGCAACCTGTCGCTAGGAAGATTAAAGTCGTGCATATATAAATTAATAAGTATGAAATAATTGTTGCAAGATTGACAAACCTAAGGATCTTTGGTCATCGGGGAACCGAGAAGTAGTTCCATGTTGTGCCAAACATAGTATCCACAGGTGTTGCCCGACGGCTACTGGTGGCACTACAAAAAATAGAATTGGTTAGTTCGAGAGGCATTACTATGAAGTGTTATATAAGATTAATGTGTTCTAACGAATACCGAGAATTTGAAATCGTATCGCAGGTTCACTCCCTTGCATTTCCCTCCCTTTGCATAGTACGTGATGAACGATCTACGTGATTCCAAAAACTTAGCCTTAGCCACTGCAAAGGAAGGAAAAACTACAATAGAGTTATCTATGGAGGACATGTGTTTACCTATCGATTAAGTTTTTGATAACTGTGAAGTTGTTATTAGACATCTTTAGGGAATCAAGGTATCTTATCTGGTTCCATTTTGGTATAATTACAATTAGAATCCAGTGGTATCTACACAGGTATGTCGCCATGGTCATTAAATTTAAGTTCGTGTTGCTTATAAAGTATAACCACTAGTGCAGCACTTACCCCTGGTTGTAGGGCAAAAGTATGAAATCCTTCTCGCGGTGATCTAGCAAAAACGTCACCGTGTACTCCTCGACGAAGGTTGCATTGTCGTTGATGCATTGCTCAGAGACCAAGTGTGGGTCGAGAAAACCTACCGATGGTTTACTTGATGTGGTTTCTACGATCATGTATCTATATATCTATATATATGTACAAAAGCTATAAGTTATATATGACATTTATCGGTATTACACAAACGTAGACCGTGATTGTATACACTTACAGTGTCTAGCATCGCATAAGGACAAGTCATCGAAGGTCACCGTGAAGACACAGTCTTGAAACTCGTGGTTAAAATGAATTTTCTTGAACTTGACGGTGACACCCGAGTGTATATTTTTGGCCTGTTCCATGTACCATTCAAGCAATCTCTGGAAAGCCAATCCTAGGGTTTTGAGGTCCTCTTCCGGGACGACCAATGGCTCGTCATGCACGAATTTTCGGGCCAACGGCAAGAAAGGGATATCATCGGGCTACTTCAATTTGCCCTTGCCGCCTCACTTTTTAGAGGTCGACCGGGCACGAGGTGTAGATGCATTTGATGTACCGGGTCCTTGCCGCATCGGTATAGGTAACTCTGGTGCAGGTAGCTCCGGTGCAGATACTTCCCGTGAAGTTGACACCGGTGTAGGTAGCTTCGGTGTAGATACTTCCCGTGAAGTTGACACCGGTGCAGGTAGCTTCAGGCAAATGTCTCTCTTGGGCCACTGGATGAATGCTCCAATGGCTTGCCCTAAAGTCACTGCCTCATCGTTTGGGGGCATCTCCAGCTGGATAACATCGAAATTGGTATAAACATCGTCCACATTCACTTTTACGAAATCCGGTGCTATATTTACACCGTGCAGCAAGGCCCTGACACCGAATGGATACGCCTAGCCGTCTATGATAGATAATCACAGACAGTTTGTCCTAAGGAACCGTCTGTGATATCCTTTTGTATCGCTACATCTATTTTTGTTTATTGGCTAGCCTCAGAAAATGCTAGCCATGGCCTATGAAACAAGCAGAAACACACCAAGTACATGTATACATCCAATTTACATTCATTTCAGAAACAAGCACATCCATTTTACAAATTCAGATATGACACATTCTCATATACATAAATGCAAATTCACATATGACACGTTCTCATATACATAAATGCAAATTCAGCACATATGACACATAAATATTTCATTCATCATTCCACTTGCTTATCTCCTTTAAAAATTAGCCCTTCATGATGATCGACGCGTATGTAGCTAGTTTCGTCACGTTGTTCTACCTCGACCCTTATGCCGTTTCTAAAAGGTGGCAACTCGTCAAATTGATTGTATTCTTCCTCGTCCACTACATTCTCAACTCCGACAATCATCCTTAGTTTGTTAACTAAATGATTAAAAGCAGTAGGATTTGAAGCTCAAAATGGGCTCAGGGGCTTCACTAGCGATTTCGGCGTAAACACCCGAAACTACTCAAATTAAAGGATGTTTAAGCTCCAGTAGCTCACCTCGATCACGAGGAAGGTGTCAATGAAGTCGGGAAAGGTCCAAGACAGCTGGTCGTCGATGAACAGAGGCGATAGCGGCAAGCTCCTCGGCGACAGGTCTTCTCGGTGGAAATAAACTGAAACGAAGCACATGCACAGCTTTAGAGGGACATATAGGTAGGGAAATCGACCTTGATGGGGTCGAGGACTCACCGGAGAAGAGTTGGCATCGATGGCGGCGGCGGTGACAGAGATCCCACGGTAACAGCTCCGCGTGGGCGATAATAGCTGAAAAGGACCATAGGAGCAAGCTCAGTGAGCTGAGGCGATACTCAAACCGGGCACAGAGTAGCGATGGACTCACCGTAGCGTCATAGATGGAAAAAAAAGACTCTGTTGAGGAGCTACACTATTGCACCGAATGATTAGTAAGCGAGCAAAATGGCGCACCGTCTATGATGAGTTAATTATCACATGCGGTTTTCAACAAAAAAAACCGTCTGTGATATGTAGTAATATCACAGATGGTTATTGTTAAGAACCGTCTATGAGGTATCATAGACGGTTGTTTGTTGCAAACCGTCTGTGATATGTAGAATTATCACAGATGGCTATTGTTAAGAACTGTCTGTGATACTTCACAGACGGTTTTCATTATGAACCGTCTGTGATATTACCTCTTCATAGGCGGTTTTTAGCGCAGCCGGTAACACAGACGATCTCTAAACCAAAACCGTCTGTGATTACATGTAATACAAACGGTTTTGGTCAACCGTCTGTGATGAGATGCCTAGTATTAGCCTTTTTGTAGTAGTGTATCCTGATGAAGATTTGAGGTATTTTTCTCGGATTGGAGAAGAAATAGTTGAAGCATCGGCTAAGGTCTTGCACAAACTTGCTAGCAGTACTTGTGGTGTTGGAGTCGCTTCGGCCGAAATTTTCAAATCAAAATTTGAATTTTTTGGATTTTAAATTTTAAAAATAAAATTTGAGCAAAATTCAAACAAATTCAATTTTTTTGACAAAATTCATCCAAACCAATTTTTTTGGATCGGTTTGTATTCCTACCGGCCCACCGGTATGACCGAAATTTTCAGTTTTCGACCGAAATTCTGAACTCTGGTGACATATCCAAGAATGTTCACATCCTCAGCAGCATCACAAATATCCTAGTGCATCCCAGGAGCAAACCGAAGATACAAGCCGACGCAATTAGTATGCTTGCTTGCTAGCATTTGATGACACCAGTAGAGAAGACATTGTCACTTCTCGTCGAATAATCAGGAAGCTAGTTACTGTCCTTATGGAGCCAACAGAGATTGATGAAGATGGATCTAATAGAGCAAGACTTGCTGAAGGCGCTGCTGAAGCATTAGTTCTGCTTTCTACCGGGAGCCAAAGCAACATGGTTAGCTTCTTGGCAGAAATTAAGCCGGAATGCATTGAGCAATTTGTTAGTATGATCTCTCATGTACAAGGAAAAAACATGAACCTGATAGCAAAGCTCCTTTGGAGTTTGGAATTTCCGTGCTTACTCAAATGCAGAACATGCTCATCATTTCCAGAAAATCGACAGCACACTACGAGAGGTAAATTCAGACCTTGGACCAAGTTTGTCATAATTGTGATCCTAGGTAGGATCGGATCATAGGATCATGATCCGATGAGTTTTTCTTAATTATGAATGTATTAAATTATGTATTATTCAAAAAATTATGGCAGTCGACTTTTGCTAACAATTCTATATTAAAAATGTAATAATATTTCTAGCACAAATAGCACTACCACCGCACTACAGTCTATACGGGGTAATAGTGGTGTCCAGGTAGACCGTGCCGCCCGACTGGGCTGAAGAATGAGACTATTAGCCTGGCCCGGGTATGACACGACCTGACAATGTGCACGGGCCGGTCCGGCATGATCCGACCGGGCGTGCCGTGCTTGGATCGACACCTCGGCCCACCGGGTCGGTCTGGCACGGAACGCATAGTGCCGAGCCTGGCATGACATGGAGGCGGCGGTGCCGGAGCCGATGAAGGAGGAGGAGGCGGAGGTAGCACCATGGCCAACATAGGCGGCGACAGCATGGACGACAGAGGCGGAGACAGCGAGGAAGGAGGCGGTGGCGGCCGGGCTTATCGTGCCCGACACTATAGTCTGGCCAGCCTAGCACGGCCCGAGGGAGCGACATGTCGTGCTTGGGTCGACACCCCAGCCCCGACCCATAGGCCGGCTATCGAACATGGGAGCAAAGGATCCCAGATTCTCTATGTCTCACACACTAATTCAGGAACAGCTAGTGTACACAGTCAAACAAAATATGATAACACAACCATAATACGTAATTTATTTATAATAATTCAATTTTATTGCAAAAGGGATAGAAAAAAAACAAAAGTACAACGGAAGCATAAATGATAAGTAGGCCACATGATTCGTCACAGACAATCGTCTGAGGACGTAGCCTAGTCATCCAAGTCCTCATCCTCCTCGTAGCACTCCTCTTCTGAATAACAATTTATTTAAGTATGGTGGGTACAAATAATTGTACTCCGCAAGTTACACACAATAATAGAATTATAATACATACATGTTTAACCAAGTGGAGGCTTATATGGCTCAATTTGCTTAAAGCGATATTTTCTTTTTAAATATTCTTACTAGTTCCAAAGCAGTTTATTCCATAACTAAAATCAATTTTTAAATTGACAATTTTACAGTGGATAACCTCCATACAAATGTGGTGAAGGATACTCTCCTATCACATGGCTAATCGCCCAATTTTTCCACAAGGATTAACCATCCTAAAAGATTTGCTAAATTCATTTTAAAAACAAAACCAAAGTCTAACTTTTAGTGGCTTTGCTTAGAATGTCCATAACCACAGACATGGCTATTCGAATAGTTTTACACTCTGTAGAGGTGGCATAACTTTACCCACAAGAGATAATTTGCTTAAAATATCGGCCAAGACACGCTTTCAAAGGTGTGTGACTAAGCAATTATCACTAGGATTTTACAATATTCTATCTCAAAGTTATTATGCCTACTAAGATTTCACTTTCATTGGGCTAACTACCCGCCAGGAGCCCCCTCTTGCGTCAAGTGGGAATACTGTCTAACCGACACCCGCACATCAACATGGCATAATTAACAATGAGATATTACAAATTATTTAGCCTAATATGTCTCATTTTAGACTTATGGTAGTACAGTGGAGCTTAGCAAGATGCGGCTCGAAAATTGGTCCTTAACCAATTTGGGCAACATTCCATAAACCCTGGACTCGTTCATTGAAATGAATCGATCATGTGCATTGACTTGTGTCATCCTAACATTCATTTTTCCCAAGTCTAAACCAGTTTTATTTTATTTTTCAAGTCAAATCTTTTTTCTAAAATTTCTACGGTAAAAACAATACCATAGTCTCATTTTAAATCTTAGTTGAACATTTTGGATAAACTTCCCAAATTCAAAATTTTTGGTCTAAACTTTGACTAAGCATAAAATTTTCCAACGTGGTCTAGTTCATACTATTGTACTAACTAGATTTTTAACTAAGGTAACAAGGGATGGATAATTCAACGACCAAATTGGCTATACAAAAGAATTGGGAATATCTATAAATTTAAAACAGAAATTTAAATTAACTTGAATATAAATAACCATGCAATAATAATTTAAAATACTGGGATCAAATATAATCAAAGTTATAACTTGCCTTGCTCAAATGCTTGGTTGTCAAACAAATCTTGCTCTCCGGAGTCGTCAAAATCTATACCCGAAAACGAGCCAATTTCAAATGAACTCCAAATTTGAAATTTTTAGTGTAGATAGCTATATCTTGAATTTATATTAATTTAAAATTTTGAATCGCTGAAACCGGAGCTCGTATGAAGAAGAACGAGTTATCAGAAGATTTAATCATAAAGAATTAACCTAAATTCAAATTTCTGGAATTAATGATTTATTTCTCTAAAGGAAAATCGAATTATGATGTAGTATGATGTCAGTACATGATTTTATTTTTTGGCCAAATTATTTTTCTACGGGAAATACTAATTAACTCACTAACATGTGGGCCCTTGGTCCATATACCAAGTCCACGAAAAGTCAAAAGCCCATGGTGGACTGGGCTCGTGAAAGCGATCTTTGACGTAGCCAGCGCTAAGCATAGCGAACACGTGGCGGCGTGGGCGTCTTGAGTGATGTGGCGCTTGCGTGGCGGCCAGGTGGTGCTGACGTGGGCTGCTGCGTCACTCCGGCGAAGAGGTGGCACACGGGAGTTTTGGTCACCGGCGCTACGCGCCACAGCGAGGTCCGATGAGGGCATCAATCGAAAGAAGAAAGCGAGGCAAACTTAGTGTGCACGGTTGCGACAGCGAGGCGTGATGAGGTGGCTAGCGGTGAGGAAGAAGGCGATGGCCTGAACCGATCTACGGTAGCGATGGAGCTCCAGTGATCCTCCGGCGATGTTGAGGTGTGCCTGAGGTAGAATGTGCGATGGCGATGCCAAGGGTGAGGAAGAAAGCGGTGACCAAAGAGCTTCAACTATGAATTCCAGGGACTAGATAGGGATAGGAGCGCTAACGATTACAGCGGTGGGATGAGGGAGCTGATGCGGAGCGGAGGCTCCCTTTTATAGGGCACGGGTAGCACCGAGGTGCCGTGTGGCACAAGAAAGCCGAGAAAGAGCGGCGGAGGGATTTGGGGAATCAGGGGCGAGGAAGGAAAGGGGAAGGCCGAAATAGGCGCGGGAGAGATTCGGGGTCTTAATGGCGGCATAATTTTGGGAATTCTGGGTGATTTGGTCTGGTTTGGAAAGCTTTTGCGCGTTCAGCAATGGCGGTGGCGAGCAACGCTGTGAGGAAGAAGAAAGGAAAGAACAAGGAGGCACTGGCGAGTGGGCCCCGGGGTGGCAGAGAGATAGGGAAGGAAAGAGGGAGAGAGGGGCTGACAGCGTGGACCCAAACATCAGTGAGAGAATGAGGGAGAGAGGCGAGGGTGGGCTGGCACGGCGTTTGGGCCGTCGGAGTGGGTCGGGCGCGTGAGAAAATGGATTGGGCCGAGAGAGTTTTGGCCCGAAGGTAATTTCCGGATTTTTTTAGGATTTAGCAATTTCAGAAATTGAGTTAATTAGGCTTTTAGAAAATAGCAAATAAAGTCCAAAAATTATGGAAAATTCACAAAAATTCCCTGAGTTATTTTGGACTTAAATAAAATATTTCAACTTAAAATTGGTATTTAGCTTTGCAAATAATTTCTTTGATTTAAAATAATAGGGAAAAAACCTTTTTAAAATCCTGAAAATTTAAGGAAAATAATTAAATTTTATTTTTAACTGGAAATAAAAATTTTGGTTATTACAAACCTACCACCCCCCCCCCTTAAGGGGAAACTCGACCCCAAGATTCAGACTTGGCCAGTAAAATGGTGGGGATACTCGGCTTTCAAATCTTTTTCTCGCTCCCAGGTGGCTTCTTGTTCTTAGTGATTACTCCACTGAATTTTGCACGAATGGATGACTTTGCTTCTAGGAATGTGTTCTACAATGTCGAGAATCTTGATTGGATGCTCCCCATAGGTGAGGTCCTCCTGAAGATCAATACTCTCAAGCGATGTTTGCTCTATTAGAACTCGAAGACACTTCCACAGTTGGGAAACATGGAAGACATCATGAACTGCAGATAGAGATGCTAGTAGTTATATCTGATAAGTAACTTCGCATCTTCTTCCTAAAATCTTGTACAGTCCAACAAATCTGGGTGTGAGTTTTCCTTTGGTCCAGAATCTTTTTACTACTCTGAGGGGAGTTACTCTAAGATAGATAAAATCTCTTATCTCAAAATACAAATCTCTTCGATGATTATCGGCATAACTTTTCTGTCGGGATTGTGCCACTTTAAACTGTTCTTTTATCACTTTTACTTTACTTTCAGCCTCCTTTATTAATGCATGTCCAAAGAACTGATGTTCTCCCACTTGCTCCTAAAGGAGAGGGGTTCTACACTTTCTGTCGTACAATGCTTCAAATGGTGACATTTGTAAGCTAGCTTGATAACTGTTATTGTACGAGAATTCTACATAGGAAAGATTCTGATCCCAACTTTTTCCATAATCTAAAGCATAGGCTCGCAGCATGTCTTCTAGAATCTGGTTCACACGTTTCGTTTGTCCATCTGTTTAGAGATGGTATGCTGTACTGAAATTGAGTCTGGTTCCCAATACTTCATGCAGGCTCTTCCAAAATCTAGATGTGAACTGCGAACCTCTGTCGGACACTATCTTTTTGAGCACTCTATGTTGACAGACGATCCTTGCCATATACAATTCTGCTAATTTACAGATTCTATAAGTAGTCTTGACTGGAATAAAGTGTGCTACTTCAGTCAAACGGTCAATCACCACCCAAATAGAATCGCATCCTGATTGGGTCCTAGGAAGTCCGGTGATAAAGTCCATAACAATCTCCTCCCACTTCCATTCGGGAATTGGTAATGGCTGCAACAATCCAGCGGGTCTTTGATATTCTGCCTTGACTCTCTGGCATACATCATAGTGTGCAACAAACTCAGTAATTTCTCACTTCATGCTGACCCACCAATATTTTTTCTTCAGATCCTGGTACATTTTGGTACTTTTGGGATGAATGGAGTAAGGTGATTCATGGGCTTATGACCTCATGTTGTCACCACCTCACCTCTCTGCGTGATGTGTCCACCTCGTCAGCACTCGTGTGGCAGCCACCTCGTCGGTCGGTTGTGCCACCATGTCTTTGCCACCTCGGCTCAATCCTCCTCGTCATCGCCCACGTGGCATCCACCGAGTCCAAAACCCTAACCCTATTTTCTCTCACTTGCATGTGGTCCCTGCATATTTTCTCTCGCTTGAATGTGGTCCCTGCATATTTTCTCTCACTTGCATGCGGGCCCCACATGTCTGTCAACCCTCGGTCAACCCAACCGCATGAGCCCGGTTCATAGTGAACCTTTCCCTTGTCGTGGACCTGGTCTATAGACCAATGGTCCACATGTCAGCCCTATTCATTTTCTGGAATTATTTTATTTCTAAAAATTATTTTTATCCAGTGGGTCCCACATGCCATACTCTCAGCTATTTTCCAAAAATCCCAAAAATAAATATTCCCTTGGCCCTACCTGTCGGTTTCTCTCTCCCTTTTCTTTTTTACCATTTTCTTTTCTGATCAAACTTCCAAAAGCTCGTTCTTCAGCATACGAACTCTGATTGAACCCATTCAAGTTTCTAAATTCATCGAAAATTAAGCCCTACCTTCCACCATTAAATTTCAATGTGGGGATTATTTGATTTGTATTTTTTTAGTTTTATTTATTTTTGCACTTTCTCTATCGTTAGACGTTGTCGTTCTGGAATTGCTGGAAGGAGCTAAAGGGCAAGGAAGTCGAAGATCGAAGATAAAGAACAGCATCATTGTTATAGCAAGGCAAGTTGTTATTTGATCATATTGCACCCAGATTTTCCCAAATTTTCATTGATTCAAAGTATTGCATGCCAATTCAATTATTAAATTCTCTACTACCTAGGATTAGCTATGCAACCTATTTGATTATGTCCACCTTGATAATTGTATTACCACGATCATTTGTCATCCTAGCTTGGTTAATTACTAGTTGGTATTATCATAGCAGCAACGTGGATTGGTTAGACACGATTGGTATGCTTAGCCTTGCAACAGGTCATTGATATCATTTTGAAATATTAATCTCATGCATGACTAAGTGATTATGGAACATTTTGTGAAGAGCCGTGTGCTGTATGTTGTCACCTATTGATGACATGTGATGCACTTAATCAATAGGGAGGGACAAAGATTTAGACTGAGGCGAGTAGAAAGAATTGAGATATGTGATATGGTGGAGCTATGTGTGTTTGGGAAAAATATGAGTTTTAGAGTAGTATGCCAGTCTTGCCTTATCAATTAAGGACTTAACTTTGTGCGCCATTGAACTGAGCCTTATTATATGACCACATGCCTGGTATGGGATAGGTTTAACTTAGTAAGCTACGGAGTCTCAGCATTGATTACTCAGGCAGTAGGTTAACCTGTGTTGCTAGGGTGGAGGTGTGGACTACTCGGCAAGTTCACATGTATGGGCGGTTCGCCGTCTCCAGGTCCAACGGTGTGAGACGGGCCAACGACCTCTGTGGGTTTTGGTGTCGGCTGTATGCACATTGGGAGGGTCAATTATCGAGATAAAGTTTCGAAAAGGTATTGTTATTATTGGTGTAGACCACACTAGTTATATTGTGAGGGTAAAGTATACAACCTCTCCAGAGTGTTAACAATTTATTTGAATAGCCGGGTCCGCGGTCATGGACATACTCAGGGATTTCACACGAGAGGTAGATTTTTATAAAAACATTTGGGGGGAACAGCTATGTGAGTAAACTTATACAATTGTGTGAAAGAATGGTTTTGGACTAAATGAGCTTTGTGAAATACTTGTTAAATTATTATTATTATTTGTTTTCAATTATGTTTTTAATCTATTATTCATATTCAACTGCTACTGTTGTTTTTAGCAAAAGAATCATAGAAGCCAAATCCTTTAGAATAAATCATCATCTAAAATTGAATTTTGTGGTACAACTTGTTGAGTACTCTATGTACTCACTCTTGCGATAAACAATGTTGTTCAGTTGTTGAAGACTACATCAGTTCATCGTTGGTCAACAAGGTCAACTTCAGAGTTCGTGGAGAACTATCTCGCGCTACCCCAGTCGATTGCATGTGAGCATCTGCATAGGCTTCACTAAAGTTATCCTGCTTCCATCCGCTGTAGCTTATTTGAGATATTCGCTTTCTGAGACATCAATTGTAAGCTTTCACCTTAAGGTCATTATTTTGGTAATTATTATTAATTGCCAAATTCTTAGTTATCTTTGTATATGGAATGGTATTGCATCGATGTTGTTATTGTGTGCACTAGCTTAATCGTAGACTAGTGCAGTATATACAGATAGTCCAGATTTACATATTTGGGTCCCGACAGCGATTCTACTCGCGGTCCGATTTCCTCCAATGTAATTGTGCTCAATCATTATGCCCCTAATTTTGATCGGGTTACAACTAACAAATACTTTTACCGTGGATAACCGAAGGCTAGCTATGAGCTCCTATGTATCGGTCTGTGCATTTATCTGAATATTTATTGTTTGGTTATATGCAGCGTTGCATCAATGAGTACCGTAATTCCATTACTTCTTATGCCATCATATATAGGTGTTGCAAGCAATTGATCTAGGAGTGGAAAAATTCTACTCTCCCACGTATCTTGGTGAACATTATACTGCTCTCACAGTAAGAATACTAGCCCTTCTTGTCACACTTCTCAACCATGCGTAGCTACTATACCATTCCAGCTCATTTGATCTTTCTCACATCAAAATTTCATATTTCTTGGCATGACATTCTGTCTGGATTTTTCTATGTAAACCTATGTAGAATTTGGAAGAGTCAAGGATCAAGCAGGGCAAACTGCTACAGAGCTTCGTCGGCCTCAGTGTTCAGATCTGCACATTCATGCGAGCGGATGATCATTTCGCTGATGCGCTCAAGAGTGCCAAATGTTGAAGCGGATACATTTGTTCAGAAGCTTAAGAAGATACTGGTTTTGTTCAAGCCACCAAGTACTGAGTTCCCAGGGATAAGGAATCAGTCCAGCGGATCATTTGGATTATGCAAAACAACAAAAACTATATCGAAGAGTTTGTGCGGTGCGGTTTGAGCTGCACGAAGTAGCAGAGACAGCGACAAAGCTTGAAAGGTTTGAGCTGTTTTACTGTGGTGTTGGAGTTTGTAAGCACAGTGAGCCCATTTCTTCTCTTGTGTGTAGCACTGGCACTGATGGCAGCTAACGCAGAATAGGGAGCATAGAGTGTAGTTTGCTGGCATCAGCAGCTGATAATCCCACTTAAGATACCTGAAATTCACATATGTCAGCATGTTCAAGGCGCAAGAAATCGTTTGCTGGCTCGACCATCTAATCTCATTCCTCCCACAATTGGCCTTGTTAAATAATATACGGCAGGACAAGTCTTCCATAATCGAGAAAGGTGAAACAGGAGGAAGGCAAGAGTTCAGTGTAGTCAAGTTGTAAAATTTCTTTGAAGAAAACTTGGTACACTGTCTAATATTTAACTTCAAATAATTAGTCGCTAACAAATTATGAAGCTCGTGTGGACTATCTCAATTTCTTTCAAGTCTTGGTACACTGTCCAACATGACTTGGTTGTCTGCAGTCTATATCAGTAGAAAGGCAGCTACCGAGATTGTTTATCTTGGTCAGCCATTTCCTTGAAGTGCTTCAGAATGTGGATTGTGGAATGTGTTTGTTTTGAGTATGTTTGATTTCACGAGTTTGTTGTAGAAACAATATTTACTTGGGTCCCTAAACTTGACGGGGGTTCACTTGGGGGGAGGATATCAGGTGCATATAGTGTATTTGGTGCATATATGCACAAACTTTTTGTTTGGGTATCAAACAAGCATAAAAAATTCTGAAAAAATTTCTAGATGTAGTTGATGGTGTTTTGTTCCACCCTTTAAAATTTCAAGTTCAAACTCAATGTATGTTAGAAGAAACAAAAAAGAGAAATTCACTGTGAATAGTATGGAAAGAGGAAAGAGGAAAGAGAAAACAGGAAATGTTACTATTCACAGTGAATTTCTCTTTTTTGTTTCTTCTAACATACATTGAGTTTGAACTTGAAATTTTAAAGGGTGGAACAAAACACTATCAACTACATCTAGAATTTTTTTCAGAATTTTTTATACTTGTTTGATACCCAAACAAAAAAGTTTGTGCATATGTGCACCAAATACACTATGTGCACCTGATATCCTCCCTCACTTGGGTCCCTAATCTATGAAAGTGTCCACTCCGGTACCTAAACTATTTAAGTGGGTCATAGGAGGTCCAAAAGTGTCTGGGCTGACCTTGACTGCTGACGTGGATGGTTGACCGTGCTCGTGGACTCGTCAGCTCTGACAGCGGCCGCTCCTCCTTGAAGGCGCGTCGCACCCACGCCTCCAGCTCCAGCCCGTCCTCCCCCTCCGTCGGCTCGTGCCCGGTCATGGCCTCCAGCTGCACGACGCCGAACGAGAACACATCCCCCTTTTGCGTCGCAACGGTGGTAGCGCCATCTGGCGCTGCAGTCGGGCGACATAAGATAACAGCCAAACAAGGCCATTGTCTGCCACAAGAACAACGTTGCCGAGCTTCTTCGAGTGTGTCGTCTTGTGCGCGCTAGCGACCAGCCGGGTGAGGCCGAAGCTGGAGACGTGTGACCGGGGCTCGTCGTTGAGTAGGATCTTGGACGACTTGATTCAGCTGTGCATGTACCGGCGAGTGCTGCACTTGTGCAGGTAAGCCAGGCCTTGAGACGCGCCCTACACGATGGACAACCTCAACGACCACAGCAATGGTGTCGGTGACGCCGTCGGGCCACCTTAATGAACGAATGCCAAGTTAGTTTCTAGACAAATGCAATAGTGACTAGCAAGACCAGAATCCCACGTGACATTACCGTGGAGGGCAGAGTGGAGGGAGCCATTTGGGAGGTAGTGGTAGATGAGCAGCTTCTCGTTCGGGGCGTAGTAGTATGCACAAAGGCGGGCGACATTAGGATGGCATATATATGAAGCCGGTTTTAAAGGCAAAAACAGACACTGCTTAGAGATTTTGTAGAGAAGAGATCAAGAATAGAGGAAAGGGGAGGCGGGCTCGAGGAGGAGGCAGCCACTGTTTAGAAAACTCTCACAAGGATTGAGACAAAACTCTCATGGATAATATATACTTGAATACAAATCCAGTGAAACATATAAAATATGTTGAAACATGAATGGTAATAAGATAATAATATATGGTAAGTTGACAATATCATGTTAGGATGTAAAAAAGAGTTTTCCTTAATGGTTAACTCTCTATCTATAAAGCAGATAAGTGCATCAACCTAGAAACTCACCTATCCATGTCGTCCCTGGAGATTCATTTTATATCTCATCAGTGAACACAACTAGTAACATTTGCGGTTTTCATATCAAGCAGATAAGAGCACCAACCTGTAGAAACTCGCCTATATCCATGAAACACTTACATGGTATTATTTATTCTAAGAATATATGGTGATTAGACTTACTATTAACAGACAGCTATTTGTTAAGATCCTCTCCAGGTGGCAATCAAATTGCCTCCCTCAGATTGGCACTCTTTAATGTTGCATCAATATGTTTTTTCAGCGGCACACCTTGCATCATACGTATCGGAAACAAAAAATATATCTTTAGAAACATATCATACAGCAGTCACACCCAAACACAACACCATTCCCCACCTCCAGATCTATCGATCCATCCATCCAGCCAACAGTCAAAGAGGGAAAGACAACAAGACAACAAGGCCAAGGGTGTCCAAACCGACCATCAAGCTAGCTATCTAGGTAGCCCACATTGCAACTCGGTTCACATGAATACCAACAACACAAACCAATAGATCCGTCTTACCTCGATCGACATCGCCGGTGTCGATGGTGAGGTAGCTGAGGCTGAGGTTGGTGGAGCTAGAGGTAGCTGGGGGAGGTCGGTGAGGTAGCCGGGGTCGCGCACGCCAGGGGGAGGAAGAGGGGAAGGCGCACAGCGTCACTGTAGTTGTGGCACAACAACTGCAAAAGACACTCTTATCGTACGAGTGTCTTGTGCAGTGAACCATGGTGTCACAACCGTCGGCGACGGGAAGAATGGTGGCGTCGACAACGGGGTCACTCGGGTGGAGAGAGGAATGGACGAGAGTAAGGCCGATGGGAATGGTGAGTTAGAGCGCAAACCCTAGCGGGCTCCTACTAATAAAAGAGACTTATCACAGTCAATTCAATTATGGAACCGTCTGTGATAAGTACTTATCACAGACGGTTCCACAATGGAACCGTCCGTGATATGACCTCATATCACAGACGGTTCATTATTAAAATCGTCTGTGAAGTATCATAGCCGGTTGTTGTTGAATACCGTCTATGATATTTCAAAATATCACAAACGGTTATTGTTAAGAACCGTCTGTGATACTTCACAGACGGTTTTTATAATGAATCGTCTGTGATATTACCTCTTCACAGACGGTTTTTAGCGCAGCCAGTAACACAGACGGCCGTAAAACTAAAACCGTCTGTGATTGTATGTGATACATACGGTTTTGGTCAACCGCCTATGATGAGGCGTCCAGTATTAGCCTTTTTGTAGTAGTGAAAATTGTATTCAATAATACGGACTTTCCTACGTTAGGGTTACAAAGGTGCAGGATATCAAATATCAAGGATGATAATAGCAAACTTTAGATTTTTAACTAGTAGCCTACAGTTTAACTTATCATTTAAATAAGGAAAAAGTCCGGCTTACTCCCTCGAACTATCAGAAAAGTCTGGTTTACCCCCTGAACTACAAAACCGGTTATTTAACCCCCTGAATTTGCGAAATCCAGTCAAATAACACCCCGTAGCGGTTTGGAGCGGTGGTTTTGCTGACGTGGCCGGTTTTGTCCAAGTCAGCAGGTGTTTGTCACCCAAGTCAGCATCCAAGTTAGCATGTGTTTGTCCAAGTCAGCTTTCTTCTTCTCCATCTCTCTCTATTTCCTCACTACCGAATGCTTCTTCTTCTTCCTGGTGACTCATTCGGCCAAGCTTGCACCATGAGGATTCACAGCACTGCCTCCTCGTCCTTGGTGCTGTCGCCCCCGGCTCCCTCATGCGCGCCCGGCTTCATGGCTCCGCCGGGACCGCCGACCTACGTCGCGGAGGAGGCGAGGAAGGCGTCGATGACCGGGGACGCGTTGCGGATGGCCTCGTACATATCGAGCACCTTGAAGAGCTTCTCGGTGGCGCCTTTGGTCATGGCCACGGCCTCCGTGAAGTTGAGCATGTGGAGCATGATGCAGCGCGCGAGATCGGCGAAGATGCCGCGGCCGACGGTGGCTTGGCGACTGGCGAAGATGTGGGTGCAGAGGTCGTGCTCGGTAGAGAGGCCAACGTTGATGGTGTGCCAGAATGCCTTGATCCACGTGGTGATCTCCACCTCCAGCGCCGTTGCCGCAGCCGCCGCCTCGGTGCCCACGCCATGGCCGCCGTCTTGCTCGCCATGGCCCTCCACCTCGCTGGCGGCAGCGAATCTCACGGTGGCGCGGCGCTCGCTACGGACGGGCGTGGAGAAGTTGCGGGTGCAGGGCCCCACATCGAGGAGATCCAGGTGGGCTGCGGTGCTCGAGGCCGCCGTCCACCCGATCCGCGCACCGCAGGCCGATCTCGCTGTCGCAGGGCTGCACATGGATTGCGCCATCGAGCCGTAGGAGACGCAGGGAGCCAAGACATGCGAGCGCAAGGAAGAACTAGGGGCGCGCGTATACGGACCGGGCGAAGCCGAGCGTCAAGGTGGAGGTGAGCGGCGACGGCGCCCTGCCGAGAGCTGGAGGCCAGCGGCCGGAGGGGAGGGAGCCGAACCAAGGAGCAACTTCATCATAGAAGAATGGAGATTGGGGAGGGGAGATAGAATGGGGAATGGGATAAAGGAAGGGAGATTCAGTACATGTGGGCTCGGTCCACCCACTGTGGCCGTGAGCCAAGCCACTGTCCAGCGGGACCCACTTGCTGACCGGGACAAATGAGAGGCCACGCTAGCAAAACCACCACTCCAAACCGCTACGGGGTGTTATTTGACCGGATTTTGCAAATTCAGGGAGTTAAATAACCGGTTTTGTAGTTCAGGGGGTAAACCAGACTTTTCTGATAGTTCGAGGGAGTAAACCGGACTTTTTCCTTTAAATAAATTAGCAATGCATAACTTTAAAACTGAAAACATAGTTTACAAATCATAGGTTCAAAGTGGTCAAAGGAGACTCGCCATCGGTGACTTGGAGGTAAGCGCTTCCTGTTGATCCAAACTCGTGTCGGGGACGTCGGACTCTACACGCGCGAAACGGACCAAATAAATAATAGAAAATAAATAAAAACTAAAAATTATAAAATAAATACTAGAAATTAGAGGATGAATTTAGATGAATTTAGGAGAAAGAATCAATAGATTTGGAGTTTGTATGAGAGAGAACGAAATTCTGGAAAAACAATTCCCAACAAAAAGATTCATGTACAAAGCACCAAGCCATTAGACTAGATAAATATGGCACTGTTCAGCTTCATCTTCAATTCGCGCAGAAGGCAAAACAACCATTCAACTGAACAGAAGTGGAAGCCATGGCGTCGGGCAAACACAGCTGCGGAGGACTAGCCGACCAAGCACAAAAATGGGGCCCATGATGATGGTGAGCTCACAGGCAGCGGCGGCGGCGCTGGAGATGGTGCAGAACGGCGGCAGTGGCACCTCATGCGGCGGCGGCGCACGGGAACGGTGGTGTAGTCGGTGGAGCAGCGGCGCCAGGGATGAACAGAGGTGAGCATGGGCATAGCCTCAGCTAGGGGATGGTGTAGGTGCTGTCGGATTAGCCGAAGGTGGTCTGAGATGATGCCTCCACAGCGACGGGCGGCACGAGACAAGCGACGGCGGCGGCAGCGGCAAACCACAGTGAGTAATCCAACAAATTGAGAGGGGGTTAAGCATGAGGATGGTTTGGAACGCACCATGATGTGGTTCACACGAAGAATTACGCACCGAATTGAAGAATTCACAAATTGGGTGAGACGAATGACGCTCGGGAAAATGCAAAATTCGATGTCGATGGACCTCCGAAAGTTCTGAGAATTTGAGGCTATGAAAAAGGATAGATGAGATGATGGCATGCCAATTTATAGCCATTCTTGTGATTCGAATCATCGGGAATGCGAAGAACTACGGGTGACAGTTTTGGTTTTGGGTTAAATGACAAAAGAAACGGCAATTGCTTTGATGGCCAGTGGCAATGACAGGAAATTGATGGTGCCAAGATGTGGGTGATGATGGCGTGGTCGTTTCACTTCAGACGGAATTGGATTTGATGAAATGAGTGAAGAGAACGGGTAGGATACATAAATACTGGAGCTTTTTCGGATGAACAACAGCATGTTGCGCGCTACTGAGGTTGAAGATGAAGTGGAGAGAGAGAGAAAGAGATAAAGGGATAAAATAGAGGATAGAAACAATTGAAAGAAGAAATGGAAGGCTGGCAAGGCATTGGGATGTTTGCAAAGGTTAAGCTTGCAGCCCTTGGAGAAGGGCTTGGATGGGTGGCCAATTGGGATTTTTTTAAAAAAAAGAAAGAAAGAGAAGGGCGAAAATAAATAAATATATTGGACCAAAGAATTTAGAACGAATATTTTTCTAGAGATTTGAATTTGAATTTTCAGAATTTGGAATTTAGATTGAAAATGGAGTTTTGGAATTTGAGATTTCCTTCCAGTATTACACATAAAATACAAATAAGTTCCAAATAAAATCCAGACAAATTTAATTAATTAATTTGAAATTAAATTTTAGAGAAAACGAATTTTGGGATGTTACAAACCTACCCCCTTAGAAGGAATCTCGACCCCGAGATTCGGATGGACTGGGAAAAAGGTTGGGGTACTCTGCTCTTAAATCTTCTTCGCATTCTCATGTTGCTTCTTTCTCTGAATGATTGCTCCACTGCACCTTACAAAATTTGATAGTCTTTCTTCTGGTCTGATGTTTCGCTTCTTTGAGAATTCTAACAGGGTACTCCTGATAGGTGAGATCATCCTTCAACTCGACTTCCTCTAGAGGCATCTGTTCTTCTGGAACTCTGATGCATTTATCCAACTGAGACACGTGAAAGATATCATGCACATCTGATAGCTGAGGAGGAAGCTTTAACTTGTAAGTTGTAGGACCGGAAAGGCGACTAGAGGGGGGGTGAATAGACGCTTTCTCTATTTTTCACCTCGATCGAACTCAACACTACTTTTACACCAATAGCTATAAAATCTATGAAGATTTGTATACAGGCCCAGCGGATGACCTGTGTTGAATCCGATCAAACCCCAAAGCAAAAGACCAAAAATATCTCACACCCGCATGCACAAAATCCAGAGCATCCTCTCACGGCAGAGCACAAGCAAAAACAAATGTGGCTAACCACACCACTAGCAATCAAGGCCACACAAGAAACTGCATCTGCTTGTTTTTACAAATCGCACACACACGCACTGGATGTGCCGCATCAACCATACAGAGCAATCTAGCACACACACAGAGACAGCATTAGAAACAATAAACAAATCTCTCGCACGGCGCCCATGGCTCCAGTTTTTGCGGTTGCTGAGCACACCATCACACGCATCGGCCGCAATAAAGACACAAATGCAAGCGAGACAAAAAGAGACTTAAAACAGTGAACAAACAGATCAACTCAATACAACAGATTCGGTTCACAAACTGATGAGACAACCAACCAGCTACAGCGGCCGAGTTGACAAGCATGCACCAGGAGCAGCAGCCCAAGCATTAAACTAATCAACAAGTTACTGCCACTAGCAATAAAAAGACAGAAACAGTGACCCGCAGGGAAATGAAATCAAGACCACAACTGGATCAATTCCAACAAAAGACAGCAGCTACTGGCAGTTAATAATCAGAACTTCCGACACACCAACAAGCTGTCAAGGCAGAATATTAAACTAATAGCACACGAGCAATCAAGACCGAACCAATTGTCGGATCTTTGAAAGCAACCAAGCAGTTAACCAACAGCGATTTAAAACAAAAACAAAATTACTTGGCAGAGTACTAGAATTATTACCACAGAAGAAAATGCAAGAAGCAAAACACAGGCTGCCGCTACCAAAGGACTCAGGATTTTTCAGGGGCACAAAGCTGCCGCCACCAAGCTAAGAATTCACAGGCGCTGCTGGCCGCCGCCCAAAAATCTGTTTCTGCGGGAGGACATCCCGACGCCTGACCTCGATTTTGCGGTCCGCGGTGTTGCACGACAAAGCCGCCGCCAGATTCTTGTTTTTCCCAAGAGTAGGGCGCCACGATGCATCGGATTTCTACGGGACAACAAATAGCTAGGAACTCAGTAACTTCAGGGCAACATGCATGACAACGCTCCCCTTTTTTTTTTCGTGTTTTGCGGTAGCACCGCCACAGTTCCTATTCTCGCTTTTCTCGAGCGCGAGTTTGAGCCAACAAGCAATAAAATAACATGAAACACCAACTTGATGGCAACAAATCCAAAGATTCGGTGGCAACCTTGATTAACAGCCAAATAAAAAAAACTTAAAACAGGATCAACTTGAGACAACCTAATGCACCATCAAATCAAAACAAGGTACTCGATTCTTACATGCACTAGGCAAAGCAGCCACAAAAACAAAAGCAAACTACTGAAATCTAGACTTCTCTGCCTAACAGGCGACACCAGACCGCCAGTGGCTTCAATTTTTTCGGGCTGGATAGGGCTACTGATTTTTCTCACGGTCGCCGCAGTAGTCTCTTTTTCAGCTAAGAACCGGCCGCCGCCATGAGGCTCTCCAGATTTTTCTTTTCTGCTTAGCGCTAGAGGCCGCCGCCTAGGACATCTCTTTTTCAGGGCAGCAACCCTAAATGACCCATCTACTGTTCCTTTTATAGGGTAACATCTAACCCTAAAAAAAACTTTCTAGAAGATTTACCCTAATGGGCTTCCGTTAGGGTCCAACATCAACAGAACACATACGCACGCAAATTAAAGCGTCGTCTTCACTTCTCTTGACTTAAACCACTTCCTTTGCGCTGTCCCGCGCCGTGGTTTAGCCAAAAGGTCACCAAGATGGTATTTGGTAAAATTACCAAAATACCCCTTCTCGATCTTTTCCAAAAAACCGAGTCCAATCCTGTTGAAGCAATCACCTGCTTCGCCACGTGTAGGTTGACCCAGCGGCTCTCATCGTGTCGACAAGTCTCTCCCGTCCGAATCCCATCGGAACCTCCAAGGCACTTGCACCGACCCCCGCACCGTTTGATCCAACCAGTCGCATCGAACTGCTCATTCGGTCATCCTTGTCCATTCTGTGCCACGCTTGGGTCACTAGATCTCACCCGGCATCTATGATCGTTCTGGACCTCAACTCTCCAAGCTTAGTCCCGATCCTCCTCGCCGTTGACCATCGTTGACCTGCAAGCGACCTACACAGCAATAGACAAGCAAACACGAATCCGGAAACAAGTTCTTCACAACTTGACCCACGTTAGTGAAAACATGCAACATGCAACACATATGCACTATAGCCTATGAACTCAACCTGTCCCAAAGCCAAATTCCCAAAATGGCTAAAGATCAACCTTTTAACTTTGCCGAAAACGCGTGAAACTTCAAACCAAAAGCAACATTGCCAATTGTTTCATCATCCTAAGATCATGGGCATATCCCCATGATATCCACAATCTCCCCCTTGATGAACACATTGGCAATTTCTCAGAAAATGTAGTTTTGGGGTTTGAAAAGTAAAATACTCGCAGTTTTCGCGCAAAGTCACAACTTGGTCCAAATGCAAGAAAAAGCAAAGAAAATGACCAAACTGGCTTCAGAATAGCATAAGCAAATGAGATAAGGCAAAAGAAAGCACAAAAGCTTCAATTTCCAAAGAATAGCCAAAAATCTCACTTAGGTCCATATGAAAGAACAATTGTTCTATTTGAGCTTTGATCATTGAGATGAAAAGCTCTAAAACAATATTTTTGACCAATCTTTCTCCCCCTTTGACAATGGATTCATCAAGGTGCATGGAAGAAGATAGAGCATGAATGTAATGAAATGGCAGCAATTTTGTAAATTTTTATTTTTTCATTTTTTTTGTTTTGTTTTTAACTTGAGTAAAAGGAGCCATGAAGATTATCCATGAAGACTGTACAAGTATTACACCAAGCCATATTATGTGAAGAAACTATATTCAATCATAGCAAAACATGTACAACAAAGCTAAGGCCAAAATAGCAATAATCTGAGATTAAATGAATCGACAGTATGACAAGGTGCTCAAGATCACAGTTTAACTAAAGGTATCCAAAAATGAGTCAGGCCATGTCTATAAGCTAAATTGAGCCAGAACCTAGAAAAAGAGTCAAGCTTGAGCATTCAGATTTGAAACAATTTGATCAAGCATTTAGAATTTAGCACATTGAGCACTTTGCTGAAAATGATTGGTTTTATCTTAGTAAAGCAAGTCCTGGACTAGGAGCCATCCACAATTGCCTTCTAAACTTCAACCAATTGCCAATTTGTTTTCTTAGCATTGTGCTAGATCTCAAGCCTCACTGCGACCATCCCAAGAAACAAAAGCTTAAGAGAATAGTCTGGGTCATCCAAAACTCCCCCTGAGTTCATGCCTAGTGCAATGGCAAGCCGTCTCATGAGAAAGAATTGGTGAGATCAGTTTTTTTCGCATAGAAAAGCCCATTTTTCATTTACTTAACTTAAGAATTATCATAGCTCAATTTAAAACTCAGAATAAGTTCAAAACTCAATTAAGCCTATATGACATGGCATGAATCATAAGAGGATCACTAAACCAAAACTAGTCACAAGATCCAACAAGTCATATTATGATTCAGTTTGCTCACAGATAATAAAGCTGGCATGGCAAAAGCTAAGCTATACATAAAAAGCCATAAAAGAAGTCTAGCAATCTAGCACAAGACATGGCAGGGTATAAAGTATGAAAACATGTCATACAAGGATAATAATCAAAGCTCCACAAGATTATATTACAATGCAAGTTGCTGAATTTTAAAATACATTATGGTACAATGAATGCAAAAAGAGCAAACTCCCCCTCAAACCAACCCAAGGAATAAATTATTTCTAACTCGCTTCTCAATGTGGCAAACCTTGTTGGGTCTAAAAGATTTGAGAGGATACCTACCAATTGAGCCTAGGACTTCACAAAACTAGCACAAAGACTTCAAACTCCACAAGATCTCTAGGAAAGCAACACGAAAAGCTAGGGAGCGACACACCATCACTAAAAAGACCTACAGGCAACTCAAAAACCTACTAAGGACCAGTGACTGGGAGACAAGCTCGACCTAGGCTGTGAGAAGAGTGCATCCTAGAAAACCAAGGGATAAGAAGAGTGCCTAGAAAAGACACGTGCTAGAACAGAGCCTCCTATCTACCCTAAACACAACAAGCCCAACACCTGACACAAAACAGATGCTATGCAAGGTAGACTAGGGATATCATACATAAATGAAAGGTATGGAAGCTCGAACCTGAGTCGCACTGCTTGGCAGTGAGATGTAGTCATGATGGATAAAGATCCATTCCTTGAAGCTCCAGAAGGTAGTTGCACTCACCCATCATCCTCATCTTAAATACCTTTGTCTCCAAGAAGTGATAGCCATCATTGAATGCACATATGAAGAAGAACCAACAGTTTGAAATCATGAATCACATGTTCTTCTTCTCAACTGAAAAGACTACACCAAAGAGACAGAAAAATCTATGCCTTAGTACTGGGTTAGTGAGACAATATCTAGAGAAACAGTACCAAGACACATGACTAGCAAGAATAGCAGCAAATGATCCAAAACTCATGAAAGCATATAATCAACAATTTAAGACATGAGCATGGAGAAAGACAACTCAATTTCAGTACATGCTATCCAAGATATGACAAAGCTCAACCTATCCTTAGTCCACAAGAAGGCATAGGAGCAAGCAAACACGCACATAGCATAACACACATCATATATTACAGTCAAAGGTAAAGCGTGCTAGTGAAAGCTATGGCAAAACCCATGTATCCACAATACCATGAGAGCAAAAGATATGATAAGGAACAAATCATGGAAATCAAGTAAGCATGTGAATACACAAGACAAAGATCAACAAGAGCGAAATACAGAATATACAAAACAGCACAAGCTCATGAAGACTAAATCAAGCTTATACATCCATAAAACTAGTGAATAACAATATAATACAAGGATATATAAACAAAATACACGCACAGGCATGATGAAGAATATCATAAGAGAGCACATGCCGATAAGATACAAATGAGCACAATGAAAAGCACAACACGCCAGGACTGAATAATCGTGAAGATAAAGGCATGAAGGTGTAAGATATCTCACAGTGCCCTTGGCTGTCATGATCCTAGTAAAAGCATCTCCAAATGTGATCCACTCGTTGTCAGATGCACGTGTGAGAGAGGAGAACCATTTAGAACCAACAGTCATGTGTCGAGAACACCCAGAGTCAATCAAGCCATATGTCCTCCTTCCTCGCACGACGGACCTACAGGGCATAAGTAGAAAACATCTGTGCCTCGGTCCTGGGGTTAGTGATAAGAGACTTGGGAATCCAGTACTGAGTCACACGATGCTTGGGCAAAATAGTAGAAGTAGCAGTAACATGGTTACGAGCAAAATCATAAGAATGCACACGAGAACCACCTAGACCTCTCCGAATCGACCTACCAAAAGGTCGGTACTCCCCCTGTCTAGATGCTACCCGTGGTCTCTCCTCACGAAATCCTAAACCAGAACGCTGCCTGGATCCACCAAAGGAGTCAAAAAAAGTCATCTATGAACCTAGGCCTATGTCTAGCAGGAAAGACAGGCTGCCTAGCTCTAGAGACTACAGCAGGTGAAGAAACTCCTCTAATGGTTCTCAAGGTACTCATCCTCTCCTTCCTCTCAATCTTGGCTCTCTGAGCGCGAACTCAACAATGTGGCCATTCTTCTTGCGAGAAGGTGCAATAGTACTTGACCTTTTGAGGGTCCGACCGATGAAGTAGAAGCACCTATCTTGCTAGAAGTGGTTTGGGCAAAACCGGTGATTTGAAGACTATCTTGGATGGCTTAGAGGGTTCTACCTCAAGCAGCCACTCTCAACAAACTCTAACAACCTTAGGTGGATGGTTCTTGGTATGCTCTAGGAATCAAATCCTAGGCCTCTATTATTCACACTCACCTTAGACTTGTCAAGAATCATGTTGAGGTTCTTCTTCCCACCAATAAATCTCTCAAGAGTCTCTTTAAGGTAGTCATTTTGTTTGGCTAGTTCATAACAAGAAGCACACTTATTTGACATGCTAGCCCTATCGGACTTTTCCTTATAGTGAACTACCTCACTTTCAAAGCCTCATAAGACACACAATAGTTATCTCTAATCCTATCCAACCGCTCTTTGAACTTAACTCTAAATGCTTCTTATATCTTATCTACATTATGCCCAAGTTCAATACAAAGAGTACAAGAATCGAATTAACAACTTTCTTGGAAGCAAGTCATGGACATGGATTGTTCAATTTTAGCCTTTTCTTCTAGTGTCTTGTTTAAAGCATCATTCTCAATTGTGAGTTTAACACGCTTTCACATGAAGCAGCTTTTAGAGTGAAGAATCATTTCAGTCATTTCTTTCATTTTAGTCTTATTTTTCTCACAATGAGAGCGAGTGTGACTAGCATCAAATTTCATCAATTCTTTTGTAGCACTATCAATTTTAGTTCAAGTAAAGCACAATTTGAACAAGGTAAAGGGATAGCATCTCTGATAGTCACATCTAAAGCAATGGCATTCAGCAAGCGTGACTAGACTTGAGGATTCTAGTTCATCAAGAGCATCTTTCAATTGATTCTACAAGAGGAATGAGCAGATTTCAGGTTGATCAATTCATTTTGCAAGCTAGAGCAAGAGTCACAAATATCAACAGGATTAACAGATTTAAGCCTAACAACCTCTAAGTTCAGATCATCAATCATGTTGTCCTGTCTCTTAATCAATTTAGCTTGCTTCTTCAAATTATGTTCAGCAATGACCAAAGCACGCTTCATATCAGCAAGTGAGGGACATACCTCATCCGGTCCTTTGAAAGGGTCGCTGCGTCGTTGGAGGAGTCGACGTCGTGGCTACCCCTGGCCATGAAATACATACCGGTGAAGTCCTGAGCCTTCTTCTTGCCATGGGTGTCATCCTCGTCGTCCTCCGTCTCCGAGTCCACATCGCTCATGTCAACACTCTCAAGAGCGGCAAGGACCCGACTGACGAACTTGCGATAGTTGGTCTTCTTGGGTTTCGCATCCCTAGCTTGAGGACGCCTCCGAGTGTCCTTCTCCTCCTTGCCCTTCAGCTTGGGGCATCTGGAACGAATGTGGTTTGGCTCACCACACTCAAAGCAAGTGATCGGACCACCTCTCCTTCTGTTCCTCACCTTGTTGTACACTCTCGAGAATTTGGTGGATAGGAAGGCTAAATCATCCTCAGGTAGTTTCTCTAGCTGCTCATCACTCAAAGAATGTAAAGCTGACAAAGAAAAACCAGATGAGCCAAAATCAAAGGAATCAGTCGAGCTACCCTTAGATGGGTCGACCACCAAAGTCATCGACTGTGTCTTGGGAGACGCGAGATAAAGTCAATCTCATGCGTCTTCAACCTCGAGTAGAGCTTATCCATGGTAAGCTCACTCATGACAAGATGTTGTCATTGATGGATGTGATCTTCATCCCCAAACCTTCACATCAAGAGCACCCAAAAGTCAAGGCGTGCATTCTCGCACTCGGTGAAAACAAGATCAACAAAGACGAAGATCATGAAGAATCTTGGAGAATCTCCCCACATCATCTAAGGACTCACCGTGTCTTTGCTCAATCTTTGAATATTCTTTCTTGAGCTGGTTCATCTCACTTCCTTGATCGCATAGAACCCTCGTGGTAGTCACAAAGGGTCCTCCAGATCTCGTGAAGCGGACCTCAAATGAGCCACACGCTTAAACTCGATCGACTAAGACCTTGGATCAGAAGGTTTCGAGCTTTGCTATTAGCCTCAACATCCGGGTGATCACATCGTCATTGGTCGGCACGACATATGGATTTTTGACCTTAAGCCAAATAAGCGTGCCCTTGAGCCTCGATGTAGGCATGCATGCGTGCCTTCCAAGAAGCAAAATCAACTCCATCGAACACGTGGTTTGGTCGAATACTTGTCGACGCCATGGCTCCAAAGACCGGTTAAGATCTATGAGAAGGGCTAACCGGGCTCTGATACCAATTGTAGGACCGGAAAGGCGACTAGAGGGGGGTGAATAGACGCTTTCTCTATTTTTCACCTCGATCGAACTCAACACTACTTTTACACCAATAGCTATAAAAGCTATGAAGATTTGTATACAGGCCCAGCGGATGACCTGTGTTGAATCCGATCAAATCCCGAAGCAAAAGACCAAAAACATCTCACACCCGCATGCACAAAATCCAGAGCATCCTCTCACGGCAGAGCACAAGCAAAAACAAATGTGGCTAACCACACCACTAGCAATCAAGGCCACACAAGAAACTGCATCTGCTTGTTTTTACAAATCGCACACACACGCACTGGATATGCCGCATCAACCATACAGAGCAGACTAGCACACACACAAAGACAGCATTAGAAACAATAAACAAATCTCTCGCACAGCGCCCATGGCTCCAATTTTTGCGGTTGCTGAGCACACCATCACACGCATCGGCCGAATAAAGACACAATGCACAGCGCATAAAAAGAGACTTAAAACAAGGAACAAACAGATCAACTCAATACAACAGATTCGGTTCTGGCCGATGAGACAACCAACCACTCATATGGCCGAAATAACAAAGCATGCACCAGAGCGGCGGCCCAAGCATTAAACTAATCAACAAGTTCTCGCCACTAGCAATAAAAAAGCGAAAACAATGACCAGCAGGAAATGAAATCAATACCACAATCGATCAATTCCAACAAAAATAAAGCGATTCTTGGCGATTAATATCGAGAACTTCCGACACACCAACAAGTCATCAAGGCGAGAATATTAAACTAACGACACCACGGCGATCAAGACCGAACCAATTGCCGGATCTTTGAAAGCAACCAAGCGGTTAACCAACAAATGATTTAAAACAAAAACAAAATTACTTGGCAGAGTACTAGAATTATTACCACAGAAGAAAATGCAAGAAGCAAAACACAGGCCGCCGCTGCCAAAGGACTCAGGATTTTTCAGGGGCACCAAGCTACCGCCGCCAAGCTAAGAATTCACGGTATTGCCGCGCGCCCAAAAATCTATTTGCGGGAGGACATCCCGCGCCTGCACCTCGATTTTTGCGGTCACACGATGTTGCACGCCGCGCCGCCGCCCAGATTCTTGTTTTTCCCGGGCGGAGTAGGACGCCACGATGCATCGGATTTCTGCGGGACAACAGCGCCGCTAGGAACTTTGTAACTCGGGGCAACATGCCGCCGCAACGCGCTCCCCTTTTTTTTTAGGTTTTGCAGGCAGCGCCGCCACACAGTTCCTATTCTCTGCTTTTCTACTGAGCACAGGATTGAGCCAACAAGCAATAAAATAACATGAAACACCAACTTGATGGCAATCAAATCCAAAGATTCGGTGGCAACCTTGATTAAGAGCCAAATAAAAAAACTTAAAACAGGATCAACTTGAGACAACCTAATGCACCATCAAATCAAAACAAGGTACTCGATTCTTACATGCACTAGGCAAAGCAGCCACAAAAACAAAAGCAAACTGCTGAAATCTTGATTTCGTTGCCTAACAGGCGACTCCAGACCGCCAGTGGCTTCAATTTTTTCGGGCTGGACAGGGCTACTGATTTTTCTCACGGTCGCCGTAGTAGTCTCTTTTTCAGCTAAGAACCGGCCGCCGCCATGAGGCTCTCTAGATTTTTCTTTTACGCTTTCGGTAGCTAGAGGCCGCCTAGGACATCTCTTTTTTCAGGCAAGAACCCTAAATGACCCATCTCTCGTTCCTTTTATAGGGTAACATCTAACCCTAAAAAAACTTTCTAGAAGATTTACCCTAATGGGCTTAGTTAGGGTCCAACATCAACAGAACACATACATACGCAAATTAAAGCGTCGTCTTCACTTCTCTTGACTTAAACCACTTCCTTTCTTTTTGTCATCCGCCGTGGTTTAGCCAAAGGTCACCAAGATGGTATTTGGTAAAATTACCAAAATACCCCTTCTCGATCTTTTCCAAAAGACCGAGTCCAATCCTGTTGAAGCAATCACCTGCTTCGCCACGTGTAGGTTGACCCAGCGGCTCTCATCGTGTCGACAAGTCTCTCCCGTCCGAATCCCATCGGAACCTCCAAGGCACTTGCACCGACCCCCGCACCGTTTGATCCAACCAGTCGCATCGAACTGCCCATTCGGTCATCCTTGTCCATTCTGTGCCACGCTTGGGTCACTAGATCTCACCCAGCATCTATGATCGTTCTGGACCTCAACTCTCCAAGCTTAGTCCCGATCCTCCTCGCCGTTGACCATCGTTGACCTGCAAGCGACCTACACAGCAATAGACAAGCAAACACGAATTCGGAAACAAGTTCTTCACAACTTGACCCACGTTAGTGAAAACATGCAACATGCAACACATATGCACTATAGCCTATGAACTCAACCTGTCCCAAAGCCAAATTCCCAAAATGGCTAAAGATCAACCTTTTAACTTTGCCGAAAACGCGTGAAACTTCAAACCAAAAGCAACATTGCCAATTGTTTCATCATCCTAAGATCATGGTTATATCCCCATGATATCCACATAAGTGACTTCTCCTCTTCTGACTAGTACTGGAAAAGGTCCAATGTATCTCGGTGCAAGTTTTCCACTCACTCTGAAACGACGCATTCCCTTGAGAGGTGAAACCTTCAGATACACATAATCTCCCGGTGCAAAAGCTAGATCTCACCGGCGGTTATCAGCATAACTCTTCTACCTGGTTTGAGCTGTTTTCAAATTATGACAAATCCTCCGTACTTGTTCTTTGGCCTCCTTCAGAACATCTGGCCCGAACACTTATCGCTCTCCGGTTTCATTCCCATACAAAGGAGTTCTGCACTTCCTTCCATAGAGTGCTTCAAAAGGTGACATTTGTAAACTTGACTGATAGCAATTGTTATAAGAAAAATCTACATACGACAAACTTATATCCCAACTTGTACTATTGGTTAAAGCACAAGCTCTTAACATATCTTTGAGAATATGATTAACCCTCTCAGTCTGTCCGTCTGTCTGCGGATGGTAAGCTATACTAAAGTTCAAGTTGGTGCCCAAAATTCCCTACAACTTTTGCCAAAATCTGGAGGTGAACTGAGATCCTTGATCTGATACAATCTTCTTAGGCACCCCATGTAGACATACTATTCTGGACATATACAACTCTGCGAGTCAATCTCCCAAGTAGGTAGTCTTCACTGGAATAAAATGTGCAACCTTTGATAATCGATCCACAATAACCCAGATCGAATCATATCCAGATTTTGTTCTTGGCAGCCTAGCGATAAAATCCATTCCAATTTCTTCCCATTTCCATTCAGCTACCTTTAGAGGTTGAATCAATCCCGCAGGTCTTTGATGTTCAGCTTTAATCCGCTGACACACATCACAAAATGATACGTACTCAGCAATTTCTCTTCTCATGCTTGACCACCAATATCTCTCGCGAAGATCTTAGTACATCTTCGTGCTTCCTGGATGAATCGAATATGCAGATTCATGGGCTTCCTTTAGAATCAATTTTTTTTATTTCCTTATGACTTGGTACAAAGATTCTTTTTCCAAACCAAACAATGCCTCTCTCATCTTCTGAAAATCCAGGTGCATTGCCTTTTCTCATATTAACCTTGATTTCCTTGACATCTGGGTCTTCCTTTGGAGCCTCCATGATCTGATCTTCCAGAGTTGGTTGGACCTCAACGGTGTTCACACAAAGGGCCTCAACTAATTCCAGGTTGAGTCGCTGAAATTCCTCGCACAAAGCAGGCTAACTTTCTTTTATCAACATGTTATTGCAATAACATTTCCTGCTCAGAGCATCAGCTACTACATTAGCTTATCTTGGATAATAGTGTATTCCAACATTATAATTCTTGATTAGCTCTAACCATCTTATTTGCCTAAAGTTGAGATCTGACTGAGTGAAAATATACTTGAGACTCTTATGGTCGGTATAGATTTCACAACGATTACCGATCAGGTAACGCCTCCAAATCTTTAGAGCATGCACCATTGCGGCTAACTCTAAATCATGTGTTGGATAGTTATGCTCATGTGGATGCAATTGTCTTGAAGTATAGGCGACAACCTTGCCTTCCTGCTGTCACATCCCAAAGTGCTGTTACCAAAATAAAAATTAATAAAGTTATTATTTTATTGGATTTCACGAAATTGAAAGAGTTTTATTACTTTAATTGAATTTCTGAAGTTTTTAAAAAAGTCAAAAGTAAATTTATTAAAGTTTTTTTGAGTTAAATTTTAAAAATAAAAATTCAATTAATTTCTGTGATTTTCTGGAAATTTTAAAAGCTTTTTCCTAAATATTTTAAAGCCAAAACAATTTATTTGAAAAATTAAAAGCCAACTTTAAGTTGGAAATAATTTTATTAAGTCCAAAATAACTCTAGGAATTTCTGTGAATTTTTCTAGAATATTTGGATTTTATTTACTATTTTCTAAGCCCCTCTTGAATTAATCAGTATATTTAAATTGGAAAATCAATTTGAAAATCCAAATCACTTTTCGGCCGAATTCGCCCTTAGCCCATTCCCCTCTACCACGCCTCCGGCCCGATCGGCCAGTTCTGCACGCTCCCGCACCCCTTGATCGTGGCCATCGGATTAGGATCAAACAGCCACCAAGCACCCGCTCTTTTCCATTTTCTACCGTCACCGACAGGTGGGCCCCCCTTGTCTTCTTCTACCTCACCTCCTTCTTTCTCGCACAACTGCACCCGATGCCGCCATTGCCGCATGCGCTATGCTCCGTCACCGCCGAGATTTTTGCCTCCCTTCCACGTGTGAATGTGCACATTCAAACCCTTGCATTCCGCCGCCCCCACTCCTCCCTTATTTCCCCACTCCCCGCGCCCGTTTCACCGGAATCCCGCCATTGCCGCCGAGAAGACCGCACGCACGATCTCCTCACCCAAGCCTCCCCGGCCCCTATAAAAGGGAGCACCGGGTGCACCCTTCTTCCCTCATTCCAACGCCTCAAGTCCCCCTTCACCCCCTCCTCTCTATCGCCGTGATTTAGAGTTTTCTGTTGCACCGCCGCAAGCCCTTTCTTCCTCGAATTCGGCGGCCACAAGGCCTCATCGTCGACATCGACCATGGTTTCGGCATCGCGGCATCACCACTGACCCGATGCGCACCTCGCCTTCGCCGGAGACCCGCCGCATCGCCGCGCCATCGGAGACCCGATCCTCGCCACTACAAATCACCTCGCCGCCGGCCATCGCCTCGCGCCCAATCACCGCCTGGGTGAGCACCACATTCCCCATCTCCCCCTCTTCGCGTTGAGCCCCTCGGTGGAGCTCGCCGTGGTGCGTAGCACCAGCGAGCTCAACGCCGGGAGCACCATTGGCCTTGATGATGTGGCATGCCTACGTGGAGCTACCTCCTCGCCATGTCACCCTCCTTTGCTCACGTGTCCGCCTAGGTGGTAGACCCGTGTCGCCACGTCATCATTGGCGTGGCACAATTCTTTAACCAAATGAAATTCGGGTGATGACGTCATACTGACACATTATTCCGATTTTCTTTCAGAAAAATAATTCTGAAATTCCAAGAAATTCCTATATTCATCATTTCATGTGATTTAATACTTCCCGGGGTTCGTTCTCCTTCATACGAACTCCGATTTCGTCGATTCAAATTTCTAAATTCCTATAAATTCAAGATCTAGCTAACTGAACCAAAATTATTTATTTGGAGTTCATTTGAATCTTTATTTGAATTTTGTTTGAATTCGGCTTATTTTCACGTATAGATTTTAACGACTTCGGAGAGTCAGATTTCGACACCGTTTGAGAGCAACTAAACAAACAATGCAAGTTATACCTTTGATCATATTTGAGCCTATTATTTAAAATTATTTAAATTCTATTTTAAATTATTATTTCATGCTTATTTATACTCAAGTTAATTTAAATTCCTGTTTTAAATTATAGTTATGCCTAATTCCTTTGTACTGCCAATCTTGACATTGAAATAAACCTACCTTGACACCTTAGATGAAAATCTAGTTTATACAATAGTATGAACTAGAACATTTTAAGAAAAATTATGCTTAGCCATGCTTTGACCAAAAATATTTGATTTGGGAATTTCAGCCAAAAATCAAATGTTGTTTAAAAGTCGATGGCGTTGATTTGTCATGGAAGATTTTGTAAATGATTTTGAAAAGCAAAAAGGAAAAGTTGGTTTGTACTTGGGCGAAATGGATGTTTGGATGGTGCATGTTGATGCACGGGATCGAGTCGTTTCTATGATCGAGGCCCATGGGTTTTATGGAAAGTCGCCCAAGTCAGTTAAGGACCGGCCTCTGAGCGTTCCTTTGCTAAGACACATCATACTACCACATGTCCTGAGAATGGGGAGGGGACCTGGCCAACTAATTTGCAATGTTTCACCGTGGTCGTTCCCTTTAGATGCGGTGGGTAGTCATGTTATGACCTACGTTAGTCCTACCTGGCACAAGAGGGGGCTAGGAACTCTGCGGATTTTTATCCAAAGGGGGCGAAACCTTAGCGAGGGGAGACTGCGGTGGAATGGCACATTGTAAAAGCCTTGACACGTGCTCTAGACTGCTTACCTAAGGTAGTGAGCGGTGGTATCCACGGATGCCAAACAAACTAGAGAATTCATGTCATGTGGATAAAGCTGTACAACCTCTGCAGAGTGTTAAGAACTATTCGAATAGCCGTGTCCACGGTCATGGACATGCTCAGCAAAGCCACTCAAAGTTAGACTTTGGTTTTGATTTCAAAATGATTTGACACAAATATTTTTGGATTTCTATCCAAATGGGAATTGGGCAGGAAGCCAGGTGATAAGAGGGTATCCTTCACCGTTCTTGTATGAATGTTATCTAACTATAAAACTAAGAATTTATAAAATAAATTTTAGTTATGAAATAATCGCTTTGGAACTTAGTACAAGTATTTGAAGAAAACATTGCTTTATGCAAATTTAACCAATAAGCCTTCCTTTGATATATCCATGCATGCATTAACTCTGTTATTAGGTGTAATTTGCGAGCACGGTAGTTGTGCTCATCCTTACTTAATGCAAACAAATTTCAGAGGAGAAGGACTTTGCTACCGGTGTGGATCTCGACGACTAGGTCGCTACCCCAGTCGATTGTCTGTGGCAGATCAGCTGGACTCCACTAATTCTTCGTCTTCCGTTGTGTTTGTTATTGTTGGCTTGTAAGCCTCTTTTGTAATAAACTATGTTGATTATTAATAAATTTATGCGATTTATGGATGTTACCATATCTGTTTACTGTGTGAACTAGCTACTGATCGTGGGACTTGTTCAAAAATGCACAGAGGATCTACGGGTTACTCCCGGGTCCGACACCTGCATTAACATACAACCAAGACCTTGTTTTGATGCATCACAGAAAATCTCAAAGTCTTTCCAGATGTCGGGCAAAATCAGCACTAGCGCAGTAGTTAACTTCTTCTTCAGCTCTTGAAAACTTTGCTCACAAGCAAGGGTCCATTTGAACTTCTTTTCTTTCTTGAGCAATTCAGTGAGGGGTTTTGCAATCTTCGAAAAGCCTTTAATGAAACGACGATAGTAACCAGCTAAACCAAGAAAACTTTTGATTTCCGGAACTGACTTGAGTTGTCTCCAGTTAAGAACATCCCTAACTTTTTCTAGATCCACTGCTACTCCTCCAGCAGAAATTACATGCCCCAAGAAAGTAGCTTCCTTTAACCAAAACTCACACTTACTGAATTTAGTATACAACTGATACTCTCTGAGTTTGTCCAGAACTAACCTCAGATGTTCCTCATGCTCATTCTTATTTTTAGAGTAAATAAGAATGTCATCTATGAATACCACTACAAACTTATCCAAGTATTCCATAAACACCTTGTTCATCAGGTTCATGAAGTATGCTGGTGTATTTGTTAGACCAAATGACATCACAGTACATTCATAAAGACCATAACGAGTGGTGAACGCTGTCTTTGGGATATCCGATGGTCTTATCTTCAGTTGATGATAACTAGAGCGTAGATCAATCTTAGAGAAGACACTTGCTCCCTCTAACTGATCAAACAAATCATCAATTCGTGGCAAAGGATACTTATTCTTGATTGTGACTTTATTCAGGGCCCTATAATCCATGCAGATCCTTAAGTTGTCATCCTTCTCCTTCACAATGATCACTGGTGCTCCCCATAGTGATGAACTAGGTCGAATATAACCTTTTTTAAGCAACTCTTCAATCTGCTTCTTCATCTCAGCTAGCTCATTTGCTGGAAGCCGGTAAGGTCTCTTGGATATAGGAGCCGTACCAGGTACCAAGTCAATGATGAACTCAATCTCTCGGTCTAGTGACATTCCAGGTAGTTCATCGAGAAATACATCTAGGTATTCCCGCACTATTGGCACACTTTCCAAAGGTATGCCATTCAGGCGGTTTAGAACACAACTCTTCTTTGATGGTTTATTGGACACAAACTCCACTCGAATGCCTTCAGCATTGGTAAGGGTGATGGCTTTGTTGGCACAATCGATCTGTCCCTTAAAGTTGGCTAACCAATCCATTCCGAAGATTACATCAATGCCTTTGGAATCTAATAAGATAAGGTTCGCTAGGAACCTAACCCCATTTATATCTATAGCCACTCCCGGGCATACTGTATTAGTCCTCATTTCCTTTCCAGATGTTTGGACTACCATAGGGTTCTTAGGTTCAAAAACATCTCAGCAATATTCAAAAAAATTTAATGAATCAGCCGCAATTGCCGATGTCCAATGAACCCAAGACTCCAATGTCAGGACCTCGCCCGATCATGCAAGGATTCCGCAACAACACTGGTGCTTAGCCACAGCAAAGCAAGACATCCGCAGATGGAGTTCAATGCTTTCACTGTCATGAGATGGGGCATTATGCTAGTAATTGCCCTCAGAAGCGTCAGAACTTGATTCCAATGCGTTTCAACTTGGGGACTACACCAGCCCGTGCATCAGGCCTGTTGAATTGCGGCTGAGCACCAGTGTTATTGCGAAATCCTTGGATGGGTGACCGATCGGGATTTTTTAAAAAAAAAAAGAGAGATGTGGCGACCTAGCCAGGGACCTCACCCGAGAGGTCCTCCAAGACCTCCCTGGGAGTCCACCAGGACCTCCCAGGAGGTCCCAAGGACCTCTCGGGCAGTCCTCCCAGGCTTCCTAGGAGGTCTAGCCGGACCTCCTAGAGGTCCAGGGAACTGACCCGAGGAGGTCTTGAGGCTCAGGACCTCCCCAAGAGCCACAACCAGACCTAGGGGAGGTCCAGAGACCAACCCGAGGAGGTCATGGGACTTGGAGAAGTCCTAACCCTCCTGTGATCCGAACCAGTCCCAAGGATCAGTGGCTGGTTCACACAGCAAACAAGAGTGGTAACATACATCCACGAGAGACTTTACTAACAACAAAAGAGTTTATTACAAGGTTGCTTACAAGCCAAGACTGTTGGGCCACGGGGTAGGCTACAATAGGTACCAGCCCGTGCACCAGGCCTGTTGAATTGCGGCTGAGCACCAGTGTTGTTGCGAAATCCTTGGATGGGTGACCGATCGGGATTTTTTTTAAAAAAAAAAAAGAAAAGAAAGAGAGATGTGGCGACCCAGCCAGGGGCCTCACCCGAGAGGTCCTTCAAGACCTCCCTGGGAGTCCACCAGGACCTCCCAGGAGGTCCCAAGGACCTCTCGGGCAATCCTCCCAGGCTTCCCAGCAGGTCCAGCCAGACCTCCTAGAGGTCCAGGGAACTGATCCGATGAGGTCTTGAGGCTCAGGACCTCCCCAAGAGCCACGACTAGACCTGGGGGAGGTCCAGAGACCAACCTGAGGAGGTCATGGGACTTGGAGAAGCCCTAACCCTCCTGTGATCCGAACCAGTCCCAAGGATCAGTGGCTGGTTCACATAGCAAGCACGGGTGGTAACATACATCCACGAGAGACTTTACTAACAGCAAAAGAGTTGATTACAAGGTTGCTTACAAGCCAAGACTGTTGGGCCACAGGGTAGGCTACGATAGCTACAAATAAAAAAATTCTACCACGTAAATCAGGAAGCCAAGCAAGTAAATGATCACATATCGTTACCACCAGACGCGCAGAGTAGCGGAAGAGGGGTTGGAGCAGCCTGGTCCAACGTAGAGCGCGTCAATGTAGTGATCGTAGTCGATCGTCCAGCGTCCTCACGAGTCGATCGTCTCCTCCAAAGAATATTGCGCGCTCCTTGTGAAGATCGCGGATCGTCCTCAAGTGCAACAGTCGCAGTAGCGCCTCTACGGTATCCACACGTCCAGAAAAGGAACAACCGTACGTCGGTGTACTAGCACCAAGTTGCACGGCAGAGCTCTCAGGAAGATGGCGGCTAGGGTTTCGGTGGTGATTCACGCGTACATCCTAACAGCCTCATGCATCTCCTTATATAGTGCTCGTGACGAATCCTATCCGAACACGTTTGTCAAATCATATTCGTACTGGTTTGTTCAAACCCGTTAAGTGTGTGACCCTATAGGTTCATGTGTAATCGGTTGTGACTCGGAAACCCTTTCCGATCACGAGTCGTAGCGGCTCCTAGCAGAACATAACGATTCTCGAATACACACAAATTATATCAGACGAACCTTAAAGCAATATGATCTAATACCAGGTCCTCATCACTTACGATCAGGTCCTATCTCTACATGACCAGTTCATATTTGGTCACGACCAGTTCGTAATTCCTTACGACCAGGTTACGACCACCCTGTGACTATGTTCGACCAGATCTCGACGATTCAGATTCCATACGACCAATCCAGAATCGTCAACTAAGTGACCTACTCGTGTATACTCCTTTGCCTCATGATGTCCGGGTCAACTCTAGGTGAGATGTTGTGTCATCCATGGATCGCTCAATACTTTCTCGATCGAGTGTCGGATATTTCACGTGGTCGAACACTTCGACTACTAGTGGCATGGCCATGCACTTTCTTTATCCGACCACAACGAGGGGCCTAGAGACATCTCTCCTGTTATGTTAGGAGGGGCAAATCTCATATCCGACCAGTCACATTCCTCTGCATGTTTCATAGCATACCCGAAAGCTACCTTTATAACTACCTAGTTACGGTGTAGTGTTTGGCAACCCCTAAGAGTGCTATTACATATGTAGGAATCCATGTTGATCTCAGGTCTAAGGATTATACATCAACATTGCTTGAGACCAACTAACGACACATAGAATCATAACAATCTCAATAGTGTCTCAAGGTGGGTCTAATCCAACATCATGTTCTCTAACATGTGTCCATATTATTGGTTTGATATCTCCATATCCATGACCCGTGAAACATAGTCATCAACCAATATATATGCTAGTCTATTCATATGTGTCCTCATATGTTTCCGACCAGGGATCGTGTAAGGATAATTATCGCAGAAATATAGAGTTTCACAATCAAGTCACATACTTGATAATCAATATTAACAATATTATTCTTGGAACAAGATAACATTTTATCCAATATTATAAACATAAGGAAATATAATCATCTCTATGATTGCCTCTAGGGCATATTTCCAACAAAGACAACAAAGCAAAATACACAGCGGAAGCAAAACCAAGTCCATCCAATACACCACAGGTAATTGGCTAGAGGGCGCGGCCTAGTTGATCTGGTCCTCATCATCATCAAAGAAGTCTTCTCTGCTCAATTCATCAATCAAGCAAGAATGAGCACAACAACCTCATGTTTCGCAAGTTACACCCACAAATAATGTAATGACATGCATAATGGATATCAAAGGAGAGCTTATAGGGTTGATTTATGTAAAAGCAAAGTTTATTTCCAATTACAAGTAATAAGTTTCAAAGCATGTACAATAATTAAAATTCATTTTTAAAGTCCAATTTTACAGTTGGATAACATTCATCACAAAGTGTGAAGGATACTCTCCTGTCACAAGGCTTCCCGCCCATGAACCATTTGGATAGAAATCCAAAATCATTTCACAAATCATTTCAAACCCAAAACTGAAATCTAACTTTGAGTGGCTTTGCTAGCATGTCAATGACTGTGGACACGGCTATTCGAATAGATTTACACTCTGCAGAGGTTGTACACTTTACCCATATGACACGACTTCTCTAGTTTGTTTGGCAACCGTTGCTGCCACCTCACACTCCCTTTGGTGAGAGGTCTAGAGTACGTGACAAAGCCTTTACAATGCATCGCTCCACCACAGTCCACCCTCGCTAAGGTTTCACCCCCTTGGGACTACCCATCCGCAGGGTTCAGGCCCCCTCTTGGGCCAGGTAGGACTACGAAGGTCGAAACATGACTACCCACACACCAACAGGATCAACCACGATGGAGCTTTGCAAATTAATTGGCCAGGTCCTACTCCCCATTCTGAGGACATGTGGTTGTACGGTGAGGCATAACCCATTATAAGCATAGCAAGATGCGGCTCACAGACCGGTCCTTAACTGGCTTAGACGACCACCACATACCCCTGGACCTCATCCCTACCCAGGATTGAGTCCGTGCATAAATATTGCACCAGCCAAGCCAACCAATTCGCCCAAGACCAAATCCATTTTTTCATTTCTGTTTTTCTTTTCCAAAACTATTTGCAAAAATCTCCATGACAACTCAATGTTATGGCTTTAAAACTCAGGATTCTTTGGTCTTTCGGTAGAAACACTTCCCAAATCAAAATTTTGGTCTAGCAAGACTAAGCATACATTTTTCAAATGCCTTTGGTTCTCACTATTGTAAAAACCAGATTTTCATCTAAGGTGAAAATGGATGGGGTTCAATGTCGACAGTGGCCATACAATGGAAATTAGGCATGGCTACCATCTTAAAAACAGTTATTGAAATAACTTAGTAAAGTAATCATGCATAAACCTTTGAAACAGAACATAGTAATTTGAAGTAATTGGTGCAACATGATCAAGGGTGTAACTTGTCTTGCTCAAAGGCCTGGGTGTCCTCTTCTACCTCAAGGAACTATTGTTCTTCACTGCCTTCGCAATCTACACGGTGGGAAACAAAACAACTCAAATAGAGCTCAAGTAAGGTCCAAAGAAACTCCAATAAAACACTGAAATAAAACCAACAGATAGGCTAGATGATCAGGGGGAGGTCCAAGGGGCTTGCTGGAGGAGGTCCGAAGCTAAGGAGAGGAGGTCCAAAGAGCTTTGGAGGAGGTCCAAGAGCTGGTCGGTTTTAGCCAGGGAGTAGAAATGAGCAAAGGGTGAAGAGGAAGGGCTACCCAAGCTTATATAGCCAGAGCCGCCCAAATTTCCAAGGGTAGGCGTGTTCAAGAGTTAGTGAAAAGGACAATGGGAGCAGGCAAAAGATGTGACAAAAGAATAGCACGGGTGCTGCAAAAAGGTAAAAGCATTTAATGCGACACAACAAGCATTAAATGTGGGGAGACTCCCATGTGCAAAGGACATGATCAAAGGATAAAGAAAATAGGTGCGGTACGCCAAACGGGGCTACCAAAGCCCGAGGGAGGTCCTGCATGAGAGGAGGTCCCAAAAGATACCACAACGGGGGTCTGACGGTTAGATCTCCCGAGGGAGGTCCAGACTGCTAAGATCTCTAAAGGGAGGTCTTAACAGTCGATCTAACAAAGGGAGAATGCGACGGTTAAGATCTCCAAGGAGGTCTTAACAGTCGATTTAACAAAGGGGTTCGATTTATTAAGACCTCCAAAGGGGAGGTCTTAACGGTCAGATCTAACAAAGGGGAGGTCTAGACGGTTAAGATCTCTAAAGGGGAGGTCTTAACGGTCAGATCTAACAAAGGGGAGGTCTGAACGGTTAAGATCTTTAAAGGGGAGGTCTTAACGGTCAGATCTAACAAATGGGAGGTCTGGACGGTTAAGATCTCCAAAGGAGAGGTCTTAACGGTCAGATTTAACAAAGGGAAGGTCTAGACGGTTAAGATCTCCAAAGGGCAGGTCTTAACGGTCAGATTTAACAAAGGGGAGGTTTGGACGGTTAAGATCTCCAAAGGGGAGGTCTTGACAGTCAGATCTAACAAAGGAGAGGTCTGGCGCGAGGGGAGGTCCTGCGCGACCGTGAGATAAAGCGCGGTGGAGCAGGACCGTTAGGTTTCAATCGGACGGGTCAAGGCAATTGGGCCGTTTAGACCGAGCGAACGCTCCAACAGATCGGGGCCGTCCAACAAGGATCTGAGGGCTCAGAGAGGGTGGGACGTTCGGACCATCCGAATGTCTCACCAAGATCAAACCGTTCAATGGGAATCGAATGGTGCACAAGCGATAGGGGTCTAGATCAAGCGGAAGGCTGCGAGGGAGGTCCAAATAAACAAGGAGGAGGTCCTAGAGGATACAGGGAGGTCCTGAGGGACACGGGGAGGTCCAAATAGACAAGGAGGAGGTCCTAGAGGACATGGGGAGGTCCTGAAGGACACGGGGAGGTCCAAATAGACAAGGAGGAGGTCCTAGAGGACATGGGGAGGTTCTGAAGGACACGGGGAGGTCTAAATAGACAAGGAGGAGGTTCTAGAGGACATGGGGAGGTCTTGAAGGACACGGGGAGGTCCAACTAGACAAGGATGAGTTCCAACAGAACCGGGAGTGAGTTCAAATGAACATGAGTGAGGTTTAAACCTGGGAAGGGAGGTATAGACCAGAGAAAATCCAGCCACTTGAGAGGTTTAGACCTAAGGAGGTCCGAACCAGAGAAGAACAGAGCCAGCGCAGAAAAGAGGTTATCACCAAAACTCCACAAACCCAATTAAACAAATGCGAGTTTTAGTTGAAGTTTGATTTAGTCAAGTGAAATCCATTCTGAAATTCTCAAGTTAAGCTTTGAATTCTCATCAAAACAAAATGGTTCTTTTTATTTTAAAAATTTCAAAAAGGCTCTGAAAATCAGGGTGTTACAAGAGAGAAGGGCAAAAATAAATAATTAAATAAATAGATTGGACCAAGAATTTAGAACGAATATTTTTCTGGAGATTTGAATTTGAATTTTCGGAATTTGGAATTTAGATTGGAAATGGAGTTTTGGAATTTGATATTTCCTTCCAGTATTGCACATAAAATACAAATAAGTTCCAAATAAAATCCAGACAATTTTAATTAATTAATTTGAAATTAAATTTTAGAGAAAGCGAATTTTGGGATGTTACATCCAGTATGAAGAAAACATGGTAGGATAGTTAATGTCGCATCTAGATGACCATCGCCCCATAGCACCAAGCCGCGCCGCTGTAGGTCACCATGCATAGCACTCCCCACCGCTTCTTCCAGAGCGCTAGGAACACCTTCTGCTTCGTGTTGGCAAGTAGATGGTAGTGCCCTCTTCAATTTGTAGTTTCTAGCCACGTTTGGTAGTTGCCCTCGCCTATAGTGCCGCCTCCACTGCCCCTACCATAGCACCGCCTCCTTAGAGCCTCTCTCGTCATGCCGTCACCACCGTTAGAGTGGTTGGGTCCGCTGTATCCTATTTTGGGGGTCACATGTGGTCGTTGTGGTTTCCCTCACCATCACTGAGCTTGGCCCAAGCCGGCCATGGCATCCCCTTTGTGCTCCTTTGTTTTGGACTATGAAGATGCACAGTAGCATTGAGGTGGCCGTAATTATGGTTAAGTTAATTCCGGTTTAATTAATGCTTAATTAGTAGGTAATGTTAGTATGCCATGTAGGCCCGCGATAGTTAGAAAATCTAATTAGAAGCTTGATTAATGTCTGAGTTTATGACATGAGGCCTCATCACATAAAACACCATGTATAGACTTAGTCTTTAGACCGTAGCTGCCGACATGTGGGCTCACAGCCTTGTGACCCGTCGCATGGACCGAGTTCATGTGGACCACGGTCCCACCTGTCAGACCCTCGGGTTCCTTAATAAAAATAATTGGAGGGTTCCTTAATAAAAATAATTGGAAAAGGAATAAAATCTGATTGGACCCACCTATCAGCTGTAGAGGATTTTTCTTGGTAAAAATAGTTGAGAAAAGAAATTAAAATCCAACTGGACCTACCTATCATAAATTTTGGATTTTCTGAAATATCCTCTCGGATCAAGTTTTGGAGAGCTCGTTCTCCCTAGTCTTAAATCCAAATAACATGTTTTTTGTTTCTAAATTCAAAACGTTTCCCACAATATAAAAATCATGATTTTTATAGTTCATTTGAATACGTGTCGAATTTAGATTTTTCACGATTATAGACTTTGATACTTTGAGCGCCGCTGTCGCTGCTGACTAAGACCTAGAGATATCCTAAGTATGACAAATTCTTACGATGGATCATCTTGAGCCTGCTTTTCAAACGGAAGTAGTTTGCTTTAAAAGTGCTACTTGCGTACTTATTAAACTACTTGTCTGAGTTGTCTCACGCCAACACGGTCACTGGCCGACAGCGACGGGCGTCAGCGACGGGCGATGGACCCGTCACCAGACGCAAGTGTCCAAAGAGAGGAAGCTTGTGGAGCCAATCACGCGCCGGCCCTGCGGATTGCGTCCCAGGGGAATGAGAAATGGAGAATCGCCCACGTTTGCCTTCCTTTGCCCGGCCACCCCCGCTCGATCTCGATTTCCACCCACTGCCGCCCATGCTTGTCAAATGTCAATGTACGCACGTATTCCAAACGAAATATCATGGTTATAACCTCTTGACAGTTCCCAATCTCATAGCGTGCATCTGCTTCTTCGCTGTGCTTTTGTGCAGCGTACGGTCAAAAGTAGTTCAAGTTTGAACCGAGTTAAATTGAAAAGTAGTTTCATCTAGTTTGAACTGAGTTAAATTGAAGACGAATCTAAATTCAGCCCATAATTTACTAGAGTTCAAAACTTACTTACCATAAATATATCAGGGTATAAAACATTTTTATATCCAAACTCTAAAATTTGCATTGACTATATCGGATGGTTTATGATGTATGTGTTAGGTACCTTATGTAATTTCCCTCTATCTATCTATCTATCTATCTAGCTATGCGTCAGCATCAAATAATGCATGGTAACACAAGAAAGTACGTCCTGTGCTAATCGTTTGACATCCCTAGCTAAGTGACCAAATCTTTAGGACATTTCAAAGGCGATAACATAGAATAAACGGTATGCACCATTGCTAGCGCAAAAGAAATGGCAGAACTTGTATAACTACTGTATAACTATGACAATCACATTTGTCCACATACACCATAGTATTGCCACGGAGTCGGATTTCTCGAAAAATTTCGCCATTTCTGAAGAATCTAAGCCCGTGGATGATGGATCGATGGGATGTTGAAGCTACAGCTGGGTCGCCAGTATGGGACGAAGGTGACGCTGTCACCCTATCGCGGCCCAAATCCTGTCGCCTCACAGATGATCCCAAAGCTAGCGGGGCTTGCAATCGTTGGCTTCTAATTAGACAATGATCTTCTTTTTCTATGTAAATCTGTAACACATGTAGCTTCCAACACCTGGGACCTCATCTTTGTATTATTGGACCAATTATTTTTCTACAAAGAGAGCATGCGGCGGTTTTCCGAGCCAAATTTTGAGACAAAAATCACAAATTTATACATTTTCTCCAGCGGCCAGAGCACACAAAACCATTTTGACGGCTATATTTACGCCTAAACCCAACCGCAAAACCAATACTAACCACCAGTATATATCGTATACGCGCTAGGACCCGTGTGGAGAGGGCTCTGTCCCGCCATTATTAATTACTACTTATCGTACGCCGCCGCCGCCGCCGGCAGAGTGCGGGGAACCCCCCGATGACCTCTCAGGCGACGACCACGGCGGCTTGGACCAAGGAGGAGGACAAGGCGTTCGAGAACGCGCTCGGGGCTGCCGCGCCGCCGCCCCCCGACGGCTCGCCGGACGAGGACTGGTTCGTGGCGCTCGCGGCGAGCGTGCCGCCGCGGTCGGCGGAGGAGGTGCGGCGCCACTACGAGGCGCTGGTGGAGGACGTCGGCGCCATCGAGGCCGGCCGCGTCCCGCTCCCGCGCTACGCTGGTGAGGAGTCCGCGGTGCCGCCCGACGGCGCCGCTGCCACACCGAAAGACGGCGGTGGCGGGCAACGGCGCGAGGAGCGCAAGGGCAGTGGCTTGGACGTGGGGAAGAGCTGCTCCAAGGCAGAGCAGGAGAGGCGCAAGGGCATCCCATGGACAGAGGAAGAGCACAGGTACACAAATCTCCACGAGTTCTTGCCTTCAAGCTTGCATCTTTCATGTCAGGTGTTCCGTTCTGCTTTCTTCCTATAGAACATATTGGTCTGCTGTGCGATGAGCAAATTAAACTTTGCGTTTAAGTGTTCATCTTTGAGCAATTAGCACAGGATCCAATAATAATTAACACACACTAATCATATTGCTGCATTCACCGCGATCCGATGATGGTGCAGGTTGTTTTTGCTGGGGCTGGACAAGTTCGGCAAGGGCGACTGGCGGAGCATCTCGCGCAACTTCGTCATCTCGCGGACGCCGACGCAGGTGGCGAGCCACGCGCAGAAGTACTTCATCCGCCTCCACTCCATGAACCGGGACCGGCGCCGCTCCAGCATTCACGACATCACCAGCGTCACCGCGGGGGAAGTCGCCGCGCAGCAGGGCCCGATCACCGGCCAGGCCACGGGCAGCCCCGCCGCGGCGCTGGGGCCGGGGGCCATGAAGCACCCCGGGGCCGGGCCCCCGCCGATGCCCGGGGTGGGCATGTACGGGGCGCCCATGGGCCACCCCGTCCCGGGACACATGGTGTCCGCCGCCGTCGGCACGCCGGTCATGTTCCCGCCGGGGCACGCGCCCTACGTCGTGCCGGTCGGCTACCCGGCGCCCCCAGCGAAGATGCGCCAATGACCATCTTGCTCACTCGCTTGGTTCTGCTCTTGCTCGCGCATGGATTGCATGCGTACCAGCAGATTAAGCTCCATGAACAACAAGAAGCATTTCGTCCTTGTTCTTTCTTGAATCTTGATTTGTTTTTGTGTAGCCGTCCGTCCGTCCACGATCTTCTCATTGATTTAACATAGATGACTCGAGTGCAGAGCAGGGCACGGCAGGCGAATAAGTATTTGCTGACTGTTGCAAGTGTTAGCTTATAATCACACCCGGAGAAGGCTCACAAATGTGAATGTAATTAGCAGCTACCTTCCGCGGTGTATCAGTTGATCCTTGCAGAGTTGCAACTCTGGACTGGTTTCCATTTCCCGGATGTAAATTACCTATATCTCATTGGTGCAAAGATATATTGATCGTTTCGACATCATGCGTGCCATCGCCTCTGTGACGGCTTTACACGGTTGAACAAATCATTGTTCTTCCTTTGTTTTTGTGCCCTTCTGGTTCTGGAGCTTCTTATATTTGCTCTTGCAGTGAACTCCAGCGCTTCTCCCCCATCCGCACCGGAACAGGGGAGGGCACCATGCCTACGCTTGGCCGAGCTCGGCACCAGCGAGGGGAACCACGCGATGACCCGAGAGCCCCGAAATGGGTTCCCACGTCTTCGGCGAGCCTCCTGCACCGGCGGCGCGACACATGGTGGTCTAGAGCGGTGCGGCGGCTGAGTACGGCAGCTACGTCGATCTGGCCTAAGGCGGCGGCGACACTGGAGGGGGAGAGGGGAGAAAAGGAGGTGTGCATTAGCATCCACGGGATGAAGGGGTCTCACCGGCACGGACGGCGGGGACGAAGGCAGGCCGAGGTGGGCTGGCGGCGTACGGGGTCAGAGATGCGGAAGAAAGCGGCGGCGACATCAAGGACGAAGAGGGGGCAAAAATGAGGCGAGCATGAGAAATAGTAGGTCGAGGGGAACTCACCGGAGCGGGGGGCTGGCAACGAGAGCCGAGCGTGGCGCGGCGAGCTCAATGGCGGCAGCGGCCTGGGATGGAGGAAGGCTGGAATTAGGACTTCGGCTAGGAAGAGGGTGATGTAGAGATGCTCCAGGTGGGAGGAATGGAGTTGGTGCTCACCGGGTGAGGAATGGCGGTGGTGGCGGCCGGTTTCGGTCGGAATTGGGGAAGAAGGCGTTTCGGCCATCGCGATGGCGTAGCACTGAAATTGCGAGGGAAAAATAGTGAACGAGTGGTGGAACATGCTGTGACGCGAGAAGAGTTTGGATTTGCTCACCAGACAAGCAGCAAAGGCGAGAGGAGGTGGATACTGGCTTCGGGGAAGGCAATGGTGGCGCGGCCATTACCAGCAGCACGGCGCATCAGAGGAGGAGGGGGAGGGCGAGGAGGTAGAGGAGAGGAAGAGGAAGCCGGGGGCGATTCCAAATGGCATGACGGGGATGGTCGGGTCTCACTGGTGCGGCGGCTCAGGCCGGTGAAGCGCGACGGCCAGAGCAGAGAAGCTCGATTCTTCTCTTCTGGTGCTCAAGCGAGGAGGTGGTCCTGGCGCTCATCTCGGCTGGACTTAAGAAGCGTAGATAGCGTGAGTAGTCAGCTCGAGTCGACGGCGAGAAGGGCGAGTGACGCGCGAGTTGTTGCTGTGCCGCCTGTGCGCGGTGACAGGCAGTGTAGGGGGTGGGCGAGGCATGCCAAAGAGACGTCGAGGAGAGCGGGAGCTGTACGCGTGGTGTCGAGGTGAGGATGGCGTTGACGTGGGCGGCATCCGAGCCCGGCTCAGTGGGCTGCGGCGCGGGAAGACGAGGCCGGCTGGGCCTGGAAGGAAAGAGGTAGGCTGGGCGGGGCCGGGAGACACCGGGCCGGGCGGAGGGGAAAGGAGAAGTGGGCCAGCCCTGACAGTACTTGAGGCGCTAGACTTGCCGCGGAATTTCTTCGTCACCAGGATCTCTCCCAATAACCAGCCTCAAATATCTCGATGTTTCTCTGTGTGGCTTCCACGGCCTGTTCGCTGGAAACAATCTTGGCCACGGGAGTGCGGATCCGTCAACCTTGAAGAATCTATGCAACTTGAAGGTACGAGTCCTCATCTCTCCAAATTACAAGGAACATATCAGAATTGAGGGAGTGGCTGCCAAGATGTTCATGGTCCAAGCTGCAACGGTTGGATTTGTCGCACAACTTTTATGGCAGATGCCAAATTGGATACAACTCCTGACAAACTTGACACGCATAGATTTGTATGGTAACAAGCTCACAGGATATATACCACTGTGGTTGGGATCACACACAAAATTGGTCGCTTTGCAACTTGGTTCCAACTACTTAATTACATGATGCAATTTGTGAAGATTACTTCAAAGGACTTGCACACCTAAAGCAATTAGGCTTGTCCGACAACTCCCTTGCTGGAGAGTGAGTTCAGATTAGATTCCTCCATTCAAACTGGTAGCGGCTGACAGGGGCGGATTCATATAGGGCTGAGTCGGGGGCCTAGGCTCTCACTCAATTTTGGTTTGCAATGGTATTAGAATAATTTTTACTGTTGGTGTCCTCACTCAGTTTTTGTCGTGGTTCCACCCCTGATAACAGTTAATAGCAAAGTGCTACCATTGGATGTCATTGCCTATACATAAATCCATATCCTACCCAATAATATGTGGACAAAGGTGAAAACGGCTATATATATGAGAGGAAACATGAAAGCGTCATGATACCCTCGGACCAACAATGGACACGCCGGATAAAAGCGAACTTTTTTATTAATTAACATTTTTTAATTTTTATTTTAAAATTAACCTTTGGCGTACTTTATTTTCAATTCTGTCTCTTTTGGTCACGCCACCACCCATAGCGTGACAAAACAACGTTGTCATGTCATAGGATAAGTCCGCTAAATAGTACTTTTGGTCACACCACTTATGGTGGGGTGACCAAACAACATTGTCACGCCACCACCCATGGCATGGCAAAAACTTGCCCCAGCGTGACAGCGTTGTTTTGTCACGTCACGGATGGTGGCATGACCAAAGAGGTCAGAATTGAAAATAAAGTACGTCGGGGGTTAACTTTAAAATAAAAATTAAAAAAGGTTAATTAATAATAAAATGTTCGATAAAAGCGGGTTGCTTACTTGCTCCCCCAATCAGTTACATCATTTTTTGGCGTAAAACTTCCCACGGTTGCTGCCCATTTTGCGAAGAAATGCCCCCTCCCAACCAAATTTGTGGTAACTGGGCTATCATCGACCCGAGCCCGAGATCGTTACAAGCTCGAGCCAAGCTTAAGAGGGAGTGGTTGGGTTCGAGCTCCGCTCGGTAACTCTATAAATACATGTATATGAGTATTATTATATGCTTGAATAGGCTTGAAAATGGTATAAATTAATATAGCCTAATCAAGTTGGACACAAGCTTGAGCCAAGCTCGAATAGCTTGTCGAGCCCAAGCTTTTTTTGACGGCCCCAGCAGTAACCCCGTCCATCCCAATTCACCCCTCTCCCAAATCAGATACACTCCAATGAATAACCTCCCGCAATGGCGACGGTCATTCGCCTCCTCTGCGCCCGCCGGTCAGGAGCATGTCGTCAATGGGTCATGGGTGTTCAGCCGAACACCTAATTTTTTTTTACAAAATATATGGCATATAATAGGTATATTATATGTATATAATGCTAGTTGGACCAAAACTATATATCTATGTCCGCAAATAAATTCAGCCCGCACTCCCCACACCTTGCGCAACGGCCCATGTAACATATTAGTCTCATTTTCCTTCCCACTTTAACCCACCAAACCCGAACTTCTATTCTCTCTCTCTCCCTGTGGGTGTGTGTGTGTGGGTGGGTGGGTGGGGGGAGGGGGGCTCTGGCCTCCAAGTGGCGAACGGCGCAGAGGCGCGGTGAAGAATCTAGACCCGCCATGTGAGGACCCTCGGGTTATTTTCGTAAGACCGAGGCCTTCCTGGTTTTATGGAAATAACTCCGGGCCTCAAGTAAATGAATTCCAAATTAACTCCATCTAAGTGAGAAGTCCTGACCGAACTGGAGCTCCGATGATCATGCGTACTGCTCCTCTGCAAGCACTACATGATAACCGGTTCTCCAAACAGTCCAAGTTCACACTTAATGAGTTAAAAGGGACTTCAAAAACAGCAGGTATGTGACCGTGTTGGCTCCCAAGATCAGCGACCAACACGCTCATACCCTCATTCAACGTCAATCACAGTCATACAACAAACATACATTGATAATCTAAAAGACACACAACATAATAGCTAAGTCTATAACTATTACAAGTGGCCGACTGGCCAAATTCAAATAGGAACAATATGTAGCAGTGGAAGTAATATAAATAAACCAAAAGGTCCAGCATGGTGTGCCCCATAACCCATGGCAATCGACTGGGAGTTAGAAACAACACTATTCGTTAGTGTCGCCAAAATCGGCGCTAACGAACTTGTCAGGCATAGAATCATCTTCACCTGAATTTGCAACACCCGGGTTAAATACAAAATGTACTCGCAAGTTTTACACAAAGTAAAAAATTATTTATGCATAGAGGATATTCAAAGGATGATATTAGTGGCTTAGTTTTGCGGAAAACACAATAATTTTCATCCTACACATACTAGTTTTCAAAGGCCATTTTGTAAACAAGTTTTTTAAACAAAAGATAAACATGTGACATAGATATACATTAATAAACAATTGAATCAAAAAAAATACCAAAGTGGCAGCCCACTTTGATAAACTAAAATGCATGACAACCCATTCATGCCGAATACCGAGTTGTAACCATGTCAATTTTAATTTAAAGTCTAACAATAATGACTTCCGAATTCAAGCGGTCGTCCGTAACCGTGGATACGGCTATTCGAATAGATTTACACCCTACAGGGGGTACAACTTTACCCACATCGACTAGCCAGCCCGTAGGCCAAACACACTGCCTTTGGTGAGTTGACCGGGTAGATCGAGATTTGGTATTGTTTAGCAAGAAGACCCTATTGAGTTTGATCACCCATGCAAGATGAAATCCCAACTTAGTACATATGCATATAGTAAATGCTAAGTGGGCACGCAAGTTGTGTTGGAGGGGCCAGTGTGAGGTAGTTAGTATGGTGGGTGACCCCCAACATACGTAATCGTGCTCACCCACACAGTATATATCACACTGGGTTCCTAAGGAATATAGGATTTCACGGTCGTTATGTCCTCACACCACCTGTGGTCTAAACCAATGAAATATTCCCCTTACTTAACCAAATGGCACCCATAATACTGCGTGTGGTAGTAGAGTGTTACTTGAATTAACGACTTCACCAAAGTTCAGTCCTTGTTGGCCCGAACAAGACAACCACAAACCTGAGTCTCGTGCACGAAGGCACCCACACTACAACCACTTGTCCAGACCCAAATCCTTTTTAAAATTACCAAAAAGAACTAAACAACCAGATTCGAAGATCTGGACCAAAGTTAGAAAAGATAAAGGTGAGGTGTTTCCTATGGTTGACGGAATAATCCCGTCAACCGAACTAACACACTCTCTAGACTTGCATGGCTAAGCACTCAATAAACGAAATAGAATATCATCACAACCATCTATCCTTAAGCATATATATACTGGAAATATCAAGGATAGCATTATGAGTAGGACATAACTAACTACTCAACACAAAATATTAACATATCAAAATAGCATGCAGGCAATATCATTGCATTTCAAAAAGCTAACTTATCAAAAGTTGGAATCAACATGATGCAAAATAAAGTTCAAATGATGCTTGTCTTACTGGTATTCGAGTTGCTCGCTCTCAGAAGCAAAGGAGTCTACGTCGATCACTTCAGACTCTATAGAATTAACGACATCGAATAAACACCGAGAAATACCATAAAATTCAACTTACTAAACAATGCATGAGTTTTCTACAGTATCTAGGTCATGATTTTAAATGAATTAAGGTGAAAGAATTATTCCATTTAGATTTAGCATGTGAGAGTTATAGCAGTTTGAAAATCAGATTTTCAGAAAAGCTGAAAAAGTGCTTGGTTACTATTCATACGAATTTAATTATTTAGTAAAAATTTGCAGAATAGTAGTGGAGAGAAGGATTACATAGATAAATATAAAATAAAATTATCAGACCAAAATAACTTGGTTCAACTCATTTGGAGTTCAGAAACATTTTCTATAAATTTCAAAGTTAAAAGCATTTTCTAATGTGAAAATAATTCAGTTAAGGATCAATTTTTAAAAACTATATTTTCTGGGACAGTGACATATTTGAAACCTATTTCAAAATTAATTTTACTGAAAATTAAAATTATCAAAATTGGTTTCACATTATTTTGAGTTGAGATGAAATAGTTATGCATTTTTGTAGTTAATTGTATTTTTTTAGTGGAACAATAATTCATTTCAGGATTTCCTAAAGTAATTAATACTTTTTTGGTACCCAGCGATACACTAGCCTTTGACTCTGATAGTGGGACCTGTGCAAGTTTTAGTTTCTTTTCATTTAAGTTTCCGATTTAAACTCCTAACACGTGGGCCCCATTCGTTAGTGGCACGGCCCACAAAAAACTACGCACTTAAAGACCTAGGCCCACCTGTCATACTCTACCACATTTCATTTAACTGGTTAAAGTATAGATTTCTGACAAAGATTACGTTTTAAATGCTAATGATTGAGATTAACCCTAATGGCTTTGCTACAGTGCTGGTCGAAAAAATTGACAAAAGCCCGAGTTCATTGCCGGGCTCACCGCCAGCGATGTGGTCCACACCGGCCTAAACCAAGGCCAAGAACGGGTCCCTAATAGCTGTGCGCATATTTTGGTAGTGGTGGCGACGGCTGAGCCGGTCTAGAATAGCGGCAAGCCGGAGTTGGGCGGCGATGCCCCTACGGTGTTCATGCATATTGCCAAATGAGCTCTGCGGTGTGCATACAAGTGCCGCACATGTGCATCTACGAGGAACAAGGATGCTACCTGAGCAAGGAAAGTGGCCAAAGATGCTCGGAGTAGTCTGGTTAGCATTGATGTCGACGACGGTTACGAGCTTAACGTGGAGAGGTCGATCTGGTGAGGGAGAAGGACAACAAGCTGTCGGAGATGCTTAAGGGAGGTATAAAGATGGTGTAAACGAAAGGAATTTGATAATGCTTTACAGGCCAGAGTTGGAGAAGAGGATTAGGTTTCTTCGGCTGAAATGGGGAAGCTTAAAAATTCATGGGCTCCTGTGATGCATTGAGAAAACCAGTTGAGGGGAAAAACGTTCTTACACCTAAGGCACAATGTGACGCGCATAGGGTAGGACCATACTCACCGGAGACACCAAAAGAGCAGTGGAGCTTCACGGTGTAGTGGTGGGTGCGCTCTGGAACCGCCGAGAGCACGGTGGTGACCCGAAACCTACAAGCAACCACAAGGGGTCCAATGAGCTTAGATGGAAAAGGGATGGCGAGTAGAAGCTTAGGGAGTTGGTTGCGCAGACTTTACCGAAGAATCGAGCAAATGCGAGCTCCTCCTTCCTCAGCCCCGAGAGGAAGGATGAGGAGAATGCCGGGTATGGAGGGGTTTTAACTCGCGAAGGAGACGGGAATGGAGGCGGCGTTACACGGAGAAGCTTAGGGAGTGGTACGAAGTGGCGGTGGATTGATGGTGTGAGCATCGCTCAACGGCTCGGGGCAGAGTGGCGCGGCCACGTGGCTTGCATTGCCTGTGAGAGAAAGAAGAAAGTGCTGACTAGTGGACCCGCCTCGTTAGCGGCTCATCGAAGGCCGGGTCAGAGTGTGGTTCGAGCCAGGTTTAAGTGGGGTTTGGTCGAATCAAGTCGCTTGGCTGGGTCAGACTCGGGACTGGTGCTGTTTGAGTCGGGTTAGGGCCAGGTATGTTCGGATGGTTTGATCAGAGCCAGGTCCGTTCGGACGGTCCGATTGGCCCAAGTCAACTAACTAGTTACTATTTTAACTTCAAACCCCACTAGTTTGACCAGGCTAAATAAAATGGAAAATAAATTCCTAAAATTCGAAAAAAATTTAGAGGGGTTCCTGGGATGTTCTAGTACACAAATAAAATTTCTAACCTTATTGTTTAAGATTTATTTGCTTAATTTAAATTCAAACCTAGAATAGGGTGTTGAATAGAGTTTGAATTTTGTGTGTGTTAGGTTAAGTTCCAAAAATATTGGGAAAAATAATATTTATCCTTGATAAATATTATAATATTTAAATAAATTAGTTCCCAAAGGACTTTATGAGCATTTGTTTCTATTTTCTTTTTGGAGCTTAGATTTGCGTTGTAGGTTTAATTTTTTATTAAGATTTTTCAAGTGCAATAAATGATGCAAATGCTTCAAAAACAATATGCATACTAATTATCATTAATTAACTTGGGGCTGTGACAAACCTCCCTCCCTTACAAAGAATCTCGCCGAGATTCCTAGAATTCAAGTTGGACCGAAAGACTTCTAGAAAAAGATACAACATCTGTTGCCTTGATTTCCTTCAAAGATAGTGCTGTAACAGCCCAAAATTTCAATTTCAGAGAAAATTTAAAATTTATTTATTTTTGTGGAAATTTGAATTTTTAAAAGCTTTTTCCTAATTAGTCAAAGCTAAAACAAAGTTAATTGCAAAAGCTATTATCAAGTTTAAGTTGGAAATAATTTTATTAAGTTCAAAATAACTCTAAGAATTTATGAGAATTTTTCTAGAATTTTTGGAATTATTTTGCTATATTCTAAAGTCAAATGAATTAAACTCAATATTTAAAATAGAAAATGAAAAGAAAATCGGAAAACAGCAATTGGGTCGAAACTTGGCTCGCCCATTTACTCACGCCAAGATACGCACGCCCAAATTCCGCCACTCAATCCCGCCTCCTCCTCTTATTACCGTCGGATCTAAACCGACGGCCCACACACGCACACGCCACTTTCGCCACTCTCGCCGTTGGATCAAAATCCACCGCCCACGCCTTTTCTTCCTCCCCACTGTTTTCCTCATGGCAAGCAACCTCGCCGCCATTGACGCACCACACCGAGCTCCACCTCCGCTTCCTCTCCTCTTCATTCACAATCACGCTGCAATTCGCTTTACTTGCCGCACTCACTCCGCCTGCTTTCCTTTCTTTAACTCTCTTTAACCTCCACTTTGCTTCGCCACAAGACTCGCCAAGACGACCTTGCCGCTTGCCTGCCTCCCGGCCCTATATAAGGGAGCCTCGAGCGCCTTCTCTCACACATCACCATACCACCACCCGAGTCACTCCTCTTTTCAGAAGGCCCAATTTCAAGGTTTTTCACGGCGGTGATCTCTTGGTTCGCCTCCAATTCGGCGCCATCGCTCCGCCCGCACCTCGCCGCCTACATCTTCGACATCGCAGCGTCATCATGAACACGGCTGCACCCATTTTGCCCCAAGACCCCGGAGCACCTCGTCTGCCGACGCCAGACGCCGCCGCTAAACCTCAACGCCAAAGATTTTAGTCACGCCGCCGCTAAGGTAGTGAGCATCGAACTCGTGAGCCCTCCTCTCGAATCGCCCATTCGCACCTCGCCGTGGCATGTAGCGCCGGCGAGGGTGTTGCCGAGTTCGCCTCCGCCGAGCCGACGTGGCTCGCCACCTCGGCGCCACCTCGCCTCCGGTCCGACGTGGCAGCGTGGCGTGGCGCCACGCCATCCTCGCTACCACCACATCCGCACAGCCTCCCTGCTGGGGCTCCGTGGACTTGGTCCATGTGAGCCATGTCAATGACATGTAGGCCCCACTGCCGAAAAATTAATTCAAATTCATTTAAATCCCGGAAAATCATCGCTGACGCCATCATGCAATATTTAGAATTTTCTTTAGAAAAATAATTCAAGAAATTGTTTAAATAATGATTTAGGATTAAATTTGTAAAATTCATAACTTTTGCATTATAACTCCAAATTAGATGATTCAAGATGCTAAAGTTTTATAAATTTATTGTCTAACTAAATAAAATATAATAATTCAATTTAGAGTTCATTTTAGTTCTGTTTTAGAATTTAGAATTCTTTTAAATATCAAATTTAGGTTAAAATTTGTAAAATCCATATCATTTGAATTCTAACTTCAAAATTAGTGAATTAAATTTCTAAAATCTTTCTAAATGATTTTATAGCTGTTTAAAATAACATTATATTATTTGGTCTCAGCTTAATTTGTCTGCTTGAGTTCTATTTGAATTTCATTTGATTTATTTTATTTTCACGCTTAGACTTTGACGATTCCTGGAATTTGATACTTCTCAAGACTTAGATTTTCCAGATCAGAACGGGAAAGTTATACTTTGACCATTTTGCCCCTATTATTTTAAAGTTAATTAAATTCAGTTTTTAAATTATTAAATGCATGCATAATTTTATTCAATTATTTCAAATTCTGCTTAAATAATTAGTTATTCCTATTATCCTTGTATGCCAAATTTTGATGTTGCCATGTCATTCCTTTGTCACTTTAGATAAATTATTATGTTTAATAATCAAATGCTTCGCAAATACTTAGACCATGATTTATGTTTTTGGGAGAATTTTAGCCAACTCAATAAAATTTGCTGAAAATTAAAACTATGGTATTGTTTTACCATAGAGAATTTGTAAAGATGGTTTTATAGAAATAAAATCAAAAGGGTTTGGACTTGGGCGAAAAGGATGAATGGTGGGTGTAGGTTTATGCACCTGCTTAGTCTCGTTAAGATTAAGACCTGTGGTTTAAATTGAATGACGCCCAAGTCAATTGAGGACCGGTCTTTGAGCGCATTTTGTTATGCCTTATCGTACAACCACATGTCCTGTATGGGCGGGACTCGCTTAATAATTTGTAATACCTCTTAGTTATTTGTGCTATGTTGTATGTATGGGTGTCTGCAGATGCTTTCCCATCTGGCGCAAGAGGGTTTTTGAGGACTACCACCCAATGGAAGCGAAACCTTAGCGCACGAGTACTTTGAGGTAGAACATTGTAACGGCCTTGTGATGTTTGTTCACACACGCCTTAGAAGCGTGGATTGGCCGACACAAAGAGTATAATATCTCGTGTGGGTAAAGTTGTACAAACTCGCAGAGTAGAAACTATTCAATAGCGGCGTCATGATCATGGACATGCTAGCAAAGCCACTCAGAGTTAGTTTTGTTTTTGGTTTTAAAAGTGATTTCAACAGATAATTTCGGGATGGATAGTCCTGTGGGAAAATTAGGCGTAGCCATTGTGATTGGAGGATATCCATCATCTTTTATGGAGGTTATCCACAATAAACTATTGTCATTTAAAATGGTGATTTAGATTATTGTATGAAATGGCTTTGTAAACTAATATGATTATTTAAATTAAAACTGCTGCTTTACGCAAAATAACCTTGCCAGTATCCTTTGTCTACCTTATACATGCATATCAATTCCATATTGGTGTAACTTGCGAGCACGGTAGTAGTGCTCACTCTTCTCAATAATCTTTATTCAGAGAAGATATCTACCAGACGGTGAGGATCTTGACGCTTAGGTCAAGCTTCCCGCATTTATTGCCCGTGGCTAATCGTTGGGTCTACTACTATTATTCGCTCATTGTGTTTTACTTTATTTGGCCTCGTGCCCTTTGTAATAAACTCAATAAATATTAATAAAATGTGTGATATATTTTGATTATCACTTTTGTTTGACTGTACATTAGCTATCCCGACTAATGTATGAACACAGAGAATTCGGGATCCTTCGCTCCGGGTTCGACAAAAGTGGTATCGAGCCATATCGATCGTAGGTCGTGGCCTTAGAATCGCTTTTATGATTTATTTCTCAAAAATTAAAAATATTTTGAGTCTATCCAAGAGTCTTCTCAACACTTCTTTTTAAAATGGTTATCAACTCATCTTATTCTCTAAATTGTAGATGGTCAACAACCAACCCGGATTTCCCATGGAATTTTCGCCGGACACTGGGCCGCACTCCTATGGAAGATGATGCAACACCTAGGCTACAACCAGAGACCAACTTATCAAGGGTACATGTATAAAGCGGGAAACCAAGAGCGTTGGAGACTTGAAGTAATCCTCTACGCCAACCTTCAACCAAACACAAACCACCACATCTTCGACGCCCCAGTGACACACAAACTCCTTACGACTTGGTTTTGACCACTCTGTGATCAGGTTCGACCAGTCTACGACTTGCTTGTATCTCCATACGACCATCATCACATCGTTCGACTGAGCGACCTACTCGTGTATACTCCTTTGCCTCACGATGTCCGGTTGAACTCCGGTGAGATGTTGTGTCATCCATGGATCTGCTCAATACTTTCGATCGAGTATCGATAACTTTGCGTGGTCGAACTCTTCGACTACTAGTGGCATGGCCATGCACTTTCTTTATCCGATCACAACGAGAGGCCCGAGACATCTCTCCGTTATGTTAGGAGGGCAAATCCCATATCCCACCAAATACATTCCTCTCCATGTTTCAGAGCATACCCAAAGCTACCTTTATAACTACCTAGTTACGGTGTAGCGTTTGGCAACCCCTAAGCGTGCTTTACACATGTAGGAAACCATGCCGATCTCGTGTCTAAGGATTATACATCATCATTGCTTGAGACCAACTAATGACACATAGATTCATAACAATCTCAATAGTGCCTCAAGGTGGGTCTTATCCAACATCATGTTCTCTAACATGTGTCCATATTATTGGTTTGATATCTCCATATCTATGACTCGTGAAACATAGTCATCAACCAATACATATGCTAGTCTATTCATATGTGTCCTCATATGTTTACGACCGTGGATCGATAAGAATAATTATTGCGTAAATATAGAGTTTCACAACCAAGTCACATACTTGATAATAAATATTAACAATATTATTCTAGGAACAAGATAACACATTATCCAATGTCATGAACATAATGAAATGTAATCATCTCTATGATTGCCTCTAGGGCATATTTCCAACAACAGGAACTAGCCTATTTGTTGATTTCTATTTCTTTCAGCCACCTTGATTGCTTCCTTTGGTCAATATATTTATTGTTATCCTTGCAAGCTACTCTCTACTATTTTTCCTTGATCACAAATACAATTTTGTCATTCAAGTGATATTCTTTAAGTGGTAGCTTCTTTTGATCATCTTGATCTCAGCATGAGATTCATCTTTACACGTGATATTATCTTATTCCTTCAAAGTGGTATCTAATTTTATTCCTTGCCGATCATACTTCTCTTGACCAAGCTCAAGTACTCTCCATGTACGAGTGGATTCTCTCTGTCTCTTTTCTCTTTGGATGCTTTCTTTGAAGATTTTTTGCGAGAGAAGCTCAAGCACTTTGCTTTTTCAAGTCTTGTCGACACGTGGTATCTACAAGTAATGTTTAATGACTATCTTTCAAGAGTGATCCACATATAGACATTTTTTGTGCTTAATGTCAAAGGAGAAGAATTTGGTTGCAAATAATGGTCAAATGAGAGAGTTTGAAGTCATCATGAGTTTTGGTATATTTCAATGAGATGACAAAGAGGAAGATATTAATTGGATGGAGAAAACCTTTGTGTAAAGGGGGGTTTTACCTGAAAGGGGTTTTCTTAACAAAAACAAAAAATGTTTTGGGCTTTGTTTAAAATGGGTAAACTATTATATGGGAAACCTAATTTGCAATTTGCCCAAAATGGTTTATGGATCTTTATGAATGCATGTTTTCTCATGAGCATGAGCTAAATTGTCATATCCTTCATTTGTTGCATTCTTTGGATCCAAAATATAGAATGAACTCCACCAAGAGTCAAACATGAATATGCGCATTTTGTTTCACTCCATATATTTGAATGCACACATTTAGAGGGAGTTCACTCTATGTTTTGTCATTTCACTAGTATTGATCTCATTCTTCCATCCACTTATATTAAGGATCTCTACTTTGAAGTGTATCATTGAGTATATAAAGCTTGTGTAATTGATATATACTCATGTTAATTCAATTTCAATTATTTACAAGACGATTATCATCAATCACCAAAAAGGGGGAAGATTGAAGAATCTAGACCGGTCATTATGAGTTAATAGAGTATTTTGGTAATTAATGACAATCGTCATTTTGAACTAACTTTTTCCATGAGTTGGATGAATAAGTTATGTTCCACGATGATGGAGACTTTGGATGACATCATGAGTTAATCATCATCAAGTGAAGACTTGGGATGAAAGAAATCATCATGTGTTGATAGTGTTCAAATCAAGATCCCGAAGTGAAGAAGATCATCATGTGTTGATAATATTGAAGTCAAGAGCTTGGAGTAAAGGATGCATCATGTGTTGATGGGTATCAAGATCTTGAAGAGGAGATGATCATTAGTTGATCATCAAGTCAATAGAAGACCCATCATGTGTTGATGGAGGTCAAGTGAAAGAGTGCACCATGGGTTGATGCATATTCAAGTCATAAACTTGAAGTAAAGGAAATCATTATGTGTTGATGATTATTAAGTCAATGACTCGGACTTGAAGTAAAGATGCGCGTTATCAAGCTTCAAGTGAATGTTCAAGGCAAAGGTATGACTAGTTAGGGCTAAGGATATGTTCCTAGTCTTTTACCGGTCTTAGTGTTTGGTTGAAAGATCAGATTGCTAGTATAGGTTGTCGTACTACTAAGAGGGGTTTTGACTAGTAGCTTGAGAGTGTCATGTGTTGATATCTCATTGTGCTTGCTCTAGCTCTCGTTTGCATGTTGCTAATATTTGTGAATGTAATTGTTTTGCAAATTATCGAGGCTCATGCATAATCCTTGTAGCATGTGACTTTAGTTTACAAATGTGTTTTACAAATGATTTAAGTCCATGTATCTTATTCCTTGTGACATTGATTCTAAAAGTCGGCAAATGTGTTTTGCAACTTGTTGAGAATCTTGCCTTCATCCTTTGATTGCATCGCGTATCAATTAGCAAATGTGTTTTGCAAATTGAGTTGAAGCGAGGTGTGAAATCTGTTTTCAGCCTTGATGGCAGTGGGCGGTCTGACCGCCCATGTCAGTCGGTCTGATCGGTGGAATGTCGGTCTGACCGCCATGTGTTGTGCGGTCTGACCGGTTAGTGGTCTGACCACTTGTGTGCAGTCAGCTTTTTCCAGAGAAGGTGTTTGTCTAGTTTTGGCTTGAAATCTGTTGAACGGTTTGACCGCACCTCTAGCGGTCTGACCGGCTAGGTCCGGTCTGACTAGCCCTTGTGAGAGCAGTTAACTTGGTAGTGTGTCCAACATCTAGGTTTATAGCTGTTGGAGCTTTGGTGGTCTGACCGGCCATTAGTTGGCGGTCAAACCAGTTTCCCTTTGTTTTTCTAGAACTTTATCTCTAACGGCTAGTTTTCCTTGTGTAGGTATAAATACCCCTTGTGGCCAGTTGTGGGTGTTGTTGTTGCTGGTGTTATTCATTCCCTTGAGCAAAAGAGCAAGCCCTCTCATCTGTTATGTGCATGTGTTGCACTTAGTGAGCTTAGAGAGCCAACCCTAAGTGCATGTGTTGCATTAAGTAGTAGATTGTGTATCCATTGAGCTTAGACACTTGATTCGTTCAAGTGAGCGTCTCCGACTTGTTACTCTTGGTGTTTGCCGACACCTAAACGGCTTGGATGCTTTGCGCCGGTGATCTTCTCAAAGAAGATTGTGAGAAGACCTAGACGGTTATGAGTGATTTGGTGCTCGCCATCTCCGGAGTGGAGGAAGAGCAACTCTGAGTGGATCGAGGTGTTGGTTCGAATGGTGAACCGGTCCAAGAGGTTGAACTTACCTCGGAGGTGTTGGCTCAAATTGTGGAGCCGGTCCAACGTGGTTGGGCTTACCTCAACGTAGATTAGGAGAGACCAGCAAGTCTCTTAACACAACGGTAAAACATCATTGTGTCATCGTGGTTTGCCTTCTTTTGCTTTACTTTATTGCAATTTACATTCCTATAATTAAACTGCTTACATGTCTTTGTATGATTGCTATCATTATCAATAGTCTTATATTGTTGATGCACTTAGTAAAGACTAGTTTATTTAGGTTTTAATTGGGCAAAACCGACTTGTTGTTTGCTTTCGCATTAAAAATTGGTTTTAGCCTTAGAGTATTTTAAAACCGCTTATTCACCTCCTCTAGTTGGCCTCCTCGATCTTACAGCAGGCTACGAAGGTGAATGATGGTCGGTGGGCATGACGCCACGACGCAATAGCAAGCAGGCGTGAGGCGGTGCAGGATGAGCGTGCGGCGGCGCGGCTGCGTGAGTGAAACAGAGATGCAACGCAGGTGGCAGCACGTCAAAAAGGGATGTAGGTAGCGGGCGACAGGAAGGGAGTAGCACGGCGGCCAGGAGGGACCATGGCGGCGGGAAGGGAGCATTGCCTCCAGCTCACCGTCGCCGTCCTTTCTCCAAATCCATGTGTGCTCCGCCCACTCCACTTCTTCTCCTTGGCTCTGCTCTGCTCTGCTTTTTTCTGAAGTCTAGCCTCTGCCTCTGCCTCTACTTCCTTGGTTCTTTCAAATGAATGTTCTATAAAAATACAATCTTTGGCTTGAGCAATGAGCAGTAAGTTTGGCCCCTAGTACATATGTTTGTATGCTAATTTTTGCTCCATGGAAGGAACATATAACTTCCTCTTAGATAGGGTCTTGCTGACGGGAAAAGTGCAAAAAAGAGCAGGACCAACAAGGTATGTAACTGTCATTTTATTTTATTTTTGAAAAAGAAGGGAGGAGCTTTGTCGATCACTATTAGAGGAAGAAAATAAGTTTTAGCATTGTAGCTGCTACAACTCAAAACACACCAAGCACAGGTCTTGACTGCACCTTGCAACAACATCATAACTTAACAAAATCAGAAGCCTAGGGCTAAAACAGTTCTGTTCCTAGTTTCCACCTCCTCAACTATCATTGATATATATATAATTTGTTGTTTAATTCATGCCATTATGCCAGCCTTATATCGCCCATTTTCTCATAAGAAATCATTATTTTTTATATTTTATTATATATACGTGTATTGTCGTATCAGTGTTTTGCAGTAAATGACATTTCACGGTATCAGCGTATTGGTATCGACGTATCTAGATAAACTAACTCCGAAGTCTAAACATCCATCCTATAAATCATCGGTCCGCCACTTGTGCCGGTGCAACCATGTCCTGGTCCACTCCCTCCTATGCCCTCTTCTGCACCCTCCATGGTGCCGTCCACATTGAACGCATCACTCATAGAGCTTGCCCCTAAAAACCCTAGATGCCTTGGCGCACGATTCGCCTTCCCACCTTGTCATGCAGGACGCGAACTGGCGTCCCTGCACACCACGCACCTAGCTATTAAGGAACTTTTTTTTAATAATTAATTTACCCATTTTTTAATTTATTTTTATTAGTAATCCCTTGCAAACTTCATTTCTAATTCTAAACCTTTTGGTCACGCTACCACCCGTGGCATGATAAAACAATATTGTTGCGCTATAGGATAAGTCTAGCTAATAGCACATTTTGTCACGTCACTGGTGATGGCGTGACCAAACAACACTGTCACGCCACTAGTGGTGACATGACAAGATATGGTGCTGGCGTGACAATGTTGTTTTGTCATGTCACGGGTGGTGGCGTGACCAAAAAGGTCAGAATTAGAAATAAAGTTTGTGAGAGGTTAACAATAAAAATAAATTAAAAAATAGGTTAGTTAATTAAAAAAAATCGCTGTTAAGCATGCTCCACGGACACCCAACCAGCTCTGTAGATGCTTCAGGTATTCTGATACTTTTGTTTTAAAAAACTTTTAGACATCTAACTAATTCAATAACAAATATTCTACCGTGTGTACTAGAAGTTGCCAACCTTTTTTTTTTTTGTATTAAACTATCCAGAGGACTACTGGAAGACCACATTTGATTCATGCACTCAATCTTTGCTGTACATGGAGATCATCCGTCAATCAAATTTCACAACAATCAACTTTGACAACTCAACGTTACATTCCAAAATGAAACTAAAATATTTTCATACAATTCTACAATCAAATATTTACACTTCAATTTTTAACTTCAGAAACTTAATAATGACAAAAAAAAACTTGAATCTGGAAATATATTATGGAATTAAAGTGGTGGGAGCAGGTCTATTGTTGTAATTTTGAACGAGAGGGACCATTTTTTGTCAAATCGAGTGAGCATGGGCAAATTGCAGCATATTCACTACGTAGCAGATCTTTTTGACACTAGAATCATCGCTACTAAGGCGTCCTGCAGCGACATAATATTTTGCCACTAATTACAGTTAGAATAGTGATATCATGGCAAATTTTCACTGTAGAATGTGTATTTCTTTTACAATATATTATTCATAACTACAAAATCATGATCACAAGAGAAGTACTTCAAATACGAATCCAGTGGTATCACTTTTTATCACATAACATATATATGGTTGGATTAATTGGTCAGAAAATACAAAGATGCGTTGCACCTTGGACTGTTAGGTCGAAATGGGCTGTTTATTTCGTGCCTGAAGCAAGAAAATAGTTACTTCCAGAGAGCTCTCCCAATCTCTTCTCAAAAAGAAAAAAAGAAAGAAAAAAAAGAAAGCCCTCCCAAATCCCAATCCTATCGTCAGTCACGACTCACGACACGACACTCGGTCAGTTGCTCCGGTTTCCCGAACTCTCTCGCCATGCTGCCGGCTCTCGCCGCCGCCTCGCCGACGCCGCACGTCACCCCCGCCCTCTCCCGCCTCCGGCGCCTCCACCTCTTACCACGCCGCCACCGCCTCCTCGCTGCCTCCACCGCGGCCCCCGCCGGCGCCGGCCGCGGGCGCCGCCTCCTCGCCGGCGCGTTCGCCTCCGGCGATGGTGGCGCTGGACAGGTAAGCTCCCTCGTCCCCTTCCCCCTCCTGCCCTCATATGATCCCCTCAGAGTTCCCCATTCTGGCCTTGCTAAAGAAGCTGGGGTTGGGTTGCTCACTTGCTTGAGTTGCTTCTTGCAAGTGTTCTCGATGACTGTCTCAAGCTGGAACCACAAACTTGACTCATTTTGTGTTCTTCGCTCGCATGTGCGTGGATCAAATAGTGAGATGTAGTGTAATCTGTTGTTACATAGGACATAGCTGTTCTTATGTTAGTACTATCCCTATGTGACTGGCTGTTTGCCTCTTCTGAACTCTGAAGGTTGCTTGATATCCAATTATTTAATATCTGCACACTTATTAGTTGGTAAATTCGGATGGCAATACTAGGCCTAGTGTCAATCATCTTGGTACTCATATAAGTGAGATGAGTTGCAGCTTGATTGAGCTAGAAATAGCGGTCTTGGAGCAATGTTCAAAATGTGTTGGTTGAAATGCAACTATATAGGAAATTAGACCCTTTTGGATTCTATCATTTTGGCAAATAATGTATGTTCCGGTACTTCTTCAGCAGTTACTTAAATTGATCTCAATGTTAAACTTTTAGCATAAACTTTCTTTGCATGCACTTTCTTTCAGAGTTGCTGTGGTCTGAATACATAGCTTTGTTTTGTTAGGATGTTGATAGTTCTGAGAGCACAACAAGTTCAGGATCTGCATATATTGGCCTCTTTATTCGAATGCTTGGCATGGACAATGACGCTCATGATAGGGAGCATGCCGTTTGCACACTCTGGCAATACTCCCTTGGCGGACAGAAATGCATTGATGAGATAATGCAATTCCCTGGTTGCATCATCCTCATCACCAGCCTCCTAAAATCAGAGTCTGCCCGTGCCTGTGAAGCAGCTGCATGTCTTTTGCATAATATAACTTCAGTGAAGTTATACAGGGATGTGGCTGTCGAGAGTGGAGCAATGGAAGAAATCTTTAGTCTTCTCTGTAAATCTACAATAACCCCAGAGGTAACTGCAAACATAACCAATAGCAATGCAAGGATTTCTCCTTTCTTCCATGTTGGCTGCAAAGGATACAACTGTTACCTTGCTTGGTAACAAACTAACAATGGATAGCTAGGCAAGAATTACTGGTATGTAGGAAGAATCTTGAATTACCTGATGACTTATCCAAATATACTGTTCTCTTTCAGATGAAGGAGCAGGGTTTATGTACCATCTGGAACTTTTCTATTGATGAGAATTTGAGATACAAGATTTTGAGGAGTGATGTCCTAACACATATTGTTAGGTTCCTAGATGATGAGGGTATAAAAGTCAAAGAGGCTGCTGCTGGTATCATATCAAATTTAGCTTTAAGTCGTTCTAATCATGGAGCTCTGGTTGAAGCAGGTGTCATTCCAAAATTGGTAAGTTGTAGCTTAATTTAGCTCCTATTAAACAGACAAGTTCTGGTCGACACATGCTTGTATGGAGTAAACTTCCTCAGCTACAAAAACTATCTACACAGAGATTCATTCCATCTTAAAGAAGTTCACAATTACATATACACAAACAAATGCAAATTATATTATGTTACTGCAATGTAGAAAGCCAGGGAAGGAGAGATACACTTAGGTGGAATATTTCTAAACAAACTTCTATTGAATGATGATCTAATAAGCTAATGCTATTGCAATACCATTTTATGCGCCCTATGACCTTTTGATAATCTGTTAACTGAGGAACTTTCGGTAATATGTCAATATTTAGAACTAAATTGTCACATGTGTAGCATGCTAATGTTGTAACTTCTAAGCGATTCCTGTAATGCTGTCGCAACCAGTGCTGCACTTAGATAGCTAGATCTGTCTTTTGTAATGTTGTTGGAGATATTAGAGTTGTTGGAGATATTAGAGTTTAGATAAGAGTCCAAGTCATGTGCGAGTCTAAGAATCCGAGTCGGTTGTAATATTTGGCACTATAAATAAAGGGTGCGGGGATCTCAAGGGAGACACAATTATTCCCCGAACAGCCGCCCATCCCAAACCCTAACCCGAGCAAAATCCAAAATCCTTACCTCAGAACAGCCGCCGTTGTCTCGCCACGTGTGGTCCTCCGCGACCACGTCGCACGGGAGTGGACCGCGGCCGGCCGGGTTGCGTGCAGGCCCTGCATGGCGTGGGAGATATGGCGGCGAGTGAAGCCCGTCCAAGAGGCGGTGGCGGGTGACGGTGGAAGAGGCGAGGAGATCGAGGAGGGGGACAAGAACTTCCATCCGGACGTGTACATGGTGGGAGGCAAGGAAGGTGAGATCCAGCCGGGATCGGCCGGAGGTGATCGGATCCAGGTGCGGGCAAGGAAGGTAAGGAGGCGGTGCGGTGCTCCTGTCGGAGGTGGCTAGATCCAGGCGTGGGCGAGGAAGGTGAGGAGGCGGCGTCAAGGAGGCGGTGCGGTGCGGGTCACGGGTGAGGAAGCTGAGGGAAGAGGTAAGGCTATGGAGGATCTGACGGGATGGGATTTGGTGAGAGGAAGGAAGGGGCTCAGGGGATAGGAAGGAAGTGTTGAGGTTGCGCTCGGGAGAAGGATGATCCGGTGGGGAGGAGGCTCGGGAGGAGGAAGAGGTTTGAAGGATTTGAAGCTTTCGGTGGAAGAAGCTGTGTCGGTGTGGAGGATCTGATGTGGTGTTGGTGTGGAGGATTTTTTAGGAGGATCCAGTGTGGTGATCTGGTGTGGTGTCGGTGTGGATCTCGGATCCAGTGTGAAGGTGTGGAGGATCTGATCCGGTGTGGGTGTTTCGGGGGTGGAGGATCTTCTGATCTAGTGTGGAGGATCTGATCTGATGTGGAAGTCTGACAATCTGATCTGGTGTGGTAGGATCTGGTGTGGATCCAGATCGGTGGAGGATCTGGTGTGATTGAGGGGGCTCTGGTGTGGATCCAGATTGGTGGAGGATTTGGTGTTGCTGTGTTGGAGAAATGAGAAAGAGGATGGTTTGTTTGCTGAGAGTTCTAGCTAATGTGTTGCTTGATGGCGACAGTATCAGAGATTACGACGGAAGGCATGGAAGACCGGGGGGAAGATTGTTCAGGTGGTGCTTTGGTGGTTGTGCTAATGGTGGAATTGGTGTCATGCAGTGTTGTTGGTATAGGTGTCGAAGATAGTGTTTGCTGGAGATGTCCGGAAGAGGATTGGGACTGGAGTTAGGCGTAATGGTCTGTGGCAGAGGTAGAGGTGGTGGAGGCCGAGACTAGGGGCGTGTGAGCAAAGTGGTGGATGTCGGGGATGGCTGGGGGCATGAGGGTAGAGGAAGATGAGGTTGAGGTCGGAGCAGCTGGTAGATGGTGAAGATGGATTTGGTGACGTCCTTGGTAGTATTGGTGGTGAGCAACTTTTGTTTTTTGTGATGATATTGGTTATGGAGTCGATGGATGGTAGGTTTTGGTTGATTCTAGCAATGGTATTGCAATATGTAACAAGATGGACATGGTGGTTATCTCATGTCATTCCATTAGTAGAGATTAAAACACACAATTACAAACATAAACTGAAAACCGAAAACAAGAAGGGAACCAGGAAATTAAGAAGAGAAGAGAAACACCCAGAGAGGCAACCTAAACTATAACGAGACTACTCCGGAAAAGGAAGAGCCTCCAAACACCGAGCTCCCGCCATGCACCAGAGGCGGAACTCGTCAAAGATCCTCTGCAGAAGCAGCCCCATAGAAGATGCCACATTGTTGAACACTCGATCGTTCCTCTCCTTCCAGAGCATCCAGGAAATGAGGATGATGCAGGAATCAAGTCCTCGACGGCGCTCAACGAGTGGAAAGCCAATAGTTCTCAAGGACGCCGGCTGGCGTACATCGGTGTAGGCCAACGCGCTTGAGGAAGCGCGCCCAAATTTGGGCAGAGTGATCGCACAGCCGACTAGGAGGTGGTCAATCGTTTCCCTGTCAAAACGACAAAAACATAGTCTCGTTGGTTTGAGAGGCCGTGACGCTCTAGCTGATCCGCAACCAATAGCGTTGATGAACGGCGAGCCACATGAAGTATTTACACTTCAGCGGGGCAAAAGCTTCCAAAATTGCTAGAGCACACGCGAAGAGCTGGGAACCGAAGAAGGCATTGTAAGCAGAACTTGTCAAGTACTGCCCCAGATTGTCCCAACACCACTGGAAGGAGTCTTCCAATCTCGGCGTTGTGCGGACCGATCGAATCAAGTCCACAGGTGTAGATAATCCACGAGAACCTGCGCATCGAGACCCCCTGTGATGTCAGCTATCCATTGGCCATTTAGCATAGCCTCCGCAACCGTGTTTGTTCCGGATTGCGTGCAGGACCTATCTGATCATGCCGTCAGCTATCCACTGGCCGTTTAGCATAGCCTCTGTGACCGTGAGTTTGTTCCGGATTGCGTGCGGGACCGATCTGATTAGCGGCGACACGATGGCAAAAATGCTTTGCTCATTAATCCAACGATATGACCAGAACAAGGCACGCTCGCCATTTCTGAGACCGACCACTAGCGAAGCTTGGAACAAGTCACACTCTGCTTTACTGAACTGGGCTGTTAGAGTATGCCATGGCCGCGTGTTCCATGAACGTTGAAGCCAAAGCCATCGTATACGTAGGGTGCGGCTGAGGACCCAGAGGCTGTGTAGACCCAAACCCCCATAACGAGTAGGCCTACAAAACGAAGGCCAGGCAACAAGGCAATGACCTCCGGTGACCGTCTTGGTTCCTTTCCACAGAAATGCATGTGGCCATTTATCGATTGCTTTGATCACCGAGGGGGGGGGGATCAAGCGCCATGGAGGAGTAGATGGGGAGGGCTGTAAGCACTGTCCTGACCAAGACTAGACGACCTCCTTGTGAGCATGCTGACCTGCCATCGCTGCAACCGAGCGGAAATCTTGTCCAAGAGTGGTTGAAAGTCATTCTTTACAGGCTTCGTCAAGGATAGTGGTAATCCCAGATACTTGCAAGGGAAGTCAACCGAAGGGCATTGCGGCTCGTCGGCAATAAGTCGAAGAGGCTGAGGTGAGCAGCGAATTGGAGAGATGGAACTCTTCACGAGGTTGGTTCGCAGACCTAAGGCTTCTTCGAATGCTTGTAGGATGGTGCGGATTGTAAGCAAGTCCGATGTAACCGGCGAAAGGAATAAGGCCGCATCGTCGGCGTAAAAGGATAAATGATTAGGGACCCTCGATGGAACTTGAGGTTGAAGAAGAGAGGACTCTTCCGCCAGTGTGATGAGGTTGTTGAGAACATCCATGACGATGCCAAAGAGCATCGGGGACAGTGGGTCGCCTTGCCAGAGCCCCTACCATGCCAAATTGGGCGACCTGTTTGTCCATTCAGCAGAATGCGGGTGGAGGCTGAGGACAGCATGATAGCAAATCATGCGCACCAGTTCGGCCCGAAGCCCTTATGGCGTAGGACTTCCAGCAGAAACGGCCAGGAAATTGAGTCAAATGCTTGGATAATATCCAGTTTGAAGAGGAACGTTGGCTTTCGTAACTGATGAAGCACGCGGGCGGACTGCCGGATGAGAAAGAAATTGTCTTGGATAGAATGTGCAGCGATAAAGGCGGATTGGTTGGGAGCTACAATCTTCGCTATTTCCGGCGCCCCCAACCTTCGGGCGAGAATCTTGGAGAAAATCTTCGCAAAGCTATGCAACAAGCTAATCGGGCGATAGTCTTTAGCGCCTTATGGTTCCTGTTTCTTCGGCAACAAAGTGATGAGAGCCTGATTCAGCAAGAAGAAACTGTTGCCGGCCAAACTACCCAGCTTGAATATCGCTGCCATGACATCCGGTTGGATGATCGACCAACATTGTTGATAGAACAACGCGATGAAACTATCCGGTCCTGGAGCCTTTTCTGCCAACAAGCTCCTGATCGCTTCCCACACTTCCTGCTCGGTGAAATAGGCCTCCAGCGAGGATAGATCGTGAGCCTGGACGTTAAGAACGTCTAGATCCAAAGAGTGCGATCTGTGAGCCGGTTTGCCAATGAGGTTCTCGTAGAAACCAGCAAGAGCCTCCGACATTTCGTCGTGCGACTGAATCCACGAATCCTCGACTTAGTTGAGTGATGTAGCTATGGCGCCGGTGATGATTGGCATGCAAATGGAAATAATGAGTGTTTGCGTCTCCTTCACGCATACAATTTAAACGCGACCGCTGGCGAGCCATCGTGCGTTCAAAAGAACATAAGCCAAGCATCTTTTTCTTGAGCTCATTCTGGAACCAATGCTCGAGCGGCGAGAGCAACCTCTTCTCTACGAGGTCAAAACGCTAGAGCAGCTCTTTGGCAATGATAATTTGTTGGTGGACATTGCCGACACGATGCTGAGTCCAGCTCTGCAAGGCTCGGCTGGTCGACTTAAGGAATCCAGCTTACAAAGAGGGTCCGACATGGATGCCTTGCACCGCCATGCGTTGCACACTATCTCCTGGAAATCGTCGAGCTTCGGCCAAAAGGATTCGAATCGGAAGATCTTTTTGGCGCCAAAGAGGAAGGCTGTGACAGCAGCAACAGACAATGGTTTGAAGCCGTTGGGAGGAGCGCATGCAGGAAGCATGCCGGGAAGAGTAGTTCCCAATCCGTGGAAACCAGCACTCTGTCGATGCATTCGAGAGTGGGTCGTTCCCTGGCATTCGACCACGTAAAAGCCCGACCATTAAGGTGAACTTCCTTGAGTTCGAGATCGTCGACCAATCGACGAAAACGTCCCATGAGCCGTTTGTTTAGACGAGCATTGTTCTTGTCCGTCGCCTGAAGGAGTAAGTTAAAATCTCCCATGATCATCCAGGGTCCTGAGATTGCGCTACGAATATCACGCGGCTCCTGAATGAACTCAACTTTGAGACTATCCTTGGACGGGCCGTAGACCGTCGTTAGCCAAGATGACAAACCACAAGGAAATTCTATCTTGGCGGTGATGGAATACGAGCGAACGATAGGGGAACCACAGGTAGCCAAGAGTGAGTTCCACCCTAGGAGCAAACTACCTCTCGTGTGGTACACCGGCGAGTAAAAGAACCCATCGAAGGATGGTCCTAAGATTTCCATAGAGAAATGGGAGTCAATTACAGCAAGTTTGGATTCTTGGATACATGCGACCACTGCTACAAAAGAGGATATTGTCTCCCAAACTACATTCTGCTTGGCCTTCAAATTAAGACCCCTGACGTTCCGATTGATGAAGTTGCAGTTGAACTTGTCCATGGACCGCGAAAGCACGACCAACGACCTGGGGACGAGTAGACTAACTCACTGGCACCAGATGAGACATAGTTGAGGAAGTCACAACGGTGACTGAATCCGAAGGCAGCGATGCTGGCACCGACATTCGGAAGAGGGCCGCCAGGGCCGCGATATGATCACTCGTGAGCGGATTGTCAAATAATTTCTGGAATTTGGTCACCGTCGACGTGCCACTATGAGATGTCACCTCTAACGTTGCTGCCAGCATGAGTTTTGTCCATTGTGCCATCGGAACCCTTTGCTGAGTGGATGCCACTAACTGTGGGTTGCGTCTAGGTGTGAAGCTGGTAGGAAGGGTTTCCCGACGTGGTTGTTGCACATCAGGCAACGGGAGAAGAGGAAGAGAACGCTTGACCCGACGAGAGTAGGTTAGCAATGTGGTCTCAGCAGGCTGCACCCCACGGTGACGGGCTTGCGGCGACTGTAGCTCGTCCACCGAACGCGCGAGATCAACGGGGCACAAGGTGCCAGAAGGTGCCATCCTTGTCTGAGCGCCCCCTTTAGAATGAGCACAGGAGGGTAGCGACATGTTGACATGGAGGCAGCTTGCAACTAGGCTGGAGCAACCTTGATTTTGGAGCACTGGCGGCGAAAGGGACAGCCCGTCGAGTTGGGCCTGAACCTCAGTGTCCTGAAGTACGTAGGGGGCCTGGTCAGGCCCAGCCGGGGAGGTGAGAGCCTTGGAGGGACTTGGAGGATCCCCCAGCGTCACTGGCTCTGGACACCCCACATGCCGCCAAGAGGGGAACTGAGCCGCAGACTGGCCAAGCAACAGAGGAGCAGCTAGTGCGGTTTGTCGGGAAGCCTGCGATCTCCTATTGACCGGCTTGAAAGGCTGCGCAGAAGCATTCAAATCCTGCTTTCCAGCACTTTCGCCTGCCTCTTTTGTCCGTGGCGACCTGGGTGGTGGATCGGTCCTCACGTGGTAGCCTTGGCAGACTGCCCCTTGCGGCCAGCCCATACCCCGACAGTAGGTGGGCTCCACTCTGGCAACCGCACCTGCGCTGACATGGGAGGAAGTCCCCAGGACCTTGGACGGGACCGACCGCGACCACCGCCATCTTCCCTACCTCTGACGGGGGGAGGCGGGGGAGTGCCGTCAAGCTGACCCAAGGTAGTGGAGAAAATGTGGCGGCGAGGACTAGAATCCTCAGAATCCGTGTCTGGAAGACCCCCAAAACCGGAGTTAGCCATTGAAGGGAGTGAAGGACAAGTACGGTTTTGCCGTGGTCGAGAAATCCTCAACATTGTGAAGATGGATGATCACGTTGTAACATAGAGCTTCCCGGGAGACTCTGGAGCTGGTGGGTGGTGAGAAGACCCGCGTGCCATGATCTAGCAACGACCCATCCAGCAGGAGCTTCGGCTCGGCGGTGACCTAAGCTTTCTCCTTGGGAATCACATTCAGGTTGAGGGACCAAGCAACTAGTTAGAATGCGAAGAGGTCAGCGCGCGACGTTGAGGACTCATCAAACGACTCGATCCAGCAGGAAGGGGAGAGGATGGCCGAAACCGTTGCTAGACTCCAAGCATGGATCGGAATCCCGTCCAGACTGAGCTCAACCCGAAACTGCAGTGGGCGGCGATAGCCAAAGCTAGTCTCGACCAGGGAAAAAATTCCCGGGGTTACCGGCTACCGGCCGGGGTCCAGGATCCAAAATCCCGGCCGGTTTTCTCGGGTTTTGCAAGTTCAAATTTCAATTTTCAAATTGGTGGTTTTAATCAAATTCAGCGATTTTTATCCGTGATTTTTCGGTTTAACGCGAATCGGCGGCGATTCTGGTTCGCCACCAATGAAAGTGGTACGGACCGGTTACGTGATCCTTGGTCTCGACCATCGCCGAGAAAGCGGAAGCGCTTCGCTTTAATGGAGTCGCCTTGCAAGATGCGGTCCTTGGTGGAGTGAGAGTAAAAAACGACCAAGAAATTCTCAGGGTGGTATGGGTGAACCGAGAAACTTGATGGCGCAAGATGACGTTTTGAGAGGAACGCATGAGAGACTTGCTGCGCGGACACTGTCGACCGGGTCCCGCCCACCCAGACGATGAGCGCACGCTCGAGACAGCACTCCATTTCCCTCATGGCTGGAGACATAGGGACAATGCAAACTTCTGCCTCCGGCCGGTGGAGTGGATCACCAGGAGGGAATTCATCGTCGGCATCGCCATGCAGACGGCTTTAGAACCGGCACGGAGCCTGGACTGGCAGGCACTCCCTGGCCCGACGCTAGAGAGGGAAGTGCATGGTCTGCCACGGGAGATTGCTGTCTTATCCTTGAAGAGAAGCAGCAGGCCGAAGGCAATCCGGCGGCACGTCCCGCTTTGCCGAGACTCTTCGCCGTTGGGACGGCGGTTGAACGGCTAGACCCGCACCTAGGGTTGAAGGCAGGCTTGCGATGGTGAGGTGCCGAGAGTGTGTGAGTGCAGCCGCTCGCGAGGTGGGGATAGTTGCCTCTTACAGTGGACTGAGGTGTGCCCAATGTCCTTGCAGCGATAACATCGTGTGGGGTTGCAACTGATGGATAAGTCTTGTGTTGGCTTGTGCTGTCCTCCAAGGACAGCATCTTTAGGACAGCATCTTGGACTGCTTTAGGACAGCATCTTGACTGCTTTAGGGCAAAGATCTTGACTGCTTTAGGACAAAGATCTTTAGGAGACGACATCTTGATCTTTAGACAAACATCTTGATCGCTTTAGGGCGGCATCTTAGACTAGCATCTTAGCATATCTTTGAAATTTGGTGCCTATAATTTGTATCCCCAACCCTCAAAGTTGGCATAGCATTGTGTGAGAAATAAACAAAGAAAATTGCCCCATCTCCAAGTGTTATCCTCTCGATGAGAGTAAGGATCTTGCTATCACCAAGAGCAAGAGTCCAAATGACTAACAAGTGGTATCGAGCACTTGTTAGTCGCCGAAGTGAAAAATGCCCAAAGCGCTCGTGCCCTTTGCCACGCCTCGTCGTCCGACGAGCGGCGATGAGACAGGGGTTGTGCCACCGCACGTGAAGGATGTAGAGTCTATTTGCGCCTCGTTACCTTGGCAAGAAAGCGGCGGTTTCTCTTGCGGGTCTTGGCTCCTCGCGTTCGCCAGGAGCTTGGCCACCGGCAAGCTCGACGACGAGCACTCGGGAGTGTTCATCGGCTACGCGGAGGCTCGAAGGCCTACCGATCCTCGACCGACGACACACATAGCGTCCAAGATCTCGCGTGGCGCCAGTGTTCGACGGCGGCGAGGTCGATACGGGACAAGGTGGTGGACGGCGATTGACTTCGATTCCTGTGGACTTCGTTGTCGACTACGCCCATTTCGAGAGAGTCGGGAGCTAGCGGCTCGTCTTCACCGAAGCTCGACATCTCGCTTCGCCGCGGCTCCCGAGTGCTCCACCACCTTCGGCACCGGCACGCCCACTCTTCACCACGGCCACTCCGCGACCGGCCACCACTCTCTCGCACGGCACACACCACCGGATCGGCCCAGCAACCGGTCCACGACAAGCGCAACAAGACGGTGGAGTTCGCTACTCATTGTCCCACGACGAGATCGCGTCGACGCTACCACGACGGCGAGCCTCTGCGCTACCGTACCATGGATAACATCTCGGTGTTGCCGTCCACTCGGTCGGCGCAAAGACGACTTCGGCGGAGCTGCGCTTAGCGTCGACGACGGCGAGCCCCGCCTTTGCCGAGCGGAGGAGACGCGGCGTGGCGTGTCGCGATAAACAAGAGATGGACGCCGCCGAAGCGGAACGAGACGTGGGAGCTGGCGGATCTTCTGCCGGCCACCACGCGATCACCCTTGCTGGGTGTTCAAAGCGAAGCGGGATGAAGCCGGCGCCATCGCAACACAAGGCTCGCTTGGTGGCACGAGGCTTCATGCGGCGAGGAGGATTGACTTCGACGACGCTTCGCGCCCGCGCGCGCATGGAGTCCGTTCGTCTTCTCCTCGCGCTTGCGGCCAGGGAGGTTGGCACGCCCATCACATGGACGTCAAGTCCGCCTTCCTCAACGGCGACTTGAAGGAGGAGGTCTCGTCCGTCACCACCGGATTCGTCATCCCCGCAAGGAGGCAAGGTCCTCCGCCACGCAAAACCTCTACTGGCTTGCGGCGAGCACCACGAGCCCGAACGCTAAGCCGACTCCACCCTTATGCAAATGGGGTTCAGCAGAGCGCACACGAGGTCAAGGGTCTACCGGCGGGGCAGGCGGAAACGCCTGGCGGCGGGCGCTCACGCCGACGACTTGGTGATCACCGCCCAAGGAGGCCGAGGTCGGCGTTCAAGCGGAGATGAAGACCGCCTTCTAGATGAGCGACTTGGGCTCTCTCCTTCTACGGGGATCGAGGTCCACCAGATACCGCGTGCATATCTCTTCGCCAGCATCGCCACGCTAAGCGATCGCTGAGTCGTTGAAATGGGCGCCGATCGCAACCCAAACCCCACACTCCTATGGAGGAGAGGTCAAGGTCGAGCCGCGACAAAGACGGCGGAGGAGGGCCGGACGCAACGCTGACGGCGCATTACGGGCGCCTTCGCTACCTTGTCCACACGCCGATCGACTTGGCGTTCGCCGTCGGCTCGTCGGTCGGTTCATGCAATGATCGACGACGAGACATCGGCGGCCGTGAAGAGGATCCTCCGCCACGTTGCGGGCACCTCCGACCACGGCTTGCACTACCCGAGGTGTCCCGGCGGCGCTTCTTCATCTGCATACGGCAATGACCACGCAGCGACATCGACACCAAAGAAGAGCACAAGCGGATTCTCTTCTTCCTCGGCAAGTGCCTCGTTAGTGGCGATCGATCAAGCGGCGGTGGTAGCCTGTCGGTTGTGTGAGGCCGAGTACATAGCGGCCACCGCTTCGACTTCAGCGCCTGCTCGTTCGATCGCTTGGTGATCTCTCGGAGAGACAACAAGCGGTGGCGCTCGGGGTGGGCAAGAAGTCCGCCTGCTCGCAAAGAACCCGTTTTCCATGAACGGAGCAAGCACATCCGGGTGAAATACCACTTCATCCGAGGTCGTTGGATGAAGGCGACATCAAGGCGAGCTACATCAACACCACGGATCGACTTGCGGACACCTTTCAAAGCCTCTTGGGAGGTCAAATTCCTCGAGCTCTGCTCCAGATCGGATGGTTCAACTCTCCCACAAGACGCGCGACAAGACTTAGGGGAGAATGATGGATAAGTCTTGTGTTGGCTTGTCTTTGTCCTCCAAGGACAAGATCTTTAGGACAACATCTTGGATCTTTAGGGCAAAGATCTTGATCTTTTAGGGCAACATCTTGACTGCTTTAGGACAAGCATCTTTAGGAGACAACATCTTGATCGCTTTAGACAAAGATCTTGATCGCTTTAGGGCGGCATCTTAGACTAGCATCTTAGCATATCTTTGGTCGGTGCCTATAATTTGTATCCCCAACCCTCGGTTGGCATAGCATTGTGTGAGAAATAAACAAAGAAAATTGCCCCATCTCCAAGTGTTATCCTCTCGATGAGAGTAAGGATCTTGCTATCACCAAGAGCAAGAGTCCAGCGACTAACAGCAACATGCCGCCGTGACGTGGTCATTCACAAAGTAGTTAAAGCAGAGACCGACCAAGTCGCTGGGAACCGGCCGACGAACTGGAACCGGACGATTGGGAGGCTTAGGCCTTCTGCGCCACGAACGTCAGGACCGGACCTCATGCCAGTCCTTTGTTGCAGCCTAGGCGACTAGGATGACATAGCCCTGTGAAGTCTCCCGGGCTCCTGAGACAGCCACGGGGGAGCCGGCGGGTGGGTGGTGATTGCCTCCTATAGGTAGCGGCCCCGCCAAGGAAGACTGTCCAAGAAAAGGACCGCCTTCCCCAAGGCAAGCTTGGCAGGGCTTGCGTTTCCGACCAGGGGGCAACCGCCAGGGGAGGGAGGGGCGACCAAGGTCCAGACGCCGGGGTGGGTGGCCGAGGTAGAGGCAACCGATGCCTCGACTCTACGGAGTTAGGGCTAGACAGGGAGGATTTGCGCCAGCGCCGCTCTTTCTCGGACCGCTTGCCGAGGACAACTGCACAGAAGTCCAGCTCTGACGACGTCGAGTCCATCAGGACATCGAGAGGGGGTGTCCATGGACGAGGGGAGGACAGAGGTGCGAGAGGGCGTCTTTCGTGGCCGCCGCCGTCAGAGTGGCAAACGGCGCGAGAGCTAGGCGAGAGCTAGGGACTTGTGTGGGCTAGGCGAGAGCACGAGTGCTAATACCAAACAATTTTGCTTCTTGCCTTCTGTATTGAAACAGTACGTTGGTGCAACTTTTCTCATGCCCATCTTAAGGAGTGTTGGAGATATTAGAGTTTAGATAAGAGTCTAAGTCGTGTGCGAGTCTGAGAGTCTGAGTCGGTTGTAATATTTGGCACTATAAATAAAGGGTGTGGGGATCCAAGGGACAACACAATTATTCCCCAAAATCCAACAAATGTCAATATATATTACTTTGTTTTTGCATCTGCATAGTGCTTAAGTCTTGATACTAGGATAATTGTCCAAGAGGTAATTGATCTCAAGTAACACAGTTCATAGTTTTTGATCTTCCGAGCTTATTTCGTGTCAGAAATCAGAATCTTATGGCATACATGCATTTTCACTAAACCCTTCTTTTGTTATTTTTATCTGTCTCCAGTGCTTAAATTTCTAATATCTTTTTGGGGGGCAGAATGGTTTTGGTGCATATGAAATCTTAGAATGCATGTCTTTTCTTGCTTGATATTCTTTTTCCATTAGCTGATTTGACAACTTCCTGTACTACTAAAACTTTGTTCTTTTATTTAATTTTCATTTGCTATGGCCATTTCCTCAATTGATTTACCTCTTCTGAGTGCCCTTCTTCATAATCTAACTGTTTGGAATTTACATAAAATAATTAAAACATTTGCTAATTCTTGAATAGATTACTTCTGATTCATGTTTTGTCTAGTGAGTAGTAATTATCACTTGTTGACAATTGGAAACAAGCAGTCGCAGCATCCTACCTACTTTAGTCAGCACAATTAGAATTTGAATCACCAGGATTTATTTGGCATCTCATATCGCTTAGACCAGATATTATTACTAAATGTACAAAGTTTAGATTGTGTGAGAGAGATTATACTAAAAAATTTGAATTCCAGTATTGACTGATCAAGTAGCAAAATACTACAGATCAGACTGGCATGCTACCGTTGGATTTCTAAAAATGCTGCACAAAGCTTTCTTTATATGTAGTTATTTTTATGGAAACAGAAACTGTGAAAGTAAGAAGGAAATGAGGAATCATATTGGACTGACAGCTGGTATCCAATTTCTATCTGCCATTCTAAAACCTGAGTGATTGTTTATTTGGATTACAGTATGCTCATATATACTTCCTGAACTTCCTTCACAGTAATCTTTAAGGTCGTTTTTAGGTTCATCTTTTGCAAAACAAAGAAGACGATTTTAGGATTATCAGAAAGGAAGCTACAAGTTCACTCCTGGAATTATCGACTGACAATTATTACCATACCCTTATAATAGAGGAGGGTCTAGTCCGGGTTCCTCTGGTTGGATCAGCTGCATATAAAGCCTTTAGACCTCTTCCTCATTCATGGCCCTCATTTCCTGATGGCTCTGAGATTCAGCGGAGTTCTCGCCCTTCAAAATATGGTGCTACTGAATTGCTTCTTGGCCTGAGTGTTGATGAGAAGAAAACAAAACCCGATAAAGCTAAAATTAATGCTATGGTAGGGCGTTCCAATCAGCAGTTTCTTGCACGCATTGGAGCTATTGAGTTGGATGATGAAGGAAAGGAACAAGCTGGATCTCAAAGGAATGATCTCTATACCATTTTACCATGGGTAGATGGTGTTGCACGGCTAGTTTTAATCATTGGTCTTGACGATGTCTCTGCAATTTCAAAGGCTGCTAAAGCAATCGGTGATGCATCAATAAATGAACATATGCGCACCTCATTCAAGGAAGCTGGAGCTGTTAAACCTCTACTTCAGTTGCTGGAGCATAGTGATGTACCTGTTAGAGAAGCCGCCGCTTATGCATTGGAAAATCTATGTGTCAGGTATATTGTCTTCACTTTCTTCAAAGTCAAGCATGTTTGCAGCAATTATATCACATAATATTGTTTAGAATAAACCTAGATATGAAAACCATCAGTCTGTTGCTAATTATAGCTGTTGTGACTTGTGAGTGATATGACTTAAAAACACTAGTATGTTAGTGGTCATGTGCAGAAAATACTGTAGCACGGCACATCTAGTTGGGGGTTATGTCTTATTTTAGGTTTCTTTAGCTATAAGTTAGCTAGTTGGATCTAGTTGTTTAAATTAGATTTATCCCTTCTTATTAGAGAAGTTGTTAGGGGCTAAACCTCTATAAAAGGGGAGCTGCATGCTACCATTGAGATCAAGCAAGAAGTTATCTCTAATCTTCCCATCCCTTCATCTATTCCCTACCTCTGCATGCCCTAGCGCTTTCTCCTCTAACCGCGACCACGGCAACTGGGCGCAAGCCGGGGCCAAAGCAGCCTACCTCCCACAACTACCTGATACATTCCCTTGGGCGTGACAGTTTAGGTTACAGACTTACAGTGTCAAATTAATTTCTTGAGTTCCAAGGTGCATCTATTCGTTTGGTTAAGGTTGGAGGCTTGAAGCAGTGGCGAACACAAGTGATGACTCTGAAACAACACAACAGAACCATGTTGAACACTTGTGGTGGAGCCATATGGGTTCCATGTAACATTTTGACAAATTGTTGCAACATAAAAACTCTTTTCAATAAATTTGTGCTACTCCATGTTTAGGATAACAGAAAAGAAATGGATAATTCCTTGCCCAAAGAAAAGAAATGGATATATTTATGTCTAGTTATTGCTAATGTGGTATTTTATACTAATAAGTTAAATGTTTTATATCCTTTAGCAGCGAATTATTTTCATAGCGGATACTGTACAGCGGCGAAGTGTTTTATGACAGATAGCGTATAGTGGCAAAGTGTTCCTATAGCGGATAGCATATAGTGGGTTCAACATGCTCGACTATATTTATTTATTTTTTTGTTTTGCTGCAAAAAAAAATACTAAAAGGTTTCTCAATTCATTGTTGACTTCTATATATTTTTCCTTTGACTAAAATTTTTCTTCTTTATGTTCTCTCTCTTGTAGTTCCATAGTCTGTGAGAAGATCAAAGCAGAAAGTGGTCTAGAACTGTTGGTAAACATAGTGAAGGATCCAAATACCCCAGTAGAACAACTGGAGAAGGTCATGAGCTTTAACATAACCTGTTTTACTTTGGTAGTGTAATGTTGTCATGGTCAGGTACTAACTGGACAGTTTTGATGCAGATAATTAATATACTTTCTCGAATATTTGACACAGGGATCAGCATGATAGCTGCGGTGAGTTAGGCTTCTACACGTGTCAATGGTATTTTATTGTGTTTTTCCAAACCTGAATTAGAATGTTGTGAATTTATCAGCCTGATAGCCATGCTAGTAATGGGTCTGAGGCTGTAGAGAATGCTGGGAGTACTCAAGGTGACATAGATGGACTCAATGGAAACTCCCACGCATTTTCGAAACAAAAGGAGATGGCTAGGTTCGTTACAGCCTTCTTACATGTCTGAATATTATTTATTTCAATGAAGTTCACAAAAAATCTGTCAGTTCTTTACTCTCTATCCATAAATAAATGATATTTTAGCTTCATGCATACATATTCAGAATTGGTATAAGATCACTATCCTACCCATATTAGATTTGTCCCTATATCACTGTATTACTCCTAATAATTGAGGTCAAGCATTGGGGCATTGAAAAGGAAATAAACTGTGTATGCTTTGGTACAGTTAATTAATGACCTATTATTAATTACCCGTACAACTATTTTAGTTCTTTAAATCATTTCATTACTCCTCATACATAGGGGTGATTTGGGCAAATTTCACCTTGAAATCCTATAACGATAGTTATTTTGGGGCAATAATCTCTTAGTTCTTAAATAACACTTATTTAGGGACAAAAATATTTTTTCCTAAAATAATTCTTAATTTAGGGACGGATGACTTACCTTTTACTGGTGAAGAAGTTCCCTCCCTTGACAGAAAAGCTTGAATTCATATCATACCAAGCTGTTTTCAAGGACCAAGGAGAAAGAGTTACATTCTTCTTTCTGTCTTCATCAGAATTGATTACTTTAGATCAAATACATTGATAGATTGAGTCCATGAATTACAGGAATTAAAGAAAAGCTGTATATTTTGTTTCAGTTAATGTAATTCAGCACTTTATCTAAATGTTTGTGAGCTGTGACCTCATGCTGATTATATTTATATGGATCACTGGATCAAATTGAATCATTTTCCCCCACAAAGTATGAGAGAATATCCTGTACTACCTCCTCTTACGGTGCTATCTCTGTATTATACTATTACCTATGTATTAAAGTTTTAAAAAATTCCAAAAAAATTAGGACATGTAGGGGAGGACATATGCTACAGCCATGTAAAATTTCAAGATGAAAATCGATTTTATTTGAGAGATGTCAGAAAGGCAAAAACTGCATGAATAGTGATTTTTACTGTTCATCGATGTTTACTTTCGCTGCTTGTCGATTTCATATCTTCCAAATGTGTTCGAATTTGATGTTGAAATTTTACATGGCTGTAGAATATGTCTTCCCCTATATCTATTTTTTGGGAATTTTTAAACACTTTTATACATAGGTAATACGGAGGTAGGACCGGAAGACAGGGTAGCACAGGATATTCTCTCCAAAAAATATGTAGAAACAAGTGATTTTATCATCTGTGGTGAGCCTGCTGGCATTTGTTGCACATGATTTGTCTTTTAGAACGGCATACTGATGTGATGCCTATAATGTTTGTAGTGAGTCAATCATCAACTTCGATGTCATCTCACGCTTAACCAAAGTTCTGAAGGAAGCATCTCCAAGTTTGCAAGCAAAAGTCGCTTCTGTACTGGAGCATTTAGCAGCTTCTGAACAACATGCCACTGCGATGACTGCTGCTTGCACTGGGTCAGTAATTGAAGCTGTTCTGGAAATGGGGATTATTCATGGTAAATGGTTTGGTTCATTTTTTCCATAAGAAATACAGATGCGCACATGACTCTTTGGCTTATTTCTATATCATGAAATGGTTTTGTTTTTTAGTACTATTTGATAAAATATAGCATGTACCCAAGAGTTACACTCTAGCTGCAGCATAATGACATTTTTGAATTTCTATACATGTCAATAAAGATTGACATAAGCATGGTGTTTAAATAGTAAGATAGCATCAAAGAATATGGCATGCAAGAAAGCATCAAAATTTGAAGAGGTTTTATGGGTTCATTTGAAAATTCTAATGCACATAAATCAGCTTGAGTTTGTTTTCACACCAAGCCATGCTAAATTTGGGTAAATTCATTTTGGAACCATGGAAATCAGCTGTTCAAATTGATCAAGTACTTATATGAAGCTTGGACGTACGGTCTGAAGTTTGTTTTTTGATTGAGGGTTCATGTGTTTTACTGGAGTAAGGCCTTTCAGCAAGGCTAAAACCCAGCCGGACCTACATCATAGTCATCCTGCACAAATTGCTTTGGCATGGTGATGTAGTCCTTTACTTTCTATTCATTAGTGCTATGTGGTAGATAACATGGAATTACATGATGTGTGGTAAATACACTTAGCATAGATAATATTTAACTAAGAATGATGCTACTGAAGTCTAAATCAGCTTTTCTACCGAAGCCTTCACTTGAAAGTTTTTTTTGTTGAGTAGCGTTGTAGTAAGCCACATTTTTTTTAGTATGCACACTTGAAATCATGCTATACTGACTTTTTTTAATGCTGTCTAACAGGGACAATTGGCGATCCTGAAAATCTTGATAAGCTTCCTACTCTTGTGATTGAAGAAGTCAGTCAGGCTGTGTCTGCAACTGTGAGGTTGCTCACAAAATTACTGAACTTTGATCTTTTTGTTCGCAGCATAAATACCGAGAAATTTATTGCTCTGCTGAGAAGAATGCTCAAGTCCAGTATTCCCCTACAGTCAAAGGACTGGCTCGCAGCATGCCTCGTTAAGCTACGATCAAGGGCTGGCTTATCAGATCAGGGTGTCAGTAGTGTAGGTATGGAGATAACTATCTACGAGACAATTCCCAGGCTTGTTGAGCAGATGATGACCTCATTTTCTTCTGAAAATAAAATAAATGCTGTAATAGAGCTGAAGAAGATAATATCTGGAGGTGTGATAGAATACACAAGAGCAGTTGCCGCAGCTGGAGGAATATTTCCGCTAGTGAAAATGATTGAAGAGGGTGGTGGAGATGCATTGGAAGCTAGCCTAGCTGTCTTGTATAATCTGAGCATGGATCCAGAGAATCACCCAGCAATAATTGCTGCTGGAGCAGTGCCGCTGTTGAAGCGGATTGTTCTTGCGGAAAGCCCACACTGGAATCGTGCTCTTCAGTTGTTGAGAGCATTACCTGTATGACATCACTACAGCAAACCACCATTTGTTCTCAATACACTTTTTGAACTGCGCTTATTGCACTGACAGGTATGTTGTTAAGACCTTGACCTGTTTCTGTCAATCGTTTTATCCAAAAGGCTGGTCGCTGTTGCAAGAATATAGCTACAGTTAAACAGCAAAAAAAGGTCATTTAGTCACTGCTTGACCTACTGGCTACCTTCCCTTTCAGGGTATCCCTCAATTTGTTTGGTAAACCGAGCTGCTTTGGGTATCATGAAAGTAAATCTAGTTAATGTGGAAAGGTCATCTTCTTTGGAACAGAATTATGTTGGACTGATAGAATTTTCTGTCCAATTGTTTCTGAACTGCCAAGTTTTAGATTAGGAGGCTAATTTTAATAAATAGCTCTGGTTTAGATTTGGAACATAGCTTAGATGCGAAAACTGAATAGTTTTGATGGGTGTTTACATGTGGTATATTATATAATACCGATGGAGAAATATCTACAAGAAACAAGTGAAGAATAAACAAAAAGATTCCAGATCAAAATGGGAGCTTGCTGTAATGTTCATGCTACTGCAGTTTTTGCTTTTTTTTTTTTTTTGCTTAGGAAGGATTTGAAAATCTAGGTGTTGGGTGCTTTCTATATCAAGATACCAAGAATACGAAGATAGTGAATTCTTCAAAATTAGAGCCACTTCAATTGCGCTCTCAGTTTTTCCTGATGAAGTAGTTCTCTGGAAATTTCTATTTTCTATGCTTATGTGTTACATGAGTATTAAATGTGTCATTCTTGGTGCTGCTTGGAGTACATATTTGGGGATAAAAAAAATCCCTAATATTGACTAAACAGTATTTTTCTTCTTTGCAGTTACTGTGTTAGATTAAGATCGCAGCTGAACCGAGCCGGCTCAAAGACATCATGTAGATAAAGAAATTCATGACAGGGAAGAAAGCATCGGCTAGGGACTTATTTTATCGAAATCAGGAGTTTCCTAATTCCTAGCACCTCAACAATGGTCTCACCATTTCATGGCCAAGTGCCGGTCTATCTAAGCACCATGGTGCCTGAGCAGGATGAATAATTTCCAACGATCAGATTTTTTGCTGATAGGTGAATGAGAAAAGTTGAGTGCTTAAACTTTTGGACATGGTGGCAGTTGCTAGTGGAGTGACAGTGCAGAAGTTCACACTTTTTAATTAGGCCCTGTCTGAACGCTAGATTAGTATTACTTTGTGATCGACAATGGAGAGCATTTTCCCAATCTATATTTGGACTAGTGTGGTTACAAAAATGCAGCAATAGATGTAAAAAGTTTAAAACAAAGCGAAGACTACTGGAACTAGCCCAGCACTATTGCGCTGTGTGCCTTGTCCCATGAAACAGAGGACACGTACGCTGCTAGTTCGTAGGTTGTAACTGGCGAGGGACAGCACATGTGACCTCGTGATATCCCTGACCTGGCTCACATGATCTTCGAATTCTTTTTTCTTCTCGGATTGCCCTACCTTCCATCTTCCCTCCGTGCTAGCAAAGCCTGGCAAGACTGTCAGAGGAAGTACTTCTCGCATTCAAACTTTTCCCATTAATTGTGTTTAATCTTGTTCTTCAATTCCCCCGCCAATATGCATTTACACTTTGGAATATGGTTTTTTTCACATATGCGTGTGGGCACATGAACTATCAACACCATCTTCTAATCATTGTCATATCTGTTGCACGAATCTTGAGGCACTTTAGAGGGCTAAGATAGCATATGCACCGACATGTACATGTGGTTGTGTTTTTGTTTTTTGTTTTTTTTTTACATTTTGTAGCCAAGTGTCGTATTGCAACGAATACGTTCTCAGACAATGAGGCGCTTCGATGCTCTCCTTTGTTCCTTTTTCATGCGCCCGCATGTGTTCCCTCAACCATACGTGGGCACCATTTTATTTGTGCGCTCATTTGTGTTTCCTTCGCTATCATATATCCTCATAAGTCACAAGGGCATCTCTATTAAGGTCATATCAGCCGTTAGTTAGCCTATCTGCAAAAATCTATGTGGAGGAGAGAGAATGAAGAGAGGACTAAAGTCGTCCGTTTCCGAATGCGATGAGTGCAACACGCAGACTAAGACCGAAGCAATGATGGGTTTTGTTGTTGGAGCGATGTTGTCGTTTTCGCACATGTTTTGTAGACCCCGCATTGACGAAGACGACTTAGCATGCCACACCGGCCTCCCTTTGCCTCATCATGGCCATATCAAGACTAGGGCGAGGTGAAGACAATGGATCTGGACAAATCAAGACGAGGGCGAGGCGATTCCGGCTAGGTTTTGCCGAATCTTGGTTTTGGCAAGGTGGATCCAGCAAGATCCGTCCAGATCTGGAGATGAAGCACTGACGGATTAAAGAGGTAGGGGAAGGGAGAGGAGAGACGGTAGTAGCAGTGGAGAATAGGGCTTTCCGACGGCAAGGATCCAACCATGGCGGCGATTTTGGACAGCGCATGGCTAAGGGAGGGGAGGTAAAGGGTGGCGGTGAGCCAGCGACCTCGGTGGTTCGGTTTGGAGTGGACTGAGGAGGGAAAGAGGTGGCAGAAAGAGAGAGTTTAATACGCTGTTGAGACTGACATCTAGGTCCCGGTAGTGAAAAAATTATAAAATATTTTGTATTTATTGTGTGGGTCATTCCTAAGGGACAATCTATTGGAGCGGTCATCTTTAGCACTATCGGTTTGATGAGGTGGATAGATAAAAGATGGCTTAAAGAGGCAAACCCTAAGTCGTAACTGAGTGCGATTCGACCTTACTATATTAAGGCATGAATCCTGCAATCCATACTTGTCTTCTTATACGAAAACCCATTTTCTAGTGTAATTGTAGCACCATGGTAGCATTTGGGAAGCTCAAGCTCTACATCGTACACGTCCTGGATATTACTAGTACTTGACATGAGAGCAGCTGTTGCTGCTTCTACAACATTATTTGCATTTGCATTTCCCAAGGACTCACCATTACTATAGAAAAAGTCTTCACAGACGGTTCAAAAACGTCATTATACGATTTCATGAGCTGTTTGAATTTATGGGTCAGTAATGACATGAAATCATCATAGACGGTTTTTGAACCGTCTGTGAAAAAAACCATCACAGACGGTTTTAAACACGAACCGTCTGATAATTATTTATCATATATGGTTCTTGTTCAGAACCGTATATGAAAAAGACTTTTCACAGATGGTTCTGAACAAGAACCGTCTGTGATAGTTTTTCTATTGAAAAAAAAAAATCAGATTTTGAGTCAAACTAATCAATTACTGGACAGTTGTTTCCATATGCAATTCGTAGCAAGACAACTAAAATCCAATTAAAATTCTGATGGCAAATACATTGTAGGAGAGACCTATCTAGCAAAAGGGAAACCAAAAGGTATAACAACGTCCCCTCCGAATGGGATAAATAAATAAAATTACAAAGTTAAACTAGCTAGAAACCATCTGTGCCTTCAAGCTCCTGAAGAACTCATCGGCTTCTTGGGTTGGTCTTGTGAGCCCCTCTATGTATCTCACTAGCATATCACAAACTGTTCTTGCCTATCGTCCGAATTCGACTCAAGCTCGTCGGCAAGGAAAAAGAGAGATGACTGAAAACCTTCGGCGGCACTCCGGCATTAGGTACAAATAAAATAAGAATCATCAAATGGCCAACAAATTGTGTATGTTTTGGAGATATACACATACCTTTCGACAGTCTACCTCCTGCGGCAGACATGGAGCTCCCGCGCGTCTATCCTCCTCATCGTCGGCTGCGTCTCCTTACTGAACCGCGCCAGAGAATCGAGGGCGGTCGCCGGAGCTCGGTGTGGGGAGGGGAGAGGAAGAGACTGATGGAAGACAAGACGGAGTTGGGTATAATATATAAGGACAGCGCCAAAATATTTCGCCTCCCGTGCAAGTGTTCAAAAATTTCTACGAATTGCAGACGGTTTCAAACAAAAACCGTCCGTGATAAACTAGTATCACAGACAGTTCATATTAAAAACCGTCTGTGATAAGTATATCCTAATTTTACCTTATTATGTGGCTTGAAATGCCTGACTCTGTGATTTTACCATGGCTTGAAATGCCTGACACTCTGATTTTACCATGCCTTGAAATCACTGACACTCTGATTTTACCATACCTTGAAATCACTAACACTCTGATTTTACCATGCCTTGAAATCACTAATTAACTTTATGATTTTACTATGATTTAAAATAACTAACACTAGTGATTTCAAGGCATGGTAAGTGTTAGTGATTTTAAGTTATGGTTACCATACCTTGAAATCACTAACACTCTGATTTTACCATGCCTTGAAATCACTAATTAACTTTATGATTTTACTATGATTTAAAATCACTAACACTAGTGATTTCAAGGCATGGTAAGTGTTAGTGATTTTAAGTTATGGTAAAATCATAGAGTTAATTAGTGATTTCAAGCCATAGTAAAATCATAGAGTTAGTGATTTCAAGCCATCGTAAAATCAGAGAGTTATGCATTTCAAGCCATGATAAAATCATAGAGTTAGGCATTTCAAGTTGTAGAGTCAGGTAAAATCAGGAGATACTTATCACAGACTCTCTGATTCCAAGCTATGGTAAAATCAGAGATACTTATCATAGACAGTTTTAAATACAAATCGTCTGCGATGAGGACGAGAAGTCACAAACGGTTTGTGTTGAAAACCATCTGTGAAGTATCACAGACATTAAATATCACAGATGGTTCTTGTTCAGAACCGTTTGTGATACTTCACAGACGGTTTTTAACACGAATCATCTGTTATATTACTCTTCACAGACGGTTTTTAGCGTAGTCAATAACACAGACAATCACTAAACCAAAACCGTCTGTGATTGTATTTAATACAGACGGTTTTGGTTAACCGTCTGTGATGAGGAGGCGTCCAGTATTAGCCTTTTTATAGTAGTGCATGTATTAGAAGCTGATCTCTACATCTGATCGAAAAACAAATGTCTATATCAATAAAAATCTTTCCAGTTTCTAGGCATTTGCTACAGTAAAATCAGCCAAAAAACCTAAAACCCTGTTTGCTGGTCGTGCTATAGTTACTGTCAAAGTATTGTTTACTTTCTCACAGATAACTCTCACAGATAAGCAAGAATTGATGGGAACGTGTGTGCTGTACATCCTGGTGATGTTACAGTGGCCACCAAATCCTGAGCTGTTTGCTTGTGCGATCTCGATGTCTAGTGCAGTGAGTGCAGCCGTGGTCCCGGAGACGCTCACTGCCATTTCGACCTCAGCAGCTTCATGGACTCCGACCGACCCACACGTGCAGGCCTTCAATTATGAGCGCGCGCGGCGGTCTTTCTTTTGACTTTACCCACCCACTTTAACTTTGTTACCTCTTCCCCCTCTCTCTCTTTGTGGGTGAGGATCCGCTGCAGTTGAGCTACAACTAGGACTCATCAGGTATTTTCGATCTTCTCATGGGTTAAAATCGTGCATCTCATGTATTAATCCTGGACATTTTTTCTGATCGTGTGATCGGTGGTTTGGATCTAGAGATCGGTAAAATTGATCTACCTTCTGTTTTTTTTCCCCACGGAGATCGATCCTTGATGCATATACGGCTACTGATATTCGGTGCAATTGCTTGCGCAATTGGCACAGCAATAAGTTGTAGCTCGGCCACAAGGGATCTGACATCTTCTTCTTTTTTTTTTCACCCTGCTTTGAAATTCAGGGATGCCTGTACCATCCCTTCCTTTTTCTAAAGCAGCTAGCTCTGCAAAGACATCATTCATTCACTCATGGCAGCACAACTTTGGCAAACATACATACAGTGCGGAAGATCGCGCGATGAAAGTAAATAGTACGAAATGGTACTAACAGATACACGTACCATTGAGAGAAAAAAAAGACGCTCTAAAGAGATGGATAGTGTAGCCAGGTCGAGATGAGGTCGATGGAGTGAGCAGGTGGCCATGCTGTGCTGCCAATTCCCAGTGCAGCAGCGAGGAACGTACCACGAAACTGCAGCGCTGTCAGGTCAAGACTCAAGAGTGCTTCATGCAATAGTATCTTTACAACTTACGAGTTACGACTAGTGCTGCAGCGCTGTCAGGTCAAGAGTGCTTCATGCAATAGTATCTTTATAACTTACGAGTTACGACTAGTACTACGTAATATTGCAGCTTACGCACCTTACATCCGAAGAAAATTCCACCGTACGTCATTGTACTGGGGAGGTTAGGTCTCTTAGTTTTTTTTACTTGTATTTTACCTCTCTAAACTTGTAAGGTTTGTATCACTTAGCTCTCTAAAATTACATTTTACATTTTCAGCTTTATCAACTTACGAGGTTATTTCACTTAGCTCTCTGAACTTGCATAAAAGCGAAGTTCGTCAGATATGATACCGGCAACTTTGTCCTCTCGAAATCCGATGGACTCGTGCCACCCTGTTTCGGCCGTGCTCACTGTCCCCATCACCTCACACCGATAAAAAACGGATTCTTCGGGCCTGGGGACGCTCCGTTCTCGTGTCTTTGCCAGAGCTCCAATATCGCAGCTTGTCGCCGCCCTCGCTCTTGCTTCCTCTGAGTCGGCTGTGAGAGAGAACTACATTCCAAGTGCTAGAGCAGAAGCTACTCACCCTGCACGAAGTCTATTTGGTCGTTTGCTAACAGAAAAAGCTGAGCTGGTGAATCACCGTGAGAGAGAAGTATTGTGCCTCTACTCTGACACTATGAATGTACTTCTCTCTCACGACCGACTCAGAGGAAATAAGGGCAAGGGCGGCGGTAAAGACGCGAACACGATGCGTTTCTAGGCTCAAAGAATCCACTTTTGTCGGCATGAGGTGACAGAAACGATGAACACGGCTGGAACGGGGTGTCGATGAGTCCACCGGACTCAGAGGGGACGAAGTCACCGTCATCACATCCGACAAACTTCACTTCAACACACGTTTAGGGAGCTTGGCATAACCTCGCAAGTTGAGGAGACTGAGAAAGTAAAATACAAGTTTAGGTGGCTAAGTGGCACAACCTCACAAGTTCAGAAAACTGATAAAGTAAAATACAAGTTCAGAGAGCTAAATGATATAACCTTACAAGTTCAGGGACCTACTGTACAATTTTCTCTCTCTAAAACAAAGATCGAGATGAACAGCATGAGATACTAGTAATATGAATGTTTGTTTACAGTTTAAACATAGCCGAGCTAGTGCTGCATGCACAAGAAACAAGAATACCAAGCATGCAGAATTTTAAATTGTTACTGCCATTGATCAGATCGGTTGATGCTTGCTTGGTTGGTCCCTGCATGCACGCAGATCCGTGTGTGAAATTTCGCCGGTCTATGGTCTTACTGCCATCTCTGATGATCAACAACTTTCGGCAGCTCAGACCGATCAGATCGACCACACAATTGTTTTGTTTGGTTCACACTCCTATGGGCGATGGAGGAGGAGGTTAAAAACTTGGAAATTCAGACCAAAGAGCCATGTTGATGAGAGAGGATGGGTTTTGATTACTTGATCAACACAACGGGCACTTGTCCTATGACCAATTAATATTTACATGGACAAAGTATTTTACTGATTAATTTCCTCCGTCGACCTATAGGCATCTGCTTGCTTGTACATCAGTAGTGCCTCTATGTTCCCCATAAAACCAAACCGAACAAATCGTAAACTAGAATTAGTTGGCGGAGTAATGTACTAGGTTGAACATCGATCAGCCCCTAAGAACTTGTTTGGAATGCAGGAGTTCGACAGAAATTTCTTAAGAAATTCACACAAAATAGTACAGCTCTCAAAATAATTCTTCGAAATTTTGGCGTCCAAAACAGTGGCATTACTATGCTTTAGAAATTGCGAATTTTACTTTTGGAGAGAGAGAATTGAAACTAAACACTCTAAGACCAGTTTCACGATTGAATGGAAAAGTCCCAACGACTACTTGCAAACATATCTAGTAGGTTCCATCCCATTTTTTGTGCTTCTATGAAATACACAATAACTAGGTATGTATGTTTTGCCAAAAAAAAAGGAGTTGGGGGCCGTTGCCACCATGTTACTCTACCCTCTGCCTCTAGAAGTCTAGATGACTTTGTCGAACACAAGGATAAGATGAGTGGTAATATGTAATGAAATGATTAAGGGGAATATTCTGGCTCTTTTGAAGTGCAGCAAACCTTTCTTTTGTATGTTGTTAAATGTCAACTTTATTTTTTTTTTGGGGGGACACAGGATAAGCATGTTAAACTGAGATGTCGGAATCATAAAAATCGTAGAAGTATATGCGGTGAGAAACCAGAACAAATCATCACTATTCATTTTCCTCTAATTGTTTCAACTAAATCTGCAACTTGCAACAAATAGGGCCTTGTTTGGAATACATAAATTTCGTTGGATTCCTGCAGGTATTACAATGTTTCCTATATAATTCTCTGCTAAATTCCTTAAAAAATCATGTATTCCAAACAAGGCCTCAAAATCTTGAAGGCAGGTGGATCGATATCTAATATACTCCCTCTAGTTATAAAAATATGTTTTAAGATAAATGTAGTCAAACTTTGAAACTTTGGCTATCAATATATTTTAAAATATTTAGATTGGATACATAAAAATCATAAATATATTTCTCTCGAAATGTAATTTTATAATATTATTAGGTTTTATAAATATTATAATAGAAATTAGTGATCAAAGTTGCATTTTTGGACCGTGTCGATGTCCAAAATGATATATTTTTATCCTGTCGCAAAAACATATCGTTTTGGACATCGACACGGTCCAAAAAATACAACTTTTGACCATTAATTTTTATTATAATATTTATGAAACCTAATAATATTATAAAATTATAAAATTGTATTTTTGAACCGTGTGATATCCAAGACGATGTGTTTTTTGCGACAAGAGAGAATACAACGAGGTTTGAATACTCATATTACATGTACAATCAGTAGCCAAGAAAACACTGTATATATACGCATTTGTGCACACGTGTGCGTGCATCGTCCATGGTTGTGCATTGCACGTACCACGAACAAGATGCATGCTGCAACCTTGGATCGAGCCCAATTGTACCATACCGCCAACGCAATAATTGCCATCTACAGGGCAACCCTCTTCTCGTAGGCTCACTATACGCATCGATGAGTCTGTCTCACGAATCATCATCGCTAGCTGCCCTGCCCGCCGTCCCATCGAGATCGATCGCATATATTTATGTGCACGCCTGGTCATCTCACGTCGCTGTGCTGCACGTACGTATGTTTTGGCGGTATGTTTCGGCGCGTTCATGTCCCGTATTTACCAGACCGTTCTCTCTCTTTTTTTTTCTTTTCAAAAATGATCTTTTCGAAAATGACCTCTCGTGTGCGGGAGGGTCACTCCGCTCGTCACATGCCCCGCCACCGTATCGCGCGATCGTGCGGTGGTCACCGTACGATGGTCCTCCTTCATCGTCACACGCCCCTCCTCCTGCATGCCATCCTTTCCTCTCCAGCCAGTCCTCCCTTCCGGTTATGCACCCGTCTGATTCTGCGAAGAAGTAAAAAAAACACACGATGGCCACCTTTTGCACTGCCCATCCTCCCTCCTCCACACATCCGTCGCCTCGTCCAGAATTCCCGGCAGCAACGCTTCCGGAATTCCCAGCGCCAACGCCGCGGCTCCTCCTTCGCTCGCTTTTAAATACCGAACTCTCGCAGCCGCTCTTCGCTCATCTCAATTGCATTTCGATTCTCGTTCCGACGCTCGTCGCTGAGAACTCAGATAACGTAACATAATTAGTATTTTTGGGAGATTAAATATTTGCTTGCTTCTCGTCGCTCGTCGATCGGCCTTGTTTTATTGCTTTCTGCTGAAGGGCAGGTAATTTGTCGGATGCTTGTCGTTATTACCGTAGTCGTAGTTAATCAGTCTTAGTCGGCTAGTCGTAATTAGTTAGTTTAGTATTAATTAATTAGTCGTAATTAGTTAGTTTAGTGGTACTTAATGGTACTTAATTAGTCGTAATCAGTTAGTTTACTGATAATTAATTAGTTTAGTCGTAATTAGTATAGTAGTCATCACAACCGGAATCCGGCACTTTGCCGAGTGCCGGAGGCTTTGCCGAGTGTATTTTATCGGGCACTTTCGGCAAAGGCGGTCTTCCGAGAGTGCCAAATAAAATACACTCGGCAAAAAAAAACACTCGACAAAGATGGCTTTCCGAAGTGCCTTTTCGGCACTTTCGGCAAAGATGTATTTTGCCGAGTGCTATTTTTCGACACATGGCAAAATCGTCTTTGCCGAGTGCCTTTGATTTGGCACTTTCGGCAAAGAGGCATTTTGCCGTGTGCATTTTTTTTTCGCCGGCAAATCATTTTTCAAAGCAATTTTGAGGCCCTAAATGAATTCAAATGAAAAACTTTTCAACTACAAAGTTGTATAACTTCTCAAGATCTACAAAGTTTATTTTGGTCATTTCTTCATTTGACAAAGCGACAATAACGTTGTTCATAAAATCTACATCTCTCTCATATTAGTTTCATGAAAGTAGAAGAGAGATATATAAGATTTGTGAACAATGTTACTACCACTATGTCGGATGAACAAATGACCAAAATAAACTTTGTAGATCTTGAGAAGTTATGAAATTTTGTAGTTGGCAAAATTTTGATTTGAAATCATCTTGTCATGCAAAAACGACGTTTGAATTTGAAAATTTGAAAATTTGAATATTTCAAAAGACCTCGGATGGAAAAACTTCCTAAATGAAAATTGTAGATCTCCAAAAGTTATGAAACTATGTAGTTGACAACTTTTTGATTTGAAATCATCTTATCATGCAAAACTACGTTTGAATCTCTCAAATTTGAAATTCGAATTTTTCAAACGACCTCGGATGGAAAAACTTCCTAAATGAAAATTGTAGATCTCGAAAAGTTATGAAACTTTGTAGTTGACCACTTTTGATTTGAATTCGTTTAGGGCCTCAAACAAGCAATTTACTCTCGGTTTAATATAATATATGAGGATAGATAACGGAATCTAGACACAAGTGACGATGTAGTGTGCGAGTGGTAGAAGCGGCAGACACGCGAGGAGAGGTCGTGAGTTCGAATCCGCGCCGGCAGCGTTAGCCGCGAATTTTATGCAAAAATGCAGCAACCGATGGAGACAGGCGAATGACGGGCGTGTTAGCCTCACGGAAAAAAAATTTGCTATTATTTTTGGGTTTTTTCAGTATTTTCATTTTGCTTAGAGTGTAAATCTTTGCGAGTGCTTTTCCAAGACTTCGGCAAAGGCTTCTTTGTCGAGTAATTTTTGCCGAGTGCGGACAAAAAGCACTCGGCAAGTTTTTAGAAAGTTGCAGCACTTCAAGAAAGAGAGGTGTCGATAGTGCATCATTACGGCATATTAAATTAGTGGAAATGAAGTACTAGTAATTTAATTAGTGGTAATTAATCAGTTGTAATTGCTTAGTTTAGAGGTAATTAATCAGTCGTAATTAGTAAGTTTAGTGGTAATTAATTAGTCAGAATTACTTAGTTTGCTTGTAATAAATTGGTTTAGTGGCAATTAATTAGTCCTAATTAGTTTAGTGGTTATCAGTCTGGCATATTAAATTAGTGGAAATGAACTACTCTTAATTTATTTAATGGTAATTAATTAGTCGTAATTAGTTCAGTAGCAATTAGTTAGGCGTAACTTATTCAATGTAAATTAGTAAGTCGTAAGTAATTAAGTGGCAATGAACATGTGGTTTAATAGTGGTAAGCACAGTAGTAATGAATTACCAACAATTTTCCAGAATTTTTGGTAATTAATTAATTATTCGTATTTAATTACACATATATCATCCATCACTTGTATGCAATTTGCTGTATTTAATTACACATATGTACCGCGGATGGGGTTGTTGTGATTTTAGGTAATTTCGAACATACAAGACTTGTTCGTGTTTTATGGCGATTGTCTCGTACGGGCTAGACCCGAGGGGTTGGACTTGTCGAGATGCCAGTACAAGGTGGTCCGGGCGGAAGGGCTCGACGCGATGAATATTCACGAGCTTCGAAGCTACATCTGAAGGGGGTTCGTCATGGAGGCAACAACGAACAAAGTTGTGATCGAGGGAATCACCTGCACAATGCCGTGTGGGAGCTTGTCAAGGTGAATGGAAGCATAGCATGGAGCCAGTACATGTAGATTGTCTCCCAGTCCGAGGCGGCCATTTATGGGAAGCCAATGGTGTACTTTGATTTCGTACGCAGGGCACCGGGAAACCTTGATGATGCCGAGACCTCAACAAGCAGGCAAGCACAGCCCAAGCCTGAAGACGGCAGCACGAAATGTGCTGCCTTAGAGGGAAGACTCGTGCATGATTTTGTGCGAAATGGGGGGGCGAAATTATAGTGGTTAGCCCGCATTGACTGCCACGAGTATATACTAGACCAGCCTCTCTGATGAGGACATCATCCCTCTAGATACAACCAAGGATGCAACCACTGCTTCGACCCGCTGCACTGCATCCTCTACTTCAACCGCATCTTCTCCGATAGGACTTTCAACTACTGCACTGTCATATTCCCTAGTTGGACCGAGCTACGTCTATATGCCATGGTGCTATGTCTACATGCCATGGCGTTGCGTTACCAATTGTTGGCCCATGGGCTTTGTAATAAATGGGCTGATTTGGCCGAATTGGCCATATGGCCGACCACCTAGGGTTTTCGGTACTGTTCATGCGGCACTATTTATGCGTGAACAGTACCTGTGGCCTCCCTTCTCCTATATATAGTGGCCGCCAACCCCTCTAGTTCTTCGGGTTTTGTTTATTGAAGTTTAGCTTTGTTATTTTATACTTTGTCCTCTTGTTCGGCGAGATCAATAGTGACATTGTATTCGGAACCCCACTTATCAATACAATCTTAATTCCTATTCGTAATTTTAGATTGCTATTTATCTCGTTCTTGCGTGCTTCTTCAGTGTATGTAGGAATTGATCTTCATGATCATGTCTTCCGGATGTTCGTGCACGGTTGATAACAACTTGTCGAGCAGTTCAGCGATTGCGTGGTTTCGAACCTTGCGAGTTCGTAGCCAGAATCATGAGAGTTGAGCGACTTCTACCGAATTTATCTTCTCATCGAAAGATCGGGCCAAATCAGAGCTACAGTTCATCAAGTGGTATCAGAGCTACAGTTCATCGGTGAGAGTTTCCAGTTTTCTAGTAGTAGATTTGTTTTTCATACCTAGAGTCCAGAAAATTACCCAAAATTTTTTGCATCAATCATCCATACCGAGCCCCTTTGAGCCATTGCAATTTTTCTTTTTGGTTTATGTTCGTTGAATCATTAGTTGCATCGTCGTGTCTAGTTTCTGATTTCTAGTCACTACTACAAAACAGGCTATAGTAGACGCCCCATCACAGACGGTTCCTTTGGAACCGCTCGTATTAAATCTGTCGACTGCGTGTGGCGCGGGCGACCTATCACAGATGGTATTTTTTAGAACCGTGCGTGATAGTCATCTATCCTGACGGTTTATTAATAGAGCCGTCAGGAATTATCCTGACGATTCTATTAACAAACCGTGCGTGATAATCCCCAATCCGAGCGGTTCTAGTTTAGAACCGTGCGTATCTATCACGCATTTGGTTCTCAATAAGAACCGTGCAGCGATATCGAGATATCGCGAGCGGTTCTCACCAGAACCGTCGTGATAATCCTGACGGCTCTAAACTAGAACCGTCTGTGATAATTAGTTATCATAGACGGTGCGAATTAATAACCGTCTATGATATCCTGGCATCATATAAATTGCGTGCGACACATCCCTCTGCTGCACTACTACGCCTGCAGCCGCCGCCGCTCTGGAGGACTGTGTCCACTACCGCATTGCGCCACTTGCCACCTCGGTGCGGCGCGCGTCGTCTCACTGTGCGCATCCTGAGGCTCGTTGGTCGCCGCCACCTCGTTGCCCTCTCTCGTGGCCGTGTGCGCCCTAGGCCATCGTCCTCTCCTCGTCGATGGCCGACCGCATCATTCCTCCTTCTGCTGGCCACATCCCCATTCCTCGGTATGTTGCAAGGTACTGTAGTTTGACTATTTGAGGTACTGGTCAATGGTGTATTGCTATTTGTTGATTTTTGATGGCCATTCTATGCTAGGTTGCAACTTGGAAACAATATGCATGGCAAGTCCTTGTGGAGCCCTCATGGCAGTATTGAAGAAGATGAAGAGGAGTAGAGGCCAATGATGATGAGGTTGTTGAAGAAGCAAGTGCACAATGACAAACCGCCAATGCGCCATAAGATCGAAGGGGTAGTCAAGCAAGTTCGCAAGGCAAAGAGGTGGTTGAGGCAAATGCATGATGCATGTTACTATGTTACCTCCATGGATGGCTACATTTAGAATTTTGAGGCATAAGCGTAAGAAATACTAAATAAGCGCCGTATGTTATTGCCATTATACTTGGTGATGAAATTTGATATCTTGATACCACTAGGTGATTGCATATGATTATTTTCTTTATAATGTCTATGAAAAGGCATATGTGGTTTTGTAGGCAAATAACAACCTTGGTGTAGGTCAAAGTAATATCAGCATATCACTATAAATTCAGGTAGATGGGATGCAAATAGGGTCGTTCTTTTGTCATGTGAAACGTCCTATCTTCTACTTGCATATTTAAATTCATGTTTGCTATAAATTAATCGCTAATCAATTTGACACTAATTTGTTACATGCGTAGTGTAGATGGATCGAAATTGGATGTACGGTGTGAACCATGTGAGTCAAGAGTACATTAATGGCGTGGTTGCTTTTAGAAGAGCCGCTGAGCAGGATATGTTGAAGAAGGGGATAAATTTTATGTACTGTCCATGTATTGATTGCGGTAATCTGAAGATGTTTAATAACGCGGCGCAGATAGAAGCGCACTTGATTCGAAGGGGTTTCAAAAAAGGGTATACATGTTGGACCAATCACGGTGAAGAGCAGATTATACCAGAAGTTAATAATGACGACATCGCCGAGGAAGTCAACGATTCGTCGGATGTGGACTGTGCTTTTGATGAGGATAGGTGGCACGATGACAATCTGGATCAGATGCTACTGCGATCTCAAGAGAACTACTGATGAGAGAGTTTTGTAAATTCGAGGGCTTAAGGGAGGACTCGTGAGACCTTTGTTCCTGGCCGCAAATTTGGAATACACAAGGTTGTCAACCGTGCTTGAACTGCTGAAATTGAAGGCAAGCAATGGTTGGTCCGATAAGAGTTTCACGGCGTTATTAGGTTCATATGGACTTGACAAGCACTTGTCACCAGGTTTTGTCGAGGATATCACATATTGTCATCGTTTTGTCGGGCTATCACAGAGCGGTTTTATAATAGAACAAATCGTGATAAAATATCACGACGGTTTCCTCGAGAACCGCTGCATAATATAAATATCACGAGCGGTTCTATTAGGGAACCGTCTGTGATATCACTATCACGAGCGGTTCTTTAATAGAACCGTCTGTGATATACTATAAAAGCGGGAATCGCTAGGGTTTTGCTCTCACTCGTCACTTCCTCTCCGCCCTTAGGCTCTCGCTGCTCGTTCGCCTCCTCTAGGGTTTAGGGCTGCTTGGTTCATCGCCGACTTCGACCTCGGCGGCGCCTCCCGACCTTGGCGCCCCGACCTTAGCGCCCGACCTCGGCGCCCTCGACCTCGGCGCCCTCGACCTCGGTGTCGCCGCCCCCGACCTCGACGCCCCCTTTCACCTCCCCGTCAGTAAGCCCGGCGTCGCCGCCTCCGACCTCGGCAGCTGCCGTCCTCCTCCCGTGTCGGCCTCCTCCCCTCTGACCGCCTTCTCCCAAGGCAGTCCTCCTCCCCGTGTCGGCCTCCTCCCTCTGCACTGGCCTTCTCCCCGCGCCGTCCTCCTCCCCGTGTCGGCCTCCTCCCCTGCACCTCCCTCCTCCCCACGTCGGCCTCCTCCCCTGCACCGGCCTCCTCCTTGCACCGTGAGTTCTTGTGCGGCATCCTCTCTGTGAGTATTGCTCCTCTGTGGCAGTTCGGTTGATCTTTGCATATATATATTTGCAGTGCTAGTTGATACCTTGATCTGTATTAGTTACGATTTACGAATCTATCTGAAGATATTGCAAATTGATTAGTGGGCTTTGTTGACATGCTCTGTGATGAACTCGCCTTATCTTGAGATTGAATGTGATAGTTAGTTCATACTTGAGCTCTATTGTATTACTTACTCTTGTCAATATGATGTCTTGTTAATTGGTTACTTTCGGTTGAAAGCTAGTTATTACGATTCTTCCGTTCATTTGATCTCTAGCATTTGAAGTGGATCTTTGTTATGTCGACCAATCGGCTTTATCAACGAACCTGTGTCTTCATGTTCGATTCTATTGAGAGTATTCGGTTTTAGTTGGTAATCTAATGACTAGTTTGTGATTCTTCTAGTAGTCTGTATGAGCTCATTCAACTTTTAATTTGCCATCTTGATCTCTATAGTCAACCTCTGTTTGTTGGAAGTTTAATCTGTTTTAGTTAACATTGAGATCATTTGACGATTAAGCAAAGTATTGTTTAGAGCTCATAGTTTGAATTTATATTATCATATTCATTTAATGAAGAGTATAGACAATAGGATTGAGATAGCAAAGACTTGTTCTTTAGCTACTCTCCTACGAGAGCACATAATATCATCAATCAATATGTTGGAATAGTGTCTGCATGCCTTTGTTAATCTCTAGACCTTTTATTGGTGAGAGTTTAATCCAGCAGTTCTTATTAAGAAGCTGCCTGTGATTCCTTGCATTTCCTTAGAAAGTTGGTGGATTAAGGAGTGTTAAATTCTTTAGGAATTATGCTTTAATGCTAATTAATTTTGTTGGGATTAATTTTGAAATTTTGCTAAAAGCTGCATTTTTACAACAATCCAAAAAGAAAGTTTTACTTGATTCTATTTTGTTTCTATATCTTCATTAAAGGCTAGTCTTACGTACATGAAGCATTAAACCTTTGCTTAGCATTTTCTTCGTCAATCCTGACACACTTGAGTGTACCTTTGCTTCATGCCAATCCTCCACGGCATGAAACAAATGGTACACTCCAGTGTGTTGGGCTCGATGAAGTAGGCTCGGGCAAAAGATTTGTATCACTAGTTTCTATCTATACAAAGATCACAAGAGAAGCTGGTGGATTAAGGAGTGTTAGAATAGGAGCAGGGAGGCGGCGAGCCCTAGAGGATTAAACCTTTGCTTAGCATTTCCTTCGTCGATCGTTTTACTTGATTCTATTTTGTTTCTATGTCTTCATTAAAGGCTAGTCTTCTGTACATGAAGCATTAAACCTTTGCTTAGCATTTTCTTTGTCGATCCTGACACACTTGAGTGTACCTTTGCTTCGTGCCAATCCTCCACGGCACGAAGCAAATGGTACACTCTAGTGTGTTAGGCTCGATGAAGTAAGCTCGGGCAAAGATAGGCTCGGGCAAAAGATTTGTATCACTAGTTTCTATCTATACAAAGATCACAAGAGAAGTTTGGTGGATTAAGGAGTGTTAGGAGTGTTAGAATAGGAGTAGGGAGGCGTGAGCCCTCTGAGGATTAAACATTTGCTTAGCATTTCCTTCGTCGATCCTGACACACTTGAGTGTACCTTTGTTTTATGCCAGTCCTCCACGGCATGAAACAAATGGTACACTCCAGTGTGTCGGCCTCGATGAAGTAGGCTTGGGCAAATATGGGCTCAGGCAAAGTTTTACTTGATTCTATTTTGTTTCTATGTCTTCATTAAAGGCTAGTCTTCTGTACATGAAGCTTTAAATCTTTGCTTAGCATTTCCTTAGAGAAGCTGGTGGATTAAGGAATGTTAGTAGTCTGTATGAGCTCATTCAACTTTTCATTTGCCATCTTGATCTCTATAGTCAACCTCTGTACTTCTTCCTAAGACTAATTGTTTCATATTTATGCTGGAATTAATTATGATTATTTGCTAATATTGCACATGTTGAGCATATTATTAAGCTTAAATGTATATGTTAATTTGGGACACCTGCAATCCATTTTATTGCATATGTAAATTATATAGATAGCAAGTAAGCGAGATGGCAGAGGCACCGTCTTCGCCGCTGTCACCGACGCCGCAGATGGAAGAGGTGCCGACGAGGCCGCCGTCACCGACGTCGCAGATGGAAGAGGCACCGATGAGGCCGCCGTCACCGTCGACGATAATAACACGGAAGCGAGACGGCAAAGGACAATCGAAAATGCCTGCGGGCCGACTGGTCATCACAGAGGTCAGTGACTTTGGGGTCCCTCTGAGTCCCAAGAGATCAGCGGCGAGATTTCGGACCATCTGCGGGATACTTGGAAGGGAACGGGTCCCCATCACCACACCAAGGTGGAAGGACCTGACGAAAGAAGCGAAAGGCGCGCTATGGACAAAACTTTCAGAGAAGTTCACTATTCCAGAAGCAGACGTGGCACGCGTGCGACGGACGGCGATGCTCACGATGGATAAATCGTGGAGGACCTTCAAGAGCATTCTTGTCACGAAGTACGTGAACATGGGTCAGACGCCCTTTGCACAATATAGATTCTTGACACGAGAAGCATGGGACACCTTTGTGGCTATGAAAACGACGGCCGAATTTAAGGAGCAAAGTGCGGCGCACAAAGCTCTCTAGACACGAAACACTCACCTGCACAGACTCGGCACCGCTGGGTAATAAATACGAGGAATGGGCAGTGGAGGAGGAGAACGCAACCGGGCCATTTCCTGATATCACGGACCAGCGTTCCCTAAAATTTGGTTAAAAGCGAGGGCAAAAGTCTCGTCTTGAGCGACATCTCTTTCACAAACCCGCAGACGAGAAGTGTCCCAACGTGTGGTAAATATGTCGAACTACCTAGTTAATAAGTCCATAACTTCATAGTGTCTATAATAACATGATGACATCTTGCAGCGTGACTTGACTGCCCAAGCTTCCCAAGGCTCCTTCCATGCAGACAGGGAGAAGGATATACTATCTACGGCCTTGGGAAACAAGGAGCACCCGGGTCGCACGCGAGGCCTTGGGGTTAACGTACCTTGGAGTCATGGATTCGCAGATGACTACTACACGTATAGGAGTAGGAAGAGATCCAAGGCCGAGCACGACGACCGGTTGGTACAGATGATTACTAACAAATTTGAAGAAAAGATAGCAGCATTGCAGGGTCAAATGAATCTACTCTTGAGCGGCAATGCAAGCCGCCTGTTAATTTGGGAGGCGGTCCTCCTCGGCGTCGGAGTAGCGTCGGCGTCACAAGATAATTCTGAACATGACAACGTCCGATTACGATATACGACATCAAGGTAGCGTACATCTATGGAATGCACCAAAATAGACCTATAGGACGCCTTAGCTAATTGCGTGTCGTTTTGTAGGAGCCGACGCCCTGCAAGCTCCAAGTAAGGATAGATGGGTCCCTTTCTATTGAGGTTGCGCAGGGGATGGTGTATCCATACGAGGAAGGGCGGTCTGACCTCGCGCCCGGTGGTGCGAGGTTACGCCAGGTCCGTGGATATGGTACATGGCAATTTCCTAGCCGTCCCGCTGAAGATTTGCCCGGACGAAGAGATCATCACACTAGGGGATGCCGTCACTCTTTTATCTAGTGGCCCAAGAAGGACATCGCTCGACCCAGCGAAGGTTGCGATCCGACACGACCATTCCTCTCAACGGGACCCTCGATGACTCCACCTCATGTTTACGCCTCGAAAGGCCACCTCTTGATTCCCGTGGAGAAGACGCCAAAAAACGACAAAAGCGTGCCGCCAGTGTCGGTTCGAGTCATCTCACGAAGACGCCGCCAATCGCTAAGGCCAAATCGAAATCGACGAACGTTAAGGCACCTCCCAAGTCCGGGAAGTCCGCGATACCCGGGAACTACATCATCGGAAAACCATTGTGCTCCGACGCAGTATTAATGCATGCTAGATATGCTTGTCAGGCTTTGCATGCCTGGTACTTGGAGAAGAGCCAAAAGAAGGGGTGCGATACTGGAATCACCGTCAGATACGAGGAGAAGCATTTCTTCAACGGGACAAGGTACTTCGTCGTGGGCTTCAACAACTTATATGACCTATTCAACCTCGTTGGCCTCGACGTCTCGCTTCTACGATGTTGGACACTGTAAGTGCGTACAATTAAGTTCTACATTCATGTAATACCGATAAATATCACAACTCATTGCTTATGTATAGATACATGCTGAAAAATGTCCGGGAATGGAAAGAACCAGTGGGTTTCCTCGACCCACATGTGGTATCGTTGCAAACCATCCAAGAAGACTCGTCCTTCGTCGAGAAATACATAACGAGGTCATTGCTTCGTCAGAAGAACATGAAGTACATAGTGGTGCCCTACAACCAGGGGTAAGTGTCACTACTTGCTATACAAATTTTATTTGTACTTTATCTGCAAAGACTAACTTAGGCTTAATGACTATAGCGACATACATGAGTAGGTATCCTTTGGATCCTTTTAGTTATTATACCCAAGAGGAACCATGTGATATACCTTGATTCCCTAAACCGCAACAAGCACGACTTGACGTTCTAAGAGGAATACTCGAGAGGTATGCTCATTTCTTCCTTACATAACTCTATTGTAGTCTTCATTCGTTTGAAATGGCCGAGGATAACTTTTTCGAATCATGTAGGTCGTTCATCAATTATGTTGCCAACAAAGGAATATACAATGGAAAGAGCGCCCAACTAACACACAGGATGGATTTTCTGGTACGCGCTACAACACAATAATCCTATATCATACTTCATAATAACGCGTCTCGAACTGACTATACCTATATATATAATTCTATTTTTGCAGTGTCGCCAGCAAAAAGATGATGAGTTATGTGTAATCTACGTCTGCTATCATATGCAGCTAATCCTTAGAGCTAGGAAGAAGGATTTTGAGGTTTGTCAATCTCGAAATAATTATTTCCTAATTATAAATTTAAATATATATAGCTTACCACTTTACTCTTGCTAGCGACAGGCCTTGGATTTACAATGTGATGGACTCGTTGCGGAAGAGATCAAGGACATTCGAGGAAGCTCAGACCTTTATCAACTCGTAAATCATTAACGCGACAGAGAGTTTCACTCGTCGCCAACCCAGAGCATCACCCCGCCGACACCTCTCAATGCAAACAACTGACTCAATTGTAATCTACTTATAACTATAGCGACAATACTTGAACAAATGCGATCTTTTGTAATTTATTTTGAGTAATGATCACTTTGAGTTGTCAACAATTGATTATCTCTGATGAATCTATTTACGTGCGCTTGAATCTATTTTTGTGCATTCTTGTTTTCAGAGGGCATGGCTAGCAATTCCTGAGGCTAGCGAGCTTGAAACAAAAAAATGCGGTTAGAAGTGCGAACTATCACGAGCGGTTTTTCGTTAAAACCGCTGTGAAGGCTAATATCACGAGACGGTTTCAACTAAAACCGTGCGTGATACGCGAATATCACTGAGCGGTTCTAAATAAAAACCGTGCAGGATACGCGAATATCACGAGCGGTTCTCAATAAAAACCGCTGCGTGATATTCACGGATCACGAGCGGTTTTGTTTAGAACCGCTCGTGATATTCGCAGATCACGACGGTTTTTAGTCGAAACCGTCTGTGATACTATCCTTCACAGAGCGTTTTTAATAAAAACCGTGCGTGATATTGCGTATCACGACGGTTTTTTTATGCTCAGGATAACCGCTGTTATCACAGACCAACAAATATAGACGGTTCGGAAACCGTCTGTGATGACGGTTCCGAACCGTTTGTGATGTGGCTTCCTATAGTAGTGAGTTTAGTTAGAGTGTAGTTCGTCGTTGTCTAGTTGCATCTCGTGTTCCTTTGCATTGCTTCATCTTTGTCTAATTCGCATCTTGCGTTTAATTGCTCCCTGCCACACCACCATCATCCTCTGCCGCAGCAATTTTCGCCACCACCAAGCTGTGCTGCGACAACCCCATCCCCTTGCCACCTGCCTCCACAGATCGCTGCCGTGGCAAACCTATCCACTGCCAGTCCCTATTGTGTCCGGCAGAGCCGCTGTCGCCTCTACCTTCGCGCTGTCGTGGCCACCAGAGCCGCTACCGCCTCTGCCATTGCACTACCGCGGCCACTAGAGCCGCTACCACGACCACCAGAGTCGCTGCCATCCCTTGCTGCGTCCTGCCGTGGCCACCATCCTCCTACCGCGGCAAGCCAGCGCTTCCTACCGTCGCCACATCTCCTTGCCGTAGCCATACCAAGGGAAACCCTAACCAAGAACCAAGAGTTGGTTTCGGTTTTGAAGAAGGAAAAGGAAAGAGTTGGATTTGGTTTCAAGAAAAGAAAAATGATTTGGTTTCAATCTCTATTCTGATTTGGGTTCCACACCAAAAAGTGGTTTCGGTTGTGCAATAAAAAAAAGAGGAGAAAAAAATAGAGAGAAAAAGAAAAGGAGAGTCATTCCTTCCCAAAAATAGAAAGCGCAACAAACTTTTGCGAAAACTAGTGAAATTGGTTGAGCCCTCCTTCATACATCCACAAGCATCCAAAAAAATTGAGCAAGTTTGGCCCACAAGATCAAAAGATATAGTAGTTTCAATTAGAGGCCGAAACGAATTCGAGTCTGTTTCTGACACACCTTCAGTAAAACGGGCATAACTTTTGCATACAGTGTCGGAATTCGACGTTTTCAGACTTTTCGGAAAGATAACAACAATACGTATCCAATAAAAACAACTAGCATTTAGTCGCCCTCCAAGACCCCCAAAATCGGCCATCTTCGGCCCCGAATTCACATCTCAAGTTTTCGATTTCTATTTTCGCTGATTCTTTCGGTCTTCCCTTCGGAATTTGGGGTGCGTCTCAACTGCAAAATTGTAGATCTCGCCGAAACCTTTCAAACGAGTATATATATAAGCCATATAAAACTTGGCCTTTTCATCTTTAGAGACTAACTGTTGTTTTCTGCTTGAACTAGAGGGCTGTTTACGCTGCACGTTATTCCGTTTTTGTGCTCTACATCGTGTGAACAATCTTGTGCCCCTACAAAGAAGTTTGAGTAGTTGATTAGCGTCTCTCCTAGCACTTATTGTGATGTTTTCCATTGCTTACATCAAGTCACATTTATCTTTGCGTGTGTGTACATACACATCTCTCAGTAGGGCTTTGATTAGCTAACTTTGATTACGCTGGGGTCAGCAACATTGACTAGTACTTTGAATAATTTTTCAACTTGCATTAACTGATTTGATTATTGCTGATCCTTGCTACCATATTGAAGCCTTCCAAGCTCCACTTCCTACTAACTCAGCCGGTTCTATTCCTTACAATCGTTGGGCTGATCATAAGTGAGAGTATCACGAACTAGCCACCGGTTGTACCACCTCCTTACTGTATTGGTAAGAACTTGTAAGAACTTGGTAAGGCGTTGTGAGAGAGCGACTGTTGAAACACTAGAACCTAGTATTTGATAGGGACATATACACTGTGATTTGTTCTTTGTTTTCTACTAACGATGGTAGGGTCACACACGGATCTACACATGGTGGAAACAATAACGACCACTCTTTGGGGCATACTGGTGAGGGATCTTTCACACCTCGCACGAGAGAGCTTGTGCGGTACATTGAGCACTCGCTCGGTGAGAGTGTTCGCGATGCCTTGGATAAGATCAAGAACAACCTAGCAGCGCTTCACACACGCGTTGCTCTCCTCGAACGTTAGCCACTTGCTGAAACCAGGACCCATGATCATGAGCCAAGAGTGGAGGACCCTCCTGCTCACCGCACGCCACATGTTGCCCGCTCTTGGGCAGATGAGGTGGAAGAAGAAGACGTGAACAACTACACTGCTGATACGGAGGCCAATGGAGTCAATGTTCAGAATGATCGCAACCATCGTCGGCTTCATCACAATCATCAAGGTATGGGAAGAAATCAACGTGAGGTACGTGACCATAATGATGCATTTGGTAAAATTAAATTCACTATGCCTTCCTTTGCTGAAAAATATGATCCTGATGCTTATCTTACATGGGAGCTTACCGTAGAACAAAAATTTGCTTGTCATGAATTCCTTGAAGATAAGAAAGTTAGGGCTGCTACTAGTGAGTTTTCTGATTTTGCATCTATTTGGTGGAGTGAATATGGTCATACTCATTAGGACATACCTAGAACATGGAATGCTTTGAAGAGAGCAATGAGACATAAGTTTGTACCTTCATATTATTCACGTGATTTGCTTAATAAATTGCAGCGCTTAAGACAAGGTAGTAGTTTTGTAGAGGACAATTATCAAGAATTGTAAACTGGTTTGTTGCGCTATGGTTTAGAAGAAACCAAAAATGCTAAGATGGCTAGATTTTTGGGAGGATTAAATCATGAAATTCAGGACATACTTGATTATAAAGAATATAATTCTATCACCCGTCTGTTCTATCTTGCTTGCAAAGCTGAAAGAGAAGTGTAGGGTCGACAATCTCGCTCTAGGGGTAATATTGGAGGATCTTTTGCAGGTCGGCCAATTCAGCAACAACACATGGTATCTTCATCCACTTCTGGCCGTGATGCACCCTCCTCAAGTTGTGCGCCCCCTGCTGCTCCTTTCACTCTTGCACATGTCCTTGAGGCAAACAAATCAGTAAATGTACAAGTTCCCACAAAAAGTGTTTTTTCGGTTGCTTCTACAAGGTGTTCTAGAGATGTACAATGTCATCGTTTCAAAGGATTTGAGCACTTGATGCGCGATAGTCCAAGTCAGTGAGCTTTGCTTATCAAGGACAATGGTGAGTACACTTCTGCTAGTGATATTAAGGAAGAACATGTTTTGGTTGCAGCTAACAATGTAGGTGATGAAACCGAGGAAGAACAATTAGGCCATGAGACATCTGAAAAGTACCAAAGCATAGTTGTCTAGCGTATGCTAAGTGCTCAAATAGTGCTTGCTGAACAAAATCAACGCCATACCTTGTTATCAATCAAAGTTCGTCATCAAGGAACGTTCATGCAAAGTCATCATCGATGGCGGAAGTTGTAACAATCTTGCTAGCACTAACATGGTTGAGAAGCTTGGCTTGACCACAACTCAACACCCTCATCCTTACTACATTCAATGGCTGAATTCTTGTGGTATGTTGAAGGTGACTAAACTTGTGCGTGTATATTTTTCTATTGGATCATGCCATGACTATGTTGATTGCGATGTCATACCTATGCAAGCATGCTCGTTATTGTTAGGTAGACCTTGGCAATATGATAGATATACTGAACATCATGGTAGATCTAATCATTATACTTTTACATATAAAGAAAAGAAAATCACTTTGCTTCTAATGTCTCCTGCTGCCATATTAAAGGGTGAATTAGAAAGAATTGAGAGAAAAAGTAAGCAAAAGACAAAAGTTAATCATAAGATTATAGCTCCAAGTGAAATTAAATTAAAAGCCCCTGCTCCTGTTATGTTAGCTACAAAATCTGATTGCACTAACATAGAAAAACATGAATCTGAATGCTATACTATTATTTGCAAAGAATCTTTGCCTCCTGTTGCTACTAACCTTTTGCAGGAAAGTGATGACTTGGCGAAAACGATTGAGTCGAGGACGACTCAAATTCAAGAAAGGGAGGATGATGAGGACATCAACCCTCTAGATACAACCAAGGATGCAACCACTACTTTGACCCGCTGCACTGCATCCTCTACTTCAACCGCATCTTCTCCCATAGGACTTTCGGCGACTGCACTGTCATATTCCCAGTTGGACTGAGCTACATCTACTCATACTAGCTGAGCTTCGTCTACATGCCATGTGCTACGTCTACATGTCATGGCACTACATCACCAATTGTTGGCCCATGAGCTTTGTAATAAATGGGCTGATTTGGCCGAATTGGCCCATGTCCATGTGGCCCATATGGTCGACCACCTAGGATTTTTAGTACTATTCATGTGGCACTATTCACACATGAACAGTACCCATGGCCTCCCTTCTCCTATATATAGTGGCCGCCAGCCCCTCTAGTTCTTCGGGTTTTGTTGATTGAAGTTTAACTTTGCTACTTTATACTTTGTCCTCTTGTTCAGCGAGATCAACAACCACATTGTCTTTGGAACCCCACTTATCAATACAATCTTAATTCCTATTCACAATTTTAGATTGCTATTTATCTTGTTCTTGCATGCTTCTTCGGTGTATGCAGGAATTGATCTTCGTGATCAGGTCTTCCGGGTATTCATGCACGGTTGATAATGACTTCTCGAGCAGTTTAGCGATTGCGTGGTTTCGAGTCATGCGAGTTCGTAGCCAGGATCGTGAGAGTTGAGCGACTTCTACCGAATTTATCTTCTCATCGAAAGATTGGGCCAAATCAAGACCTCCGTGGTTCATCGCTCTCAGGTTGGAGTCCGACGAGGACGCCAACCCAAGCTCGGATGGTAGCGACGAGAACGCACACCAGGCTTGTGGTCCAACCAGGGGAATTGTGTCATCGGAGGTGTCTTACGTGGCATCGAGACATGATGATATCGCAGTGAATTCACTCGTACTGCCGCAAGAAAAAGGCTCCCACAGGGGGTTTGATGCCGACACCCTCCTAGTTAGGCAGTGCTTCCCTAGCAAGGTGGCCGTGTAACAAGCTATAGCATGATACGCCTTGTTCATCAGCCATGTGTACCGAGTGCACAGGTCCAACCCAGGAAAGTACGCCGTGACGTGCGTAGTGGAAGGCTACACTGGCAAGATCAATGCTCAACGAGCGAAGATCTTTGGCTCGGTCTTCGTGGTTAAGGCGCTGATCGACAACACTTGCGAGCTTAGTGAGCCCCTGTGGCAGCATCGGAACGCGACTTCCGCATATGTGGCAAGCCTCATCAGACACCTAGTTGCGATGGTCGTGTCTGTCTCCCCCAAGATGCTGATGTCAGAAGCCGCCAAACTGGTTGGTTATCCAGACAGTTATAGAAAGGTCCAACGAGCCAAGCAGAAGGTCATCGAGTCCATGTATGGGACATACAAAGAGACGTACAACCTTGTGCCGAGATTGCTTCACCAGATCGCCGAATCAAACCCCAGCACATACATAAACAAGCTTGAGAGTGAAGATATTGACGGAGGGCTCAACTGTTTCATACTAGACTAGGTGTTCTGGGCTTTCGCCTAGACCATTCAGGGCTTCCAGTTCTATCGTCCTATGCTCACGATGGATAGCACTTTCCTCACAGGGAGGTACAAGGGCACCATTCTCACCACGGTGACGGCCGACGCAAATGACCAGCTTCTCCCAATGGCATTTGCTATTGTGGAGAGAGATAACACATCCAGTTGATTGTGGTTCCTGTCGAACGTGAAGACGGTGGTGGTGGGAGACCAGTGCAACGTATGTCTTATCACAGACAGCAATGCTGGGTTGTTGGTGGCCATCAACACCATGCAGCATAGGACAACACCCCCTCACCACTGGAACGATGTGCAATCTAGGTGGTGCATGAGGCATCTTGCATGTAACTTGTTCACGCGGTTCCGCAGTCAGAAGGTTATAAAGACGTTCAAGGCATTGTGTCTGCAGAACCAGAGGCGAAAGTTTAAGTCCATCTGGAGAGACATCGAACACCGGACTACGAGGCATACAAGGGAGTCCACTCCGGAGGGAGAGCAACCCAGTAGTGCCATAAGTTTCTCGAAGTGGATTCATCGCCACACTCATGAATTAGAGAAATGGTCCCTTCTCTATGACACGGACAGTGCAAGGTACGGGATTATGACGACCAACATATCCAAGGTGTACAACAGTGTCATCAAAGGTGTGTAGTGCCTCCCTACCACCACGATCGTCGAGGAGACATGGACTTGCACCGTTGGTTATTGCGTCAATAGAGCCACCACAGCCAAGCGATAGATAGAGGAAGGCAAGCAGTGGTCCGAGAACATGCAAAGGCAAATGTACCAGAAGATGTAGAAGGCCTGAACGCACAACATCAGGTTGATCGATGGCCTCAGGAGGAAGTACAAGATCACGCTTTAATAGAAATATGTCAACAGTCATGCTAGGGGGAAAGAAAACAGACATGCACCCTAGGTGATGTGGCGATATTCACCTGCAACAAGCCGAAGCTCCTGCACAAGCCTTGCTCGTACATGTACAAGGCGTGTGCGCAAATGAGGCAGATGTCTACGCCGTACATCTCTGAGTACTACGACATGCATCACCTATTCAGTACATGGAGTGTAGAGTTTCACTCGTACGGCTTGGACATGAACCACAAGGATCTTGGGGCGGACAGGGTACAATGGGGCCCGAACAAGGCCTTCAAGACAATAGGGAAGGGACGACGGCAAACGTGGCACTTCCGGAACGACATAGATGCCAGCCAATATACCAAGTGTTAGCCACATAAACAAGTGCAGAATATGCAAGACCCCTAGGCACTCAATGATGGATTGCCCCTAATAGACCCAGTTCGTCTGGTTGTTATTTAGTGTTGTAATGTATTGTTTTCTCCACCTTGTTTTGTTATGTATAACGAAACTTCTACGATTGCAGAATTTACATCCTTGTTACGTTTTTCACTGTATGGTGCACTTACATCACAGAATCGCAAGACATGGATGACTTCGACTTACGACACCAACGTGGGGAGTCCTGCGACAAGGGGAAGGGAAAGGCTCCTCCGATTTAATGGAATCACATGACATGGATGACTTTGACTTACATCATGAAATCGTAGGACATGGACGACTTCGACTTACGACATCATGGAAGGGTTAAGACATAGATATGATATTCTTTGTTAATTTTTCGGTTCAATGTGGATGATATTCTTTAGTATCTACATTGAACCACAAGCTAGATAAGCTTGTACATGACCAATTGAGGGAAATGTGTGGCATGCAGATTATATAACAACATACCATAGCTTGTACATTGTTATATGATCTGCATGCCAAGTATTTCGCTTAGTTGGTTCATGTATAAGCTTATGTAGCCTGTGATTCAATGTGGATGATATTCTTTAATACTGTATTGCATCACAGGCTATATAATATTGTACATGAACCAACTGAGAGAAATGTGTGGCGTGAAGATCATATAACGATGTACCGTAGCCTTTGAAACGCATACAAGTCAGAGGCTACAGTGCATCGTTATATGATCTGCAGGCCACACATTTTTCTCAATTGGTTCATGTACAATCTTATATAGCCTGTGGTACAATACAGTATTAAGGAATATCATCCACACTAAACTGATAAATTAATAAAGAGTGTCCTTTTTAATCGGGGTACATGTGATAATACCCCCTCCTCCATCTCGATTGCAATGCTTGTAACACTTCAAATGTCGTCAATTTTATGTATGAAAACATACATTGCAACTCCATTGCAAAGTAGCTTAGTAGGGTTCGTAGAGCTTGATGAAAATAATGTTTGCTTAATTGAACCTATTAAATTAGAAAAAAAATCTTAAGGGAGTCAACATCGGGCCACTTTTGCACATCGATATGACAACGCACTGCAACGCTGCGACACTTACTTTTCAGACTGACAAGAACACACTCCGCCACACAACATTTTCAGGCCGAAAAGACCGCACCCTATCACGCCATGTGCTGCCACTTTTGTAGATCGATAAGACAACACACTGCGATGCTAACTTTTCAGAACGATAAGACCACACGATTAAGAGGGAAATGACAACTCTACCTCCCCAGCTTTTCAGGACGACGTGACCCGACGAGACAGCTTTGAGCAGTGACATGACCCAATGAGTTTGCTTCCCGCAGAGACATGACACAACGCTGCCACACGATTCCTCCTCGGGGCCGCTGCCTCGCGGACACGAATTTCCTTCAACCCAATTACAATTCAGCCGCGTACGCAAGGCCGGCTCAGCATACAAATACTACCCCTCCCACAGCAGGTTCTCCTGCATCAAAACTTCAACACAATCTCACTCAGATGGAGAATCAATGGGACGAGATCTGCGAACTCGCAAGGGCTACTACGGGCCGGGACGAACAAGCAGAGCATGCCAGGAGGGCACCTCCCCGCAATGACACCCCCCCTCGTAGCAACAACCCCTACAGGAACATTCCCACTGAGCATTTGTCGTAGGACTTGCTTGAGGGGGACACGTCACCCCTCTGTTGGTGCAAGGACACATGCAAGTTCTTCAAGTCCAAGCAGCGGCTCAGCCTAGGCATGCATTACTGGGGTTGCGCCAACTACTCCTCGGTCTATTCCGACCGCCGTTGGGACTCGGGCCGCTATTGGCAGCCGGTAAGAACTGGTTACAGTATGTTCCCCTACCATTTTTTTTTCAAAGTAAGTACTAACAACCTCCCCTGTCTACCTGTAGTCCCCGGATCCGCTATGTGGCTACCGCAAGTAGATCAACCAAGGGATCCACCCACGTGACTAGTGGCGTTTCGACTGCGAGGAGTGGGATACCAAGAGGGACCGCGAGAAGAGGAAGGAGGAGCACCACAATGAAGAGCACAACAAGCGTATCCAGTGGGAGACACAAGCTCATCTCGAGGCGTGCAGGCCCCAAGGTGGCCGATGAGGAGTACAACGCCGAGCTCGCAAGGAAGGGCAAATGGCCCCTGTCCACGCAGTAGGTTGTGCCATTTCGTAGTAGTCCCCTGTCCTACCCGTCATGTTATTCCTATCTCCTAAAGGCATATATACTTACATGGTCCAGATGCTTGTGTCGTAGTGTACCATAGTAGTAGCAATGATGACTCAAGCAATTAGCCAAACCATCATGTCATGTGACCACGTGTAACATGCTTCTGTCGATGGACTCTAATGTAGTTCTGGTTCCGTGCTTCGTACTTTACCTTCGGTCGATTAGCAGTCAATTGACCTTCGGGTTTCTCGAGACCCAGTACATGTCGCTGTCAAAATCACTATTGACCATCTCATCGGCCAAAGATCGTTTTTCAGAAGTAGGAAAAAATATAGCATATTTGGAATATCCCAAAACCTCCTCTAGACCGCTAATATACCTTGCTGCGATGACATGTATATCACCAAAAATGTAACCTAGGATGTTTATATACAAGCACGTCTCCAGAAAACTGTCCATTGTCGCTATTTAATACAAGATATAGTAAGTAATAAACAATAAGGCCTCCTTTGAAACATCAGCAAATCTCAAAGAACAGTAAGGCTGGTGCATTGCTAGTTTGCTACTATGGAAAGATCCCATTTGAGGTTTCTTATTAATGCCAAATTATGGAGATGTAATAGCAGTATCTTCGGAAACTCCTAAATGGTGGCTACAAAATTTGGATCATTGAAACACACACAAAAAACATTCTAAGTGCATGCAGACGCAAAAGAGTATTGCTGTCTATAACATCCCTATTTTCCTGAGTTTTTGAAAATTTTGAAAACTTTAAAAATGAACCATTTGGTTTTATTAATTTGCCAAAGCTTAACTTGTAATTTAGAATTTTAAAAGCGGTTTAATTTGACTTAATTAAAACTTGAATTAATTAAAGTTGGTTTAGTGAGTTTAGTTGGATTTTAATTTGGTTTTCCCTTTGGCCTTATGTTAAAAATAATTAATTGCCAAAAATTAAAAGCAATAGTTAAGCTGAAAATATTTTTATTAAGTCCTAAATAATTCAAGCAACTTCTGTGAATTTTCCTAGAATTTTTGGACGTCTTAAGCTATTTTCTAAAAATCCTTTTGCTTTTCTGGTATTTTCTAAAAAGAAAAAGGCTTAGGATTTTCCCCTCTCGGTTTGGGCCGAATTCCTTCGGCCCGTTCCTGTTCCCGCTTCGCCAGCCCGCTCCGTGCAGCCCTCGCTCCCTCGCCACCGTCCGATTTCAATCGGACGGCTCGCACTCATCCTCGCCACGCCCTCTCTCTCTCCCTCTCTCTCTCTGCCTTGGGGGCCACTTTGTCGGCCGCTCCACATGATCGTCCCCTACCTCCCGCCTCCGCGCGCCCTCGCTCCCTCGCAGAACTTTCTTTGTCTTGCGCCACCCCTCATTGCCTAGCCCTCCCCGCCCCTTGTCAAGCGCGCCACCCTTCTCGCCTCATGGTGCCACACCCCCTCCTTCGCCCCCTCCTCCATGATTCTCGCTGGCTTGCCATGCATATTAAAACCACATGGCGAGCTCTCGCTCTCCTCCTCCGGGGCCCTGTCGCCTTTAAAAGAGAGCCGGGACCGCCTCCTCCTCTCTCCATTTCCCTCTCCTCCTCCGCTCTCCCGCCTCTCTCGGCGGAATCGAAGTTTTCGCCGCCCGCCACCGCTGGCTCCGCCACACCACCGCCGCCGTTGAGCACCCTCCGCCGTCGTCACCACCTCGGCATCGCCCGTGCGCCTTGCCGATCTTGCGCTCTCTCGTCCTCGAGCCTCGCCGGGCGCCATCACCGCCTTGAGCCGCCGCTGCCGCCCTCGCCCTCGCCGCCAGCGTCCTCGCCGTCGCCGACGCCCGTGTTCGCCGCGTCCTCCTCTTGCCTTGGTAGCTTCATGCCACGGCTTGCTGCTTGTTCATCGCAGCGACCCTTGGGCCCAGGCGCGCCCGCCGGGTCTGACGTGGCAAGCCACGTGGCCGCCACCTCAGCGCCCCGTCAGCGCCACGTCAGCCCTTCGCTGACGTGTCTGCCCCGTCAGCGCCGCACGGATTTTCTCTGATTTTCTTTAGGAAAATAATTCCGGGAAAATCAGGAAATTCCTAAATTCATCATTTTATGCAATTTCCTATCTTCTTTTGGCCATAACTCCCTCATTCGAACTCCGATTCGAGTGATTCAAATTTCCAAATTCATCTAAAATCCTTATCTTCCTATTAGTATTTATTTAGTATTTATTTGTATTTTATTTGAAGTTGTTTTATTTATTTAGCTTTGTTTGCGCGTATAGGTTCCGGCGTTTCGGAAGATTTCGCAGACCCGACGACTGAAGCATCGCTACTCTTCAATGAAGGCAAGTCATAGACCTTTGATCATATTGAACCCATCTTTATAAAAAGTATATTGTTTGATATAAACATGCATTGCTAATTTTATAATAAATGGTTTCGGGTTTAGTTAATTACCTAATTGCCATATGCCTCCTTGATAAATTGCAATCGACATGTATCCTTGAATGACATAACTCCTTGGACACCTTAGGATGGTTAAATACTAGTTGGACATTATTGTACTACCAACTTGGGCACGCTTTATTGCTTAGTCATGCTCTAGTAGACGTTGATCTCGATCTCATGATTCAATAAATACTGATTTGCCCTAGCGCACATGGTTTGTGGCTTGTGTAGTAACGACCTGTGTTGCTAATAATGCGAAGTGTGGTCCTGTGTGAGACCACGACATTTGTTGTCACCTTACTAAAATTTGTGGTGCCAGGACTAGGGTGGTCCTCTGGCTGGGTTGAACCCAACATGATGAATTTGACTAAAGGAAATTATGGAACCGTGGCGGAGCCACTTTTGTTAAAAGATGTTGTGCCATGACTAGGGTGGTCATTTGGCCAGGTTGAACAAAAATAATTTATGCTCGGACGAGTGGGTGGTGGAAAAGGTGGGTGCCGTAACGCAGACTTGGAATGTGGAACCGTCTCGTCTAAGCAACCAACTAAGGACTTAACCTTGAACCATTGATCTGGGCCTCAACCGTACAACCACATGTCTAGATTGGGATAGACATGGCTAACTAATTAGCAATGTCTTGGTTCGGTTCCATTTTGGTTGGGAACGGCGCAAGAGGGGGCCAGATGGAGGCGAAATCTTAGCGAACAGAACTGAGTCAAAACAGAACTTTGTAAAAGCCTTGTCACGTACTCTAGACTGCTTACCTAAGGTAGTGAGCGGTGGCATAGATATATGCCGAATAAACTAGAGAATTCGTGTCTTGTGGGTCAAGCTGTACAACCTCTGCAGAGTGTAAAACTATTCGAATAGCCGTGTCCCCGGTTATGGACATGCCTAGTGATTTCACGCAAGGGGTAGAACTTTTTGTCGAAAATGTTGGAATGGTTTGGTCGAATCTTGTAGTTGGTTGATGGTTGGAAAGTGAACAGGGTGTTCACTAGTTGTTTCAACGAAAATTGCTTACTTATGTATTAGTCTTTTAAATTGTGCCTTGCAATCTACTTATTGTATTTAATGTCAAATATTGCTTTCCGCAAATTAGCCATAAAGCTATCCTTGTCAAGCCTTGCATAAATATTACTTGCATACAATTCACTATGACTTGCTGAGTACATTCAAAGTACTCATGGTCTTGCGCCCTCTGTTTAAATCAGTAGAGGAAGGTGAACCAGTGAACTCAGAATTCTATGATGAAGACTTCTTTGAAGACTATGCGAATTAGGTCGCGTCCTTCACTCGATTGCCGGTGGGCATATTGGGTGACCTCCACCAGATGTTTTGTTCTCTGCTGCAAGTTACTCTGTTTTCTTTAGCCCTGCGTGGCAACCGTTGTAAGACTTGACCATAAGGTCTCTTTTGCTTAATATTATTAATTTGTCTGCTTCATCTATAGTTTGGTTGTGTGGATATGATTACACCAATGTTGCAAGCGTGTGAGCTAGCTCTTGATCATGGGACTAGTTCGTAATACCAGAGGGTCCTGGGGTTGCATACAGGGGTCCCGACAATCTTGTCGATTCTGATATCACACAAACTTCATTAGGTACGAGAGTTCCTGTAGGGTCTGTTGTACCCATCAAATAAAATCAGTCATCAATTGGTAGCTTTCCTTACTTGATTCATTTTCTTTCCTGTTGAGCCACGAAAGCAAGCCTATATTGCAAGTATGCCTCTTCTAGTGGAATCCCAGAAAGAATCATTCGCCCTGACATTGAATCCTCCATGTTAGCATAGCCAAACATACCTGTAATGACCAGATGAAAAAGAGAGTTAGGTCAAACACAAGCAGGTGAATGAAAAAAACTATATTAAAATGGCAGATTGTTAGAACTCATAACATAACCTTTCAATCTAACGTTTCAGGGCATCATAAAAAAATGCAATGATTTATTTCTTGTGAACCAAAAGAAAATTAATACGAGTGTCTATTACCTAGAGTAGTCATGTGGTAGTAAACTTTCCACAATCCAAGTCACATAAAATTATGAAACCCTAATTTCTGAAACCTAAATTCCATATTTTCAATGTGTAAAACCATAATTTCCGAATATGAGTACTTTGTGTGCGAATTCTTGAAACCCTAATTTCTAAAACGTAAAGTCCAAATTTTCGAGACCCAAATCCTTAATTTTTGAGACAATTTCAGAACACATATAAAATTATCCAAACATTACAGAATCAAGTCCACTGTGTCAGGAGCCTTAAAAAATTCATAATTTTTTTATCTCATTTTCTATATTTACAAATTCCTACAAACAGTACACTTAAATAAAATTACGAGAAAAAATCAGAACAAGTAAAGTTATGAAAAAATTACACAAGCAAGTACACCATATTAGGAGCATTCACATAAAATTTCATAATTTTAAAACTAATTTGCTACATTTTAAAAATCATACGAACATAGCCGAAACCCTAATCCGCTGATTGAAACCCGAATCATCGAGACACGTGACAGGGGCCACTGCACGGTGGCCGTATGGCAACGGGAGGTGGCGGGGCATGTGGCGGGCGGGGAGGTCCGGCCGCACGGTGGCCGTGCGGCAGGGGGCCATTTTTGCAAAAACATTTGAGGACGGTTACTCTTGTAAATACGGGGCGTAAACGCGCCAAAACAGCCAAAAATTCTAGTTTACTGGGCACACCAAGGATTATTATCTATTCAGAAATGCTAAGAATATATGGCATGAATGTTTTTTTAAATCAGTAGAATTTTTGACATTCGGATCTGTTCAAACATTTGCACATCAGGGCGACGTCTTCTTCGTCTTCAACGAGCGCCAGCACCGACAAAGCCATGCGCGAGCGCTGGCGCCACCGAACGACCCTCCACCGCATGCCCCCTCAAATGCACGCTTCGACGAATGACCCCCTTCTTTTCCTTATATTGACGAGATACGCTGGAAGTGATGTCAAGGGAAGGAGGAAGAAGCGTGGGGAAGCACGCCAAAGATGGAGAAGAAAGCGCAGGGATGGTGTGGGATAGGGGCGGATCCTCCCTCTGGGCATGGTCGGGTGGCCACCCGAGTTCCCCTCTGGTCGGACCCCCTCCCCTCAGCTAGACCTCAGGCCCTAGCATCCACGGCATAGGCGGCCTGCGGCCTGCGAGGAGGAGACTGCCGAAGCATCTAGTACCGAGTGGAGATTGAAGATGAGGCTGCTTCGTGGTCATGGCCCGTGGGTTTTGTTCAATTGGGTCCGGCCTAGCCGGCCGATCGGCCCATTATAAGGCACTGCCCATAGCCAACAGCTGCACCACATTTTCCTCATAGGCTCACAGCCTCGTCTGCTCCTCACTCACTCACGCCTCTTCATTCCTCTCCTCCCCTAACCCAAACCAAACAGCAAGCGGCGGCGGGCAAGGCGAGGTGCAGGTGCGCGGCGGCCAAGGGCGAGGCGAGGCTTGAGGGCATGCGGCGAGGGCTCGGGCGTGCAGCGATAGCTGGCAAGGGCTTGGGCCGTCGGGCGCACGGCACGCGGCGAGCCAACGAGGCAAGGCAACCAGAGGTCTCTGATCCACACTTGCGACTCCGCCCTATATAAAATTATGTCCTGGGTTCGCTTCTAGTGTGGGAGAAGGAGCATAGACACCAGGGGGGCACGAAAGGAGACGAGTCGTCATGTTGGAGGCGTGATGGAGCTCCGGTGGTCCTCGCTGGCGCCGGTGGCAGGCGACGTGCGGACTGCGGCGTTGGGCAGGCGACAACGCTAGGTTTTGATGCGTCTATGGTATCTTGGGCTGGATCGAGAGGAAAGGAGGGGATGAAGTAGTATTGGAGAAGGGGGAGAAGCACATCCGTCAGATCTTGATCCTACGGATGAAAAATCACTGATTTTAACCCTTAAAAATAGGCGAACGTATCAACATAATTACATATACCGTACGTAGTATCAGAACTTTGCTGCCGCTAGCTAAGGGGCTGGAATTCGGTTTGCATGCATGGCCCTCTCGTGCATGTGACCCTTCCGCGCTTTATGAGAAATCCGCATGAGATTGATCGATCGATCGATGGATGAGCCATCGCTATATACCGAAGCGAAGCTGAACTGATGGTCTAACCAGCTACATCCGGTGTACCCAGACTGAAAATAGGGTGCTCCACTACCACCGTACCACCGCTAAATGGATACACTACCACCATTCGTTTTCTTGGTGGCTAGCTGCTTCAATCGTACTGGCTAGAAATTTAGGGTTAATCATATAGACAGTTCCAATAATCATTCCTTTTTTGAAAGGTCGAAGTTACCCAGAATGAAGGGCTTTTAATTAATTAATATGTACTTTTCGTTTTCTCAATCAGTTTGGAGTTGCAGACGCAGCGTCGATAATGGAATCCATTTTAATTAGGGGATATTGGTGGGGTGATGGAGTTATAGATACGTGATTCCATCCACCAGCGTTCAAATCTTGTTGTCTATATTTACGCACACGTGAGTGTGTCTTAGTAGGAACTCACAGGCGCACTCGCATGCGCACGCGAGCATATGCTAGATGCCTTCGTAATCGCAAAAGGAAAAAGACATTAACCAATTTTGTAGTTCGTTTTAGGTCTAAAATAGAATTCAAGGAAAAAATATTTTGCCTCTAAAAAAAGGAATTTTTTTTGAAGGGTCTAATTAAGCAAAATCCAAGCAGTATGGTTCAGCTAAGAATTAAAAGAGTTAAATGCTGAAAACATACCTCTCCAACTTCGCTGCTCTCCTCTCAACCCTTCTTCAGTAGATCCCATGTCGGTCCCCCTCCTCCTCTTCGGCATACGTCAGCTCTGAGTAGGAGGGTCCCCTCTGCCAGATATGTACATAAGCTTTTCCTTGTTCTAGTCTAGTGTCCGAGATCCAATCGGTGGTGGCGTCTCCCTCTGATCTGACAATTCCAGGTGCTCCCTTACCCCTAAATGATCTCCCCTTACTCCCCTTAGTGGTGTTGGCGTTTATCGCCAGACTACCCAATGTGTTGCCTTCGTGGTCTTCCCTCCCCCATCTCCATGGTTACCTCAACTCTGGATTCACCTCGCCAAGACATAACCAGCTGCATCGCCTCCGGGACCGTGGACCCTATAATGTTTTGCTCCCGTGGTCAGTGGGATCTTTGCCGAGTAAATCGCTGGCACTCATCGACGTCGTGGATCCTGTGATTACTTCCCCCCTCAAAGGAGACCGCCCTACTCCAACCACCACCCAAAATCGCCAGGAAATGTACAACAAGTGGCAGAGCCGTGGTCAGATGTGGACATTCAAGGAGCAGAGTTCTTGCATCGGTGATCTCAACTTGCATTACGTCAACGTTCTCGCCGGACGCTGTTTAGGGACTTGGATGTAATTGTCTTTTTCCTTGTTAGTTTTCAGGGACTGTACTGTTATTTCTTCAGTTTCCAAGGTCCCCTTTGTAAACCCCTTGATGGCTGTGCTGAATCCTTAACATAAATGCAGACCATGGCCCCTTGTGCCATATTTGGCCGGTCACGAACGCACCGCATGATCTCCATCCACGCAATCATTCCCGAACCCGAGCAGAAGCCGGATGCGTGCGTGCGTGCGTGCAAAAGGGAATTAATTTAAAACCCCACGTCCCAGCACACTGCCGCTGGCATGCGGGCCAGCACGTGCACTGTACCCCACGCATCAGTGGGTAAGCGTAACGAAAGCGGTACGAGAGTGGTGAAGGGCGGCCAAGGGGAGCAGAGGGAATCCATCCGTCTATCCCAATTCCCAATTTCAAAGCTGAAACTAAGACTAAGAGGAAGAAAGCCCGAGCGACGGGGCATCGTCCAAATGAAAAGAAGGTGATGGGGCCCACGAGTGCACGTGTGGGTGGTGGGCCCTCCCCCACGTTCGGGGATGGACCACGCGCGTCCCTCCCTCTCCCGTCCCATGCATCCATGGCTGCTTGCTTCTGTATATAAACGGACGCCTAGCCAGCTTAGAACAAGCCGAGCGTGTGGTGCGGCGAGGTCTAGAGAAGATCAATCTCTAGCAACTAAGCTAGTGCCCTCTCCTTCTCCCCCTATCGTCTTCCTCGGTTTTCTCTAGCTCCCTCTGTGCGTGTCTGTTTCTCACAATCTACCTACTCTTTCTCCATATTCTCTCTCTTGGTTGTTCGAGAGAGAGAGAGAGAGAGAGAGATGAAGAAGCAGAAGGGAGGAGGAGGGCTGAGCAAGGTGGTGAGGGAGCAGAGGGCGAGGCTCTACATCATCCGCCGGTGCGTCGTCATGCTCCTCTGCTGGCACGACTGACCGGCTCATCACTACCTCCATGCAACTCCTCATCGTCATAGCAGTAGCTAGCATTGCAAGTTCTAGCTCAGTATCTGACTTGTTCTTCTTTGAGTTTTTCGTTTCTCATTTTTTTTTGTCCTAGTTAATTAATTTGTATGTACACGCTAACCGATCATCGATATTATACTAGCTAGCTACATAGGCCCTAGCTAGATTCCTTCTTTTCTTTTCTCCCTTTTTTTTTCCTTTTATTTTTGCGTCTGCTTGTTTGGACCTCTTGAGGGGAACCCCAGCGGGCCCAGCCATCGATCGATCTGTGTACATTAATTAATTTGATGTTTCTTCTCTTTCTCCCAACAAAATTATTATCATGTACTACTCATGTTGCTCTTTTTTTGGGCGCCATGCCATCATATCATATGTCTTCAGTTCCTAGCATGCAACTTCCATCTTGGAACAAAAAGATTTGGAATTTTGGATATTGTACGCGCGCGACTGTAATCTGAGCCATGTTTTGGGTTTAATTTGCATTTTTCTTACGTACGATCTCTTGGAAGTTTGTTATATATTCGTGGCTCTATACCTAGCTAGGTGGTAATTTGACGATAATAGAATTAGGAGATAAGAAAAGCATACCGGCTGGATACTTGCAATTCGTAAACAAAAAGCCGGGACCAACATTGGCGATGCAGTAGCTAGCCTGCCTGGAGCTCTTACGTACGGTCCGTCAAGCACTACTTGATCGAAGCTATAGCTGGCTGGCTACCTCTCTAGCTTGATCGGTGAAAACAGCTGACCACCTAACGCGCATGATGATATATATGAACTAGCTAGCTAGTACATATAATCGAGTTGGCCTAACAAAAATGATTAATCACAAGACTTGCTTGGACAGAATTAATCGTATCCTTTGATTACTACCCTCATTTTGTGTACCCACACACACACACACAGAGAGAGAGAGAGAGAGAGAGAGAGAGAAATTGAAGTACAAGCAAGGATTTACTCCATGGCCGGCTCAGGTGAGGAATAACCAAGTCCATCGGGCAAACGTAGTGGTCTACATTAGCTTGATTTCCTTAACACCCATTGGAATCGGTGTTTTCAGAATAAATAGACTGTCTGGCCGGCCGGCTTGAGCAAGAATATATGTGATGCTAGCTCCATATTCATCGATCGACCAAACCATAAATGCTAAAGGCATGCTTGGAACAAGGAATTTCACAAGAAACAATCCAATTTCTACCGGACACTAGTAGAGTTCCGACGTTCTAAATTGGGCCTAATTAAACAGATAATGGAGAATTAGAACACTAGCAGATGAAGTATCAATGTATAATAAAAGAGCTGCAAGGACAGTCCAAATAATGACCCAAGCGTGCTCACCTCGAAATGACTAGACTAGTACTTTGTGTTGGACGACAAAATAAGATGCTGGAGTCAAGGACATGGTCACAAGGACGGTCCCTTTGTCTTATGTTCAGGACAAGTACCTAAAATCCCAATTTAACTTCAAATTTGTTAATTATACTGCGCGAGATAGTATTGGTTGTCTCATATGGTCATATGGGGTTCCAATCCACAGATATGCAACCACAATTTTCCATGGTCTAGGCCTTATTTTTTTAACTTTTTAAGGTAGATATGTGCGCTCAAACAGCTTTCTCTGCTCTAGCTCGGCTATGCCGCCTCCTTCAGTTCAGTTGAGCAATCTTTGGATTGGGAAATTTCTTTGGGAGAATCTTTTATTGATGCTATAGGTGTACAAAATAGCAATTGTGTAGTAGGGGTTCTTTTAATGGCATAGCTATAGAAAGGGATCCAAACGCAGAATCTGGCATGCAGTGAACTAGCTAGGCCTGGGAGAAGAGAAAACGGATGCACACCACATTGCTCTTCGTAGCTTTTTGGGCTTGGAGCTTTGGAAGGGGGCCCACTTCCGGCCCACTTGGACCCTACGACAACTCTACCCACGCAGGAAGGTAAGCAAGTGGCGTGTTTGGTTTGCGCCAAAAACCGAGCCAAACCTGGCTGTTTGGTTTGCCTCGCGGGACCGAGCGGTCCGTTGCCGAGCCATTGTAACAGCTCATTTTTTATCCATTAGAAATTTCATTGAATTTTGTGGATTTTCGAAAAACTTTTGACGCATTTTGGGAATTTACAAAAAAATAGTTGTATTTCAAAAGTCAAATCAAAATTCTTGCCTTAAATTAAATTAATAAAAATATACAAGGAAAGTTAAGTACTAAAACCTCTTTGAATTTAAATTTCCAATTCAAATTCAATCCTGAAAATGTTTCAAATAAATCTCAAATCATTCTATTCCTCTCCCTTCCCTTTGGACGCCACCTGTCAGCTGGCCCGCTCACGCGAACGCTCCCTTCCACTTTCTTTCCCCCACACGAGACCTAGCCTAGCTGGTTCCCGCACTCGTGTCGCAGCCTAGCACTGCGCCAGCCCGTGCCAACTCACTCACTTGCGCTCACTCTCACTGCTAGTGGCCCTGGCTCCACTTGTGAGCCTAGGGCAATGTTTTTCTTCTTCCTCTTTGCCCTCACATGCTCGCTCTTCTCTCTCTCTCTCTCTCTGTGTCTCTCTTCCTTTGTGCGCAATTAAGCCCATAGCACTCGAGTGCTCTGTTGTGGCAGACCTCGAGCGCACCGTCGCGCCACGACCTCGTCACATGGCCACACCAGCTCGTCGGACTTCAAAGCTCGCACATTTGTGAGATATCGCCGAGACGGCCGCCACATCACCGCTTTCCCCTCCCCTATTCTTCCCTTTAAATGACGCTCCGTGAGAGTCACTGAGAGTACCATTGACCCCTTTGCATTTCCCCTCCAGCCACCCTCTCCCCTCTCTCTCTCTCTCGCTCAATCGCCGGGAAGACTTTGACGACCGCGCCCCAGATCTGCCTCTGTCGTCACCCATTTCTCACCGTTTCGGTGAGCTTTGACCTTGAAGGTCATGTCCCTCGGGTTTGCCTCGATCCCTTCTTGCTGATGCTCTCATTATTTTTCCAGTTTGAGCACCAGAGCAGCCGGAGCCCCTTTTCTCCTCGCAGCCGGTACAATGTCGTCGTCGAGCTCCTTCTTGCTTGCTCCATCTCCGGTATGCCCCTTCCCCTTCCCTTAGCGTCATATCGTGTTCCTAGTGGCCGCAAGCTAGCTAGGCTAGATAGTGTTGACCTATAGCCTCTGTAGCGCCACCGCTGAGAGTTCTTCTTCCTCACTGTTGGCCGCCGTAGCCCGTGCTATTCCCGATCCCCTTTTAGCAAGCCACCGCCGTAGTTAGCTTCCCTGTAGTGCGTAGATGTTCTCCCGAACGTTGGTTGCTAGCCAGTAACACTGTAGCATAGATTTCCCTCGTAGCACAGTAGCACCATCACACCGCCACCTCGGGCTAGCTCCCAACGTGCCGTCGTAGCAGTTAGCTTCGCTGTTGCCGCTGTGCTCCATTTTGTTGGTCCCAAGAGTCCATCGTGCCCCACCTCTTCGGTGGCGAGCTCCTAACCGAGCGCCACGGTTCCCCTCCATGCACTCCTCTGTCTTGAGGAGGGTGCTGACGTGACGTCACCACGTGGACCATCATTAGATTAACCGAGTAAGTAGTTAATATTAATTAGTTAGCTAATGAGTGTATGATAGTGGGCCCAATGCCATTAAGAGTTAAGTTAAATCATAGGGTTAAGTGTTCCAGTGCATGGACCATGTCCGTTGTAACATCCCAAAAATCCCATTTTGGGTAAGTGTAATAAAATAAGTAAGGAAATAAAAATTTAGGCATGTTTATTTGTGGGAAATTTTATTTGAGCATGTTTTGAAAATTTTCATCAAATCAACTTATGCAATTATATGAAAACATGAGCTTGAAAGAATTTTCAAGAAAAACACAGAATAGATAAAATGCCATACCGAATCATCGAAAGGAAAGGCGAAGTGACGTACCAATTGGAATTTCTACCTCAACTTTCAGATGTGCACGATGTCTTCCACGTATTGCAACTCAAGAAGTGCCTCTGAACTCCAAAAGAGTTTGCTTAGTTGGAGAACATCAATCTCCAACCAAATCTTTCTTAGCGGGAGCACCTGATCCGAATGTTAGATGAAACTGAGTGACACACTCCCAACCGTGCCATCAAGATGTTGAGAGTTCAATGGAGTAACTACACTGAAGACGAGGCCACATGGGAATGAGAAGACCATCTTAGAGCCACGAACCCATCCCCTAGCTTCAAGCCTGACTCCGTCGCCCTTACCTGAACACCGCCATGCGGCATGACTCCGCCGCCCACATTCACTATCGCCAGCTCGGTTTGGAACTCCCCAAGCTCCACCGTCACCAATAGCAAGATCCACTCGCCCCACTGATCCACTCACCAATTTGGCCAAAGCATCGTCGGAAGCCCGCCGCGCCGCTGCTCTGTTTCGGCCATGCACCACCGCCACCGTGAGCCCATCCCGAGCCAACCCTAGCCATGCCCGAGCACAAAAAATGGAACCTCCATACTCCAAGCTTTCTCCCGGCACCACCCGGTGTCGGCACCGACCCTCGTCTCTGGCAAAATCACGGCTGCCGCCTTTTTCCCTGCTCAACTGCCATGGAACAAGCTCCAGCTCGGTTGAGACAAGGGTGGGGCGCGTGGCTTGCTGAGCCACCAAAACGGGTTGGCACAGCCAGCTCGAAAGGCTTTTGGGTCTGCCAAAGCTAGGTGGGTCGGTTAGATACTATTTGCCCTAGCACTGTACAAAACCTGACCCAAGGACTCAACTCGTTACTATACGTTGAACCCGACCCAATGCTTCGCACATGATCCATCACTATTCCACCGAAACCCGTTAGTTAATAGTTCGCAACCCGGTACTATTAGAATGAATCCATTACTATTCACCTCAGACCCAAAAGGACATAATATACCCATTTCGACCGTTTCGAGCCGTAAAACCCATTTTCGACTTAGTTTAACCTAACCAAAGACCCAATAAGGCCTACCCACCCACACCACCTCTCTTTGCAATTCTTTCAAAATTTCTTTAATTTATTTTGTTCCCAACTCGCTCATTGTTGAGGCTGGACTGATTTACTTGATTTTATTCAACGTTATAACCCGGTTTTGTTGATCAGGCTACAGAAGAAATTGATCAAAACGTAGGAGAAGTAAATCCATTCAAAGACTGGGAATGAGGAGCAAAGTTGCATTCTTCAATCATGTTGAGAACAAATTTCAATTATTTATTATTGTTACTTTCATTTACAATATTTATGCCAACTACTTCTTTGAAGAAATAATACTTTAGAATGTCATAACAACTAGTTAGTCCGTATCACCCCACATACAAACCCACATATTCTATTGTAGGCCATAAAATTACAATATAATGTTATTTAATGGTTCCCTCATTTAATTTCATACCCAAAGTCCAAACTGACAAATATGGAGTATAATTGATTTACTGTAGTGGATAAGAAATTTATTGTTCTGTTGTGTATTCAAATACAACCTGACAAATATGGAATGTCCTCTACCCTGGAAACACACTATAAACATCGGCGCAGCGAAGCACGCACTTTCATCCCAGTATTTAGTGGTAGAGGGAGTAATTAAACGACATATATTCAGTGATGGACGGATAATTAATGCTTAGGGGCCGCAGAGGCGTAGAGCTAAAGTTACACAAATCCTCTTCTTTTTTGAGACTAGGTGTACCCAAATTGTTATATAATACCCTCATTTAAAAAAAAACCATTATTATCCTCAATTAATAGTTACTTATGTCTTACGGAGTGTACTTGGGGGGTGTCACTGGGCCAGTCGGATACACATATGGTACTTGAAATTGTTGAGGAATCGTCGCTGATGAGTGCAGTCTGATCAATCACCTTGTAGACGAAGTAGAATCGCACACATACACAAGTATAGAAAATAAATGAACACAGAGATATGGCGGACTTCTTTCTCTTCTTTATTCCTTTCTTCAGCAAGCACGTACATGGAATGGGACCCCCTATATATAGACTAGAAGACTCTACTAGGGTTTGGATGGGGCGCCCACCCCATGGGCCGGCTGCTGTGCCAAGCCCATAGTTTCCCAACACTCCCCTTAGGCACCCTTCCTCAGCCTCGTCAAAACTCCATAAAAACCCAGTGGAAAAAATTTGGAGAAAGAGTACATGATACACGTTCTGTTGCGTTGCTCGAATTGCCTCATTAAAAACCTTAGCCGAGAAACTTCAAGAAAACTCGTCAAGCAAAAACGAGTACAATCCACCCAATTTTATTTAATCTTCATGATTTATTCTTTAGGTACTCAATCTTTGTGATCAAGTTTTAATAATGAGTTCATGAAGGTTCTCCCCCTGAGTTCTGGATTTCTCTAAGTCTCATCATTCCAATTCCACGTATGCACCTTTCAAAGCTAGATGCTGGAAGTGACTTAGTGAATAAATCTACAAGATTTTTACATAACTTAGTATGCAGTACTTTAATTTCATCCATCTTTTGCAATTCATGAGCATAGAAGAACTTAGGGTTGATATGTTTCGTGAGATGACTCTTCACACAACACATCTGCACTTGTGCTACACAAGCTGCATTATCTTCATAGATAATAGTGGGAGTTTACGCGGTATTCAATCCACACGACTGCTAGATGTGGTGAATCATCCACCGAAGCTAAGCACATTCTCATGAGGCCTCGTACAGTGTTATGATTTTCGAGTGGTTCGTCGAAGTCTATAGAAGACTTTGCTTAGACAATTTTCATGAAATTACAGTTCCACCACACAGGAATACATAGCCTATTTGTGACTTGGTTGTATGCAGGACTGATAGGTACCCGACATCTGCATAGCCAGTCATAGTCAAGTCTTGGTTTATTTTGTAGAACAGACCAAGGTCTTTGATTCCTTAGAGGGATCAGAAGATGTCCTTTATTTCCTACTAATACCTTTTGGTAGGTTCTGCACTATACCTTGCTAATAGGTTTACGGCAAATATAATGTCCAGTCTAGTACAGTTTACTAAATATATGAGCGCTCCTATTGCACTTAAGTACGAAAATTCTGGTCCTAGGACTTTCACCCCTTCTTCTCCAGGTCTGTACGTATTATTGTCTTGCTGCAAAGATCTCCCAACCATTGACACTTTAGAAAGGTATGCCTTTTCAAAGCCAAACATTTCTAACACCTTTTGAGTGTAGGTTGACTGATGTACTAATATCCCTTCAGGGACATGCTCAAGCTGCAAACCTAAGCAATATTTGGTTTTACCTAAATCTTTCATTTCGAACTCTGACTCCAGGTAAGAGCTTGCTTCCTTAATACCTTCCAAGATTCCGATGATATTTAGATCATCTACATACGCTGAGATTATACAAAATCTATTCTGGGATCATCATATAAATACACAGGGACAATCCTTATTGTTCGTGTAGTCTTTCTTATATAGAAAGTCGCTCAAGTGATTATACCACATCCTATCTGATTGCTTAAGTCCGTACAGTGATTTTCTGAGTTTCACACTATACAGATTTCTATTTGCTCTGTCTTGGTTCAGGATAGGGATACCTTCAAGTACCTTCATATAAATGTTCGAATCCAAATTTCCATAAAGGTATGCAGTTACCACATCCATCAATTTCATTTCTAAATTCAAGTTCACTGTCATTGAGATTAAATATCTAAAGGTAACTCCGCCCATAACTGGGGAATTGGTTTCTTCATAATCAATTCCTGGACGTTGAGTGAAACATTGTACAACGAGCCTTGCTTTATTCTTACAACTTCATTATTTTTATTTCTCTTTCGAACAAATACCCACTTATGTCCTACGGGGTGCACATGGAGAGGTGTGCGGTTTACAGGCCCAAACATCTCTCTTTTATTCAGAGATAATAATTCACTTTCCATAGCCTTCTTCCAATCTTCCCAATCTAATCTCTTCTTACATTCAACGAGCGATGCAGGCTCTAGATCAAGATCGATGATTGTGACAATTTTCTTTGTAAAATAAATGTCGACATTGGCTGTTGTCCTATTCATAGATTCTCCCGTGGTCACATAGTTTATAGCTATTTCTTCATAGGAAAATTCTTCTAATGCTTCTACTTGTTCACCGTTGCTTCCAATTACAGTGCAAGTCCCTTTAGTTTTTCAGCTCCAAAGTGTGCGCACACATCCCTGTTGGTTTCTCCCTCTGTGAGAATGTTCAAATCCAGTATGCTTTTTTGTAGAGGTGCCATACTGGTGCTAGGTCTCAATTGGCCCCTCTTTTGGTTCTGGAGAACTTTGGTGATCGACTGTATCAAGTCCTTCTTATCCTTTTTCACCAGGCGTCCCCGGCTACTTGGGATTCGAGGGGTTGGAGTTCTCGTCCTTTTATTCTGAGGACTTTGGATGGGATTAGGGGTACCTTCAATTTTATTTGGTATTTCAACCCTCTCCGATGCATTGCATGTAGGCACATACGACTTGGTCACGCTCTTCAAATCACTAAAGTGGCTAGGCAATTGATTCACTAATACTTGAATTGATCTTCTAGATTTCTCTATTTGCTTCACTAGTGTGCGGGTCATGTGCATGGATTCATGTGGCTTGCCACGTTATTTTTTGATATTTTTCATCAAGAGGTTGATTTCCTCCCCCCTAATGACGAGAAACTATCCTCATCAAATATGCTATCAGTGAAGCGGGCAGTATGCAAATCTTCAGTCATAGGGTCCAAATACCTGATTATGGATGATGTCTCATAACCAGCGCATATCCCAGACTTTCGGAGAGGGCCCATTGTAGTACGTTGTGGTGGGGGTATAAGCACATAAACCTTGCATCCAAATTTGCGAAGATGAGAAATTTTCAGTGCTAACCCTTGCGCTAGTTGCATAGGTGAATGGATGTTATACATCGACGGTCTAAAATTAATGAGAGTTGATGTATGTCCCCAACATGTAGTTCGTAAATTACAATTCTACAAAAGCGGCTGGGTGATAAATTTAATCCTTTTAATTAATGCCTCTGCTAGCCTATTCTGGGTGTAGATATGCGGTATGGAATGCTCAACGTTAATTCTCATTGCCATGCAATACTCATCAAATGCCTTCGAAGTAAATTCTCCGGCGTTGTCCATTCTGATGGACTTCACATGATGATCAGGGAAATTAGTTTTAATTTCAATTATCTGTGAGATTAGCTTTGCAAAAGCATGGTTTCTCGTAGACAATAAACATATGTGCGACCATTTCGAGGAAGCATCGATGAGCACCGTAAAATATCTAAAGGGCCCTGACAGGGGTTGTATAGGACCGCAAATGTCTCTCTGGATACGTTCCAGAAATACAGGGACTTCATCATTCACTTTCAGAGCAGAAGGTCTAGTATCAATTTTCCGGTGGCACATGTGACGCACAAAAAATCTTCCTAATTCGGGAAATTCTTTACATATATATTATATCCCTGTGAATTGTTAATTATATTTCTCATCATCCTAAGACCTGGGTGGCCTAATCTATCATGCCAGAGACAGAAAAGTTCAGAGCTTCTAAATATGGTTTTCTGGGTAGTATAGGCTGCGGGTGCCTTAATATTAGTGTAGTATAGCCCAATCTCAAATGAAGGAAGTCATTCTAATACCCTTTTTTTTACTTTCTTCACACTTTGTAATCAGCAGGTATTCCTTACCATACTCATCTTCAGTCTCTACGTGGAAACTGTCAGCGCGAATATCCTTAAAACTTAGGAGAGTTCTAGTCAATTCTGGGAACAACAAGGCTTCTTTAATGACCAAAGTTGTGCCCATCGGAAATATAATTGTGGCCCTTCCTGAGCCTATTATACAAGCATCATTGCCCGCGATTGTCGTAAGACTACGAGCATTCTTGTTGGTCGACTGAAAGAATTTCATCTCTCTCAAAATAGTATTCGTTGTGCCGCTCAGCTAAGCACACTTCCTTCATAGGGCACCACACATGTTCTAATATAAATTACTTTATTAATATGTAGTAGGAAGCAATCAACACATAAATAAAATACTTCAAATATCAGAACATATCAAGCTATTATTAACTGAATAAATGAATTAATTAAATAATATCATCCAACCATCACGAGAAATAAATTGTTTAAGGCTCTACATGAGCATACAACCATCATCTAAGCAAAAGTATAACTTATTCCATCTATGCACAAAATAAATGACATTTAAAGTATAAGTGCATTATGTGTACTAGACTGAATCCACCAAGAAATTAGAGACTTCAGCTGTTATCTTCTTAGGGGTGACATGCTCATCCTAAGAAATCATGGCGGCAACTGCTGCAATATCAAGGGGGGTGCGGCTACAAGAATGGAGTCTACCTCCATCGGTGTAGGCAGCTGCTGTGAGTACTCCCCCTCAGCGAAGGCATAGTGGGTTTCATGCTGCCCTTTGCCACCCTTCTTTTGTTTGGCCTTATAAGTGTTAATGACGTGTTGCGGTTCTGCACAGATCCGCGACCAGTGCCCCCACTTGCCATACTTGTAGCAGGTTTGGTCATGTTGACCATAGGGTTTGTCGTTCTGCTTTAGCTTGTTGGCCTTCTTTTCTTGTGGAGAATTTGGCTTGCCTTTCGGGGCTACGACCTTGCCCTTCCTTCCCCTTTTCTACATTATAGGCTTCTACACCTTGAATCTCCCAGCGTTGGCTTCATGGCCAGCGAAGCTCCTAGGTGGTTGGGCGATGAAATTCTTGCGAAGAACTTCATTCTGAGCCTCTTAACGAGGATTAAAATATCTATGTATTACTTTAATACATAATAAAAGATAGTACGTCTCCGTGGTCGTATCCCCTAAGGCTAATGACCCCTGAGGTCGTAAGGATTCCAGAGGTTATATAATGGGTACCCTGGTCGGATGAGGTCCTGTACTCAGTTCTCGACCAGATGACTGATCGAAGAAGCAACGAACTGGTATCTGGATCTAACTCCAAGTATATTCCTGACCGAGTGATGAATGGAACACATGTCGTATTTGTTTCATACCACGCGACGTTTCATAGTCCTAAGACACTGATAGTAACCACCATATATGATTATTGTCTCCTACTGATATCAACCACCGAGCGATTGATACTTTTATGACTATCATCCCTCTCGACCAGACGCGACACTTCCAACAGACGTCTTCTCCAAGAGTATCTGCCACCTCTTCAATAGTTATTTAAAGATGAAGCATGGAGGAACAAAGGCATCAGATTGAAGCACAGCAATCGGCATTAGATTCATGTTTCAAGTCTGATTCAATAGCATAGCAAGCATTACGTTCAGTGTAATTAGGATTAGTCCACTGCCTAGTTGGGGGCACCCCTTGTAAAGGATACAATTCATAGCAATAAAGAGTAGTCTTATTCTCTTCCAATAAATCTTTGCCATTTTCCTTTATTTATTTCGTAAGATTGGCGACTCGATCGTAGACAGCTGGCGCTGTTCATGGGGTAGAAGTCCTCATTCACTCCTTTCGCTCCATCATCGCTCATGCGAACATGGCGGAGACTTGCGATGAGGAAAACTTGTTCAACCTAGCGGACTACTCCAATCTCAACATGGACGTGTGCATCCAAGCTATGGAAGAAAACATGATGTCATCCTCCTCCTCCTCCACCGGCTAGCCATTCGCTGAGATTAGCGAAATCGACCGGATGGATGAGGATTCACCGCCACCATCAATGGCGCTCTCAGAGGAATCGCTCGTTTCGACCAGTTCGGAATGTCCAAACGCCTCTACAAGCTCAGTCGATCCAATCGGCAAGAACGGCGACGGGAGCCCAACGCAACTACAAGAGAGTCCATGTACTCTCGATATTGTCATGGGTGACCAGTATTTGCCAACAGCTCCTACATATTCTAGGGGCCAACCGACATCTTGTAATGGTATCAATGAAGTTATCATCGATCGTAGGCCAAGTGGATATGATCAAACTCAGCATACGGTCGGCAATCCGCTTAATCATCCTGAGTCCACCACAAACCCACCAGAGGTGGTAATCTCTAACCGCTCCCCATCATGGAGACTCCTTGCAGAAGCAATCGAATGCTCTCCCTTAGCTACGACGGGAGCTCGTCGGAAGGCTGCTGTTGGTGCCATGAGATTAACGCAATCGGAGATACCGGTCAAGATGCCAACCGCAGTCCTCCACGGCTTGTCCCATCATCACTTGCTAATGGAAATTGTGTGGGCGCTCAAGCACCACTTGCCGGAGGCGAACGAATTAATGGACGTCGATCAGTTAATTCACTTGTTCCTACCACACAACACGTGATAGGTGGAACATGACAAGACAGAAGGCCGAAAGGACATTAGACTCATCAAATAGCTACTACCAGTCAGAATCCTTCAAGACCTTCGGTAACAATACAAAACCTGCAACGAGTCTAGGATATTCTAAATAATCCAGATCCTACTTTAGCAGAAACTCCAGGTTATGCTTAGCTTGCAGGTTAGGTGTCGGAGATCCTCTAACAAACCATGCAGCGTACAGAAATGTACCGAGAGCAAAGGAACTCACAAAATCATACAATGACTTCGTCCCAGCACTCCTCCGTTAGTAGGAGACAACATGGTCGAATAGAGGACCGATCGGTACCAAGACTTTTGCAGATTCCGACCAGGGAATCACGACGGAAGATGACTCTTCCCAGTTGCCTCTCCTTCTCCTTGTCAAAAGGAATGACCGCTTGGTTTCGATGACCTTCGGCATCGCCTGAACCAAGTCGGCGGTCACAGACGTAACACTAACGTCTACGACCGGATCGAGACACCGGATACAAGGTATGCAAACCTTAGGAACCGGTCCCCAACTGACTATAATCCAGCTCCTTTTCAGAGAAGGCGCCATGACTTCATTACGGGTTATCGAGCATTTTCGGCAGGGCTCCAAGTTGTTCGTTGGCCGGACAGGTACCGACCTGCCAACATAGAGAAGTTCAATGGGACTCAGAATACATTAGAATTTCTTCAAATATATACTACCGACATCAAAGCTACTAGTGGTAATGACAACGTGATGGCAAATTATTTGCCCACGGTCCTTGAAGGATCTGCTCGGTCAAGGTTGCTCAACCTACTAGTCGGATCAATCTACACTTGGGAGCAGCTATGCGATACTCTGATCGCCAACTTTCAAGGGACGTATGACCGCCCCAAAAAGTAGGATGATCTTCATCGGATCAGGCAAAAGACCAATGAAACTCTTCGAAAATATATCAAAAGGTTTAGCCAGGTTCAAAACTCTATCCCAGAGGTCCCAGAGTCTTTTGTTATCCAGGATTTTAAAGTAGGACTAAGGAATCAGAGGTTTATGGAGGATATCGCAATGAATCCTCCACGTACAATAGTTGAACTTTTCGACATGGCTGACAAGTACGCAGCCGCAAGAGAAGCGGTTGAATGGTGCGAAGCTATTGATCGAAAAGACAAGATCCCTCAACCTGGCTTGGAGAAACAAGACAAGAAAAGCAAAAAGTCGCTCAAGGGCAAAAAGAATCGTAAGCCCGATAACAAGGAAGTCCTTATGATTCCAAAAAAAATTTACCAAGGGCAAGAAGGACTTTTCCAGTCAGAACAAAGCTAAGGCTTCGACCGACGCCTACAAGAAGAATAAGAAGTGGTGTCCACTTCACCAGGTAGCAGGGTATGATCTGTGCACCTGCCAGGCTTGGCAAAAGAAATCGGAGGATTACTACCTAGGTAACGGTCCCTTCCCCTCCATAATAGAACTTGGAGAACCAAGCTCTAAAAAGGATAAAGATGGTGACAAAAAGATGGAGTACCAGGAGCCGTAGCACACAATCGATATGATCTTCGGTAGGTCCTCCTCATACGAGTCAAGACATCATCTGAAGACCATGGAGTGAAAGGTGAACCTTGCCGAGTCTCCGATCACCATCAAGCCATCCTGGTGGTCAGAAACGGTAATCTCCTTCAACAAAGAAGACGGTCTCATCCTGTTGACTCGACCAGGTCAAGCACTCGAGGCCAAAGATGGCACCAAAGCCTTCCGACCAGACCAAGGAGGTACCACTCAGCAAAAGCGATCTGCTAGAAAGCGCCAACACACCATCTGGGTCAGGAAACGCTAATGTGTCTACCCAAAAGGTACTAATCGGGGCAGGACTCGACCTCAAATAGGAAGAGTCGCTCGTGTCCTTCCACCAAGCAAACCAGGACGTATTCATCTGGCAGGTGTCCGACATGTCCAGAGTCCCCTAGAAGGTGCTCGAGCACAGGCTAGCTCTCTAGCCTGACAAAAAGCCGGTCAAGCAAAAGCTAAGGCACTTCATCCTTGATCGGAAGGAGGCAATCCAGTCAAAAATCGACAAGGTCCTTAAGGCTGGATTTATTTGTGAAGTCGACCACCCAGAGTGGCTCGCCAACCCTATAATGGTTAAAAAAAGCAATGGGAAATGAAGAATATGTATTAACTTCACAGGTCTTAATGAAGCTTGTCCGAAGGATGACTTTCCCCTTCCACGTATTGATCAACTTGTAGACTCTATTTCCTGGTGTGAGTTGTTAAGTTTTTTAAATGCTTATTCAGGGTACCACTAGATCAACATGAGTAAAGATGATGAAGAGAAAACTTCCTTCATCATTCCATACGGCACTTGCTGCTATATTAAGATGCCATTTGGACTCAAAAACGTCGGTGTGACTTTTCAAAGGTTAATGCAAAAAAACCTTTAATCCTCAGATAGGTCAAAATTTGGAAGCCTACATTGATGACTTGGTTGTCAAAAGCATCAACGCTGATGATCACATTTCCAACCTACATGAGACTTTCAATAACTTAAGAAGGCATAAGCTTAAGTTAAATCCAGAGAAGTGTGTGTTCGGAGTTTCTTCTAGAAAGCTTCTTGGGTTCCTAGTTTCGGCTAGAGGAATTGAAGCAAACCCAGCAAAAATATCGGCCATCAACTAGTGTGCCCTCCGACCACAAGGAAAGAGGTCCAAAAACTAACCGGCTGTATGGCAGCGCTCAGTCGTTTCATAGCGCGATTAGGTGAAAAAGGATTACCTTTCTTCAAACTTCTTCGGAAACATGGAAGTTTCGAGTGGACTAAAGAAGAAAACGATGCCTTTGAAGAGTTTAAGAAGTACGTTACGAGTACCCCAATCTTAGTATTTCTGAGATCGAAAGAAACATTGCTGATATACATGGCCGCAACGCCACAAGCAGTCAGCGGTGTACTGGTTGTAGAACGCGATAACGTCCAACGACTAGTATATTACGTAAGTGAAGTCTTACATGGACCTAAGGAAAGATACTCACAAGTACAAAAGTTGCTATATGGTCTCCTTATGGCTTCAAGGAAACTAAGACATTACTTTCAGACACACAAAGTGGTCATACCGACCAGATAACCCCTAGGTCAAGTTCTCAAAAACAGGGTATCATCAGGACGAATAGCAAAATGGGTGGTTGAGCTTGGGGCGTTCGACCTCCATTTCATCTCACAAACAGCGATTAAGTCCCAAGCAATAACAGAATTCATTGCTGAATGGACAAACCCTGAACTCACCCAATGGCCTGAGTACGAACACCACAATGAGTGGACAATGTACTTTGACGGTTCCTTGATGGTCAAAGGCTTGGGGACTGGAGTTGTCTTGATACCCCCTACGGGAGAACACATCAAATACGCTATTCAGCTAAACTTTCCTGCTACAAATAATGTGGCAGAATACAAAGGTTTATTGGTAGGACTCCGAGCAGCCAGAGCGCTTGGGATTCACAGATTACTAATGAAAGGCGATTATCAACTAGTAGCGAATGAAGTCGGGAAAGAGTATCAATGCTCAAGTACCAAGATGTCGTCTTATTCGGCGGAAGTACGGAAACTTGAAAAGTACTTCTTCGGTTTCTAGATCCAACATATTAATAGAAAGGAAAACTTTCTAGCAGACCAGTTGGCGTGGATGGCGTCCACACGGTCACCTGTTCCGCTCGGAGTTTTTCTCGAGCAACTCGATTCACCCTCAGTAGTCGAGTATTCCAAGGACATAGATGGTCATTGACGGTCATACACATCGATCCCGAGAACATGGATGCTCCACAAGAGGTCGTAAAGCACGATCCGGGTAGAGATTGGATGACGTCGATCTACAATTATCTTCAGTATGGCATTTTTCCTGAAGATGATGTAGAGGCTGATCGCATAGCTCGAAAAGCCAAATCATACACTCTGATCGAAAGTACCCTTTATAAATGGGGATCTCACGGAGTGTTGGTGAGATGCATATCTCAAATGGATGGCATTAAGTTGCTAACTGATATTCATGAATGAGTTTGTGGAATTCCTACAGAATGCTAGTCGATAAAGCCTTCAAGCAAGGATATTACTAGCCAACTACCCTTTATGATGCAAAAGAGCTCATGATGAAGTGCATACAGTGTCAATTTCATAGTCGACAAGTACATCAGCCGACACAAGCTTTGCAAACAATACATCTTTCTTGGCCTTTTGCAACCTGGGGACTAGACATCTTGGGACCTTTCCCAAGAGCACCCGGGGCTTCGAATTCTTTTTCGTCATGATTGACACATTCACAAAATGGATAAAAGTCGAGCCAGTTGTTTAAACAACAACTATAGTCACTAAGAGGTTCCTCACAAAAAATATGATCACACGATTCGGTATACCCAGTCATATAATCACAGATAATGGTACCCAGCATGGAGCAGTCGAGCAAGCTAATGGTATCATAATACAAGGAGTGAAATGCCAAGTGTTCAACCAGTTAACAAAACGGTCAGGAGCTTGGGTTCAAGAACTTCCTTCAGTATTATGGGTCGTTCGAACCACAACTAGTCGTGCGACTGGTGAAACACCATTTTTCTGGTTTATGGTGCTGAAGCCATGCTTCCTCCAGAACTAAAAATTGGCTCTGCTTGAACTGATTATTTCAACGAGAACGATTAGGTAAAACGAAGACTTGATGATATCAATTTTCTTGAAGAAAGACGAAACCAAGACCTGATATGTCGACGGTTTACCAATAAGCCATGCGAAGGTACCACAGTAGTAAGGTGCAACCTCGCAGCCTAGCGGTAGGTGATATGATTCTCAGAAAAAATCAAAACTAGTCTAATCGTAATAAACTTTCTCCCAAATGGAAAGGTCCATACACTGTGGTCGACGTCACCACATCTGGATCGATACAATTAGCCATGTCAGATGGGCGTGTTTTCTCTAATTCTTGGAACATTGACCAATTGCGTAAGTTCTTTGTATAACTGTATTTTACATTTTGTCAATTTCAATAAAGATTTATCGTTTCATTACTTTCTTTGATGAGTGATGTTGTTTATATGACTGTACCCATAATCTAGTTGCGTACTATTGTTGTTTAACTGGTTGGAGAAGACCAAATTCTCTCCGATATCCTTCCAAAGGATCTCTGTTACTCTCTGGCTCAAACATATTAGTCAAACATCGCAAGGGTCCTACTCATGACCATTATGTCAATGGTTCTCACGCGCGACCACACTCTTTTACCAAAGAAACATACGAGTAAAAGGAGCATAATAAACAACTGCATATAGTAATTTACATGATTAAGATTTCGGTGGCAACATTTCTTCACTTCAACATTCTGTTCTACTTTCGTTTGGCTACTGGTCGGGACACGAAAAGTCTCCTAGTCGAAATCTCTCCTCTCTGCATGTGGTCCTGCCCATTGGAAGGATTTTCCTAGCAACAGTCTTTTTTCTACGATCTTCACTGCCAGTCGGACTTGGGTATGAGCACGTTTCGCAAAGTGTTTTTCATGTCTTCAGTTTTTAGCAACCCTTACGACGTATTTGGATACTATATATAAACAAGACCACTTATCGTTTACCGCATACATCCTTGCATAATTTTTTTCTCATCAAGGCAAGTCTTATGTTCTGACCATACAATATACTATTTGGTATTTCAATTATGGAAAACAGATCTACACTAGTCGAAGTCATACACTAGTTCTGACCAAAATTGGTTTCCTAGTATTAATACAATCAGTTTTTCACATAATCAGTACATAGTTTATACAGTGGTTGTGACTTTTATTCTTTTTTCATGGCTTACTGCTTCTATAGTAAAGATCTCCTACTATACAAGCAGTCGGAGGCTAGAAAATATGTGAGTACTTCATAAGTCAAAAGGATAAACAAAGACTTTATTGATGAAATAAAGGTAAGTTTTTACATTCAGAATTCTTATATTACAATAGCCTACTCTTTAGGATCGCTAGATTGGTCGCTACGTGTTGGAGATCCAACTTCCATTTCTTCTGCAACCTTGCTTTCGAGAGGTGTCATTTCCTCGAAAAGCTTGGTTACTTCATATCCTGAGCAGTTGAAGTCTTCCTTAATGGCTTGGAAATTCATGGTGGGGTCGGAGGCCTTCAGCTTTGTCAAAGCAAAACTGACTCCATTTGTGATAGCTTCCTTCAATGTTTGGCCATGGTTCTCCCTAGTAGTCTTGAGCAGACTTCTGAGGTCTTCGAGTTGTTGGCTAAGGAAGTTGATCTTCTCCATTGGATCTCTTAGGAGAGGCAGTTGAGCTCCCGACCCCATGTCAAAAAGCATCTTGTTGAAGACCTTAACCTTCTCTTCAAGATTCTGCCCAAAGGTTGCCTTCTTGCCACGGTCGAACTTGAGAGCTTTTTCTGCTCTCTTCAATGCTTGAGTTTGCTCTGTATGAGTAGACCAAAGAATAAATACATGCAATTAGAAAAGACAATACACTGGTCAAGTCTACGACCGATTACCTTCACTCTTCTTCTCGATAGTCTCAAGGACTTCCTTGTGTCTGGTCGTCAAGTATTCGATCGACCAGTCCTTGTTTTGATATTCTTCTTCAAGCTTGGTTGTAATGGCTTCTTTAGCTATAACATCTTCCTTAAGTTTCTCCGAATCTATCAAATACGATAAAGGGAGAAATTAATCAATAGAAAAAGAGACAGATGGTAAAGAAGGAGAGAGGAAAACACAAAGAAAGTACTTACTTTCTAATTTGGAGTTCTTTTTCACCAAGAGTTTAATTCATTGGGTTAGTCCTTCGACCACAACGAAATTTTCCGCCAAATGCTACAAATATGGCGGACTCCTTTTAGGGTTTTTTGATAAAATTTAAGGGAAAGACCATTGAAAGTGGTCGTGGATGCTTACCAGGATCGTCATGTTGTTGTATTCGGTGAAAATGGAGTCAAGACTCATCTCTGCTTGACGGCCCGATATTCTTCCCCACGCCTCATCGAGTTCTTCATCATTAAAGATCCAGGGGTGATGAGGAAAATTGCTGGCCTGAGAAGACCTTCCAACAGGGATTGGAACTTGCTAGGATTCCTCAGGAACCTCCACCTCCGTAGGTGGGGTTGGAGCCGCCACGGGTTCCTGAGCAGGCACTGGCTTTGCCACTTGCTCGGGGGCTAGCTCAACCTCTTTTTCCTCAAGAGCCTTCTCACGAGAGGTGCTCTGGTCGGAAGCGACCGGAACACTGGAGGACCTATAAAGATAGAAGAAAAAGAATATTAAAACTCTAGAAAACCAGAGGTAAATACTTACATAAGTTTTCTTTCATGTATGCATACTTGGTCGTCTTCTTAGTCTTTAGCTTGAAGCGTGCTGGAGCAAAGTCTGTCATGCTCGTCTTCCTTTTCATCTTCTTAACCTACTTCACTGGTCCTAAACCAGTAAGGTTGATTAGACCCCTCATATCCATCGATTGGAGGTCGGAAGAAATATTCTCGACCGGCTGGTCGAGAATATGATCCCTGTCCATCGGGTCAGAGGGTGTGGTTTCATTAACCTCCAGAACAGTTGCTCCGGAAGCAACTATCAGGTCGTGAACGACCTTTCTGGGGCCTACGACCTCCGCAGCTTCTCGCTACAGGTTCTCATTTTCTCTCACCTAAGTCATAAGCAAAATTTGATTAGGTGATGAAATTTCCATGTAACATATACGCTCATTTTCAATGCTCTTTTTTTTACCTCTAGGAGACCATCGTCTTGAGAGGTCACAGGATAGGTGTCGGTCGGAACCACGGTTGGAGCAGAGCCATCTTTGGACTCTTTTTCCCTCAACCCGACCACCTGCTATTCAGGGCATGATCATGTACTGATTGGAGAATATATAAAATATGACAAAAAAGTTTATTTTTTACTTTGAGTCTCGCTATTCTCTCCTCTAAGGAGACAACGGCCAGAATATTGGGGAACGCAGACATGACATCAGGCTCCTCGGCGCAGATCAGCTTGATCATTTCCCTGATCTCATCAGGAGAAAGGGCTTCAAGGAACAAAGACGAACCAAGGTTAAGAAATAAACAATCAAATAAACTTTCTTAAGACTTACCTTCCCTGGAATCCTTGGTCGCCTCGTTGCGACCAATGTGCCAAAGAAGGGGAAGCGATCGGAGCTTCGAGGGACTAATCCGGCGCATAGAGAAGTCCCTAACCACATGCCAAGCAATCAATCCCTTGGCACTGAAGTCCCGAATGGCTTCGACCACCCTTCTGACCCTTCCTTCCTTCTTCTCGGTCGACCGCCAGTTCAGGTTCTCGCTCGCCACCTTACTAGCGAAGTAGAGACCGTCCTCTTCCGTGGCCGTCATGTAGAACCAGCTTTTCTTCCAAGACGACCACAAGGACTTCGGGTACATCTGGATGTACTCATTGGCCTTCCCGTCGTAGATTCGCAGCGAGCACTCCCCAGGTCCGCCATTTGATTTCTCTAACCTCGCTATCTTGTAGAAATACATGAAGACCTTTAGACTTGGTCGGATCCCCAAGTATGCTTCGCAAAGATAGATGAAGATGCTGAGATTGGTGATGGAATTGGGGGCTAGATTCACCAACTCGACCTCACAGTACTCCAGGACTCAGGAAAGGAACTTGTGAGCTGGGAACCTGAGCCCACACTCGATGTAGGCAAGGAAAATCAGGATTTTCCCTTCTTCGTGGCTCGGAAAGTGTTCTCTGGATGCGGACCTCCACTTGATCAGATCCTTGTCGGGGAGCATCTCGACCTCCTCCCACGCCTTGAGCCTCTTCCCACTAAGATCTGAGGCCAATCACTTGGTGATTGAGTCTGACATGATGAGATCTTTGAGTGGATGAGCGGAGGTCGGAGGAAACTTTTGACGGAAAAGTGAGAGGAGGTCGGAGAAGATTCTTCGCAAGATGAAAAGGATTGGAGGAAAATTTGAAAGCGTAAAACCCCTAAAACCCTATGCTGGTGGGATTTTATAGCCGCAGTTCCTTAACTGCAATCGGGGAGTTACCCAAAAGTCCAACGGACACAGACCTTTTCTCCAATGGACAGAAAAACTCTTTAGTTCCCAAGGCAATTTCTCAACCTTAAAGTGAATACAGACCATCTCGTTTCTCACAACATTAAATGAGGGCCTGCCCGATACGACTTCATCGGGAGAGAGTGTTCACACGACCAACTCATTTAAAGTTTGTGGGCTAGCTGACGAGGATTAAAATCTCTATGTATTACTTTAATACATAATAAAAGACAATATGTCTCCGTGGTCATAACCCCTAAGGCTAACGACCCCTGAGGTCGTAAGGATTCTAGAGGTTATATAATGGGTACCCTGGTCGGATGAGATCATGTACTCAGTCCCTGAGCAGATGACTGCGCTCGAAGAAGCAATAAACTGGTATCTAGATCTAACTTCAAGTATATTTCTTATCGGGTGCTGAATGGAACACATGTTGTATTTGTTCCATACGACGTGATGTTTCATGGTCCTAAGACACTGACAGTAACCACCATATGATTATTGTTTCCTACTGATATCAACCGTCGAGCGGTTGATACTTTTACAACTGCCATCCCTCTCTACCAGATGCAACGCTTCCAATAGGCATCTTCTCCAGGAGTAGCTACCACCTCTTCAACGGTTATTTAAAGATGGAGCATGGAGGAACAAAGGCATCAGATTGAAGCATAGTAATTAGCATTAGATTCATGTTTCAAGTATGATTCAACAGCATGGCAAGCATTACGCTTAGTGTAATTAGGATTGGTCCACTGCCTAGTCGAGGGCACCCCTTGTAAAGGATCCAGATCATAGCAATATTGACCAGTCCCATTATCTTCCAAGAACTCTTTCCCATTTTTCTCTGTTTATTTCGTAAGATTGGCGACTCGATCATCGACACCTCTACAATCTGCACAATATCAATCAATTCGGCATACACCTTGTATTCGTCTTGACGATAGTTGCGCGCAGACTGCACTGCATTGGGGTGAAAGGTGGAGAGGGTCTTCTCAATCTTCTACTTATCTGTGACTTGACTGCCATAGAGTTGAAGATTGGTACAAATTCTGTGCAAAGCAGAATTGTACTCCCCAACCGTCTTGAAGTCAGCAAACCTCAGTTGGTTCCATTCCTGCTCTGCCTGAGGAAGAATGGTGTACTTTAGCTTCTCGAACCGCTTCTTTAATGCACTCCATAAGGCTAGCGCGCTTTTCCCTGCCATGTACTCATTCTTGAGTGTGAGGATGAGGTGGTGCTTGAGGAAGTGAAGTGCCTGATCATTTTCCTCAGGGGTGGGTTTGGCATCCTTCGATGCACAATCCCAATGGTAGCGCGGAGCTTTTTGGCTCCAAGTACAATCTCGACGTCAGAAGCCCAAGTCAAGTAGTTTTGGCCATGCTAGGCCAGCTCCTCGAACTCCCAGTTCATGATGCCTGTCATCTACATGTGCATGTAAGAAATACGTAAATTTACTTCTGGTAAAATACATGAAATAAATTAGATAATGGTACAAAATACTCTCGTAATGTTCCAGAATTTTCTACGCATTTTTCTATAATTTTACTGCTAATTTCAGCGATTAAAGGCAACTTAAGCAATTACGATTAATCAAAATAGTAAATAAATACAAAAAAGCATAGAAAATAATAACAACAGTTCTAAACATGCTTTCAATGATAAAAACGATTCAAAAATTGAATTTCGAGGCCCTTTTATGCTGGAATATGAATTTTCAAGAATTTCGCAATTTCTGAGGGCTAATCTACTAAATTTCAATTCTAAGAAAATTCCCGCGTAATTTTTCAATTTCCGAGGTCGTATTTGCAAAATTTTGGGATTTCCATTTTTTCCGTTTTCCCATTTTTTTTTGTTTCGCAGCTACTCATCGCCGATTTCCTTCGGCCGCTTCTGCCACGGTCGGGTGGCTACAACATGTGCACTAGGGTTTCCCCTAGCGCCATCGGTTGTGGCGGTGCAACAACGTGGCGCAAGACGCCTGGCGGCAAAGCGTGACGGTGGAGCGGCGATCTGTGCGGCGAAGAAGAACGATGCGCGCCAAGCACTGTGGCGCCGAGAGGCGGCGGCTTGGGCACGGAGGTGCGACGTGATTGCGGCGGCGGCGCGTGCCGCGCGAGTGGCTCGAGCGCTGGCGGCGTGTCTTGAGGGCCCAGGCATGGCGGTGCATGGCTCTGAGCGGCGGCATCGCAGCGACGCCGAGGAGGCCTCGAGCCGGTGGGAAGCACGGAGGCGGCGTGTCAGTCGCCAACAGCCGGTGTGCGTCTTTCGGTCCGGCGTGGCATCGTGTGGGCCATGGTGGCGCAGCGTGAAGACGGCACAGATAGGCGGGCGACGCGTCGCCCGGTGTCAAGTCGGTAGAGGCGCTTAGCGGCTCGGTCGACGATAGCTCGCCTGTGGGCCGAGCGTAGCGCTACCATGCATGGCACGGTGCCGAGATTATTTTTTTTGCTCTTTTCCACGATGCAATCAACAATCCCTCATTTTTTCAATCATCCGATCGGTATTGTGCCGATGACTACAAGTCAGCTCGCGGAGATTAGAGGAAATTTGCACCGTGAAAACAAAACCAATCTAGAATGCTAAAAATTGTACGGAATAAAAGCAATCTAGAAAGCGATTCAATCTACGAGTGTTGTGCTTCGACGATTACCTTTCGATCCGAGTAAAGGAGGCCTGTAGGTAGGTCGGACTAGATCGTGTTGATAACGTGTTGAGGAACTATCACTGGTGAGTCTAGTCCGATTGATTACCTCGTAGACAAAGTAGAATCGCACACATACACAAGTACAGAAAATAAATGAACATTGAGATATGGGGGACTTGTTTCTCTTCTTTATTACTTTCTTTAGCAAGCACGTACATTGAATGAGACCCCTTATATATAGGCTAGAAAACTTTGCTAGGGTTTGGATGGGGTGCCCACCCCATGGGCCAGCTGCTGGGCCAAGCCCATGGTTTCCCAACAGAAAGGACCTTTGAGGATGTGCTTAGTTCAAGTTAGTTTCAAATTGAACTACGTGTGGATGCTATTTGTGGACATCATGGGTAGATGATCATAATCATTGTGTGTTTGGGAGAAACCCTCGGGTTTTTTGGAAGTAGGATTGTCAAGCAAGAGGTGGTCTGACCGGCCTAGTGGGTGGTCTGACCGGTCCTGAGCTGACAGTCTGACCGGTCCTGAGCTGACAGTCTGACCGGCCGATTTGACGAGGTGGAATTTTGAGAATCGCCAAAAATAACTTGTGTAGGAATGTGAGGTTCTTTGTTTGCACTAGGTCTTATGGAAAATGCAGTTTCGAGGTGAAACAAAATAGAGTTTGAAATTTCCAGAGAAGGAGCAGTACGAGACTTGGGAAAATTTCCCGAGTGGTCTAACCAGTCATTTGCCGGCGGTCAGACCGGCCTGATGGCGATTAGACCGGCCGAGGGCAGTAATCTGACTGACCAGGAGAGGTTTCATGCACCGGGAAGGTGGTGAATTTTGTGGAATACGTCAAAGTCATGGGATTCAGTGCATAGGTATTGCATGATGCATGTTTTGGCTATCATGCATCAAGTTGCTAAGAACTTGTGCCCGGAATCAATTTCTTAGTCTATTATTGTGTAGATGGCTTGGAGTCAACGACGGTTAACGACGAGGATGATTAGGACTAGGCTAGGAGAGCCGAGGTCCAAAACGATTGAAGATATCGGATGAAGTGGTTTGACTCAAGAATGGCACAAGATAAATAAGAATGACCAAACGGGAGGTTCGGCGCAACGGATTGCATCAAGTGGCTTGGGTGTCGGTGCAAGTGCTATGGTTGGTTTGATGGGAGCCGGATGGGAGAGACTTGCCGACATAAAGAGAGCCATTGATGAACCTACGCGTGGCGAAGCATAAGATTGCTTCACGTTGATTGGACTCGGCCTTTCGAGAAGGATCGTGAAGGGGTAATTTGGTATCTTCGCCAAAATACTAGGTTGGTGACCTTGGAGAAACCGCAGCGCAAGGCGGCGCAAGGAGTGGCAGTTTAGGTCAAGAGAAGACAGAGATCACAAAGCGGCGAATTCGGGAGACCCGGTTCGTCATTCATTTTGAGAAGCGTGTGTGAGTTAAACCCGTTTATGTGTGAGCTCAACAGGTGCACATTTGGGATTCCTCTCTAAACCTAGCCTCTACTATAAAAGGGGAGGGTGCAGGATTTGCACGCTCAACCAACTCAAGCCTAGAAAAGCGTATTTTGTGATTTGGGAAATGTGAGATAGAGTTGGGTAGGGTTTGAAAGAGATAGATTGATTGAGCGCTCAAGTGTTGAGCTTTTGTCCTTCATAGTGGAGTGGTTGTAAACCAATAATATTTTGAATCAATCCAAATAAGTTTGCCCTAAGATGAATTGTATCTTGTTCTTGCTTTCTCTTTGATGTCTTTAGGATTTTTGTGTTCCTTGGGGTTTTGATTGGGTATTTTGTTGTGATCTATCTTGCTAGGATTTGTGAAAATTGATCTAAGGTCATCTTGATCATCTTCCACCTACGAGCAAGTTTTTGGATCAAAATTTGATTTCCCCGGTTTTTGTGCCTTCTTGACCTTGATCAAGAAATTCGTGGTATCTTTGCTTCAATCATCGATTGGAATGGGTTTGGAACTTTCTTGATTGTTTGAAATCTCAGGGAATTTGGATCTCAAAATCAAAAGTTAGATCTATTTGAGATCACTTAGAGCTACTGACCCTGCAGCCGACAGTCAGACCAGCCATCAACGATCATATTGGCTAGGAGGCTTTGTCCTCAGGGTTTTTCGGTTTCAACACAAGACTTCCACTGACATCTTGTACCTCTGATCTTCATAGCCCCTTCTAGTCGTCCTTTTCGGTCCAACACTATTAATTGTGCACTATTACAAGAGAAGGGCCAAAACGACATGTACACATGATCAGAGGAACAACATGAATAAGCAAGCATTTGTTTACTGTCATCACACCATTCGTTGTCTGCTGGTACAAGGACAGCTACATGTCTCTACACATGAGTTAATTATGAGCATGATTCATGTGATCTATATTGTATTGATAAACTACTAGCTAGCTAGCTCACACACTTCCAACTTTGCTACCAAGATCTTTCCATTTGTACGTAGAAAAAGGTCCAAAAAACACACTGAACTTTGGGGGTGAAGTTCCCTCTACCATCCGAACTACCGAACTATAGCTGAGCTGGGTAGCTAACACGCGTCTTGATTTTTAAGGCCAGATCAAGTTTGACCCAAGCCGGTTTTACCAGTGGTAAACCATGTCGGCTGATGATGTCACACTCTGTGGTGACATGGGCAAGTTGTGGTGACGGCTCGGCAAAAAGAAGCTAAAAAAAACCTCATGTCTCCTCTCTATATCTCTCTCTGATCTGCCGGCCGGTGCCATGGAATTGGCGCCCACACCCACCATTTCATCCCTTCGCCGCACCGCGGAACTAGCTAGTCGGATGATGTCGATACCAATCTACAAAGACATTTATGGTTGTGGTGCTGAGCTGTGCTCCGGAATCAGTGAGGTCAATGTGCTGGTCTTGAAAATAAGCTAATACTATTTGAATAGCCAATATTCAGTTGTCACTGTCCACAGACAGACAACAGCCGAGACAAACATGGATTATTGTAGAGCTTCAACTGCGGTAAGCAAATAAGCAATGCAATCCAAGATCGATGCTGCTGCTACTCCAAGATGCCTGTCCGCTATTCTTGTCACCTCTTCTCTACTGGGCCTTAGGTGAGCGCCAGACTCGGTGTCTGTCGGCCACCCCGATGGCATCAGAAGCACCGCTGCACGTTGCTCACACACCCAGCATACATGTACTACTGCAATTTGCAGACGTTTAATTACAGCAAGTAGCCACGCTTGCATGAGCTCGCGATTACAACATGTAGTACATTTGTAATCAAGAGGGGTATACGCATGCAGATGCCCATCCATGATGAGTAGCACAAGAGGAACAGGAGAGGGAGCACAGTACATACTTGGCCTGCAATGCAAGCCCGTGTCTCCCCAGTCAACTGCACATCTTGTTGGGTTGCAGTTGCAAGTTGCCGAAAATATTCTTGTTTTACGAGGTCATTTGGCGATGGATCCCGCCTGGAGATGAGGAACTAGTTAAATATATAGATGAAGGGAGCAACGTTAGGAGTATGAAAGCTAAATGGCCAAGGTGGGGCATCAATGGAGCAGTAGAAGCTAGAGCTATGGTTTGCCCCTAGAGGTCTACAGTTATACATCACCAGGTGATTCATTTGCTTCCACTCAAAATAAAGTTTAATTTGTTTTTAGACCGGTTGGCCTTAATGCATGAGATTGATGTCTGGTTATTTGCTTCTTCAATTTGTGTCAAAACTGTTTGCTGGTTTCAGTCTTAGTTTCAATCTTCATATATTAATTGTTTGTTTTGATCCTTCTACGTGTTTTTCATCATCGTCGAAACTCTCTGTTTTTGCTTGTTATATTATGTGATAGTTAAGTGAAAAGTGAACTTTTCCCTTTCATTCCTTTAATATAGGAATTTGATTAGTTGACATACCTGATCATGATTGGTTTTAAACAGAAATAAAGATTCCTCATGAGCTATATATATATATATATATATATATATATATATATATATATATATATATATATATATATATATATATATATATATATATATCTCAATGTGGGCTTATCCATCTATATTAGACTTAGTTTGATATATAATTCTGATGAGCTTTCAAGCCAATTAATCTGGTAACATTCAACGTTATCCACAGCAATATGGAAGAATTTTCTTTTGTTTTATCTACCATTCATGAATTGAACTATCACGAACTGTCAGCATTATGGCCCACAAGTCAATGAAATTCTGTAGCTAAGCGTGTTTTTTAGAAAAAGGTCCTGACCAAATGAATAGCCCACACCTGATGTCTGATTTCAAAAAGAAAGGACTAAACTAGTTAGGTTATTAGAATGAGCTAAGAATTTCCGTTCAAATAAAAAGAATGAGCTAAGGATATATAGACCTGCCAAGCCAAGAAAATACTCAATAGAACTGTTTAATTATAACTTGGTTAATTTAGGCTAATTTGCGGTTTTGCTTATGAGACTGCAATTTTCAGCTCTCGGTGAACCGGCTGCCACGTGAACTAAGAGCCATGCGTGCTGTTGGTGTTGATGGAAAATAAACGAATTTATTTTTTTAAGGTTTAATCATATTACAAGATTCCTATATATGGTGTTTGGAACAAAGGAAAAGCCCTCGCAATCTATTCTTGAAAATCTTTTGGAATTAGCTCTTAATTTCACAAAAAGTTTAATTGAAGCAAATAACAATGAAGCCTAATAGATACACTCATTTTTCTCAAAGCGTAAAGAAGCAAATTACACAACATGTCTCCCTCCTAATTTGGTTTTTCAGTTTTCTACATTTTCCCCTCTAATCATCCAACTGTACCGCTAATAATCTACGGTAAAAAAAAATAAGTGGTGGCTTGTAATGCATTTAGTCAAACTCATTTTGACTTTTATCAAGAACATCTTTTTGAATACTTAGTCATTTAGATCAAAATGAGACGTGTATATTTTAGGGAAAAGTCCACTTTTTCAACTATGAACTCTAGCATTGGTTTGTTTTTTTACACTCAACTCTAAAACAGTTTACTTTACAACTCTGAACTCTCAAAACAGTTCAAAACACCACCTTGAGCCAATCCACAATGGTAGTTTTCGTCTGACATGGTGCCCATGTAGCGTGGTTTTAACACATAAGTTGGTTTTGGATGATTGGGCCCACATGTCATCCTCTAACAATAAAGATGATGTGGCACCTTTCCTCCACTCTCTTGCACTACCTCTCATGCCCCCTTCTACTTGTCTTCCTCCTTTCCCAGCATCACCACCGGCTGCGAACTATAAGATAATTGTCCTCAGGTGCGCCGCCACCGTCCTCGAGGTGCATCGTGCGCACCACGCAGCTGGTCAAAGAGGCCTCCATCTGGCAGTGCCTCGCCGTGTCCCGTGGGCCGTGGCTCCTCCTGCACTGTCACCTTCAGTGTTCCACGAGCCTGCGCATAGGCCAAGTGCCTCAGCGTGGTCCCAGTGACCTCCTCTATGTGCCCCCGACACACGTCTTGCCGTAACCGCCACCGTTTCTACAGGTTTTAGCCCTGCCAAAGCGCACTCGTCGACCTTTTGGTGTGGCCAGCGTCCGTCGTAGTGCTTGCCTTGCCGTCAAGTCTCAACCAATCACGGTGGCCGAAAGGGCGCAACAAAACCTATGTCGTAAGCTAGGTCTCTTGCAGGATGTTGCCAGCTCCCTTGAGATAGCCCTCAAGGAATACATGGCCACTTTAGTTGGCCCAATGCCTCCTGACAAGATTGAGGTGATCAATACATTGTACAAGCTTGATGGTCAAATTAAGATTCGTGGCCAATGAGTGGGTGGTTTTTCTGGATAACGCTACTGCTACAGAAGCGAAACAGACCTTTTGGGCTACTCCTCTCTAGAGTAAGCCGTGCCAAGATTTCTTTGCTTCTGTTGGCTATTATGCTTGTTGTTATTCCTAGCCTACAAGGGAAGACGCTGAGTATCATGATTATCAAGAGCGTACTGTTTGGACAGTGGAGAACTCCTTGGGTGGACTGCGACCCGGATCAGACTGTGGCCAAGATCAAGGAGAAATCAAGGGCTTGATCCAACTAAAGAGAGGTGCCTAGCTAGCGCAATCTTGCTGGGCGAGTAGCTACTTTGTATCCTCAAACATTGGGCCACCCGAGAGTTTCTTCTTTCTTTTTAACCTTTTGTGATCCTTTAGAATCGAACATCTGTTTTATTCGTGCTTTATCAATATAATAGGCAGCTCTCCTACCTATTTCTTAAAAAAAAATCTACGGCAGCAATCGGCTCAGGCTCGTACCCCTGGGCCTTCGAGGCCAAGCTCGACGCCTCACACTCTTCATCCACAACCCAGGCATCGAGGAGGACCTGGAGTGCGGTCTGTGCATCAACATTGTAGCCATCAGGATGTACCTCTTCTACCTCCTCCTTCCACTGAGGAGGATATATCCAACTAGTAAACTAACGAGATCGTGTTGTTTTGGCTCGATCTTTCACGGTACACACGTAACAGGCCTTCTCTTGATAGATAGGATCGGTAGCTAGGAACCAAAACCCTAGATAGAATCCTCAACTCACGTACACCACAGCATGTGAACGAGAAAGATATAATCAATTGATCCGGCGAATTAAAATTGATACCACAGCCGAATCCCACACACCTAGAGAAGAACCCTTGAAGAATTCCTCAAGAACACTCGCCAACAATGGCCACCAAAATTATGGTGATTTTTTTTTGGTTTATTCAACTCAAAACAAAACTAATCTCAAATACATGGAGAGAGGGCCCTTAGTTTTTATACCCCTAACTCCACGCGTGTGGGGCCCTGATCACGTGTTTGACTACCTCGTCGAACCCAACATGGATTCAGACTCCTACTCCCTAACTAAACCGATTTGGTTTTTATGAAAATCCAGTTTTGTACAGACACATGGAAACTAGCTACTATATACAACCTTTTTACAATTTGGACTCTAAAATCAAAAATAGGAAACACAAAGAACTCGGACTGTAAATAACCAAACCAACTTAAAAAAAGATTCCTCGTGTAATTCGGATCAGGATATCTCCAATTCGAACTGCGGCTGGAAAAGAACTTGCATGATTTATCTCTTTCTTTCTTGGCTTGATTTCCATGCTTCCCTTCCTTTCTTGTCGCACAGCCCCCACATGCATGCACCGAAACCACCTCCTTCCTTTTAGTGCTCCTACATGCATGCAAGTCCCATGTTCCACGCTCAGCTGCATGCATTGATTTCGTTCCTTCCCCTTGGTTGCATGCATTGATTTCTTATGCCAACACACTTCAGGAGTCCTTGCATGTACCACACTTCCATGCGCATGCATTGCATCGTGATGTGCTTGGCTCGGCCCACACAATTTGCGCACCACGCCGTCAATTCCACAACTCAAACAATTCCCACAGCCATATCTATTAATCTTTTGGCGTGTCATCGACCTTTACATACAATGTAACACCTTAGTCCAACACTGAGCTCGGAATACTAGTTAACTACATCAATTACTAATTTAAACCATATATTACAATAAATTCCAGCAAGCACATAACGAAAAAAAAAACCCGTCCACGGGTCACAATAGAAAATATTAAATGCAATTAAACTGCATAAGGATCAACATGCTAGATAGCAATACTAAATAAACAACCAGTAGCCAGTAGGTAATAAACAGTCCATAAACAGTCTAATGAATGAATAAACAGGTTCCAACCATTCACCTAGGATTATTCAATGATTATCAAGTCCTAGAAAGAATAAATCATCACATTATATTAACAGTTCTCATGGCCATGTAATTCAAGTGTTTGAAGTGAGTGTAATTATTCCATGTGCGCTATCCCTTCCCATGAGAGATGTCGTCACCGACCACCTAAAACAACAATAACGCAGGGGTGAGTCCACGACTCAGCAAGTACAACATACAATGGTAAATAGATAAGTTCATTAAACATTTAATACATTTTCATAAATCTCATAGTCCCCATTCTCAATTCTCATCAACATCTTTCTCATAAATGCAAATTTAATGACGCACTTCTTTCAGCTGATACCGGTATAACGCAGTATTCACCCGTCGGTGACCCCCCCTTCTTGAGGGTGGGGTCCCTACCTCTGTAGTATTTTAACATGGGGCATACCGGATTAGCCATAATCATGGCAGTACTCACCGCTCTGGCCCTTATGCAAGTGAATGATGCAATGATTCATTTATCTTTAACAACATTACCATGTCACACTACTACACAAAGGGTCATCACAGATGATTTGGAACCGTCATCACAGATGGTTTTTAAACCGTCTGAGTTTATATGTCTGTGATGATATGAGGTCATCACAGACGATTTTTGAACCGTCCGTGAAAGCTATCACGCATTTGGTTCTTATTCGAACCGCTCAGTGATGGCTTTTCACGAGCATTTCTTGTTTAGAACCGTCTGTGATAGCTTTTTCTATTGCAAAAAAAAAACCAAAAACGGATGTTGAAACTTCGGAGGCTGTTTTGAGGCCCTAAATGACGTTTTTGGGGGTTTTCACTTCGTCTGGAGCCTCACGAATGAATTTTATATGGGCTTATGGATTTTCGGATTGAACTTTTCGTTAGCTTTCTAACGAGCCAAAGAACATTGCAATCCGAGTTCGTATGTAAAAGTTATGGCGGTTTTACCGGACAGTGCGCGATCTATCATCTATATTTTTGCCCAAACCAAATAACTCAACATGAACTACACATGCACAGAGAGCTTCCAACAATAACCACAGCATCACCCACATCACAGTAGCATCAACTCAATCCATTCACAGAGCAATAACACTAGCTCTCAGTAATCCACATCACAGAGCAAGGGGGGAGGGTAGGAGAGTGAGGTCGTGGGAGGCCGGTGCAACAGGGTCGTGGGAGGCCGGCGACAAGGTCGTTGGAGGCTGGCGACGATGAGGCCGGGGCGAGGTGGAGGAGGCCGTGGGCGACGAGCTCGGGGGAGGCCAGAGCGCAAGGTTAAGGCGAGACAGTGGCACTCAGTTAGAGGAGAGATGGCAGAGGAGGAGATGGAGGTGTGAGGTCGTGGGAGGCCGGTTAATATAAAGCGAGTTTCGGTAGCCCGCCCATTAAGTCCAAATTTTCGTTTTCAAGCCCAACAAAACAAAAGTATCATAGACCATTTTTTCTACAAAACCATCTGTGATATGATTATAATCACAGACGGTTCTTCATAAGAACTGTATGTGAATTATCACAGACGGTTCTATTCACAAACCGTCTGTAATAGTTACGTATCACAGACGGTTCCTTTGGAGCCGTCTGTGATAAATATAACACAAACGGTTTCAAAGGAACCGTCTGTGATGAGGCGTCTAGGATAGCATGTTTTGTAGTAGTGTCATCCCCATGGTAATTGCATCAACATATCATAGTCACCATTAAGCAATAAAAATCTCATCATGACATCCTCATGGTAGTTGCATCATTATCACAATCTTACTCTTTTCATCAATAATACCATGACAAGTAAATAACTTAACAAAATATGATTAAATCTCATGGTAATAAATTAACAAGACAACAACAACCACTCGTTGTTCACCATTGTACGAAGCACTTGCCTCTCTAACTTCTAGGACCTGGGTAGCAAGTTGGTGGCAAGATGCTAGAGGCAATACTCGCTGTACAATCAATTAACATATATTCAAAAATATGCCAACACAGCACCAAAACATTATACAAATCGCCCTCGCAAGTCTACGCCAAAACGACACAATTAACTCGATTCTACCGGACACACTACTCGTTGCCCCAGTAGTAAAAAGGCTCTATTTCCCTCATTTGAACCCCAAATCTAGCAAACCAATACTTTATGAAATCCTCAAGAAATTGCTTACAACTTCCTAGTTATGAAGAACTCATGAATCTACCATTTATTTTCTCGTTTCCTTCCCCAAAGACTGTTCCAGAATCTGTCAGGACAGATCACTTTATAATTTCGTATTTTTATTTCTAAGACTTGAAAAGTTATGAATGATACCATTTCAGGAATCTACTCAAAATTTCCTATCTTATTAAAGTTATCACTAAAATTTAATTCATTCATTTGCTAGGCGTAAACAGCCCATCTTCACGACATCTGCCAACGACGTCCGTTTTCTGAACAATGACCTTCCCGAGGCCATAACTTTTCACTCATAGCTCCAAATCTAGTGTTATAGACCTTTATGAAAATCTAACAAAATTCTCTATATATTTTATAATTGGATGAAACTCTAAATCCGAGTCGAAATATCTTTAATTGCCTCCGCATGGTTCTGCGTCAAAACTCAACGAACTAGGGCAGACAAAAACCTTCCCTTCCCTTAGACAAAACAATCTACGAATCGAACAATGACTAGTATATGATAAATCTACGGATTAATAGACGCTACCCTTGAAGAACACGTCGACATTCACGAAACCTCGCGCCAAAACCCTTCATTTCCCCTCTTTTCTCCTTCTCCTCTCCCCTTCCCTCTTCTTCCTCCACTAGCAAACTCCCCCTCAGATTATCCTCCTTCTGGCCGATAGCAAGGCAGTAAGGTGAGGAGTTGTAGGGCCAGCAGGAGAGAGCACACCAGAGGGAGGGGGTGGCGGCGCACTAGAAGAGGACAGAGGCGGCGCAAGGGAGGAGGACAGTAGGGGGTGGTGCACTAGGGTTAGGGGAGGGGGGAGGGCACCCCGTGGCTCCACATAATGCCCCCCTCCCCCTTGGGCTGAGGTGCAATGAGCCTTCGGCCCAAGTTCTAATCCTCTCTCTAAACGCTGAAATTCCACTTCATTAATTTCCTTTCTCATTCATTTAATCAACTAAATTTTAAATAGGATATTGCACACAAGTACTAGTGTACAATTTTGTTCCTCTCCCTCCATGGCTAGAACTGCTCCGACGTCCACGCACCACACTAAAGTGCCCCAAATTGCGCATATTTCTCACCCACAGTCGGCCACTCCACCCTCCCTCTTGGCTGCTCCTTTCTCTTTTATTTTTTCTTGTAATAAAACAGCGCCCTCGTGACAAATAACATCGGATTGTGGTTTAGAAATGCACACCAAAGCTGTAGTAGCAAGTGGCGTTGTATCATCCACCCACTCTGCACTACCGTCGGCAAGGGGATGCAAGCATAGAGAAGGGGGAGGGGCAAGACATGGCTGGCGATGGTGATAGATGTGGAGGAGTATAGTGGCCTGGAGAGGGCATGTGGCCAGCGGTTTTGATGAGGGAGGGGTGCGGTGTGAATTTCGTCGGTTCGAGGTTCCAATTCCGACGATTTCAGAGTGGAGGGTTGAAAAACGAACTGAGGCTAGAGTTCAAGGTTGAAATATGGGTTTTTTCTCTCCTAGATTTCACTTCAAATACTCTCGTAGTGTTATAATGTTTGCTAAGATTTCAAATGTATTCTGGATAAATTAGTGGTTGATTAAGTACCGTGTTGTAGATCATGCTAATGGTGAAAATATCACTTTTTGTGACCAAAGGCGGTAGCTTGCAGCAAGGAGCTCTAAACTACGACCTATGAGCTTGTTTGGATCGAAGGAAAGTGGCAGAATTGCAATTCAAAGGAAAATTTATCTTATTGTCTTTGGAATGGAGATTGACCCATTTCGTTCCATTGGAATTTCTCCCTATTCCTAAGTTTTTGGAAGGAAAACAAAAAGGAGGTAAGATTATAACAGCTCATGGGAAATTTTCATTTGAAAGTTCCACTTCCATTGTAATCTCTCTATCTGTCTCTAACACACATGTACAATTTTTATTAGGGAAAATTAGTTCAGTAACATCACGTTCAACCGTATTTAGAGGAATGACACTCCGTTCGTCTCGGACTGGAAAATAACACCGCGAACATTGCAAAATTAGACGAATGACGTTCTGGCTTTTTCCAAAAAAATTTAAATATAGAAATTGAGCTCAAAAAATTATAAATTTTTTTGTGGAGTCTCCTGACATAGTTTAATTATTTGCGTATTTTTTTCAAAACTTTATACATTCTGATTTTGTCTCTAAAATTTATTTAAGTATACTGTTTGTAGGAATTTTCTAATATAGAAAATGAGATCCAAATATTATGAATTTTGTTTTTCAGACTCCTTACATAGTGTACTTGATTGAGTAATATTTCCAGAATTTTTAAAAATAATTAATACAATTTCATAATGTCCTTACATTATGAAATATTAGACTCTCACAGAGTGGACATTACGAAATTGCATTACTTATTTTTTTTAAAATTCCAAACAAATTACACAATCAAGCCCACTATTTAAGGAGCCTAAAAAACAAAATTCATAATGTTTGGACCTCATTTTCTATATTAGGAAATTCCTACAAATAATATACTTAAATGAATTTTAGAGAAAAAAAAATCAGTATGTATAAAGTTTTGAAAAAAATACACAAGCAATTAAACTATGTCGGGAGACTCCACAAAAAAAATTGATAATTTTTTGAGCTAAGTTTCTATATTTGAAAATTTCTAGAAAAAGCCAGGATGTCATTCGTCTAATTTTGCGATGTTTGCGATGTTATTTTCTAGCCCGAGACGAACGGAGTGTCATTCCTCCGATTACGCTCTAACGCGATGTTACTGAGCTAATTGCCCCTTTTTATTATTATTTCGTGTTTTTTGTGCAATTAATCCAAACACCCTCTTTCCGTGTTTTTCCTTCTTTTTGCGTTCCAAAGTTTTGCACTTGCATTCCTAAAGTTTTGTTATGTTTTGGCTATTTATGCGTTTTTTCTTCTTTACAGGCCCATGGGGTGAGTTCCAAAAATACATACTCCCTCTATTCTTTTTTATTTGACACTCCAGAATCTATGCCGTCAAACTTTCCAAAGTTAGGCAACTAATATGTTTAAAACTATATGGATTGGCTACATGAAAACTATACCATTAGATTTGTCGTTAAAAATACTTTCATAATATTATAATTTTATTGGTATGCTTTAGTATAAAGTTATAAAAAAGTAACGGTCAAAGTCGCATCGCGGAGACCGTAAAAAATCAAAAACATCAAATAAAAAGGAACGGAGGGAGTACGATTTAAATCCATAGGTTTTGGGACAGAGTCCATCTCCAAAATGATTGTAGCAGTTTTTCAAGTACCAGAAGTAAATACATGCGTCCATCTTAGCTGGGCTAGGTTTGTGGCCCTGTGGGACTAAGCCAAGACTTTAATCATTGCACACCTAAGTGCGGCGTATCATGCAAAGAGGTTAGCTACACATCGTCCTCTTAATCGTGTCTAGCTAGCTCGACCGTCCATCGCGACATATGATATGGAGATCTCACTGTCGGGACGCATTTGCGTCTTCTACCGACAGGACTAACGCAAATGGCAATCAGGAGGATCTTAGTGCAACTGGACCATGCATGTCTGCGTATTAACGATCGATGTTAGAAATGTCTACAAGCTGGCCTGACTTGACATATCATCTTCCAGAGAAAAAGTGTTGGCTAAAGCACATATAGCAATAATTAATTAGATAGAGATTAATGGGGGCATCAACTAATCGGAAGATCATATGCCACAACTAACAGTTAAATCACCCATATGCATGCACTTTGTAGCACAAAACTTCAAATTTATATGTGTACCGTGTTTGGAGTTCAGGTTTTTTTGTAGGAATTTGTAGGAGACACTGTATCTACCGATCAGAGCCATAGCTTGTGGTTGAGTGCCGGAATCGAGGGGATTCAAACCCTAGTTTGCATTGTAGAAACCAGGTTGGGTAGCTAGACTCACATATTAGTGCCATATATAAGTATGGATTTGTCCCGTACCCTTCAAGTTAATTAACACTAGCTAATCATTTCTTGCAATGACAGTTATGTATGTAGTACTACAAAAATAAGAATTGCGTGGCCGCGAATATCGATCCACCTCGTTGCTCACATGTGTACTGCCCCTTGACTGGATTATCATTAGATGGAGAGTACTCCCTTCATTCCCAAATATATATTACTCTAGCTTTCAAATTTTGTTTTCAAATACATGTCATTCTACAATCTCGAGACAACTTTTAATCGTTTTTTACTTTGCATACCCCTACTGTTCATTATAAGATTATTTACTACCGTTGTTTAGAGTAACACACAATCCAAAAGCAATAAGTAAGATAACGAAGAAGAGCAATCTGATCATTTCTGCATGTGCCTAGGTTGAAGTGGAAAATCCTAAAAAATCACCTATTCAGAAACCGGGGGAGTACGCAGTAGTATAAAACACCCAGTTAATTAATCAGTCCATAAATTATTCGGCCAATTGAAGGAAGCAAACATGATCACTGTACTCACCCACCGTACGGCACCCAAAGCCGACAGGCGCACATGCAGCCCTAACCCCATGTGGGTGGTTTGTTAACATCTGATCCAGTACTTTGATCACTACTTCCCTTGCCTTCACGAAGAGGACCACTCATCGGGATACGAAAGGGACAAAACGCCTACGGTCATTAGCATCTCAAGACAGAGCACACCCTCTTTAATCAGCTGTCTTGGCTAAATCCCCTGTCAAGTTTGTTGTACACCAACTATTGCTCCCTAAAAAGATCTTGGTGTTGCCAAAATATGATTCTACTTCCCCGAAAGAAAATTATACTACAATCTGTTCATACTTAAACACTCATGTAGGCCTTATCTGGGTTGAGCTCGAAGTAGGCCGAGAGATTAACCCTACGGCTCTCAACCACAGTACTCTCAGCTACATTGTAAACATGTAGATAACAGTAAAGGAATTCTACTATACATTCTACCTGCAGTATAAATTAAATATGACGTCCATTGGTTTGTTAGGAGCGTAATAGACTTTTTTGTATTTATATTTTTTTCATGAGGGTACTATGGACTTTTCCAACTAGGGTTTAAAATATTACTCTTATGCAATGTGATTTCCACATGGGCAATTACACTTCAACCTCTCCTGATATTCTACTACTCGTACTACCAGGTGTACTTAGGGCTGGAAAAATAGCTTGAGGCTCGTGAGCCGGCTCAGCTTGAGCTCGTTAGGTTTTCAAGCCGAGCCAAGCCCACCTCCTAGCTCGCAATATTTTCAAGCTGAGCTCAAGCCGCTCGCTCGGCTTGTTTGGCTCAGAGGCTAGTCGCCGGCCCACCAAGGCCCACTCGGGCGTGAACCCTAAACGAGTGTCTGACTCTGACTCAAGTGCTCACCGTAGTGAACTGATGTCCCTGCCCCAAATCCCCAACTCCAGAATCCTCCACCTCCCATCCTCCTACCTGCCACCACCACCGCAGCACCCCCCACCCCGGTCCACACCGCCCCGTGCTCCCCCCGTCGTCCACGTCACCGCCCCGTTCTCCTCAGCCACCTCTCCTCCATCCATCGCGGCAATGCACCGTCCTCCATCCGCCGCCCCCTCATCCACCTGTCGCGCCCTCCTCCACGTATGGATCGTCAATGGAGCTTGGAGTCTCATGCACGAGGGAAGAAGTCTGCCGACGTCGGGGCCTCCGCCTCGGCACTAGCTGACGACCGTGCAACCGGTCGACGCCTCCTCAGCACCCAGCTGCCACCTGACGTCGCCAAACCGGTGACTACCCTGGCAGCCTTGGTGAGTTCGGCACTTGGGCGGTAGCCAGTAGCCAGTAGGGCAGTATCTTCAGTGATTTGCAATCAATGGAACATGTGAATATTGTGTGTTTGTTGATAGACCTCAGCACATTGTGTGCTTGTTGTTTATACCTCAGAACATGTGAATACTTTTATTTATCAGATATCCCTAGTGTTTTCATGAATTGCATAAGTTGCTAGAGCTTGAAAATTTTAGTAAACTGTAATCATATAGGTCTGAAGCATCTTGGAACAGACTAACCAGAATAAGCAGAGCCAACATTAGTAGTAGATAGGCTAACTGATGGCCAAGGTGTTGCTACATTTTTTTTACCAAAATACCTTGATAAAAATTATTTTCCACTCTCTTCCGTGTAGACATTGAATGAAGACCAATTTCCTGACAGAAAATTCATGATCTAAAGCCTAACTTGTTGGTTATATGCTTACAAGAATATAGTAAAACAAATATTGACAACTGCAGCAAATCAACAAAATCATCAAATTGTGAATCTCTAAATTAAACTACTCGCAGGTAACTAGATGTTACAGATCAATCCAAATCAACTTGAGAAAACACAGACACCAACAAGCAGCAGCTCACTACAAAGTGGAATTGAACAATACAGCATATCACCATGTAATTCAAAGTTTCAAACCATTCAGGCCTCTTAATAAACCTCTTGGGCTCTTACATCATTAGTTTCAAACAGCTCTGAAGCAAGTGTTTCTTCTTGTTTCTCGTTCTTGATCCCATCACAAGTTTCAAATAGCTCTGAAGCAAGTCTTTCTTCTTGTTTCTTGTTCTTGATCCCATCACAAGTTGCAGGTATTTGGGAGCTACAGCAAAAGAGAGCATAGATGTATAACAAATTGAGAGGACATAAAAATAACCACACGAATTAAGAAGCTAAGCTAAAGTGGTAACCTTTTTAGTACCATGGCCAAATAGTTTAGTTTCATTTGATATTCTGATTAATTACATATATACTCCATATAGTAATAATTAATTACCTAATATAATGGCTCTGATATTCTGATTGTCTGATTATGTACAAATGAGTTTAATTACATTTAATTCCATAGTTCTCTTCTCTTTGAGGTTATGTACAAATGAGCTGCTACAAATGATCTATATTTTGATTGTCTCACTGTGTATTGTAGGCTCATTGGATGCTTTGGATGACAAGATGACATCATGACAAGTTGGCAAGAGGACCTTTTGTTTGGTAGCCTTTGCATAATACAAGACCTTTTAGAAAATATGAAGCCTATTTATGAATTAGAAATTCGAACTCCTAATTAGAGATTAAGTGTTAAGCATGGACTGTTAAACATAAACCGTTAAATTATTTTGGTGATATGGTCTGGAGTTTGGACTGTTATTTTGGACTCTTGGATATTGCTCTGTCTTGTTTGCAAGTATGATGTCTTATTGTAATAGGGACTGTCTATACCACATTCGAAAGTTTTTTTGCCTGAAATCAGTTAGTTTTCAGCACCATTGGATCTCAATCCAATGGCCCATCCACCTCCCCCCCCCCCCAAATCTCCTATTAAAACAACCAACCAAACCCACCCCTACCCCTCCTTCTTCCCGTGCTTCCCGCGCTAGTCGCTCCCTCCTCCGCCCCACCCCCGCCGCCCTACTCCTTCCGGTGCCCCGCCGCCACCTTCTTCCCGTCTCCGTGGCTCACGGATCTGCCATCACCACCCATGCTCCTCCACGCCATCTTTCTCCCCCGTCGCCCCTGCTCCTCTCGTGCTCCCCCACCGCCACACTCTTTCCCGTCTCCAGCGGCTACCACCGCCGGATCCACCATCGCCACCCCCGCCTCCTAATTTCTAGTCGATTCCCGTGCTCCCCCACCGACCTCCACCAACCACCGCCCTCCTCTGACGCGCGGCTGGCTGCGCCACCGCCACCCCTCTTCCATCGCCGCCCACCACCGTGCCTCCGCCACCCCTCCCTCCCTCTATAGCCGACCTCCGGTGAACCCAAAACCTAATCCGGCGAAGCCCACCGCCCTCTTCCTCGCCTACGTTCGGCAGCGCCACTGCCATCCACCGCTGGAGAGGATGAACCCGCCAACCTCAGCACGGATCTCAAGTGCATCACAAGGTCATAAATTCGACTGATTTCACACAAAAATTCATGCGACAGTTTTTTAGCACTTTCGATTATAATATGATGAGTGGATTCCTCTGTCTTGTTGGAATTGGACTGTTGTAGCGCTAGTCTTTCACCCTTGCTTATTCATTAAATGGATTATGTGGAATGACTAAATGCAATTGAATCAACTATTGTAAACTTGTGATTTAATGCCTACTAATATGACATATTTTCCTGTTCAAATCAATTGTCGTGTTCTGGCTCGAGCCGAACCGAGGGCTCACGAGCCAGATCGAGCATGCTTCTGGCTCGTCCAGACTTGGCTCTACCTCATGAGGGCTCGCGAGCCGGCTCGAGCTTCCTACCGAGCCGAGCCTACTTTGAACCGAGCTTGAGCGAGCCAGACTTGAGCCGGCTCAGCTCGTTTCCAGCCCTAGGTGCAGTATAGATAAATCATAACTAATCTGAACCAAGATTTCAACTGGTTGGTTTACCACGGGAGCTCTTTTACGGTATACTTAATTTAATATGAGTCATTTATTATTTTTATTCAATAATTCAGATTAGTTAGGACTTAAACCACGGATTAATTAAAAAAAAAAGATGAAACCACGGAGGAATAGAAAGAGAAGCAGGAGGAGGGCACGTACAGTCCGAGCCTAGCCATCAACCACCATTCAAACAGGACAGGAGGGAGGGGCGGTCAGACGCACGAGGGGGCGTGGCAGCGACCCTTCACCGTGCCTCCGCCCAACGCAAGCGCACGCCCGGCCTGGCCTGGCCCCCGACACATTTTCCATGGGCCACGCACCACCACGGCGCAGCGTCTGACGCGGAGCACGACGGACGAACCACCCTGCCCGGCGGTCCCGGGGGCAGGAGGAATCCGCGCCGCTGTGCGTCTCTCGCCACCCCAGCCCCATTGCTTGCCGTTGCACGCCCATGTGGCCCTAGCTTCACTCGCCCTGCACTTGCAGTATTAATTCTTGTTGCTATGAATGCTATATATGCTATAGCCTCCTTCTTCTTCAGCTAAGCCTCTACTGTCATCTGGATCTAGCTCCTTCCCTATATATAAGCCACCCATTGGGATGATACTTGTGCCAAGAAGAGATTGCTTAGTTTACGAGATCTTGTTCCAGCACAACTACAGTTTACACAGAGCACAACTATCTAGTGCAAGATGAAGCTTCTTGGCAGCCAGAGGAGGCAGAGGGGCGGAGGGTTCAGCAGGACCCTCAAAGAGCAGAGGGCTAGGTTCTACATCATCCAGCGCTGCGTCGTCATGCTCCTCCGGTGGCACGACTGATGGATTCGTCGATGGATCCGTCGGTCGGTGTTGTTCGTGCTCTTGCTTGTGTGAGAATTTTTGTTCGTATCGGCGGTTGTACATAGGGGCCAATATAGTTTGGTAGAGGTACAAGTAGCAGCAGTAGGATTCTAGTGTTCACCGGTGTCTCTCCCTCCCTCTTAGCAAGTGTCATTGTACAATTACATCAGTGTGGAATCCAACATCAACAAAAAGAAAACAAATGATTGGATCAATCGCTTGCTTGTCTCCGCTGGAAACTTCTTTGATTTATCTCTGTGTTTCTTGTGTGCTGCAGATGTTGATCTGGGTAGTTTCAACTGCCTTTCTAATTCGTCTTAACTTGCAGAGTGTGGCTACTGTAGAATCGAACTTAATTCATTCTTTTGCAGGACTACGGCTTCAGGCTCAATAGGTTTTCTCTCTTCCAGTTCCTGCGTTGGACTCCAATCTGACTGAAATGCAGTTTGTGCGGCTATCTGATTCTGGAAGTCTTATGAGCATTTGATTAACTACATCTGAAGAAAGAAATAGACTTGCAGTCGGGTGTCAATTGGATCCGAATTATCCGTTTTATCTAGCATCCATGTCCAGAATATTCGATTCGTATTCGATATGTTGAGACTCGTCAATCATATCTTAATTATCTGTTTTATCCGACATCCGTATCCGTTGACACCCCTACTTGCAGAACACCATGAAATAAGCTTGGTTGATTTAACCCTTCCATCTTCAAGTCTTTCTTGTGAATTTGTATATGGATCTCATTCAAATGTCGAGTGCCTAATAGATGGCACTGTTTTCTTGGTCTTCTGTCAAGTTGTGCCCCCACCTTCTTGTTGTTGGTCATGACTCATGATGAAAGTGGCATGTGCCTAGTCAGTCTTTTTGATTTCTGAATGTCCAGTCCCATTCATCTCAAGCAAATGCAATCATATGGAAACTTGGCCTCACCAATCTTAAGCAATACAATATTTAGCCGTGTATATTGATCTTATTTTTTGCCCCTCTTTTTTAATTTATTTTTCACCTTAAAACATCTTTTTTTAATTAAAAAATCGCTCTTGTGCTGATTGAATTAGGACTTGAAGTTGTAGATAATGACAGATCGTTCTAATGGATTTTTTAAAAAAAATTAGAGAATTATTTGTGTTGACTTGATGTCGGAATCAAATTGGTTTGATTAAATGGTATGCCGATAAGATGCTTTGCGCAAGATAAATCTAGCCGCCTCCTCTAATAAATACTTGAAATAATATATACCAACAGGAATTAGTCCAACGAAGGTGTATGACACTGACATACCAAACTCTAAATCTGGCAAAAACCTACTCTTACAAGAGCATGTTTGAGGTTTATTTGGCTAATTTTCTGCTCACCACATTTTTTTTCCAATTTCCTCAAAACAATTTTTTCCCAATGTTTGAAGAATTATATGTGAGGCTCAAAAGTACACATTTACATTTAGTGAGAGCAAACACCATCCATTAGAGAGAAAAAAAATCGCAAAGTCCTCACTGAAAACATGACAAGAAATTAAATATTTTTTGCTTGATCCCTGAAATGCCGGATCAATCCATTTCGCAAATTCAATGAACTTGTGAACTACCGCAGTCAAGAAAACACTACAAAAATGTTGGAATGTTGGCCACGCCCATTGCGAGGAGGCAAACACACATGGCATATGTTAGAGATATATGTATAGTGTGTTATTCCTCATTGTTATGAAGGGTTATTTATATATTCACCTCATGTACTTTGTATATATATACTGGCCCTTTGGCCCCCTAGTAATACAAGCGCTATTCATAACATGGTATCAGAGCAAACCTAGGGTTTGTTTTTCTGTCACGCCGCCGCCGGTTTTTCTTCCGGTTGCCGACTGGCTTTGCCGCCGGTTCTCTTCCAGTCGTCGCTTGCTTGGGTGGATTCGTCGATCGTCGTCGCCTTCGGCACCCGTCGTTGTCGATCTGCCTCGTCGCACCTTCGCTCTCGCTTGCCGCCACGGATCGCCATTGTTGTCACCGGGGAACCCTAGTTCCTATGTCTTCTTCTTTGTGGGCCGAAATACCGAGCCGCCCGTAAGTAAGTAAGCGAAGAAAAAAAAAGAAGAGTACAATGTCGTCGGGCACCGCTTCCCTCCCTCCCTACTTGGTGATCTTAGATGGTGTTAATTACACTAACTTTGTGTCTCACATGCGTATCCACATGCGTGGTCTTCGTCTCTGAGGCGTCCTCTCTAGCGATGTCACCTGCCCGCCTTGCCTTGCTCCTCCGACGGAGCCTACGCCTGTCGCGCTGCCCCCGACAACCGACAAGGCTGCATCTGCCTACCAAGAGGCTCTGGATTCCTACAAGGATCGACTGACCGCCTACACTCAGTGGTACGACGACAACACTCAGGTTGCTGCTATCTTCATCGCCAGTGTCCAGCCTCAGTTCTCTTCTCAGGTTGTGGGACTCCCTTCGGCTTTCCAGATGTGGACTCACATTCGTCAGTGCTACGAGCCCTCTGGTGATGCCATCTACCTGTCCGTGGTCCGCCAGGAGCACTCTCTTCAGCAGGGTGATGCTACTGTTGATGCTTTTACGCCGAGCTCTGCTGTTCGGGCGTCACCGACTCTCTCGCGACTTCTTGTCACACTCCTATCCATCTTTGCTGGTCATGACGTCTTGACCGGAGTTTCAGCGTGTCTACGATTTCTTTACTCGCCTTCGTTCTGAGTTCGAGCAGAGGCATGCCCAGCTCCTTGCACGCCACCCTCGTGTCACTCTCCTGGAGGCTCTTACCGAGATACGCATAGAGGAGACTACTTTGAGTGGTCTGGTGATGCCACTCCTCCGTGCTTTCGCCGCTCGTCCACTGCTACATCGCCGCTTCACACTTCAAAGACATCGCTTTCCTCCGGTGGTGCCACGGTGGTGGTGGCCGCCCTCTATCTGGCGGTGGCCGTCCTCATCGCTTCCTATCGCGACAAGGTCGGCCACATCGAGTCCCATGATATAAGCGGCGCATTTTTCACACCGTTCTTCTACTAGCACTGGCACTGGTGCTTCTACATCAACGTTTGTATCGACTCCTTCAGTAGTTTCTCTCATCGAAAGCAGAGATAGCCGACTTCGACGCTCGCTTGCCGCCTGTGTTCTCCTCGACAAGTTCTCGCATGTTCGCCATCGACTCTTGAATCGCTGAAACCACCCCTACACAGTAAGGTATCTCCCCGTGGATTCTTTATTCTGGAACATCTTTTCACATGACTTCTGATTCTTCCACTCTGTCTTTCATTACACCTCTTGATTCTCCTGTTAGTGTTTTTACTGCTGATGGTACCTCTCTTTCTGTCTCTGGTCGAGGACCTCTTAACAACTCATCTTTTCATGTTCCTTCTGTTGCTTATGTTCCTCGTCTTACCATGCAGCTTCTTTCTGCTAGGCAGATTACTGATCTTGGTTGTCGGGTCATTCTCGACTCTCACTCTTGTTGTGTTCAGAACCGCCACACGGGAGCTCTGGTTGGTTCTGGCCCTCGCCGCCTTAACTCACAGCGTCTCTAGGAGCTTGACTGGCTTCACCTTCCTTCCGCTGCCACCGTCGCTACCAATCTCTCCGCTTATGTCACTCCGTCTACCAGCTCTTTCCAGCAGTGGCATTCACCGTCTTGGTCATCTGTGTGGATCTCGTCTGTCGTCTTTAGTTTGTCATGGCCTTCTGGGGTCTGTCTCAAGAGACGCGTCTTTAGATTGTCAGGGCTGTAAGTTAGGTAAACAAATTCAGCTTCCTTATCCTCATAGTAAGTCAGTGTCTTAGCATCCATTTGATCTTGTTCATTCAGATGTTTGGGGTCCAGCTCCCTTCGTTTCGAAAGGGGGTCATCGATATTATATCATATTTATAGATAATTTTTCTTGCCACACTTGGATATATTTCATGTCTTCTCGTAGTGTGGTCTTGTTTATCTATAAACAATTTGCCACTATGGTTCGCACACAGTTCTCCACTCCTATTTGTGTCTTTCATGCTGACTATGCTGGTGAGTACCTCTCTTGTTACTGCTTGCTTCCTTCTTTGGCGAAAGGGCACTCTCGCTTCGCTTGTCTTGTCCTGGTGCTCATGCTCAGAATAGTGTCGCTAAGCGCAAGCATCGTCATCTCCTTGAGACGGCTCATGTACTGATGATTGTCGCCTCTATTCCACCTCACTTTTGGGCCGAGGCTGTTTCCACTACCACCTATCTCGTCAACATCCAGCCCTCTTCGGCTCTTCAGGGTGCGATCCCTGTTGAGCGTCTCTGTGGTCTTCTTCCTGACTACTCTGCCCTTCGTCTGTTTGGTTGCATTTGCTACGTTCTCCTCGCCCCTCGAGAACGCACCAAACTGACTGCTCAGTTTGTTGAGTGTGTCTTTCTGGGATACAGTGCTGAGCACAAGGGCTATCGGTGCTGGGATCATATTGGTCGACGGATGCGGATTTCTCGGGATGTGACTTTCGACGAGTCTCGTCCCTTCTACCCACGTCCTGCCTCTCCTTCGGCTTCCTCTGTGGAGTCTCTGTTTTTTTAACCTTTCCAGATACACCTATATCTGTCTTGCCCTCGTCCACTCGTCCCATTGAGTTCAACATATTCCTCCTGTGGCCTCTCCGCCGTTGTCGCCGCCTGCTTCATCTCCTACGGCTCCTCAGGCTCCTCCCACTACAGTACCTTTTCCCCTCTCTTCTACACTCGTCGACCTCGTATTGAAGATCTTCCAGATGAGCCATCTTCTCCTGATGTTCCATCTTCTCCTGATGCTCCATCTTCCCCTGATGGGTCATCTTCTCCTCGCTACGCTCTCCGCGATCGCCAATTGATTCGGCCCCCAGTTCGTTTTGGTTTTTCTGGTGCAACTACTCATGAGCCTATCTCCTCTACCGGATGTCATTACTCACTCGAGTGGCAAGATGCCATGGTCGAGAGATTGCTTGCCCTCAGCGTCTTGGTACTTGGGATCTTGTTCCTTTTCCATCTCACTCTCGTCCCATCACGTGTAAGTGGGTCTATAAGATTAAGACTCGCTTTGATGGCTCTCTTGAGCGCTATAAGGCGCGTCTTGTTGCTCGTGGCTTCCAGCAAGAGCATGGTCGTGACTACGACGAGACTTTTGCTCCTGTGGCCCACATGACCATTGTTTGCACTCTTCTTTCGGTGGCGTCTGTTCACCACTAGTCTGTTTCTCAGCTTGATGTCAAGAATGCCTTTCTTAATGGCGAGTTGTGTGAGGAGGTCTACATGCATCCGCCACCTGGGTATTCTGTTCCTGAGGGCATGGTCTGCATGCTTCGTCGCTCTCTCTATGGCCTTAAGCAAGCCCCTCGTCCTTGGTTTGAACGCTTCTCCTCTGTGATCACTTCTGCTGGCTTTTCAGCTAGTGATCATGATCTACACTCTTTTTTTCACACTTCGCCTCGTGGTCGGACTCTTCTTCTTCTCAGATGTTGATGATATGATCATTACGGAGATGATTCTCGAGTACATTGCCTTTGTCAAGGCTCGTCTTAGTGAGCGATTCCTTATGTCGGATCTTGGTCCTCTTCACACTTCCTTGGGATTGAGGTTACTTCCACTCCGGATGGTTTCTCTATGTCCCAAGAGAAGTATATTCGAATCTTCTTGATCGCGTCTCTCTCATCGATCAACAGATCGTTGAGACTCCCATGGAGCTCAATGTTCACTTCCGATCCTCTGATGGCAAGCCTCTTTCTGATCCAACTCGCTATCGCCATCTTGTTGGGAGTCTTGTCTACCTTCTCACACTCGTCCGGATATCACTTATCCGAATCCACATTCGAGTCGATTCGTTTACGCTCCCACTCAGTCCACTACAACCACCTTCTTCGAGTTCTGCGATACCTTCGTGGGACTATCTCTCGCCGTCTCTTCTTTCCACACTCCAAATCGTTCTGACTTGAGTTTATTCAGTATGCTACTTGGGCCAGCGATCCTCTAATTGCCGATCTATCTCGCTTCGTGTTTTTCTTGGTGGTTCTCTCATTGCACGAAGACAAAGAAATGATCACTGATGTCCCGCTCGAGTGCAGAGATCGAGTTGCGAGCTATGGCTCTCTTGACAAAGCAGAGATTACTTGGCTACGGTGGTTACTTGAGGATTTTGGTGTTTACACACTACACCTCCTCTCTTGTCGAACGAGATAGGTGCTATCAAGATACCCGTGACCCTGTGAAGCATGAGTGATACGAGGTGGCCCGATCTTCTCGAGTAGAACCGTAGATAAATAGCGCTTGACGATTTAACACCGCCACCAGACACCACGTGCGGTGCGGACTTGCGGCTCTATGGATATTCGCCAACACGCACCAGGATGATCGCCGCTAGACCACGAGCAGAGATCGCCAAGCCCTCAATTCCCAGCGGAAAAGCAAACTTAACCTTGAAATGCAGAACGAACAATCGATCGCCTAATTCTCTCTCAGAAGTCCTCGCATGAACTCTGTTATAAAAGAACAAGCAATAATGTGTGTTCTATTCTTTTGCATAAACGTGGTCTTGTAATTGGTCCAGGTGGCAACTCGATCCGTATATCTTGAGTATTAAGTGGAGGAGAAGAAGGTGTCCTAGAGATGACCTCATCATCCTCCCCCTCTTGAAAAGGCGTCATCCTCGCGCTAGATCGTCAGCACCGAAGAACAGCGATAAATCAGCAGCGTTGAATGTCGAGCTCAAGCCATAGTCATCTCCCGGAAACTCAATTTTGTATTCATTATCGTTAATCCGCTCAAGAACTTTGAAAGGTCTATCTCCTTGTAGCAGCAATTTCAATTTGCCTCGATCCGGAAAGTGTGGTCGGGTTGGTAGCATCGCTCCCGAAAACAAATCAATGTGATGATTTATCCCACGGATTGGTGGCAAACCAGCGGCCACTTCCTCCAGAAAGACATCGCTAATTTCCTACAAAACATGAGAGACACAACTAGGAAGAGACGTCAAGTCGTCAATCGAAAGCAATGCATCTTTGTACAAAGGTACAAAGTGCACCAAATTGGGATTCTCACAAAAAGCTCTTTTCTCTGATTTGGTAGCTAACATTACTAGACTTTTCTCTCCCTCACTTTTCTTTTTACCGCTCAATTTTGACTTGTGGCTCTCACTCACCGATGGTGGAATCACTTTGTTTGGTGTACTCTCAATTTTCACCTCAACTTTCTTCTTATCAGCATTAACTATCTCTGTCGGTGTAAGTGGATACAAAATCACATCTGTGCCGCTCCACTTAAACTTGTAGCAGTTTATATGTCCATCATGATAAACATGACGACCAAATTGCCATGGACGCCCCAACAGCAAGTGACAAACTGATATGGGCACCACATCGCAAACAATGGTATCCTCATACTTGCCAATCTTGAAATGCACCTTCACCATATGACTGACTTTCACCTCGCCCACATCGCTCAACCACTGCACACGATAAGGATGAGGATGCGGTAAATATTTTAAGCCTAATTTTGTGCACATCTCCTTGCTAGCCAAATTATGACAACTTCCTCTATCAATTATGATTTTGCACACTTTACCGCCAACTGTCGCCCATGACTGAAACAAATTGCACCGTTGTGCGGTAGACTGACTCTGTGACACGCTAAGTACACGAGGTGTGCACACTAGCATATGCTCTCCATCTGGTGACCCCGGCCTACAGTCTAATCTCTCATCCTCTGTGGGATCATCTGCAAAATCAGCAAACGGGGTAGTATTGTCTTCATCACTAGCTGAAGTATACCCATCATCAGTAAGTATCATAACTTTATTATTTGAGCAATCTTTCTGAAAATGACCAACTCCTTTGCACTTGTAGCATGTCATATCATGTGAACGGCCTGTAGAACCCATCAAGGATGCCGCATAGCGGCGATCATCGGTGGTCGACGTGCGATGGCGGCAGATTATTTATCTTCTTTTGTGTTGAACTGTGCGACACTGAATTGTCCCCGAATGGAGCGGGCTTGTCTTGCTGTCCCGTGCTGTACGGAGGTGTCATGCTCGCTGAATAACATTGCCAGGTAGCATGCTTAGCATATTCAATTACTTGTTTCTCAGCCTCACGTGCCTAATGCATCAACTCAACCATGTTGTTGTATTGATGATGATTAACAATCCGCCGAATAGCATAATTCATTCCAGCAAGAAAACAAGCCATGGCTTGTTCCTCATTCTCACGCACATCAGCATGTATGATAATCTGCTCCATCTCTTTATAATACTCATCAACCGATTTCAACCCCTGTCGCAACCCAATCAGCTTCTCATGCGGTGAGCGCCTGTAATGTGTAGGTACAAAGCGCACACGCATTTGTCGCTTCAGCTCATCCCATGAAACAACACGTGGCTCGTGTCGCTCCATACGCTGTTGCACACAACACTCCCACCATGTAGCAGCATATCCGTCCAAAGCAGCAACGGTAAGATCCAACTTGCACTGATCAGAATAGCGGTTCATACGAAACAGCTTATTAACTTTCAGCTCCTATGCAAGATAAACCACCACCTCTGTAGTACCCTCAAAGAACGGCATCGTAAACTTGGGCTTTGTAACTAGATCATCGGTGTCCTCATCGCACCGATGATTGCGGGCATACTGATTATGTTGACGGCGCGGCAAATAGTTGTCGAACACGGACTCGTCGCCGTCATCGTCATTGTGGCGGTTGCCACGGCCTCCTCCATGGGCACCATAGTAGGCACCCTCTAAAGGCGCCGTCATGCGCACCTCCATAGGCGCCATCGTTGATGCCATCGTTGGCGTCCAGGTGTGCACCGCCTCCTCCTGCGCCAATGCCATGGCCGCGCCCTTGTGCAGGGGGACGCGCCGCGACCTCAGTAACAACACGGCGTTGTTGCACCGTCTCGCGTACACATGCCAGTTCGTCGAATTGTCGATGGCATGGTTCATCCTCACGCTGCTGTCTAAAGGCAGCCTCCACATCCGTCTCGTCGCGCGGCTCGTACAGGAGGTGTACACTCCCCGCATCGCCACGTGTACCCATCTGCATCGAAGTAGTGAGCTTGGCAATAGCATCGAGCAGTACCTTGTGGTTGTCGTCGACGGTCACGGACAACTTCTGGAAATATGTCCCCAGGCCGTCCAAATTGTTTTGGACACGCCCAAGGTCGCCGCGCACCTAGTCGACCTCAGCCTGGAACTCGTTTCGGAGCGTGGCACGAAGTGTAAGGTAGTGCATCTTGGTGGCCAGATCAGTAAGGTTACCGTCCAGATCCTTGTCCTGCTCACTTCCTGACATGGTTACAGTAGCAAAAAATACCAAGTGACAATATATGTGAAACATAAGTGGAAAATTCTCAACTACTGTTCTGAAACAAAGCAAGTTGCACCGTTCCGAAGTAAATTAAGAGCAGCAAAAACTTACGCTCGTTGCAACGAATGACCAGCCCAGATTGTGCGAGTGAATAACAAGAACGACAGCCAATACTGGACTTGGATGTTTTAGGTAGAGCTAGGTGAGGAATCCTAACAATTTATAATTTAAAGATTGTCTAGCTAGGTAGTAATCCAAACGATACTCACAATGCCTAATTGCTGATCGATAAATATAAGTGAGGAGTAGACAGCAACACACGCACAACGATAATGGGACTATTGCAATCAAATGAATGAGCGATCAAAGAACAATGTTGTATGGAGGCGAACGCTCGTATTGCAATAGTTCAAGGAGAGACGCTAGCTAGTGCTCAAAAGGTGTATATGAGGGCACAAGATTGCTCAAAATTATGGTACGCGAACAGTAGCAGAGACAAAAATGTAACAATGCTCCAACAGAAGAAAGCAACACTATGGCCGAAGTTTTTGCCGTCTCCCTTTCTTTTCTTTTTTTTGTGGGTTCTCTATTTTTTTTCTTTTTTTTCGCCTTTTTTTCTGGCACACTTTTTTTTTCTCACGGCCGCCGAGCGCTACTACAGGACGAAATCTCACGGGCGAGCACTAATCAGCCGAGTTTCTTTTTTTTTCACGACCCAGCACTTTCTTTTGTTTGGCTTTGTAAACTCCCAGCCAAATTGAACTCACGGCCAGGCTCTGAAACAGTATCTTCGCGTGAACAGTGCCCTACAACGTGAACAGTGCACACACGCACGAAAACTTGCGTCCCAAAAAAATCCTATGAGCAGTCCCTCGAGCACGACAACAAGCTAGTCTCAATAGGTATGAAAGGTTTGCGAATGGACCGATGGGTTCAAGAAGAAAACAACGTGCAATCTACTGATATAAGCGATGTTTAGTTGCACAAAAGCAGGAAACAAGTACGAGCACAAAAATTTGGTGGAAGGGGAACAAAAGAGACGCGAACGGAACACGACCAGCAACTAAACACGATGAGCGAGTGGATTAAGACCTAACAAAACGCACTAAAAATACTGATTTAAACTATGGCGAAAAGACGATATATATTTTTTGTGGCTTTTTGATTGTATAGGATGTAAAAATAAACTACTAAATTACGGGTAAAGAGAGATTCTACCGAGTGGCCTGGAATCTAATACCACGATGATACGGGGTGGCCCGATCTTCTCGAGTAGAACCGTAGATAGATAGCGCTTGACAACGAACACCGCTCAGTTGTACACCACACGCCAATGCACGGACTTGCAGCTCTATGGATATTCGCCAACATGCACTAGGATGATCGCCGCTAGACCACGAGCAGAGATCGTCAAGCCCTCAATTCCCAGCGGAAAAGCAAACTTGACCTTGAAATGCAGAACGAACAATTGATCGCCTAATTCTCTCTCAGAAGTACTCGCATGAACTCTGTTATGAAAGAACAAGCAATAACTTGTGTTCTATTCTTTTGCATAAACGTGGTCTTGTAATTGGTCCAGGTGGCAACTCGATCCATATATCTTGAGTATTAAGTGGAGGAGAAGAAGGTGTCCTAGAGATGACCTCATCAATGAGCTCACCAAGCATATTGGTGTTGATGCTTCCTTCATGAGGTCCTGTGTGCATGATCAGGTGATTGCTCTTCAGTATGTGCCTTCAGAGCTTCAAATAGCGGATTTCTTCACGAAGGCACAGACTTGAGCACAACACGGCTTCTACCTCTCCAAACTCAGTGTTGTTGATCCACCATGAGTTTGAGGGGGGTGTTAGAGATATATGTATAGTGTGTTATTCCCCATTGTTATGAGGGGTTATTTGCATATTCACCTCCTATACTTTGTATATATATACTGACCCTTTGGCCCCCTGGTAATACAAGCGCTATTCATAACAGCATAATCTATGCAATGTTCAGCTCTGCCACTTAGAAACCAAAAAATTCATCACAAGCAAAGCTAAGCAGTTTGTCTAGCTTGTTGGCATGTCCAATTGTGTGCTACTATTGAACTATTCCATCTACCCGGTGATAGGGATACATAGCTTTTTTTAAGATGATGGAAGAGAAAATATCTCTCCCGTCCTCTGCATCAAGGATGCACACAGCCCAATTTATTAAAGAGTTTAAAGTAACAAAAGAGTCATAGCGGTTAAAAGTGGCTTGAAGCCTGTAGGATCGTTAATAACAATCAGAGGAGGGGTGAATGATTGTAATCCATGGTAGAAGTTTTTTCCTCAAATCTACTGTTTTCTAATTGTGCTACCTATCAACACAACAATACAACAAAGAGCAAACAAAGGGCAAACAATAACAAAGAATTACTTCTCTCTCTCCTGGTACTGTAGCTAATCGATGCATGTTTGACTTGCTTCTCTTGTGCACAAGGAAATTTCACTTCTCTCTAAAGGTGCTAATGCTTTCTCTGTGCGTGTATACAGCGCTGCGTGTGCGTGTCCGATGATGTTGTCGCACTTGGTCCGAGGCACACACACAAGCGTGAGTGACGCTGCTGTTCTGCTGCGATTTGTGCCTCCCCACAAAGACTTCGAGACAGCAGTCTGGCGGGGCTCCGCGCGCATGAGATTGACGTGCGTAGCGATGTCAACCAACACCCGGATGGCACGCACATGGTGCCACATGGGAAAGCATGTGCGGACGGTGAGGCGCGTTGCTACGTGGCTATCTCTGCTCGGCAGCCGAGACGGCCAAGAAAAACGAAGTCAACGATGACCTCGAAACAAACGAGACGCGCAGCCGTCACTATTCACCAAAAGCCATGGCCAGCAAACCAGCCGCCACAAACCCTTACTTAATACCTAAAAATCCTCACATACAAGATCTGTTCGGCTTTTATGCATAACCGAACTCCTAATCCTTTTTATACCCGTACAGCCTCCAAACCTTAATCACCCACGTACGGCCCACTTGTGGGAGCCCCGGGTTATTTCCGTAAGACCGAGACCCGCTCGACCTTAAGGAGATAACTCTGGGCTTCTAAGTTAATGGATTCTAAGTTAACTCCATCTAAATAAGAGTTCTTTGTTGAAACTAGAGCCCCAATGATCATGCATATCGTTTCTCTGCAAGTATTGCATGATTATCGGTTCTCTAAACAATCAAAGATCATACTTAGCGAGTTAAATCGTAAAACACAAACAGGGAGCATGAGATCATGTTGGCTCCCAAGATCAGCGACCAACATGCCCCAAACTCACATAAAGCATTGATCATATCCATACAACGATCATACATTCATAGTTCCAAAAGACATACAACATAATAGTTCAAGTCTACCTCTATTACAAATGGCTCGGTCGGTCATAATCAAAAGAGAACATAAAGTGACAGCGGAAGCAAGTAAATAAACTAAAATATCCAGCATGGTATGCCCAATACCCATCGGCAACCGACTGGGAGTTAAATAATAGCACTACTCGTTAGCGTCACCTAAATCGGCACTAACGAGCTCATCGGGCTCACAATCTTCCTCACCTGAAATTGCAGCAACCGGATTGAGTACAAACTTGTACTCGCAAGTCTTACACAAATAAAAATTAGTTATGCATAGAGGTTTTTCCAACGGATGGCTCATATTGGCTTAGTTTTGCGAAAAGACGCAACAATTTTAACAACCTACACATACTAGTCTTTCAATTGCCATTTTGTAAACAGATTTGAAGTAGAAGTAAAGCATGTGAATAAGTGATAAATTGAATAACAAAGGAATCAAACAACAGCAAAGTGGCTGCCCACTTTGATACAACTAATTGCATGAACATCACATTCATGCCGAAGCAAAAATACCCACATTTTAAATATATAGTCTAACAACAGTAACTCCCGAACTCAAGCAGTTGTCCATAACCGTGGACACGGCTATTCGAATAGATTTATCTCTACAGAGGTGTACTACTTTACCCACACGACTTGTGGGCCATTGGATTGAGATCCAACGATCCACAATCGTGGCGCGTTCAGATGGTCCGAACGGTCCAATTAATCCTGATCGTTCCTTTCGTATTGCATGGTCTACAATCGTGGCGCGTTCGGACGGTCCGAACGGCCCAATTGATCTGGTCCGTTGATTTTGCATTGGACGATCCATATTCGTGGCGCGTTCGGACGGCCCGAACAGCCCACTGAATCTGGATCGTTGATTACAGATCCAAAGGTCCAAAATGGTCCAAGTGTGCTTGGGCTGGCCACGTGAACAAGGCACGGGGTTTAAGTGGCTTGGGTCCACATGTAAGCGACAGTTTAACTCGTTAAGACAGCATTTTAAAGCTAATCATCACACTACAATGCTTGTCCATATACGACAACAGGGAGTTTGCCCCGCGCGTTTCACCGGTGGCTCGCTGGTGCTACGCGCCACGGCAGCGTGAGCTAAAGGTAGGGTTAGATGCGCAACAGTGTTGCACACCTAAAGGGAGTGATTACAACCTCTGAGATGGCCCTCACCGGCGGCTAGCCGGAGTTGAGCAACGGCGTGCAACACGGCAAACAAAAAAAATACGATAAAGCTCCGCAGCAGTTCAGATAAGCGGGTGCCCAAGGTCCTAGGGACTATTAGGGAGCTACCTGAGCAACGAGGAAGCTTGGGGAAGCTTTGAGTGAGTCGAAGTAGTGATGGCGCCGAAGAAGACAACGGCGATGATCCGGCTTACGGTAAAGAGAAGGTCCTGAGCAAAACCAAGACTAGTGAATGCTTAGAGAACCTTAAAGACCTTATGAGCAAGCTATAGGAACAAATAATCAAACAATGGCTTACCGAACCAAGTGGGAGATGAAAAGTTGCTTATACGGCCGAAAATGGTCCAAGCTTCAATTCACCTCAATCCTGTCGTGCATTACCCAAATTAACTTAGGGGTTTTCATTCTCATGCTCAAGGACATGAGATGACGTAAAAGACTTAGGATAATACTCACCGGAGATGAAGATGACACAAGGGTGTCACTCGAGCGCGTGCTCTAGAGTTCCAGAGAGCACGAAGCTGGTCCAGATGCTACAAGCAACGAGAGAAGCTTGCATTAGCAAAAATGGACATGGGGTGAATTAGAGAATCGAAAGGTACCACCCGGTGCAAGCTTACCGGAGTAGAGAACAAAAACGAGCGTCCCTTTCCTCAGCCACCGAGAGCAAAAGTGAGTTTAAACTAGGGTTTGGAGCTTACTTAAGCCCGGGGAAATGACGGAGTGGAGGCGGCGTTAACCAACGGAGCTCCACGATAGGTTACAAGGGGTGGTGTGGTCACGGTGGTGACGGAGCAAAGTAGGAGCTCACGGCCGCGTGGCATTGAAGCCCTGCATGAAGTGGCGGGAGGTTGAAGAAGGCACTGACAGCGTGGGTCCATCATGTCAGCGAAAGAAAACGGCGCGATCGCTCGCGCGAAACGCCTGAACCACGTTCGTCCACCGTTAGATCAAAATCCAACGATCCAAAATCGTGGTGCGTTCGGATGCTCCGAACGGCCCAATTGATCTGGAGCATTCATTTTGAATCGGAGGGTTCATATTTGTCGGGCGTTCGGACGGTCCGAATGGCCCACTAGATCTGAACCGTTGATTTTGAATCGGACGGCCCAAGGGCGCTGGTGTGGCGAGGTGCATCTAGTTGACTCCGCCATGTCAAGTGGCTCGGTCCGGTGCGAGCCCAAGAAACAGTGCTAGGCTGAGTTGAGGTTAGGTTTGACTGAGATTTGAAACTAGTTCCTCAACTTTGACCAGAGATTTAAAAATAGGAATAAAATTTCTAAAAATATGAAATAAATCAGAGGTATTTCTGGGATGACCTAGTACCCAGATAAAATTTGAAACCCCTTTGTTGATTTCATATGTTAAGCAGTTTAAATCCACAACCAAAATAGGTTATTGGATTGAGTTGAAATTTCTAGGGTTTGAAACTAAACCCAAAAATTTGGGGAAAATTATTTTAATTCTTAACAATTAATGTAGTATTTGAATAAATTATTTCCAGAGGAACTTCAGTAGCATTAGTTTCAGATTTCTTTTGAAGTTCACTTCTTTAAGTGTGGGTTCAAGACTTGCACAAGATTTTCCAAGTGCAATATCTAATGCAATGCTTGAAAACAATGATGCATGCTCATGAGATGCAAGGTAAACCTCTTTATTAACTTGAGGATGTGACAAACCTCCCCCCCCCTTACAAAAGATCTCGTCCCCGAGATCTGAGTAGGTCGGAAGATGGATAGGAAGGTCCTACAGGAAATACAACATCTGTTATTTTGATTTTCTTCAAAGATAGTGCTATCTTACAAGGTTACAAAGAATGGTTATCATATTTTCCTTACCATTGCTTTGTTTAACCTTGCCTTTCTTGATTCGAAGGTATTTTAAGGAAAAAATCTGGATATTCTTGTCGCAAATGATCTTCACGTTCCCAAGTAGCATCATCTTCCGTATGGTTACTCCACTGAGCTTTGAGGAACTTGATGTTGCGATTTCTCGTCTTGCGCTCCGTTTCTTCAAGAATGTGAATCGGGTGCTCCCGACAAGAAAGGTCGGGTTGCAAGTCGAGTTCTTCCAATTTAATTGCTTCAGTTGGAACGTGAAGGCACTTCTTCAGTTGTGAAACATGGAACACATTGTGCACATCTGAAAGTGATGGTGGAAACTCCAATTGATAGGCCACCGATCCCATTTTCGCTATAATTCAGAATGGTCCGATGTAGCGAGGTGCCAACTTGCCTTTGACTTGGAAACAATGCATTCCTTTCATCGGAGAAACTTTAAGATAAACGTGATCATCCACCTCAAAACTCAACTTGCGACGACGACGGTCGGCATAAGACTTCTAACGAGATTGAGCCGTCCAAAGTCACTCACGGATGATACGAACTTGCTCTTCGGCATCCTCCACCAAGGTTGGACCATAGAATGGTATCTCCCCGGCTTCAGACCAATTCAAAGGTGTCCTACATGCTCTTACATACAATACCTCAAAGGATGACATTTGTATGCTCGATTGGAAGCTGTTGTTGTAGGAGAACTCTGCGAACAGTAAGCATTTTTCCCAGTTCTTGCTATAGGACAACACACAAGCTCGGAGAAGGACTTCCAAAACTTGGTTTACTCTTTCAGTCTATCCATCTGTTTGCAGGTGATAAGTGGAATTGAATGATAGGTTGGTCCCCATTGCTTTATGCAAGCATTTCCAGAAATGAGAGGTAAACTGAGGACCTCTATCTGAAACTATTACCTTTGGCACACCATGGAGATAGACGACCCTCATGATATAAAGCTCGACTAGCTTGTCCCCGGTGTAGGTAGTCTTGATAGGGATGAAATGGGCGACTTTTGTCAAACGATCGACAATCACCCATATGGAATCTGATCCAGTTTGAGTCCTTGAAAGTCCCGTGATGAAGTCCATATTGATTTCCTCCCACTTCCATTTCGGAATGGGCAAAGGTTGGAGAGTACCCGCTGGTCTAAGATGCTCAGCCTTGACTCTCTGACATACATCGCACTCAGCAACATATTGTGCGATTTGTCGCTTCATTTGACTCCACCATAACCTCTTTTTCAAGTCTTGATAAATCTTGGTACTTCCAGGGTGAATGGAGAATTGAGAGTTGTGAGCTTTCTTGAGGATCAAGTCTCTCAAGTTACGATCATGAGGCACCACCAAACGGTTTCTGAACCATAGGGTTCCCTGTGCATCTTTAGTGAAATATTTGGCTTCGCATTGTTTCAATTTCTCCTGAATCTGCGCGACTTCCATGTTGGTCTTCTGGGCTTCTTTGATCTAGTCCTCAAGTGTAAAATTCACACTAAGGTAGCAAGAGACCCTTCTTCAATTACCTCCAGATGTAGACGTTGCAGTGCAACACACAAGCTTGCCGAAATGGGAGTTACCGATAAACAGTTGCATTGAGATTTTTTGCTCAAGGCATCGGCTACCACATTGGCTTTCCCTGGATGATAATGGAGTCCCAAATCATAATCTTTGATCAACTCGAGCCATCTTCTTTGCCTTAAGTTCAGATCGGCTTGGGTGAAGATATATTTGAGACTCTTATGGTCGATGTAGATCTCGCAACGATTACCGATGAGGTAATACCGCCAGATCTTCAAAGCATGAACTACGGCTGCAAGTTCCAAGCCATGCATGGGATAATTCGCTTCATGAGGTCTCAATTATCTCGATGCATATGCCACAACTTGGCCCTCTTGCATGAGCACACAACCGAGCCCATGGCGTGATGCATCGCAGTAAATATCGAAGCTCTTGTGAATATCAGGCAGGATGAGCACTGGAGCTTTGGTCAGACATCCTTTTAAGATTTGAAAGCTATGCTCACATTCTGCTGACCATTCGAACTTCTTTTCATTCTTTAGAAGCTGGGTCATTGGCCTCGGAATTTTTGAGAAATTCTGGATGAATCTGCGGTAATAACCCGCAAGTCCGAGAAAACTGCGAATGTCGGTGACGCTCTTGGGTTGCCTCCAATTAAGAACATCTTAAATTTTGCTTGGATCAACAGCGATGCCACATTTGGATAGAACATGACCCAAGAAACTAACTTCATGAAGCCAGAACTCGCATTTACTGAACTTGGCATAAAGTTGATGTTGACGAAGCTTCTCTAACACAAGTCGTAAGTGACGCTCGTGTTCTTCATCCGACTTGGAGTAGATAAGGATATCATCAATAAACACAATGACAAACCGATCCAAATACTCCATGAAAACTGAATTGATAAGGTTCATGAAGTAAGCCGGAGCATTGGTTAAGCCAAAGGACATAACGGTATACTCGTACAAACCGTATCGAGTAGAGAATGCAGTCTGCAGTATATCTTCAGCTCTAACCTTGATAGCCCAATCATAAATCAATCTTGGAGAACACTTGGGCTCCATTCAATTGATCGAACAAATCATCAATCCGCAGTAGCGGATACTTGTTCTTGACGGTGACTTCGTTCAACGGACGGTAGTCAACACACATCCGCAAACTCTTGTCCTTCTTCTTGACAAAGATGGCCGGGCATCCCCAAGGTGAGGAGCTCAGCCAAATAAAGCCCTTATCTTGGAGTTTATTGAGTTGCTTCTTCAATTCTACCAACTCATTTGGAGGCATTCGGTACGGCCGTTTTAAAATTGGCGCAGTACCGGGTGCAAGTTCAATGACGAACTCAACCTCTCTATCAGGGGGCATGCCTGGAAGTTCTTTAGGGAATACATCTGGATACTCGCACACCACTGGTACTTTCTCCAATTCAAGGTTGGTACTAGCTTCTAGGGCATAGAGATGAGATTTGCCCACTAAAAATGCAAAAATGACTTATTGTCGTCTTCGCTTGTGACCGAAATGGACCGCTGAGCACAATCGATATGCCCCTGATTTTTGGACAGCCAATCCATCCCTAAAATCACATCAATACCCACTGAAGTTATAACTATTAAGTTTGCCAAAAACTTAATCCTATGAATTTCCACTTTTACGTCCCAGCAGACTTGATCGGTTTGGAAAACCGATCCCGGCGACTGAATTTGATAAGGTGGCTGAAGTGTATGCATTTCAATTTTATGGTGAGCAGCAAAAGACTTCTTTATGAATGAATGAGATGCTCCCAAATCAAACAAGATAGTAGCTGCAAAAGAATTAACAAGAAGATTACCCAAAACGACGTCGGGTGCGTCGTTTGCCTCCTCGGCAATCACATGGTTCACTCAGCCACATGTGGGGGCTTGAGGTGGAGTAGATGTTGCTCTTGGAGGTGGTGAGGGTCTTGCCAGAGCTGGTGGTGGTGTTGGAGCTTGATAAGTCTAGGGCATTCCACGCTGTCTCGCAAGGCACTAATGCGCATAGTGGCCTGGGCAGCCATAATGGTAGCAAGTGGCGTTGGCCTTGAACAAGTTGCTATTTTGGGAGCTTTGGCCCCCAATGCGCTGATGTGCCGCTGGTGGAGAAGGTCGTGGAACCGATGTGGGAGGCCTCGATGGCACCGAAGCTTGGGCACGAGGTGCCGAGGACAGTCCGATGCGCAGACGAGGGAAACTGCCGCTTGCTAAAAATTGAGCGACTTTCTTCCTCTTCCTGGACTCCTCCAAAGCTACACTCTTGTGTTCCACCACGATGGCCTTGTTTACCATGTGCTGGAAATTCTTGAAATCGTGCACAGCAAGGGTCAGCTGCATCTCTTCTGTCAGGCTGTTGATGAACCAGCTCTGACGACGGGCATCAGTGGAGACATCATCAGAAGCATAACGAGGGCCAAGGAGTTGAACTCGTGTAGATACTCCGTGACGGTCTTCCTTCCTTGTTTGAGGGCAAGGAACTGTTGTTGCTTGATGACCATCACACCATCAGGAATATGAGCCTCGCGGAAGGCTTCTTTGAACTCATTCCATGTGGGAAGGTCTCCATTCGGTTGCATGGTGGAAAAGTTGTCCCACCATGCGCTCGCAGCGCCTTCCAGCTGGTAGCTGGCGAATAGGACCCTCTCAGTGCCAGTGCACTGAGCGATCGCCAGCTTCTTCTCAATAGTTTTGAACCAGTCTTCGGCCCCCATAGGATTCTTCGTTCCGGAGAATATTGGGGGATGGGTCCACTGAAAATCAGCGAGTCCTCCCTGAGCTCGTGACCCCGATGGTCCAGGTGTCGGAGAAGTGTTTCGGGTGATGGCCTCGAGAATCCGCGTTTGGTCCATGCGATTTCTCTCAATTTGGGCCAAGACCTCCGCCATAGTGGGCGGTGGTGGAAGCACTTCCTCCGGTGGACCATCATGTTGGTGTTGCCTTTGGGAAGGCTCACCACCTTCCCCCCGCGTGTAGATCTCATCCAACGCAGTAGGGCGAGTACGCGGTGGTGGTGACCCTTCTTCTTGCCGAGCCCGTGAACGAGTATTAGGCCCGGTCATCCTGTTGTCACAAGGATGATTAGATAAAAGACGAATGATACACTCAAACGAGTGTGAAAGGGTTAAATGGACAGCAAGGATACTAACTTAAACTAGTATACACATGGCAATGAAGTGCACCACAAGTTAACACCAAAGAAGACACAAAGGCATAACGGCCAACATAAGATCCATTAAAGTAGTACATAGTTTTCTGGTTACAATTACATCTTTATAGGCCCGTAGGCGAAGAGTAATTGCCTGAAACCAAAAGTGCTTGCAAATAGAAAACAAGAGTTCATCAACTTCTACCCTATTACGTAACCTAAGGATACATGCTTGCTGGACACATGCCCGAATAGCAAGCTCGCTAAGCTAACATCTATTGATTTTCCTGATCAAAGTTCACCGGGAACTTTTCCAAAAGATGATACCCCGGTGATCCTATGTCCTCGGGGTACGCTGGATTGGTGAGGTGCCTGGGTGACCACTCATCAATCACCTGATTCTCCAGTTCAGGGAGCCGAAACTCAGGTGGCGCAGACGCATACGGGGAAACCTCATTTGCACCATATACAACATGACGGCCAATGAGCCCCATGTTGTACAAGTGCAGAAGACCCCCTTGTGCCACTATGAGATGGTGTCGGGTCTCGTACAGCTCCCGTATGGTGCAAAGGTTAACTTGGTTCATGATATGAACCAACCTTGCCAGTTGCCTCACTTGGGGATCTTCCCCGAACTGAATCCTAGCAACCGTGTGTCCACTTCCACGCCATGTGCTTGCATAGGAAAGTGGCCATATGGTGGCTGAGACAACTCCGTTAAATCATAATGAAGTTAGCTCATAGCCATACGCACCACTTCTTGCAACGCCATGGCCTCAGAAGTGCCACGTGCCTGGAAACGGTACAGAATGCTTCCCGCAACTTGTCTTGGAATGATGTGGATCACGGCCTCAAAGTCTTCCATTCCGGGTCCTTGGTCGCACCTGTAGATGGAGTAGGTCGGCTGATAAGTGAAGATGGCCTTCCACATCATGTCTCGTAGTAGGGCTGGGTATCCATCCACATTTTCTGCCTGGGTTTCCTTGACCAATTACTGGTGATTCATTTAAGGACAGAAGGGTAAGATGAGTTAGTTTTGCAAATCCAAATAAGAATAAGGTGAGGAGTGATACTAAGATGGATGAGGAATAAAAGATATCCTATTTTGACTTTCTGAAATTATTTTGATAACTCAAAAATAATTTTTGACCAATGGACTTGCTAAACTTAACGTCCGTGCTATTTCTAACCTACAGTCAGTATGGCTCTGATACCAACGCTGTGGGAGCCCCGGGTTATTTCCGTAAGACCGAGACTCGCCCGACCTTAAGGAGATAACTCCGGGCTTCCAAGTTAACGGATTTTAAGTTAACTCCATCTAAATGAGAGTTCTTTGTTGAAACTAGAGCCCCGGTGATCATGCATACCGTTTCTCTGCAAGTATTGCATGATTATCGGTTCTCTAAACAATCAAAGACCACACTTAGCGAGTTAAATCAGAATCCACAAACAGCGAGCAAGAGATCATGTTGTCTCCTAAGATCAGCGACCAACATACCCCAAACTCACATAAAGCATTGATCATATCCATACAACGATCATACATTCATAGTTCCAAAAGACATACAACATAATAGTTCAAGTCTACCTCTATTACAAATGGCTCGGTCGGCCATAATCAAAAGAGAACATAAAGTGACAGCGGAAGCAAGTAAATAAACCAAAATATCCAGCATGGTATGCCCAATACCCATCGGCAACTGACTGGGAGTTAAATAATAGCACTACTCGTTAGCGTCGCCTAAATCGGCGCTAACGAGCTCATCGGGCTCACAATCTTCCTCACCTGAAATTGTAGCAACCAGATTGAGTACAAAGTTGTACTCGCAAGTCTTACACAAATAAAAATTAGTTATGCATAGAGGTTGTTCCAACGGATGGCTCATATTGGCTTAGTTTTACGAAAAGACGTAACAATTTTAACAACCTACACATACTAGTCTTTCAATTGCCATTTTGTAAACAGATTTGAAGTAGAAGTAAAGCATGTTAATAAGTGATAAATTGAATAACAAAGGAATCAAACAACAGCAAAGTGGCTGCCCACTTTGATACAACAAATTGCATGAACATCACATTCATGCCGAACCAAAAATACCCACATTTTAAATACATAGTCTAACAATAGTAACTCCCGAACTCAAGCGGTTGTCCATAACCGTGGACACGGCTATTCGAATAGATTTATCTCTACAGAGGTGTACTACTTTACCCACACGACTTGATAAGCTCGTAAGCCACCGGATTGAACACACTTCCTTTGGTGTGTCGGCCAGGGAGAATCGAGATACGATCATTTTCAGCAAGAAGACCCTATTGAGCTAAGTCCCCCATGTGAGATGGTTCCTTTCCTAGTATAAGCGTCTGATAGCACTTGCTAGGGGGTTCACAAGTTGTATTGAAAATACCGATGCAATGTACAAAAAGAAAAATGGTGTGTCTCTTGCACTCTATAGAAAAATTACATCGGCTCCTAAGGAATATAGGATTTCACGGTCGCTATGTCTTTACACCACCATGAGGCTTAACACAATAAAACATTCCCCCTACTTAACCGTACAGTACCCATATCCCACGTGTGGAAGCATGAGTATACTTGAATCAACGACGTTACCAAAGTTCGGTCCTTAATGGTCCAGACAAGACATCCATATACCCAAATCTCGTGCACGAAGGCACCATCACTAGCCAACACTTGTCCAGACCCCAAAACTCATTTAAAATGACAAAATTTAGTTCACAAAACAGATACGAAAATCTGGAATTAAAAGAATAAGAGAGTGTATGTTCCCCAAAATTGTCGAGTTAATCCCGACAATCCAACTACCGTTCTAGACTTGCATGGCTAAGCAAACTCAAGAAAAATATTTCACACATCCTAACTTAAGTATGTGGTACTGGAATAATTCAAGGATAACCTCATGAATAGGATATAACTATTCTACACATCACAAAAATAGCGACATTATCAAAATAGCATGCAAACAATTATCATTGCACTAAATTAACCAAAACTAGGATCAAATATGATGCAAAATAAAGTTCAAATGATGCTTGCCTTCTTTGGTAGCTTAGCTGCTCACTCTCGATGGCGTAGGAGTCAATATCGATTTCTCAGGAATCTAGAGAAATAACGATATCGATAAACACCGAGAAATACTTCAAAAATCAAATGCTCAAAAATGCATGATTTTTCTACAGTGGCTAGTACATGATTTTAGATAAAAAAACAGGTGAAATATTTATTCCAATTGGAGTTAATGTGTGAGAGGTATGGCTATTTGAAAATCAGATTTCAATAGGTTTAAGTTCAAGTAATTTAATTATTTGCCCAAAATTTGCAGAACAGTAGGGGATACAAGGATTATATAGATAATTAGGGAATTTTTTTAAGTCCAAAACATTTGGGTTTAACTCATTTGGAGTTTTCAAGGATTAGTTATGCATTTTCCAAGTTAACAGCCTTTTCTTATTGTAAATATAATAGGTTTATGGATCATTCTCTAAAATAATAATTTTTTGCTACAGAGAAATGTTTGAAACCAATTTCATAATAAAGTTCATCCAAAATGAAAATTATCAGAATTGGTTTCATCCATTTTGGAGTTGAGATGAATTAGTTATGTAGTTTTAAAGTTATTCACATTTTCAGTGTGCAGATTAATACGTTTTGGATTTTCTAAAGTGTTTAATCCTTTTCCTACCGAGGACTGTGCTGACAAGTGGGTCCGCTTTGTCAGTGAAACACTGTGATGCGTGCGCGCGCGTGAACGTTCGGACCATGTTCGCGGGCCGTTGGATTGAGATCCAGAGATCCACAATCGTGGTGCATTCGGGTGGTCCGGACGGCCCAATTGATCCTGATCGTTCCTTTTGTATCTCACGGTCTATAATCGTGGCGCGTTCGGACGGTCCGAACGGCCCACTGAATCTCGATCGTTGATTACGCATCCAAAGGTCCAAAATGGTCCTAGTGTGCTTGGGCTGGCCACGTGAACAAGGCACGGGGTTTAAGTGGCTTGGGTCCACATGTAAGTGACAGTTTAACTCGTTAAGACAGCATTTTAAAGCTAATCATCATGCTACAGTGCTTGTCCAAATACGACAACGGGGAGTTTGCCCCGCGCGTTTCACCGGTGGCTCGCCGGCGCCACGCGCCATGGCGGCGTGAGCTAAAGGCAGGGTTAGATGCGCAATAGTGTTGCGCACCTAAAGGGAGTGATTACAACCTCTGAGATGGCCCTTACAGTGGCTAGCCGGAGTTGAGCAACGGCGTGCAACACGGCAAACAAGCAAAATACGATAAAGCTCCGCAGCAGTTCAGATAAGTGGGTGCCCAAGGTCCTAGGGACTATTAGGGAGCTACCTGAGCAACGAGGAAGCTTGGGGAAGCTTTGAGTGAGTCGAAGCAGTGACGGTGCCGGAGAAGACAACGGCGACGATGCAATTCACGGTAAAGAGAAGGTACTGAGCGAAACCAAGACCAGTGAATGCTTAGAGAAGCTTAAAGACCTTATGAGCAAGCTATAGGAACAAATAATCAGACAATGGCTTACCAAAACAAGTGGGAGATGAAAAGTTGCTTATACGGCCGAAAATGGTCCAAGCTTTAATTCACCTCAATCCTGTCATGCATTACCCAAATTAACTTAGGGGTTTTCATTCTCATGCTCAAGGACACGAGATGACGCAAAAGACTTATGATAATACTCACCGGAGATGAAGATGACACAAGGGTGTCACTCGAGCGCGTGCTCTGGAGTTCCAGAGAGCACGAAGCTGGTCCAGATGCTACAAGCAATGAGAGAAGCTTGCATTAGCAAAAATGGACACGGGGTGAATCAGAGAATCGAAAGGTACCACCCGGTGCAAGCTTACCAGAGTAGAGAACGAAAACGAGCATCCTTTTCCTCAGCCACCGAGAGGAAAAGTGAGTTGAAACTAGGGTTTGGAGCTTACTTAAGCCCGGGGAAATGACAGAGTGGAGGCGGCGTTTACCAACGGAGCTCCACGATAGGTTACAAGGGGTGGTGCGGCCACGATGGTGACGGAGCAAAGCAGGAGCTCGCGGCCGCGTGGCATTGAAGCCCTACGTGAAGTGATGGGAGGTTGAAGAAGGCACTGACAGCGTGGGTCCATCGTGTCAGCGAAAGAAAACGGCGCGGTCGCTCGTGCGAAACGCATGAACCACGTTCGTCCACCGTTAGATCAAAATCCAACGATCCAAAATCGTGACGTGTTCGGATGGTCCGAACGGCCCAATTGATCTGAAGCGTTCGTTTTGAATTGGAGGGTTCATATTTGTGGGGCGTTTGGACGGTCCGAACGGCCCACTAGATCTGAGCCATTGATTCTAAATCGGACGGCCCAAGGGCGCTGGAGTGGCGAGGTGCATCTAGTTGACTCCGCCAAGTCAAGTGGCTCGGTCCAGTGCGAGCCCACGAAACAGTGCTAGGCTAAGTTGAGGTGAGGTTTGACTGAGATTTGAAACTAGCTCCTCAACTTTGACCAGAGATTTAAAAATAGGAATAAAATTCCTAAAAATATGAAATAAATCAGAGATATTCCTGGGATGACCTAGTACCCAGATAAAATTTGAAACCCCTCTATTCATTTCATATCTTAAGCAGTTTAAATCCACGACCGAAATAGGTTATTGGATTGAGTTGAAATTTCTAGGGTTTGAAACTAAACCCAAAAATTTGGGAAAAATTATTTTAATTCTTAACAATTAATGTAGTTTTTGAATAAATTATTTCTAGAGGAACTTCAGTAGCATTAGTTTCAGATTTCTTTTGAAGTTCACTTCTTTAAGTGTGGGTTCAAGACTTGCACAAGATTTTCCAAGTGCAATATCTAATGCAATGCTTGAAAACAGTGATGCATGCTCATGAGATGCAAGGTAAACCTCTTTATTAACTTGAGGATGTGACACCACTAGTCCTAGGGCCCAATACGTGGACTTAACATCTGATTACAAAATATCCAAATTTAGACACCCTAAAATTATCACGTGTCGTAGCCTCCAAACCGTACCTCTGTAGCTCCAACACGCATCATCCATCTTTGATCTCCACGCGCCCCAACTCGAGCTCGACCATGTCCTCCAGCATCCTCGACCCTCTGGACCATGACTTCGCACCAATCCATCTCTCGATCACCGCTGTAGACCACGATCGTCTCCGAGTTACCCTACACATGCAAAGACCAAAACACCATCTTTTCCCGGCTCAAGTTCTTTCCAACTTGACCAACATAAGTCCACACACACCACACGCCTCAAATAACATCAGTACCCAACATTGTCAATTATTTATCAACTAAAATATAATAAACCTAGCCACATGGTCTAACAATTTCCCCCTTGATGAATACATTGACAATACTTCAAAATTGTGAGTTAAATTTTGAAAGAAAAGAAATTTGAGTTTCAAAGATGCAAAGCAAATACTTCAAAACCACAGCTGAAAAACTCCCCCTCAACACAAGGGAAGCAAAATTCTCCCATTTTTCTCCCCCATTGGCAATGTAATCATCAGAACTTCAGAGAAAAAATAATTCTAAAACAAAAGGAGCAAGGGGAATAAAAAAACAAAAAGCTTTGTAGATTATCCAAGTCACTTCACATTGATTTAGTAAATTAACCAAGCCATCTTTTTGAGTAGAGCTATCTAGATTATATAAAGTCATATACCATATAGCAATGTCAAAACAAGTCTTTAGAATGATTAAGCAAGTTAAATTAATGACAGGCGTCTCAACAATGACTAGACCGATTATAAAGAGCACAATGAGATATCACAAAGAAAAGTTAAAGCCTAAAAGTGAAGTAAACTTTAAATCTAGACGAGCTAGCAGTCTCATGTAACAACCTATTGCTCCACACTCAATTCTTAAGCATGTGGCATGCTTGAAGCATACTTCTTTTCAATTGTGGCATGCTTGAAGCATACTTCTTTTCATTGGAGCACTTTTTACTACTTTTCATTTGAAGCATATATTTTGTGTGTGTGTGTGTATGGCATGCTTGAAGCATACATCTTTTTAATTGTCTCTTTCTCTCTTTTTTTTAATAACATGCCAAAGTGAGTGAACATAAAAAGATTGCAATAAGAAACATACAAGCTTCATAGCCAAGATTTAAAATAAGACTCACAATCAAGCTAATCCTTTTCGATGAACATCGCAAAGTAATAACTATAATCAATCTAGTCAAAGTATTCCGCCATGTCATGCTTTAGTTCAAATATGGCAAAGTAATTATAACCTGTCATGATCAAAGCTACACAACACATGAGTAAATATGATAACGAGAGCTCTACACCTCATTGGGTTTCAATGGCTTGGACTTGATAAATTGTTTGACAAGTATAATAAACAAAGCTTATGAATTGTTAAACAACAAGCTCCCCCTTAGAATAATCCCATTGGATGACACACCCCTAACTCACTCTGCAAATAAGATCTAGGAATCCAGTACTAAGATACACGATATGGAGGAACAGCAACAAAACTAGAACCAGAACCACATGTGCGTGCGCGATCAGAACGCGAATTATATGAATTAAATCCCAAACCAGTACGTGAAGCAAATTTAAAGCCAACATGAAAGTCCTCTAAAAACCTAGCTTTCGCATTAGTTCTAGGGACAACAAAAGAAGTTGCAAGTTTTTGTCTTAAGGCATTCGATCTTTCCTTTTTCTCTTTCTTAACACGCCTAAAGAAAAATTCATGCAAGTGCCCATCTCTACCATAATAGGTGCAATGAAAATTAACATAATTTGAATTCTTTTGAGATGATGAGCTAGCATCTACAACATTAGTAGAAGAGCTTTGCACAAAATCAGCAGATTTAAACACAGTTTTATGATGATCACTTTTTGTTTCAATTAGCCCACTTCCTATGACCTTAACTATCTTAGATGGATTATTCTTGACATAATTAGCAGCATTAAATCCTAGACCAGTGTTTTTGACACTCAATTTTGACTTGTCTAGAGTCGTATTCAAATTTTTCTTGCAAAAAAAATCTCTCTAAGGTGTCCTTAAGGTACTCATTTTCTTTAGCTAAAGTGGGACAAGTTGTGCATTTAACCGGTTCATTCACAAGGTTCTTAGAAGCACTAGACTGAATCAATCTATCTTTTTCAGCAAAATCATTAAGTTGTCTAGTCAGTGCTTCTATCTTTGTGCTAAGCTTAGGACAATTAGTGCAAGAAAGTGTCTCATGATAAAGCATTTGTTTAATAGATTCCTGAGAGGAATTAAGTTTAGCTTCTAGAAATTCACAATTAGAGCAAGTTTTAGATTGAACATTTGAAATACTTGACTCTAAACATGTAGGAGAACTAAACTTGAGCTTTTCAATTTCATCATTTGCAAGTTTTAACTTTTCATCACAAGAATCAAGTGTCAATCTTAGTTTATCAAGTTTAGCAGTTACATCCCTGAGTTGAACCAAGGTTGATACATTAATTGTTCTAGCAGTCTCCAACTCAGAGTGTAAAACTTGACAAGACTCACAAGATTCATCATCAGAAATAGAAGCTCTAAGTCTATCAATTTCAAAAGTTAAGCTTTCAACGTGACAATTATTTTCTTTTAGTTTCTTTTTTGTCTTTTTCAATTCAATAGCAAATTTAATCAAACCATCTTCAAGCTCATCATATGGGTCTTACCTCATTGGGATCACTGTCGTCGTTGTCGTTTCTTGCCATGAAGCACATGCCCATGAAGTCGTCATTGTTCTTCTTCTTACCTTTAGCATCATCATTGTCGTGGTCATTGTCGTTGCAACTTTCATATTCCACATCACTCAGATCAAGATGCTCGATAGCCGCAAGAAACTTTTCAGCTAATTTCCAACGGAAATTGTCACCCTTGGTGTTGTTGTTCTTGGATGGCCAACGACCGTAGTTCTTGTCTTCCTTGATCACCTTCCCCTTGAGCTTGAGACACTCCACTTTAAAGTGGCCTTGCTCGCCACACTCATAACACTTTATCGAACTCGACACTCCACCTCGCTTCCTCATCCTCATGTTGTTGAGTGCCTTGTATGCCCGTGAGGAGATCAATACCAAATCTTCTTCAGGAAGCTGTTCGAACTGTTCTTCTGAAAAAGAAGACAAAGCTAACACAAAAAAATAACTCGACGAAGCAGTCTGCACGGGGTTAGTCACAAGTGCTAAGAATGAAGGTTTATCAATCTTAGATGACAAAGCTTCCATCTCATAGGTTTTCAATCTAGAGAAAAGATCATCCATGGTTAAAGTATCTAGATCAATAGTTTGATTGATAGTTGTGACAACCATCAACCATTCAGAACTTAAAGATCTCAAAATTTTAGTTGCATTATTTTCATCAGTAGGAATAACATTGACACCATGCAAATTACTAAATATTTTTTCAAAACGAGCGAAAAGATCATCAATACCTTCACCAGGCTTCATAGCAAAATCAGAATATTCTTTTTGATAAAGATTTTTATGCACTTTCTTAATTTTAGTGGTTCCTTCATGATAATCGTAAAGAGTTTTTCATATTAAGTGGGAAGAATTAATATGAGCTACACGATCAAATTCTTTACAAGAAATCTTTTGAAACAACAAGTTACGAGCTTAAGCATTTAAATCAACATCTATTTTATTTATATTAGTAACAGGAACAGGAACCTCATAAGGACTAGAAATCTTATTCCAAACATCATTACCTTGAGACTCAATATAAGCTTGCATACAACACTTCCAAAAAGCAAAATCAGTATCATCTAGTATGGGGGGACGATTTACATACCTTTCTGACACCATAGCAACCTGCTCTGATACCACTTGTAGGATCGTTAATAACAATCAGAGAGGGGGGGTGAATGATTGTAATCCATAGCAGAAGCTTTTTCCTCAAATCTACTGTTTTCTAATTGTGCTACCTGCCAACATAACAATAAAACAAAGAGCAAACAAAGGGCAAACAATAACAAAGAATTACTTGTCTCTCTCCTCGTACTGTAGCTAATCAATGCATGTTTGACTTGCTTCTCCTGTGCACAAGGAAATTTCGCTTCTCTCTAAAGGTGCTGCTGCTTTCTCTGTGCGTGTACGTGTATCCAGCGCTGTGTGTGCGTGTCTGGTGATGTTGTCGCACTTGGTCTGAGGCACACGCACAGGCGTGAGTGACGCTGCTGTTTTGCTACGATTTGTGCCTCCTCACAAAGACTTCGAGATAGCAGTCTAGCGGGGCTCCACGCGCATGAGATTGACGTGCGTAGCGATGTCAACCAACACCCGGATGGCACGCACGCGGTGCCACGCGGGAAAGCATGTGCGGACGGCGAGGCACGTTGCTGCGTGGCTATCTCCACTCGGCAGCCGCGACGGCCGAGAAAAATGAAGTCGATGATGACCTCGAAACAAACGAGAAGCACCGCCGTCACTAATCACCAAAAGCCATAGCCAGCAAACCAGCCGCCACAAGCCCTTACTTAATACCCAAAAATCCTCACGTACAAGATCTGTTCGGCTTTTATGCACAGCCGAACTCCTAATCCTTTTTATACCCGTACAGCCTCCAAACCCTAATCACCCACGTACGGCCCACTAGTCCTAGGGCTCAATACGTGGACTTAACATCTGATTACAAAATATCCAATTTTAGACACCCTAAAATTATCACGTGTTGTAGCCTCCGAACCGCACCTCCGTAGCTCCAACACGTATCATCCATCTTTGATCTCCACGTGCCCCAACTCAAGCTCGATCATCTCCTCCAGCATTCTCGACCCTCTGGACCATGACTTCACACCAAGCCATCTCCCGGTCACCGCTGTAGACCACGATCGCCTTTGAGTTACCCTGCACATGCAAAGTTTGACCGACATAAGTCCACATACACCACACGTCTCAAATAACATCAGTATCCAACATTGTCAATTATTCATCAACTAAAATATACTAGACCTAGCCACATGGTCTAATAAAGCCTTACAACCAAAAGACGACTGAAAATTAAACTCAATCATTGCAAATCCTGTGACTAAGCCGTCACCTATGAAGATTGAAAATTTGCTTCGCCACAAACTCCAACCTTTGGCTTCCAGCAAACATGAACCCTTTCGGTCCGATTTCTGCAGATTTGCCCAAGCACTCAGCTAGTACTCACTCAAAAAAAATAACCTGCAAGGGGTTAATGATAGTATTTTTATCAAACACAACATCATTTTAACATAATCAAATAGACTAGCATAAAGTACTAGCTCCTGGTGGTTGTGACTTCAACTTTTTTGAAATGTCGGCTAATCAATTCCCGAATATGTTACCCGTCAGGTGCACGGAAGGGCCATTCCGGGCTGTCCGGCACGCCGTGATTTCCTCAGAGATCATCAAGCTTGACTTTAGCCAGTATACTAATGCCTGAAAGGCCAGAGCTGGAGCCTGGAGCTTGATTATTGTATGATGAGAGCAAGTAGGCTCACATGATTAGATGGACAATGGGGTACTAGTTTTTCACTCCCTTGTCTGATGGTGAAAGTACATGCAGGCGTGGGTTGCCAGTTATGCCATGATGCAGGTGGGTGTGTGTATGTTCTAGTCTCCTATTGATCTCCATCTACCTGATCCTACCTATATAAACCCCTTGCATTGTGTTCCATTGAGTCAAGCACACCTGCAGCAAGATCATACAGTTGTTGTGTTTTTCAGCTTAACTAGCTATACCCACAGTAGATACATCTTTCAGAGTTCTACAGTGAGCATTCAGATTGTCAGGATGAAGCTTGGGAGCCAGGGAAGGAGAGGAGGGGGATTCAGCAAAGCTCTCAAGGAGCAAAGATCAAGGCTTTACATCATTTCGCGATGCGTCGTTATGCTGCTCCGGTGGCATGACTGATGAGAACCAATTTTGGCTAGCTTTTGATTTCTTCTTCTTTTTTTTGTTTTTCTGTTGCTTTCCTTGCTACCAGAATGGTAGGGGAAATTGTATAGATATAGATCCTTGTAGCAGCTGTGGTATGAATTGTTATTCAAATTTGTTCCTCATTTTTCCTGTCACTTGCTATTTGCTATGCACAAGAATGACAAATTTTCCGGTGGCATTTTCGCTTGGAATCAACTGACTCCTACCTGAACTTATTATCGGTGAACAGATTTTTTGTCACTTTCGTATAAACACTATACATTCAGTAATTTTAACACAGGCGAAAAACATTCAAATTGGTTTGTTACCCAGTACCTGCAAAGATGAGAGCATCACATTTGCATTTTCTGCGTAAGTATTGCATCGCAGAGCGAATTAATATGGCGATATTTTTTTTCTGCTCTGCCACTGTTAGCAGGTAGCTCTTTCCTAGCTAAACTATCATGATCACCAAAATCATCTGAATTAAAGTTCACTGTAATCTGTTACTGCGTGGGAAACTAACAACACCTGCAGCCCAGAAACCAAACTATTTCATCTTTGCCCCCTTCCAAGTTCCAATTTACCTTGTAATTGCATCCTGGCAAATTTTGTACAAAATTTGCCTTGGATTCCTGGAAACAGTTCTTAGCAACTTAGGCAAACATATCCAGGCTGGAATAATAAATATTCCCTTATCCAAAAAAAGGCAAACATATCCTTGCCTTAAAAGTAGTAATGAGCGCCATGCAGTGGCATTATTCCAACAATTGATGGAATGATTAGTACCTAATTAAACCACAGATAAATTTGAAAGCACTGATCAATAAAGGCCGATGGTCCTTACTCCTGAGTGCTAGCAAACCAGCACACTGTGTGGAAGCAAAATTGAAAAACGAGCAAATTCTTGTCTGATATGGAAGTACCACTTAATTATTTGGAAATACCATACATCCACCAGAGAACAGATAGAAGGGGCCCAAGAACGTGATATCGCAAGCAATAAATCGATGGAGGCTCTGTGCTAAACATCATTCTCTCCCATTGAAGTGAAGATTTTTCTGGATCTTAATAAGCTCACGCTCTTGTTAAGTTGCTGTCGTCAGAGAGCATCAGAAAGGTAAAAGGTTCCCGATCTTGATGGAGCACACTCGCGCAAGCAGAGAGCAGACAGGATAACTCACTGTTAGAAATTAATCTTGTTGTCTAAGTGTTTTGCATGTTAATTGAATTTGTATGTATTGCATGGTAGAGTTAGTGAAGCTAGTAGCCTGCTAATTAGTTAATAGAGTAATTAGCTAGTGCATGTAGTAGAGCTAGTGTATGAGTGTATGTAGTGGGGGTAGTGCCCTACTTGAATATGTTAGTGGGGAGGTTACATATCATATTGTAGCTATAAAAAGCATTGTAATCAGTTTGTTTTATTTTGCATGAAAAGCAATAGAGAAGAGAAAACACAAAAAAAACGTTGCAATGCAGCACCAAATACTCTTCTTTGCGTGCTCTCTTGGGCTCGATCCCAACATTTGGTATCAAAGCTTAGGTTGTGATTGTCTAAGGTCATGACGCGGGACAAGTCGCCGGAGAGGTCACTGGGAAGCAGCGTCACCCACGATGGTGCGACGTCGAGGGCGCCGGTAAGGAAGGGAGTTGTGACCCTCCAATACCCCATGCTCATATAGAGCAATTACGGGGTGTGGGTGGCGAAGAAGAAGATCATCATGCGTGCGCAAGAAGTGTGGGCGGCAGTGGAGGACAAAGAATTGATCGATGAGAAGAAAGACCAGATGACTTTCGCCACCATAGTCCAAGCCATGCTAGAGGCCGTTGTGATGGCCATATCCGAGAAGGAGACGGCAAAGGAGGCTTGGGATGCTCTCAAGGAGATGCACGTCGGTGAAGATTGTGTCAAGAAGGCGCACGTTCAAACTCTTAAGAGGGAGTTTGAGCATATCTACATGGGGGACTAAGAGACAATCATTGAGTTCGCCTTGAATCTCACCACCATGGTCATCGAGATACGTGCTCTCAGTACCAAGGTGGAGGAGAGCGCCGTTGTAGAGAAGCTCCTACGCTCCGTCTTCGACAAATTCCTACCCATTGTCGGCACCATTGAGCAATGGGACGATGTATCGGAGATGTCGGTGATGGAGGCCATCAGATGCTTGAGGGCGTACGAGGAGAGCTTGAAGGGGCGGCGGCGTGACAAGGAAGAAGGAGAGCACCTACTGCTCATGCGCGCCGAGTGGAAGGCCAAAGCTACTAAAGAGAAGAGGAGCAGCGAGGGCTCCAGCAGCGGCACAAAGAACAATAGCGGAGGCGGCAGTGGCCGTGGCCAAGATGGCGAAAAGAAGAAGCACCGTGGAAAGTTCAACAAGTTGAAGATCTAGTGCTTCAATTGTCGGGAGTTCGACTATGTCGCGTCTGAGTGTGATGAGCTGAAGAAAAAACGGGCGTATCTCACCAACGTCCAAGAGGATGACGAGCCGACTCTCCTAATGGTTGTGGCATGCGAGCATGCTGCGGACGTCGTCATGCTGAAGGAGGAGAAGAGGATGCCGCATGGAGTGTTGGAGCGCGCCGCGCCAGAAGACCTCATCGACAAAAAATGGGAGAGGCGTGACTACCTCGGCATGCACCCACAGAAAGCAGGAAGGCCTGTCCTACATCGGCCTGCACGTGCCCATGGGCCGGGTGTGCCCCAACAGCTGTGGCTAGGTGCAAGTGGCCGACATTGGCTTCATGGGCTACCTTACCAAGGACAGCAACGGCAAGATCGTTGAGGGCATGGACATCTTTGTCGGCGGCCACGTCGGCAGTGACTCGCACTAGCCGATGTGTACAAGAAGTCCGTGACGTGTAAGTACAACTCAAGCGAGATGCTCACAGTGCTCAAGGAACCAGTGCAAGTAGAAGCAATGCTGGGTGCAGCAACATCGGCTGCACCGCCAACTGTGATGACACCGGCAGAAAAGTGCAAGGAGCAGGGGAACGTCAAGCTTATGTTGGGAGTCGGGGAGATGAGTCCCATTTGGTACCTTGACACAGGTGCATCCAATCACATGACCGGGTGCCGTGAGCTGTTCTCCGACATGGAGATGTCAGTTCGGGGGTCAGTGAGATTTGGTGATAGATCTCACGTGGAAATCAACAGCCGTGGCGTGGTGCCGTTCAAGCACCAAATTGGTAAGCACAAAGTATTAGCTGATATTTATTACATACCTAAGTTAAGGAGTAATATAATCAGTTTTGGGCACCTCGATGAGCACGGCTACAAAATGGTGTTGGAAGAAGGCATTCTAAGCATTTATGATCAAGAGAGAAAATTATTGACCAAGGCAAATAAGTCATGAAATCGACTGTACTTGTTTTGGCTGGGCCGCACCTAGCCGGGTTTTGTCCTGGGAAAATATGGTGTGAAGGAAGACGAGTTGTGGAGCAATGTGAAGATCATGCAGAGTCAGCAGGAGGTCGATGCAACAAGACTACGCCTCAGTAATGCAAATTGTTTGAATCTGCACTACACAAATAAGTGGTGATGTGTTTACTTTGTTGTATGAGACTACTCCTACTGCAAGTGTTGTATATGGAGATTGGCCTGACCAGGGCCCATGATCCTACCGCTGACGATGGTGGTGACGAGTATAGTGGTGCCACAGGTGGCGACACCGCCGACTCCGCGAACTCTAGTACCATGTGTGGAGAGCCTCATCTGCAGATGAGCAGGCGAGCATAGAAGAAGCAACAAGATTAATGGGGTGATTGTTAGAAATTAATCTTATTGTCTAAGTGTTTTGCATGTTAATTGAATTTGCATGGTAGAGTTAGTGGAGCTAGTGATCTGCTAATTAGTTAATAGAGTAATTAGCTAGTGCATGTAGTGGAGCTAGTGCAAGTAGTGGAGGTAGTGGCCTACTTGAATGTATTACTGGGAAGGTTACATGTCATATTATAGCTATAAAAAAGCATTGTAATCAATTTATTTCATTTTGCATGAAAAGCAATAGAGAAGAGAAAAACAAAAAAAACGCTGCAGTGCAGCACCAAATACTCTTCTTTGCCTGCTCTCTTGGGCTCGATCCCAACACTCACTTAGTAGTACATCCTGATCTTGATCCAAACTTTTCTATCTCCTTTTTCCCTTTCATTTTCAAACAAAAGAAACAAGTAAAAGCTTGCACACAAAGCCTCTTTACATGTGAAAACAACAGCTGTGCTACTGCTGCTAATCTATGACACAGGTCCAAAAGAAAACTCCCTTGGAGCTGCAGCGAGCGAAACCAGCAATCACCAGAGAGCTGTTAGCTGTGCCCGTGCAGATCTCGACGCCAGTGGTCCCCCGGCCCGCGCGCGCACCTCCGCACCTGCGCACGGGTGGGTCATTCCACGCCGCACGCACGGCACGGCACGGCACGCCGCGGTTCTCACGGCGTCCCTACGGCTATAACCCTTCTCAGGTCAAGCTAGCCCCAGACACCGCACGAATATACTATTCGCTATTACATTTACATGCAAGGCCAAGGCATTATTAGATTAGCCTTGCGAGACACAGGACAGGAGCTCCATTAAACAGAGCAAGGAGAAGGCGATCGAGCTGCAAGCTGGTGGATGAGTGGTCACATGATCATGGGGGACAGGGGCGAGCAAAGCAATGCCATAAAGGTCCAAGGAGCCACTGGTCACCAAGGCCATTGTCTCCTGGTAAAACTACACCTAGTCGTGGCTCACCAGTAGAATTAGTACATGCTAGCTGCAGCAACCGTGCAAGTGCAGTATAATATACTAGTCTAAACTCTGAAACCCATCTGATATCTTCCTCTATGTAAGCCTCCTCCTCTGTCCAGTGATCTCTTCACCCATCCACACCAATAGCTAGCGTCTTCTTTCATAGATTGTTCAAGAACGAATCCATCAGGTGTGGTTTGGTTTGGGAGGATGAAGGTTGGGAGCAGCCAGAGGAGAGGGCTCGGCAGGGCTCTCAAGGAGCACAAGGCGAGGTTCTACATCATCCGCCGATGCGTCGTCATGCTGCTCCGGTGGCATGACTAGTTTGCTAGCTAGCTTAAATGTGTGTGACGACCATCAGATGCTTGTCTTTTGGTCACCTTTGTTTTTTTTTGTTTTTGGGGTTCTTGATATACAGTTTTTCCCATCATGGATGGTGGTGGGTGCTGATCAGCTGATCGATCTGTCTCTACATGTAGATATTGATCAAGTAGCTCATAGTGTTAGATGGTAGTATGAGAGGTTATTAGTGAACTGGAGGATGTCCTTTAGGACAAGTTTTGCCTTGTATGATCATAAGTGGAAATGCAAGAGAAAATGAGATGATTTGGGGGAATTTCCTGAAGGTCAACCCAATCTATTACTCTCTCTCTCTCTATATATATATCTGTCTGTCCGTTTGTCTGTCTATCTATCTCTTCTATTTTTCTTACTGTCTTGACTTATTTTCCTTTTTCGATTTTTCCTTTTGGGCTTTAGATTATAGTTTCGAAGAGCATTAGGCACTAGCTACAACATGGTACAACCAATATTCCGGCAAAAATTAAAGGCAAAATTGGTAACATCATACTTTAACTTTTGTGGCATTTGCTCCAGGACATTGACTTTTTGTGTCTTTGTTGAAATACACTAAACTTTGATGCCTTTTGTCGTAGGACATTCTGCCGATTAAAATATAATATCCGACTGAGAGAGAAGAGATAACGTAGGTGAAAGTTCTATTTTGATCCTAACTCCTTGGAAAAATTTTGGGCTGGCATGGGAGCTCACCATCAACGACAGCAATACGAGAGGGGCTCGGGGCCCGGCGGGAGAAGAGGAGAAGATGATGAGAGAGAGAAGAGGAGGAAGATGCGAGAGGAGCTCAAGGCATGGCGGGAGAGAAGAGGAGGAAGAAGGGGTCAGAATCAAAATAGACTTTTCACCCACCTTCTCACTTCTCTCTCAGCCGGATATTATATTTTAATAAGCGAAGTATATTACAGCAAAGAGTCACCAAAGTTTAGTGTTTTTCAGCAAAACTAGAAAAGGCTAGTGTCTTGAAGAAAATGCCATAAAAGTTAAGTGTCCTATAACCAATTCTACCAAAATTAAATGGGTGTGTCTACGTATCTCTCGGATGGTTTTCTCACAAAAAAGAAAAAAATCCAAAATTTGGGCCCTACGATCAAACCCTACCGTTGGATCAGAACACACTAGCCCACATCCAGTTGGTGCTTTACTGAGGTACTGGGCCTGTGCAATTTAAGTGGCCTGAATCCAAAACCCGTAATGGGCCTGTTTTTGTTTTAGACGAGCCGAAAAAAACTTTACCACGGGCCATAAAAAAACGAGGCCACTCACACCATGACCCAGCCTAAGCCCTAATGAAAGATCTATTCGGACCCACAACACAGAAGGCTGTGGAGCCCACATGTCACGAGATGGATCTTACAAAGAAAGAATAAGAAACTGGAGATCGATCTATCAAAACGAAAGAAGAATCATGGAGGATCAGCTGGATTTTAGTGGTACATAACAAATTTTTTATTTCTTCCTCCCAAAATTTTGCATGATGTTGCTCAAAACGACAGAAATGCGTCATGATATCTCTCCCATTTGATCGCGATGTTCCTGCTTGCCTCTTTCCATGGATTCTCTTTTTCCTCTACAACCAGAAATCCATTTTGCTTCAACAAAAGTTGCTGCTTTCTGCTCTCCCATGGTTTCTCTATTGTCCTCTGCATTCTCTATACTCTCTTATTTCTACGATGTACTCTGTGATGGGTGTTTGCTATTTTACCCACAATTTAACATGAACTGGTGGTGTGATTTTGTTGCCAGGACAGGACTACTTGCATGTGTATTCGCTACTTTCTTCAACACAAAAGACCGTGAATCTGTACTGATTCAGCCACAATTTACATGAACTGACTCTCTCAAAAGCTTGGCTTTGTGAATTTGATCCAAGAACTGCTTCTGTTGCTGAATCTGCCAACCAAAACACAAAACCAAATTAGATTGTGAACCGGACAAAAGCATGTGTACTTAAGTAGCCTTTGTGTTATTTTCTCCAACTGTAGCATTATTTACTTTCGACTCATTAGCCTTTGGGTTACATTTTCCAACTATAGTACAAATATTTGAGATGACAATCACCGATTGATTAGTACTTAAGCAACCATTCAGAACTGACAACTGACAAAATAATTCTGCTTGTACACATAAAATGATGCTAAAATCCTATAATGATGGCAAAAGTTATCTGGTGCTAGATGAAAAAGAAGGTAAGTACAGCTATAACAAGTTAATATAGCGCTTTTGATAATAAAAAAAGTGAAAATTATAACATGATCATCCAAAAAGTGCTTATTAAACCCGACAAAACACCACTTCAAATCAAAGGAAACAAAACCAGTAGAGCCTATTGAACTCAACAAAACTTCTAAGATTAACATAATATTTTGGGGGGAAAGTCCATTCGACACCCCTACGCTCTTCCAAAAGTCTAGAATTAACCACGAACTATAAAATCAGACATTCGACACCCTCAACCCCTTAAAACCATTCACTTTACCCTGTAAGACCAAAACCCCCTGGTATAGCTTAGCTGATGTGTTGTCCACACGTCACAGGGCGAGGGAGGGGGACAGAAGTCCCCCTTCCTCCTCGATTCTTCCAGGAACAAAAGGAGGACAACGACAGGGGCCCAAGGGCAGCATATGCTAACATTGGAGCAGGGGCGGAATGGCACCGAGAAAGTGAAAAACATGATGGTTGCGACGAGGTAAGTCTATTGGTGGTGGAGGTTCGGGACTTGGAGTGGTGGAGATGTGCCAACAATGAGCAATGGCAGCAATGATGGTTCGGTGATGGAGGTGTTGGTTCTATGGAGGTCAGAAGGAGAAGGGTAGTGTGTCAAAATGTGGGTTATGGCGAGGGGATCCTATGAGAAGCAATCAGACCGAGACTAATCAGTCTAGATGAACGGCACCGAATAAGATGACTCGAGGTAGAGGAGGAAAACGACGGATTCGGTGTGCTATGAGAAAAGAAATCAAATTAACTTGGTGGGTAATTTGGAAATAGGTGGAACACGACATGACGCAAAAGGATTTGCGAAAACATCACCGGTGCGATGGGAACATGAGAGCGAGTCTTGACTGGAATTTGGGCGGCGATAGCAACAAAGACTTAGCTCTCCTTGGGCGGTTTCCATGGGAGAGAGGAGGCTAGCACATGCTAGATCATGGCGAGGGGGCTCGGTTACTGCGAACGTGGAGCATGCTAGTGAGGAAGAAGGAGAGGTCGTTGGAGGGGAGAAGCAGCGGCAGGAACATGGTGGAGAGGGCGAAGGGGAAGAGATGGGGGCAGGGATGGTGGCCTCATGCAGGAATTCGCTGTGGCAGTCGGGGTAGGATGAGGTGCTTCAAATCGTTATCGTTAGTGATGGACACGAGCACATCGAGGTCCTCTCCTGGGAACTGGTGCTTGACGTGATCAGGCGCACCTTTGTCGGCGGCAGAGAAGGGGCCTGCATGGGTGATGAGGGAGTGGTGTGGGTGATGGGAGGGAGGAGGATGAAGTGTTAAGTAGACGCCACTTCAATGAAACCAGGATGATTTTGATCTTAGAGGGCTAAAGTGAACGATTTCAAGAGTTTGATGATGTCGAATGTCTAGTTTTATGGTTCAGAGTAGATTTCTAGACTATTGGAAGAGTTTAGAGTTGTCAAATTGACTTTTCCCTAATATTTTTCTAGTGTCCCTTAGGGATGCCACATGTCCCTCATGATATCTATTCCACATGTTCCCAGGGGCGGAGGCAGTGTTGGGGCTACTTGGGGCTCCAGCCTCACCTCCGACAGTTGGACTCCAGGTACTCTCAGGCACGGGCGCTTGAATTTTGAGAGTGTAGGCGACACAGGGCCTGTAGAAATCGAGCAACTCCGCCTTCGCGTCTGGCGGGAGAATAAGGAGAAGTGTAAGCAGTGGGCTCTTTATTGGCTATGTAATACCCTGGTGAATCGTTGTTTTGCTGCTTGTTGGAGGCTCAATCAGTAGAAAATATCTCCTACTCTGCTGGCTGCTCACTATTGTATAGTGCGAACCCTGGACGCACAAGCATACTTGGTGTTAGTGGCGGCTCAACGATGGCTCGGTGAGGCCGCGAGGGTGCGGCCGCATAACAATCGGTACTCCGCACTTAGTAGGTGATTTCTATTTTTTTTTTGTCAATTGTAATTTGTAAGTGTGTCTCAAGATGTATCATTGGTATACTTGTGTCAGGTTAGCTTTGACATATGAGCACCACCTCTATTTTCATCCTGACTTCGCCACTACATGTTCCTCATATTACAAAACTAATATACATAGTCACTTCAACCATGAATCTATGTAAACTTAGTGATTTGCAGAGCAGAGCAGTGTGTAAACTATTTGATACATTATCTCGTCAAGCAATGGGTTCCAAACATGGTAAGCAAGAGCAGTGTGTAAACTATTTGATACATTATCTCGTCAAGCAATGGGTTCCAAACATGGTAATCAAGAATTGCTTTGAACTTTGACTAGCTCTGACCAGCAGCCATCTAATGGAGGTTCAAAAACACCTACAAAGCTATCATGCCCAATGGTTAGTGAACACACAAAGGTATCAATCTCAGCATACAAACAAGTTTCTAAAGTTAACGAGACAAAACTAATAATTATTTTTTGCAGACAAAACATGGCTGAATTGGAAATTCAATCCTATTAATAAATGTCAGTCTGGATTCTGAAATGAGAGCAATGTTCGCTTGGCTTCCAAAATGAGTCAACTTCAGAGATGCCGAAAAAAGAGAATTTTCATGGTAGCTGAACCTGGAAAGTCCCATCCACTCAACACACAAAGGTATCAAACTATTACACTTCATGATCTGACCAAAAACGGAGCAAAGAACACAATAGCTCCCACAGAGTAAGAAGAACAATTGGCGGAGTGATGCCAAGAGCGAATCGAGATCGTCAGCATGCATGAGGTTGCGGCTTTGGAGGTGGTGTAAGCCGGCGTCGAGGATGCTGCCGACGCCGGAGACCTTCGTGTTGCGTTTTCGACGATTCATCGCGTAGTTAGCGCTACGATTGGATCTAAGTTTTGGCAGCTGCAAGAGGGTGATTCTTCTGATGATGAAGATATCATCTTGATGGAAGCGGCTGTTGAAGTGAAGGATGGCAATCGGCCATCAGTGTTTTCCAACTACGTTCCAGAACCTCATCAAGGTAATGTAGTTTAATCTTCTATATCACCTAATTTTCGCAGATCTTTGTAGGTTGGAGGTAAGCGGGGCAATGGCCTTGGGTCGTCCTCGAAGATATCAAATGATCTGGTTTATGTAGATGCCATTGGTGCGGAGTACTCGCTAGCGGAGCTCCATGAGGTGGGGATTTTGCCGGGCTAGAGTAAGCAAGGTGTGTGTGGTGGTTGGCCCTGGAAGGGACCTTTACCGCCTCCTCGTAGATCGCCGCCGGTGAAGGTGGGTGATGCCATTGACAGAGTTCGCCGAGCTCCTTTGTCCTGGCTGGGGCGTAGCAAGCAAGGTGCGGAAGTTACGACAGAGGTTATTCAATTTTTGTCTGACCCGGTTGTTTTGCCGAAATTGTCATCATGTCATTGTTCGGCTGGAATTGAGATGTTTGAATCGGGCCCATTAGTGGTGTGCCTGAAGTCAACTCGCCAATTTCCTCTATCCAGGACGGGGCACGGCAGTAAAGGAGCGGAAGTTTCGCCTGAGTTTGTCTCGGCTGTTCCGTCGGATCTTGCGTCATTTCCTATTACGATTGGAACTGAGGCTTTTGGGCAGGGCCCTTCAGCGGCGTGCTTGAATTTATCAAGCTCAGATCAAGCCCACAGGAGGGGCTTACCTTGGTTGCGTAAGTTGTTTCGCCATAATTGGGAAAGGTCTCATCAAAAACCTACGGCATCGCTTGGCGGCTGGTCGGGGACGTCTTCTAGTGATCGGCGTTCTTTTGTGGAGGTGCTTTGTCATCCAAGCGTCATGTTTGGTCGGGGGCGTTCAGGGGGTCAGTGAATCGCCCCTGTCAGCGGAGATCGGTTTTCGATCATTGGTGGCGCTGGTGCCAGGGCGGGCAACACTGTAGGCTTCGGAGGTGGTCAATCCTTGGGCAACAAAGCTACTATTCAGTTCCCAGTCAGCGGAGGTGTGGGTGGTCAAGGTGCTAGCAGCCTGGCTTCAGGTCTTGGCGCTGTTGGTAGTGGTGGTGGGCAATTCCCGAGTAGTGGCGGTGGCAGCAATTCCAGGGTGATGGCGCTGTTGGTTTCGGTGGTGGGCATCTCTAGGATTTTGGTGGCTCTGGTCAGTTTTCTGTTAATGGTGGTAATAGCGGTCAGGCTGCTGGGCCTGGTGGTGCTTTTGGTGGGCAGGGAGGATTCTTGGTCATTGGTTTTGGCGGTATCGCCTCTCTCCCAAATCAACGTCAGGTGCGGGCTCCTATCCGCGGTCATGGTAGGTTCGGAGACGGTATTAGAGGCCGAGGTGGGGGCCAATTTCCATAGGTTAACACCGATTCGATAGGAGATATGTCTAACATAGTTTGCTTTTGGTACAAAGGGAAGGGGTATGGAATTGCTAATTGCAAAGCTATTTTTATGTATGACATATGTGAGGGCAATGACCATGTAATATCCGATTTAATTAATAAATAATTGAGGGATTAGAAGAGGTATTTAAGAGTGAAATTTCAGAATTTAGTGAGTTGAGGAGAGTAGTAGGCCGCCGGCCCATAGCCCAAGTGGGGGAGCCCAACTTAAGAGGGAGGGGGAGACAAAACCCTAGTACTGCTACAGTACCCCCGCCTGGTACTGTAGCACCGCCACACTGTAGCAACCGAGGTACTGTAGCAATCTTCCCCATACTGCTATGCTAAGAGGAGAAAGGAAGGAGAGGAAGGAAGAAGAAGAAAGGAAGAGAAGGGAGAAGAGAAGGGGAAGTGGAATCGCGTGCTAGTTCATCATCTTCCTGAGTTCTTCAAGGGTAACGAAGAGTCTCCCTCACTGTATGTTTTGTATTAGACGCGATTATGATTTCGTTTAGTGGATCGATTATCAACTACTGCTAGACCGTGTTCTGTCCAGAAACTTGAGCGGCTGTTTTCGGTCATCTATAGTCCGAATCTGTGGATTCCGTCTCTTAAAGATAGTTGGGAATTGTTCTTAGCTTTTTGTAGCCGCCAAGAACACCCAATTCCGAATTACGGTCTGCGAGATATGAATTTTATAGCGAGACTGTCCTGCCAATCTGTCGGTATCCTGACAGCTGCTAGTAATCTGAATTAAGCCATTAGTTAAAGAAGAAATTAGAGGATCTTGATATAACAAAAAATGTAGGTAATTTTTATACCTTTCCAGAAAGATAAATAACGCAAGATTTGGACACTCGTAGCAAAAGCTATGGTGATTTTAGCGTACTGTCCAAAGAACCCGACGTGAAATTGATGTCTTTTAATTTGGCTTGGTAGGGGCATTAGATAGCCGATTCAGAAGGGCCCCTCAACTAGGTTTAGTTGGGGAATTTAATTACCTTTCCAGAAAGTCCTAGATCACCTTATTTGGACCCCCTGTAGTGAAAGTTATGGATTTTAGAAGTTGGCTGTCCGAGAGAGGGACGGATCGATTGTTAGGAGTTGGAAGTTTGGAAGGCGTTTGAGAGTTTAGCAAATTCGTTTGTGCTATTAAATATATCTTTGGTCCAGTATGTTTGTCTTAGCTTGGGTTATAATTATATTTAGGTGGGGAGTGGTCCCAGGGCGCGTCCTCCTCGCGTCCACCGCTTCGCAGTTGAGGCAAGTATCCCGATTGTAGCATAAGTACGATTGTTTGATGTGATTGCTTGCGTTTTACTCATAATAGCCGTACATGGATGATTGTGTGATGAGTATGAATAAAGCTTGGTGAATGCATGTTTATGGCTAAAGATTACCTTTGTATGTTGTTAATGCCTTACATGTTATTTGAGATCTGAGATTTTGGTATGTACTTGTTGATTCATATGTATGAAAGATAGAGTCATAGTACATACGCATATTGGAAGCATACCTGAGACTTGGTCACGTGGTGACCAAGTATATACAATTAAGGTCCCTGTCATGTAAATGACGGGCTTGTGGTCTCCACATTCGTGGAATGTGGGCATTGAATAGAGGTCCCCATCATGAAGATGATGGGCAATGGTCCCTATACTCATGGAGTATAGGCTCTTGGTCCTGTGCGGAGGGACACGAGCAAGGGTATACATCGACGGTTGTATACCCCGCATTACCGGTAAAATGCGAAAAGAGATAAAGATAAAATGATGCATTGCATGTTCGCATTACATAAGCATGAGAGTTGTCTTAGTGTAATGTTTCTTATGGTATGATGATCCTATAACTGTGAGTTATTGTTTCTTTATTGATACTTGCTGAGACTTTGGGCTCACTCTTGCTTTCTTTGTGTTTTTAGGTACCACTTGCAAGAACGACATGCATGGGAGGAGTGGGGTTGCTTGGATGCACTCACTACCACACACTTTAAATGCTGAATATCATTTAGATCATACTCTAATAATAGCAAACTGTTGAGGATTAATTCATGGCTATGGTTAAATGTTTTGGAATATTTGTAATAATGAGAGTAGTAAATTTTGATCATGCTTGATAATGCTTAAGCTGAGTAGATTATCTTGAATGCTTGAATGTATTTTGAATGTTAAGATATGGATTGGGTTATATGCAAATGTTGGAACCTCTAGTATACTTAGTTATGCAAAGGAGGTTCTGTCAAAATTTAGAACTATGCCCTGTGTTTAAATTGTTTTTAAATTTAATTTAGTAGCATTCTAGGCATTTGTTTGCCTGGGGTGTTACAGACCATTTGGCAAACAAATGCCCGTTGACAATGATACTGAGGCCTATTACCAATTTGTGTGGTTTCGGTGCTGATGGCTTGGGGTTTTATCACATCCCAACATCTGGGACGAAGAAGTTGAAAGAAAAAATGAAGGGATACGGGTAGGCTACGATAGCTATAATTCAAAAATTCTACCACGTAAACCAGGAAGCCAAGCAAGAAGATGATCATAGATCGTTACCACCAGGCGTGCAGAGCAACGGAAGAGGAGTTGGAGTAGCTTGGTCCAACATAGAGCATGTCGATGTAGTAGTCGTAGTCGATCGGCCAGCGTCCTCGCGAGTCGATCGTCTCCTCCAGCAGTCTCTGCAGTTCCTCATGAAGATCGCGGATCGTCCTCAAGCACAACAGCAATGACAGTAGCGCCTCTACGGTATCCATACATCCAGGGAAGGAACAACTGTACGTTGGTGTGCTAACACCAAGTCGCACGACAGAGCTTTTAGGAAGATAGCAGCTAGGGTTTCGGTAGAGCAACTAACGTCAATCTCTTGTTCCCAATAGCCTCAAGCATCTCCTTATATAGTGCCCATGACAGATCCTATCCGAACACGTTTTATTCCAACCCGTTAAGTGTGTGACCCGTTAGGTTTATGTGTAGTCGGTTATGACTCAGAAACCCTTTCTGATCACGAGTCGTTAGCGGTTCCTAGCAAGACATAATGATTCCCGAATACACATAAATTATATCAGACGAACCTTAATGCAATATGATCTACGACCAGGTCATATCTCTATACGACCAGTTCATATTTGGTCACAACTAGTTCGTAACTCCTTACGACTAGGTTTCGACCACTCTGCGATTACGTTCGATTAGTCTACGTCCAGCTCGTATCTCCATACGACCAGTCCATCACTGATCGAACTAAGCGACCTACTCGTGTATTCTCCCTTTGCCTCACAATGTCTAGTTGAACTCCAGGTGAGATATTATGTCATCCATGGATTGTTCGATACTTTCTCGATCGAGTGTCGAATAATCTTATATGGTCGAACTCTTCGACCACCAGTGGTATGGCCATGCACTTTCTTTATTCGACTACTTCGAGGGGCCCAGAGACATCTCTCCTGTTATGTTAGGAGGGGCAAATCCTATATCTGACCAGTCACATCCCTCCGCATGTTTCATAACATACCCGAAAGCTACATTTATAACTACCCAGTTACGAGTAGTGTTTGGCAACCCCTAAGAGTGCTATTACACATGTAGGGAACCATGCTGATCTCAGGTCTAAGGATTATATATCATCATTGCTTGGGACCAACTAATGACACATAGAATCATAATAATCTCAATAGTGTCTCAAAGTGAGTCTATCCAACCCCATGTGCTCTAACATGAGTTCACATTATTGATTCGATATCCCTATACCCATGACCGTGAAACATGGTCATCAATCAATACATGTGCTAGTCGTAGAGTAACTGGTGTTCCGACCAGTGACATCCGACCAGAGATTCATTTAGAACAACATCATATAAGTTAAAGAGTTTCACCAACAAGTCACATACTTGTTAATCTTTATAACCAATGATTCATTCAAGGAATATAATAACATTTATTCAATAACTCATAAACATAGACGTGATACATTCATCTCTATGATTGCCTCTAGGGCATATCACCAACAAGCTCAACCTCATTTCAAGGAGAAGTTTCTTAATGAACTCGTTTATGCTTGTAGGAAAGAATCTCTTCCTATTTTAATTGGGGGCGATTTTAATATAATCATACATTCAGGGGAAAATAATAATGACAACTTTGAGTTTAGATGGCCTTTCTTGTTTAATGCTGTAATTAATAATTTGGATTTACGAGAAATAGTGTTATCTGGTAGACAATATACTTGAGCCAATTCGTTAGATAATCCAACGTTTGAAAAGCTGGATAGAGTCTTAATGAATACAAAATGAGAGCATAAATTTCCTTTGGTTACAATTAATGCACTGAAAAAGTCTTTATCTGATCATACGTCGTTGCTTTTAAATACGAGAAAGGCTCAGTATAGAGGAAGTTAACCTTTATTTAAATTTGAACTAGGCTGGTTGTGTAGGGAGGGGTTTAGTGAGATGGTGGCAAATGTGTGGAAAAGGAAAATAGAGGTCATTCTGCTTTACAAATTTGGCAATGCAATGTTAGATCTCTTAGACGTTATCTTCATGGTTGGGCTAAAAATACCAGTGGGACTTATAAAAAAGAAAAGGTAGAACTTAATTTAATAATTGATGAGCTAGATAAAAAAGCTGAGTCTATGAGGTTGTCTGATCAAGACTTTAATCTAAAAAAAGTTGCTAATGAGAGATTGTCACATCTTTTAAGGGAAGAAGAAATTAAGTGGTACCAACAATCCAAGGCAAAATTTCTTCTGGAGGGAGATAGAAATACCTGCTATTATCATTTGATTGCAAATGGTAAGCATAGAAGGCAAAGAATTTTTCAGCTCGAACAAGAGGAAGTGATAATTTGGGGTAATGTACAATTAAAAAAGTATATCACAAATTAGTATAAAGGTTTATTTGGCCCATCCGAAGTTAATCATTTATCCATGATTAATGCTTTTACAAATGATATGCCTCAAGTTTCGGATGCGAAAAATACTTTTCTTTCAGAATCCTTCACTGAAAAGGAGGTGAAAGAAGCAATCTTTCAAATGAAGCATAATAAAGCACCTGTGCCAGATGGCTTCCCAACTGAGTTCTATCAGGTGTTTTGGGAAGTCATTAAAAATAACATGATGGCTATGTTTCATGATTTTTATAGTTGCTCTTTGCCTCTTTTTAGTTTGAATTTTGGAATCATTACATTACTTCCAAAAAAAACGGATGCTAAGCAAATTTAGCAGTATAGGCCTATTTGTCTTTTAAATGTTAGTTTTAAAGTTTTTACTAAAGTGGTTACTAATAAGCTTATGAATGTAGCTTAAAAGATTGTTAGACCATCCCAATCGGCCTTCATGCGGGGGATGCTTATTCTTGATGGGGTTGTTATCCTTCATGAAACAATACATGAGTTACATAAAAAGAAATTGGATGGAATAATATTCAAAGTTGATTTTGAGAAAGCTTACGACAAAATAAAATGGTCGTTTTTATTTCAAACACTGAGGATGAAAGGCTTTTCATTTAAGTGGTGCTCCTGGTTGAAAAGTTTAGTTAAGGGAGGAAGTGTTGGAATAAAAGTCAATGATGGTTTTGGATCTTTTTTCCAAATTCAGAAGGACCTTAGATAAGGTGATCCTTTGTCCCCTATTCTTTTTAATATTGTTATGGATATGCTTGCTATCTTTATTTCAAGAACTAACGAAGCAGGTCTTTTATCAGGAGTAGTTCCTCACTTGATTGATGATGGGTTGTTAATATTACAGTATGCTGATGATACTATCCTCTTCTTGAATAATGATTTAGATCAAGTAAAAAATCTCAAGCTTATTCTCTGTGTCTTTGAACAATTATCAAGTTTAAACATTAATTTTCATAAGAGCGAGATTTTTTGTTTTGTTACTGCCAAAGAGGTTGAATCATAATATACTCAGTTATTTGGTTGTGAAATAGGTGTCTTTCCTTTCAGGTACTTAGGTATTCCAATTCACTTCAAAAAAAACTAAGGAATTGTGACTGGAAAGGGGTTGAGGATAGAGTCGAAAAGAAGCTTAGCAGTTGGAAAGGAAAATATGTCTGTTGGTGGACAATTAGTACCTATTAACTCGGTGTTTAGTAGTTTGCCAATGTTTATGTTATCCTTTTTTGAGGTTCTTAGGGAGGTTCTCAAAAGATTATATTTTTACTACTCTAGATCTTACTAGCAGAGTGACAATCATAAACGAAAATATAGACTTGCTAAATGGAGTTTAGTGTGTTCACCCAAAGAGTAGGGTGGTCTAGGCATTCAGAACCTAGACACAAAAAATAAAAGTTTGCTAGGAAAATGGTTGTTTAAGTTGCTTAATGAAGGAGTTTGGTAATCGATGTTAAAGAGAAAATATTTGGGTGGGAAGTGTCTTTCGCAGATGGTTAATAAACCTGGAACTTCTCATTTTTGGTCTGGTTTAATGAAAATCAAGGAGTAGTTCTTTCGTTTTGGTTCATTCCAGATTAAAAATAGAATGCAAACTAGGTTTTGGAAAGATATATATTTGGTTAGGAGATTCTCTACTGAAAATTCAATATCCACTCCTTTATAATGTGGTCAGGAGAAAGGATGGTACCGTGGGGACTACTCTGAGAACGGCTCCTTTATCTATTTCTTTTCGAAGACCTATTACTGGGCCTAAGTTGCATGAGTGGAATGAATTAATTTGAGACTTGCTGATCTACATTTGTTTCCTCAAAAGATGTTTCCAGGTGGAATTTGAATAAATTTGGAATATTTTCAGTCTGGTCTTTCTATGCGTTAGTAATTGGAAGTTCTCAAGTACCCATTAGGAACCTTTTTTAGATAATTAATATTCCATTAAAAGTAAAAATATTCCTATGGTATCTAAAAAGATGGGTAATTTTAACTAAGGATAATCTGCTAAAAAAAATTGGAGGGGAAGCAGAAAATGTTGTTTTTGTATTAAAGAGAAAACAATTCAACATATTTTCATTGAATGCCCCTTTGCACGTCTTGTATGGTGGGCTGTTCAATGTGCTTTTAATTTATCTCTTCCTGTGAGTATAGCAAACATGTTTGGGAATTGATTAGCAGGTATTCCAAAAATTTTAAAGTCAGAACTCCTAGTGGGAGCTAGTGCCTTATGTTGGTCTATCTGGTTATGTCAGAATGATGTTGTTTTTGACAAAAAGATGATCACTAATCCCTCGCAGGTTATCTTTTTGAGTGGGCACTAGCTGAGGGCTTGGGCAAATTTGCAAAAACAGGCCCAGAAGGAGACCATGTTGGCCGGAAGCAACAAGCTGGAGATAGTGGTGAAGCAACTTTTAAGCATTCATGGGTGACGGTTTAGTCATAGGATTTGTAATAATTTAGTTTAATTCTTAGTTGTCGTCTGCTTGTAAGGCTTCAAGCCACTTTTTAATAGTTTTTTTTTTACTTGGTGCTTTAAACTCTTTAATAATATGGGTTGTGTGCATTCTTGATGCAGAGGCCGGGAGAGATATTCTCTTCCATTATCTAAAAAAGCTCCCACAGAGTATTGCAGTTAACATTTAGTAATCAGTTGAAAGTAGACATGTTGAGTTTGAGTGTGATGCGAATTTCATTTCCTACTCTAACTCATAGTTCTACTCCTACACGAAGTCTGTTATGTATCACTATAAATATATCTCTGTAGTCTATAGGGAAGAGCGAGAGCTTCATTGTAAACATCTCCTCATTAAGTGATATGGTTTTCGTGCGTCCGTGGTTTTTCTCGAAAGGGTTTTTCACATAAAATCTGTGTCTCTTGTTCCTATTTTTCTGTGCATTATTTACAACAAGACATAAATCAATAGTTGATTATTGAAAAAAACAGTTGAAACAAAACACAAGTAGAAACATTTTAAACATAGATGGTCCTACTGGTTTTTTGAAGTAATCTTTACTAATATAAAAAGAGAAGTCGTCTCTTTCGGATGGCCCATTCATCAACTTGATGTCAAGAACGCTTTCCTCCATGGACACCTTTCGGAGGTAGTATATTGTCATCAACTGACGGGATTTATTGATCCGTCCCGTCCATATCATGTTTATCATGTTTGTCGTTTGAACTATTTTTTATATGGTCTCAAATAGGCTTATCGAGCTTGGTACACTTGTTTCGCTTCTTTTATTGGTTCTCTTGGATTTCCCTATTCCAAGTCCGATACCTCTCTTTTTATCTTTCAGAGCGGTCTCAGCACTGCATACCTTCTGTTGTATGTTGATGACATTATTCTCACAACGTCATCGACCGTTCTTCTCTCCCGCATTATTGGCTCTCTTCGTTATGAGTTTGTCATGATTGGTCTTGGTGACCTACACCACTTTCTTGATACCACCGTCATTGGATCTACTGCGGGCCGGTCTATTTTTGTCACAAGCTTCCTATGCTGCTGAGCTCCTTGGCCGTGCTGGCATGGCTTCGTGCAAACCGTCATCTACTCCTGTTGATACCTCACTAAAGCTCCATGCTACTGATGGTCCTCCTGTTGCCGACCCTACTACTTATCGTAGCATGGTTGGCGCTCTCCAATAGCTTACTTTCACGCTACTACAAAAAGTCTAATACTGGATGCCTCATTACAGATGGTTTTCTAAAACCGTCAGTGTTAATGGTAGTCACAGACGGTTTTACCAGTGCGACCGTCTCTATTACTGGATATGCTAAGAACCGTCTGTGATGAGATACTTATCACATACGGTTTGTATTAAGAACCGTTTGTGTAGTATCACAGACGGTTTGTGATATGTCGTCATATCATAGACAATTCATATCACGGACCGTCTGTGATACTTTACAGACGGTTCTTAATACGAATTGTCTGTGATAAGTATCTTATCACAAATGGTTTGTATTAAGAACCATCTGTGATAAGTATCCCCTGAATTTACCTGACTCTGTGACTTGAAATGGCTAACTCTATGATTTTATCATGACTTAAAATGGCTAACTCTGTGATTTTACCATGACTTGAAATACCTAACTCTGTGATTTTATCATGACTACGTGAAATGCCCAACTCTCTGATTTTACCATGACTACTTGAAATGGTAAAATCACAGAGTCATAGATAGAAGAGTCAGAGAGAGAGAGAGAGAGAGAGAGAGAGAGAGTGATTTTTTAATTACCTTCAGTAAAACTATCGAAAGAGCATATGAAAACTACTGTCCAGCAATTGATTGGTTTGGCTCTAAATTCGATTTTTTTTTGCAATAGAAAAAACTATCACAAGCGGTTTTTACTAAAAACCTGTCTGTGATAGTCTATTTTCATAGACAGTTCTCAACAAGAATCGTCTGTGATAATTGACTATCACAGACGGTTATTTTTCAGAACCGTCTGTGATAGCTTTTTTTACAAACGGTTTTAGTCTATTTTCATAGACAGTTCTCAACAAGAACCGTCTGTGATAATTGACTATCACAGACGGTTATTGTTCGTAACCGCTGCGTGATAGCTTACGCGAGCGGTTAAAAACCGTCAGGATGACCTCATGTCATTACTGACCTATAAACTCAGACGGCTCATGAAACCGTCTGTGATGACGTTTTTGAACCGTTTGTAAAGACCATTTCTATAGTAGTGTCACTCGCCCAAATATTGCTTATGCAGTACAACAGATTTGTTTGCATATGCATGATCCGCGTGAGTGTCACCTTCTTTTGGTCAAACGTATTATTCGATACGTTCAGGAGACCATTTCTTACGGCCTTCATATCACACCTTCTTCGGTTGACACCTTGGTTGCCTATAGTGACGCTGACTAGACTGGTTGTCTTGACACATGGCGCTATACTTCAGTCTACTGCATTTATCTCGGTGCAACTCTCGTATCCTGGTCCTCAAAACGCCAGAATACTATCTCTCGCTCTAGTGCAGAGACTGAATACCGCGTTGTTGCCAATGCCATTGCCGAGGTTGCCTGGTTTACTTCACTACCAACCCGGTTCTTCATCAATGCACTAAGCACATTGAGATTGATCTTCACTTTGTGCGTGACAAAGTGGCTTTGGGACAAATCCGTGTCCTTCACGTTCCTTCCATGTCTCAGTTCGTTCAAATCTTCACCAAGGGTTTGTCGTCTTCTCTTTTTCTTGACTTTCGTTCCATTCTCACCGTCTGCTCTACTGACGCTCTTTCTAGCAGCCTAACCAATGTTGCGACTGCGGGGGGTGTGTTAACCTGTACATATACCGAATCACCAAATATCTTTGGTTGTTATCTGTTCCACCGAATTCATATTCAGTTGTTGATATTGCCGATTGGTTTCCTATTCACAAACCGACAATATCCTTTTGTAATCTATGTATAGATAGAAACTAGTGGTGCCGAGTGTGGCTTCTTTCGAATCCTTTCAAACACCTTCCACACCCTTCACCTCTTGGTTAAACGTGTTCTTCGGTATCTAAAGGGCACCCTCCACTTCGGCTTATAGCTCCATCGCTCTGCTGCCGATGCTTTCATCGCTTACACAGATGCAGACTAGGCTATCTGTCTCGACACACGGTGTTCTACCTTCGTCTACTCTCTGTCTATTCCTTGGTGATAACTGAGGTGTCTTGCTCGTCCAGACGACAAAACACTAATCAGGTCTAGCGCTGAGGTCGAGGTCATGTGGCTTGTCGTACCGAGTGGGAGGAGGGGGGATCAGTCCTGATCTCCATCCACAAATGGGTTTCCATGTAATATTCTCCCCTTCGTCTGATCCAAAGAGAGGCTTGTGATTCTCATCTACAGGCTGAGTTATCTCCACTGTATCAATCATTGCCCGCCCCTCATTTTCTCTCAGCTACTGTATCAATCATTGCCCGCCCCTCATTTTCTAGACATAATTCTGAATAGCAAAAAATGTAGCAAGAGAGTTTCTCTCCCTAAGAAATTTATGTGAAATCTCCGCATTCCACAGTGATCCTTTGTATCATACACACAGTTTAAGCTCAAGCTTGGTAGGTTTGAGTATTTTTTTTGAAAGTTAAAAGCCCCAGGGGTGCTATTCTCATTGCAAACAAGGGATGTTACATATGTTCAAGACATGGTCATGGTTACAAAGAGCTGTCAAGACAGGCTAGCTACTGTGATGACATGAGTTGCAGCAAATTTGATCTTTTGTACTATGATAGATTCTTAGAACATGTACAATAGTATAAACAACTATTGTCTATAGTATTTTTCCATATCATCTATAGACAACAATAAACATAGCTTATACAATTAATTGTCTTTTTACATGTCCGTATAGACAGCTTATCCATGTATAATATATCTTGTTTATTGTGTTACAATCGACTATAACATGAGAGACAACCTAATTCTTTATGCTCCTTTCTTTGTTCCACATCATCTTGTATCTTACGTGTTAAGGTTTACAGACAACTGACATCGTAACATTGTACATGCTCTTAATGCTTATTTAGACAAATGATCAGCTTCTTAATTGTTTTGCCTACTGATATAGACACACTGCACTTGCATGGATTAACACGTCTCCCTGATCTGAAGCAAGATCGGTCTAAGACGAATCTCAAGAACATCTTGGTCGCTCATCCCCCCGAAAAAGACGTTAATTTGGGCTCAGGTTCTGTACCAAGGAGCCCAATCTTAAGTAGGGACGACAGGTGGGCAAGCCAGCCAGCCAGCCTTGCTACTGCTACCGTTTCCAAGCTCCAACCCATCGCCCGAATCCTCTCTGTTAAGACAGCGATCCATCCGCCACTCTCGACTCGACCCCAGGAGTCTCGAGCCTCCTCGCTAGAACCCCCCTCCACCCTGCGAATCGGCCGTGACGCGAGAAATGGGGAGGCGCCGCCGATTCACGCAGCTCGCGTCCACCAGCGACGACGACGACGACGACGACAAGGCCGCCGCCGCCGCCGTGGCGCCCAAAACCACCAAGCCCACAGCCCCCGCCTCCTCGGGCCCCAAGAAGCAGCAGCGCCGCCGCGCCGCCGCGGCCGCCGACGACGAGGACGACATGGAGCTCGAGGAGGAGGAGGAGGACGAGAAGGACCTGGAGGAGATGAGGAAGAACGAGGAGGAGGAGAGGCGGGAGGAGACGCAGACCCGCCGCCGCCGGGGCCGCAAGCCCAAGCGCCCCGCCGAGGAGAGTGACGAGGAGGAGAAGGAGGCGGAAGCGGAGGAGGATGAGGAGGAGCCCCGCGAGGAGGAGAGCACGGAGGCGGTGCCCATCGGGGACCCCGTGAAGGTCACCGGCAAGGGGAAGAAACGGCGGAAGCACTACGCCTCCTTCGAGTACGAGGGCAACACTTTCGAGCTCGTAAGCCGCCGCCCTGCTACCCTTCTCCTTTGTGCTTAGGGTTTTAGGGTTTTGCGAGGTTCTGAATTTCTGATGCTTTCCGATGGGTGACTGACTGATTGTTGTGGATTTGTGCAGGAGGACCCGGTGCTACTCACGCCTGAGGTCGAGTCGGAGAAGCCCTATGTCGCCATCATCAAGGTCTGTGATGATTGACCCGATGTTGCGATTTTTGAAGATAGTGGTGCATTAACATAATAACATGTATATATATCGTATAGAAGATTGCCAGTTACATGATCAAAGAATATTTTTACTCACTCAAATTTGGTGTCATCTTGTCCACTTAGAGAAATGACAGACAATTTGGAAATCAGATAATTCAGTTTTGCTAAGCTTGCTGAATTATTAGTTAGTTTTTGTGAGCATGATAATTGAGTGAACAATGGTTTCTTCCTGATAAGTTTGGCAAATTACTGTCAATTGTTGAAAATGAACTTCATAGTCTAAAACTCCTAACATATGCACTAGGCCTTTGGTTCTAGGCTTGGTTTTGGCTGCACTAGTTACCTTTTGATGTTGTTTCCAATTTCCATGGTTGAACAACGCTAAGATGAACCAGCGCTAGGCTTAGTTCATGATTTGTATCAAGCAGTTTCTTGTCAGGCCTAGCTTACATTCTGTGATTGGAGCCATTGCCTATTTTGAGTTGTTGTGGAGCCAAAGTGCCCCATCTCTTTAGAGCTGCTTGAATGTTTTTCTAATGTAATATTTCTTAGTTCTTTCCATTACATGTTCCCCTTCTAGAGTTCTCAATGATATATATAACACTTTATTTTATTATCTTGGAACAGGATATAACAGAAAATGATGGGAGCTTATCGATAACTGGTCAATGGTTTTACAGACCAGAAGAGGCTGAGAAAAAGGGTGGTGGGAACTGGAAAGCAAGTGACACACGGGATCTATTTTATAGTTTTCATATTGATGATGTGCCAGCAGAGTCAGTTATGCACAAGTGTGTGGTCCATTTCATTCCTCAGCACAAGAAGATTCCCAGTCGGAAGGAACACCCAGGGTTCATTGTCCAAAAGGTCTATGACACAGAGTCGAAGAAACTGTGGAACCTTACAGACAAGGACTATGAGGATAACAAGCAGCATGAGGTTGATCTTCTTGTTAGGAAAACAATTGACCATATCGGGGAGCTTCCTGATCTTGAACCTGAAGATATACCTGGTGACAACACTGATCAGTTCTCAAATAAACGGGGCCCACGGAAGAGACCTGTTAACCCTATAGATGTCTCAAGAGATGCTCCAACAGGCAAATCTGAGCAATTCATAAAAGCAGAGACACCTGGGAGTGATAATCTAAAGAATTATGCCATCCTTGTCAGATACAAAGCAGTTACTGGTGATCAGTATCGTGATAGGTGGCTTGATAAATTTGTAGACACTATTCCACTAGCAACAAAGGAAAGTGATGGGGCTTCTCATGCTGATCCTGGTAGTGCTGCCAAAAATTCAACTAATGGATCGTCTGCAAAGGATACTAGTTCTGGTGTAAGTCACTTTTCCTTGTAATGGGAATAGTTTAAAGTTAAACTCCCGCTTGTCGAATTTATCTTCCACAGTTTATTTCTTTTCTAGATCATAAATGAAGATGTTGATGTCGTTAATCATGCTGTAGGATTTTTAGTTCCCATAACTTGTTGCACTAGCAAGTTATTATAGGGTCATGCTATAGGATTATTGGGCCACTATACAACTTAACCTAGTCAAGCATGTGTCACATAGTGCGCTAGAGTTGATTATCTTCTCACTGGCCAATTTTACTGAGCTTGTTGGCTGCTAAGCTGATTCTTCTTTTTTGACTGTGACATGAAAATTGTATATGCTCCAGAATTTTCCTACAATATTTTATTTAATATCAGCACTTTTTCAATGGTTATGTGGAGCCTTGGTAAACTATATCTGTTTAGTTCCATAAGTTCTCTAAAGAAGTGACCTGGGGTGAGACTTGCAACATTGTTTATTATTCTGTTCTATGTGCAAACATAAAAATTAAAAGGAAAATAGATAACATCTGATTAGCACTTAGATGCTCTAACAAGTTTTTAGTTTGAGGTCTGGGCCTATGCACTGTAAATAGTCTGTCAAGTAATACCCTGTTATATCTGTCATTGGTCTTCCACTGATCAGTGGCCAGTATGACTTCTTTTACCACAATGGATACTAACAACGGTTCTCAAGTACCCAGCATATGCAGCAGTACAACTAAAAGACCCAAGGGGCTAGTATGTTGGTAATAGCCATTTTTTGTGCTTTTGATGTAAGGCTCTTGTTAAAATGGTTAATTTGGATAGTTTGAAGAAAGATGAGCTTAAAAATATCGAAAAGACTTGGTCATGGTCCCTTTGAGCAGTGTGTTCACAAATAAGTCTTTGAACTGCACATGGATTAAAAACTTGGGCTAATGGATTGAGACACCTCATGCACTGAGCATAAAATGAAGTAATTTGTGTTACAATGTAAAATGATAGTACCATGCTTCTTGCTTTGATTAGTTTTGGCATGCTGAACTTAGGTCCATCCTTTTGGTCTACATTTACATTCCTGGTTGAGAAAATGGTGCATGCATATTCAATCATTTTGTTACACCTCGTTGTTAGTTTTTAAATGGGTCTCATGTTTTGTTATTTCCTTTTTCTATTGGTTGGTTTACTGTGTTCTTTTATTGGTGCATTTCATACAAAATATATGTTTGCTAAAGCCCGCTATTTTTTTTTGTTCCCTGTGTATTCTTGATCCTTTGTCCTCCCTCCTCAGATGGTTTGTGATGATTCACTTTTCAGGATAATGAAAAATCTTATGCGTCGGATGTGGTCGTTTCAATAATGGCCTCCTTAGAAAGATCTACGTTTGAAGCTCTTGGTTCTGACTTCCAGAAGTATAACCAGAAATTAAGACAATTATTGTTCAACATCAAGGTACATACATTTTATCCATGGCCCCTTTTGGCCTTATGCTTCTTGGGAACATCTAAATCATATGCCACTGAATAACTGTACAGTTAGCTCATTAGGTTATACCGAGGACTAGAACTTAAGAGTTAGTTGCCAACTTGCCGTCATCCCATCAACATTGATAGTTTATTACTGTAGATATGCATGCCTATCACTATGTTGATGAGCTTCAACATAGATTCATCTTACCCAACATGGGTTATATATCTTGAATAAACAATATATTTCAGATTGTTCAAGTCAGAATCTTGTCCCACTAAACTGTAATGCTTAATTTTGAACTTTGAACTGGCCTAAAATGCCTATTTGGGGACTTATCTTTCCTATCACTATAAATATAAAGATATCGACAAGCATTCACACCCAAGGATCAAAGAACCGTTTCCGGAGGGAATCTTGGCCGGCTGGCGGTAACGGTAACCGGCCGGCCCGGTTACCGGAATTCTCGGAAAAATTCCGGATGAAATTCGCAAGAATTTGTTTAAAAACCAGCCGGATTTCGAAAACTGAAATTTGAATTTGATAATCCGGAAAGAAACCGGCCGGGATTGGTTCTCCCGGTCCCCACCGGTAAGACCGGTTACCGCCGGTAACCGGCCGGGATTTTGTTCCCTAATCACACCTGTATATTTATGTTGACTCCATCCCTAAAATGCCTATTTGAACTTTGAACTGTAGAAAAGTGGATCCATGCGCCAGAAAGGTTCTGGAAGATGTTAATTGTTTGCTCCAAACCTCCAAATGTATTCTGTATTTCTGTATTTTTTTTGCCCATAGCTTGCTGTTGGTTCGGGCAATGCTAAATTGTGTACAACTAACTTTTTGTTGATTCTATGGTTAGCGAGCTATGGTCAGTCAAATCACCACTTGTTTTCACCACATCCATAACATTTGTGTTACCTGTACCACTAAGTTACATATCTAAACTGTGCGCTGTATGTACATAACTGATAAATACGTTGTCAAATAAACCATAGTGAAGGTATAAATACTAAATAGTTGGCACCTTCTTGATTTTTGCAGTACTACCACACTATCAACTGAAAACCATTTGTATTTCTAACTTCAATAATATTATATCAATTCCATATATTTGCAACTGAAATAGTTGTTGTTTGAGGAGTTGACATATCCTTGTTATTTGAGGACTTGACATATGCTTGTTACTTTGTATATACAGAATAGCCCTATACTACGCAGGCGATTGATGAACAAAGAGCTTGACCCTCCAGTTCTTTTAACAATGTCTCCTGATGAACTAAAGGTATAATCATCTTTTCAAGTATTTTACAATTTGTATCTCCTTTACAATAGTGACTATAATTGCTTTCATGGTGTGCCAGTAGCCTAGTACTCTATTAGTTTAGTTGATAGGACAAGGTTGCCGAGATATTCAGTACAAAGCATTTAACTACTAAATTTAAACGGGGGCATATCTAGTGCAAACCACTTTGGTTCAAGCATCAAATAAATATGATCTTTTGAAGATAGTCTAAAATGTATTCGAGAAATTTCAGAAAAAATGTAAATTAGAAGGAAAAGGAAAACGAAAAGACCAAGCCAAAGTTACTATTTGTAGAAAATTTCTCTTTATTGTTTCTCCCAAGTCTTAACACTGGTTGAATTTTCAACTTCATATTTTTTTGAAGGCTACTAGTGAGTTGCACACTTGCACAGTTTTGCACAATTGCACCTAGGTAGTGATTTGCACTAGATATTCCCTCTCTTTTATATAACCAGTTGCAAGGATCAAAATCCCGGCGGTTACCGGCCGGTAACCTGTGGTTACCGGAAAAATCGGTGGGAACCAGGAGGAAAAAAACCGGTCGAAACTTTTCAAATTTAAATTTGAATTTATGACTGCATAATGTACTTCTTAGGTTGGTTTAGGCCTTTCTTGTGCTAGATTACCTATTGTATGAGCTAAATATGCTTAAATTACTGTACTCCCAAGTCTCAACATTTTTTAGACAATCTAGCCTAGCAAGGAGGACTTTTTATGTACAACATCAGGCTCTTCACAAATTTATGACTAGACATCAAGCTCCTTATGTATCAGGATTGTTACTTCATTAAACATTTTCTAATTAATATTTGCATTATTTCAATTGCTAATTACTCATAACCGTTTTTCTCTGTTTTTCTCGGTTTTGGTAGCGGTTTTTTTGGTTTTTTGAAGCGGGTTTTCCGGTTTTGGACGGTAACTGTTACCGTTTTTAAAACATCCCCAATTCAAATTTCAGTATTCGAATTTTCACCGGTTTTTCCTGTTACCGGCCGGTTACCGTTACAGGTCGTTGGGCGGTTTTTCCTCCGGTTCCGAGATTTTGATCCTTGACCAGTTGTGCCAGTGAACCACTTCGGTCCTTATTTACATCTTTTTGTCCCTTTTGAATGCTTATATTTATCTAAATTCTAATGGTACTTGCTGTTGGAGTATTTCAGGCTGGGTTGACTGCAGCAGAGAAAACATCTGAACCAGAAGAATCAAGGCAGTTGCAGGTATCGTACATGATATGCTTTAAATTCAGTAATTAGTTATGGCAAGAGAAAGAAGAATATTAGATACAATAACTGAATTTTCACATGGAATCTTTTACTTTGCTTTGCTCTGAGTTTGCCATTTGTTTTAACTAGATGACTGACGCACGATGTGAAAGATGCACAGAAAAGAAAGTGGGCATATCTGATATTATTAAAGCCAGTCATGGAGATCGCTATCAGGTATTTAAATATTTTTTGTTTTGCTTGGTCCCATTTTTGTGATGAAAGATGGGTTTACTTTATCCTATTTCTGGCTGTGCACGTTGGATCTTTCAAATATTACTCGTGACTAGGGGAAAAAAACCCACCTAGGTTTTCCTTAGGTTCTGACTTACTGGAACCGGATTCTAAATACCTACCGAAAACTCCAAATTCAAATTCAAAATTCGCGTTACATCCCAAATTCAAATTTATTCGCATTTAAATTGACCGAGTTTTTCTGGATTTCTATTCTGCACGCAGAGATTCAACGCCTTCGAGCGGGATTTTGCCCGGTAACGAGTTTTCTATCCTTGCTCGTGCCATCTACATGTATTTATTTTTAAAATGAAATCATTGCTTTTTTAGACAAAAAGAAGTGCAAGTGGTAAGTGGTAACTGTTATGAATAGCGATTGTATTCATCATGAGGCCAATGGGCCAATATATATACAAGTACAGATGCGGCATATATGCAGGTAACTCCTTATATAATGGGGAAAATACACAGCTAATAATATATATCTAACACCCCCCTCAAATTTATGGTGGATCAACAACATGAAGTTTGGAGAGATAGAAGCTGTGCTGTGCTCTGGTCTGTGCTTTTGTGAAGAAGTCTGCTAACTGGAGTTCTGAAGGCACATACTGAAGAGCAACAACTTGGTCCTGCACCTGTGTCCGCATGTTGGAAGCATCAATACCAATATGCTTAGTAAGCTCATGCTTTACTGGACTTGTAACAATGCTAATAGCCTCTGTACTGTTAGACAAAAGAGACTCGGGTGCTGAAACTGAAATACCAAAATCCTCAAGTAACTACTGTACATGGTTGTCAAGTCGTCGCCTAGGTGTCGCCTTGGCGTCCAGGCGCCCCGGAGGAGACGCCGTGGAGGATCGACTCGCCTTGGACAGCTAGGCGGGCGCCCAGGTCGCCAAGGCGTTTGCGACGTCCATGGCGTCGGTCTGGGCGGGCGCCATGTCGAGTCCGAAGAGAATAAGACCGAAGCCGAAGGCGCTCGACTGGGGTAGGCCCGAAGCCAAGAGCCTGCGAACGCCCAAAGGCCTTGAACCCTAGCCGCCGGCCAGCTGCCGCCGCCTCCCGCCACCGCCAGTACGCCTCTCTCTCCGACCTTCACCCTCCTCTCCTTCTCGCTTCCTTCCCACTCGCCACTCCCTCCTCCTGCCTCCCCTCTCCCCCCTCCCCGGCCTCAAGCCACCACTCCCGCCGTCGAGGAGAAGGAGGGAGGGTGAGGGAGCCTCGCCACGAGGGAGAGTGAGGCGGAGGAGGAGCCCGAGGAGGAGAGAGAGAGTGTGGACTCGGCGTTCTATGAATTTGTCTTGAGCAATGGGCAAGCGGGCACTTAGGGCAAAGAGCACCGGCAATGGGATTTTCTGCTCCCATATATTTATGTGTTGACTGTTGCTACTTGCTAGTTGTAGAAATATAATTGCTACTTAGCTCGCCTTGCCTCGCCTAGAGGACGACTAGGCACCCGCCTGGACGACTAGGCGTCCTGGCGCCCCTTAGGCGCCGTGGTCGCTAAGGTCGCCGTGACAACCTTGCTACTGTAGCCAAGTAACCTCCGTTGTCATCAAAGCCATAGCTCGCAACTCAGTATCAGCACTCGAATGAGAAACTGCTGTCTGCTTCTTAGTCTTCTAAGCAATGAGAGAACCACCAAGAAAAACACAATAAGCAGAGAGACCGACGATCAGAGTGATCACTAGCCCAAGTGGCATCAGAATATGCTTGGAGCTGTAAAGAGCTAGAGCGAGGGAAAAACAGATGACGAGTGATGGTTCCACGAAGATATCGTAGAACACGAAGAAGATGACTATAGTGGAGCTGAGTGGGAGCAGAAACAAACTGACTCAAAATATACACAGGGTATGAAATGTTAGGATGAGTGACACCCAGATACCAAGACTCCTAACAAGGTGACGATAACGAGTAGAGTTAGCAAGCGGTTCACCATCGGTGGGCCGAAGATGAACATTAAGCTCCATAGGAGTCTCAGCGGTGTGCTGATCAGTAAGAGAAGCACGATCAAGAAGATTCTCAATATACTTTTCTTGGGACAGATAGAAGCCCTAAGGAGTAGAAGTAACCTCAACACTAAGAAAGTAGCGAAGAGGACCCAGATCGGACATGAGAAACTGCTCATTAAGACACTCCTTCACAAAGGTGATGTACTGAGAATCATCGCCAGTAATGATCATATCATCAACATATAAAAGGAGAAGTGTCCGACCACAAGGCGAAGTGTGAACAAAGAGAGCAGGATCATGAGCACTGGCAGAGAAACCAGCTGCAGTGACAACAGAAGAGAAACGATCAAACTAGGCACGAGGAGCTTGCTTGAGGTCAGAAGAGATCAAGGCGATAAACCATACCCTCGAATGCAGAATACTCGGTGGTGGTCGATATAAATCTCTTCATGCAGCTCACCATTGAGAAAGGCATTTTTGACATCAACCTGAGAGATGGACCATGCCCGAACAGACGCCACAGCAAGGAGTGCGAACGGTGGTCATGTGAGCCACAGTAGAAAATGTCTCATCATAATCACGATCATGCTCGTGCTGAAAACCACGTGCTACAAGACGAGCCTTGTAGCGCTCAAGAGAACCATCAGAGCGGGTCTTAATCTAGTAGACCCACTTGCACGTGATAGGAGTAACACGCGCGGGAAGAGGGGCAAGATCCCACGTGCCTGTATGCTCAAGGGTAGCAATCTCCTCTGCCATCGCATGCTGCCACTCCTGATGAACTCTGCAATCGGTTCGGCAAGAGCCGCTAAACAAAAGCGCGTAGGAGGCCGAATAGACTGACGATCACGAAGAGCATATCGAGGAGAGGCCGAAGAAGAATCCTATACTCGCGGACGACGAGTGTAGTAGAGAGGATAAGAAGGACGAAGGCCGGGAGGAACCTCTCGAGAGGGTGGCGGTGGTGAAGGAGATGGTGACAGAGGAACCGAAGAGGCCAAAGGCTGTGATGGAGGTGTGGTGACTATAGGGGTGGCAGGAAAAGTCAGGAAAGAAAGTGGCTCAACAAGAGATGCTGGAGTGGTGGAAGGAGAAGGATGAGGATAGAAAGGACGAGACTCATCAAAAGTGACGTCCCGAGAAACCCGCATCTGTCGGCCAATATGATCCCAACAACGATATCCCTTATGCTCAGCGCTATAGCCCAGAAAAACGCACTCCACTGGATCGAAGTGTCGACCAGCGCCACAAGGCAAGAATAACATAGCACACACACCGAAAAAAGCGAAGACTAAAATAGTTAGGAGTCTTGCCACAGAGACGCTCAACTGGGATCCCACCATGAAGAGCAGAAGAAGGCTGAATATTAATCAGGAAAGTGGTAGTAGAAACAGCCTCAGCCTAGAAGTGTGGTGGGACAACAGAAGCAAGCATAACAGCACGGGCTGTCTCAAGAAGATGACGATATTTCCGTTCAGCCACACCATTCTGGGCATGAGCGTCAAAGTAAGAAAACTGAGAGAGAGTGCCCTGCTCAACAAGAAAACCACGAAGGACTCCTGACAAGTATTCCCTAGCAGAGTCAGCATGAAAAACACGAATAGGAGAATCAAACTGAGTACGGATCATGATGGCAAAATTCTTGTAGATGGATAAAACCTCACTACGAGATGACATAAAGTATATCCATGTGTGGCGAGAGAAATCATCAATAAAAATTATATAATATCGATGACCTTTCGAAACGAAAGGAGCTGGACCCCATACATCAGAATGAACAAGATCAAAAGGACGCTGTGACACTGACTCACCGAAGGATAAGGAAGTCAAGTTGCTACCAAGCTTACAACCCCGACAAGTTAGAGAAATATCACCATACACGCATCTCTAAAAGACCACGGCGAAGTAAAGAAGATAGACGCGACCCACAAAGATGTCCCAACGATGATGCCATCGAGCAAAAGACGCAGCGGAGGATGCAGAGAAGCGGCAATGACGCAGGAGGCGATAAGCTTGGTAGGGCAGCGGAAGGAAGATGAAGCTACCAAGCTCGCAGAGACGCTATGAAGTCACGGCATGCCAAGACCACCAGAGTCTCTGCATCGATCCCAACACAACAAGAATCAGAATCGAGAATAACACGACAACCATGATCAGTGAGCTGACCGGCAGGTATGAGCTACATGGTTAGTTTGGGAACATGAGAAACAGCAGGAATATGAAAAGAGGAATTGGAAAGAGTGCTTTGTCCTTCGACAGAAAGAGAGGTACCATCTGCTGTCTGAACAGTAATAGGAGCAGCTAAATGACGAATGGAAGTGAGACTGGTGGAATCAGGTGTCATATGAAAGGAAGCACCAGAGTCAATAATCCAATGTGATATACCTGAGGAAGAAGTAGAAGGTGGTCTCTCACTAGAAGATCGTGGCAAGAGAACCAACAGACCTGACGGTGCAAGAGCGACCATGTGACGCAAGAAGGCGAGAAACTCCCGAGAATCGGCACCAGAGCTCTCCGAGAGGAGGAACTACCAGCCTCGTGGAGGACGGCTACCACGACGCAAATCCTCCTTCTTGTAGCAGGTCTGCCAGACATGTCCATCCTTGTTGCGAGAAGTGCAAGTAGTCCCCTACCAACAACAAATGCCATCGCGAAGGAGTAGCCGGAGACAGAGCGTGTAGAAACCAAGAAGCCGCTTAATCGAAGGAAACAACAAGGATTTTAGCAGCAGACCCGCAACACGTTGGCGAATCTCTTCAGCACGAACAACGGCAAGGGCCTCCAACAAGGTCACACGAGGGTGGCGTGCCAGCAACTGAGCACGAGTCTGCTCATACTCAGCTCGGAGACGGGTCAAGAAGTCGAGATACGACGAAGCTCCAGCGAGATCGCCGACGCCGACAAAGACGACACGTGTGGCAAACATCCGGTCCCAAAGAGTCAATCTGACGCCATACCGCGGACAATTGGGCATAGAACTCGCCCACAGTGGCATCTCCCTACTGCAGCCGATCGCTTCCCGACGCACAATGTAAAGATACAACGAATCACCAGACGGCTCGTAGCGGTTGCGCAGATGTGTCCACATCAACTGTGCTGAGACCAAACCAACCACATCTCCAGTAAATTGCACCTCCATGCTAGCAACTAGAATAGCAGAGGCACGAGCATCCTCATCAATCCATGCCTTGTAGGCAGCATACTGAGTTTAAAAAGTCTCCATGGCATCCTCGAAAACCTCAGATGCCTTTGTATGAGTGTCGTCGGAAGCATCCTTCGGGAGTACATGCTAAGCAGGTGGAGCAGGGCGGACAAGACAACTTGCCAGTAAGAAACTCCTAAAGGCACTGACCACACATGTGGAGACGCATATGCTGAAACCAGTCCCGATAATTGAGACTATTGAAGATCACCGGGCAGCGAGGAACGAAAACAGTACCCATTGGTAGGCGGCGCGGCGACCAAGGCAACGAAGTCTAACATGCGACATTGGACGGCGTGGCGGTTAGAACGACTTACTGATTTTTTTTAGCATTTTCTTTTTCTTTTCTTTTTCTTTTTCTTCTCTCGAGAAATGGCTAAAGGCCTTTATCCTTCTACCGTTAAAGCAAAACCAAAGGGCACGGGAACTAGGGTTCCCTAGGCGCAGCAAGACTATGGCGCCTCCTCGGCGGCGACGCGATGGTTCGAGCTACTCGACGGATCGACAGAGGCGGCGCAAGTGCTCGACGGCGGGGTCAGACGCGGCGTCTCCGGCTCTCAAGCGCTGGCGGTGGCGCGGCTGAAGTTCGAGGAGCTTGGAGAAGCGGCGGGACGGAGGCCATGAAGTTCGAAAGCCGGCGAAGAGGCTGAGGCGGCAAACAGGCAACCGAGCGGAGCATGAAAGGCGTGGACGTGGACGAAGTTAGCAAGCGGCGGAGACGAAAGCACATGGACGGTGATGCGTTTCGGCAATCGGCGATTTGTTTACGATAAGCGATGAAGCAAGAGATTTAATCGCAGAAGGCTTTCAAGCATGGCATAAGCACCGAACGAAGAGCGCGAGGAGCAGAGGCAACGAGGGCAGCATATGGTTCCTTTCCTAGTATAAGCATCTGATAGCACTTGCTAGGGGGTTCACAAGTTGTATTGGAAATACCGATGCAATGTACAAAAAGAAAAATGGTGCGTCTCTTGCACTCTATAGAAAAATTACATCAACTCCTAAGGAATATAGGATTTCACGGTCGCTATGTCCTTACACCACCATGAGGCTTAACACAATAAAACCTTCCCCCTACTTAACCGTACAGTACCCATATCCTGCGTGTGGTAGCATGAATATACTTGAATCAACGACGTTACCAAAGTTCGGTCTTTAATGGTCCGGACAAGACATCCACATACCCAAATCTCGTGCACGAAGGCACCATCACTAGCCAACACTTGTCCAAACCCCAAAACTCATTTAAAATGACAAAATTTAGTTCATAAAACAGATACGAAGATCTGGAATTAAAAGAATAAGAGTGTGTATGTTTTCCAAAATTGTCGGGTTAATCCCGACAATCCAACTACCATTCTAGACTTGCATGGCTAAGCAAACTCAAACAATATATTTTACACATCCTAACTTAAGTATGTGGTACTGGAATAATTCAAGGATAACCTCATGAATAGGATATAACTATTCTACACATCACAAAAATAGTGACATTATCAAAATAGCATGCAAGCAATTATCATTGCACTAACTTAACCAAAACTAGGATCAAATATGATGCAAAATAAAGTTCAAATGATACTTGTCTTGCTGGTAGCTTAGCCGCCACTCAAGATGGCGTGAAGAGTCAATATCGATTTCTCCGTAATCTAGAGAAATAACGATATCGATAAACACCGAGAAATACTTCAAAAATCAAATTGCTAAAAAATGCATGATTTTTCTACTGTGGCTAGTACATGATTTTAGATAAAAACAGGTGAAAGATTTATTCTAATTGGAGTTAATGTGTGAGAGTTATGGCTATTTGAAAAATCAGATTTCAATAGGTTTAAGTTCAAGTAATTTAATTATTTGGCCAAAATTTTCAGAACAGTAGGGGATACAAGGATTATATAGATAATTAGGGAATATTTTTATAAGTCCAAAACATTTGGGTTTAACTCATTTGGAGTTTTCAATGATTAGTTACGCATTTTCCAAGTTAACAGCCTTTTCTTATTGTAAATATAATAGGTTTATGCATCATTCTCCAAAATAATAATTTTTTGCTACAGAGAAATGTTTGAAACCAATTTCATAATAAAGTTCATCCAAAATGAAAATTATCAGAATTGGTTTCATCCATTTTGGAGTTGAGGAGAATTAGTTATGTAGTTTTAAAGTTATTCACATTTTCAAAGCAGTGATTAATACGCTTTGGATTTTCTAAAGTGTTTAATCCTTTTCCTACCGAGGACCGTGGCCGATTGCTGGTCTGCGCTTTGTCAATAAACATCGCGATGCGTGCGTGCGCGTGAACGTTTGGACCATGTTCACGGGCCATTGGATTGAGATCCAACGATCCACAATCGTGGTGTGTTCGGATGGCCCGGACGGCCCAATTGATCCTGATCGTTCCTTTCGTATCGCACGGTCTACAATCGTGGCGCGTTCGGACGGTCCGAACGGTCCACTGAATCTGGATCGTTGATTACGCATCCAAAGGTCCAAAATGGTCCTAGTGTGTTTGGGCTGGCCACGTGAACAAGGCACAGGGTTTAAGTGGCTTGGGTCCACGTGTAAGCGACAGTTTAACTCGTTAAGACAGCATTTTAAAGCTAATCATCATGCTACAGTGCTTGTCCAAATACCACAATGGGGAGTTTGCCCCGCGCGTTTCACCGGTGGCTCGCTAGCGCTACGCGCCACTACGGTGAAAGCGGCAGGTTAGATGCTAATAGTGTTGCGCACCCAAAGCGGAGTGATTACAACCTCTAAGATGGCTCCTTACGGCAGCCTAGCCGGAGTTGAGCAACGGCGTGCAACACGGCAAACAAGCAAAATGCGATAAAGCTTTGCAGCAGTTCAGATAAGTGGGTGCCCAAGGTCCTAGGGACTATTAGGGAGCTACCTGAGCAACGAGGAAGCTTGGGGAAGCTTTGAGTGAGTCGGCAAGGATTCGCGTCTTGCCGAGAAGACAACGGTGACGATGCGGCTCACGGTAAAGAGAAGGTCCTGAGCAAAACCAAGACCAGTGAATGCTTAGAGAAGCTTAAAGACCTTATGAGCAAGCTATAGGAACAAATAATCGACAATGGCTTACCAAACAAGGGGAGATGAAAAGTTGCTTATACGGTAAAAATGGTCCAAGCTTCAATTCACCTCAATTCAATCGTGCATTACCCAAATTAACTTAGGGGTTTTCATTCTCATGCTCAAGGACATGAGATGACGCAAAAGACTTAGGATAATACTCACCTGAGATGAAGATGACACAAGGGTGTCACTTTCGAGCGCGCGTTTCTAGAGTTCCAGAGAGCACGGTCGGTCCAGATGCTACAAGCAACGAGAAGCTTGCATTAGCAAAAATGGACACGGGTGAATCGATAATCGAAGGTACTACCCGGCAAGCTACCGAGAGTAGAGAACGAAAACGAGCGCCCCTTTCTCACCACCGAGAGGAAAAGTGAGTTGAAACTAGGGTTCGAGCTTACTTAAGCCTGTGGAAATGACGGCTGGAGACGGCGTTAACCAACGAGCTCCACGATAGGTTACAAGGGCCGTCTTGGTCACGCGTGGTGACGAGCAAAGCAGAGCTGCGGCGCGGGCGCTGAAGCCCTGCGTGAAGTGACGGGAGGTTGAAGAAGGCACTGACAGCGTGGGTCCATCGTGTCAACGAAAGAAAACGGCGCGGTCGCTTGCGCGAAACGCCTAAACCACGTTCGTCCACCGTTAGATTAAAATCCAACGATCCAAAATTGTGGCGCGTTCGGATGGTCCGAACGGCCCAATTGATCTGGAGCGTTCGTTTTGAATAGGAGGGTTTGTATTTGTGGGGCGTTCGGACGGTCCGAATGGCCTACTAGATCTGAGTCGTTGATTCTGAATCGGATGGCCCAAGGGCGCTGGTGTGGCGAGGTGCATCTAGTTGACTCCGCCAAGTCAAGTGGCTCGGTCCGGTGCGAGCCCAAAAAACAGTGCTAGGCTGAGTTGAGGTTAGGTTTGACTGAGATTTAAAACTAGTTCCTGAACTTTGACCAGTGATTTTAAAATAGGAATAAAATTCCTAAAAATATGAAATAAATCAGAGGTATTTCTGGGATGACCTAGTACCCAGATAAAATTTGAAACCCCTTTGATTATTTCATATCTTAAGCAGTTTAAATGCACAACCGAAATAGGTTATTGGATTGAGTTGAAATTTCTAGGGTTTGAAACTAAACCCAAAAAATTGGAAAAAATTATTTTAATTCTTAACAATTAATGTAGTATTTGAATAAATTATTTCCAGAGGAACTTCAGTAGCATTAGTTTCAGATTGCTTTTGAAGTTCACTTCTTTAAGTGTGGGTTCCAGACTTGCACAAGATTTTCCAAGTGCAATATCTAATGCAATGCTTGAAAACAGTGAAGCATGCTCATGAGATGCAAGGTAAACCTCTTTATTAACTTGAGGATGTGACACCACTAGTCCTAGGGCCCAATACATGGACTTAACATCTGATTACAAAATATCCAATTTTAGATGCCCTAAAATTGTCACGTTTCGTAGCCTCCAAACCGTACCTCTGTAGCTCCAACACGCATCATCCATCTTTGATCTCCACACGCCCCAACTCGAGCTCGACCATCTCCTCCAGCATCCTCGACCCTCTGGACCATGACTTCAAGACTAAGCCATCTCTCATCACCACCAGAGACCACGATCGTCTTCGAGTTACCCTGCACATGCAACGACCAAAACACCATCTTTTCCCGGCACAAGTTTTTTTCCAACTTGACCAACATAAGTCCACGCACACCACACGCCTCAAATAACATCAGCGTCGGCCACGTGAGAAAACACGTGAGGAAATCCTAATGCTAACCTGGCTCTGATACCATGTTATGAATAGCGATTGTATTCATCATAAGGCCAATGGGCCAATATATATACAAGTACAGATGCTGCATATATGCAGGTAATCCTTTATACAATGGGGAAAATACACAGCTAATAATATACATCTAACAATAACATCACAGTTGAGGGAACGTTTCATGGCTATCAATCCGCCTTTAAAATCATGCTTTTGGGCTTTCAAATCTCAGATTTTTGGAAGTGCCGAGTTGCACCAACCTGTTCCTAGTTATTGCCATTGCTCGCTTATATGTTTAATGTTCTTTGTTGCAAACATGATATTTCATATGTTATTCCAATAATCAGCAGAGATTTGCTAAGAGTCAGCAATGACTCGGTTAAAAGTAAGAAAATCAGATGCTTTTCAGTCAGTTCCTGGCTAATTTACAGTTGGTTCTGAGCCATTTTTTTTTGGCAAGTTTCAATGGGTATGATATCTATATTTTATTTCATATTAGTTACTCTGGGAACCGTTACAGCTGGCTGTCAGGAATCAATCTGTAATTATAGGATTTTTGTACATGGTTGTTAAAAATGGTTCTCAGAACATTTGACTTATTTTAGGGCTAAACTTGAGATGATTTAGTTGGCAGTTTCTTAAAAGAACAATAATTTCTATACTCCGGAGTTAAGACAAGATTTGGTTTCATGGAGATTCTTGTTCATTAACTATTGAGCCACAGAAGAATGCCAATGGCTGTCTTAATAAAAAGGATGCTGGGTTCCATGCACTTTCTATAACCAATTTTTGATGTGTGTCCACTGTACATTACCAACTTGAGTACATCCGTGAGGAATTGCCATTCTGTGCATCCTTGTTGAATCCTCTCACCTGTGATCCTGCATTCCTGGCCTCGGTTGGAAATCCTTATTAGGAAGACAAAATGAATTGGATTGATTTTACATCCAAATATTATCATTATATTTTTGCTAAAATGTTGTGTATATTTTATTTTGCCCCAATATATTGACTTGTCTCTCACATGGACGTACTTGAGTGGGTACACCTGTGAGTAAAATGCCTTACCTTTTTACTCATTCACAGTTCCACATTCAACAAACTGACTGGTTATTTATTGCTGAATTTATGCTATCCATGCCACCAACGGGCGTGATCAAAACTTAGGTCAAGTGGTCAACGATACATACTACAGACTTTTTTATTGAACGTTTAATGTGTTAAGAGACACTGGCAATAGTAGTGGTGGTAGTATTTAACATATATACTATTTGTCTGAAGTGCTGATTGAACTGGACTCGGTTCCTATTGGAGAGGATTGCTGTGAGCATGTGTGAAAGGCGTTTGCACTTCTGCTAGATAGAAACTGGAGTTCTTCCTGTACTTGAATCTTTAAACATTCATAATAAACATGTCAGTAGAGGGTATCTCATCTATAAGGGGCTTGGAGAGAGGCCTTGTGTTAACTCAAAGGTCAGTCAATTGTCCTCAGCAGAAAGTGCATGCAAGAGCTGATTTCTGAAGGATAAACTTCATGTAGTAGACTGACATAAAAGTACCTTTTTCCTTGGGTGTAATAAGCTTGAAATTGTCACATTTCTGCCACAGCTGTCTCACAGAATTTTGCCTTTGATTTTCAGCTCGAATGTACTTCCTGCGGACACACATGGTTTTCGTCCAGAGATGCCATCTCATCGCTGACAGTCGATGCTCCAAGTACTGGTGGGAACGTGGGCACCGCCCCGTGGGCGACAGCGAAGTTCGATGTCCTTGAGAAGCAGTTAGCGAGCCCACGGGACCAGCCGGACAACAAGCCAGCTACTGATGCTATCCAGAAGAGCACCGCGGCTTACATGCCTACACTCGAGAAGCAGAAATCGTTTAGCAAGCCCAGGTCGGACGAACCCTCCTCTGCACCTGCAGGTAATCATGAGTAAGACCCTATGCAAGCAGAAATCGTTTAGCAAGCCCAGGTCGGACGAACCCTCCTCTGCACCTGCAGGTAATCATGAGTAAGACCCTATGAAGGGTGCAAATCAGTTTTAGGCATTAGGAAGTTTAGGAGAATGTATACCTGTACAGTTCTAACATGTCAAACTAGAACTGGGTGCTCATGCTCTGCTACTGGTCAGCGCAGAGAAACTTTGCATGGTATTTTTAGCAGCCGCCTCTAATCCTTAGTGCTGTAACCTCCACTACTGCTTTCACGCTTGAGTGTTGTGGATGTAGCCGTGCCTCGGGAATGAGTTAGAGGAGGTAGCTTTGTCTGGTTATTGCTCGGTTATTATTCTTCCTGCGCTTGCTTCTCTCTCTCTTCAAACTGGCTCCATTCGGATGAATTTCAAATTTGTCCCGCTTCTGAAATCGTTTTACAAAAGTGACATTAGCGTCCATCATTATATCGTGACGGACCATGCCATGCCCAGCTAGGTTGTAATGGAGTTGGGTTTGTTGATTGTCGAGTGTCAATGGACCGAGGAGTTTTGAGTTTGGCGGAGATAGGAAGCAGGGGCGGAGGCACCATGAACCTTTAGTTGAACACCTATTATTTTCTTTTTTACAAAAAATCTACTATATAGTATACTATATAGTAGGTATAATACATATATACACTTTAATTGTGACAAATCTTGCATGTTTCTACTCATAAGCTCAACACAACCCACACCTCTCTCTCTCTCTGAGCCCACAAAACCTCCCTCACAATCTACCAAAGTTCTCGCAGCTAGGTCTGCTAATGGGTTGAATCCTAATCCAAACCCACCTCAGTCCACTTTAATGCAGCACATCAATCTAACTCAAACTAGCTCGTTGCTCTACCTCCAAAACCCAATCCAACCATATGCAACTTCAACCTAAACCAATTCAACTCAATTTCCTTAATATGAGTTCAACTCATTTCTAATCTATTTTCAACTCATCCCATCCATTCAGCCTAAGTTGGTCTTGTTCTTGCCGTGGGGAGGATTTTGAAACTGGATTTTTTATTCTTTTTCGTTAGTTCAAAATAGACCTAGACCTACGTGCACATAATTTTTTTACACACTATTTTTGTGTAGGATCGTTAATGATAATCAGAGAGGAATAAATGATTGGGGAATATTTTTCGCAACGAGAAAGAAACGCCAGAATCAGCTTTCTGTGTAGCCGTGCAAGCCCTCAATCAAGTCGCCGCCACCTAGGACCAAAACTTCCTGCAGCAAGTGAATCCTCACGTAAACAACCCAAAAGCAAATTCATGGCAGCACAAGAACCACCAATACACTAGCAATCAATGTTTCATGCAATTTTGTATTCAATCAAGGACTCCCAACAGTCATCGAGTATTCTCCACTAGCAACTAGGCTTTTTACCACCCACACTTATGTGCGTGCCAGATTAAGCACCGACGGTGTGGGCCTGTCCACTTTTCAAGGACTCCGGTCGCCGCCCCTAGGTGACGCACAAAGAGAAAAATAGGCAGTCGATGTCGCTGCAATCTGCTTTTTCTGTCTCCCAAAATACCGCACACCTATTTGCGCAGCCTGTATACATATACATATATATGTGCTAGTCTCTAAATATGTCCTCATCCGACACGGTTCCTTAATTCTAATCCAATCCTAACAAACAAGAATTTCCTAATTTCTCCTAGCTTTCCAATTTTGGACACTTCCAAAATTGTCACATGTCGAAGCTTCCGGACCGCAACTCCATAGCTCCAACACGTATTATCCATCTTTGATCTCCACGCACTCTAATTCGAGCCCGACTGCCTCCAAAGATCCTCGACCCTCGAACTGACTTCGCACTAAGCCATCTCCGGTCACCGCCAGAGACCACGATCGCCTCCGAGTTACCCTGCACATGCAAAGATCAAAACAACATATTTTCCCGGCACAAGTTCTTTCCAACTTGACCGACATTAGTCCACACACACCACACGTCTCAAATAATATCAGTACCAAATATTGTCAATTATTTATCAACTAAAAAGTACTAGACCTAGCCATATGGTCTAACATTTTGGTATTTAAAAACATTGTTTTATTAAAAAAATGGATGTTGTACTCTATCGACAAAAAAAAATAATATTACTACTGCAACAATAGCTCTCGCCGGATGATGCTTTGCCCACATTTTCCACGTAGCTCTGCAAGTATATATTTTCTTTCAGTTTCAGTATTTAACAAAATGCAGCTCATTTCATGTCAGCGCCGTTCAGAAAATTACACATCCATACATTAACTAATAACTAGTGACGATTGTCCAAATCACATCCATACATCCTCGCACTATCCTGAATAGTAACATTTAAATTACACATGAACCAATAAGTAGCAATTTCTCAGGAGGTTTGTTTCTATCAATGATCTCTGCAAAACAGAAACATAACCATGCATACAACTCAATACCAAAACATGTATCAACAACATATTCCCACATTCATATCTTCTGTAATAAATCACATTCACTTCATCAAAGCTCCTTCGAAAATGCTTTACAATGACCAAAAGACTGCAAGAATCATGTGTCAATGCACAGATACATTGAAGATTCGAAGACACAGCTTGTAATAAGAATTGGTCAGATGAAACGTTGCTATACAAAGAGAGATTGTTGAAAGATAAACATTTATAATTATCCAGTAAACATAAGTATTCATCTTTTCATAATGCAGTGATACCTAGATCAAGTCCTTAATGTTTATACACCCCCTCAAAAGAAAAAAAGAAAAGAAAAATCCTCCCCATACATTAACCGCCAACATGAGTGACCAGTCGCTTCAATTCTGTAAGAAAGCAGGGTACATCCCGTGTTTTTTTCTTCAGTCGGACGATATCCAGTTTGCGCTTAATATAATCATTCTCCCCACAAGCAATCGCTCTTCCCACATACGAAAAATCCATGGAGGAAATTAGGCAGGTAAAGTAAGAATAGGACATTCTTTCGCACAAGGAAACATTATAACACCTCAGATCACCATGGCCATTTGATTTAATTTGCAAGAATCTCCTCATCTTTCTCATCAAACGCAAGCATTGCTCTGACAAGAAGACAACAACTCCTGTAATTGCTGGTAGTAAGTAAAGTTACAGGTTACAAGTGTAGTGCCATTAGTCCAGTACTACATTACTACTATAAGGTCAACATGTTGACTTGGTGTGTTGCCTGGTTAGAACATGCTAATTAACATAGGTAGCTAGCTAACTCCTTGGGGATAGCTATGCTCCTCTCCAACATTCCCAAGATTTGTAGTTTTCAAAACCCTAGCTACTCCGACTCTGGTTCTTGGCCAATGAGCATTACCCAATTAATTCAACTTCATTAATTCCATGCATGCATGAGAGGGTATCACCAGTGTGATGACAATTATTTTATGTAAGAGAATATAGAGGGTATTTATTTTAATTAATTTCTACCATGTAGAGAACGCAAAAGTTAATCCAAATGACAAGAAACTAAGCAACATGGCAATGACACATATATAGTAGTAGCTGTTGGGAAACAATGGGCTTGGCCCAGCAACCGATCCATAGGTGGGCATCCCATCTAAACCCTAGCAAAGTCTATAGATTATAAATAGAGAGTGTTAGTCATTGTAAAAGGCTGATCACTTGAAGAAGGAATAAAGAAGAATACCCCTACACCTTTGTCTCTCTGTGTGTTCAATCTACTATTTGTTCTTGTATTGCTTGGTGTGATTCTACGTTTGTCTATAAGGTGATCGTTCGGATTGGAGCGATGGTTCCTCAACACGTTATCGGTACGATCGACTCCAGCCTACTTCTAGGCCTACTCTACTCGGATCGAAAGGCAACAATCGTAGCACGACACTCGTAGATCGAATCACATTTTCTAGATCGCTTTCAATTATGCAAATTTAGCTTTCTAGAGTTTTTCCTATGGTGCAAATCCGCTTTAGCTTTCTAGAGTTTTTCCTATGGTGCAAATCCGCTCTAATCTACTGCGAGCCGACTTAAAGTCCCCGGCATAATGCCGATCGGTAGGTTGTATGAAAGAGTAGATGACGATTGCACTGTAGTCTGTAGATTACATATTTCTCCTCTAATCTCTGCGAGCCGACTTGTAGTCATCGGCACAATGCCGATCAGATGATTAATTGAAAGGAGGGATCGTAGATTGCACTACATTGCATGAACAGTAAGGAAAAAAACTAGCGCACGACGTCTGCCGCCGTGCACAGCCGCACCACCGCGCCGACCAGAAGCCGCGATGTAGCTACGCACCCGTAGTCGCTACGCCCTCAGACGCCAGTCGTAGTCGCACCATCGCACTGCACCCAAAACCGCCGCTTCAGACGGCCGCACATGGCGGTCACCAAGACGCGGTCAGCCGCCACCGCTCACCGCATGGGCTCTTCGCTGGCCTAGAGCCACATCGTCACCCGGCTTGGAGCCGCCCGCATGCCGCCACGCGTTCGGCCGCGGTTTGCCGCCATGCCGCACCGCCTCAAGACGAGCTCCCACGCGCTACCGGCCGCACCGCGCCGCCATGCTATGCCGACCGGTTGGCACCATCCTCAAGACAGCCCCCACCGCGGCGCCTGCCGCACCGGTGATGCCACCGCACTCGCCGCCGCACCGCCAGACGCTGCACTGGCTTTCGCGCGCCGCGGCGGCACCACCGCCGCGCCCGCATAATCAAGATTACGCCGGCTCAAGACGCCCCCATTGTTTCGCCCTCGTGACGGCAGCCGCCGCTTGCCGCCTCGCTTGTCTCCCCGCACGAGGCGCCTCATTGCTCGTGATTTTAACTCGACGAAGCGCCGCCGCTTGTATGGGCGCTACCGCCATGGCACCGCACGAAGCACACCGCATCTTCCCGCCGCTCATCGATGATGCACGCCCTCCGCCCGTAGCGCCGCGCCTTGACCGGCCCCGCACGACCACTCCTCGCTAGGGCCTCGTGCGCCGTGCCACTATTGGCTCAGAGCCGCCTCCCCGCTGCCGCACCTGGCTATCCCGGCCGCCCCACACAAGCCACGGCCAAGTCGCTATCAGGCTCCACCGGCCTCAGCCGCCGATCACCGCCCCGTTGGCCGCTTTTGCGCGCGCTTTAGCGACCAGTTCTTGCCGCTCGCCAAGGCGCAAGAGTTCGCGGCGACTAGGGTTTTAACCCTAGTCGCACTGCTTGGGGCTAATAGCAAGAGCCGTAAAAAGGAAAAGGGCCCAACCCATATATTTTTCGAAAAAGGGAGAAAACCGAAAAGAAAAGGAAATTTTGCAAAAGGGCCCTTGGAATTATAAAAATTACAAGAATTTTTTTGCGGATAAGGAAATTTTGCGGAAAACCCCTTGGATTTTCTAAAAATTGCGTGATTTTTTTTTCTCAGAACTGAAAATTAACGCTTTAGCCCTTGAAAATGCAGAATTCGCCGAAAATTCATATTCCAGTAGAAAAAGGCATCAGAGTTCAATTTTTGAATCGTTTTGAGCATTTGAAGCATGTTTAACTTTGTTATTATTATTATTTCTATGTAATTTATTTATTGTATTTACTGTTTTGATTATCTGTGATTGCTTATATTACTTTAATCATTGAAAATAGCAGTAAATCATGAAAAATACATAGAACAATACGGGATCACGAATCGGGAGTTCGAAGAGCATTATGAGAATTTTGTAACCATTTTATGCAAATTACCAGCAGTAATCTTATGAACTCTTTGCATGAATATATAGATAACTGGCATCACGAACCAGAAGTTCGAAGAGCTGGCCCAGCATGGCCAGAATTTGTACTCGTCTTCAACTCTGTGGTAAGATAATCACGGATGAGCAGAAGATTGAGAAGACTCTCTACCTTTCACCCGAATGCGGTGCAATTTGCACACAACTATCGCCAAGACGGTTACAAGGAGTATACCGAATTGATTGGCATCATGCAAGTTGCGGAAGCTCAAGATGATGTTCTAAGTAAGAACTACATCTCACAGCCGTCTAGTAGCACTGTTGGCTATGAAACCAATGCTAGTAGCTACAAGGTGAGGAAGCCTCTTATAGAGGAGAGGGGCAAGAAGGGTAAGGTCGTGGGTCGCACGTTATTGATGTTTTCTAGTCTAAGAAGAAGGGCAAAGGACAGTATCAGGCACACCCTGCCATTGCAGGCACGGAGGATCCACAGCCCTTAGTTGCACTCATGAATGTGGACAGCCCAGTCGCAACCCCCATCACCCCTCCTTTAGACATCGCAGCAGCCGCAGCCGTAGTTGCCCAAGAGGAGAAGATCGCCATGGAGTAGATTCAGGCAGAAGTTTTTACATACTTTGTTGATTCGATCTAGTGCACGCATTGCACTTAGATCTTTTTACAGTCACTTGCAATTTGTGATTGTGATGGAACTTTGAATAATGATTGTAAGTTCTAGGAGAGCAAATCATTAAATTCTTGTGATAAGTCCTACCTGGCTTAATTTTCCCGTATTTATAATAGCAAGTTATGTTCTGGTATTTGAAGTATCAGAACACGTGTGGCGCCCTATAGAGGAAGTGTGCTTAGCGCATAGCTGCACAACGAATACCCTCTTGAGAGAGACGAAATTTTTTCAGTCAATAAGCAAGAATGCTGGTAGTCTTACGACAATCACGGGCAGCGATACTTGCATAATAGGCTCAGAAAGGGCCACAATTATACTCCCGATGGGCATAACTTTGGTCATTAAAGAAGCCTTATTGTACCCAGAATCGACTAGAACTCTCAAGGATATTCACGCTAGCGGTTTCAACGTAGAGACTGAAGAAGAGTATGGTAAAGAATACCTGCTCATTACAAAGCGTGAAGAAAGTGGCAATATGACTTAACTTTGAGTATTCAGTACCGCATGTCCACACCCGGAATGGACTAGCAGATTTTGCAGAATTGTAATTTACCAACTACATGTTGGTGACACACAGTCTTGCTCACAACAACTCTCATCAATTTTAGACCATTGGTATATAACATCCATTCACCTATGCAACTAGCGCAAGGGTTAGCACCGAAAATTTCTCATCATTGCAGATTTGGTTGCAATGTTTATGTACCTATACCACCACCGCAGCGAACTGTAATATGCCTTCTCCGAAAGTCTGGGATATACGTTGGTTATGCGATAGCATCCATAATCAAGTATTTGGACCATATGATTAGAGATTTGCATACCGCTCGCTTTGCTAATAGTATATTAGATGATGATAGTTTCCTGTCATTAGGGGGAGAAAATATACCCCTTGATGAAAAATATCAGGTAATAACGTGGCAAGCCACGGGAATCCATGCACATGGCCCGCGCACTAGTGAAGCAAATAGAGTAGTCCAGAAGACAATTGAAGTCCAGAAGATAATTGAAGTCCAGAAGATAATTGAAGTCTAGAAGATAATTGATTTGCAAGCATTAGCACATCAATTGCCTAACCACTTTAGTGATTTGAAGAGCGTGACCAAGTCGTATGTGCCTGCACGCAATGCACCAGAGAGGGTTGAAATACCGATGAAGGTATCCCTAATCCTGTCCTAAGGTCTCAGAAAAGGATGAGAACTCCGACCCCTTGAATCCCAAGTAACCGGGGTCGCTTGGTGAAAAGGATAAGAAGGACTTGACACAGCCAATCACCGAAGTTCTCCAAAACCAGAAGGAGAGCCAGTTATGACCTGGCACTAGTATGAAACCTTCAGAAAAGGCATACCGGATTTGAACATTCCCATGGAGGGAGACATCAACATGGATGTGTGCGCACACATCGGAACTGGAAAACTAAAGGGACTTGCCCCCACAATTGGAAACAGTGGTGAGCAAGTAGAAGCATTAGAAAAATCGCCCCATAAAGAAATAGCTATAAATTATGTGACCACGGGAGAATATATGAATAGAACAATACCCAATGTCGATATTTATTTTGCAAAGAAAATTTCCACAATCATCGATCTTGATCTAGAACCTGCATCGCTCGCTGTATATAAGAAAAGATCAGATTGGGAAGATTGGAAGAAGGCAATAGAAGCAGAATTATTATCTCTGAATAAAAGAGACGTATTTGAGCCTGTAAGCCGTACGCCTCCCCATGTGCACCCCGTAAGGCATAAGTGAGTATTTGTTCGAAAGAGATATAAAGCAAGGCTCGTTGCACAAGGTTTCAAAGCTAGACGCTGGAAGTGACTCAGTGAATAAATCTGCAAGATTTTCACATGACTTAGTATGCAGTACTTTAATTTCGTCCATCCTTTGCAATTCATGAGTATAGAAGAACTTGTGGTTGATATGCTTTATGAGTTGACTCTTCACATAACCCATCTGCACTTGTACAACACAAGCTGCATTATCTTCATAGATAATAGTGGGGGTTTGTGAGGTATTCAATCCACATGACTGCTGGATATGATGAATCATCTGCCGAAGCCAAGAATATTCTCGCGAGGCCTCATACAATGCCATGATTTCTTAGTGGTTCGTCGAAGTTGATACAAGACTTTGCTTAGACGATTTCCATGAAATTACAGTTCCACCACATATGAATACATAACCTGCTTATGACTTAGTCAGATGCTGTCTAACAGTACTCGACATCCGTGATAGCCACCATAGTTAGGTTTTGGTTTTTTTTGTAGAACAGTCCAAGATCTTTGCTTCGTTGGAGGTATCAGAAGATATCCTTTATTCCCTATCAATGCCTTTTAGTAGGTTCTGCACTATACTTTGCTAATAGGTTCACGGCAAATGCAATATCCAGTTTAGTACAGTTTGCTAAATACATGAGTGCTCCTACTGCACTCAAGTACGGGAATTCCGGTTCCAGGACTTCCTCCTCCTCTTCTTTAGATCTGCACAGATCCTTGTCTTGCTACAAGGACCTTCCGACCATTGGCACTTTCGAATGGTATGCCTTTTCAAAACTAAACATTTCTAACATTTTCTGAGTGTAGGTTGACAGATGTACTAAAATCCCTTCAGGAGTATGCTCAAGCTGCAACCCTAGGCAATATTTGGTTTTACCCAAATCTTTCATTTCGAACTCCGACTCCAGGTAAGAGCTTACTTTCTTAATATCTTCTAGGGTCCCGATGATATTCAGATCATCTACATATATTGATATTATACAAAATCCATCCTAAGATCATCGTATAAATACACATAGACAATCTTCATTGTTCGTGTAGCTTTTCTTGCATAGAAAGTCTCTTAAGCGATTATACCACATTCTGCCTGATTGCTTCAGTCCATACAGTGACTTTCTGAGTTGCACACTATATATATTTCTATTTGCTCTGTCTTGGTTCGGGACAAGGATACTTTCAGGTACCTTCATATAAATGTCTGAATCCAAGTTTCCATAAAGGTATGAAGTTACCACATCCATCAGTTTCATTTCTAAATTCAAGTTTACTGCCATTGAGATTAAATATCTAAAGGTAGTTCCGCCCATGATCGGGGAATAGGTTTCTTCATAATCGACTCCTGGTCGTTGAGTGAAACCTTGTGCAACGAGCCTTGCTTTATATCTTACAACTTCATTATGTTCATTTCTCTTTCGAACAAATACCAACTTATGCCCTACGGGGTGCACATGGGGAGGCGTGCGGCTTACAGGCTCAAGCACATTTCTTTTATTCAGATATAATAATTCTGCTTCTATTGCCTTCTTCCAATCTTCCTAATCTGATCTTTTCTTACATTCAGCTAGCGATGCAGGCTCTGAATCAAGATCGATGATTGCGGCAATTTTCTTTGCAAAATAAATGTCAACATTGGCTATTGTTCTATTCATAGATTCTCTCGTGGTCACATAATTTATAGCTATTTCTTCATGGGGTGATTCTTCTAATGCTTCTATTCGCTCACCGTTGCTTCCAATTACGGGGCAAGTCCCTTTAATTTTTCAGCTCCGATGTGTGCACATACATCCATGCTGATGTCTCCCTCCGTGGGGATGTTAAAATCCGGTATGTATTTAATGAAGGTTTCATATTGGTGCCACATCTCAATTGGCTCCCCTTCGTGTTCTAGGGAATTTCAGTGATTGGCTGTGTCAAGTCCTTCTTATCCTTTTTCGCTAAACGTCCCCGTTTACTTAGGGATTCGAGGGGCTAGAGTTCTCATCCTTTTATTTTGAGGCCTCTGGACGGGATTAGGGATACCTTTAATTTTCTTTGGTATTTCAACCCTCTCCGGTGCATTACGCGCAGACACATGCGACTTGATCACCCTCTTCAAATCGCTAAAGTGGTCAAGCAGTTGATTTGCTAATGCTTGCAAATCAATTATCTTCTGGACTTCTATATTTGCTTCACTAGTACGCGGGTCATGTGCATGGATTCCCGTGGCTTGCCATATTATTTCCCGACATTTTTCATCACAGGGTTGATTTCCTCCCCCTAATGACGAAAAACTATTCTCATCAAATATGCTATCAACGAAGCGGACTGTATGCAAATCTACAGTCATGGAGTCCAGATACCTGATTATGGATGTTGTCTCATAACCAACGTATATCTTACACTTTCAGAGAGAGCCCATTGCAGTTCATTGCAGTGGTGGTATAGGTACATAAACCTTGCAACCAAACCTGCGGAGATGAGAGATTTTGGTGCTAACCCTTGCGCTAGTTGCATAGGTGAATGGATGTTACATGCCGATGGTCTAAAATTGATGATAGTTGCTGCGTACAGGACTGCGTGTCCCTAATATGTAGTTGGTAAATTACAATTTTGCAAAAGCGGTCGGGCAATAAATTTAATTCATTTAATTAATGCATCTGCTAGTCCATTCTAGGTGTGGACATGTGGTACGAAATGGTCAATAGTAATTTCCATTGCCATGCAATAATCATCAAATACCTTTGAAGTAAATTCTCCAGTGTTATCCATTCTGATGGACTTCACATGATGATCAGGAAAATTATTCTTAATTTTAATTATCTGCGAGATCATCTTTGCAAAAGCATGGTTTTTTGTAGACAATAAGCATACATGCGGCCATTTCGAGGAAGCATCGATGAGCACCATAAAGTACCTAAATGGCCATGACAGGGGTTGTATAGGACTGCAAATGTTCCCCTGGATATGGTCTAGGAATGTAGGGATTTCATCCTTCACTTTCAGAGCAGAAGGTCTAGTAATTAGTTTTCCGGTGGCACATCGGGGCACACAAAATCTTCTTGATTCGGGGAATTCTTTACATTGATATTATGTCCATGGGAATTGTTAATTATATTTATCATCATCCTAAGACCAGGGTGGCATAATCTATCATGCTAGAGATAGAAAAGTTCAAAACTTCTAAAAGTGGTTTTCAGGACAGTATAGGCTGCAGGTGCATAATATTAGTGTAGTATAGTCCAAATTCATATGAAGGAAGTCGTTCTAATACCCCTTTTTCATGTTCCTCATGATTTGTAATTAGTAGGTATTCCATACCATACTCTTCTTCAGTCTCTACGTGGAGACCGTTAGCGCGAATATCCTTAAAACTTAGGAGAGTTCTAGTCGATTTTGGGTACAACAAGGCTTCTTCAATGGCCAATGTTGTATCCATCGGGAGTATAATTGTGGCTCTTTCCGAGCCTATTATACAAGTATCGTTGCTTGCAATTGTCGTATGACTGCCAGCATTCTTGTTGATCGATATTCCTGCTCTATCCGAGGAAGAATGGTGTACTTCCTGCTTCTAGAGATATACTCATTCTTGAGCGTTAGGTAGAGATGGTGTCTGAGGAAATGAAGTGCCTGATCATTTTCTTCAGCAGTTGGAGTGACATCCTTCGAGGTTCCAAGTCCAATGACAACATGGAGCTTCTTGGCTCCAAGTACGATCATGACATCTAATGCCCAAGTCAAGTAATTCTGGCCATGCTGGGCCAGTTCTTCGAACTCTAGGTTTGTAATGCCAGTCATCTGTATATTCATGCAAAGAGTTCATGAGATTACTGCTGGCAACTTACATAAAATGGTTCAAAAAATTCTCATAATGTTATCGTATTTTTCTATGCATTTTTTATGATTTACTGCTATTTTCAGTGATTAAAAGTAATATAAACAATCACAAATAATCAAAACAGCAAATACAATATATAAATTGCATAGAAATAACAATAAAAAAGATAAACATGCTTCAAAAGTTCAAAATTATTCCAAAATTGAATTCCTGATGCCCTATTCTGCTGGAATATAAATTTTCGACAAATTCTACAATTTTCAGAAATTTTGAGGGCCTTCTTGCAAAAATCAGGATTTTCCTTTTCTTTTCCCGATTTTTTTTCTTTCACAAGATTTCATTTTTCTTCTCTCTCGGACTGATTTCTGGGCCATTCTCCCAGCCCGCTTGGCCTTTCCCTGGCCCAAAATGCCGGCCCACTTCGGCCGGTTCAAAGGGAGGTGAGGGGTAGGGAAACCCTACCCCTGTTCACCCGGTGGCAGCAGACTTCAGCGCCGGCGGTCGGCGCCAACGTCAGCGGAGGCGGTAGCTCCGCGGTCGCGTAAGCGATGCGGCTCCGGCGGCGGGGCTTCATGAACGTGGGGGGGTCGGCCATCATGCAGTAGTCACGGAGACATGCGGTCCGGTGGCGCGGGGCGCGAATGAGGGCGGTGGTCACCGCCATGTAAGCGCCGCTAGAGACGGGCGGGTTCAAGGCCATGCAGGCCGCGGCGATGCAAGGTGCCGTGAGGTGGCGGCGGCCGATGGCTTGAAGCGCAAAGATGGAGGCCGGTGGGAGCTTGTGCGGGCGTGAGGGCGAGAAGGCGCGCGAGGGCGGCGGTGCGGTTCGACGGGCAAAGGCTTCAAACCCGGCCGGTGGGCGGCGCCAGAAGCGGCGGGTGAGCGGCACGGAGGCGCGGCTTGCAGGGCCGGTTGCCGGTGCAAATGGCGGCGCGCTTTAGGCGGCATATGTGCCACATACACGGTAAGATATAGGCGGCACGGTCGAAGCGTGGCTCGAGCCGCCAGCGTGGCTCAGTCCGGTGGCGGTGCGGCTCTATCGCCAATACTGGTGGTGGGCGTGGCGGCCCATGCTCCAAAGCCGGCGGCAGCCCAGTCAGGAGGACCCATGCGCGCAAGCGGAGCAGTCGGCGGCGTATATATAGGGCAAGGCGGCGATTTTTTTTCATGTATTGTTCATCCAATTACTGTTCATGCAATGTAATTGTGCAATCAACAATCCCTTTTACTTACAACTAATCATCCAATCGGTATTGCGCCGGCGACTGCAAGTCGACTCGCGGAGATTAGAGAGATTTACAATCTACAATCCATGATGCAATCGACATCTGCTCTTTCATGCAATCCACCGATCGACATTGTGCCGACAACTTCAAGTCGGCTCGTGGTAGATTAGAGCGAATTTGCACCTTAGGATAAAACAATCTAGAAAGCAACAATTGCGGAATTAAAAGTGATCTAGAAAACGATTCAATTTACGAGCGTCGTTCTCGACGATTATTTTTTCAATCCGTGAAGGCCGGAGAGTGTAGTCGTGCTGATAACGTGTTGAGTATCCGTCGCTAGCGAGTCCAGTCTGAGCGATTACCTCGTAGACAAGCGTAGAATCATAAGACCAATGCAAGAACACAAGTATAGAATAATAGATTGAACACAGAGATATGATGGAACTTTTTGCTTTTCTTTATTGCTCTTCTGTAAAACTATAGTACAATGATTGAAAGTCTCCCTTTATATAGGCTATTGGATGGATAAAGAGCCTACTATGAACCAAGCCTGCTTAACCTGAGCCCGGTTTCTTAACAAAATCTACGCCGTTGTCGAACTAATTCACGAAACAGTTACGCCCACGACGCGCGATGCAAAGCAGATCAAAGACCACTTGTGTGATCATTGTCCGACTCTAACGCTCACTACCGCCTCTATCTCCAGGAGCACAACGATCGTTCGAACAACTTCACTACTGATTCCCAGCAGAAGGCGCCAGGTATCTGTGGACTCACTCCGCGCGCCCACGTCCCATCCCGGCGCCCAGTCCGCATGGTGCGCCCGAGCCAGAACCGCGCACGGGTAGCGGAGTTGGACGTGAGGATACCGGCGCCGCTCATGGAGAACAGGGATAGCGGCGGAGCCAGTATTTCGACGATGGTGCGATTTTTTTGGGGGAATGTTATAGTTGTCTGAATTTTTTTTAAACCCAATCACTTTCCTCGATACGTTGGATCACCACCTAATAGTTTCTGTTTTTCTATGTTGAAAAATTCTAAACTAGAAAAAAGTAAATCTAAGTGAATCCTACGAATACAAAAACAAAATAAAAGGAAATATAGGTGGACCATACAAATACAAAAACAAAACAAAAAAAATCTAAATTAGACAAAAATAAATCTAAGTAAATCCTAAAAGTACAAAAATAAATTGAACTAAAAGTTACTGTAAAGTTGTGCTAAAATTGCATGTTACTTGGTAATACAATTTTAGGCTTAGTACTGTGCAATTGTAGGTGACTGGGTTTAAAAAAAAATTTAGGCAACTGGGAGCTAGCAAAAGCGTTTTTTTTGCGATTACAAGGAAGACGTATAAGTTGGAAACATGCCCTAGAGGCAATCATAGAGATGATTATATTTCGTTATGTTCATGACATTGGATAATGTGTTATCTTGTTCCTAGAATAATATTGTTAATATTTATTATCAAGTATGTGACTTGGTTGTGAAACTCTATATTCCTGCGATAATTATTCTTACACGATCCCTGGTCGTAAACATATGTGGACACATATGAATAGACTAGCATATGTATTGGTTGATGACTATGTTTCACAAGTCATAGATATGGAGATATCAAACCGATAATATGGACACATGTTAGAGAATATGATGTTGGATAAGACCCACATTGAGACACTATTGAGATTGTTATGAATCTATGTGTCGTTAGTTGGTCTCAAGCAATGATGATGTATAATCCTTAGACCTGAGATCAAGATGGTTTCCTACATGTGTAAGAGCACTCTTAGGGGTTGCCAAACGCTACACCGTGAATCGGGTAGTTATAAAGATAGCTTTGGGTATGCTCAAACATGGAGAGGAATGTGACCGGTCGATATGGGATTTGCCCTCCTAACATAACAGAGAGATGTCTCGGGCCCCTCGCAGATCGGATAAAGAAAGTGCATGGCCATGCCACTAGTAGTCGAAGTGTTCACCACGAAAGTTATCTCGACACTCGATCGAGAAAGTGTTGAACTGCCCATGGATGACACAACATCTCACCCGAGTTCACCGGACATCGTGAGGCAAAGGGAGTATACACGTAGTAGGTCGCTTAGTTCGAATCAGCTTCTGATCGGTCGATACAGATACAAGCTGGTCGAGACCGGTCGAACGTAGTCACAGAGTGGTCGTGAATTCGTCGTAAGCAATTACGAGTGGTCGTGACCAAATACGAACCGGTCGATAAAGATATGACCTAGTCGTAAGTGATGAGGACCTAGTCGAGATCATATTGCATTAAGGTTCGTCCGATATAATTTGTGTGTATTCGGAATCGATATGTTCTCGCTAGGAGCCGCTTTACTAGTGATCGGAAACGGTTTCCGAGTCACAACCGAACTACACATGAACCTGCTGTGGTCACACACTTAACGGGTTGAACAAACCAAGACGAAATACGATTCAGAACGTGTTCGGATAGGATCCATCACGAGCACTATATAAGGAGGTGCATGAGGTCATGGGCAAAGCGTGAAAACACCACCAAACCCTAGCCGCCATCTTCCCGAGAGCTCCACCGCGCGACGTGGTGCCGCACACCGACGCTCGGTTGTTCCTTCCCCGGCGGTGGATACCGTGAGGGCGCTACTACGATTGTTGCGCTTGAGGACGATCCGCGATCTTCACAAGGAACCACAGACGCTCTTTGGAGGAGACGATCGACTACGACCACGGCATCGACTTGTCGGACATTGACGATCGACTACGACCACTACATCGACGCGCTTCGCTGGACCAGTCGCCCAACCCTTCTTCCGTTGTTCTGCGCGTCTGGTGGTAACGATCTATGATCATCTACTTGCATGGCTTCCTGGTTTGCGTGGTAGAATTTTGTTTGTAGCTATCGTAGCCTACCCGTGACCCAACAGTGGTATCAGAGCCATCCTGCGTAGTTTTTGATCCGGATCGATCGCATATACTTGATATGTGGTAGTAGTAGATTGGGTCTACATCGTCGATTTTGGTAACCTAGATCTGCTCATATAGATGGAACGACCTAGACCCCGGTCGATAAGATCGATCGGTTTCTCGGTGGTAGTAGATGGGTTTACGAGGAGGTATGAGCTATAAGGACCGAAGGTTTATTGCACTTGTCCACAACCGATCAGATATCACTCCTCTCGGTCGAATTCGCCATCGGAGTATGTTTGCAAGATGTGGTCGTATCAAGGCATTGATCGGATTGGTTCTGAATAGGGCTAATTTGATTAACCCGATGATTTCCAAGGCTCGGATACGTGAATAAGATTCATGTTTCGGAAAAAGTTTCCGAGCGCGCTGCCCCTTCGTCGAACCCCGCCCGCTAACCGGCTAGTGGGACCGCCGTGCTGGGTATTCGTACCGCGCGCTATAGGTAGTGTGTGCTCATGTCGTCCGTTAGAATTGGATTTTGTGCATAACTTGTTTTTGCAGGATTGATGTGAATAGTATGACCCATACTGTTTCATGTATGAGATGCATGTATGCTTGTAATATTCATGACCAAGTGTCATGTTAATTGCAGCCAAGGTCATCTATAATTGTATAACGGCTCATGTGGTCGACTTGTGATGCTTCTTTACTCCGTGTGGTTCATTACTAGTGCTATTAGAAATAATAGCTTAGTGGAAGTGCTTGGAGGAGTCCACCACTCGAAGACATGGTGAACAGGATGCATGGCGATGGAGATTACCATGAAGAAGGGTCATGCTATATCACAATGCAATTTGATTGTCTGTGAATGCCTTTACATTCCTATTCATTTATTTCTGTGCATGTTATTTTGCTTTAATTGCTTTTAACATGATAGAAGTAAAATTCCCTCACTTAATATTAAGTTAAATTGATGCCCTCCCAAACATGCCGCACCATCCAAAGTCATGTATTTTAATGGTAGGTCTTGCCAAAGCAGAGTGCCATTAACTCTCCTTGACTAGATGGGTTTGTGTCGACACTTACATCGCCGGCATTGGTTTAACTTAACAAGGTTATCATAACATTGTGGACCTTGGGGCATAAAGGTTGGGTGCCGAAGCATACAGATGCTGCCCAACAACAAGAGTCATATAGTTGATATGATTAGCAAAGGTTGCTTACCGTTTTCACTAGTCTTCTAGCAGTGAAGCCAAAGCTCACTAGTTGATTAAATGATTATGGATCTTGAATCATTAAATGTCATAAGAGGGATATGGTGTTTAGTGGGAGTATCTTTATTAAATTGTTTAATAGAAGTTACTTTAATGAACATATGTCTTAGTTTTGCATATATTTTTGTTGTAGATCATGGCACCAATCGCCGTACCTACATCCAGCTTTTGCTTTATGCTCGATACTTGAAAGGAAAAACTTAATGGAACAAATTTTATGGATTGGTCCCAAGACCTCGAGAATTGTTCTCGTGCAAGATAAAAGGAACATGTTCTAGAAGAACCAATTCCGTAGTGCCTCTGTAAAATGTCATTTTGCTATTAAAACCGCCTATAAAAAGGCATGTGATGAGTCCTTGATGTTAGCTGTCTCATGCTTGCCGCTATGAACTCGCACCTTCGTAGCGCTTTGAGAGCATAGAGGCCTCACGATATGATCGTGGCGCCAAAGGCATGTTTGAGACACAAGCAAGAACGAGAGATTTGAGATCTCAAAGAACTTGTTTGGATGTAAGCTAGCCGAGGGTGGTCTCGTGAGCCCTCATGTAATCAAAATGGTTGGTTACACACGAGCTTGGAAAAACTTGGTTTTCCACTTAGCCAAGAATTGGCTACAGATTTGATTCTTGCTTCGCTTCCGAAAGTTATGGCGAGTTCATTTTGAACTTCCATATGAACGGCTTAGACAAGAACCTCGCCGAACTGCATATGATGCTTAAGACAATCAGAGGGCAGTATTAAGAAATGCAACAATCATGTGATGATGGTGCAAAAGAGTACAAGCTTCAAGAAGAAGGCTAAGACTTGGGTCAAGAAAAAGGGCAAGGCTAAAGTTTCGGATGAGATCCAAACTGACAAACCTAAACCCAAGACTAAGTCTGGCCCGACTCAAGAGAATGAATGCTTTTACCGCAAAGAACTAGGCCATCGAAAAGGAACCGCAAGAAATACCGGCCGATCGTAAAAGGAATGGTGGGACTAAAACTTCCACTACAGTGTATTAATGTTATAGATATTTTTCTTGTTGACTCTTCCGTTAACTTATGGGTATTTGATACTGGATCGGTTGCTCATATTTGCAATTCGATGCGAGTCTAACAAGAAGTAGGATGATTGCAAGAGGCGAGATGGATCTTGCTGTCGGGAATAAAGCAAAGGTTGTTTGCATTAGCCGTCGGGACTATGCCACTACTTTTGCCTTCGTGATTTATTATGGAATTAAATAATTGTTATTACGCTCCACCATTAGTAGAAACATTATCTCGCCTCATGTTTGATGACGAGGGTTATAAATTCATTATAGAGACCAATGGTTGTTCTATATTTTTGAATGAAGTGTTTTATGGCTATGCACCTGTTTTGAATGGGTTGTTTATTTTAAATCTTGATAATGCATTAGTCTATAATATTAATACGAAAAGGCTTCGGCCTAATGAAATAAATTCCACTTTTATTTGGCATTGTCGTTTGGGTCACATAAGTGAGAAACGCATGAAAAAGCTCCATAATGATGGAACTCTAAACTCATTTGATTTGGAATCATTTGAAACATGCGAGTCTTGCCTGGTCGGTAAGATGACCAAGACACCTTTCACCGGTCGAGTGAAAGGGCGTCACCGCTTGGCACTCATACATACCGATGTGTGTGGACCAATAAGTACTGACAACTAGAGGTGGTTTTCAAGATTTCATTACTTTCACCGATGACTATAGTAGATATGGATATATCTACTTAATGAGGCACAAGTCGGAATCCTTTGAAAAGTTCAAGGAGTTCCAAAATGAAGTACAGAATCAACTTGGCAAGACAATCAAATCTTTATGATCTGATCGTGGAGGTGAGTTTTTAAGCCATGAGTTTGGTAATCATTTGAAACAATGTGGAATTGTTCCACAACTTACACCACCCGGCACTCCACAATGGAATGGAGTGTCCGAGCGGCGTAACAGGACCTTGTTGGATATGGTTCGATCAATGATGAGCCAATCGGATCTGCCATTATATTTTTGGGGTTATACTCTAGAAACTGCCGCTTTCATTTTAAATAAGGTACCATCTAAATCAAGAGATAAGACACCATATGAGATGTGGATCGAAATGTCCTAGTTTGTCTTTTCTAAGGATTTGGGGATGTGATGTCTATGTTAAACGCTTGACGTCGATAAGCTCACACCCAAATCGATAAATGCTTTTTATAGGATATCCTAGGGAAACCAAAGGATATTATTTCTACAACCGAAGAAGACAAAGTTTTTGTTGTCTTAAATGGTGTCTTTTGGAGAAAGAGTTTCTTTCAAAAGGAGTCAATGGGAGAAAGGTGCAACTCGAAGAAATTCGGGAAACATCTGAAAGTGTTTCAACTCCTATCAACCTCTCTCGGATGAACAAATTGTTGTTGAACTCAGAGATAAGGCACCACCCCACGAGATCTAAAAGGCCGCGTCAATTGCCTACAAGGTATGGGCATGACGATTATTATTGAATAATGGTGAGCCTAAGACTTATGAGGAAGCGATGATGGACCCGACTCTCGAGAAATGGCTTGGAGCCATGAAATCAAATAGATTCCATGAGAGAAAATCGGGTTTGGAACACGGTCGATCCACTTGATGGTGTCAAAACCATTGAGTGCAAATGGATCTATAAGAAAAAGATTGATATGGATGGAAATGTTCACATTCATAAGGCTCGACTAGTCGCAAAAGGTTTTCGACAAGTTCAAGGAGTTGACTACGATGAGACTTTCTCACCAAGAGCGATGCTTAAATCTGCTCGGATCATTCTAGCAATTGTCTGCATATTTCGACTATGAGATATGGCAAATGGATGTCAAAACAGCTTTCCTTAATGGAAACCTAGATGAGGATGTGTACATGACACAACCTTGAAGGTTTTGTCGATCCAAACAATACTAGTAAAGTATGCAAACTTCAAAAGTCCATTTATGGGTTGAAACAAGCATCTCGGAGTTGGAATATACGCTTTGATGAGGAGATCAAAAGGTTTGGTTTCACAAGAACAAAGAAGAACCTTGTGTTTACATGAAGGTTAGTGGGGCGCACTTGTTATTCTCGATCTTGTATGTAGATGACATACTATCGGTCGAAATGACATTCCAATGTTAGAATCATTAAATCTTCATTAAGAAAAAGTTTCTCAATGAAAGATTTAGGAGATGCAAGATATATCTTGGGAATAAGGATCTATAGAGATAGATCTAAGAGGCTAATTGGATTAAGCCAGGAAATGTACATAGACAAAGTGTTGAATCGATTCAACATGCAAAATTCCAATAGAGGATTCTTGCCCATGGCACATGGCATTAATCTTAGCAAGAATCAGTGTCCTACGACCACTGATGAGCGAGACAAAATGAGTGATATCCCATATGCTTCGGCCATTGGATCTATCATGTACGCCATGACATGTACACGACTAGATGTATCATATGCTCTAAGTGTTACGAGCAGATACCAAGTCGATCCCGTGAAGGTCATTTGACAACAGTGAAAAACATTCTTAAGTACTTAAGAAGGACTAAGGATGTGTTCCTAGTTTATGGCGGTGATGAAGAGCTCATTGTAAATGGTTACACCGATGCGAGCTTTCAAACCGACAAAGATGATTATCGTTACAAATCTGGTTTTGTATTCATTTTGAATGGAGGAGCAAAGGAGTCGAAAAGTTCCAAGCAAGAGACGGTTCTCGATTCCACGACGAGGTCGAGTACATTGCGCTTCAAGTCGCAAAAGAAGGTGTTTGGATAAGGAATTTCATTGCTGAATTAGGCATGGTTCCGAGTGCCTCGAGCCCAATGGATCTCTATTGTGACAACAATGGAGCCATTGCTCAAGCTAAGGAGCCTAGATCCCATCAGAAGTCCAAACACATACTCGGGCATTATCATCTTATCCGCGAATTGGTGGATAGAGGAGATGTTAAGATATGCAAAGTTCATACGGATTTAAATGTTGTCGATCCGCTGACAAAGCCTCTCACACGCCCAAAGCATGAGGCACACACAAGAGCTATCGGTATTAGATACCTAAAATGATTGACTCTAGTGCAAGTGGGAGATCATGGAAATATGCCCTAGAGGCAATCATAGAGATGATTATATTTCATTATGTTCATGACATTGGATAATGTGTTATCTTGTTCCTAGAATAATATTGTTAATATTTATTATCAAGTATGTGACTTGGTTGTGAAACTCTATATTCCTACGATAATTATTCTTACACGATCCCTGGTCGTAAACATATGTGGACACATATGAATAGACTAGCATATGTATTGGTTGATGACTATGTTTCACAAGTCATAGATATGGAGATATCAAACCGATAATATGGACACATGTTAGAGAACATGATGTTGGATAAGACCCACATTGAGACACTATTGAGATTGTTATGAATCTATGTGTCGTTAGTTGGTCTCAAGCAATGATGATGTATAATCCTTAGACCTGAGATCAGCATGGTTTCCTACATGTGTAAGAGCACTCTTAGGGGTTGCCAAACGCTACACCGTGAATCGGGTAGTTATAAAGGTAGCTTTGGGTATGCTCAAACATGGAGAGGAATGTGATTGGTCGATATGGATTTGCCCTCCTAACATAACAGAGAGATGTCTCGGGCCCTCGTTGTGATCGGATAAAGAAAGTGCATGGCCATGCCACTAGTAGTCAAGTGTTCACCACGTAAAGTTATCTCGACACTCGATCGAGAAAGTGTTGAACTGTCCATGGATGACACAACATCTCACCGGAGTTCACCGCACATCGTGAGGCAAAGGGAGTATACACGAGTAGGTCGCTTAGTTCGATTCACGATCGGTCGATCTGATACAAGCTGGTCGTGATCGGTCGAACGTAGTCACAGAGTGGTCGTAACACGTCGTAAGCAATTACGAGCTGGTCGTGACCAAATACGAACTGGTCGTATAAAGATAGGACCTAGTCGTAAGTGATGAGGACCTAGTCGTAGATCATATTGCATTAAGGTTCGTCCGATATAATTTGTGTGTATTCGGGAATCGATATGTTCTGCTAGGAGCCGCTACGACTAGTGATCGGAAACGGTTTCCGAGTCACAACCGAACTACACATGAACCTACAGGGTCACACACTTAACGGGTTGGAACAAACCAGTACGAATACGATTCGTAAACGTGTTCGGATAGGATCCGTCACGAGCACTATATAAGGAGGTGCATGAGGTCATGGGCGCGGTGAAAACACCACCAAACCCTAGCCGCCATCTTCCCGAGAGCTCCACCGCGCGACTTGGTGCTTTGCACACCGACGCTCGGTTGTTCCTTCCTGGACGTGTGGATACCGTAGGCGCTACTACGATTGTTGCGCTTGAGGACGATCCGCGATCTTCACAAGGAACCACAGACGTTCTTTGGAGGAGACGATCGACTACGACCACGGCATCGACTTGTTTGGACATTGACGATCGACTCGACCACTACATCGACGCTCTTCGTTGGACCAGTGCTCCAACCCTTCTTCCGCTGCTCATGGCGTCGGTGGTAACGATCTATGATCATCTACTTGCATGGCTTCTGGTTTATGCGTGGTAGAATTTTGTTTGTAGCTATCGTAGCCTACCCGTGACCTCCAACAAAGATATGCACACGTGCACACATACATCACCACGTATGCACACCACACACACGCACGAGTGCACCTGCTTAGCACATGTATAGAAAGACGGAAGCTGAGAGTAAATCCGCGACCTTACAAAATTTCTACTGAAAGCGTGTGCATAAAGGTGCAAACTTAAATGACACATTCCAACATAAAAGTTTAAATAACATAGGAAATGATCAAATAGAACAAATTATATGTTTCTAGTGCAGTCGACATAACGAAATATAGCTTGTGTTGGTGGGCTACTGACTATTGATTGCGACATCACAAATTTATTGTATAGCTTGTGTATTATACTAGGTATATATACTGTATAGTAGGTTTGCATGCAAAAATTTTAGGGGTACAGCTGTACCCCATGTACCATAGGTGGTTCCGCCACTGAACAGGGAGTTTGCTTAGGAGACAGCACAGCTATCGTCATCGAGTAGGTACGACATGAGGCGAGTGCATGTGCCCGAGGAACGTGGCGAAGGGGATGGGGCAGTTGGGAGTGGCGAGAAAGCAGGTGTAGTTGACGAGGCACATCGTGCGGGGGCGGCGGCGCGTTAGGCACGGCCTCGCCAAGGCGGCCAGGAAGGAATGCGACCAAGAATAGGGGACGGGGCACGTGGAGTTGTGCAAGCAGCTCATCGGCGGCAACTGGGAGGAAATTGCCGACAAAAAGCCAACAGGTAGCTTTGATCATCACGAGCTTGAGGACTGTTTGGGATAGGTTCGGCTTTGGCTTTTTGCTAGGAAAAGCGGGAAGTTGTTCCAAACGGACGGCTTTCGGTAGTCGTTTTTGGAAAAGATGAAAGTCGTCTTCAACGTGGGGAAGCTAGAAGCAGGAAGTTGATCTGGGACAGCTTCCTACGGCTTCGGTGGGTTGATTTTGGGACTTTACCACTGAAGTTGAGATGAAATTACCTACCAATGCCATCGTATATAAACTCCAAAATCCCCAGACCTCTCCTCATTTCTCCTCCCCTCTCTATGGGCTGAACCAGCTTCTCCCTCGGTCTCCGCCGTCCACGCCCCTCTCCCTTGGTCCTCCTCCGACGCCGCCACATCGCCTTCCTCCTCCGACCTTGGCGCCACTGCCCCTCTCTAGCGTCTCCTCACTCGGTCTCCGCCGCCTTTGCCGTCCACGTCGCCCCTTGGCCTCTCTCCGCCCTCCTCCTCCGCCGCTGTCGCCTTGGCCTCCGCCCTCACCGCGCCGCCTGGTCCTCCTCTCCGACGAGTAGCCCGGCCTCCACCTCCTCCCTTGGCGCCGCCGCCCCTCCCTCCTCCTCTCGCCACCCAGCCCCTCCTCCTCCGTGCCTCGCTTCCTCCATTGCCGTTAATTGCCGTTAGTTGTTGGTAATTGTCGTTAGTTATCGTTATTATTGTCAATTATTGTTAATTGCGGTTAATTATTGTCAATTGCCGTCATTTGCCTCACGAACATTTTAGACATTTTCAAACTCAGAAGCTCCAGACATCCTACCTAAAAACCAGACTACTAAACATCAAACATATTCAGCTCAGCCGTTCAAACATTTAGCCTAGCCGGCTGCTGCAGCCGCCATGCCAAACAGGCCATGAGGTGAGCCGGCGAGCCCATGGCGCCGGTCGGTTGCTGGCTTGCTGTTTGTAAGGATGGAAGAAGGGAGTCGTAACAACTGTGCACGGTTTCTTATCGTCCTTTTTGGAACGGTGGCTTCTCGGAAAAATTGGCTACGAGACGGTACATCCGCGAAATCAGTCATTTTCTGCGAAATCATAGTCATTTCCACTACCGGTTAAAATACTATTTACTCGTACGTACTACCACAGCGCAGTGCTGGTGCACCACGTCGTGTCTAATTGCTTACTGTCAGATGGTGCAGTGTTTTTTTTTTTTTATATAAAGATTACAGAATACGGATGCGCTCCGCTTGAATTCGACTACAACTATTGTCACATGTCGCACACAGTATGGGTTTAAAAAAGAACAGCCGTCCATCACAGCCCAGAGTTTCAGGGTTGGGAGCATACAAGCTAGGAAAACACGAATATTGATATCTACAAACATTTCGGGGACCAGGTTCGGTGGAAAAATGAAGTGACCCAGAACGACAACAACCTGATGGCGATGGTAGGGAATTTTTTCTTCTTCAAAATAACCTAGTTTTTATTTCGAAATACAATATAATACTACATTTTTTTTATAGAAATAATCACTTATCGCAAAACCGTTAGACGACTAGCCCAAAGCGACACGTGGACTTGTCGCTCTTGAGCTGGTCCAAATGCACATGCCGCTCAGCTAGCAGGTATGCATTGCACACTGTTAGACGATAAGTGTCCAAGTCGCTTAACCGTTAGTCGCCCAACGGTTGAACGACAGATGATTATTCCTGTAAAATAAAAAAACGTAGTATTATTACTGCATTTCAGAATAAAAACTAGATTATTTTAAAAAAAAAATCGATGGTAGGCATGCCTAAAACGGCACTACAAAAGAAACGGCAGAGTGGTCTTGCTGCAATCTCGCAGGGCGAGCGCCAAGATAATTGCTTGCGGTCGGTCCTCATATCCTCTCAGAAATGTAGGCTGCGAGCTTTTCAACAGGCCTTCGGCCTTCAACTTTCACTTCTCCATGGCACCTTATCTTTATCCGCACCAAGTAATCTACCGCGATCCACGCAAAGCTAAGCCTCGCTGGCATCTCCTCGCCATCTGGCTCGATCATGCCCGTTGTCTTCTGAGTCCATTTTGGGTGATAGGTTACCTGGTACCATGCGGAGGCCTTCATCTCATACACCAGATTCTTCTCGTCGTCAGAGATCTCACGTTGATCTGATGCGATGCTTTCAAAAATACTCCGGAACTCCCTGCGGAGTGCAGCGTACGAATTCTTGAGCCTCTCCTTTATCTCCCCCTGCTTCCTGCTATTATGCTTGGAAAGGGACCATATGTGCCCTGTCACAATCTCTGCTTCGGTGCGGACCCTGTATTGACTAAGCAGCGCGTTCAGTTGTGCTTCATATGAACACTTGCATTGCCAAGCACTTGCGAGGAAATCTGATGCACCAGGAACTTCAAGATCTGTGTCATAAGGCAGATCATTTGAAGTGCAAATTTCTTCTGACACCAAATCACCACAAGAGGCTGCTTGGATTGACCGATAAAGCCTTCCAAGGATCTTTTCAGATTTATAGGAAATGGAATCTTCCTTTCCCATGAAGTCAGGATAGACTTTCGGTCGAAGGGCTGCTGGCATGATAACAAATTTTCCTGTCTTTGGGAAGTCCACAGCAGTTGCTGCTAGTTCGGCTAAGTGGATACACTTTTCATCCATTGCTCCATACTCGCTAAGGTCAGCATGAACAACATGAGCATTGCAGATCACACCAAGATTCTCATTCAGCATGTTCTTCAAGAAGAAATCAATGATATCCTGTTACAAATACAAGGTGCTATTAATACAATGTATTAGAGCAATAAATATTTGTCCACAAATGAAGGAAGCAGCAATTTGCAGAAACCAGGTGAAATTAAGATCCAAGTCATATAGTATTTTATTTTAGCTATATGCATCTGAACAACTAGAGAATACAAGCATTCACCTATGTAAGCTTTCAAATCGAAAGAAAAAGAGGAAAAAGAGCTACTTAATAACGGATTGGAAAAGGTAAGTGGTAATGTCTGGTATGTAAGTGCATATACTCATATTTAGGTTGTCAACTTGTCATTTGAACCAACGAAAAGAATCTGGCAGGTGGCAACAGGGTTTACATTCACCAAATGAAGCAAAATAAATACTGATCAACTGTAGATAAACTTCTCTACAACTGCTATATCAGGCATTTGCTAAGCTAAAACATTAGATGTACACTATTACTGCACTTCGTCCCCAAGAATCAAATGAAACTATACTGAAATCCAGCTGAACACTTTAGGCTTGTTGACTGCTACCCTCAGAATTTCGTCTAGCCTGAAGCCCCTACCAACTACATGCCGGCCACCAAGTAACTAACAAGGGAATTGAAAACCATAAGCTGATGCCATAGACTGCTAAGAGAACAAACATCAGTTTTTCAGTATAAAGCAATTTTCCCAAGGAAAAAAGGTCATGTGTGTTGAATAATTGGGCAAACGCCACATGGACAGATTCAAGAACTCACAGCTATAACACTATTTGAGCATTATCCCTTGCTAAAAGATTACAAGATAAATATTTCCAGGAACATTGGAAAATCCCTGAACATGCCTATCAACAACAGGGAATGTTAGCTTTGTAGGAAAAAAAACAAGATGTGGAAATACAACAGGGAATCTTAGTTTTCTCAAATATAAATGCTTGGGATATTTTAATATTAAAAACCACCTCAAAATTAAGTGGGTGAGTCATTAGCAGGTTTTACTCTGTTTGAGAAAATGTTTATTTCCGTACCCTCTAAAGCATTCCTCTAAGCAAACTATACTACAGGTTAGTACTGGTAAAGAAAGAAACAAAAAGTTCAATACAAATAAATTGCCAATCTAAACAGTGGATTGGCTGGTAATCTTATAGAGCAAAAATAAACTAATATAATATCTGACGTTTCAATAATAGGCAGGATAGGCAGGACGTAAGCAGTGCTATATTGCTGTGAATTGTGCTGGTAATACAGTTTGGCCCAATAAGATGTATGTGATGCTATAAATGAAAATGTCTTTCTTTGTACCATCATCATGCAAAAGTTCTATGAGTATCCACTGGATTTTCATTAGCGTTTCAATCCCAATGTACCATGTATGAGCCAATGCTCTTACACTGTAGACATCTAGTTGTAGAACAAATATTTACAGGAAGAAATGCCCACATGCCAAGAATAGTCGAACTTACATGATGAGTTACTGGGCGTGGTTGCTGTTTTGCTTCGGCTGGGGAGTAGTCCATAGGGTTCCAACTCTTCTTGCCCGGAGGTATAAGTTTCTCATCCCATGTCACGAAGTAGAGATCCCCATCAAGATCACTCCCTGATGCTTCATTGGCATGTGGCCTCTCACCTTTTCTGGGGAATACCAAGCAATCAACCAGGTGGTGAAGTTCAGGCACATCAACTGCTTCAAGGATCCGGACATCCCCTGGATGAAGGCAGGGATTCTTTGCTATTACAACTGTGCCTACAATGACCTCTGCATTTTTGTTTGATGAGGAAAATTTTGAACCATGCTTCACGAAACAATTATTGAGCGATGGGGCTGAGGCCCGAATAAAGCACTGTCCTTGCTCAAGGACCCCAAGCTCATCAAGGCAGCCCATCAACCACCTTCCCTTCGGCACAAAAATCCTTGTTTTTTCCAAAAGATCCTGCAACTGTGAGGACCTTATAGCCAAGAGCATTGCCTTCAAGTGTGGTTCAGTTCCAGGTCCAAAGCCAGCACTAAGCATCAGTGCCGCGGTGTTTCCATGCTCAGCACAAGAGGTTGTCACAACCTCAAAAGCAACATCACTGTCTGACAAAATCTTGTTGAGATTAGAAAGCATGGTCTCCTGCATTTGTGAAAAGATAGCATCTGCAACATTCAAAGATGACAGCAATGTTATAATCTGGCGATTTAAGAATCCTGGCTGGAATCTTGTCCACGAGCACACCTCTAGCACAGAATGGGTAGACTCAAACTTCCTCATGCTTGGCCTCAGGGAAAGTCGTATTCCATCATTATGTCCTTGCCAGACAGCTATAACACCCTTGAAGCCTGCATACCTGATCTGATAAGCAGATGGAGGATTATCCGTCAGCTGCAGCTTCTCAGCGACTTCCATTGCAAGATCTGGGGTAATCTTGCCAATTCCATCAGAGAAAATGTACCCATTATTCTCAACATCCTCAAGACTCTCATTGACCTCATCAGGCTGCACCATCACCGTAGCGTACGTAGATGAGAAACACTGCCCCATTCGAGCCGCATGCTTTGCTACATTCTTACTTGTGAACCGTCCCATCCACTTCCTAATGCTTTCCACCGTTCTCGTTCTGTCCTCTGCGAAGAACCAAGCCGACCTGTCCCTTAGCTGATTCGATGAGAATGCAAGAAATAAGTACTTCCTGCCACACAAGTGGAAGCCCTCTGTCAAAAACGTCCTGACACGCTTGTACACTGTTGTTTTCTGCTGGAACGAGGTTGACATCAAATCCTTGACAATAGGTGCAGCATAAAAGTTCAGCACATTGGTGTTCAGTGGCTGCATCCCCTCATCCATAAAAGTTACCCTCAAGAACCTGTCCGCCACCTCATGATAATGACGGATAACACGGTTTGAGAGCTCCACTTCTGGTGGAAGACAATAAGCCCTGGTGGGTGTGATCACCAGCCTACGCACCTCTGCATTGTCATCCCCAACCTTGCCACTGTGAAGAAGCTTGGGGTTCCTGCCGACCCTATCCTGCGCCTTCTTTAGCCTCCTGCATGCGTGAAACACTGGGAGTTTGTCCCCCCAAAAATCCCTTAATGCAGCCACGTTCACATCCTCCTCCCTTCCACTCAGCAAACTAAAGAACTCAGGTGTGAGCTGGTGCTGATTCATGATTCCCTTGTGCACCAACGCATTCACAAGGAACAGCACCGGAAACTTCAGGCCCTCAGCATGCTGCAGGCAGAAGAAGAGATCCTGCATTGGCTCCCCGAACTCCGGCTCATCACGCAACATGAGCCCCCGCCTTGGCCCCCACCCACCACCGCACTCCATGATCGCCACCCTGCGCTCCTTCATGTACTCCAGGGCGCGGTCCATCTTTGGCCAGAACCGTGGTGAGAATGACACCCTATACACCCCACACCGCCCGATGGCACCGCTCGGAGTGATGTCCGAGGTGCGTATCCACGGATCATCATCGTCAAGCAGGTCGAACGGCACCGACTCATGGATGTCACCATCTGCCGTGCGGTAGTACACCAGGGGCGGGGCCGCCAGCCGGAGTAGCAGCGAGCAGTCGATGCGGTACACCCGGACCTCGGCGACGTCGCGCACGGAGAACTCGAGCTTAACGTCGCAGCGCATGACGGCGACCTCGCGGTAGACGGGGAACGCGAACGCGGTGTCGCGGGTGAACACCAGCCGGCAGCACCCGTCGAACGGGTCAACCAAGAACTCGAGCCCGGAGGCCGGCCCGCGCCAGGCGGCGAGGAAGGCGTCGGGCGCGGGGAGCGCGCCCACCTCCAGGCGCGCGTCGGGGAAGCGGAAGGGCGCGGTGCTGCGGCGGCGGGACGCGCGAAGGGAGCTCTCCGGGGCGGAGGCGGCGCGGAGGGGCTTCCCACTGACGAGGAGTTCGGATTTCCCCGCGGCGTCGGCGGCGCGGCGCGCGGCCTCCGGGCGCGCGAAGTGGACGAACGCGTGCGTGGGCACGCGATCGTAGGGCGGCGGCGCAGCCGGGGAGGCAGCGGTGGGCTGCAGGAAGTCGGGGTAGGAGTCCGGCGGGGTCCAGGAGGTCTTGACGCGGCAGCGCCAGACCTGGCCGGCCTCGTTCTCCAAGAAGTCGGCGAGCTCGCGCGCTGAGACGCGGGCGTCGAAGCCGCCCACGCTCACCTGCGTCGTCACCAGGTCGCCCGCCGGCGGCGCCGCGCGCTGGTTGGCCGCGCCGCGCAGCGATCCCATGGCGGGGTTGGGTTGGGTGGGAGGCCGAGATCAATCGGGGTTTTTGGGTTAATTTTGGAGGCGTTTAAGGGAGGAGTGAGGAGAAGGGGATGGATGCAAATACTGTTTCCCACTCTTTAATTGCTTTGCTGCAGGAGGAATAGAAGGGAGTAAATGCATGCAGCAGACAAACAGGAGATAGCTTGGTGCTATAATGGGCCTCTTGGAACGGCGGTGACTTTTTGAAAAGTGACACTTCCTGTTGTACTGTATGATTGAACGGTGGCCGGCTGAATGGTTAGGTCGAAGATGTGTGATGTTTGGCTGTCTGGTTTTTAAATAGATTGGCTGCAACTTCTAAGATAGAAAATATCTGAAATGCCTCTGAGGACAGTAACGGCTTGTTTGATGCTGTTTAACGTAATTAACAACATTTAACGAAAACTAACGACAATTGACAATAATTAACGACGCTAAACACAATTAACGGCATTTAAAGACAATGAACAACTAACACAATTGACGATATTTAACAATAATTAATGACGACTACTGCAATTAGCGCAATTGGTTGTATTTGACGACGACTATCGCAATTAGCGCAATTGATCGCATTTGACGATGGTTACCGCAATTAGCGTAATTGATCGCATTTGACGATGACTACCGTAATTAACGTAATTGATCGCATTTGACGACGACTAACATAATATACCACAATTTAGCACAGTTAGCGCAATAAACCACAATTAACCTGTACAACTACCACAATTAATGACAACTACCATGATTAACAACAATTAATGCAATTAACAATAATTATTACAATATAGAACTATTACATAAATACTTACAATAAATAATCATTAATATAAACAATTATTACAATAAATAATTATTAAAATAAACAATTATTACAAAAGAATTATTACATAAGTATTTAATTTACAATAGAAAAAGAAAATAAAAAAGCAAAGAAAAGAAGAAAACAGAAAACAGAAAACAGAAGGCCCTCACAGCTAGGGTTGGGCCAACGGCGGTGGTGGGAGAGGAGTTCAGCGGCGATGGGGAGGAGGAGAACGGGAGGGCGCCACGTGAGGATGAGAAGAAGGGGCTCAGGCGGTGCTGCTCGAGGAGAGCTAGAGAGGAGGAGATGGGGCGCCGGTGCGGATCCGGGGAAGAGGAGGAGGTGGGGTTCTAGCAGTCGCATGGGGGGAGGAGGAGAATAGGAGGGTAGCGTTGCCCGGGGGAGGAGGGAGCTGGGGAGGAGGGAGGAGGTGGGGCACCGGCGCAGATCCGGGGTATGAGGAGGAGCCAGGGAGGAGGGAGGAGGTGGGGCATCGACGGCCGCATGGGGGGAGGAGGAGGGGCGTGGCTGGGGAGGAAGAGGGGCACGTCATGGGGAGGAAGAAGCAAGCCAGGAGAAGCTGCTGAGACTCTGGTTTAGTATTGGGTTAGGGATTTTGTGTGATGGCAAAAGCGTGTAATTTACACCCAATTTCAGGGGTAAAGTTGGAAGGAGAGGGGTGGAAAGCTGCCCCTCGGCAACTTTTGGCTTTACAACGTTATTGACGACTTCTAGCTTTAGGAAAAGCCATGGGAAAAAGCCGCCTGTTTGGGACAGCTTCCGGCTTTTCCGGGTGAAAGATGGAAGCTGAAGTCGTCCCAAACACCTCCACTGAACTTTGATACTGATACCAAGGTTTTGATCTTGGAGTAGAAACAAAATAATTGTTGAGCCTAGATTTGAAGAGTTTTTGGCCTAAATGGTACTGTTGGCGCCATGATTAACAAAAACAGCGCTCTCGTCACTTTATACCAAAAATAGTACAACGGACACGTCGGCCGTTGACATGCGTCCAAATCCAGCCCTTGAGGGCCAGATGTGATCTCCATCATTCCGCCCGGGGGGGGGGGTTGCGCCACGTCGCTGCTATCGTGCTCCTAGGGGCCAGCCTCGTACTCCAAGAAGTCGACGAGGTCGCGTGCTAAGACACGGGCGTCGAAGCTGCCCATGCTCACCTGCATCATCACCAGGTCGCCCACCTTCAGCATCGCGCGCTGGTTGGCCGCGCCGCGCTGTGATCCCATGGCGGGGTTGGGTTGGATGGGAGGCTGAGATCAATCGGGTTTTTGGGTTAATTTCGGAGGCGTTTAAGGGAGGGAGTGAGGACGAACAAGGGGACAGATACAAAGAGTGTTTCCCACTCTTTAATTGCTTTGCCGCGGGAGGTATAGAAGGGAGTAAATGCATGTAGCAGACAAACAAAAGAGAAAGCTTGATGCTATAACAAACTTTGATGCTGGTACCAATGTTTTGATCTTGGAGTAGAAACTAAATAATTGTTGAGCCAGGATTTGCAGAGTTTTTGGCCTAGACAACACTGTTCGCGTCATGATTAACAAAAACGGCGCTCTCGTCACCATAATGCCAAAAATAGCACAACGGATACGATGGCCGTCGACATGCGTCCAAATCCTGCCCCTAGAGGGCCGGATGTGATCTCCATCGTTCGCGAAGGCTCCGTTCGCCACGTCGCCGCTGCCGTGCCCCTAGGGGCCGACCTCGTACTCCAAGAAGTCGGCGAGGTTGCGCACTGAGGTGTAGGCATCGAAGCCGCCCACGCTCACCTGCGTCATCACTAGGTCGCCTGCTATCGGTGCTGCGCAGCGATCCCATGGTGGTGTTGGGTTGGGTAGGAGGCGGAGATCAATCGGGGTTTTTTGGGTTAATTTCGGAGGCGTTTAAGGGAGGGAGTGATGAGGCCCTAGGTGCATCTACTATGGTGGTAAATATCTCTAAGTTGCAAGTTTATGCTAAACCTCAAGTTGAGCCTATTTTGCATCAAAGGGGAAAGAAACAAGAACTAGGTTTGGCCAACAGGGAGGAGAGGGAGGTGGGCCGAAGGGGGAGCTTGAGCGTGCATGGGAAGCTTGTGGTGCATGAGCCAAGCACAAGTCATGGTGAAAGGCATATGGTGCATGAGGCACTACTACAAAATAGGCTACAGTAGACGCCCCATCACAGACGGTTCCTTTGGAACCGTCTGTGTTGGGTATTGCCGGACCTGTGGGTGGCGCGGGAAGCCTATCACGCATGTATTTTTAGAACCGTGCATGATAGGCATCTATCCTGACGGTTTGTAAATAGAACCGCTGCGTGATATTACTGACGGTTCTATTCACAAACCGTCGTGATAATCCCAATCACGCATGTGTCTAGTTTGGAACCGCTCGTGTAATATCACGAGCGGTTCTTAATAAGGACCGTCTGTGATTGTGGGGATTATCACAGACGGTTTTTAGTGAGAACCGTCTGTGATATTACACAGACGGTTGTGAACTAGAATCGTCTGTGATAACTAATTATCACAGACGGTTTTTTATTAAGAATCGTCTGTGATATCCCTGCTGGGTATAAATTGAGCGCGACACGACCCTCTGCTTGACCGCCGCCAGTGTCCCTTCGCCAAGACTGCCATTGTGCCTCTGCCATTTGCCTCTGCCGCATGATTTGGATAACAATCGGCCCCTATTTCTGGGCTCCACTTAGATCTGCTAGCTAGCTTCCTCCCAGTGCGTGCCACTTTCACGCCCTAGCTCCTCCCTAATTAAACAGATGAAGTAATATGATTATCCTTTATCCACTCTATTGATTAGTGAATTTCCTTATTTTGCTACTCGTACATAGACCCTAATGTTTTGTTTTCTTTGTTGTATTCCTTAATCGGAAGCATAGGGTTTAAGTTTCAATTAGTACTACTTGATGGGAAAAGGCAAAACGTACATCTAGCTCTCAATTTGATGGACCCTAATTCCAGAAAATGAAAAGCAAAACATGTAGCCTTTAATTAATCTGGTGTAATTCCTTTGTGCAACGATGAGACAAAACGAGTAAGTACGTGCAAAGAAGTGAAAGTCTTAATCAGAACTAATTTCATGAGTAGTTTTCTAGAACAGATTAAAAAGAAGAATTTATGACACACCAAGATAAGTCACATGTGCAATGATCTATTTTATATTTCCTCCATTTATATCCATGAAGAAACGTCATCACAGTGGTTTATTGTTTCAATTATATCAAAACGGATACCATACAAGAATCGCGGACCAACTTGCTAGTTATTAGGATCTTCCTCTTGTCTTTTGTCTCGTATCTAATCAACAATCATGCGATAATCAATAATTATCCGTTCGCCACTTAGAGAAGGTTGGACCCTTGCCCTAGCGCCTCAACACCCGCCGCCTCCTCCCCCATTCGCCACCTTAGAGAGGAGAAGGAAAGGAGAGGAATCGTATTTTCTTCGTGAGCTCCAAGGGTAACGATTTATAACCCTTTATATTTGCTATAAATTAATCGCTAATCAATTTTGACACTAATTTGTTACATGCGTAGTGTAGATGGATCAAACCGGATGTACAGCAGAACCGTGTGAGTCAAGAGTACATTAATGGCATGGTTGCTTTTAGAAGAGCCACGCGGGGATATGTTGAAGAAGGGATAAATTTTATGTCTTGTCCATGCATTTATTGCGTAATCAAGATGTTTAACAACGCGCGCAAATAGAAGCGCACTTGATTGAAGGGTTTCAAAAAGGGTATACATGTTGGACCATCCACGGTGAAGAGCGATTATTACACATGAAGTTAGTAATGACGGCATCGCCGAGGAAGTCAACGATATGCGGATGTGGATATCTTGCTTTTGATGAGGATAGGTCACACGATGACAATCTGGATCGAGATGCTATGCGTCTGAGAGAACTATAGTGAGAGAGAGTTTTGTAAATTCGAGGGCTTAAGGGAGGACTCGGTGAGACCTTTGTTCCCTAGTTGCAAGCGAAATATACAAGGTTGTCAACCGTGCTTGAGCTATTGAAATTGAAGGCAAGCAATGGTTGGTCCGATAAGAGTTTCACGGCGTTGTTAGGTCTCCTAGCGGACATCCTTCCGGAGGAAAACGTGTTGCCCAAAGACCACCTATCAAGCAAAGAAGGTTATTTGTCCATTGGGAATGGAAGTAGAAAGAATACATGCATGTCCGAACGATTGTATCCTCTCAGTAAAGAGTATGCGAGACATGCATGTATGTCTGTGTGCAAAGCATCCCGATACAAGCGTCGAATCATTGCTAAGGTGAAGCAAGGACCTCCTGCTAAGATGTTGTGGTATCTGCAGTGATCCCACGTTTGAAGCGTTTATTTGCGAACCCAAAGGAGGCAAGATTGCTGCGTTGGCACTTTCGAGGAGCGTAAGAGAGATGGAAAGCTAAGACACCTGCCGATTACGCCCGGTGGAGAAACTTCGATCGGAGCTTCCAAGAGTTCGTCTTGAACCGAGGAACATAAGGTTAGGGTTGAGTACGGATGGAATGAATCCTTTCGGTAACATGAGCGTGACCGACATAGCACTTTGCCCGTGAATCTATGTATGTACAACCTTCCTCCTTAGTCGGTATAAAGCGGAAGTACATTTTGATGTCACTACTTATCCAAGGGCCAAGCAACTTTGGTAATGATATTGATGTGTACCTAGCACCATTCTTTGGAAGATCTTGTGACATTGTGGAACAAAGGGTGCAGTATGTGATGCGTATAAACGAGAGAACTTCACTTTACGCGCCATGTTGTTCTCGCACCATCAATGATTTTTCGCCCTTGGTAACTTGTCAAGCCAAATACAAAAGGAGCCAAAGCCCGCCGCAAGACCTTAGATGCTGAGAGAGTGTATGGTCAACAACTCACAAAACGTGTATATCGTCACCGTAGGTTCCTTCGAGTCACCCATACCTCAAGATGAAAAAAACAATTCGACGGAAATAAGGAGAACGATCCGGCTCAAGGGCTTTTAGAGGAAAGAGGTCTATGATATGGTTAAGGATATCGATGTTGTGCTTGGGAAGGGCGTAAATTAAGAACCCATGAGAAGAACATTTGGAAGAAGCGGTCAATTTTTGGGACTTGCCTTATTGGGAGCACTTAGAAGTTCGCCATCGCATCGACGTCATGCACGTGAGAAGAATATATGTGATAGCTCGATTGGTCTCTTCTTTGAACATTAGTGGCAAAACAAAGGATGGTGTTAACGCATGCGGCGTGACTTGGTTGATATGAACATAAGGATGAGTTAGCACCGAAGAGACCGATCTGAGATTTAACGTATTCTTCCTCGACTTGCTACACTCTATCCAAGGCCGAGAGAAATGAATCGTGCGAGCATGCATGGAGTGAAAGTCCCATCTGTTACTTCGCTAACATTAAGAACCTTGTTTCTATGCAAGATTTGAAATTAATTGGTATGAAGTCTCATGATTGTCATGTGCTGATGACACAAATGCTTCCTATTGCAATTAGAAGTATCTTGCCGAACAAGGTCCGAGTGGCAATCTTGAGGCTGTGTTATTTTTTCAACTCAATTGCTCAAAAGATCATTGATCCCCAAGGACTAGATGCTCTGCAGGCCGAGGTGGTGACTGAAGGGCTACGGGTAGGCTACACTAGCGCAAATTAATAAAAATTCTACCCGTAAACCAAGATCACTGCAGTTATAGATCACGGTCTTACCACTAGACGCGCAGGTGCGGAATTGATGCAGCACGTCGGGGCAGAGTAGTCGTACTAAGTTGATGCAGCACGTCGGGGTAGAGTAGTCGTACTACTTCCTCGTCCTCGTCGCGGCGTCCCACGTACAGCTCCTCTCTTGCGGTTCGTCCAAACGCCACAGATGCAGCGCCTCCAAAGGTATCCACACGTACGGGAGGAAGCGACGCACGCTAAACTACTAGATCCGCGCGAGCGACTAGGGCGTTGGAGGGGTGGCGGCCAGGGTTTGAGGATGTCACGAAAAACTCATCATCAATCCTGTGCGCCCTTGCCCTCCATTTATAGACGTCCTTACAATGGGCTTCTACTAATAGAGGCCCATTAGGACCCAATGCCCAGTCTAATTCGGATCCAATCCGAATTAGGCTTCAGCCCCTTAAGTGTGTGACCCTATAGGTTCACGTATGTTTAGACATGACGCGAGTATACATACTTGGTCAATAGTTGGTAGCGGCCTCTAGCAAGACGTGCCAACTCCTAAGCGCACACAAAAGATCATATCGGACGAACCATCACAACGTTATGTACATGCCAATCCTTTGCCTCACGATATTGGTCGAGCTCCAAGGCGACCACTCTATCTCGATCCTATGATCCTAATCCCTTACTAGGTTAACTCTTAACCTTAAGTAGCATGGCCATGCATTTCGGATCCGATCACTCGAGGGCCCAGATATCTCTCTCGGGTAGAGAGGGCAAATCCCATCTCGACCGACCATGCCTCGCAAAGATGCTTCATGACAAACCCGAAAGCCACCTTTATAACTACCCGATTCACGAGTACCGCTTTGATAGCCCCTAAGTAGGTCGATTCATATCTCAAGTACATGCGACAATCTCGGGTCTAAGGACAAAGGCGTACACATTGTGTAGAGAGAACCATAAGTATAATTGTTATGTCTCATGTTGGGTCGGTCCAACCCCATGTTCTAAACATGTGTCCACATTATTGGTTTGACATCTCCATGTCTATGACCTGTGAAACATGGTCATCAACCGATACATGTGCTAATCCATCATTCACGTGTGTCCTCACATGAACTCCGACTAGGGACAACTTTAGAATAACCATATAAGTAAAGAGTTTCACAAACAAGTCACATACTTGTTAATCAACACAAAGGTAATATTCAAGGAACATTTATTAAATCATGGATACAATGAAATATCATCATCTCTATGATTGCCTCTAGGGCATATCTCCAACAGTGACCACTCTATGTCATCTTGAGATGTATTTCCCTCCGTCATTTTTCGATATCATGGTCCATCTTATTGTTCACCTTGTGAGAGAGATAAAGATATGCGGCCCTGTGTTCTTCGTCATATGTACCCGTTAAAGAGGTACATGGGAATTCTCAAGTCCTACGTGCGGAATCGATCTCGACCGGGGGCGACATCATCGAAGGTTATGCAACCGAAGAGGTCATTGAGTTCTGCGTCGACTACATGGCTCGGAGTGGAACCGATAGGTGTGCCTCTATCTCGCCATGAGGGAGACTAGATGGTATCGGGACCATCGGAAGAAATCAATAACTCCCGATCTGGATACGTCGCGCAAGCCCATTTCATGGTCTTGCAACACATGACCCAAGTGTCCCCGTACATCGACGAGCACAAAGACATGGTGCGCCAATGAATCCGCACCGGTCGGAGGTTTGGATCACGAGAGAGCACAACCGCTCGGTTCAACGAATGGTTAAAGGTGCGAATCATCGGGAGGTCATCAAGTGATGATACTTCGCTATGGTTGTACGAGGGCCACAATTTATAATTGTCGCATGGCAAGGATACGACATAAATGGGTACACATTTTATCTGGCACTCGGGATAGGAAGAGCCTGATCCGAATCAGCGGTGTCCGCATAGATGCATTCAAGATCGATGGGATGAGGAGCTCCTACTATGGGCAAATAGAGGAGATATGGGAGCCGGACTACGTGCTTTTCAAGATCCCCTATTTGGTGCCGTTGGGTCCATCTCCCACGGTGAAGGTCGACAAGTGCGGTGTCACTACCGTGGACCTCGAACGTGTCGGATACAAAGACGAACCATTCGTACTGGCTAACCAAGTTGTTCAAGTCTTCTATGTAACCGACCCGGCAAATAAGAAGCGCCACGTAGTTCTTCATGGAAAAAAGAGGATTGTCGGAGTTGAGAATGTAGTGGATGAGGAAGAATACAATCAATTTGACGAGTTGCCTCCTTTCGAAAACGGCATTATGCTCGAGGAAGAACCCAGTGAGGAAGCTAGCTATATGCGCGTCGATCATCATGAAGGCCTATATCTTAATTAAGAATTTACTCCAATGTAATTAATTTATTCCATAACATCATGTGTTATGGACTTGTAATCTCTCATATATTTTGATGTCAACGTGAAATTGTCATGTGTTGATGTGTTATGGACTTGTCATATTTGATATTGATGTCAATGTGGACGTACATTGTAATGTGGAGTATCAAAATTGGTTTCACTTGATTTGGAGTTGAGTTGAATTAGATATGAAATTTTGAAGTCAAATGTGTTATGAACTTGTTATGGACTTGTCATATTTGATATTGATGTCAATGTGTGGGCGTACATTGTAATGTGGAGTATCAAAATTGGTTTCACTTGATTTGGAGTTGAGTTGAATTAGATATGAAATTTTGAAGTCAAATGTGTTATGAACTTGTTATGGACTTGTCATATTTGATATTGATGTCAATGTGTGGACGTACATTGTAATGTGGAGTATCAAAATTGGTTTCACTTGATTTGGAGTTGAGTTGAATTAGATATGAAATTATGAAGTCAAATGTGTTATGAACTTGTTATGGACTTGTCATCATACTTGTCACCAGGTTAGAATTCATATATATGGACTTGTCATAATTGTCATCATACTTGTCTCACCAGGTTCACTATGTTTTGTCAGGATATTTATGTCTCACCAGGTTCACTATGTTTTGTCAGGATATCATAAATTGTCATCAGGTTTTGGGCTATCACAGACGGTTTTATAATACAACCGTCTGTGATAATAATATCACAGACGGTTTGTAATAAGAACCGTCTGTGATAATAATATCACAGACGGTTGTAGAATAGAACCGTCTGCGATGATATAAATATCACGAGCGGTTACGTTCTAGAACCGTGCTCTGATATAATATCCTGAGCAGTTCTTATTACAAACCGTCTGCATGATATACTTTTTAAAGCGCGGAAACGCTAGGGTTTTCCTCTCACTTCTCTCTTCCTCTCCGCGCCCTTACGCTCTCGCTTCGTTCGCCTCCTCTAGGGTTTAGGGCTCCTTCACCGCCGACCACGACCTCGGCGCCACGCCCGACATTGGCGCCCCGACCTCTGCGCCACCCCGACCTCGGCGCCCCAGACCTCGACGCCCCGACCTCGGCGCCCGACCTCAGTGCCGCCGCCCGACCTCGGCGCCCGTTCACCTCCCGGCCAGAAGCCCGGCACGCCGCCTTTGACCTCGGCGCTGCGTCCTCCTCCTCGTGTCGCCGCCCGACATTGGCGCCTCCGACCTCGGCCGTCGTCCTCCTCCTGTGTCGGCCTCCTCCTCTGCCTTTGCCTTCTCCCGCCCTCCTCCTCCCGTGTCGACCTCCTCCCCACCTCCGTCCTCCTCGCGATCGGCCTCCTCCCCGTGACCGGCCTCCTCCTTGCACCGTGAGTTCTTGTGCGGCATCCTCTCTGTGAGTATTGCTCCTCTGTGGCAGTTCGGTTGATCTTTGCATATATATATATATATATATATATATATATATATTTGCAGTGCTAGTTGCAAATTGATCAGTGGGCTTTGTTGACATGCTCTGTGATGAACTCTGTCTTATACTGAGATTGAATGTGATAGTTAGTTCATACTTGAGCTCTATTGTATTACTTACTCTTGTCAATATGATGTCTTGTTAATTGGTTACTTTCGGTTGAGCTAATAGTTCTATTGCAAATTGATCAGTTGTATTGACTAGTTTGTGATTCTTCTAGTAGTCTCATGAGCTCATTCAACTTTTCATTTGCCATCTTGATCTCTGTAGTCAACCTCTGCTTGATCGGAAGTTTAATCTGTTTTAGATTATGCTTGAGATCATTTGACAAGATTAAGCAAAGTATTGTTTAGAGCTCATAGTTTGAATTTATATTATCATATTCATTTAATGAAGAGTATAGACAATAGGATTGAGATGGCAAAGACTTGTTCTTTAGCTACTCTCCTTCCGAGAGCACATAATATCATCAATCAATATGTTGGAATAGTGTCTGCATGCAATGTTAATCTCTAGACCTTTTATTGGTGGGAGTTTAATCGAGACGGTTCTTATTAAGAACCGCTCAGTGATTCCTTCGCATTTCCTTAGAAGCTGGTGGATTAAGGAGTGTTAAATTCTTTAGGAATTATGCTTTAATGCTAATTAATTTTGTTGGGATTAATTCTGAAATTTTGCTAAAAGCGCATTTTTTACAACAATCCAAAAAGAAAGTTTTACTTGATTCTATTTTGTTTCTATGTTGGGATTAAACCTTTGCTTAGCATTTCCTTCGTCAATCATTTTACTTGATTCTAGTTCTATGTCTTCATTAAAGGTTAGTCTTCTGTACATGAAGAATTAAACCTTTGCTTAGCATTTTCTTAAATCGATCTGACACACTTGAGTGTACCTTTGCTTCATGCCAATCCTCCACGGCATGAAGCGGATGGTACACTCCAAAGGTGTCGGGCTCGATGAAGTAGGCTCGAGCAAAGATAGGCTCGGCAAAAGATTTATATCACTAGTTTCTATCTATACAACGATCACAAGAGAAGCCGGTGGATTAAGGAGTGTTAGGAGTGTTAGAATAGAAGCTCGTGGATTAAGGAATGTTAGTAGTCCAGTATGAGCTCATTCAACTTTTCATTTGCCATCTTGATCTCTATAGTCAACCTCTGTACTTCTTCCCGAGATTAATTGTTTCATATTTATCTTTGGAATGTTAGTAGTCTCAGATGAGCTCATTCAACTTTTCATTTGCCATCTTGATCCTATAGTCAACCTCTGTACTTCTTCACGAGAGCAAGTAAGCGAGATGGCAGAGGCACCGTCTTCGCCCGCCGTCACCGACGCCAGAGATGGAAGTGGCGCCGACGAGGCCGCCAACACCGACCCCGCAGATGGAAGAGGCGCCGACGAGGCCGCCACCGTCGATTTATAATGACACGGAGCGAGATGGCAGAGGACAATCGAAAATGACTAAGGGCCGATCGTCATCACGGAGGTCGATGACTTTGGGGTCCCTCTGAGTCCCAAGAGATCGTGGCGAGATTCCGACCATCTGCGGGATACTTGCAAGGAACGGGTCCTTATCACCACACCAAGGTGGAAGGACTGACGAAAGAAGCGAAGGCGCGTGGGATGAACTTTCGGAGAAGTTCACTATTCGATAACATGTGGCACGCGTGCGACAGACGGCGATGCTCACGATGGGTAAATCGTGGAGGACCTTCAAGAGCATTCTTGTCACGAAGTACGTGAACATGGGTCAGACACCCTTCGCGTAGTATAGATTCTTAACGCGGGAAGCATGGGACACCTTTGTGGCTATGAAAACGACGGCCGAATTTAAGGAGCATAGTGCGGCGCACAAAGCTCTCCAGACACGAAACACTCACCCGCACAAACTCGGCACCACTGGGTACGCGGGTAAATACGAGGAATGGGCGGCGAGAAGGAGAACCCGTTTCGATGTCACAGACACCGCTCCCTAAGCCGGTTAAAGCGAGGGCACAAGTCTCGTCTTCGGCAGAGATCTCCTTCACAAACCCGCACTCAGAAGTATCCCAACGTGTGGTAAATATGTCGAACTACTAAGTTGTTAATAAGTCCATAACTTCATAGTGCCTATAATAACGTGATGACCTCTTGCAACGTGACTTGATCGCCCAAGCTTCCCAAGGCTCCTTCCATGCGAGATAGGAGAAGGATATACTATATCGGCCTTGGGAAACAAGGAGCACCTGGTCGCACGCGAGGCCTTGGGGTTAACGTGCCTTGGAGTCATGGATTCGCGGACGACTCATCGCACGATAGGACTAGGAAGAGATCCAAGGCGAGCACGACAACCTGCTTAGTGCAGATGATTACTAACCAATTTCAAGTACGATGGCGGCATTGCGAGTCAAATGGATATGCTCATGAGCCGCCGATGCGCAAGCCGCCCGCTAATTCGAGAGGCGATCCACCTCGGCGTCGGAGTAGCGTCGCGTCCACAAGATAATTGTGAACATGACGACGTCCGATTCCGATGAAGCGACATCAAGGTAGCGTACATATATGGAATGCACCAAAGATAGACCTATAGGACACCTTAGCTAATTGCGTGTCGTTTTGTAGGAGCCGACGCCTGTAAGCTCCAAGTGAGGATGGATGGGTCCTTTGTATTGAGGTCTTGAGGGATGGCGTATCCATACGAGGAAGGGCGGTCAAACCGCGGTGCCCACCGCCGCAGTTACGCCAGGTCCAGTGGATATGGTACATGTCAATTTCGAGCCGTCCCACCAAGATTTGCCCGAACGAAGAGATCACAACACTAGGGATGCTGTCCTCTCTTTTATCCAATGGCCCAAGAAGGACATCGCTACGACCTAGCAAAGGCTGCGATCTGGACACGACCATTCCTCTCCAACGGACCCTCGATGACTCCACCTCATGTTTCACCTCGAAGGCCACCTCTTGATTCCGTGGAGAAGACGCCGAAGGAACAAAGAAAAGCGTGCCGACATATCGGTTCTGAGTCGTCTCACAAAAAACGCCGCCAATCGCTAAGGCCAAATCGAAATCAACGAACGTTAAGCGCCTCCCAAGTCCGGAAGTCCGCGATACCCGAACTACATCATCGAAAACCGTTGTGCTCGACGCAGATAATGCACGCCGGATTTGCTTGTTAGGCTTTGCATGCCCGGTACTTGGACAAGACCCAAAAGAAGGGTTGCGATCTTCGGAATCACCGTCGAATCTGAGGACAAGCATTTCTTCAGCGGGGCGAGGTACTTCGTCGTGGGCTTCAACGACTTATATGAACTATTCAACCTCGTTGGCCTCGGCGTCTCGCTTCTCACGATGTTGGACAATCGTAAGTCGCGTACAATCAAGTTCTACATTCATGTAATACCGATAAATATCACAACTCATTGCTTATGTATAGATACATCTTTGAAAAATGTCCAGAATGGAAAGAACCGTGGGTTTCCTCGACCCACATGTGGTATCGTTGCAAACCATCCAACAAGACTCGTCCTTCGTCGAGAAATACATAACGAGGTCATTGCTTCGTCAGAAGAACATGAAGTACATAGTGGTGCCCTACAACCAGCGGTAAGTGTCACTACTTGCTATACAAATTTCATTTGTAATTTATACGCAGCACGAACTTAGGTTTAATGACTATAGCGACATACATGAGTAGGTACCACTGGATCCTTTTAGTTATTATACCCAAGAGGAACCATGTGATATACCTTGATTCCCTAAACCGCAATAAGCACGACTTCAGCATTCTAAGAGGAATACTTGAGAGGTATGCTCATTTCCTCCTTACATAACTCTATTGTAGTCTTTATTCGTTTGAAATGGCCAAGGATAACTTTTTCAATCATGTAGGTCGTTCATCAATTATGTTGCCAACAAAGGAATATCTGATGGAAAGAGCGCCTAACTAACACACGGATGGATTTTCGATGCAGCGCTACAACACGATAATCCTATATCATACTTCATAATAACGCGTCTCGAATGACTATACCTATATATGTAATTCTATTTTTGCGGTGGCCGACAAAAAAGATGATGAGTTATGTGCAATCTCGTGCGCTATCATATGCGACTAATCCTTAGAGCTAGGAAGAAGGATTACGAGGTTTGTCAATCTCGAAATAATTATTTCCTAATTATAAATTTAAATATATATAGCTTACCACTTTACTCTTAATTGGTAGCGGCAGGTCTTGGATTTACAATGTGATTCACTTTCGTTGCGAAGAGATCAAGAACATTCGAGGAAGCTCGCACCTTTATCAACACGTAAATCATTAACGACAATGGAGAGTTTCACTCCGTCATGCCAACCGAGAGCATCACCCGCCGACACCTCTCAACGTAAACAATTGTAATCCAGTTGTAACTATAGCGACAATACTTGAACAAATGCGATCTTTTGTAATTTATTTTGAGTAATGATCACTTTGAGTTGTCAACAATTGATTATCTCTAATGATTCTGTTTTTGTGCATGCTTGAATCTGTTTTTGTGCATGCTTGTTTTCAGAGGGCATGGCTAGCAATTCATGAGACTAGCCAGGAAAACATCAAAATTGTGGTCAGGGGTATGAGCTATCACAGATGGTTTTTTGTTAAAACCATTTGTGAAGGCAAGTATCACAGACGGTTTCTACTGAAAACCATTTGTGATACGAGAATATCACAGACGGTTCTAAACAAAAGTCGTCTGTGATATTCACAAATCACAGACGGTTTTTATTTAGAACCGTCTGTGATATTCTCCGATCACAGACGGTTTTTATTTAGAACCGTCTGTGATATTCTCGATCACAAATGGTTTTTTATCCAAACTGTCTGTGATACTAGCCTTCACAGACGGTTTTTTAGTAAAACCGTCTGTGATACTGGCCTTCACAGACGGTTTTTTACCATCTGTGATAATATCCTGTTATCACAGACCAACAAACATAGACGGTTCGGAAACCGTCTATGATGACGGTTCCGAACCGTCTGTGATGTGGCTTCCTGTAGTAGTGAGGGAAGCCCTAGTCCAAAAGAAGCTAGTCGAGGACGAGAAAACCCCACGCAAGCGCTTGTACATGAAAAGCATGCGGCACATAGGAAGACACAAGGACCAAGGGCTTTGCATGTTGGAAAGTTTGCAAGAGAATTCGTCCAAGAAAAGACGAAGGAGCCAAATTGAAACTCAATTCCGAAATCAATGCATTTTCAGCCAAAGAATCCGAATTGGATTTGGATTGGAGCAATTCCAATTCAGATCTTTCTTTAAAAGAGAAATTAATTTTGAAATAGCTTGTAATAGGATAGTTTAATTTATTTTCAACAATTAGAGTAGTTTAAATTTCGAATTAAAGTAGGAGTTTGCAATAGGAGTTGATTTCATATTCTCGTTCTCGAGTACGATCCTTTCAAAGCGTATTCTTGTTCAATCGCTCAGACACTATTCACCACATGCACTGTTCACCGACCTTGTATATTTAGGGGTAGACCCCTATTGTAAGAAAGTTAGAGTTGAAGAAAATACAGAAAAGTCATATGTTTATGTGGCACATAATGAGTATATGTGTTTCAAAAATTTCCATCTAGGGTTTTATGATTGCGTGAATATTGGAGGGTGGCTTTTCTTCCAAGATTCTTGATTCCTTGTAGATCATCTCACCAATTTGTAGCATCCTTAATTGCTTATGGTTTGGTGTTGTTCGAGTTTGATTTTGTTTCTCTTTTTTGATTGATTCAACATCAACCAAGTGTCATTACTTACTTTGGAGATACACTTGTTCTTCCTTTTTGCCGAACCAAGGAGGAAAGCTGGGGTTTTGCTTCAATCAAGATTGAAATACAAGTACCGTGAAAGATTAGGCCACATCACACATCAACCCCATGTTGATCTTTATTAGCTTGGTATTAGAGCGTGGTTGATCACGGTACGTGAAATTTTTTTCTTGGTACATTGAGGATGATTATCATGTTGAGAACTAGTAAACGTGATTCCAATTCCAATGGTACAACGGACATGCCGACCATCGATACGTGTCCAAATCCGGTTCCCATGGGGCCGGACGTTTCACCGGGGGGGGGGGACTCTCCTCATTGTGACTTTCTAAAGCAGCTTATTGTAATAGTAAGTCATTAGACCAAAGTTAACGGTGGGTAATCTAACACTAGAGAAGAAGACATAAAAAAACCATGGAGTAACAAAAGATTTCCAAATGATCTTATTTTACCTACTTCAAAACCGCTGATTGATGGAGTTGTCAATTGAGAGCAAAACCAGGGGAGCCAAACTTCTGGTTTCTGTTGATACTCTTCTGGTTTCTTTCTTCTTTTTTGATAAAGAGGAAGTTAGAGTATTCCAATACTGACTAATCTTATCTTAACTAATAAAAGAAAGAGTTTATCCCCGCGCAGCGGGACGATATCCTTTCTTCTATGCATGCGGTTGGCCTCTCTCACCCCTCCTAAATTCCTCATCGAGGTGTACCAATATGTGGACCTAACCTGATAGGGACAAGGCCTCATCCCGCCATCCCCCCGTAACTCGTGAACATATTCATGCCCCCACTTCTTCTGCAAACCGTCGCCACCCCACTTCTTCTTCACATGCACACGCCGAAATTTGTCGTTGTCCCAATCCTTCCTGTCTCGCGCCGTGACTCACCACTTGCGCTCGTCTGACATTCGCTTCATGCCTCAGAGATCCTGACCCCCTTTGGCACTTAGTTTGTGGTTTGCAACGGCGACACACACGAAGATAACAGGAACCGACAGCGTAGGAGGTGACAAAGCGGGGAGGTAGCACCGGTGACAGGAGGAGTTAGCGGAGATGGGAGGCAGTATCAGGGATAGGAGAAGGCACTGGGAGGAAAGGAGGAGGCGGTACCTTGGATGAGAAGCAGTGACGCCAGGGAAGAGAGGGGAGGCAGCGACGACGCACGAGGAAGAGACAGAGACGAATGCATCCCCTATTTCTTGGAACTAGGATGAAGAGTACATGGTATGGTGAACTCGAGACGATGGTGCGACAAGGGAAGGTCGCACCATCGTCTCGAGTTCACCGTATCATGTACTCTTCATCCTAGTTCCAAGAAATAGGAGAGAATGTTCCGCTCAATTGTTTAGTTACTATTGAACCTTTCAAGGAACACAATTTTCATGTCTAAATTCATGATCAATTAACTGATCTTTCAAGGTCTGACGCATATAATCCCTTTTGGGGAACTCATGTATATACAATGCTGCAAGATAGTTGGAGAAATTAAGCCATATATAAAACTTGGGAAACCCATGGTTTCTGGCTTTTAGCAGCTAGAGAGAGTTCACAGTTTCTTGGGTGAGAGGCCAAGAAGAGTATCAGAAACAAGATCTGTTTATCATGACTAGTTGCACAAACTAGGGACTAAGTGGAATTGTCATATACGTACAGTAGATGGGCCTTGAAGCCCTTTTCTTGTCAAACAATGTGTGCAGTTTCGCTGACCGGTGACCACCACAACTTTCCAATGGTTGAAATCTGAACAGGCATGCATGGCATGACCGTGGGCATCTGGGGTCGGGGGGGGGGGCGACGTGGCGCGATAGGAGCGAACACCATGGCTTGGGGGCATGGCCATGACAGCTCTGGCCCCCAAGGGCACGACCACGACAACTCCAGCCCCAAGGGCACAGACACGCCTGGTCTGGCCCCCAGGGGCACGACAGTGGCGACGTGGTGCAACGGTGGCGTCCACCCCACAGGAACGGTGGAGATCTCGTCCGGCCCCCTACGGGCCGGATTTGGACGCGTGTTCATTGTGCTATTTTTGGCATTACGACGGTGAGAGCGCCCTTTTTGTTAATCATGACAGCAACAGTGCCATTTAGGCCAAAAAACGCTGGATTTGCATACAGGCCCTCTATGTATATCGAGCTAGTTTCATGATTAGTAGCTAGCTTACACAGTACAATATCGATGAATATCACATCCATACATATGTTTAAATAAAATGGTACGTGATATTACATAAACAGTCGGAAATAAGCCTTAAGGTCAAGTTTTACATAACGGGCCGATAGACCGACGAGTTCAAAGAGTAAATAGTAGCGAACGATAAATAAACCAAAAATGCCTCCATGATTTGTCATAGGCAATCGTCTGGGCTACAACCTAGTTATCGCCGTCATCTTCATTTCCAAAACTGAGCGCATAGATCCATACACTGGGTCTTCAGTTTCGCAGTCTGAATCCATATATTTGAGCAACAATGAGTACGAAGGTACTCAGCAAGCCTCATACCATTTTCCAATATAGGACACCCGTTTCGTACTCCTGAGAGTATATACTCCCACTTCCAATATACCACTTAAACGAACATATTATACTTCTTTACTACTTTCAGTATACTTAAATACCAATTATAAGATACTCCAATGTGACTTGATTGATAAATTTCGATTGGAGCTCTTTATTTTTGTTATATAGCATTTTTCATATATAAAAGAAGTATATGCATGATTTTGCTATAAAAAGTGGACTTTGATGAAATTTTCCATGGAACTCACTTTGGGGTATATTATAATCATTATTGGAGTTTGCTCAAATTGATAAAGATGTATCATCATAAGATTTAAGTGGTATATTGGAAGTAGGAAATTACATAAAGCACCTGGGTGCCTAAGCACCCACATCATGAACCATCCGATACACGTGTATGATCAATGTGAATTTTAGAGTTTGGGTATGAAAATGTTTTATACCTCTAATATATTTCTAGCAAGTGAGTTTTGAACTCAGTTCAAAATAGTTTGAACTGCTTTTGAATTTAGTGCAACAAGAGTGATTATATACCATGAAACTAGTTCAAACTAGTCAAATTGAAGATGAGTTAAAATTTTTTTTGGAGTTTGACATCACAAATACACTTTTTATGGGTATGTGAAGATACCTATGTCAAACTTTACGAATCTCAGAGCACATCAACGAGTATTGATTTGGGTGTCTAGGCACCAAGGTGCATGAAACACTTAGGAAAATGATATTTTTGGGAGTACGCACTCTCACTTCTTATATATCACTTAATTTGTATGATGATACCTCTTTATCTATTTGAGCATACTCCAATAATGATTATAAGATACCCCAAAGTGAGTTCCATGAAAGTCCACTTTTTATAGCAAAATTTGTGTATATACTTCTTTTATATATGAAAAAGGGTATATAGTAAATATATTTGGCTCCAAAAGTTTGACATAGGTATCTTCACATACCCGTAAAAAAGTGTACTTGAGTTGTCAAACTCCAAAAAAAAAAGATTCAACTTGAATTTAACTAGTTTGAGCTAGTTTCATGGTATACAATCACCCCAGTTGCATTAAATTCAAAAGTATTTCAAACTAGTTTGAACAGAGTTCAAAACACACTTTTAAATACATCAGGGGTATAAAACATTTTCATACCCAAACTCCAAAATTTGCATCGATCATACACGTGTATCGGACGGTTCATGATGTGGGTGCCTAGGCATCCAGGTGCCTTATGTAATTTCCCTATATATGTATATGTATAAATATACTATTCTCCAGCTAAGCGTAGAATAACACCACGTGCGACCAATCTAGGTAGGATGCACGCGCACAATCCTCATATGGCCAGCCCATTAACTACAGTCGACAGGCTAGAAACATCCGCTCTCGCGCGGAACTTGATTCGATGGTAATTGATAGAGTGCATGACAATAATTTGTGTATCAGTTTTACTGCCTGTTTTCAAGATACGATTACTCGAGCTCATATGTCTGATAGTAAAACACAATGTCTAGCACAATAATTGTGTAATGTTTTTTTAATGCCGAATCACATACATTTATATTCTTTTTATTGCGACATGCTCCAACTATCTCCTCCCGATGGATGATGTCCCATTTGGCAGTAACTTGCAACATATATTACAATAATTACGCCGAACCTATTTCCAGCATTATCATCATGTCACAATGGACTTTGTGTGTATTTCAGTGCAAGGACCCATAATCTCCCCCCACTTGAGACGTGAGACATCACGTTTGACAGTAACAAAATGTACCACACATGCTTTTTTTTTTGTGATAATAAGCCCATTGCCAATGACCACCAAACCCATCATATGATTTTACTGCATCTGTCATCTACTTTTACTTATACAAATGTTTACTTTTAAAAACCAGAGAATCGTTCTACACCAGTAATGCTCAACGGGTAGTACAACAAAAGTTAGTGTGACAGCAAATACTCATTCACGAAGCAGTAAAATGGATAGTAGAAAATAGTAAATGTCTATTTTTCTTGTGTTCTTTTAATGATATTGTATCTTTTTATTACATAGGCAGTAAAATAAAGCAAACCTTTTGGAGGTCTTGTAACTGTGGATATCATGGGGATATTTGCATGATCTTAGGATGATGAAACAATTGGCAATGCCATTGATGGTTTGTCAAATCACGCATTTTCGGCGAGGTTAAAAGATCTGTCAGGCAGAGGCGGTCAGACCGGCGGTCATTGACCGGTCAGACCGGCCTGGTGCGGTCTGACCGGCAGTTGAATTGCGGTTTGACCGAATTTGTGCTGTTCATCGTCCAAATTGTTGCAATGAGTTTTTCGTTCAGTCAAGGACTTGGGCTTCAGTGCATTTGTGTTGCATGATGCATGTTTTCACTAACGTGGGTCAAGTTGTGAAGAACTTGTTCCTGGATTCGATTTCTTTGTCTATTGTTGTGCAGGACGCTTGGAGGTCAACGATGGTCAACGGCAAGGATGATCGGGACTAAGCTTGGAGAGCTGAGGTCCAGAATGATCAAGGATGCCGGGTGAGGTCAATGGACTCAAGCATGGCGTAGAATGGACAAAGTTGACCGAATGGGCAGTTCGGTGTGACTGGTTGGATCAAGCGGCGCGGGAGTCGGTGCAAGTGCCATGGTGGCTTCGGCGGGAGCCGAACGGGAGAGACTTGCTGACATGATGAGAGCCATTGATCTACCTACACGTGGCGAAGCAGACGATTACTTCACCAAGATTGGACTCGGTCTTCGGAGAAGGATCGAGAAGGGGTATTTTGGTAATTTCACCAAATACTGCCTTGGTGATCCTTTTGGCTAAAACACGGCGCGAGACGACGCATGGAGAAGTGGTTTAGGTCAAGAAAAGATGAAGACGTCGCTTTGAGTTACGTGCGTGTGTCCCGTTTGTGTTGGGCCTTAACGGGAGCCCATTAGGGTTAACTCCTCTAGAAGCTAGGCCTCAATATAAATAGGAGGGGGTGTTGTCAAACAGCCTCCAAGCACTTCATTTGCAAAACCCTAGTTTGTCTTAGGGCTTAGAGAGAAGATGGAGAGGTTAGGGTTCTAGAGGATGGATTGTTTTGAGTGCTCATGTTATGAGATTTGTTCTCCTTGAGGGAGTGGCTGTAAACCAGCAACATCCACGAATCAATCTATGCAAGATTTCTCAAAGATGAGTTCCTATTCATTCTTGCTCTCTATTTCTTGATTTTGGGCCTTTCCTTATTCCATTGATCTTTGGTTGGTTTCTTGCCCTCATCTACCTTGTTATAACATGTGGGAATACATCTAGGATCATCTTGATCATCGATCACCCACGAGCAAGTGTATGGATCAAGTTTTCGTTCTTGCCCGGTTTTGAACCAATCTTCGTTTAATTTGAAAAAGGTTAAAACTTTGACATGGATCTACTCAATCGTTACTTGGAATAGGTTCCTAATATCCTTAGGAAGGTGTGTTCCAAATTTGGTCAAGTTTCCTCGTGTAGATCAAAAGTTAAACCGATTTTCGTTTAGAATTTGATTTGTCTGCCTTGTTTCTCGTCGGGGCGGTCGACATCATGAGCAAGCCACGGCCGATCGGTACTGTCGGTCTGACCGCGATATATGTCGATCGACCAAGGGTCGAGGATTTGTTCTCCGTGTTTTGGGTCTTTTGCTTCGGGGTTTGATCGAATTCAACACAGGTCATCCACTTTGCTTGTATATAGAACTTCATAGCTTTTATAGCTATTGGAGTGAAAGTAGTGTTGAGTTCGATCGAGGTGAAAAAAATAGAGAAAACGTCTATTCACCCCCCTCTAGGCGCCTTTCGGTCCTACAAGTGGTATCAGAGCCCAATTAGCTCTTCTCATATATATTAACCGGTCTTTGGAGCCATGGCGTCTGATAAGTATTCGACCAAACCACCTGTGTTCGATGAAGTCGATTTTGCTTACTGGAAGGCTCGCATGCATGCCTACATCGAGGCTCAAGGGCACACAATTTGGCTTAAGGTCAAAAATCCTTATGTTGTGCTAGCCAATGACGATGTGATCACTCCAGATGTGGAGGCAAATAGCAAGGCTCGAAACTTCTTGATTCAAGGGCTTAGTCAATCTGAGTTTGAGCGTGTCGCTCATTTGAGGTCTGCTCATGAGATCTGGAAGACCCTCTGTGATTATCACAAGGGATCTACTGCGATCAAGGAAGTGAGACAGAACCAGCTTAAGAAAGAATACTCAAAGATCGAACAAAGGCCTGGTGAATCTTTGGATGAGTTGTGGGGAAAATTCTCAAAAATCCTTCATGACTTACGTGCTGTAGATCTTGTGTTTACTGAGTCTGAAAATGCACGTTAGCTCTTGGGCGCTCTTGATGTGAGAGTTTGAGGGATGAAGATCACTTCCATCAATGACAACACTGTCATGAGTGAGCTTACCATGGATAAGCTCTACTCGAGGTTGAAGACGCATGAGATTGACTTCATCTCGCGCCTCCCCAAGACAGAGTCGATGGCTTTAGTAGTTGACCCATCTAAGGGTAGTTCTTCTGATTCTTTGGATTTTGGCTCATTTGGGTTTTCATTGTCCGCTCTACACTCTTTGAGCGATGAGCAGCTAGAGAAACTATCTGAGGATGATTTAGCCCTCCTATCCATAAAATTCACAAGAGTCTACAACAAGGTGAGGAGTAGAAGGAGAGGTGGCCCTGTTACCTGCTTTGAGTGTGGTGAGCCAAACCACATTCGAGCTAAATGCCCCAAGTTGAAGGGCAAGGAGGAGAAGGACTTCCAGAGGCGTCCTCAAGCTCGGGATGCGCAAGCCAAGAAGCCCAACTACAGGAAGTTCGTCAACCGGGTCCTTGCCGCTCTTGAGAATGTTGATATGAGTGACGTGGACTCGGGGACGGAGGACGACGACGATGATTCCCATGGCAAGAAGAAGGCCCAGGACTTCACCGGTATGTGCTTCATGGCTAAGAACAGCCACGACATCGACTCCTCCAACGATAATGAGCTTTTCAGTGATCCCGACGAGGTATGCCCCTCACCGGATGAGATGAAACATGCATTAGCTGTTGCTGAACGAAATCTGAAAAGACAAGCTAAAATGATTAAGAAACAGGATATCATGATTGACAACTTGAACCTAGAAGTGGTTAGGCTCAAATCCATTAATCCTGCTAATGATTGTGACTCTTGTTTTAGCTTGCATGATGAATTGACCAAACTGAAATCTGCTCATTACTCTGTTGCAAATCAACTTAAAGATGCTCTAGATGAACTAGAATCTCTCAAATCTAGTCCTGCTTGCATGGATGCTATTGCTCTAGATGTGACTGCTGTAGATGATATTCCTTCACCTTGCTCAAATTGTGCTTTGCTTGAATTGAAATTAAATAGTGCTACTAAGGAATTGCTGAAATTTGATCCTAGTCACACTTGCTCTCATTATGAGGATAACAAGATTAAAATGAAGGAAATGTCTGAAATGATTCTTTATTCTAAGACCGCTTCATGTGAAAACTGTCTTAAACACACAGTTGAGAATGATATTTTGAATAAGACTCTAGCGGAGAAATCTAAAATTGAACAATCCATGTCTATAACTGCATCCAAGAAAGTTGTTGATTCTGCTTCTTGTGCTTTTTGTACTAAAGTTGGGACAAATTTAGATGAGATACAAGAGGCGTTTAGAGTCAAATTCAAAGAGCAAGTGAGTAGGATTGAGAATACTTCTTGTGTATCTTGTGAGGCTTTAAGGGTTGAGGTAGCTCTTGTTAAAGAAAAGCTTGCTAGGACAATCAAGTCAAATAGGTGTGTCACCTGTAAGGACCTAGCCAAAGAAAATGATTACCTCAAAAAGACCCTTGAGAGATTTTCTAGTGGGAAGAAGAACATCAACATGATCCTCGATCAATCTAAGGTGAGAGTGAAGAAAAGTGGCCTAGGTTTTAATTCCCTAGAGCATTTCAAGAACCATCAACCTAAGATTGTGAGAGCTGTTGAGAGTGGCATGTTCGAGGTAGAACCCCTTGAGCCATCTAAGGTAGTCTTTAGATCTGCAGGTTTTTCCCAAACCCCTTCAAGTAAGACATGCGCTTCTACTTCATCAGGTCAGACCCCTCAAAAGGTCAAGTACCATTGCACCTTCTGCAAGAAGGATGGCCACATTGTTGAGTTCTGCTTCTGTAGAGCCAAGATTGAGAGGAAGGAGAGGATGAGTGCCTTGAGGACCATTAGAGGAGTTCCCTCATCTGTGACAGTCTCTAGAGCCAGGCAGCCTATCTTTCCTGCTAGACATAGGCCTAGGTTTGTAGAGGACTTCTTTGACTCTTTTGGGAGCTCTAGGCAGCATTTTGGGTTAGGATATCGTGAGGAGAGACCACGGGTAGCATCTAGACAAGGGGAGTACCGACCTTTTGGTAGGTCGATTCGGAGAGGTCTAGGTGGTTCTTGTGTGCATTCTTATGATTATTCCTCTAACCATTTTATTGCTACTTCTACTGTTTTGCCTAAACATCGTGTGACTCAGTACTGGATTCCCAAGTCTTTTATCACTAAGCTCAGTACTGAGGCACAGATGTTTCCTGTTCGTGTTCTGTAGGTCCGTCGTGCGAGGAAGGAGGACATATGGCTTATTGACTCTAGGTGTTCTCGACACATGACTGGAGATTCTAGATGGTTCTCCCCCCTCACACGTGCATCTGGCAATGAGTTGATCACGTTTGGGGATGCTTCTACCGGGACCGTGATAGCCAAGGGCACAGTGCGTGTCAACAACAATTTCATGCTTAAGGACGTCGCTTTGGTAAGTAAGCTGAGGTATAATTTGTTATCTGTTCCTCAGCTTCTTGATGAGGGTCTGGAGGTGAGGTTTAAGAGTGGTGAGTGTAGAGTTCTAGACTCCTCGGGTGAGCATGTTTTTGGGATCTCTAGGTTTGAGAAGATTTTTTGTGTTGATTTCAGTGTCTCTTCTGCTTCCAGTCCTAGATATCTTGTGGCTTCTGTCTCTCATGATTTAGTCTTGTGGCATCGTAGGCTTGGCCATATAGGCTTTGATCATTTGACCAGGATCAGTAGCAAGGACTTGATTAGAGGTTTGCCTAGACTTAAGCCTGTTAGAGACCTTGTGTGCACTCCCTGTAGACATGGTAAGATGGTTTCTGCTTCTCATCCATCTCTTACTCTAGTGATGACTAATGGAACTGGTCAGCTCTTACACTTAGACACGGTTGGCCCCTCTAGAGTCCAGTCTGCAGGAGGGGAGTGGTATGTGCTTGTGATTGTGGATGACTTCTCCAGGTATTCATGGGTTTATTTTCTGGTTTCTAAGGACGAGGCTTTTGGCTTTTTTTTAGAGAATTGGTCTTTAGACTAGCTGTTGATCTTCCTAGAGCTTTGAGAGCGATTAGGAGTGACAATGGGACATAATTCAAGAACTCTTCCTTTACCACTTTCTGCACTGATAGGGGACTTGAGCACCAGTTCTCTTCACCTAGAGTTCCCCAGTAGAATGGTGTTGTAGAGAGGAAGAACATGACCCTTGTAGAGATGGCCAGGACCATGCTAGATGAGTATAGTACACCTCGGAGGTTTTGGGCTGAGGCGATTTCTACTGCTTGTTTTGTGTCCAATAGGGTGTTCTTAAGATCTGTCATAGGCGAGACTTCTTTTGAGCTTAGATTTGGTCATAAACCTAAAGTCTCTCATTTCAAGATTTTTGGTTGCAAGTGCTTCATTCTTAAACATGGCAACTTGGATAAATTTGAATCAAGATATTATGATGGCATTTTTCTTGGATATCCTGCTCATTCTCGTGGCTATCGTGTGTTTAATTTGGATACTAACAAAATTGTTGAGACTTGCGGAGTCACTTTTGATGAGGCTAGTCCTGGTACTAGACACGATGGTGCAGGTACACAGGTTTCTGAAAGCATCTTCATCGACGACGACTCTAAGGATGAGGACCCAATCCATCCTCCAGTCACTTCTGAGGTGGTTGGAGAGCCTACTTCTACTTCTCCAACTTCTGATGAGCAGCCTCTTCCCACCTTCACCGACGATCCGAGTGGCTCTGCTCCTACCTCCATAGTCTATGAGGTAGAGGCCACTTTTGCACCAGGACCTCCTCTTCACATTCAGCGACAGCATCCATCTGAGCAGATGATTGGGGATCTTCATGAGCAAGTCACTCGCTCCAGGTTTATCTCTCTAGATTCTCATGCACATTCTGCTTTTGTTGCGTCTTTTGAACCCCAAGATGTCACCCATGCTTTATCTGATTCCTCTTGGATCAATGCCATGCATGAAGAGCTTGAAAATTTTGAAAGAAACAAAGTCTGGACCTTAGTCGAACCTCCACCTAATTATAATGTAATTGGAACAAAATGGGTTTTAAAAAATAAGAAAAGTGAGGATGGGTTGATAGTTCGTAATAAAGCTAGGCTTGTAGCTCAAGGTTATTCCTAGGTAGAAGGCTTAGACTTTGAGGAGATCTTTGCTCATGTAGCTAGATTAGAAGCCATTCGTATTTTGCTAGCATCCGTGGCATCTAAGGGATTTAAGCTTTTTCAAATGGATGTCAAGAGTGCTTTCTTTAATGGCTTCATAGAAGAAGAGGTCTTTGTCAAGCAACCTCCTGGTTTTGAAAATCCCAAATTCCCAAACCATGTGTTTAAGCTCTCTAAAGTCTTGTATGGATTGAAGCAAGCCTCTAGAGCTTGGTATGATAGGCTTAAGAGTTTCTTACTTAAAAATGATTTGAAAATGGGAATGGTAGATAAAACCTTGTTCACTCTCAGGCATGGTAGTGATTTCTTACTGGTTCAGATTTATGTGGATGACATCATATTCGGTGGTTCTTCTCATGCTTTGGTATCCAGATTTTCAGATTCTATGAGCAGGGAATTCGAGATGAGCATAATGGGCGAGCTGACTTTCTTCCTTGGTTTTCAAGTCAAGCAACTGAAAGAAGGTACCTTCATTCATCAAAGCAAGTACACAAAGTACCTTCTTCGGCGCTTCAACATGGGAAGCAGTAGGCCAATGTCTACTCCCATTGCCACATCCACCATGCTGGACCCTGATGAGAATGGAGAGCCCGTGAACCAGAAGGAGTATCGCAGCATGATTGGCTCTCTTCTCTACCTCACGGCGTCGAGGCTAGACATACAGTTTGCTGTGTGTCTGTGCACTCGATTTCAGGCTTCCCCTCGTGCCTCTCATCGTCAAGCAGTGCGTCGCATTTTCAGGTACCTCGAGGACACTCTTGATTTTGGACTCTGGTATTCTTCTGACTCTGCTGTCTCCATTCGAGCTTTTTCTGATGCTGATTTTGTGGGGTGTAGAGTGGATAGGAAGAGTACTTCTGACACTTGTCATTTCTTAGGCACATCTCTTATCTCTTGGTCCTCTAGGAAGCAGTCCTCATGTTGCCTGATCCACCGAGGAAAGTACGAGTCAAATGCAGACCAAGAGTTGCTCTCAGGTTCTCTGGATCTTGTCTACTCTGTGGGATTATGGGTTGTTTTTGGATAGTGTTCCTTTTTTCTGTGACAACACTAGTGCCATAAACATTGCCAAAAACCCAGTGCAACATTCTAGGACCAAGCACATTGACATTCGATATCATTTCCTTAGAGACCATGTAGAGAAGGGTGATGTTGTGTTTCACTTTGTAGAGTCTGAGCAGCAGGTTGCGGATATTTTCACTAAGGCTCTTGATTCTTCTCGTTTTGCTTCTTTGCGGGGAGAGTTGGGGGTTATTAGTCCTCTTGGCCTGTTTTGAGGGGGAGTTGGCTCTTTTGCATTCATTGTATCATATTGCATTTTAAATCAGCAACTTGCATTGTAATATAAAATCACGGAGCCTTGTTTATTATCCTTGTGTGACATGATTTCATTCTTTATACCTTGCCATGTCTTGTACTAGTTTGCTAGGTTTATCATGACTTTCCATGTGTAGCTTAGCTTTTGCCATGCTAGCTCTATTAAATGTGAAAAACGTGAATTAAAACTTGATTTGTTGGATCTTGTGACTAGTTTTGTTTTAGTGATCTTCTCATGATTCATGCCATATCAAATAGGCTACATTGAGTCTGGAATCTATTTTGAGCTTTAGATTGAGCTATGCTATATCTTAAGTCAAGCAAATGAAAATTGATCTTTTCTGTGCGAAAAAACTAATCTCACCAATTCTTTCTCATGAGACGGCTTGCCATTGCACTAGGCATGAACTCAGGGGGAGTTTTGGATGACCTAGACTACTCTCTTAAGCTTTTTGCTTGGGATGGTTGCAGCAAGGCTAAGAGAACAATTTGTGAAAATTGGTTGAAGCTTAGGAGACAGTTGTGGATGGCTCCTAGTCCAGGACTTGTTTTGTTGAGATAAAACCAAAAATCAATTTTAGCAAGTGCTAAATGTACTAAATTTCAAAGTGCTTGAACAAATTTGAACTCATAACGCTCTAAATTGGCTCAATTTTAGCTTCTTGGTTCCATTTAGTTTGTTGACATGGCTTGACTCATTTTTGGATACCTTTGGCTGAACTATGATCTTGAGCTCTTTAACATGCTAAATTTATATTTAATCACATATTATTGTTCTTTTGGCTTTAGCTTTGCTATATATGATTTGCCATGATTTACAATAGCTTCTTCACATAATATGGCTTGGTGTAATACTTGTCGAGTCCTCCTGGATAATTTTCATGGCTACCTGTGCTAAAAATGAATTAATTACAACCATTCCATGTCGTTCATGCTCTATCTTCCTCTATGCACCTTGATGAATCCATTGTCAAAGGGGGAGAAGTAAAAATGGACAAATAGGGAGAAATGAATTTTCACGATGATCATAGTGAGGGGGAGCATCTCATATGTATTTTTGTGATTTCATTGCCATTTCTGAACTTGAATTGCAATTCTTGCAACCTCACAATGATCAAAGGTCAATTTGAACAATTGTTCTTTCCTATGGACCTTAAGTAAGATTTTGCAATTTTCTGGAAATTGAAGCTTTCTTGCTGTTTTTTTTTGCTGTATCTCACTTGCCTATGCTATTCTGGAGCCAGCTTGGTCATTTCCCTTGCTTTTTATTGCATTTGGACCAAGTTGTGCCTTTGTGCGAAAACGTCGAGTATTTTTCTTTTCAAACATCAAACCTTGCATTTTTGGAAAATTGCCAATGTGTCCATCAAGGGGGAGATTGTGGATGTCATGGGTATATTTGTATGATCTTAGGATGATGAAACAATTGGCAATGACACTGATGGTTGGTCAAATCACGCGTTTTCGGCGAGGTTAAAAGATCTGTCAGGCAGAGGCGGTCGATCGTGTCATTGACCTATCGACCCCTGAAGGTCTTGATCGGCCGGCGCTTGAATTGCGGTTTGACCGAATTTGTGTTGTTCATTGTCCAAATTGTTGCAATGAGTTTTTCGTTAAGTCAAGGACTTGGGCTTCAGTGCATTTGTGTTGCATGATGCATGTTTTCACTAACGTGGGTCAAGTTGTGAAGAACTTGTTTCCGGATTCGATTTCTTTGTCTATTGTTGTGCAGGAGCTTGGAGGTCAACGACGGTCAACGGCAAGGATGATCAGGACTAAGCTTGGAGAGCTGAGGTCTAGAACGATCAAGGATGCCAGGTGAGGTCAATGGACTCAAGCATGGTGCAGAATGGACAAAGGTGACCGAACGGGCAGTTCGGTGCGACTGGTTGGATCAAGCGGCGCGGGGGTCGGTGCAAGTTCTATGGTGGCTTCGGCGGGAGCCGGACGGGAGAGACTTGCCGACATGATGAGAGTCGTTGATCTACCTACACGTGGCGAAGCAGACGATTACTTCACCAAGATTGGACTCGGTCTTCGGAGAAGGATCGAGAAGGGGTATTTTGGTAATTTCACCAAATATTGCCTTCGTGATCCTTTTGGCTAAAACACGGCACGAGACGACGCATAGAGAAGTGGTTTAGGTCAAGAAAAGATGAAGACGGCGCTTTGAGTTGTGTGCGTGTGTCCCGTTTGTGTTGGGCCTTAACTGGAGCCCATTAGGGTTAACTCCTCTAGAAGCTAGGCCTCAATATAAATAGGAGGGGGTGCTATCAAATAGCCCCCAAGGGGGTGCTATCAAACAGCCCCCAAGCACTTCATTTGCAAAACCCTAGTTTGTCTCAGGGCTTAGAGAGAAGATGGAGAGGTTAGGGTTCTAGAGGATGGATTGTTTTGAGTGCTCATGTTATGAGATTTGTCCTCCTTGAGGGAGTGGCTGTAAACCAGCAACATCCACGAATCAATCTATACAAGATTTCTCAAAGATGAGTTCCTATTCGTTCTTGCTCTCTATTTCTTGATTTTGGGCCTTTCCTTGTTCCATTGATCTTTGGTTGGTTTCTTGCCCTCATCTACCTTGCTGTAACATGTGGGAATACATTTAGGATCATCTTGATCATCAATCACCCACGAGCAAGTGTTTGGATCAAGTTTTCGTTCTTGCCCGGTTTTGAACCAATCTTCGTTCAATTTGAAAAAGGCTGAAACTTTGACATGGATCTACTCAATCGTTGCTTGGAATAGGTTCCTAATATCCTTAGAAAGGTGTGTTCCAAATTTGGTCAATTTTCATCGTGTAGATCAAAAGTTAAACCGATTTTCGTTTTGGATTTCGGACTGTCTGTACTGTTTCTGGTTAGGGCCGGTCAGACCGCGAGCAAGCCGCCGGTCAGACCACCGGTCGGTCTGACCGCGCAATAGCCGTTGATCAGACCGGAACCGAGGTTTTGTTCTCCGTGTTTTGGGCCTTTTGCTTCGGGGTTTGATCGAATTCAACATAGGTCATCCACTGTGTTTGTATACAGAACTTCATAGCTTTTATAGCTATTGGAGTGAAAGTAGAGTTGAGTTCGATCGAGGTGAAAAAAATAGAGAAAGCGTCTATTCACCCCCCTCTAGGCGCCTTTCAGTCCTACAGTAACGTTCACACTCCTTCTCCGGTTTGTAGAAGTCATGTTTTCCCTCCAGACTACAACAGAACTCCTTGATCGTCTTTCTGCTCTTCTTCTTTTTGACCCAAAATCAACATGTCACGTGTGCCAACAGTAGAACTGGTAAGCAACACCCAAATTCTCGAACCTCATGTAGACCCGTGGCACCATATGGTTAGGAATATCCTCGTCCTAACAACAACAAAATCCCATTTAACATAGTAATATCTAATAGAAAATCAAGTAAAAGATAGTTATAGAGGATAGTAAAATAGGAAGAGGGTAAAGTGAGTAATAGAACGACATGTTAACAGTAAAGATTGTTATAGAGGACGTTGTTTATATGTATGTATATGTATATGTCTATATGTCTATATATGCATATATGTATATGTCTATATGTGTATATGTATATATGTATGTATGCTTGGCTTGCCAAAGGAGGGGCTTCATGGTTATTTTTGCATAAAGCAGGTTTTATCCAAGTACCGTAATTATTTTCGAAGCCTATGACCTAGCCTTTTAACTTAAAACCAAAGTCTCATTTGTATAAGCAAGTTTTATCACGTAATAAGGTTCCATCCACCTTATTAACTCATGAGGTTCTATGCATCTATCTCCAGCTAGCAGGTTCCATCCACTTGACTCTAGATATCGTATTCCATCCACCTAACTGTAAATTAAAAGGTTCCAACCACCAGACTCTAGGCATCAGGATCCATCCACCTGACCCTAGACATCAGGTTCCAACCATTAGACTCTAGACACCAGGTTCCATCCACTTGACTCTAGATATCAGATTCCCACCACTAGACTCTAAACATCAAGTTCCATTCACCTGACTCTAGACGTCAGGTTCCATCCACCTATATTTATCTTGTTGCTACCACCATTTTGTAAGTTAACATGTTCTTATCCCCAAATTTATCAAAACTAACTAGTGTGTCTTTCTGTACCACACCTATGACTAGGGGCATGACTATTTAAATAGATTATATATACACTCTGCAGAGGTTGTATAACTTTACCCAAAAGATATGATCAACTTTTGATGTCCGGCCGACACACTTCTGTAGGTGTGTGGCTAAGAAGATTATAACAAGGCCTTTACAACAACTTGCCATAATACTACACCATCCAATGGGTTGAATGCTCGGGCGTTTGAACACATTAACTCCGATATATACCACTGCTAGGGGAGTAGATGTATCCCAACTTGGTACCACCACAACCATCAATAGATGCGTACCTAGAGATATGCCCTCCTACAGCCTAGGTCAAACAACCCGACCCAACTACCCATAATATGGCAATAGCACCACGACTTGGTAAATTATTCAGCCAGGTCTATCACATACTAGACTTGTGGCTCCACGATTATTAGTTCATAAAATGCGGCACAAGATTCAGTTCTTAATCGACTTAGGCGAGACAATCCACAAACCTGACCTCATGCAACCTCTACACCGGTCTCATACCATACAATCGCCCAAGGCTCCACCATTTTGTAAATCATTTTCCTATTTCTAGTGGTAACCCACGTTACCACTCTACAAATCATGTTATATCCCATGTTTTGTAATGCCAATGTTTGTCATATTCAGTTCAATCACTAAGCATGTCTAGGCATGGCCATTATCCATTTTTAATTAACCAAGGACAAGTTTATTATGATAGTTAGCCTAGGGTGACAAGGTAGTCGAAATATCAATAATCAAGGAGGGGATAGTAAATAACAACATATGACATAACTAGGTATCAACATTTAACATAGTATTTCATAAATAATAGTAAGCATGTAGTAATACTTTAAAGCAAAGTAATTTGTATTTGAAAATTAGGTTCAACATGATCAATTGTAAGGACTTGCCTTGCTCAACCGTGGATATTACTTGGTCTTGATCTTCTCCTGAAGAAGTGGCAAAGTCTTCAGAGACGTTGGAATCTATTTAATCATAAAATGATGACTTCGAATAAATACACATGAACTCAAATAAAAATCAAACGAACTCCAAAAATTATGATTTTGGTACCATTGGAAAGTTTTTGAATTTATATGAATTTAGAAAAAAAAACAAGTCATTTGGATTTAAAACGACCCAAAACGATATTTGTAAAGTTTGACCAGATAGGAAATTCCAGTAAATCTGAAATCCCTCGTAGGTGGGTCCTGTCGAATTTCCATTTTATTTTTTAATTAATTTTATTAAGAAAATCTTCTGTGCCTGACAGGTGTGGTCCAGCCGGATTTTCATTTCCTTTTTCAATTAGTTTTCTTAAGAAAATCCTTTGCGGCTAACAGGTGAGGTCTAGCTGCGTTTTTTTTGTACTAATTTTTTTTCTTAAGAAAAACATATGTGGCTGATAGGCGGGTCCTGTCAGGTTTTGGATATCTTTTCTAATTATTTTTATTTGGGAAAATCCGAGAGATTGACAGGTAGGACCGCGGTCCACATGGACTCGGTCCACCTAACGGTTCACAGGGTAAGGGGCCCACACATTAGCGTCTCGGCCCACGGACCAGGTCTATGCACAAAGTTTTAAAGGTGGGGTCCGCATGTCAAACACAGGTACACTAACCTACGGCTTAATTAGATTCTCTAATTACCGAGGGCCCATATGTCATACAAACATTAACTACTAATTAAACCCTAACTAATTACGGTTAACTTAATTACTAAGGGCCCACACGTAAGTGAGTCTACAGTCGTGGTCTTTGTAACATACCAATTTTTTAGGTTCCAAATCCTTTTTAGTAGTTTAGCCCTTTGGAAAATTTCACCAATTTTATTTGAATTTAATAAGCTTAAATGAGAATTTGAGAAGTCAAAATGATTTAATGTCAATAATCCAAACATCAATTAATTTCAAAACTAATTTATTTAGATTCCATGTGCTTGGAAATAATTACAGATTTTTCTGGAATTTTTCTAAGTTCATTTGCTATTTTCTTGTTATTTGCTATTTTTTGGTATGTTCTAAAAAGGATAATCTATTTTAAAAATCTAGAAGGCCAGTGGACCAAATCCATTCAATGGCTCTCTCTCTCTCTCTCTCTCTCTCTCTCTCTCTCTCTCCAAATGCATGCCCTACCTCCTTGATTGCATGCCGCATCTTGTCTGCGTCCGTCGGCCCAAGCCATGTTTCGCCACCATTGCCTCTCGATTTGTATCTCAGACGTCCCAGCTATAAATGCTCTTGACGTCCACGTCAAAAGCCTAGCCGCACGCCTTTTCCCCAAGACCCGGAGCTCAAACTCGCCCCTATTGCACCGGATTCATTGCTCAAGCTCTAGCGCCATTGTCGTCGTGTTCCTCATATTCCGCCACTATCGGTGAGCCCCCTCCGCCGTGGTCTACCCCATTGGAACTGCCTCACCATGTTCTACCCGGTGCACGCATCCTTTTTGCCAGAGAAGTGCCATAGCAGCCTAGTGTCATTGAGCCCGTGCCGTCGCTCTGCTTCGCCATCGCCACCGTCGCCTCATCACCGCCGACGACCATTAGTCCCGCGAGCTGCCCGTCTACATCGCCTAGACCCATGGATTCTGATGTGTGCCTCTAAGTTGTCAAAGGAGGTCCTCATCGCCATCGTGCCGTTCACCCAAGCCATTGCTGCCATCTACCTCGCCGTTGACCCCTTTGCCAGTAGATCCAACTCCATCCATGCCACCAGATGTGTTCACTGAGGCACGGTGATGATTGTTTTTCGCCACAACCGTTGCAAACCTGTTGTCGCCGTTGATGTCGCTGTGTTAGTCACTTGCGTGTGGCTGACGTGGATGCCACCTCAGTGCCACGTGTGTGCCACACCAACACCGTAGATGCGTAAGTCGCCACCATGCCCAAACCCTAGATCCAAACTCATGTGGACTTAGTCCATGGTGCACTGAGTCGGCGACATGTGGACCCCACATGTGAGTCCTATTCCTGAGATCCAGTCCACCATAGACCCGTGAACCAATGTAACATCCCAAAATTTGTAGTTCTTTTAGAGCCTTTAAAAATAAAAATAACCATTTGAATTTTCTTGTTTAAGTTAAAGCTTAAATTAAATTTTAAGGAATTAAAACCATTTAATGTGAATAATTTAAACTTCAATTAAATTCAAAACAATTTTATTTGGGTTCCTTGAGTTTCTAAGTATTTTCTAGAATTTTTTTGGAATTTTTAGAGTTTATTTGCTATTTCTTTGAGCTCGATTTTATTTAATCTCTTTTCGGAAAATCCTAAAGCATTTCTTTTTTGTAAAATCCTTTGGGTCAATTTTCGTTTTCTCCCAGTCCAGCTCTTTTCCTCACCGGCCCGTTCTCACACTCGCCAGCCCGCTCCCAGTCGCGGTCGCTGCTGGTGGTCCCCACCCATCTATCGCCGAAGTAGCCATCGTCTTCGACTAGGACTTGGTCTCCAGCTCCCGCACGCCATCGTCGCCCTCCCCAACACAAACTCTCCCGTCCTCACCTTTATAAGCATCGCCACCTGTGTCAAAAGCTTTGCCACGCTCTCGTCCATCGGAAACCCTAATTCATCCCTTTGTTTTCGCTGCATCTCGCCAAATTGACATCGAGAAGCCACCAGACGCCTCAAGTCCTCGTCGCTGGTTTTTGTCGCTGATGTTGAGTCTCTGCCTGTGCCCTCACCATCATCATGTTCGTCCCGGTGTGTTCTACACGTTGCTCGCCTCGCCGTCCTTGAGAACTCACTGGACCACCATCACCTTTGTCTTCCCTAACTCTGGTCGTGCCAACTCCATCCCGATCTCCCTCTCCGGTGAGTGTCTTGCCATCCTAAGCATGTCACATCACATTCCCAACCTTCCTCCCTCGATCCCCCACCTCAATTTTGCCTCTGCGCCACCGTAGCATGCCACTACCACGCCTACTTCTTCACCTCCGGTCATCGTCACCCTCTGCCTCAGCCACCCTCCGGTCTCCCTAAGCCACCCAGTGTGATCCACTCGCTACCACTGTGTCGGTGCTCGCACCTTCTTTCCTCGAGTGCTGTCGATCCGCTGCATGCCTGAACCCCTGTGCCATTGCCGCCGCCTTGGTGCCGCCACCAACCTTTTTTTGCCCATCGCCGACTGCTCCTTCGCCACCGTCCTCCATCGTTGTCGCTTCCCCGTGCCGTCGGCCAGCTCCTCTGTCTTCCTTCTTCTATTTCCTCTCTTTGTCTTTCTTGCAAGTATTTCCCACTTGTCGATCTCTCCCTCTCTTGCTCCCTTTGTATCTCTAGCAATCGGGTCCCACCTGTCATATCCTTCTCTCTCCCTCTCTATTCATTTATCTCACTTGCAAGTGGACCCCACATGTCATTTCTCTTTTCTTTTAATTAAATCAGCTAAAGGAATATTCCAGAGAATATTCTTTTCCCTCTCCTTTTCCAGCGATTTCCTTTTCCGTCAATCTTCCGAGAGCCCGTTCTCCTTCGTCTAAACTCCGATTTAGTCCGTTCAATTTCCTAAATTCATCCAAAACTGAGCTCTTTCTTTCAGAGTTAGTTTTGTTATTTTAGGATTTTATTTTAATTTATTTGTGTTTTGTCTCTTTCTCGTTTAGACAACCTTTTCCAAGGAAAAGGAGCAGGAGCAGGGGCAAGGTTTGAAGTCCAAAGTGTGGTAACTAAGCAGGGCCAAGGAAATTCGTAATCATTTGATCATATTGAATCTATGTTTTCAAAAGTATCTTGTTTTATATCAAATTGCATGCTAGTTTTATATCAACTGCTTTTGGGAGTAGTTAATCACCTATTTGTCATTATGCCTCCATTGATTATTGGAATACCATGAATCATTTATCACCATAGGATGGTCATATTAGTTGGACATATTTGTATCACCAACATGGTTATCATAGAGATGCTTAGCCATGCTTAGTTACGATGGGCTCATGTCACATGATCATTAATGTTAATTTGACTTAATGAGATATGAAATTATGGTATGATGCCACTATTGTGCAACTAGTGGTGGGATGCTGCTGTTGTACAAGTTGTGGTGCGATGCCGCTATTATAAAATTGAATGCCATGGCAGGGATTGTCATTGGTTTGGTTAAACAAAATGGTTTTATGCTCAGGCAAGTGATCGTGTAGTAAAGGGGGGGGGGTGTGGTTAGGACTTTTGGGATGAGGTAGACTCACCTGAGTAATTGTCAATGACTTAATCTTATGCGACATTGAACTAGGCCATATCATGCAACCACATGTCTAGTATGGGATGGACCTAGCTAATTAATTAGTAATGTCTCAACTCTAGTTCTGGTTTTGGTGGTATGAGTTCTGGGATAGATATTCACAATGGCGCAAGAGGGGGGCCCTATCTGGTCATGATGACATTCAGTGTTGAAACCTTAGCGGATAAAACTGGATTGAGAAGGAGCTTTGTAAAGGGCTTGTGATAATCACTTAGTCACGTACCTATGAAAGTGTGTGAACGTTTATTATAAGTTGATTTATCTCTTGTGAGTTAAGCGGTACAACCTCAATAGAGTTAAAACTATCTAAACAGCCGTGTCCTCGGTTATGGACAATGCTCAGGGATTGCACACGAGGGGTAGAGTTTTTATGAAAATGGTTGGAAGGTGAATGAGATGTTCACTTGGTGAATGTGATGTCACTTCGTGGATGGGATATTCACTTGATGGTTTGGTTTGGTTGGGAAGTGAATAGGAGATTCACTGGTTGTTTTAAAGCAATTGTTTACTCTATTTATTTATTGTCTTTTCAATTACACTTTACAATATACTTTCTGTATTTATTGTCAATACTTGCTTTTTGCAAAAGAACCATATGACTTCCTTTGATCAAGCCTTGCATGAATATTAATTGAATAATGTTCCCTATGACTTGCTGAGTACTTTATGTACTCACGGCTTTAAACTTTGTTGCTCAGTTGAAGAAGGTCAATCTACTCAAGAGTTCTACGAGGAGTTCTTTGAAGACTTTCCGAACTAGGATGCGCTCCCCACTCGATTGTTTGTGGGTATGTCGAATGTCCACCACAAGCTTCTTTTCCACTACAAGAGTTTTGTGAGACCCCGACATTTATTAGGCTCATAATACTTAGTCATCCAATTGACCCTAGTATTATCAACCTAATAAACTTCGGTCTCGAGAGATGTATACTCCCGCATGCAGATACATACCTCACAACAAAAGAATATATCAATTCCATACAACACATAGAACATAAGCAACAAACCGTGTTAATATTAATATGGAATAGCTACTACAAAAGAGGGCCCTTAGGCCAAATAGCAATAAGTTACAAGAATACACAATGAAGCAAAAGTGCCATAAAGATGGCTATAACACAAAGCCAATCGGTGTGCCTTAACCCTAGGCATCTGACCGACCGCCAAGCTAGTCGTCAAGAAACAAAGAACACGTGGCACGTAAGGCTCTTGGAGCTCACCTCCGATCCTCTGCAACAAATTTGTTAAGCAAAGCAAATGAGTACAATAACTTGTTTATTGTACTCGCAAGACCGACGTAAGATAACAGAACTATAATTTAGCTACATGCAAGCTTTAATTAAGTGGATGGAGCTTTGGACTTACATTTTAGCACAAAGCAAGTTTCATTTGCAATAACATAATAGATTGAAGGCAATTTGATAAAGCATTTTTAATTGTTGAAATACAACGCGATAATAACATAATAACAACAACAAGAACAAACACGAAGTGACTAACCCTTAGTCACCACAACAATAGCATGAACACCCGCTCATACCAACCCATCAAGTTTTAATTAAAAGGTTGAGACTAGTCTTGAACGACCTTACCAAGCATGTCCATAACCTAGGACGAGGCTATTCAATAGTTTTATCCTCGCAGGGTGTACCAATGTACCCACACGCCTGCATCGCCTTTCCTTTAGGCACACTACCTTTGGTATGCCGCACGGCTAAGTCTCTGAGACATTTTCAATGGACGATGCTAATTACGAGTCAAGAACCCACGGGACAAGACACATTAGACAACCTAACCGGTGCCGCCAATGCTCCCTCCCAACACCACACACACAGATTTTATTAAAACATACCCACCAACCAGCTCATAATTAACACCTCCCAAAGTACTTAGTCAAGAGAGGTCCCATATCCCCTCGTGTGGTTAGCACGCAAAAGCGCTTGGCTTAGGGACCCAAGTACTCGGTCCTTAGGGACCCGGCATACCACCACATTCCAAGAACCGCACCACCCATCCAATATGCCCAAGTCTAAATCGACATTTTATTTTCAGTTTTTGATTTTACAATTAATCAAAGCACAAGTGCTGGACATATAGGAGGAATAATTATACTTGTGTGATCAAGACCATCGACTATGTCGATGATCGCCCATTACTACCGATAGCTAAGCATGTCTAAGCGGTTTAAACGCAACTACTAAGTGATAAGAGCTCATCCAACGAGCTCAAACCACAGCGAATAACCTAGGCTCATTGGTAGTAGAGGATAACAATTCCTACAGATTATGCAACTATAGGAAAGCTAGCGACATTTAACACAAAGTAGCATGCATACATAGAAGTAAAACAAGGTAGTAAGCTTTAAAGTAATGGGACAATGATGGAAATGGTCAAACTGCTTGCCTTGCTGCTGGTCACTTTGTTGCGGAGGGTCGCTTATGGATCACCACAAATGTCGAAACCTAACGGAAAAACGATAAAGAACCGATAAGAACGATTTAAAAACAACAAGACAGCACAGAAAACGAACTCCAAATTCTCTGAAATTTCTACAGCAGTAAGAGGGTGATTTTAGGAATTTAGCAACAAGAACCAATGGATTTGGATTCTTAATGCAAAAGTTATGAGCAAAACAATTCTGCTCAGCCCTGAAAATACCAAACTGCACTATTCACTAATTTAATTATGAGGCAACAATTTCTAGAAAAGTGGTGAGGCTGAGATTTTTACTGTGAAACCAGCACCTCATGAGATGAATAACACAATTGAGTTCATCCCATTTGGAGCTATATTGCACTTTCTATAATTTTTCAAAAACAAGAACTTGAACAAAATTATAATGCACAAGTCCTTATTTCTATAACAGCAATATGCTCAAATCTAATTTTTACAGTGAGTTCATTAATAGAGGAAGCTAACAAAGTTGGTCTCATTCAAAAATAACCTACAGAACATTAGTTATGGGTTTTACAAGTTAAACCTAAATTTTGAGTGTATTATCCAAAAGGGAGTACTAAAACCTATGGCAAAACTGTGCTCTGGAGCTGAACTCAACTTACAACCATTTTTGGATTAAAGTCAAGTTTAAGACAGAGCTAACACAATTTGAATGACCTCAAAAGGATTTAAAATGAAAAAGATATGAAATTCTAAAGTTTATACCTTATTCTGTTTATTATTAAGACTTTACTAGCATTTCAACACTCACAAAGACATGGGAGGTCGTGAGCCACAGATCTCATATCTAACGGCTCAGACCTCCCAGGACAACAACACGCATGCACCTGGGAGGTCCAGAGGTCCTGGACCTCCTAACCACGCACATGCGCGAGGTGAGGGGAGGTCATGGCCGTAGATGGAAGATCTAACGGACCACAACATGGAAGGGAGGTCCGGAACGGACCAGATTAAAAGGGGAGGTCCTCAACGGTGAGATGACCTCGAGGAGGTCCCAGAGGAGGTCCTCAACGCCACTGCACCTCCGTGAGGTCTCGACGGCTACGATTGCGCCAAGGAGGTCTTGGGCGCCCGAGATCTCCTCGGAGGAGGTCCGACATCCTGCAGCTCGCGCGCGCACATGTTTGGACAGGGCATTAATGCGCCGCGGACCACGAGGAGGTCCGCGCGCGAGGGGTTTTAATGCGCGCAAAGGGACAGGGTTAATGGCGCTTAAGACGCCAATGATTGCGATGATTGGGCATTTAAACGGCGAATTTATGTCCTAAAACGACAATGACACGCCGACATCCGACAAAATCCCGAGCGTGAAGAAGTGATCTCGCCGGCGATGTAGAGCTCGCCGGCGAGATCCAATGGTACCGCGGTTCGCAATAACCATGCGCACTCAACGGACCTCCTCTCAACCAAAGAAGACGGCCTTGAACGCCGGCGAGCCGAGAGGACCAATACGCCCCGCACGGCCACAATACTGAAAATGCAAAAACGAGCTCCGCGACAATCAAGCTTATGCAAGAAAAGCTCCATGAGATCATTCATAAGGGTGCCAAAGATCTAAAGGACTAACAGGCTTACCCGATGGTCCTAAGGTGCCGGGAGGTCGTGGAGGTGGTGGCCGGAGTTGGGGAAGACAGGGCTCCACTACCAAAGCTCCAGCTTCAAGCCCGACTTTGTCCTCCTCTGGCGCCCAAACAAACTATGTTAGGGTTAACTTCCAGAGGTTTGGGGAGCACAAATGAACGAGGGTGGAAGAGGGAGCCACGGAACCCTTGAGCTACCGAGATGCTCCAAGGACATCAACAATGGCGACCACTAGTGAGGTGAGTGAGTGTTAGTGGAGGAGGAGCTCACCACGCACAAAGTGCAAGGCCGAGGTCAATTAGGTGCAAAGGAAGCCAAGGGAGGCTTCAAGGGTACTTTATAACCTGATTGAAGGTGATGAGTGGGGCTAAGCTCCATGGTGAGCTTAGCCCACTGGCCGGTCCATGAGGTGGACAAGACATGGGGGCGACAAGGGCAGGCTCTGCTTGACTCGAGAGGCTAAAAGTCGACCAGATTAAATGCGGTCAAGAAAGAGTCATGAAGTGTACCCCAAGGTCGACACGCAATAAATGCATCGCCGAGCTTGCCCGCGCCAGAGGAAGGAGAAGAACAGGGGAGGACTTTATGGCGCTGGATAAGACACAGGAGAGGTCCCGCCATCGGATCCTATTTTGAACCGTTATGTTTTAAGTGGTGGGAGGAGGTCCCACCACACGATCAAGGGCGAGGAGGTCGTGGCCCTCCGATCTCCTTAACGTGAAAACGCGACGTGAGGAAATGGACAGAGGTCCAAAGCGTTGATCTCCATCCAACGGTGCGGACCTCCAGCTTGGGACTTAACTGCACGCGAACATAAGAGATCGAGGGGAGGTCATGGCCTTTGGATGCAAATCCAAGGGCATGGACCTCATCAAGGCGGAGGACCTTGTTGTAATATTTTTCAGAGGAGGTCGTGGCCTTTGGATGTAAATCCAACGGCCACGACGCCAAGTGAGTTCAAAGGAGGTCGGACAGCTAGATTGGGAGGAGGAGGTCGTGACCATGGATTTTGATCCAATGGTCAGTGACCTCACGTGGGTGGGATGTGGACTTGCTTAGTTTAATAGTGAGGAGGTCGGGGCATGGATCTTGAATCCAAGGGCCAAGACCTCACATAGGTGGGATGACCTCGGCGCGATGGCTTACAAGACGAGGAGGTCCTTTGAGGTTTAACACACGGGAGGTCATGACCGTGGATCTTTGATCCAGCCGGCCAGTGACTCGATGAGGTGGGGAGGTCTTAATCGAGACGTTGAGGAGGAGGTCGTGGGTGTTGGATGTAAATCCAACGGCCACGACCTCAACTAAATGCAAAGAGGGTCTTACGGCCGTAACGCGGGAGGCGGGAGGTCCTAAGCAAGGTTGACTGAGAGGAGGTCGTGGCGGTTGGATGTAGATCCAACACCACGACCTGATCAAGGTGGAGATGAGGTCTCACGAGGTGCAGACATGGTTGGGCCGACCACTTTTGAACATGGCTAGCCCAAGGAACAAAGGCAGGGTTTTAAATTTTGTTTCTACAAATGAGACTTTGCCAAATTGTTTGGGCTAGCAAATGAACTCCAAATTTGATGAAATTTTAACTGGAGCTAGCTGACAACATGATTAACCTTACATAAATTTTCCAGAGGTTATTATGCAATGCATTTTTCTCAGGAATTTCATTAAGGTTGTTCAATGATTCATTTTACCTCCAAAAATTATCAAACTAGTTTTACAACTTGTGATATTTTTCAGAGGGTCCCACCTCAGTTTTAGGACCAAGGAAGATACTTTCCAATTGTTTGGCACAAGATTTGAGAGAATTGGAAAATGAATTTGACTTTTGGTCAACAAGAGCTTTGTGTTCTTGGTTTACACAACTCTTGGACAAGAATTACATGAAATTGTAAGGGTTTTCAAGTTGTGAGAAAAAGTTTTAATTTCTACACATATAATTATACTTGAATAACCCTGATTATACATTTGGGATGTTACAAAATCTCCCCTAACAGTAAATCTCGCCCGAGATTTGGCTCACTCGAAAGAAGGATGGATAGTCCGCGACGCAGACGATCTTCTCTTTCCCAAGTAGCCTCATCCTCGTAATGGTTTGACCATCGAACTTTAAGGAACTTGATGGTCTTATTCCTTGTCCTTCGCTCGACTCATCGAGCACGCGAACAGGTGCTCGCGATAGGTCAAATCGGGTTGACATCGAGAGTTTCCAACGAGCTTCCTCGGTTGGAACACGGAGGCACTTCTTAAGCCGGGACACATGGAAAACATCATGTACCCCGCAAGTGCAGTGGCAACTCCAACTTATAGGCAACAGCTCCTTCTTCTCGATAATGCGGTAGGGACCGACATATCGAGGAGCCAACTTGCCCTCGACGCCAAACGCTTGATGGCCCTTCAAAGGAGAGACTTTGAGATAAACAAAGTCATTAGGCTCAAAACGTAACTCACGCCGACGGCGATCCGCATAGCTCTTTTGCTCGATTGAGCTGCGGCGCAAACGCCACGAATAAAAGCCGGACTTGGCGCTCGGCCTCATTGATTGAGTCCGCCAAAGAGAGGTCTCTCACCGGTCTCGACCAGCTCAACGGGTCCTACACTTTCTCCCGTATAAGGCCTCAAATGGTGCCATGCCGAGACCGGCCCGAAAGTCGTTGTTATAAGAAAACTTCGTGAATGGCAAGCATTTCTCCCAATGCTTCCCATAGAAAGGACACAAGCACGAAGCATGTCTTCCAAAACTTGGTTGACCTCTCGGTCCCACCATCGCTTTGAGGGTGAAATGTCAGCTAAAAGCAAGATGAGTGCCCATAGCCTCTTGCAAGCTATGCCAAAACGAGACGTGAAAAGGATCCACGATCCGACACGATCGTCTTCGACACCGTGCAAACTCACGATGCGGCGATGTAGAGCTCGCCAAAAGACCTACCCAAGGTCGGTCTTGACGGAAGAAAATGTGCCACCTTAGTCAATCGATCGATGACGACCCAAATGGCATCATTCTTCTTCGGGATGTGGGTAGACCGTGATGAAATCCATTCCGATCGAATCCCACTTCCACTCAGAATTGGCAAAGGTCAAGCGCCCAAAGAGACGCCGATGCTCGGCCTTGACACGACGACACACGCCGCACTCGAAGAACGAACTCGCGATTTCCCTCTTCATTCGGGTCCACCAAAATCTCAAAGTGAGATCTTGATACATCTTTGTGGCCCCGGATGAATGGATAAAGGCGAATCATGGGCTTCATGGAGGATCAAATTCGCAACTCCATGTCCTTTGGAACCACAAGGCGTGTGCCAACCTCACAACACCATGCTCATCCTCGAAAAGCACTTGGTCGTTCCGCCTTGACAATTGCCTTAATATGGCTCACTCCCAAATCCGATCACCGAGCGGACTTGATCCGATCCACCAAGGTTGGTTGCACAACCATGGCAGCGAGAAATCCATGCTCAACTATCTCCAAGTTGAGACGCTGGAATGCTTCGAGAAGAGAGGGCTAATGCTCCTTGAGCACTAAGGCATTACAATGCGCTTTATGACTAAAGCGCATCGACATCGACATTAGCCTTGCCCTGATGGTAGTGAATACCCATATCATAGTCCTTGATCAATTCCAACCATCTCCTTTGCCCGAGGTTCAGTCAGTTGGGTGAACAAGTACTTGAGGCTTTTGTGATCCGAATACACTTCACAACGACACGATTAGGTAATGTCGCCAAATCTTAAGTGCATGAATCACAGCAGCCAACTCCAAATCATGAGTAGGGTAGTTGAGTTCATGAGGTCTCAATTGTCTTGATGCATAGGCCACTACCTTGCCTTCTTGCATAAGGACACAACCGAGGCCTCGACGAGAAGCATCGCAAAAGATATCGAAGCTTCGATGGATATCAGGAAGAACAAGAACAGGAGCGGTGGTCAAACGCTTCTTGAGTATTTGGAAACTTTCTCACACTCAACGACCACAAGAACTTCTTGTCCTTCTTGAGCAACTCCGTCATCGGCCATGATCTTGGAGAAGTTCTCGATAAAGCGATTTATAATATCCCGCTAAACCGAGAAAACTCCGCACATCGGTGACCGAAATAGGTCGACTCCATGAAAGAACATCGCGACCTTGTTAGGATCAACGGCTACGCCTCGCCGAAAGAATATGGCCTAAGAAAGCCACTTCCTTCAACCGAATGCACACTTGTCAACTTCACAGACAACCGGTGCTCACGTAGCTTGCCTAACACAAGCCTCAGATGTCGATCATGTTCCTCATCGTTTTGGAATAGATAAGAATATCATCGATGAAGACCACGACAAACTTATCCAAATACTCCATGAATACCGAATTCATGAGATTCATGAACAAGGCAGAGCATTGGTTGTTTAATGACATGACAAGATACTCATACAAGCCATAGCGAGTAGAGAATGTCGTTTTGGAATATCCTCAGTCGAATACTTAACTCGATGATATCCCACTCTCAAATCAATCTTGGAGAAAACTCGAGCTCCAAATTGAATTGATCAAGAGATCGCCGATGCGGGCAATGGATACTTGTTCTTTCATCATTACTTCATTAAGTGGGCGGTAATCAACGCATATCGTAAAGTACCGCCCTTCTTCTTTATGAAGATTGTTTGGACAACCCCAAGGAGATGAGCTAGGCGAATGAAACCCTTCTCTTGCAGCTCACTTAATCGCTTCTTCAACTCCACCAACTCGCTCGGTGGCATCCAGAAGGCCTCTTTGAGATAGGGGCGTACCGGAGCCAACTCAATGACAAACTCGAGGTCTCGAACGGGTGGCATCCCCGAAGATCGCCGAAAGACATCAACAAAGTCACAAACTGTTGGGACTTCGCTAATATCTAGAGCGGCTTCGCTTCAAGCGCGAAGAGATGAGGATCTAGCAACTTCGTGAGAAGCAAACCTGCCACCGAAGAACTAGACAGAGAGATGAGCTTCTGGCGCAATCGATTTGTCCCATGTGCCGAGACAGCCAATCCATGCCAAGAATCACATCTAGACTCATTGAATGGAGAAGGATAAGGTTTGCTAAGAACCCTCGCCGATCTCGATAGGACATCCCTACACTCAATCTCACTCTCAACTCCGAACCAGAGAGCGAATGAGTAGCAGGACCGACAATGGAGAGGAAAGAAGCTCTCCAACAAGAGCAAAAGACTCGTAAACAAAGGAATGAGATGCTCTGAATCAAACAAAACAGAGCGGGATGAGAGTTAACGTAAAGTGTACCTAGCACGACGCCGGGTGCCTCCCGAGCCTCCTCTGCGGTGATGGCGTTGACGCGACCACTACCCACGCCTTTGGGTAGCCGGACGATCTTCGTCCCGAGATGCACCACCTCGACCCGCGTCCTCCATTAGGACGAGGGGTCGCCTGCCTTCTTAGGGCATTGGTTCGCATAATGCCCCTTCGGTTGCATGAGAAACATGTGACCCGGCACCGGGTTATGGGGCCGTCACGACTCGCAGTGCACGGATCGACACGGCTCGCGAAGGACGAGAAACGAGGCGGTGACCTCGGGCGCCAAGAATGAGAGTGGTACCGAGACCGCTCAAACGAGGGCGGAAGAATCTGGCTCGAAGTCTTATAGGTCTCCCACTTGCGCTATGGAATCCATAAGCTCCCGAGCCGCATGCTCACGACGATGGCCTTGTCGACCAAGGTCCGAAAATCGTGAAAGTCGGCAATTGATAGCTTGTCCTTCACTCCTCGAACAAGCCGCGCTGAACTTGGCCTCTGGCCATATCGGTGGCCACATCCTCGAGAGCATAACGAGCCGATGGTTGAACTCGTACACATACTCCATGATCGAAGCTACGCCTTGCTTGAGCGCAAGAAACTCCCCGCTTCTTGATCTCCATCAAGCCGGCAGGATGTGAGCCCGACGGAAGGCAAGACTGAAACTCCTCCCAAGAGACGGTGTGGTCTACGGCTGCATGGCGAGATAGCTCTCCCACCAGACAAAGCCGCACCCTCAAGCCGGTGCGATGCGAACAGCGCCTTCTCGTGTTTCTCGCATCAAGCTATCGGCTTACGCCCACAAGACGGCCAATCGTCCGCATCCAAAGGGTCCTCGGGCCGAGAAAGGTAGGGGCCGAGTACGGCGAACTCAGAAGACCCCACGAGGCCGATGGGCATTCCTCGCCCAGATCCTCAAGCTCCGGTAGGGCAAGTGGTGTTGCGCGATGACGCCCAAGAGAACTCTCTCTCATCCGCGCGTTGCGCTCAATCAAGAAGGACCTCGGCCATGGTCGGAGGAGGAGGAAGCTCCTCGTCCGGACCAGTGATCGCCTTGGCCGCTACGAAAAGGCCCGCCATCCTGTTACAAGAAATTTTGGTTAGCAACTAGACCCGAAAAACTAAGCCTTAAAGAAAACAAAAGCGATCGACTAGGGGAATGAAGATCACCCTAAACGAAAGCCAAAACAACGAGTAATTAAACTTTAAAAGCTTCTAAAAGACTCTACAAACAGCCAAGAAACACCAAAAGCAAGGTTCAACTTCTCAACTCAACTAACCCGTATTGAATGAACGAGTAATTGATCGGGAAGATTTCAAATCAGATTGTAAGATGAGATCTAAAACTATTAGAGAGCAAGGTTAAGGCAGCAAAATAAGTGTTAGATACTTAGCTAACTAGTATCACATCTTACCCTTTTATTCCCACAAGTTTTAGTTGATTAGCCTCTCATTTTCTACCTCATTTACTAGCTTAAGCATTGCTGCCCTAAAATGCTTGCTTGCTGTCCAGAATTTTCAGATTTGAGTTTCGCCTTCAAATACTTCTATTCTTCACCAAGAAGGTAGCCAAGACATCAATTTAGAACTCTCATATGTTACCCAAAACCCAATTAATCGATAATGACTATTTTGTAGAAGAGAAGAGAGGAAAACAACTTTCAAAACTCAAATTAGAGTGAGATGAGAAGAGAAAGCTAAGGTAGATGAGGAATAAAATCTGAGAATTTTCTTAAGCTTTCAAATCTCGTTTATACTTTGAAAATAGGTTTTCCAAAATATCTTAAAGACGACCAAGCTCGTGTTACTACGGTCATAACGGCTCTGATACCAACTTTTGTGAGACCCCGACATTTATTAGGCTCATAATACTTAGTCATCCAATTGACCCTAGTATTATCAACCTAATAAACTCGGTCTCGAGAGATGTATACTCCCGAATGCAAGATACATACCTCACAACAAAAGAATATATCAATTCCATACAACACATAGAACATAAGCAACAAACCGAAGTTAATATTAATATGGAATAGCTACTACAAAAGAGGGCCCTTAGGCCAAATAGCAATAAGTTACAAGAATACACAATGAAGCAAAAGTGCCATAAAGATGGCTATAACACAAAGCCAATCAAGGTGTGCCTTAACCCCTAGGCATCGACCGACCGCCAAGCTAGTCGTCAAGAAACAAAGAACACGCATTACGTAAGTAAGGCTCTTGGAGCTCACCTCCGCCCTCTGCAACAAATTTGTTAAGAAAGCAAATGAGTACAATAACTTGTTTATTGTACTGCAAGACCGACGTAAGATAACAGTAACTATAATTTAGCTACATGCAAGCTTTAATTAAGTGGATGGAGCTTTGGACTTACATTTTAGCACAAAGCAAGTTTCATTTGCAATAACATAATAGATTGAAGGCAATTTGATAAAGCATTTTTAATTGTTGAAATACAACGCGATAATAACATAATAACAACAACAAGAACAAACCTCGAAGTGACTAACCCTTAGTCACCACAACAATAGCATGAACACCCGCTCATACCAACCCATCAAGTTTTAATTAAAAGGTTGAGACTAGTCTTGAACGACCTTACCAAGCATGTCCATAACCTAGGGCGAGGCTATTCAATAGTTTTATCCTCAGGGGTGTACCAATGTACCCACACGCCGATCGCCTTTCCTTTAGGCACACTACCTTTGGTATGCTTAAGACGGCTAAGTCCTACGAGACATTTTCAATGGACGATGCTAATTACGAGTCAAGAACCCACGGGACAAGACACATTAGACAGCCTAACCGGTGCCAATGCTCCTCCCAACACCACACACACAGATTTTATTAAAACATACCCACCAACCAGCTCATAATTAACACCTCCCAAAGTACTTAGTCAAGAGAGGTCCCATATCCACCTCGTGTGGTTAGCACGCAAAAGCGCTTGGCTTAGTGACCCAAGTACTCGGTCCTTAGGGACCCGCATACCACCACATTCCAAGAACCGCACCACCCATCCAATATGCCCAAGTCTAAATCGACATTTTATTTTCAGTTTTTGATTTTACAATTAATCAAAGCACAAGTGCTGGACATATAGGAGGAATAATTATACTTGTGTGATCAAGACCATCGACTATGTCGATGATCGCCCATTACTACCGATAGCTAAGCATGTCTAAGCAGTTTAAACGCAACTACTAAGTGATAAGAGCTCATCCAACGAGCTCAAACCACAGCGAATAACCTAGGCTCATTGGTAGTAGAGGATAACAATTCCTACAGATTATGCAACTATAGGAAAGCTAGCGACATTTAACACAAAGTAGCATGCATACATAGAAGTAAAACAAAGTAGTAAGCTTTAAAGTAATGGGACAATGATGGAAATGGTCAAACTGCTTGCCTTGCTGCTGGTCACTTTGTTGCGGAGGGTCGCTTATGGATCACCACAAATGTCGAAACCTAACGGAAAAACGATAAAGAACCGATAAGAACGATTTAAAACAACAAGACAGCACAGCAAACGAACTCCAAATTCTCTGAAATTTCTACAGCAGTAAGAGGGTGATTTTAGGAATTTAGCAACAAGAACCAATGGATTTGGATTCTTAATGCAAAAGTTATGAGCAAAACAATTCTGCTCAGCCCTGAAAATACCAAACTGCACTATTCACTAATTTAATTATGAGGCAACAATTTCTAGAAAAGTGGTGAGGCTGAGATTTTTACTGTGAAACCAGCACCTCATGAGATGAATAACACAATTGAGTTCATCCCATTTGGAGCTATATTGCACTTTCTATAATTTTTCAAAAACAAGAACTTGAACAAAATTATAATGCACAAGTCCTTATTTCTATAACAGCAATATGCTCAAATCTAATTTTTACAGTGAGTTCATTAATAGAGGAAGCTAACAAAGTTGGTCTCATTCAAAAATAACCTACAGAACATTAGTTATGGGTTTTACAAGTTAAACCTAAATTTTGAGTGTATTATCCAAAAGGAGTACTAAAACCTATGGCAAAACTGTGCTCTGGAGCTGAACTCAACTTACAACCATTTTTGGATTAAAGTCAAGTTTAAGACAGAGCTAACACAATTTGAATGACCTCAAAAGGATTTAAAATGAAAAAGATATGAAATTCTAAAGTTTATACCTTATTCTCGCTTATTATTAAGACTTTACCGGCATTTCAACACTCACAAAGACATGGGAGGTCGTGAGCCACAGATCTCAGATCTAACGGCTCGCACCTCCCAGACAACAACACGCATGCACATGGGAGGTCCAGAGGTCTGGACCTCCTAACCACGCACATGCGCGAGGTGAGGGAGGTCATGGCCGAGATGGAAGATCTAACGGACCACAACATGGAAGGAGGTCCGAATCGGACCAGATTAAAAGGGAGGTCCTCAACGGTGAGATGACCTCGAGGAGGTCCCAGAGGAGGTCTCAACGCCACTGCACCTCCGTGGAGGTCCAGACGGCTACGATTGCACCAAGGAGGTCTTGGACGCCCGCATCTCCTGGAGGAGGTCCGACATCCCGCAGCTCAGCAAGACGCACATGTTTGGACAGGGCATTAATGCGCGGGACCACGAGGAGGTCCGCGCGAGGGTTTTAATGCGCGCAAAGGGATGGGTTAATGGCGCTTAAGACGCCAATGATTGCGATGATTGGGCATTTAAACGGCGAATTTATGTCCTAAAACGACAATGACACGCCGACATCCGACAAAATCCCGAAGCGTGAAGAAGTGATCTCGCCGGCGATGTAGAGCTCGCCGGCGAGATCCAATGGTACCGCGGTTCGCAATAACCATGCGCACTCGGACCTCTCAACGGCAAGAAGACGGCCTTTTGAACGCCGGCGAGCCGAGAGGACCAATACGCCCCGCACGGCCACAATACTGAAAATGCAAAAACGAGCTCACATGACAATCAAGCTTATGCAAGAAAAGCTCCGCGAGATCATTCATATGGTGCAAAGATCTAAAGGACTAACAGGGCTTACCCGATGGTCCTAAGGTGCCGGGAGGTCGTGGAGGTGGTGGCCGAGTTGGGGAAGACAGGGCTCCACTACCAAAGCTCCACTTCAAGCCCGACTTTGTCCTCCTCTGAAAAGCGCCCAAACAAACTAAGTTAGGGTTAACTTCCAGAGGTTTGGGGAGCACAAAATGAACGAGGGTGGAAGAGGGAGCCACGGGAACCCTTGAGCTACCGAGATGCTCCAAGGACATCAACAATGGCAGCCACTAGTGAGGTGAGTGAGTGTTAGTGGAGGAGGAGCTCAGCCACGCACAAAGTGCAAGGCTGAGGTCAATTGTGTGCAAAGGAAGCCAAGGGAGGCTTCCAAGGGTACTTTATAACCTGATTGAAGGTGATGAGTCGGGCTAAGCTCCATGGTGAGCTTAGCCCACTGGCCGGTCCATGAGGTGGACAAGACATGGGGGCGACAAGGGCAAGGCTCTGCTTGACTCGAGAGGCTAAAAGTCGACCAGCATTAAATGCGGTCAAGAAAGAGTCATGAAGTGTACCCCAAGGTCGACACGCAATAAATGCATCGCCGAGCTTGCCCGCGCGCCAGAGGAAGGAGAAGAACAGGGGAGGACTTTATGGCCGTTGGATAAGACCTGGGAGAGGTCCTGGCCATCGGATCCTATTTTGAACCGTTATGTTTTAAGTGGCTGGGAGGAGGTCCCAGCCACACGATCAAGGGCGAGGAGGTCGTGGCCCTCCGATCTCCTTAACGTGAAAACGCACGTGAGGAAATGGACAGAGGTCCAAAGCGTTGATCTCCATCCAACGCAAGCGGACCTCCGTTGGGACTTAACTGCACGCGAACATAAGAGACTGAGGGGGGGTCATGGCCTTTGGATGCAAATCCAAGGGCATGGACCTCATCAAGGCGGGAGGACCTTGGCTGTAATATTTTTCAGAGGAGGTCGTGGCCTTTGGATGTAAATCCAACGGCTACGACCTCAAGTGACTACAAAGGGAGGTCTGACAGTTAGATTGGGAGGAGGAGGTCGTGACCATGGATTTTTGATCCAATGGCTGTGACCTCACGTAGGTGGGATGTGGACTTGCTTAGTTTAACAAAGAGGGAGGTCGGGGCGCGGATCTTGAATCCAAGGGCCAAGACCTCACATAGGTGGGATGACCTCACGCGATGGCTTACAAAGACGAGGAGGTCCTTTGAGGTTTAACACAGGGGAGGTCATGACCGTGATCTTTGATCCAGCGGCCAGGACTGATGAGGTGGGAGGTCTTAATCGAGACGTTGAGGAGGAGGTCGTGGTCATGGATGTAAATCCAACGGCCACGACCTCAACTAAATGCAAAGAGGGTCTTACGGCCAGTAACGCGGGAGGTGGGAGGTCCTAAGCAAGGTTGACTGAGAGGAGGTCGTGGCGGTTGGATGTAGATCCAACACTCACGACCGATCAAGGTGGAGATGAGGTCTCACGAGGTGCAGACATGGTTGGGCCGACCACTTTGAACATGGCTAGCCCAAGGAACAAAGGCAGGGTTTTAAATTTTGTTTCTACAAATGAGACTTTGCCAAATTGTTTGGGCTAGCAAATGAACTCCAAATTTGATGAAATTTTAACTGGAGCTAGCTGACAACATGATTAATCTTACATAAATTTTCCAGAGGTTATTATGCAATGCATTTTTCTCAGGAATTTCATTAAGGTTGTTCAATGATTCATTTTACCTCCAAAAATTATCAAACTAGTTTTACAACTTGTGATATTTTTCAGAGGGTCCCACCTCAGTTTTAGGACCAAGGAAGATACTTTCCAATTGTTTGGCACAAGATTTGAGAGAATTGGAAAATGAATTTGACTTTTGGTCAACAAGAGCTTTGTGTTCTTGGTTTACACAACTCTTGGACAAGAATTACATGAAATTGTAAGGGTTTTCAAGTTGTGAGAAAAAGTTTTAATTTCTACACATATAATTATACTTGAATAACCCTGATTATACATTTGGGATGTTACAAGTTTCATTTGTTTCTTAAGCCCAATGTGGCAACTTAAATAAACGTTGACCATAAGGTCCAGTTATTACTATTTATTGCTACTTTGCTATATTTTTTAGTTAAATCGTTGAATGGATGGTATTTTTATCAATGTTTCACCTATGTGAGCTAGCTAGTGATCATGAGACTAGATCAGAATACACAGAGGGTTTCAGATGTGTAAATCCAGGTCCCGTCAACCCAATCCCATGGGTCCCACCTGTCACTATCTTATCCTATTTTCCATAATTATTTCAATTCCCGATTTTTCCCCAGTTGGTCCCACTATCAGTTTCTCTCTCCCTTTTTATTTTTCCTGAATTTCATAGCCGACTAACTTCCAAGAGCTCATTCTTCTTCATTTGATCTCCGTTTAAGCACATTCAAGTTTCTAAATTCATCTAAAATTGAGCCCTACCTTTCAGTATTTTTATTATAATTTTTGAAGTTCGTTTTGGTTGTGTTTTGTCTTTATTAGTGTTTCTTCTCTCTCGTTGCGTTAGACGTCGATACTTTGGGAGCGCACGAGGAAGGTGGATTTGCTCAAGGCCAAGACCAAGAGTTTAGTTATGCAACCTACTTGATTTATACCCACCTTGTGAATTGTATTGCCATGATAATTTGTCACCTTAGCTTGGTTAACTACTAGTTGGTATTATCATAGCACCAACGTGGGTTGGTTTGACACGATTAGTATGCTTAGCCTTGCAGCGGGCGATTGATATCATTTTGAAAAGTTACTCTCATACTTGACTAAGTGATTGTCGGGACCAAAATATGCAAATATGGACAATTTGCGTATAATGCACTAATCCAGGATCATGCTAATGCACATAATATCAATATAGATGAATATCATTCCACACAAGGCGAATATAAGAATAAATGACTAATTTGAATAATAAATAATGGTTATGACCTTATAGTCGAGTTTACACTTATTAAGCTATGAAGGGCTGGACACTAAGTAAGAAACAATAGCAGAACGAAAACAACTCCAGCGGAAACCCATCAACTTGCCACATGCACTAATCCAGGATCATGCTAATGCACATAATGTCAACATAGATGAATATCATTCAACACAAGGCGAATATAAGAATAAATGACTAATTTGAATAATAAATAATGGTTATGACCTTATAGTTGAGTTTACACTTATTAAGCCATGAAGGGCTGGGCACTAAGTAAGAAACAATAGCAGAACGAAAACAACTCCAGCGGAAACTCATCAACTTGCCACAGCCAACCGACTGGCTCAAGACCTAGTGATCAACCTCCTCATGAAACTCCTCAAAAGCAGACGAAGACTCCTCTACTTCAGCTGAATGATGATTGTTGCAATAATTGTTGCAATAATGAGTACTCCGAGTACTCAGCAACTTGTACTATATAGTGCAATTATAGATGATAGCTTATTTCAAAGAAAATGACTTCTATAGTTATTTTGCAAAAGCAACACTTGCATTTGAATACAAATAATAGATGAAAGTGTAATTTAAAATAAATAGATAATAATAATTTAACAAGTATTTCACAAATCTCACATAGACTAATCAATTTTCTTTCACACAGCCATATGAGTTAATTCACACAACTATCCTTCCCAATTGTTTTATGGAAATCTACCCCTCGTGTGAAATTCCCGAGCATGTCCATGACTGCAGACACATCTATTCGAATAAATTGATTAACACTCTACAGAGGTTGTACACTTTCCAATCACACAGTTCCACCTTATCACAATTGTTTCACTACTACAGAAAAGGTCTTCACTGATTTGTTCAAACGCCATCACGCATTTGGTTTTGTGAGCCGTCTGAATTTATGGGTCTGTAATGACATGAGTCATCACAGCACGGTTTTTGAACCGTTTATGAAAATGCTATCACAGACGGTTCTGAACAAGAACCATCTGTGATCATTATTATCACGCATGTTCTTGTTCGTAACCGCTCGTAATAGTTTTTTCCATTGCAAAAAAAAAATCGGATTTTGAGCCAAACCAATCAAGTGCAAGACAATAGTTTCCATATGCAATCTCTAGCAATACAACTAAAATCCAATTAAAATTCTGATGGCAAACACATTATAGGAAAGAAAACCAAAAGGTTTCACAACGTCCCCTCTGAATGGGAAAAAAGAATAAAGTTACAAAGTTAAACTAGCTAGAAACCATCTATGCCTCCAAGCTCCTGAAGAACTCATCGGCTTCTTGGATTGGTCTTGTGAGCTCCTCTCTGCACCTCACCAAAGATATCACAAGATGTTCTTGCTTGTCGCCGAAGTTCGACTCAAGCTCGTCGGCAAGGAGAGACGATTGAAAACCTCCAAATATGCTCCGACCTTAGGTAACACAAAATTAAGATAATTTTCTTTACAACAAACAGCCAACAAATTATGTATGTTATGGGGATGTACACGCATCTTCCGGTAGACAAGGAGCTCCTCCGCATCCCTCCTCATCGCCATCGTCATTTGTGTCTCCTTGCTTTGAACCGCGACGGGAATCGAGGGTGGTCAGCTGGAGCTCGGTGTGGGGAGGAGAGAGGAGAGACCGATGGAAAACAAGGTCAGTGTCTAATATATAAGGACAGCGCCAAAATATTTTGCCTCCGCCGCGCTCAAAATTTTTCAAACTCCCACGCTGCGAATCACGCACGGTTTCATACAAAACCGCTCAGGATTTGACGACATATCACAGACGGTTCTTAATACGAACCGCTCGTGATAAGATACTTATCACGCATACCAGTATTAAGAACCATCTGTGATATGTATCTTATCACGCATTTCGCTCGTATTAAAACCGCTCGTGATATATATCTTATCACGCATTTGTTTTATTAAGAACCGCTCGTGACTTGGAATTTTCCTTACTTTCTAATTTTACCATGGCTTTGAATTTTCCTTACTCTGCAATTTTACCATGGCTTGAAATCACTAACACTTTGATTTTACCATGGCTTGAAGATTTTACCATGGCGCTAAATCACTAACACTTCGATTTTACTATGGCTTTGAATTTTCCTTATAGCCATGGTAAAATCGGAGCGTTAGTAATTTTAATACAAACCGCTCGTGATAAGATATGTATCACGATGGTTTTTAATACTGACCGCTCAGTGATACTTCACAGATAAGCAACACGAACCGCCTGTGATGAGCACGGAATTCACAGACGGTTCGTGTTGAAAACCGCTCGTGACACGGAATTCACAGACGGTTCGTGTTGAAAACCATCCGTGAAGTATCACGACGGTTTGCGAATAAGAACCGCTCGTGAGATTACTAAGTATCACAGACGGTTTAGCCGTAACCGCTCGTGATACTTCACGAGGCGGTTTTCTTCTGAACCGCTCTGTGATATTACTTCTTCATGAGCGGTTTTAGCGCAGCCAAGAATACGCATTTGGTCGGTAAACCAAAACCGTCTATGATTGTATTTAATACAGACGGTTTTGGTCAACCGTCTGTGATGAGGCGTCCAATGTTAGCCTTTTTGTAGTAGTGTTTCCACTTGCCTCGGTCTAAATCTTTTCCCACCTTGTTGATTAAGTGCAACACATGCCATCGACAAGTGACAACATACAACACATATTATTTCCACAAATAAGTTCCATAATCACTTAGTCAAGTTTATATTTGTAGTTCAAAATGATATCAATGACCCGTTGCAAGGCTAAGCATACTAATCGTATCTAACCAACCCACGTTGGTGTTATGATAATACCAACTAGTAGTTATTTAAGCTAGGGTGACAAATGATCATGGTGATATAATAAAGCAAGGTGGATATAATCAAGTAGGTGTATAGCTAATCCCAAAGTATTTAAAGAATTAAGTAATTGAAATAACATACAACAATTTAAATCAAATTAATTTTGGAAAACTAGGTGCAACATGGTCAATGGCACAACTTGCCTTGAAACAAGTATTGGCATTGGTCTTGAGCTTGATCAACTTCTCCTTCCTCGAATGCTCATGAAGTATCAACGTCTACTCACAAACGAAAGTGAAAATAAAAATAAATACAAAACAAAGCAACAAATGAACTCCAAAAATTAAATAAAAATTAGAAGAAGGTATATCTTGAATTTATATCAATTTAGAGACTTGAATGGGCTCAATCGGAGTTCGTATGAGGATGAACAAGCTCTTGGAAGTTGGTTGTATAAGAAAATCAAAGAAAAAGAAAAGGGAGAGAGAGAGAGAGAGAAAACTAACAGGTGGGACCCACTTGGAAAAGAATTTTAGAACTTAAAGAAAATCCCAAAAATAGAAATAGAGGCTGATAGGCGGGACCCATAGTCTATAGGCCAGGTCCATGGATTTGGTCCATGGGTCTACGGGCTCATAGATTCAAAACACAGTCCTCTGACATGTGGGGTTTACATGTCATAGGATAAGTCTACCATAGATTAGGTCTACCTACGTGGCGGCGGGATGCGCATGTGGCGCACACGTGGCTGACACGGAGGCGGTGACTAGGCGACACGTGGACTAGGGTGATGATGTGGTGGCAATGTGGTGTGGGGCTGACACGGCGCGGGCTAGCGCTGGCATGGCGCCAAGTGGCAGTGAGGTGGCAACGATGTATGTGGCCACACCAACTGAGATCGACAGCGGCTATGGCCCGACAATGGCGACGGTGAATGGCGGCGACCGTCAGCAAAAGGAGAGCAGCTCTGGCAAGCTTGAGCTCTGATGAACTCATCCAACGGCTCCGATGTAACGGCGAGGGCCGACAAGGGGCTCAACGGCGTCGAGGGTGATGGCGGTGGCTCCGGTCAATGGTGGCGGAGTGCTCCGGCGAAGTTTTGGACGCGTGCAAGAGACACCTGAGGGCGAGGCGATGCGACCGAGTCACACGCAACACCCAATGGTCATCGGCGGTGGCTAGAACATGACAACGATGGCGAGGCGAGGCAGTGGCGTGGGCTCAATGGAACGACGGTGCTATGGGACCTCTTCGGTGATGAGATGGGGCACACTGGGTAGAACATGAAGAGGCGAAGCCGACGCTGTAGACGGCGGCAGCAAGGGCTCGCTGGCGGCGACAGAATTAACGAACCACAACAGCGGCGGTGCTAGGGTTCAACCTTTGATTCCGGCGAAACGATGGCGAAATCGAGCTCGGGACCTTAAGGAACTAGTGGCTAGGGTTGAGGCGATGGGTTTGACATGGACGTTAAGGGCTTTTAATGCCTGAAGGCGTGCGGTGCAAGGACGATAATGTCAGCGACACGGACACAGACTTAGAGTCCACTCTGGAGGCGATGAACAGTAATGCAAAGCAGGCCCACATGCCAGCGACTACGGCTCGGGAGAGTTGGCATCACACACGACGCTGGTGTAGCTAGCAGGTGGGGCCGGGGGTGCGTGCGGGCGGGAGAGAGAGAGCGAGAGGGTGTGCTGGGTTGGAGGTGTGAAAACGGGTTAGGTGGACTGGGCTGGAAGTGGAAGAAATGGGCCGTGGAAATAGGAAAGCGGGTCACTTAGAATTTCCTGGATTTTAATTAGTATTTCGTTTTTAGAAAATACAGAAAATGCAAATGGCAAATTAAAAAATAGCAAACAAAAAAATTCCCAAAAAAATATGGAAAAATACTTCCAAGTAGAAAGAACTCAAATAAAATAATTTTATAATTAATTGATGTGTAGATTAATCACATTAAATTGTTTTGACTTTAGAAAGTCCCATTTAAGCTTTATTAATTCAATAGAAAATGGTGAAATTTTCCAGAGGGCTAAACTATAGAAAAAAGTTTTTGAAACTAAAAAATTGAGATGTTACAGTGATTATAGAATGTATTTGTGAAAAGTTGTATCTTGTCACCTCTTGATGGCATGTGTTGCACTTAATCAATAGGATGGGAAAAGATTTAGACTGTGGTGAGTGGGAAGTGCTTTGTGAACTGGTGGACCTGTGACGGTGCTATGTGAATCTTTGTGACTTTGTAAATTGGCAGTCTCGCCTTGGTCAATTAAGGACTTAACTTTGTGTGTCATTGAACTGAGCCATATCGTGCTACCACAAGCCTGCTATGGGACATGCCTAGCTTAGTAAGTTACGAAGTCTCGATATTGACTACTCAGAAAGTAGGTTAAGAGCTTTGTGATGGGTGGGGGTGGACTCCTTTGTGATGGGTCGCATCTATGGGCGGTTCGTTGTCTCTAGGTCCAACAGTGTGCATCGGACGAACGAGCTGAGTGGAGTTTGGTGCCAGGTATATGGACATCGGGAGGGTCAATGTTGAGACGAAGTTTCTGAAAGGTTTTGTTATAATTAGTGTTGACCACACTGGTTATATCTTGTGGGTAAAGTTGTATAGCTTCTGTAGAGTGTTAACCTATTCAAATAGCCACATCCTCAGTCATGGACATGCTCGGTGATTTAACCGAAGGGTATATTATATAAAACCATTGAACAATTGATTTAAGCTTTGTGAACTTTGTGGAAACTTTTGGTTACTTATTATTATTACTGTTTCAACTTACGATTTCAATCTACTATTCATATTCAATTGCAACTGTTGCTTTTCGCAAAATAACCATAGAAGCCATTTCCTTTGGAATAAGCCATCATGCGCTTGTTTTCTACCACAGGTGCCTTATCGAGTAGGTGCTGAAAGTCGACAAAGTCATGGAAGACAAATGCAAGCTAGTCCCCTCACGTAATCCATCCATGAATCTTTCTTGTTTCTCCTCATCGCCCTCAACATCTGTGGGGCATAGTGGGATAGTTGGTTGAACTTGGTGACGTACTCATGAACAATCATGTTTCCTTGTTTCAGCTCATGGAATTCCTTCTTCTTCAACCGAATAAGTCTAGTAGGAATGAAGAACTTGTGGAATGTCACTGTAAATTCATCCCACGTAACAATATGACCTTTCTCTGTGGGTCCATCAAGCTGGAGGCTAGCGTAGAGAACCTTCTCTTGGTTCCCACATCTGGCAATGCCCAACTTCTTTTCAATGGTGTGAAGGCAATCGTCAGCATCTAGGGGTTCCTTCGAGGTTGCGAAAGTATGGGGTTTGGTCCTCATAAATCCCCTAGCTTGGATGTTCCTCCAGCTAACATTGTGTTCTGAGTGAGGATCTCTAAGAATTGGTTTTGACGGGCCATGACATTAGCCATGGTTGGGTTCCTTGGCAAGGGTGGTGTTGGCTGGCTACAACGACCTCCTACCATCCTATCGGGCACAACAATAGGAAATAGAGAGAGAGAGAGAGAGAGAGTAGCTAAGGGGGTGGCTCTAATAACTCAAGGCGTACCTAAGGGGCGACTTTAATAACTCAGCACATATAAATTCAAAGCACTCCAAAGAACATGGGATAAAACCAACTACTAGAAATAGCATAAAACAAGGTCTTACATGACTGAATTACATAGCGTACTTAGGCAGATAGCAGTTCACGATATACAAAAGAGTACAAACAAAATTACATCGTCTAAGGTTGTGCATAAAATAGGACAACAAATCACTTCCAAAATCCTACCATGTGAGCCCTAGCAACCTATCCTATAGGTCTAGAATTGCCTGTCTTTACAATGCCATCAGACCTAGTCACTAAGGTAGCCTCCACATCCCCGACGGTGTTGCTTCTGAGTGTAGGTCGAAGGGCAAGGTGGCGCTGAAGTGAAATGGTCATGGTGGTCTGGTGCTGGGGCGGTGATTACTTTGGAAGGAGTAGGGGGCATGGTGGTGACACCTCCTGGGGCTGGGTCGACTCATCCTACTCAGGCTCCATCAGAAGTAGATCTCCCTGGTTGTGCAATCCTTGCTTCGGCCAGTTGTAAGGCGGCTTGATGGGCTCGGGCCACAAGGGGGAGAAAGAAAGAGAGGGCGACGACGCGGACCAACTCGCTGGGTCGTGGGAAGGAGAGGACACGAGGGAAGGGCTCGGCTGATGCGGTAGATTGCGGCCCCAAGGGGGCAAGAGGGAAAGAAAAGGAATTTGAATTTCTAATTGAGTTCAGAAATTGATTTGAATTTAAATTCAAGTTTGGAAATGGTTTTGCACAGAATTAACTTTTAGATTTTCGCAAAATCCGAATTCTTGACCGAAGGAAAATGTTTAGAATTTCTTATTGCAAGGCAATGCTTTTGGAAATTCTTGAAATGCAACCAAAGTTTTTGAAATTCATAAAAAATTTAAATTGGTTTAGAATTTGGGTTGTTACAATAATAGTAGAAGCTTTAAGTGGAAGTGTTTTTCCTTTTTTTTACATCTTTGTACAAATGATTATGCAAAAGGCTTGCTTTTTTGCTTTTGTAAATTTCATTGGTAATCTATTTTAGCTGACTCATGATCTAGCTTAACTTTGTGTGTGTTTTGGCTCATTTGGTACTGTTAATGCTCTCAATAGCAAATTTAGCCCCCCCTCTCCGAATCAAAGTAAAAAATGGCACCGCGGAGCCGTCGGCGGGCGACTCATCACCTTGTCCGCGTGTCGGGTGCCCGGAGGCCCTCGTTCGTGTGCCCCTTGCCTGGACTCGCCGTGTTCGTGTGCCCCTGGCCCAGATTCCCCTTGTACGCGCCAGGCACCGCCGCTTCGTCTGCGGCGCTTAGAGCACGGATACCCCAACCTTTGCCATTGCATCATCTGCTATTTCATGTGAAATTCAATTTTTTAATGAAATTCCATGGGCACAGACACACCTCGGATTTCCTCAGCGCTGCACGCCTGTTGGAGGGAATCGATTCCCTCTAGTCCCATTGCTGGCCACATCGACCCCACATGATTCTCGTTGTCCCCCACATACGCAAAAAAACCTGGCATGTTGTCTGTCGAAGGGAATCCGATTCCTTCCCATCGCTTTGTGGTTGGCCAAACTCATTCCTTCATGCGGCTATAAAACCTGGTGCGTCGCTCTTGTCCTCCACCCCAAAACCATTCCAATCTACGTAAGAGACAGCGAGGATCATGCAATCTGCCGAAATTAGTTCCTATTTTGCTGCCAATTTGAGTGTTTACAGCAGTGTTTAGCGGTCATATTAGTTGAGAAAGTTCGACATCAAGGGAAGATCTTCTAAAGGAGGTAATTTTTCTCGTATGCATTATGTTTATTAATTATGTAATTAGTGTTTAACTAATTATTCCTTATTAATTAGTCGTAGTAAGTTAGTCGTAATTAAAATAGTCCTAATTAATTAGCCATAATTAATTAGTTAAATTCATTAGTCCTAATTAGCTAGTCATAATTAGTTAGTCGTAATGGAAATAGTCCTAATTAATTAGCCGTAATTAATGACTCGCAGCTAGTTAGTCATAGTTAATTAGTCCTAATTAATTAGTCGTACTTACTTAGTCAAAATTAATTATTCGTAATTAATTAGTCATGGTTAGTTAGTCATAGTTAATTAATCCTAATTAATTAAGTTATAATTAATTAGTTGTAATTAGTTAGTCAAAATTAATTAGTTGTAATTAGTTAGTCAAAATTAACTCGACGTAATTAATTATTCGTAATTATTTTAGTCGTAATTAATTAGTCATAGTTAATAAGTCATAATTAATTAGTCGTAGTTAGTTAGTCGTAATTTATTTTGTACTTTTTTTACTATGCACTGATTACCCAGAAGTCGTTATTTCAGTTAAGTAGGTTAGTGTAGTTATTTTGGGGAGGAAGGGAAATGTAGACTAAATAGTGCGACCTGCTTATTTGATTGTGTATAGTACAGAACAATGAATTGCCTATAACATATGCATTGAGTTGTTGTGGCTTTAGGTAATGTCCATCTTGCAAGACTTGCTTGTGTTTTATGACAATAGTCTCGTACGGGGCGAACCGGATGGGTTGGACCTGTCGAGATGCCAGTATAAGGTGATCCGGATGGAGGTTATGGATGCGATGAATATTCATGAATTGGGATGCATCCGGAGGGAGTTCGACACAGAGGTAGCAACAAAGAATCTTGACATCGAGGCGATCACCTGAACGAATAGGAGAGGATAGGGCGTATGGGAGCTATTCAAGGTGAATGGTGGCGTTGCATGATGCCAGTAGATGCAGATTGCTGTCAAGCCCGAGGTGGTGATATACGGGAAGCCGGTGGTGTTTGTGAATTTCATGCACAGGGTGCCAGCAAACCTTGATGATGCTGGTGCCTTAGGGAGCACGAAATGTGCTATTTTGGAGGAAGACTACGAGAGAAGACTTGTGCAGAATTTCATGCAAAATGAGGGGGCGAGACAATGGTGGTTGGCCCACATTGACTACCACGAGTTTCTGCTAGACTAGCTGACCGAGTTGGAGTCCAATGAGGACGTTGACCTAGGCTCGGATGGTAGTGAGGAGGACGCACCCCAGGGTGTAGGCGGTGGTGGTCCAATCGGCGGAGTTGTGTCATCGGAGGTGGCTTACGTGTCATCCAGACTAGATGATCTCGCAGTGTGGTCGCTCGTACTACCACTTGAAGACGGGTTGCAGTCGGGGTTTGATGCTGACACCTTGTTAGTTGGGTAGTACTTCCCTAGCAAGGTGGCCATGCAACAAGCTATAACACGGTACAACGCCATGTCCATCGGCCGTGTGTACCAGTGCACCGGTCCAACCCAAGCCATTATGTAGTAAAGTGTGTAGTGGAAGGCTACTTTGGGAAGGTCAGCGCATCAGCCACCTAGTTGTGGAGGATGTGCTCGCTCCTCAAAGATGTTGTCAAAAGTTGCCAATCTGGTTGGTTATCCAGTCAGCTACAACAAGGTTCGACGAGCCAAGTAGAAGGTGATCGAGGCCATGTACGGGACATATGAGAAGGCGTACAACCTTGTGCCAAGGATGCTTCACCAGATTGCCGAAGCAAACCCTGACACGTACATCAACAACTTGGAAAGAGAAGATCCTAATGGAGGTCCTAACTACTACACACTAGACCATGTGTTATGGGCTTTCTTCCAAGCCATAGAGGGCTTCAAGTGTTGTCGTCCGGTGCTCACAATGGATGGTACTTTTCTTATCGAGAGGTATAAGGGCACCATTCTCACCACGGTGGCGCCCGATGCAAATGACCAGTTTCTTTGGTTGCATTTGCCATCGTAGAGAATGAGAACACAACCAGTTGTTTGTGGTTCCTGGCAAATGTCAAGCAGGCGGTTGTGGGAGACCGGCCCAATATATGGCTTATCACAGACTGCAATGCAGGGTTGTTGTCCGATCTCAACACCATGAAGAATGGGATGCAACCCCCCTACTAGTGGAATGACATGGAAACCCGATGATGCATGAGGCATCTTGCATCGAACTTTTTAACGCAGTTCCACAATTAGGAACTAATGAATATGTTCAAGATGTTGTGCATGCAAAACTAGAGGCGGAAGTTTGAGGCCATCTGGAGACCTTAAAGAGCGGACTACGAGGCATACAAGGGAGTACCCTCCGGAGGCACAAGAGGGACAAAAGGGCGTGGAGGGGCATCCAAGAGACCAAAAAGTTTCTCCGAGTGGATTAATCTCTGCGCTCCTGAGTTGGAGAAATGGTCATAGCTGTATGACACCAACGGTGCAAGGTACGATATTATGACAACCAACATATCCGAGGTGTACAACAGCGTGCTGAATGAAGTGTTGAGTTCCACTCGTATGGCGTGGACATGAACTATAGGGATCTTTGGCGGGAGTGGGTGGAATGGGGCCCGAACAAAGCCTTGAAGGCAATTGGGAAGGGACGACGGCAGATGTGGCACTTTCGAAACGACATGGATGGCAGCTAGCGTGGGGGCCAAAGCCGTGTGAGGAAGTGTCGGATATGCAACACCCTTGGCTACTCCATGAAGGCTTGCCCCACAAACCGAGCTCGTCTAGGCATCACTCTATGTTGGTTCCACTGTTTGTATGTTGTAATATCGTCATTTTATGTTAACGGGTAGTGTTGTAATATTTGCGTCTTTCTGTACCTCATTTCATTTTAATGTTTCGTTTCCATGTATTTTGACATTATATTTGTTTCAAACTGACTTGACATTGTTCTATGAGGTAGAGCAGAACATTAGGTCAGCCTTGGAGATGTCAGACTATTATGCGAAGATGCTGCGGAAGTGTAAGTGACTTGCCGAGAAGGCTAAAACCTACCTGGATTGTTCTATAAAGGATGTGCCAGTACCACCAGAGTTTCCACTCCCGCTGTGTGTCTACGAAGTACCGTCTTGGATCATTTACTCCATACACTCGGCGACCGCCGCACTAGTGTACTACACATGCGTGAATATCCTCGTTAGCAAATCTTACACACACATCGATTTTTCACATCTTACGTTGCATTCCACATATTTCTAGCTTTATCTGTGCATAATGGCAGCTGGAGATGCATTGCAACTTCTTCTAATAGATTGGCGGCCTAGATATGTACGATAGGGTGTTCATTGAGTGTAAGTACATGTTCAACTATGCAAAGCGACCCGAGGTATTCCAACGCTGGAAACCTTACATAACCGACCCTATTGAAAAGGCACTCCAGATCGAAGAGGTAAGTTATGTTCAATTTGTATCCTAATTATTGATTTGGCCTTACATTATGCTACCTTCGAGATTGGCCACTGTGCGACCAGGAGATAAGGGGAAGGGATCAACAGGTTGCCAAGACTAATTAACTTCGTTCTAATCCACCCTTTTCATTCCAAAAAGGCGCACATGTATCCTAGGTGTTTTTCGGTTTGTTGACTCGTGTATGCTGTTGTTTCTATTGCACATAACCAAACTATGCGTTCACTACTACAGAAATGCTAATATCGACGCCGATCACGACGGTTCATCGAAACCGCTCAGATAAACACAATCTCGACGGTTTTGTTTACCCACCGCTCGTGTTATTCGCCGCGCTAAAACCGCTCGTGAAGATGTCATATCACGACGGTTTTTGGTTAGAACCGCTCGTGATACTTCACGATTTTCCAAACATGAACCGCTCGTGATATTACCCAATATCACGACGGTTTTGTTAAAACCGTCTGTGATAATTAACTCATCACGACGATATATAGCTCCGCCTCCCGCCAATGAGATATAGTCTTTTGATCTCCATCTCGGGCGCTACGAGAGGTCCATCGCCATTTCGTGTCTTGGTTTGAGTACATCGCCTCACCTCACCGAGCCGGCTCGTCCATTTCAGCTATATATTGTCGCCGAGAGCTTGCCACCGCCGCCTCGCTTCACCGATCGATGACCCACCGCGCTTTGACCTTCCCCGACTTTCATTGACACCTTCCTCGTGATCGAGGTGAGATATACTGAAGCATATATAAGCATCCTTTAATTTGAGTAGTTTCAGGCGTTTACACCGAAATCGCTAGTTTCAATCAGGCGCCTCCATGGGACATCACCGTCGGTTCGCTTGAGGCGAGACCTTAGGGCCGAGAGCCACGACTATATAGCAATGCGATGTCACCCCTAAGCCCAGTTTGAGCTTCAAATTAATCCTACTGTTTAATTTTAATCATTTAGTTAATAAACTAACGAGTCTATGACATGTGGGACCGCCATAGATTTTATAAATAAAATCATGAAATAAAAAATGAGTCACTGACAAGTAGGGCCCACTTGTAAGTTAATAAAATCCAAAAAATGAAAAATGAAAAAAATCGTAATTAAGCCTCGAAAATACGCTTTGAAAGTCATCACCCTTTTATTTATTTTCGTGGTTTTCAATACGAACCGTGTGATGGACCGGTCGATGTACACCGAGAACCGTGTGAGTGAAGAGTACATTAATGGCGGTCTGCTTACAAGAGCCGCCGAGGAGGATATGTTGAATAAGGGGGAATATATGTATCGCCCATGCATTGATCGCGAGAATCAAGATGTTTAACAACCGAGCGCAAATCGAAGCACACTTGATTCAAGGGGTTTCAAAAGGGTTATACATGTTGGACCATCCACGTGAAGAGCATATTATACAGAAGTCAACGATATGCATATTATACAGAAGTCAACGATATGCCGCCAATGATGTCGATTGTGGTTCCGATTCGGATAGTCTCGCACGATGACAATCTAGATCGATGCTTCGATGCGTAAGGAACCGTGATGAGAGGGAGTATGTTCAATTCCGGGCGTGATGGAGGACTCAGAGAAACCTTTGTTCCCGGCCGCAAGTCGAATACACAAGGTTGTCATCCGTGCTTAAACCGCTGAAATTGAAGGCAAGCAACGGTTGGTCCGACAAGAGTTTCATGGAGTCATAGGTCTCTTAGCGACATGCTTCCTGAGGGAAACGAGTTGCCCAAAACCACCTACAAAGCCAAAAGGTTCTTTGTCCATTGGGAATGGAAGTAGAAAGAATACATGCATGTCCGAACGATCAGATCCTCTACCGTAACGAGTATACAAACATGCATGTATGTCCGTATGCAACGATGCCGATACAAGCGTAAGAAGCAATTAGATGACGAGGGAATCGAGGTGAAGAAAGGACCTCCCGCTAAGGTGGCGTGGTATCTTCCTGTAATTCCCCGCTTGAAGCGGTTTTTATAACCCAAAGAATGCAAAAGCTGCAGATTGGCACTCAGAGGAGCGTAAGAATGACGGAAAGTTAAGACACCTCGCGATTCCGCCCAAAGGAGAAACATCGATAGGAGGTTTGCGAGACTTCAAAAGCGAACCGAGGAATATAAGGTTTGGATTGAGTACAGATGGAATGAATCCTTTCGGTAACATGAGCAATGACATAGCACTTGGCCTGTGGCGCTCAGATCTACAACCTTCCTCCTTGGTTGTGTATGAAGCGAAGTATATTTTGTTGTCGATACTTATCCAAGGGCCAAGCAACCTGGGAATGATATTGATGTGTACCTAGCACCATTGATGGAAGATCTAAAAATACCGTGGATTGAAGGGTACAGTATGGGATGCGCACAAACAAGAGAACTTCACTTTACGCCCTTGTTGTTCTCGCACCATAAATGATTATCCCGCCTTTGCTAACTGGTTTGCCGTAGTACAAAAGGGCCAAAGCCCAGACTCACCGCTTAGATGATACCGAGAGTGTGTGGCTGAATCACTCACAAGAAAACCGTGTACATGCGTCATCGTGAGGTTCCTTCGGAGGGCTCACCCATACCGCAGATGAAGAAACAATTCGACGGATAGAAGGAGGACAGTTCACTCCAAGGCATTTAAGCGAAAAGAGGTCTATGATATGGTTAAGGATTTAGATGTTGTGCTTGGAAAGGGATGTAAATCGAGGACAAGTAAGAAGAACATGTGGAAGAAGAGATCAATATTTGGGACTTACCTTATTGGGAGCACCTAGAAGTTCGCCATCGCATCGACGCCATGCACGAGAGAAGAATGTATGTGACAGCCTTGATTGGTCTCTCATCAACATTCGTGACAAAACAAAGGATGGTGTCAACGCACGGCTTGACTTGGTTGATATGGACATCGACCGAAAGTTAGCACCAACAAGGACCGATAAAGGACGAACGTATTTTCCCCGCTTGTTACACTCGCCCAAGGCCGAGAGAACCGAATCGCGGTGCTTGCATGGCGTGAAAGTTCCGTCCGGTTACATTCGCCAACATGAAGAAACTTGTTTCGATAAAAGATTTGAAGTTAATTGGCATGAAGTCTCATGATTGTCATGTGTTGATGACACAAATGCTCCTCGCTGTAATTAGAAGTATTTTGCCGATCAAGGTCCGAGAGACAATCATGAGGTCAGTTATTTTTTTTAACACAATTGCTCGAAAGGTCATCGATCCCGGGACTAGATGCTCGCAGACGAGGTGGTGACGACTCTATGTGATCTTGAGATGTATTTCCTCCGCCTTTTTCGATATCATGGTTCATCTCATTGTTCATATTGTGAGGGAGATAAAGATGTGCGGGCCTGTTCCTCGTAGCATGTACCCGCTCGAGAGGTTCATGGGAATTCTCAAGTCATATGTACGGAATCGATCTCGCCAGAGGGCAAGATCGCCGAAGGTTATGCAACCGAAGAGGTCATTGAGTTCTCGCCGATTACATGGCTCAGTCGAACCGATAGGTGTGCCTCGATCTCGCCATGAGGGGAGGCTCGAGGGTATCGGACCATTGGAAGGAAAGCAATCACTCCAAATATGGATGCGTATGCTCAAGCCCATTTCACGGTCTTGCAACACATGACCAAGTGTCCTCAGATATCGACCAACACAAGGACGTGCTTGGCAATGTAATCCGGTGCGGCCGGATGTTTGGATCACGAGACAACACAATGCATTTGTTCAACCAATGGTTGAAGGAGCGACTTGCTAGGAGCTCGCCAAGGATATGTCGACATGGTTGGCAAAAGGGCCAACATTTATAGTTGTAACATGGCGAGGATACGACATAAATGGGTACACATTCTATACGCAGCTCGTGATATAAAAAGCACTAACCGTAATCAGCGGTGTCCGTGATAGATGCATTCAGTACCGATGGGCTGAGGAGCTCTTACTATGGGCAAATAGAGGAGATATGGGAGCTCGACTACGTGCTTTTCAAGATCCCCCTATTTCGGTGCCGTTGGGTCCATCTCCCACAGGTGAAGGTCGACAAGTACGGCGTCACCGCGTCACTACCGTGGACCTCGAACGTGTCGGATACAAAGACGAACCATTCGTACTGGCTAACCAAGTTGTTCAAGTCTTCTATGTTACCGACCTGGCAAATAAGAAGCGCCACGTAGTTCTTCATGGAAAAAGGATGATTGTCGGAGTTGAGAATGTAGTGGACGAGGAAGAATACAATCAATTTGACGAGTTGCCTCCTTTCGAAACCAAGCATAAGGGTCGAGGAAGAAGAACATGACTAAACTAGCTACATACGCCACGATCATCATGAAGGGCTAATTTTAAAGATTAATTGAACAATGTGTGTATATGTATATGTACGTTCTGATGAATGGTTAATTTTAGTTCATTTGAGTTAATTAATTGATTTGTACTGTGAAATGGATATGATTGTTTCTCAAATGAATGTGAATTGGATGTATATACATGTACTTTTGTCTTTTCTGCTTGTTTCAGAGGGCATGGCTAGCATTTCCTAAGGCTAGCCAATAAACAGATCGATCAAGCTAGATATTAACCAATAATATCACAGACGGTTTGAACTACAAACCGTCTCACATGTATATCACAGACGGTTGTTTATTAAAACCGCTCAGGATATATCTATATCACGCATTTGTTCTAAGTGAGAACCGCTCAGTGATATATCACATATCACGACGGTTGTTTATTAAAACCGCTCGCGATATATCACATATCACGCATTTGTTCTAACTTAGAACCGCTCAGGATAGGTATATCACGACGGTTCTAATTTAGAACCGTCTGTGATGTCCATCCCTATTTACATTCGGACTCTAGCTAGGGTTTGCCGCGCCACCAAGATTCTCAAACGATTAAGTTTCTCAACTCCTCTCGCTCCTCCTCCCCAAGCCCGCCGCCACCGCCCTCGACGCCTCCTCGAGCCCGCGACTCCTCCCCAATCCCGCGCGACGCCTCCTCCTCCACCGGCCCCCCCGAGCCCGCCGAGCCTCCTCCTACTGCCCGCGGCCTCCCCGAGCCCACCGCGCCTCCCCGCCTCGAGCCCGCCGCCTCCTCCCTCCCAGAGCCCAACTCCCCTTCGACGCCGCCGCTTGCTGATCGCTTCCTCGTCCTTCTCTCGACGCCTAAAGGTAACCAATGCCGAAGTTACCGATCGACCCCACGCCTTTCCCTAACTATTTCTATCAATAATCTGTCATGGTCCTTCATGATAATTGTACTTGTTTTAGGAATTTGTATTTGTTCTAGTCGCTTATTCATATGGTATTTGTTTTGATATCGCTTTCGAATACATTGCAATGTGGTGTGGTGGGCTTGAGATGAATGCTCTGTGATGATAATAGTCTTGTAATGAAATTGTTTTGATAATCGGGTTTGTACTTGAGCTCTAATTGGAATGCTTACTCTACATCTCGATAGCAATATCAAAATGTTAAATCTTAGCTTTATGTCGATTTCATTTGTTCACATGATGTTCTATTTCTTGTGAAGATGTCTTCCGCTCATTCTCGAGTCGGCGCCTCCATGTGTCCGATGATGCACCATCCTCTCGAACAATATCCAACCGCGGTAGAAGAAGAGGAATATCGAAAAGGCCCACGGCCGATTTACCATCACGGAGGTCGATCATCCGGGACCCTATCAATCCTCGGCGAAAGCGTCCGCATTCAAAAATGGTCGGAATAGTTGCACAGAACGGGTCAAGATCACCTACGATTCGTGGAAGGTGGTGCCCGACCACTAAAACCGCTGTCTTCGGCGGAAATTTCGCATCGCTCGACACCCCTAGAACTCCCGACTCGCGGCGACACACACGCTGCTGCAGTGCAAAGTGTGGAAGAACTTCAAGAGCACGCTTGTCAAGAACTACGTGGAGAAGGATCTGCCGCCTTCCACAAGTATCTATTCTGGAAGAGTCCTAGGCCGAAGTTTGTGGCGAAGAAGACGACAGATGAATTTAAGAGTGAAAGTGCGGCGACACGGCCCTCGAGGCAAAAACAAGCACCCCACGCACTCGGCACTGGTATGCGTAAAGCCCCGATATGGAGGGATCAGAACAAAGAAAAGCGGTTTGAATCTCTCCCTGCTATTTCTCGAGATCACTGATGTGCGCGCCCGACAGTGGTTATTTGCGAGGTTATCTATTCGGCCTACAGGGGAAGTGTACTTTCCAAACCCCAAAGACCAAGAAGTGTCCCAACGCCTGGTAAGATATCGAACTACCTAGTTTGTAATTACTCCATAACTTCATAGGAAGTGAAATGACATGTCGGGCTATATTGCAGATAACGCCGAGTGCACAATCTTCCCAAGGCTCATTCCAGCAGATAGGAGAAGATATACTCTCTGCGCCCTAGGAAACAAGTGAGCATCCGATCGCACGAGAGGCGCCGGTGTTTTTGTTACATGGGAACAATGGTTCCAAGCGGACTCGGATCGCATCGAGTAGGAGGAGAGCCAAAGCCGAGCACGATGCAAAGCTACGAGAGGATCTTCGCATCCTCGAGATGAGCTCACCGAAAAAATCAGAGCGAGGTCGGTGAAAAAGTCACATAGGAGGTCACTCAATCCTTTGAGGAAAGGATTCGTATGCTCGAGCAAAAGCGAAAAGAGACCTTTGAGGAAAGGATTAGGGATTGCAAATGCCAAGTCGGTTGGAAGCCCCCGCCTTACTATACCGCTAGCCACCCCCAAACATCCGAGTAGTCAAGCGTCCAACCCTAACCCTACCACAATAGGTGATGACAGATTTTCCGTCGATGACATCCAGGTAATAATTATTATCTCTGGAATGCTCAATCCATTGATAGGCCTGTTGGAGTAGCTAATTTTGTACCGTTATGTACGTAGGTGGCTACGAAGTGCAAGCTCCAAGTGAGATATGTCTCTGTTGCCCTAGATGCTGCTTGGGGCCAGGTGTATCCATCCGGTATCGGAGCTTTGGTGCACGGTGCAAATCTAGCGCCGGGTTTCGCAAAAGTGAATGTGGACGGTGTTTGTGCCAATTTCGAGGCCGTCCCGCTGAAAATTCCCCCAAACGATGAGGTCATGACTCTAGGGCAAGCCGTTGGAACATTCATCCAAAGGCCCAAGGAGGACATCCGCTCGAGCTACCGCCCGGTGTCAACTTCACGGAATGTCTGCAACGGCATCAAGTCCACGGACTCGACCGCACCGGTTACTCGTGACCGACACGGCAAGAGCCCGCCGATCACATGCATCTACACCTCGTGCTCGATCCGCTCTTGTGAAGTCGACCTATACAAAGCGAGGCAAAGAAGGGCAAGGGCAAATCGAAGACGATCGAGTCCTCTCCTCGATATCCCTTCTTGCCGCTGGGTCTTAAATACAAGCTAGGCGAGCCGCTGTCGAGAAGTTAGACAGCCCTACCCTAGGACCGATTGCACGGAATTGCATGCATGGTACATGGAACAGTCCAACAAGCCGTTGATCAACGACGCCGGGTGTCACCGCCAAGTTCAAGGAGGATCATTTTAACCACGTATCAAGACGCCGTCTTCACGGTGACCTTCGACGACTTGTTCTGCTCTTCAACCTCGACGAGCTCGATGTCTCACTCATACGATGCCGACAATCGTAAGTGTGTACAATCACGGTCAATATTCGTGTAATATCGATAAATGTTATATATAACTCCTAGCTTTTGTATAATAGATACATGATCCGTGAAGCCAAAGAAGGAAATCACCGTAGGTTTCTCGACCCACACATTGTCTCCGAGCAAAGCATCATGGCGAATGCAACATTCGCCGAGAATTACGTTATAGATTTTTTCATGGCTCACCGCAACAAGGAATTCATACTTTTGCCCTACAACCGTAAGTAAGTAGTGTTGCACTACCGGCTATACTTGTTGATTTGTACTTTATAAGCAACACTAACTTAGGTTTAATGACCATGTTGACATACCCAGATCAGAGGTACCATTGGATTCTAATTGTAATTATACCAAAACGAAATACGTAATATACCTAGATTCCCTACAGAGGGCCACTCACAACTTCACAACTATCCGAATTTAATCATCGTAAACACATTTCCTCCATAGAAACTCTATTGTAGTCTTTCCTTCCTTTGCAATGGCTAAGGCTAACTTCTTGGAGTCACGAGGGTGTTCGACGTGTTACATGCTAAAGGATGGAATACCAAGGAAGGACGCCGCAACATGATCAAAAATTCCCGGACTTGCTAGCTAGTACACATTAATCCTATATAACACTTTGTAGCAATGCCTCTCGAACTAACCAATTCTATTTTTGCAAAGGTACCACCGAAATTGCCGGGCCGCAACGTCTGTGGATACTATGTTTGCCACAACATGCAACTACTCATCGGTTCCGCGATCACCAATGATCCTCAGGTTTGTCAATCTTTCAACAATTATTTCATATATACTTACCAATTTATATAAGCCCTAATTTAACCTTCATATCGACAAAGTTGCGACCATCACTTAAATCTGCGTTGGAACAGAGTGAGCTCATAAAAATTCGATCACACCTTGCGCCATTCCCTAAGCAGACGGTCATAAATCCAAATAGGAGTTTCCACAAAGGTAGCGATTGAACTTGATTGGGATAGATTGAACATAATGGTACATGTGTGTAAATTAATGGTTAATTTTAGTTAATTGATTTGTGAATTGGATGTGCTTGTTTCTAAAATGAATGCAATTTTGATGTGCTTCTAAAATGAATGAGAATTGGATGTGCTTGTTTCAGAGGGCATGGCTAGCATTTCCTGAGGCTAGCCAATAAACAGAAATAGATTTAGCAATGCAAAAGACTACCACAGAGACGGTTCAGAGATGAAACCGTCGTGATAGATGACTACCCGACGGTTCAGATGAAACCGTGCTGTGATAGTCCACTATCATAGACGGTTTCATCTATAGACCGTCTGTGGTAGTCGATCATCACGCATCGCTTTCATCTACGTATCGCTCAGGGTAGTCGATCATCACGACGGTTTCATCTACGCACCGCCTCGGGTAGTCCATCATCACGTAAGGTTGCATCTACACCGCCTGTGATGACCTAATGCATTATCGACCCATAAACTCGCACGGCTCACGAACCGCCTGCGTGATGGCGTTGAACCGTCTCAGAAAAGGCCTTTTTCGTAGTAGTGGTTCCATGTAATTCACAATTACATTATGAAGTATTTCAAATTTTATTCCCAAATATTTTGTCTATTTCAAATTTCATACTCATTTTTGAAAGGAATCAGTTCTGCAAAATAATACAATAAGGACAAGAGCATACGTGCCGACCCTAAACCCAAATATTTTTATCATTTCTCTCCGAAGGGGGCTATTTTTGCTATTGAGCCGCCAAACTCGCATTCCAAATAGGGCGCATGAAATCACACACTTTCCTTGTATGCTTGACTTTTTTTATGTATGATCACATCTATGAAAAATGTATTGTCCCATGAAATTATGCACTCTATTATCACATGAAATAATTCAAACATATTTTTCACATGAAATCATGGAATTCCATTAAAAAATTGGATTTCACATGAAATGACGGGTGTGCAGCGTGGCGCGCGGGGGAGGGGTCCGTGCATCTGTGCACTGTGCACGAACGCAGTGAGTCCGGACCAGGGGCTTCGGGCCTTCGGGCGCTAGGTGCACAGACGAGGCGACGTGTCACTCGCCGTCGGCTTCAGGGTGCTATTTTTAGCTTTGATTCGGAGAGGGAACTAAATTTGCTATTGAGCAAGTTAACGGTGCCAAATGAGCCAAAGATCCTTGGAAAGAGATAAAGCAAGGCAGAGAAGAAAAGGAGAGGAGGATAAAACATTGCTTAGAAGCGAAGAAGGATTGTATGTGTTATGGAGGAGAGAGAGGCGAAGGAGGGTGGCCAGCAAGGGGTATGCTTTTTGGATGGGTTGATAGATGCTGTGGACCTTGTAGTAGATGTCACAATAAACATAATTTATTTTGGCTTAGCGGCTATTACGAGAGTAGAAATGGATGGAAACAGACAGTGCTCCTGTAAAGTTTTATGTTAGGTTCAGTCAACCTAATAGTGGAATTTTTGGCTAATCTAGCTGTTTATGTCTCTATATTTGTAAAAATAACAAGATAAAAACCGTATAAGCAAAAATGGCACCGTTGGCGCACGGTCACCGTACGCCAGCGGCCACCGTCTTGACACGTGGCGCTGGCGCACGGTCACCGTGCGCTAGCGTCCCTCACGCCGCCATGTGGTGCGCTGGCGCACGGTGGCAACGCGCCAGCGCCCCGTGCGCCGACACGTGTTAATTTAATTCATTTTTTCAGCGCAAAAAATCATTTTTCGGGGGCACGTGTCGCCGCACGGGGCGCTGGCGCGTTGTCACCATGCGCCAACGCATGCCACGTGGCGGCGCGAAGGGCGCTGGCGCACGCCAACGGTGTTATTTTTGTAAATATGGTTTTCACCTTGTTAGTTTTGTAAATACGGGGACGCAAACGGCCAGATTAGCCAAAAATCCAATAGCATAGAAGAAAAATGTGACATTTTGTGTGTCACATGGTAATACGTTCGATACATACTTTTTTTTTCACTCGAAAAAAATACATACTTCTTAACTGAACAGCTATGTGAATATTTACAAATAACTAACAGTAGAAGCACAGATTATTTATTTGTGTCATTTGCTTGTATTTTTTATGTCAACATGATGGCACATCATCTGTACTCTAATTTTTTGGTATGTCGCACTGGATATTTCCCGTTATAGTTCCTTTCTCGTGTTGGTGATTTATGATTAAATTTTGAATGATACTATTCTCTTGTAGCTGCTGCAGCTGACGATGCTGATGCTCTTGTTTGTTGTAGGGAGGGAGCCGGAGATCAAAGGACGAGAGCATGAGTTGCGAAGGGACAACATTATGTTTTTTTGCCTCTAGCTTTAGGTGCTCCATTTGCTCTAGACGATTCCTCACGCCGAAAGGTATGTGAACTCTCCGAAAGGAAAAAAGGAAGAGAGGCATGTGAATTGTGATGCGCAGCGGAGTTTAAAGTGAGATTATTGAGTAAAACAATGGTTTTAGAGAATCATACCTCTTTTTTTTTTTCCATAATGTTTAACAAAAACTGCATGCAGCGGGCTTGATAGGTTGAGCCAACTCGTCAGAGTATGAAAAGAAAATTATCTGAAGAAAAGTACGGAAATTTTAACTAGCACGGATATAGAAGCGATAATTCATTGATCCTCGTTTCACTAATTCACTCACAGTTTCCCCAGAACATGTCTCCCTTCATTGATGGATTTCGAAAACACTTCTCCCTTAATTGATGGAGAATGAATGTTTCCCTGAAAAAATGGATAATTAATGAATCTCAACATGGCACATACTTTGGACTAACTTATCAATTCTATAGCCGCAACATTTCATTATTCCGTGCTGCTTCGCATGACAGATTCGTACTACCTTAGTTTGGGAATTACCACGCACAAATCGTTTGTGAACGACGAATACAATGATATGACCACCAAAAAGATAATCCATAGACCACAACAATTTACAGGAAAGTTCAATGTGCAGCATTAGTATAAACAAAAAATGAAAAGAGAAAAATGCAGATTGTTTCTGACATTTGTGCATTCATGTTACTCAGAGACAAAAAAAAAAGAGCAGAATAAACATCAATTTTACATTCAGATGAGCCCAAGAGCTCAATTTCTTATTCATTACTCTCAAATGTTAACCACAGAAGCACCCAGAAGCAACAAAAGGATGAAACACACTGTGCCAACAGGCCCAATGCAGGGACAAGGCTTTCAGAATTCATGAGCTTGTGTAGAGGCGTACATACACAGGCACTGGTAAGTAGATTTGATGGGACCACAGAAAGCAATGGCAACTGGAGAGCGTATGTGAGGATCCGGATTTGTATACAGATCCTCTATGTATTTTGAGCTAGTCTCATGATAAGTAGTAAGCGTACACAGTACAGATATCGGCGAATATCATATCCATACAACACGTACATAAATAATACTTAAATATTATTACAGAACAGAGTAAATGGGCTTTAAGGCTAGAGTTCACAAAATAGACCAGCAGGCCAAATAGTTCAAGTAGTAGAGTAGCAGCGGAAACAAATCATAGTAGCAGTAGAAAGACTTCAAAAGAGCATGACCTCCATATATTGCTACATGCAACCGACTGGCCTCCATATATTGCTACATGCAGCCGACTGGGCTAGGACCTAGTTAACACTGTCTCTATCGTCTCCGTAGCCGGATACATAGAAATATCCATACACCGGGGCTTCGGCGTCATAGTGAATCCATATGTTTGAAAAACAACAAGTACAAAAAGTACTCAACAAGCCCTTACCATAAATACAATTATATAGATACAAAGCTTCCAAGAGAGGGCTTGTATGTTTGTTTTAGCACAAAACCAGTTTGCTCAAATACTAAAGTTATTTTCCAAACCTATGACTTAGCATTTTTAACTTTGAAACAAAAAGGTTATTTTGTATAAGCAGTCGTTATCACGACCATGCTTAAACCAACATGACCACATCCCTAGCAACCATGCTTAAAGCAGCATGTCACAAATCCACCCAATATGTCTTAGTTTACCGGCGACTATACTTACACCAGTATATCCCATTCCCAGCGACCATGCTTAAACCAGCACATCGGAAACCACAAAGACCATGCTTAAACCAGCATGTCCCGACACCGGCGACTATGATTAAGCCAGCATGTCCCATACCCAACAACCCTGTTTAAACTAGCACATCGCAAATCTCAACCACCATGTTTACCCAACATGTTTTAGTTCACAATTTTAAGTTAATAAAACTAATCAGAGGTGGCGATCTTCACATTGCCCATAACGTGGGGCACGACTATTCAAATAGGTTAAGAATATTTTGCAAAGGTTGTACAACTTTACCCACAAGATATGGTCAATCTCATAATGTTAGCCATGGTATGCTTCCTTGGGTGTGTGATGGAGAGGATCACAACAAAGCTTTTTCTCTACCTAGCTCCAACATTAGACAAACTCCGGTGGGGTATACCCTCAACACTAGGATGTGCCTCACATCAGTCACTTACCCATAATGATTCCTTACTCCGGTTCATATTTTCAATGAGGGACCCTCCATTGTTAGGGAGTCTACGGCCCTTCTTTTATGCATAGTAACCAGGGGCACATGTTTTTATGCCGAGCTAAGTAAAGTAATTGGCCAGGTCTATCACATACTAAACATGTGGTTGTACGACGTAGTAGGTGTAAATTGAACACATGATTCGGTCCTTAATCGACTCAGGCGAGACAATCCACCAATCCTATGTGTGCTCATAGCACCAATCTCAATCATCTACTCGCCTAATTCTCAACCATTTATAAATACATTTTCCTGTTTCTAGTGGTAACCCATATTAACACACTATAGTTCAATGTGTCCAAGTTCTCATTGTAGCAATGTTTACGTCCTATTCATATTCAATTACTAAGCAGTGTCTAAGCACAACCAATAGTCAAGTTCATTTATTCAACAGGAGAGTTTACTTCATGTGATATATATCATTAGGGTGACAAGGTATATTGTGGAGTCAATAAACAAGGAAGGGATTCATATCGTTGATCAACTTTGGAACAACTAGGCATCAACATTTAATATAACATTTCATTAATAATAGTAAGCATGCAAGTAGTAATTAAAATTGAAATACTTTTCATTTGAAATATAGGTTCAACACGATCAATGGTAAGGACTTGCCTTACTCAAATGTAGATGGTCTTGGTCTTGACTTGAAGAAGTGATCACGTCTTTGGAGATGTTCGAATCTAATTAACTCAAAAATGACAACTTCAAATAAATACTCATAACACAAATCAATTTAAAATAATTTTAAATGAACTCCAAAAATTATGATTTTGGTACTGTTGGAAATATATTGAATTTAGAAACAAAAAATATTTGATTTGGATTTAAAACGAGGAAGAACGAGCTCTCCAAAGTTTGACCTAAGAGGAAATTCCAAAAAAATGAAAATCCACACAAGTGGGTTCCACTGGAATTTTAATTTATTTTTAATTTCTTTTGTTTATGAAATTCCACTGTGACTAATAGGTGGGGTCCACTGGGATTTTTATTTTATTTTCTATTTATTTTTAATCAGAAAATCTCGAGAGGTTGACAGGTGGGGCCATGGTCCATTGGACCAGGTCCATGCAATGGTGCACTGGGCCAGCGGCCCACTGGTCAGAGACAATGCTCCATGGACTCGGTCTATGGACTATCTGTACTAAACCAACGTTTTAATTAAATAACTAATTGTTTCGGTCCCACCCGCCATACACGAATTAGCCAACTAACCTACCAGATTAATTTTAATGACACCATGTGGCTGCCATATCAGCTTCTCTCTCAACACAGAGCAGAGACAAAGGAGCTCCATGGGCGGATTGGGTGGAAGCTCGCCGCAAGCAAGACAAGGTTTGGCTAGCATCCTAAAGGGGCAAAATGGAACACGGCGTGGACAGTGAGGCAGTGACGGTGCCACTATTTCTATAGGGGCATCTATACTAGCTACGAAGCGATTGGTGGCAAATCTATGTACGGGTGAGCTTCTACGGGCTACAGCAAAGCTATTCGCGGTGGCAGTGTGCAAGAAGGTGAATGGGAGTGACGCAGCGATGGTGACCAGTAGCGAAGAAGACGACCGACGTAGTGGAGACGCTACAGAGGTGTATCAGACACATTGACTATCCTAGAGGGCTCACGGGAGCTAAGCAAACGATATGACGCAAAGAATAGGGAAGGAGATTCATTGGAGACGAAGCAAGGAGAAAGGGGGTTGGCGGCAACACAATACTAAAGGCGGGGCGAAGAGGGTTCCGGTGCTCCAACTAAGAAAGGAATGGGAGCATCAACAAGAACACAATGATACTCTTATTTAGTCTCTACGTGAAAACCGTTAGCGCGAATGTCCTTGATAGTTCTAGTCGATTCTGGGTACAACAAGGCTCCTTCAATGACCAAAGTTATGCCCATCGGGAGTATAATTGTGGCCCTTCATGAGCTTATTATACTAGTATCGCTGCCTGCGATTTTTGTAAGACTACTAGCATTCTTGCTGATCGACTGAAAGAATTTTGTTTCTCTCAAGATGGTACTCATTGTGCCGCTATCCGCTAAGCACACTTCCTCTATAGGACGCCACATGCGTTCTAATATAAGGTACTTTATTAATATGCAGCAGGAAGCAATCAACATATAAATAAAATACTTCAGATATTAGAACATAACTTGCTATTATAAATACGAGAAAATAAGCCTTGCAAGAGTCATCATAAGAGTTTAATGCTTTGCTCTTCTAGAGCTTACAACCATTGTTCAAAAAATTAATTCAATGCTCTACTTCAATCACAAACTGCAAGTGGCTGTAAAAAGAACTTAGTGCAACTACGGCTGCAGCCGCTACGATGTCTAAAGGAGGGGTGATGGGGGCTGCTATTGGGTTGTCCACATCTATAAGTGCAACTAATGGGTGTGGATCCTCTGTGTTTGCAATGGTGAGGTGTGCCTCATGATGTCCTTTGCCATTCTTCTTAGACTGGAAGGCATCAATAACATGCTGCGACCTATGACCTTACCCTTCTTGCCCCTCTCCTTCGTGAGAGACTTCCTCACCTTGTAGCTGCTAGCAATGGCTTCATGGCCAATATTGCTACTAGGCGGCTATGAGATGTAGTTCTTCCTTAGAACATCATCTTGAGCTTCCGCAATTTGCATGATGTCAATCAATTCGGCATACTCCTTGTATCTATCTTCACAATAGTTACGTGCGGATTGCACCACATTCAGGTGAAAGGTAGAGAGTCTTCTCAATCTTCTGTTTATCCGTGATTACCTTACCGCAAAATTGAAGGCTGGTATAAATTCTGTACAAATTCTGGCCATGCTGGGCTAGCTCTTCGAACTATCGGTTCGTGATGCCAGTCATGTACATATTTATTCATAGAGTTCATAAGATTACTACTAGTAATTTACATAAAATTGTTGCAAAATTCTCATATTGTTCTTCGAACTCTCATTTCATGATCCCATATTTTTCTATGCATTTCTCATGCTTCACTGCCATTTTCAGTGATTAAAAGTAATATAAACAATCACAGATAATCAGAACAGTAAATACAATAAATAAATTGCATAGAAATAATAATAACAAGGTTAAACATGCATCAAATGCTCAAAATGATTCAAAATTTGAATTCCCAAGGCCCTTTTCTACAGGAAAATGAATTTTTGGTGAATTCTGTAATTTCTAGTAGTCTAAGAAAATTTTCTACGCAATTTTTCAATTTCTAAGGGGTTATTATGCAAGAATTTCTTTTCTGAAATATTTCCTCGTAATTTTTAGAACTTCGAGGGTTTATTTGTAAATTTCTAGTTCTGAGAAAATTTTGCGTAATTTCAGAAAATCCTAGGGCCTTTTTGCAAATTTTCCTTATTCTTTTCGATTTTCCTCTTTTTTTTTTCTCTTTTTCCCGAATTTCTTTCGGGCGGGCCTTTTCCTTTTTGGCCCATTAGGGCTCAACCCAGCCGAGTCAAGAGAGGGGGTAGGGGGATGCTAGGGTTCCCCCTTGCCCCTGTGCATTAGTGGCGGCGGCGTGTGGCCCTTCATGCGGGAGCCAGCAGCTAAGGTGGAGCGCACACGGGAGGAGTGGTTCGGCTGGCGGCGGCTCGGTCGCGTATGGGCGTGGAGGAGCCGACGTGGCACACGGTGGCGGTGCTGCCGTCGTCGTCTGATCGGTCTTTGGTGGCTATTCGGTCGTCGGCTGCGGCTTGAACCGTCTTGCGGGGGGCAACCGGAGGGTAGCGCGTACTGTGGCGGCGTGGGCGTTGGCAATCTTGGCGTGGCGGCGGTGCTCTGAACACACACACGAGGCTGGCAGCGATTGCGGCGGGCAAGCGGCGAGTGGTTACTCGCAGAGCGCAACGACGATAGTGCGAGCTTCGAACCTGGGCGGCGGCGCCATGCGGGCGGTCCGTCTGGCGGCTTCAGCTGGCACATGGTACCGCGTGGAGTGGCATTTAGGCGGTCGCGTGGCCATGCTTGCCCGATCACCGGCGTCGAGCCGAGGTGGCGGCCGGCCTTCGTCTTGCGCCCGACGCTACCCACCCTTCTCTTTTCTCTTTCTTCGCTTCAGGCGATTACGGTGGGGCGGCGCCGCAATGAGTAGCCGGGCCGGCGTGGCCGGGGTCAGGCAGATGGTAAGCCGGCGCCGCGGGCCAGCTTATGTTTTTGTGTCACTGTTCACCCAAGTACTGTTCATCTGATGTTTAATCTATGGAGCAATCGTCATCTGCTCTTTCATACAACCCATCGATCGGCTTGGCCAGCGACTTCAAGTCGGCTCGCGGTGGATTAGAGCGGATTTGCACCGTAGAAAAAAAACTCTAAAAAGCCAAATTTGCATAATTGAAAGTGATTTAGAAAATACGATTCGATCTACAAACGTCGTGCTACGACGGTTATCTTTCGATCCGAGTAGAGTAGGCTTAGAGGTAGGCCGGTGTCTATCGTGCTGATAACGTGTTGAGAAACTGTCGCTGGCGAGTCCAGTCCGAACGATTTCCTCGTAGACAAATATAGAAGCACATCAAACAATGCAAGAACACAAGAACAGAGTAGTAGATTGAACACAGAGATATATGAGACTTCTTACTTCTCTTCATTGCTCTTCAAGCGATCAGTTTTTTTCAATGACTAGCACTTCTATTTATAGACTAGAATCTCTGCTAGAGTTTAGGATGAGATGTCCATACAAGCCTATGGTTTCTCAACAACTAGGATAGACCGGGAAATATAGAATTCATTATTGCTTATGGGTCCCACGTAGATTCTTATCTCCTAAATCTTCGAAGAAGCATACATGGTGCGGGTCCCACCATGTTACCTCCATCAAACATCATAAGATTACGCAAAGAAGCTCTCGATTCAGGGTGTATTTGTTAAGTGCACACAAGGAGCTTTGGGGCGCTGCTACATGCACAACGCTAAGCGTATGCGAGGAGACAAACAAAGTTGCTGCTGATATTTTCCTTGATGAGCACGATGGAATTAATTACAAGATCAAGAATTGCTGCATGTTTCCATGGGACCCACCGTGTCTCCAGCCACGCCATGCACGGTAAGATTATGTGTTGTCTATAATTTCAGAAATTGATCAGACATTATAACTTATCAGATAAACTATCTTTATTAGTCTTTGTCTACATGGTGATCTGAAAAATTAATATGATAAAGCATGTTTTTTTATCATTATACATATACCAAGAATATGTTAGGAGACAAACAAAGTTGCGTCTCCAGCCACGCCACACACGACATGCACCAATGGGCCCCGTGGCATGCTTTGAGCCCGTATCATTTGTACTGCCAAGTCATCTCGGGATGGAATTGGATGACCCACCTTGGTTTACGCTTTGCGTATGGGGAGATTCAGATAGGCCGAAGTTTACTCGGTGTCGGATATGGTTATGATTATTTTCTATTTAGGATTTTATCTTGTCTACATCCGGTCTGGACATAAATAGTCATGTACCTCCTCGATGTAACTCGGACCATGTTATTTAGAAGAGAAGAAAAGTATTTACTCTTGATTCTTGATTTATGCTACGCGCTGTCCCTCCGAATATAGAATATTTTCTGAATATTACCACCATTCTTTTTATGATCTCCTCGTGTTCTCGTGTTTTTACAGAAAGAACACGCTATTTTTGCGTGGTCGAGTAGATGAGAACCAAAACGTGTGGTTAGGTAAATTTGAGTGTCACAAGTTGCTGTAATCGAGACAGTGATTAGCGTTGTGATTCGTCTATTGCACAAATCCAAAATTATTTTTGATCCTACATCGTGAAGACCAGGTTCCTGTATCAGAGCATTATCCCACTGACTAATTTCACCGGGGGTAGAAACTGTGAGAACGTGTGGTTGGTAAATTTGAGTGTCACAAGTTGCTGTAATCGAGACAATGATTAGCGTCGTGATTCGTTTATTGCACGAATCCAAAATTATTATTGATCCTACGTCGTGAAGACTGGATTCTTGTATCAGAGCATTATCCCCTTGTTGACTAATTTCACCGGGGGTAGAAACTGTGAGAAAAATGCACCTTGGGGAGTGATCGTATTGAAGGGGAGTAGCACATTTTCATTTTCAACCCATGAAATCTCTGGTGAAAAAAACATGGAAATTTTGAGATCCTTGAAAAAGTGTTGGTTGACAGATGTGTTAATTATAGTACATTATCTTTGCAGCCCCTTTTCTGCAGGTCCTATTTGTGTTATTTGCTTGGGTGTTTTATGGTTTATGTTGGATGGTTTAGCGTGAAATTCATGTTCTGTTTTGGAGGAGAGCGATTTTACTGTGATCTTGGTTATTGTAGCACTTGATCTAGGCTGTTCGTTTTGGATCAGACGGTGGAGACAAGGGCCTAATGCATGTCTGTTTTGTTTGTGCCCCTAAGTTGTTAAACCAAAATTTTGGCAATACCAAAATCAAGGCATCATCAAAATTTTGGCAAAGTATAGATGTTTGGATTGCAACCAAACCAATAGTTGAAAAGATTGCCAAAATTCCTCTAGTTGTGAATATGGTGGCATCTAAATTTTTTAGCATCAAAATATAGACAATATGAGTCTTTTTTATTAATTAAATCACAAAGAATACAACAGTTCAAACATATCACAAATCGGATACACTGTTTAGAATATACGGTCATTTAAAGCTTATTAATCAAACAATCAAAGCATTTATTGCACCCGGTCTCTAGCTGACATATCAGCATAGCATTACATGCAACCAAACGAAAATTCAGGAGAACAAGGATGGTGCAGTGTGTCACCAAAATTTCAAAGGTAATGTCAAATCTTGATACCAAACCAAGTGCTAACCAAATTTCTTTGGTATTACTAAAAAATTGGTTTAGCAACTTAGGGACACAAACCAAATAGTCCCTACGTCTGTCGCTGGCTTTGTGCATCCCTCAAATAAAAATGATGGTTTTGTCCATTAATTATTACATATTACTAAAATTAATTAAGGCATTGCAGCCACAAGTAAGTATCGATGAGAAAGCATTAAGTGGACTTCACAAATTAAGTTTAGATGAGGAGGCATACGATACTTTGGTTAGATCAGCCCTTCTTTCAATTAAGGCTATGGAGGCATACAAGGTGAAGGTCCGACGTAACCAAGGGCCAACGCCGGCAGGTTAGTTCTACGGCCGTGTCGATTAGAAAGACGGTTCAATAGAGGCTGCTATATTGATTTAGGTTAGATTTAATTTCGGTCAAACATAAAGTCCATGTTACCCCTTACAAACCAATAGACACATTTAATTTATACTCTCATTTATCTGAGGGAGTAGAGGGTAAAATTTCTCTTGGAGAAAATCTACGAGCGGAGATGTGCTTCTGTTCATTCATCTTTTCTTCGAGAAACTGTCAGGTTTTAGATATGTAATTCAGTACGTATGCTAAGAAACTGCTTCATAGTCTCATTGTTATTTTGTTCTTGCAATTTCAGGTCTGGACACTCCATGTCAAGTTCCAAGACGTTCCACTTCGGAGACACAGCCTCTGACTATTCAACTTGAGTGCGATGTGCTGAAATTAGTCAATCAGTGTGCTGTCTAGTACTTTGATTGATGTGGTCCCTAAATTATCATGTTGCACTCTTGCGCAATTATCGTATCAGATGTACGAACCATGAGCCAACTAATAGGTTAGCTAGAGTAATAGATAGATTGGTTCAACTCTCACAAATTGCTTTCCTAAAAGGCATGAGTTGAGTAGGAAAAAATGTATCGGTATTGTTTAAGGTGGATTTTGAGAAAGTTTATGATGAAGTTGCTTTTTTTTTTATCAAGCTCTACAGTTGAAAGGTTTTCATTCTAAATGGAATGATTGGATGTTGAAAGTTGTAAGGCGAGGTGAGTACTCCCTCTGTTTTTCAATGGTTGACGTTTCGGACTAGTTTAGAGAAATTAAGGTAACAGTTAATTTACCTTTTTGCCCTCGTTCGTCACGCGTTCCTCGCTCCTCCCCATCACGTTCCTCCGTCTGCCCCTTCCTCCCGTCAAGCAGCGCCGTCGAATCCTCGTTCGTCACGCGTTCCTCGCTCCTCCCCGTCAAGCTCCTCCGTCTGCCCCTTCCTCCCGTCAAGCAGCGCCGCCGGATCCTTGTTCGTCACGCGTTCCTCGCTCCTCCCGTCACGCGTTCCTCGCTCCTCCCCGTCACGCTCCTCTGTCTGCCCCTTCCTCCCGTCAAGTAGCGCCGCCAGATCGTCGCATGCGTCTGCCACTTCCCTCGCCAGACCATCGGTGGAGCGGCTTCCCCGGCAATCACGTCTCGCTCTGGCATCAGCGAAGGAGGGCTCAGCAATTTTTGCAGGTACAACACCACATTTCTACACGTAAGGTGTTCGATGAATTGACAGTTAGTATAAAATTCTTGATGACTTGTTCGTTGGGTCAATTTGAGGACAACGCTATCCGATATCAGCATTTCAAGCATTTGTCATCTGCCTGAACAGCTTTGTTACCAAAATAGCTTGTGAATGAGTCAAGGTGTGATTCTTTCTTTCTTGTTTCCCTTTCTTTACTTGCCAAATGGGTGATGTTCGGATGTGTCATTTGCCGATGGTCCACTTTGGAAGCTGCTCGCACACTCTATCTAGTTGATTTCAGATTTCGAACTCCCCTGCAGACATAAGAAAAGTTAGCTTCAAGCCTATTCTATTGGTTGTCAAAGATATCTAGCCTACAGTTTATCTTTCTTGAAATGCATTGCACCACCTACCTGATGTATACACTCATACTGCACAAATATTGTCCTCATCGGTCTAAACACAGAAATGCAATCAACTCTTACTCGAGTTTTTCCTAGTTGCTCGATTCTTTGTTGAGGAGTCTGAGTACATTGCCCAAAAGACACTAATTTGATCACAAAGTTTTATGCATTCTAAGTTGTCCACTTTCGAGCTGTTGCATATTTGTGTTGGAATTGGCACTTCATCTGAATTTTCTGATACATGTAGCAATACATTTTCAGCTCATAGTTCAATTGATGCTCCTGCAGGGCCCACAACCTGAGGTTGCACAAGGAGGGCTGGATGTTCAAGAACCAGGAGGGCAGAGGAGTATGCAAATGGAACCAGGAGATCCTGCAGCTTCAACTAGCTCGGCGAAAAGGAAGTCCCCTTGTGCGAACATGCCAATTTTTAGATCCCCACTGAGCAGGATGTTCCTGTCATCGAGGATGCATCTATCTCCAGTGGTGAGGTCTCCTCCTATGAGACGTGGGATATCGCCATCAGCTACACTAGAGAGATCATTGTCGCCATCTGCAAGATCTTTATCTCCGGTGGTGGCAAGAACAGTGACCTCTCATGATCTTGGCCAAGGTAAGATTTGACTTGTCAAGTTTGCAGGTTGTACCTTTATACTCTCAGGTTGGCTGATTATGTGATAAGTATTGCTTTCAAACTGATATGTAGTTCTTGCTAATACAATTTGTGGATGTCGAAGAGTCTAGGAGATATTGATTTCAATGTGCCATCAAGTTCCGGAGGTCGAAGAGCAATTGGTGACATTTATTTGAATGTGGAACCAACAGAAGAGTTGATGACAGGTAAACTCTCTCGATCACAAAGTTCTAAGCATGTCAATCCTTTGTCACATATAAGCGCTCACACTGAAATACTAAATCTGACTATACAGGTTTGGATCATGGTTTTGGGGTTCCAGTTGCTAATGAAAATGCTCCAGATGCTCAAGAGAATGCACATAGGAATGATGTGTCTAATGATAAATGGAGAGCGATATTTGAAGCTTTGCTAGCAAGAGCCAACAATGGTAACTTGAAGGGCCATGAGACAAGGGAAGTTTCTGTAGCATTCTCGGTACCCATTCGGACTGTACAGTGTATTTGGAAACAAGGTAAAAGTTGTTTGGATCAAGGTAGTTTGGTTGATGTTTCTAGTCGAAAGTCCAAGTGTGGCCGCAAGAAGTTAGAAATGGATGTTTCTGTGCTTCGTGGTCTTCCTTTGTCAAGCCGTACAACACTAGATGACTTGTCCACCCACTTACATGTCGAAAAGCAAGTTGCATTCAATGAAGCGGAAGGTATCATAAAGCGTGTCTCAAACAAAGATAAAGCCGACTTGACAGAGATAAGAACAAGAAGGATCGTCAAGTGGTGTCTATCTATGCTTGACCCAATGAGCATACCTAATGATCTCGTGTTTAAAGGATTTGTTTGATTTTGTTTTCATTGATGAGAAATGGTTCAACATCACACGGAAGACAGAGAGATATTATACGGTTCAAGGTGAACATGAGCCCACACGGACATGCAAAAACAAGAACTACATTCCTAAAATCATGCTTCTGACTGCTCTTACTCGACCAAGATTTGATTCTGATGGCAACTGCACCTTTGATGGCAAAATTGGTTGCTTCCCTTTCGTGACATACGAACCAGCTAAGAGATCGAAAAGCTAACCTACTGTAGGGACAATAGAAATGAAGCCCATTGAGTCAATTACAAAGGAGGTCATTCGAACTTTTCTGATTGAAAAAGTCTTGCCAGTGATTCGTGCTAAATGGCCGCGTGAAGACGCCAATAAGCCCATATACATACAGCAAGACAATGCCCAGCCTCATATTGTGCCTAATGATAAACTGTTTTGTGATGCTGCCAAGCAAGATGGGTTCGACATTCGACTCATATGTCAACCTGCAAATTCGCCTGATTTTAACATCTTGGATCTAGGGTTCTTTAATTCCATTCAGTCAATCCAGTACAAAACAACAAAGAAAAACAACAATGAACTTGTAACTGCCGTTGATAAGGTAATGTTCGACTTCTTTTTACTTTGCTTTATGTTTATGCTGATATTGCTTTTTATATGAATGTCCTCTTACCCAATTGCTTAAATTAAGTTTTCCTAGTGGGCTTAGATAAGATTGATCTGAAACTTAGTGCAGCTCATTAAATTGACGTTTGAAGTTTAGTGCAGCTCATGTTGATCGGGCTTACTTCACATAAAAATGAGCTGACATCTTGATATTATGGATCAGGCTTTCCGAGATTATTCGGTGTGCAAGTCAAATCGAATTTTCTTGACACTCCATGGATGTATGAAGGAAGCTATGAAAATTGGAGGTGGCAATGAATATGATATTCCTCACATAAAGAAAGAAATGCTAGAAAGACAAGGGCGTCTTCCTTTACAGCTCAGCTGCGATGCCTTGTTGGTACATGAAGCTATGGCACAAATCAACAACTAATTCCTCCATCATGACCTATTTCGAATGCAAGAATTGTGAATTTTGGAGGTTCTTTGTGCAACAATTTTTGATTCATGCAGTCGGACTGGGGCAGCGATGGCGACGAGTTGGGGTGAGGGTCACGTGGACTGGAACGCGACGACAGCGAGCTGGTCGGGAGGGCCGCGCGGCCTGGGGCGGCAACAGTGGTGGTTCGTCTGAGAGGGACATGGGGCGACAACAGCAGTGGCGGGCCGACGAGTAGGGCTCAGCGAGCTGGGGCTACGACGGCGGCGGGCCAACATGGAGGGCTCCGCGAATTGAGGTGATGGCGGCGAGGGTCTGGCGGGGGCCTCCGCGAATTGGGGCTACGGCTACGGAGGACCGACGGAGGTCTCCACGCGGTGGCAACTTCAGGTCTGTAGCTGCACGGTGCGTGTCTTACCTTGATCCTACGCAAAGGAATGGAAAAAAGAGGTTCAAGCCAAAGTATGCTGAAGGACTCGTCGGGGGCAAAAGCGGAAGAAAACCGTTCGGACACCCTAAACGTCAAGCTTTTTTGAACTTTCTCAATCTCTCCAAACGCCAATCATTGAAAAACGGAGGGAGTACTAAGGTAAATGAGATGTGGCAGGTCCATACTTTAGAACTTTCAAGGGACTTAGGCAAGATCATTTTTCTCTGTTACCTTTTTGATTTAGTGGATGATATTCTAGATTTATTGATTAGAAAGAACCGGAACATGGCTTTATTAAGGGATTGGCTATTTTACAATATATGCCGATGATACCATCTTTTTAAATAAAGATGATGTGGAAAGTGCCAAAAAAAATTAAAAACTGTGATTTGTTTATTTGAACAAATATGTAGGCTTAAAATAAACTTTCATAAGAGGAAGTGTGCTTTTCTGGGGTTCAGCTGTATAGAAACAGGCAAAATATATGAAGAGATCTTTACTTGTAAAATTAGTCGGTTCCCTATTAAATACTTGGGATTCCTGTTGACAAGAGAAGAATTAGGAAAGACGGTCGCAAAAAACACAGATAATAAATTTGAGCATAGACTTAGTTGTTGGCACCGCATGGGTATTTAGTCATTAGTAGTTTGGCACTGTATGTGATGTCTTTGTATAAAATTCCATGAAGATACACTGTTTTTACGGCAATTTGATGAAAGCAAAAAAAGAAATACCATCTAGTTCATTGCGCAGTGGTATATTTACCCAAGGATCAAGGCGCCCTAGGGGCTTTAGACTTGAAAGCAATGCATATTGCTCTGCTAGGAAAATGGCTTGGAAGGTTAGAAAATGATAATCAATGTCAATAAATCTTGAGAAAGAAATACCTATGCAATAAAACAATTTCTCAGGCAGAATATAAACAAGGGGACTCACGTTTCTGGAGAGGACTTATGGAGGCTAAGAAATTGTTTTTAGCTTGCTGTAAGAGAAAAAAATTGCAATTGAGCGAGAACTAGATTTTGGGAGGATTTGTGGCTAGCTAATTCTCCTTTGGCAATTAAATATGCTAAACTGTATAACCTTACCTTTAGCAAACATATAATAGCGGCTAGTGTGTTTGAGAAAGGGCAGGGTAGTAATTAGGTTCAGAAGAACTCTCTTTTTTCTCCAAACCGAATGTACTGGGGTACATTTGTCAGATGAAAATGACAGAGTAAGTTGGAGGCTACATTCGAAAGGCATGCTCTCGGTTCAGTCCTTTTACAAAGCATTGAGAGTCCATGATACTCCCTCCGTTTTTTTTATAGACGACGTTTCCGATCGGAGGGGGTATTAATCTGCAGCATGTTGAACTCTCCAGGACATCATCTACTTAAAACCGGAGGGAGTATTTCTTTTACTTTTAAGTTCATTTCGGATGTCAAGTTACCTCTGAGGATGAAAGTTCTTCTGTGGTCAGTACTTAAACAAAGTATCTAAACGAAAACATAATTTTCTCAACAGGGGGTGGAAAGGGAAACAAGTCCTGTGTTTCCTGTGGGGCTGACGAAAATATAAGTCACCTCTTTGTCCTTTGCCTCCTTTCTAGATTCATTTTGAATGTGGTAAGTTGTACCTTTAGTTTGCTTTGTCCTCCATCAAATGTTCAATATTTGTTTCATGGTTGTCTGAACAGATTGTTGAGAAGACTAGGAAACTAGCGTAGCGGGTTTAGCAGCCATTTTAGGGATCATTTGGAATGTGCGTAATATGACATGTTTCCAGAACAAATGGCCTGAAGAACCTCTCTTTGATATATGCAGCATGCAGTTAGATTCACTCCTGGGCTGCCTACAATGCAGGACGATGCGCAGGAGCTTCTCATTCAGGGCGCTAAGGCTATTTGGCAGGTAGCCACTGAAGTCTTCGGAGAAGGAACAGACTGTCATCATATTGTATCTATTTTTATAAAAATATATTGTTTTATATCAACATACATTGCTAATTTTATATCAATTATTTTCAGACATAGTTAAATACCTATTTGATAATATCCCACCTCGAATAATTGTGATTGACATATATTCTTAGACACCATAGGATAGATAATTTTAGTTGGACATATTTTATTACTTACATGAGAAAGCGTAAATATGCTTAGTCATGCTTTAGTTGTACGATAGGTTCCTTCACAATGATTAATAGTGAAAATTTGACTTAATGAAATATGAAATTGTGGCATGACTACTGTTATTAAAATTTGTTGTGCCATGATAAGGATTGTCATTTGGCCGGGTTGAACAAAAATGGTTTCATACTCAAACGAATGATCATGCAGTAGAAGGGATGGATTTGGGATGTGGTTATCTCGCCTGAGTAGTCACTAAAGACTTAACTTTGTGCGCTATTGATCTGGGCCATACCGTGCAACCACACATCCAGGATAGGGTAGACCTGGCTAATTAATTAGCAATATTTTGATTTGGTTCTGTTTGGATTGATGATTTGGCACAAGAGGGGGCTAGTGTGGCGAAACCTTACCGAGCAGAACTAGGTCAAAGCAGAGTTTTGTAAAGGTATTGTAATAATCTCTTAGTCGCACACCTTCGGAAGTGTGTGGAACGGACATTATAAGTTGATTATTTCTTGTAGGTCAAGCTATACAACATCTGCAGAGTGTTAAAAACTATTCGAATAGCCGTGTCCCCGATTATGGATAATGCCTAGTGATTTCACATGAGGGGTGGCTTTTTCTCAAAAATGTTGGAAGGGTGGTTTGGTTGGGAAGTGAACAGGTAGTTCACCGGTTGTTGGTTAGGACGTGAACGGGTAGTTCACTAGTTGTTTCAAAGAACTTGTTTACTTATGTATTTAATCTTTTCAGTTATGTTTTCCAATCTATTTACTATATTTACTGTCTGTCAGACCTCCGGGCGCGGAATACCCGAAGATCTTATATATATACCGTGTTAGTCCCAGGATTAATGGCTAGCACACACATTCACAATATTTGGCATTCACATCCATACAAATTCATACTAAAGTAAAGCAAAAGGGTATTCTACTTAAGCTATTACAACAATTATTATAACAACGACCGACCAGCCAAATAAAAGCAGACATCAGAGTAAGCAAAATAAATAACAGCGAAAGACTTAGTAATAGTAGCAAAAGTCCAGTGGCATACCCATCCGATCCCGCAGGCAACCGACAAGGAACAAGGCCTAGGTAGACCCGTCACCGAACCCTCCGGTGCCGAGAGCAAAGAACGTGTCGTCAGGCATCTGCGTATTTTCGATCTGTAAATAACAATATTAGCAATATTGAGTACTTGTGTACTCAGCAAGACTTATAGTGTATTGAAAAAATTATATAAGATGCAAGGCTGTCAAATAAAGAGGCTCTATTCTACAAGTTATTTTGCTCAAAGCCATTTTTATTTGCAATATTTATAAGTAATAACGGAATTTGAAAGAGCAGTATAAATAAGTACAGAACAATAAGTAAAGTAATGAATCAAATAAAAACAACACCTGCAACACTAATCGGTTGCAAGCAAAAATATAATTATGTTCAGCCATAGAAATGATACTGACAAATTCATGTTCAACCATAGAAATAGCAGTCCTGCTATAGGCATAGCAAATCTAGCCATAGAAATGGCAGTTTCGCTATAGACATAGCAATACAGCCATAGAAATGGCAGTTAACTCAACAAATGAAAACCCCATGTCATTACCCAAGTTTTGTGACAACCTAGTTTTTGAAAGGAAAAAAAACTACCGCCATACCAGCTGCACTAAGCATGCTCATGACTGCGAACACGGCTATTCGAATAATTTTTCACTCCGCAGAGGTGTACGACTTTACCCATAGTATGCGACATTCTAGTTGCCTGGAATATCTCTGCATCACTACCCACTGCTGAAGGTAAGCAGCCTAGAGTTTACGACACAGCCTTTACATTATCTAGCCCTAACCCTGCACTAGCCCTGCGAATGATTATCCTCGATTACTCGGATAGAAACCCGTAGTATGAGGAGTCCTCACTAAATGGATAGAAGCCCATTGAGCGATTCCCTCACTTGACGAATAGAAACCCGTCAGGTGAGTCTTTCACTTCACCCAGATAGAAACCCGTGGGAGTGAGCCATTCGCAGTTGTGACGGCAATAGAAATTGCTCGCACTGCTCCTGCCTACTATCATGCAAGGCTAAAATTCGATAACTTAGTTAGCTACGACCATCCCACACTAGCAAATATGGTTGTACAATTAGGCCTCAGTCCCGGAGTTACTGGCTTCAGTCCTTAACCGATTACGGATGAAATCTCTACCCTATCTACTAGGAATTTTTTTATTAAATAATCTTTTTTTAACTTTTATTTTAAAGTTAACCTCCGGCGTACTTTATTTTTAAAAATAACCCCTTTGGTCACGCCACCACCCATGGCGTGACCAAACAACACCGCCACGCCACCGTTTCTGGGCAAACTCTTGTCACGCCATGGGTGGTGGCGTGATGAAGTTGTGTGGTCACGCCATGGGTGGTGGCGTGACCAAAGAGGTTTTTTTGCGGACTTATCCTATGGCGTGACAAGAGTTTGCTCTAGTGTGACAGTGTTGTTTGGTCACACCATGGGTGGTGGCGTGACCAAAGGGGTTATTTTTAAAAATAAAGTGCGCCGGAGGTTAATTTTAAAATAAAAGTTAAAAAAGATTATTTAATAAAAAAAGTTCATCTACTAGTGAGTTACAATCCTCACTTTTTCAGAATACGATATAACTCGCACGCATCTAAAAACTAAAGTTTTTGTTTTGTTTTTATACAAAATAACAGAGGTATCTCCTTTGGACCATTTTCAAAATATCCCAAATTCTCAAATTATCATATTGTCCTTTTATCAATTTTTCCGAAAATCTATCGCTCTAGTTGCTTTTGTGCGATAATCGCACTCAAAAATCCCCAAGCGACATTACATATTGTCTAACCCATATTCTAATAGCTACAATAGTAAGGGATCAATATTGCAAGGAGATATATGCAGCAAGTAGGATTTACATCTACCGATTTCCCAATAATAGCATTTTCATACGGAACATACACGCATACATAATAGAATTTAGAAAACAAAATGCAATAATTAAAATACTGGCATTAACATGATCAAAGGAGGTGCTTTCCATGCTCTTGTTGTTCTGGAGGTAAAGTTGATTGATCGTCTCAATAATAACCCGAATAATCAATGTCTAAAAAGAGCCGGAAACGAATTAAATAACATCCAATAAATTAAACAGTGAGAAAATTTAAATATTTTTACATATTCTGGTAGATTATGATTTTAGACAAATTTCATTCAATTTGGAGTTTTGAAGCAAAAGTTATTAAGGTTTCAATTGCTTCGGTTTGATAAATCCAGTTTCGAGTACTCCTAGCCGAAAGGAAGTTTCAACCACACTTGGTCGGAAGGAAGTTTCGACTACACGTGGCCGGAAAGAAGTTTCGACTACACCTAGTCTAAAGGATGTTTCGACTACACCTGGTCGAAAGGAAGTTTCGACTACACGTGGTCGGAAAGAAGTTTGGTCCATGCGCATAGTGCGCGGTCCATGGGGCGGTGAGCTATGTGCTTAAGTGATTGTGGGGCCTGTATGTCAGCGACTCATTATCAAATAATATTTCGATTTAAGTTTTCATTTAAACTTAAGTTGGTCCCATATGTCAACGGCTTATTAGAACTAATCCAACAACTAAACATTGATTAGCTTTTAATGAACGTGATTAGACACACTGATGACGAGCTACAATGTTCGTCACCATTGTGCCGCACGGTGGCGCGAGCGCCCGTGCGTCTCGCCGTCGTTGTGGTGGTTGGAGAGGTTGGAGAATGGTTAAAACGACATCCCTGGGCTTTTGTGCACCCGCCGGCACTGACGGTGAGGCCGGAGATGGTCTAACGCGGTGGTGCACCGACATTGAGCGGAGGAGCGAGTACGGTAAAGAGCAGGAGCTCGATTGAGCTACGCCCTTGTCAAACTAATGCACGCATGAGCTTCTATGGGCTACTAGGAGCATACCAGAAGCGAGAAGGAGGTCGGAGGTGGTTGGAGTCGACGGGTCGACGGTGAGCCAAGGCGGCGAGGCTGGTCGTACGCGGAGAAGAAGCTTGGGCGATGCTGGTCCTCATATCGTGGTTGTGGAAGCTTCCTAGTGCTCAGGTGATGCTCCAGACGCGAGGAATTGGTCGGAGATGCCTTGAAGCTCTGACGGCGACCGTGGCAAAGGAAGTGATCGGAGATGAGGAAGACGATTTGATTCGGCTCCTTCTGTGAATCAAAGATGAAATTAAATGAGGGAGAATGTTCAGGACGTGCTAGAACACGAAATGACGCGGTAAGGGTGATACAAAACCCTTCACGGCATCGGGGACAAAGGCGGCGGCGCACGGCCGAATTAGGGCTCATGCTCCTTGAGCTCTAGAGCTCGATTTAGTGGAGGAGAAGAGGAGAGGAGGTGTGCACTGGCTTGAAAAGGAAGAGATGCTGCTCGGGGTGGCCTTTATATAGGCGGAGGGGGCGGAGATCAACGAGGAAGAGCTTGGGCGGTCGTGAGCTCTCGGGGTTTTGGTGGTCGTCTGGTGAGCGAGGTGCGACTGCGGATGGGCGCGGCTTGATGGCGAGGTGATGGGGCAGGTGTGGACGGTGGGAAAAAACTGTGGGTGGCGTGGAAACCACAGGCGGTGCAGTGGAGCTCTCGCACGCGGTGCGCTGGCGCATGCGAGCAGAAGTGGAAGAAGAACCCTGTGGGTGGGGCCCACAGGTCAGCGAGAGTTGGGGGATGAGTTAGGTTTTAGGATTTTTTTTATTTATCTGCTGATTTCTTTGCCGATTTTAAAAACTGGTCGTATGAAGTCCAAAATTAATGAAAATTTTTGTGTAGGCTTCTGACCTAATGTAACTTCCTATAAAATTTTTAGAGGTTTAAACCTTCTATGAATTTCCATAAAATTCGGACAAATTTCTGTTTTTGCTCTTTTGTAATTGTTTTTCTAAATAAGATTTCATATAAATTCTTTTGTGAATTATTCCTGAGATAATATGCCCGAAATAATTCTCTCGTCAAATATTTTTGCTTTGTTTTATCTATTTCCTTTTTAGCACCTTTTTGTTTGTAGTTCAAGTTTTCCTTTTAAATTCAAAGCCCCAAATTCAACATATTATATTTCATACGCAAATAATCAAAGTGATTTTTCCTAATGCATTTATATTACATAATCCTAGAATTAGGATTTTGGGATGTTACACTGTCAATACTGCTTTCTGCAAAAATAACCATACAACTATTCCTTGTTCAAAGCCTTGTATTAATACTATTTGCATACATTTATCTACGACTTGCTGAATATTTTATGTACTCACAGCTTTGCGCCTTTGTTGATCAGTCGCTGAGGAAGAATTAGGGAATCCAGAGTTCTATGACGAGGAGTACTTTGAAGACTATGCGAACTAGGCCGTGTTCTCCACTCGATTGCCTGTGGGCATATCGGATGACTACCACGAATTGTTTTCTTCCGCTGCAAGATTCATTTATTTGTCGTTAAGCCTCGTGTGTCAAACTTTGTAAAATCTTGACCATAAGGTCCGTTGCTACTAAGTAATAATAATTTGTCTTCTTAGAATATTTGTGATTTGGATATAATGTCATCGATGTTACCACTGTGTGAACTAGCTACTGATCATGGGACTATTTCAGAATACATAGAGGGCTCGGATTCAAAAATCTGGGGTCCCGACAGTACTACAGCTACGTCTGCCTCATGGCCAATCTTTGTCTTGCTTTACATCTTACAGCATGTTTAAGCATGTACCCCGTTCTACCTGAAGACTTCACAAACAATTCATGTTTACAAATTTTACACACAAAATATCTTACTTGAACTCCTTGTTCGTCTTGCTCGATTGTCTTATCGAAATCTTCCTAGACTCCCGATTTACTCAACCTAGATCTCTTTGCTCCAGTGCTTGCAGACGCAGATGCACTTGTAGAGCCTAATGATGGTATTGCTACTTGCTCTTACGGTTGAGTTGGGGCCATAGCTTTCTCGAAGGATACAAGATCCTCCAATGAAATTCCAAAATCACCTATAGCAAAATTATCGTAATTTTCCACCACGAAAACTACAAATCGAAAATTACACTATTATTTATTTCATCTTAGTATAACAAATATGAACAATAGAAATATACAAAAATCAGTATTGTACCTCTTTTCTAGACTGTAGTTGGATGTGTGCCAAATGAGGAGGGTATGTTGCCTATTTATAGAAAAACATTCGAGATTTTTTGAAAATTTTCCGTATTTGTAAAGCTCTCCAACGGCTAAAATGGCTAAAATTTTGAAAATTCCGATGGTTACCGTGCCTAAACAAGCCTAATCGTGCCGATGGACCGTGCCGTTTCGTGCCTTACCATGCCTACACAGGCCTAACGACGCTAAATAGGCTAATCGTGCCAAGTCGTGTCGGGTCGACCCAGTAGGCATGGTGTGCCTCGTCCTGCCCTACCCGGGCCGGGTTGCCTACCCAAGCACGGCACGCCTGGCCAGGCCGTGCTTGTCCGACTCGACTATAGTGTTGGGCCGTGCCATGCCTAGGCTAGGCCAGCAGTCCCATGCCGTGGACCGGCTTGGCAGACATGACCCATTTGGACTCCTCTAACTACAGCTATGCCACATTAGATTTTTTGTGAGGTGGAAAAGAGAGAGAGAGAGAGAGAGAGAGAGAATGAGCTTAATACTCATGTATCAGCAACTAGCTATGGCAGAGGTGCACAATTAGGTGTCATTAAGCCTCTTCCGCAACGTCTGATCGCCAGAGAACACCTCAGAGCAATAGTCTACAGTGAAAATTGCTAGTGTTAATTAGTGAAATCGCTACAGTTTAGTATTTCCTGCGTGCATTAGAATGCCACTATCTCTACATTATTGTATGCAGTTTACTACATAGACTCAGATTACTCTTGCTACAGTACCCCATCTTTGCGGTATTGCCGAGGATCCCGATCCGTGCATCAAAAGAACTTGACACTATTTTTGTGGACCATCTCTCTCTAGAAATGAGAGATCCATGCAACAACATGTGACCCTCTGGTATCAAGGTTTAGTACCAGACAATTGGGTGGTTGTTTCTAAAATCCCACCCCAAGTATTCTCTCCTATAGTATGAAAGTGTAGTATCAAACCAAAAAAAAGCTTCCCCCTTAATTGATAGATTATGAATCTGAAACCGAATAGATTATGAATCTGAAACTGACAGTCTTTGGAGTTTGGACTAACTGGTCAATTTTATAGCCGCATCATTCCTTCGGCTTCTCTTGGCAGATTCATACTACCTCTAATATGGGAATTACTACGCACAAGAGGTTTGCAAATGATTATTACAATGATATGAAGACCAAAAAAAAAACATAGATCACAACCATAGGTTATACGTCTAGGTTTCTTTACTGCACTTTCACTCTTCCAGAAGTGAGGCTAAGACGAACATTTACAGGGAAGTTCCATGTGCAACATTGTATAAACAGAAATGGAAAAGAAAAATGCAGATTGTTTCTGAACATCTGTGAATTCATTTTATTCGATACATCAAAAAGCGGAATAAACAAAATTTACATTCAGATGAGCCCAAGAGTTCAATTTCTTGTTCATTATTCTCAATTCTTAACAACAGGAGGACCAAGGAGTCCCTTGAACAAAATTCCTGTAAGAAGCAAAGAGGATGAACGCATTGCGCCCACAGGCCTAATGCAGCTATAAGACTTTCATACCTCATGAGCCTGTGGAGTGACGTATACAGGTACTGGTAGGAAAGGGAATGGGGCCATGGAAGCATATGCAACTGGAGGGCGTGATTGGACACGACAAGGTTTTCGGTCTTCACGTTTCTGTCTAGCTCTTTCTTCATCCTGCAGCTCAGCACCATAAAGAACTCCAGCGATTTCACTTGTCTGAGCGATGTTATGCTCCTTTTGTTCATTAGGCAGCCGATGTAACAGAAGTCCAGCCATGAAAGCAGGAAGATACAAAAGGCTACCATAGAACATTCTCCTTGCACTTTTCGGAGTTGGTTCCAGTGCAAATGATAAGGCTCCAATTGTAAGGCCCAATGTTAGAAGTGATGCTTCAAGACTGAACCACTCAGATGTTAGACCCCCTACAACCATTTAGTTCCACAAGTAAGATTCAAATTTACACAAGCTTAATAAAAAAATGGAAACTAGAAAATCTACAGGATTAATGCTTACAGTTGTATGCAAATAACCCCAAGGGCAGCATGTATAGACAATTTCTGAGTGATACCCATGCAGTTCTTTTACCAGTAGGATCAGCAAAAGAAAACATACGGTACCTGAATCAAGCAGCCAGTCACATGCAAGAATACAAGTCAGGTTCAGGTTTCACACCAGTAATATTCAGATGTAACTTTTACAGTAAATGTGCTTATAACCAACTGAGATAAGTGAGTTACCCTCCAGCAAGGTAATCGTTGCGACATAAATATGCAAGGGCCATGAAATGGGGTATTTGCCAATAGTACAATGCGGCAGGGAGAATCATAGCATTGAGTGATACTTCAGATGAAGCTGCCGCCCACCTGTACGGATGAAGATAACATAAGGACTGCATATCTTGTAAAAATAGTGCATAGCCCCATTGACATTGAACAGATAAAATAGGAGCCCATTAATACATACAGATAGGTCCATTACGTACTAAGCTTGATAATCTACACTTTGTGCAGGTATTCTAGTTGAGCAATGCTACACATACTAAAAGGTTTTTACAGAACTTATAAAAAATCTAAATGGAGGGTGCAGAGATCATGCACGGGTGGATGCTGATCAAGGATAGATGTAAAGAGTTACTGATGGTGCCATTCTGTACATGTTCTTTTGAAAAGCATTTAGTATGTACACATTGAACAGTCATTCCCATTACAGTTATCAAATCTGGTGCAGTCATGATATTCAGCCTGCCTAACCAGAGACAAAATGATTTTATGGGGAGATATCTAGTACACTTCCTACTTTCACTGTACCCCCAGTGCATGATTGTGCATCACAACCCCTAAAGACTCCAATAGTCCAAGCATCCCAGAAAAAAAATTAGTTAAGGTAGCAGGGGTGGTGTTCCACCTGGTTGCAAAATTCCAAAATCAAGCTCAATATACCAGATACAGAAAAGAACAAATTATGACTTATTTACATTTTTATTCTGCAAATTTGCTAATTTTGTATCTTTTTTTCTATAAATTGGGCTTATGTTCAAAATTTTACCACTAGTCAGACACTAGAGCTTTCATTCTACTTAAACTAAATTCTGACAATTATGGGTGGCCGTTAAATGGCTAAAGCAGGGTGCACAATATGCACTAAAACTAGGAGATGAAGAACATACACCCCCATGATTCTACATAAAAATAGTTCCTTTAATGTGCATTTCAAATGCCAGCAAAGTGTGGTCAGCAAGCAACATACCCTAGAAGTGGTGGAATGGCACCAACAACTGCTCCAACCCATGTATTGACAGGGTGTATTTGCTTCAATGGAGTGTATACAAATGCATACAGAATGAGATTAGAAGCTGCAAGCCCAGCCGCCAAGCCATTAGCCTGCACAAACCTTGCAAAATTTTCGCAATGTTTAGTTGCAATAATAGCATTATACCAACTGCAGCGGAACACATTAAAAACAAAGCCTAATATTGGTTTAGATAAACAGCAAAGAGCTTGTAAGAACCTTCCAGGCCAACAAAGCTGTTCCTGCAGCTCCAACACTTGTAGCCCACATGGCAGCATGTGCAGGACTAATGCGCCCTGATGGTAGGGGCCGTCGCATTGTCCTTTTCATTTTAGCATCATTCTTTATCTCAAATACCTGAAAATAAAGTTAAATCAAACTATATAAACCAGATACAGCAAATTAAAGCAAGTACAGCAAGTTCATGTTCATCTGTCTGAAAACAACTATATTAACCCGGTCTATCCTAACAGCTCCAAATCCTGATATGATATAAATATGTTGGAAAAGAGGAATACATTTAGAAAGCTGATATTTTTATGAGATTGTGAGATAATGAAGAACTGAGGGTTTTTTTTGCAAGTATGTGAATATAATGAATATTGGTGTAGTACATCATGCTAGTGGCAAAAACCATCCCAAAAACAAGCACATACCTGGTTGAGGGTATTTGCAGATGCTGCAACCATCATGGTACCGGTACATGTGCAACAGAGTCCGGCAAAGTCTACGATGTTGCCACTCCCGAGCACATAGCCAGTCCCCGAAGTCGCCACAACAAGGGCACTAAATACCATAAAAATGGAATATATGATAAAAAAAAAGTTACGCAAGGGAAGGATAAATCACTAGTAAGTTACAAGGAGTTCCAAGATGCGCAGACCATGGTGAATTCAAAATCATAATATTGTCTGAATGTATTCCAATTTCCAAGGGGCAAAGGTACTATCCATATATCCACTCTCCAGATATAATATTAAGCCAACTCCCATGAAACAATCCCATTGAAAAAAGGGGTTACAACTAGCAGTTCTGATGATAGCAACAGAAGTGAATCACAAATTTGCTTAGCAAGAAATGATGGTTATGCCTAGGGTCCGAGAAAATTTTGACACCCAATGTGCTTTGTTTGAATTTTGAAGCAGAGTCTCAATTCAATTTATACATTCTAACACAAAGATGGCATCATCTAATGTGCTTAGGAAGTTGTGTGCACATATAGACAAATGGCATAACAAAAGTTAGCTGGCACAGCAAGCTTACGCATGCCAAGGAATTACATTTAGCATAATTCTAAATAGTGGCAAGCAGTTAGCGAACAGCCACTCAACCTTGTAGTGCTATAGCGTATGCGGCCTTGAAAGCGGTTTAACAATTATGAAATATAAATTTATATGTGCAATATGAAATATAAAGAAAAGCAGACAACTGAACAATTGAATTACACACATATCAATTTTTTTTCATATATGAGAACATATTGCTAGGAGTTATGTCGCTACTAGTTCGACATTTCAAAGGACGGAAGAAACTGAAGAGAAATGTGGACAAAACAGAAAAAAGAAACCAATTAAAAGCATAGTTTTTTTTTGCCACTGCAAAGGCCATTTTAGCTTTTCAAGGAACACTAAACCGCTAAATTTTATCAATATGCATATATTATCATGGTAGACCTACCACTACGTTGATAGTGGTCACTATTTAGAACAGTGATACAAGTTAGTATATAACTAAAAAATGGATCTCCACCGAATATGTAAGCTATGGCCAGATCCAAAAAGTTTCAGCATTTAGGTCCTAAAGTTCAAAGAAACCAGAATGATGAAGCAAAAAATCCTATGAATCCTTTACGTATAAAAGCGTATATCTGCATAACTCCCCTGTTAAGTGTGAAATTTAACGAGTGTAAAAATTACCATTCTTACAATGATAAGAAAACTGAAATGCCATTTTGCTTATAAAGAAACTTGGGCTGTGCATCCTTATAACAAACAGACATGTGGCTTTTAAAATTTCTCAATTTCTAGTATACTTACAATCCCATTTCTACAATCCAAAAGGACATATGTTTGAGGAAAAGAGCATCACAAGGGTTAATTTCGCACAGTCAGCAGCACCCAGTCCCAGGGTTCACATTTTAGCATACTATTTCACATGGAATTGAACATATGGATCCTACATGGCATACATATAAACGAGTATGAATGAGTTCCTACTCAATTGTAATAAACCAAAGTTTAGCACATGTGCCAAGGTTCAACATGTATTCTAATGAAAGCACGCACCAAAGTTTTACTTTCTTAGGATTCAACCATAAGAACCGAAGCATATATCTTTATTCTATTCTGATTCAATTATAAGAATCTAAGTAATCATCTTAAGGAAAGAAAGGAGGAATTTCCATTCCCCTAATTCCCCTAACTCTTCCTTAATCGTTCACTCATAGGACTAGGGGCCTAGTTATCACAACAACGAAGCATAGAGAAAAACAAAACCTATCCAAGACGGTGCTATAGCCTACCATCAATACTTGTATCGAATAAAGGCGAGTTGTTTCTTCATTTATATAGAATATTCGAAGAAACATTAGAATGAACCCACGAAGGAGCAGGGAAGAGGGAGCAAATCACGCACCTGAGGCGGGCTTTCGAGAGCTCCCAGTAGCACCTCCCGTAGTGCCGCAGCACGTCGGAGACGGATCCGGCTTCCGGTGAAACAGCGGCAGCGTCGGCCGCCGCTTCTGCGACGGTAGGCGCGGCGGCGGCGGCAGAGGGCGCGGAGGAGGCGGCGCGCGCCGAAAAGATGGGAGCGAAAGCCGCGGCGGGGTGGTGGCTCTGGTCGGGTAGGAGGCGCGAGCGGAGAGCCCTTGCGACGGAGGCAGCGGTGGCGCCGCCTCTCCACATAGCGGCGGCGGCGGCGGCGGCGACCAAAGGATCTGGTGGGACGCTTTCGGGGAGGCAGGTCGGGGCGTCGAGACGGGGAGGCGTGTAGTAACACAGGTGACAAAAATGGAAGTTTGGACTGTTTTGGTCCTGTAGCTTAATTTAATTTCTCGTTTGGCCCTCTTAGTATCAAAATTCCCGATCTAGTCTTTTTCAAGCATGTGCTGCTGTCCGAGACGGCAGCAACGGAGTTCCTGCGGTGACGGACCGCAGCACCAAGGTGCTGCTGTCTGGGACAGCAGCAACTCTCCCACACCCTCGGCGCACGTGAATCCAAGAGAAGAGAGAAAATATATTTAAGAATATTTCTTGGACGAATTTTTAAATATATAAAATTAGCTCAAAAAATTATGAAATTTTTTGTGGAGACTCCCAGAACAGTGTAATTGTTTGTGTAAATTTTTTAGAATTTTATGAGTTACGATGTTTTCTGTAAAATTCATTTAAGTATACTATTTGTAGGAATTTTCTAATATAGAAAATGAGGTCCAAACATTATAAATTTTTTATAGGATCATATACAACGTACTTGATTGTGTAATTTTTTCATAATTTTATATGTTACAAAATTATCTCGACAAATTAAGGGTTTAGGTACCCTTAATTTGTCGAGATAATTAAAATAGTTGTTGTCGTTCTAGACAAAAAGACCTTGTCGCCGCCGATCGGGACAAAGAGACCTTGGGCAGCCAGGGTCCGCCATCAGAACTCCGTTCTTCTGGTCCGATGGCAAGACGTGTTCTGAGAGAGGGGCTAGATTGGGAATTTTGACACTAAGGGGGCCAAACGAGGAATTAAATTACACTACAGGGCCAAAACAGTCCAAAACTCACAAAAATGGGCGGCACGACTAAACGGGCCGGGCCGGGCCGGGCCCGACACGTCACGTCTGCGCCACGCCGGTCCGGTCACGAATCACGGTAAGCACGATAGACCAAGGTTGGCCCGTGTACTTTACCACGGTCTAAAAGTTTAAAAATTACAAAAAAAATCAGGAAAATGTATGAAATTTAAAAATACAAATTAAAGTAGTAAAAAGTAAGTTCTATACCTATAAAAAGAGACGAATGTATTGAAAATATAATAATGAGCTTTATTAGTGTTTACACGGCTGTCTCATTAAAAACCTTGCCAAGTAAAAATTCAACATGAGAAAACCTTGGCAAAGGAAAAAAAATACACCCTATAGCTCTGTATACATCTATGTTCTAAGTGTTGTTGTCTACGTAAAGATTTTCGAACACGTCCACCAACTCTGGATTTTCTACAGAGTGTTGTTCTCGTGCACCAACTTGTTCCTAGTCTTTCACAGTTAGAAGTATCTCCACCATCTTACTCGTGAGACTTGTTCTTCTCTCTTCCAATATTCTTCCAAATAGACTGAAAGCAAACTCGGAGGAAACCGTGGAGACAGGAACAATTAACACATCATATGCTAATATAGAGAGCATTGGATATGTTACCTTATGGTTATGCCACCATCGCAAAATTTTGAAGTGCTCTTTCTAGTAATCCACAGTATCACTTTTTAGATAGGTGGACAGTTATGCACTCATTAGGTGGTCGATTGGTTTTGCTTCAGAACCTGACATTGTAGAATCAGAACCCCTAGACCTGCAGGAAGAATCCGCACCCCATATTTTGCCCTACACTGTTGTCTTCTTAACTATGATGGGTGGTACTAGAGGTCATTGTAAATGAACTCTCTGAAACTTATGTTCGTACTTTTAATAAATCTCGGACAATTTAGTACGAACATCTGCAAAATAGTTAGAATAGTTTAGGCTTGTAGCATCACTGAGAAGTTGAAGAACATTAGCAAATCCCTGAATTTTAGCTATGGGATCTAAAAGAAATGCAAATGTATATAGGAATGGAATTTATTTCCAATATTTCAAGTATTTAGTTTTCATAGCAACGATAGCCTCTCGTAAGACTATTTTATTTTCATAAGCCTTTAAGTGACTACCAATTTCAAGAATATTATATACAACTAAAGGAGATATTGGTTAATACACCATGGATAAAGCAACAAGTTTTATTCATTCTCTACAATATTTAACCAATACCTAGGGTTTATTTTCGGTTATACTACCCAATGGTCTTTATGTATAACTAGACCTTCATAATGCCCAATCAAATCAACACCAAATGGATGTAGGAGGGGGTTAAAGAATAGTACATCATTTTATTTTCAGTACATAGTTAGGTTCTGAATTTTTTGTAAATAGCCATTTATAGTGGCATTTTTGCTAGTTTAAGAACGAGTTTTCAAAAGACCTTCATGTATAATGTTTTACGGACTTTTTCAAAACATTTTTACCCTTTTTTAATGCTTTAAATATGGTTAAAAACATTTATTTTCAGAGAGCATATCTTCTTCCAAAACTAGGATTGTTTTGGAGGAAAATGAGGAGAGATAGCAAGAGAATGACTTAGATGAGAGAAGAATGTTAGGAGGGGTAAGATCAGCAAAACTCCTAAATTTTCACAAGTAAATTTTTTTTTTTAAAAAGGTGGTATTTTGAAAACCAAATCCTAATCTAACGACCATTCTAACTAGGGCTTATCCTACAGTCAATATGGCTCTGATACCAAGTGCTGTCGGACCCCGGTTGTAGAATACCCGAAGCCCTCGTGTGTTTACCGTACTAGTCCCATGATCAGTGTCTAGTACACACATCCACAACATTGGCATACACATTCATACACAATATACATACAACATAGAACAAATGTGGTACTTAACTTAAACGATTACATCACAAGTGTATAATACACGGCCAACCGACCAAATAAAATGACAAGTATCAGAAGTAGCAATTTAAATAGCGGAAGCATAATATATAAAGTCCAAAAGTCTAGTGGTATGCCCATCCAAACCCTCAGGCAACCGACAAAAACAAGTCCTAGCAAGACCCATCATCGAAACCTCCGGTACCAGGTGCAAAGAACGCGTCGTCTTGCATAGGCTCATCCTCAATCTCTGAACAACAATTTAAGCAAGATTGAGTACATTGCGTACTCAGCAAAACTTGTAGTGTATCACAAAATTTATATATATGCATGGTTAACAAGAGAGGAGGCTCTATGATATAAATTGTTGTCAGCATTAAGCAAATTTTATTTGCAATATCAATACATAGTATTTTGCAACAAAAGTTTGAAAAGCAGTTAAATAGATACAGAACAACAAGTAAGTAATTTTATAAGTAACAAATCGCAACCCTCCTTGGCTACAATCAACATCTTATTCTCAGTCATAAACATGGCACACATATTTAACAACACCAGAATATCCATCCCAACATTTCTCGATAAGATGGTTTTTGTAAAAATAGAGATTATACCCGATGTAACTGCACTAAGTATGCTCATGATCGCGAGCATGACTATTTAAATAGATTTATACTCTACAGAAGTGTACAACTTTATCCACAGTATATGAATTCTTTAGTTTGTTTGGCATTCGTCGATACCACCGCTCACGATCTTTTAGTAAGTAGTCTAGAGCACGTAACGAAGCCTTTACATCACCCAGTCTAGGCCTTGGATCTCGGGTACCTCCCGTCAAAGTGAGGCATTAACCATTGTGTCGGTAAGCTTATTTCCCAATGCCTCGGTGAAGGGAGCCCATTCGAGCTATCACACATTCTTGCACTACTATGGCCTGCCAACATGCAAGGCTAGTCTTCGATGATTTAATTAGCTAAGGTCGTCCCATACCGGCACATGTGATTATATGCTTAGGCTTAGATTGGTGGCACCGGCATTCAATCCTTAATTGACCTAGGCGAGGATCTCCCCCTATCTTTATGCGAGAAATCCTCTCACATTCATCAACTCATATTATAACTCACCCACGTTGTAATCTAGGTTTTTCATTTTTATTTTTATAAAAAATTAACAAAGGTAACCCCTCTGGACTAGCATTTTAAAATGTCCCAAATCATATTCAATGTTTCATCTACTTTCAAATTTTAGTAAAGAGTAGAGCCCAGCTAAGCATTTATGCGATATTCGTATTCCAAAGACCCAAGTCAACATCATATATTGCCTAAACCATAACCTATTAGCTACAATAGTAAGAATATCAATATTTCAAGGAGGATCATGCATTGAATAGGAATATAACTGCCGCCATCCCCAACTATAGCAATTTTAAGCAAACATACATGCATGCATAATAGATTTTGTAAAAAAGGGGTACAATAATTAAAATAGTAGGATCAGCATGGTAAAAGGAGGTGGTTGTCTTGCTCTGGTATATCAAAATATGAGGATGGATGATCGTCATAAATTTTGTTCGAAGTATTGATGTCTATTAAAAAAGACCCGATACCAAATTAAAAATAGAAAAATAATTTCAACAGCAACAAAATCCAAATATTTTTGCATATTTAGACAGAGCATGATTTTGGATGAATTTATAAAAAAAGACTCATTCAATTTGGAGTTCATATGCAAAAGTTATTAATGTTTTAATTTGCTTCGGTTTGGAAATTCCAAAAATTAAGAAAAGGCTGACGTCGAAAGCGTATTATCTGAGGTTTACGCTTTCTAATAGAGAAAGTGTATTTTCCTCTGAGTTCCTCTGAGGTTTACGCTTTCTAACAGAGAAAGCATATTTTCCTCTGAACTAAAAGCGTATTTTCTCATTTTTTTTCGAATTTTATTAACTTACATGTGGGGCCTACTTGTCAGTGACTTATATTTTCATTTTCTTTATTTTATAAAAAAAATATAGAGACAGTTCCACGTGTCATAGACTCATTATTTATTAACAAATGATTAAACATAATTTTGATTCTATTTAACCGACGGCTAGGGTCCTTATGTCATTCTCTCAGGTTTTAAAATGTGTTTTAAAATCGAGAATAGTATGTGGTCCCACATGTCAGTGAAATATACTCTAAATACGATTTGAATTAGATTTCTTCTTAACTTTTCACCCGGCCCCACTTGTCATCGACTTATTATCTTTAAGCTCTGTTAATTAGTGTTAATCTCCTCCTAATCACATGGCCCCACTAGCAGAGAGAGATAGGAGAGAGGAGGCGGGCGCATCTTGATCGAGGGAAAGACGAGCTCGTCGGCCAGGCGGCAGCGAAAAAGCTCGAGGGGCACAGGAATGGAAGAGTGGTGTCTTGGTGATGCTAGGGGAGGTAAAGATGACCGGAGAGATGGACGGAGTCGGCGACGCGATGGCGAGAGGCAATGGGTAGCTTCGGGTCTGTGACAGCTTTAGCAAAGGAGACGTTCTCGTGGCTAAAGGAGAGGTGCACTGGACTCAACGAGTCTAGGCGATGCTAATGGACCGTGTCGATGATCGAGTCGCCGATCTTACGAAATAAACAAAGAAAAATGGCAAAGAGTTCTTGGGAGAGAATGAGACAGCTCTTTATTGCTATGAACTGGATATTACAGGAGGTGCCTTCGATAAGGTAGTGGACTAATCCTAATTACACTGAGCGTAGTGCTTGCTTTGCTATTGAATTAGACTTGAAGCATGAATCTAACGCTGATTATAATGCTTCAATCTGATGGAATGCGATTGAATCTGATTCTCCTTTCAGTCGTTTGCAGTCTCCTTTAAGTAGTCGACGAAGTGGTGGCAGTTACTTCTTGAGGAGATGCCTGTTGGAAGTGTCACGACTGGTTGGAGCGAGGCAGCAGCTGGTAAAGTATCAACTATTCGGCGGTTGAGTGTCTGTTTGACACTCAACCGTATGGTGGTTGTTGTCAATGTCTTAGGACCATGAAATATCGCGTGGTATGGAGTAAATATGATATATGTTTCATTCATCACACGGTAAGAAATATGCTTGGAGTTAAATCCAGATGCTAGTTCATTGCTTCTACGAGCAGTCACCAGGTCGGAGACTAGGTACAGGACTTCATCCGACCAGGGTACCCATTATGTAACATTTGGAATCCTTACGACCTCAGAGGTCGTTAACTTTAGGGGTTATGACCACGAAGACATATGGTATATTATTATATATTAAAGTAATACATAGATATTTTAATCCTCGTCAGACCGGGCGTGGGGACCTAGGGTCACTGGAGGCGAGCCAGCGGCATGCAACCGCGGTGGCACCATAAGTGGCTAAGGGGGAAAATGGTGCTAGGAGCTCGCCCTTAGCAAATTGAGGTGCACTTGAGGATCAGGAGCTCACCATGATCACGAGGGTGAAGAAGATGAGGCCGAAGAAGGGTTGAGGCGGCTTATCGACGACGAGAAGCGACGGTGCGGAGGGGGTTCATGACGACAGCTCACCATTGAGTAAAGGAGAGGAATGAGTGATAGACAAGGATCAAAACGACGTGAGTGTCATAGGTGAGGAAGCTCACCAGAGTGGCGGAGCTACGAAGGCACGCTCACCGGTGTCGGAAACGGCACAAATGTTCCCACAAAACTAGGGAGCGATCAAGCTTGGGTTTGCGTGAAATGGAACTTGGGTGAGCTCAAGATGACAATGCGTGCTCTAGTCCTTAAGTAGCTAGGACAACTGAACTAGGAAAGAAGGGAGGCATCAATCAGGAGATTCTGCCCCATGTTCAGCATGCAGGCGAACGCAATCAGCCTAGGCTAATGAAGTGTCCCAACATACCGGTTGTCCAACGGCCATGTCTCCCTCGGTCCCCGGGTCACCAGGGTTGGTGGTTCATCACCACTGATCCAAGCATGATAGCGATGCTGGACGTCCCATGCCTCCTCAAGTAGGGGTGCTGGATTACTTGCCATTGTTGCAAATAGAGAACAACTCATAATTAGCAAATTCATTTAGGTGGTAGATTACATGTCATTGCTGCAAATATATTACATAACAAATTGATAGTAATTATGCATGTAACAGTTGCGACTGATATAATGTACGCACATTATTAAGTAAGTACTTAACGCTAAAAATTTCAATAACAAAAGTATTAAATACCACGGGTGAGCGAACAAACGATCGGAATTTGTTTAGCTAATCTAATCGGAATGAGAGCTTTGGCTCATGAAAAAAATCATCGGCTGCGCGCTCTCTTAAATAGGTTGGAAACGTAGATAGCGAATGACTTGACGAGACGCGACGCGATGACAACGTGACGTAAAGGAAGAAAAAAACAAAAACAAAAGAAGCCAAAATGGCTTTCGACACGTACAGCACCAACCTGCCGCACCCAGGGCCAAGGGTAGGAGGCCTGCCATGCCCACCGCCGGGGGTAGGTGGCTTGCCATGCCCGGGACCGGCGGTAGGTGCACTGTACGAGGGCCAAATCTACAAATTATGGCGGAAAGGGACTAGTTTTGCAAAAAAAGAAGAGCGGGGGGCTAGAAATACCAAATTTCCAATATCTCTTCCACTGTCTCTTTAAGGTACCAGATATCTTCCAAACACAGGAATGAATCGAGAAAATCATAAATATAATTGGCATGCGGCACTTGGCTGTCTATGGTAAGAATTAGCTATTTCCCCATACACATCAATCTGCATTGCTTCTTCGAAGTCCTCAAGTAGGATATACTAGACATTGTTAGTGTGCAATGACTCCAATGACATCGTGGTGCCACGTTGGACCGGTCAAGGTGAACCTTTAGTGAAAGCTTGTTTGGATAGAGAGGGATTAGAACCAATCCATTCGGATTGGAAGTGATATTAGTTCAAATTCCGAGTCAATCCGAAGGGATTTAGTCAGATCACAATGTATCCAAACAAGCCCTAAATGAGATTAGGGACCCACCTATGCAATTTGTGTGTTCAGGGACCTAGATGCTGCTTGAGATAAGTTTAGAGACCTACAATGCATTTTACTCTTTTGAAATCATCTCATAGGTTTTGGATTTGTGCAGGAAATATTCATGGTTTTGCATATAAACTAACAATCTCATGTCCATGGACCTGAAACGTTTCACATAATTACACATCACAATCTTGAGTAAAAAACACCTCACTTAGGGCATGTACAATGGTACAGACAGTTGCTGTCTATAGCAATTCTCTATGTCACCTGTAGACTATTAAAGACAGCTCATATAATAGATTGTGGTGATACAGCCGGTTATAGGATTGTAGACAACACATATGTTTTAATGTTTTTCTTAGTTCTAGTGATACAGTCGGCTACAGGATTGTAGATAGCACATTTCTCTCTCTCTTTATTCTCTTTCATCCACATTAGCTTAAATCCTACGTGGCAGAGGCTATAGACAGCTGATGTAAGCCCATTGTACATGACCTTAGACAATGTCTTGCTTGGGTAATTAAATGCTTATTAGGGTTTCTATGGAAATGGAAGTGTATGCAATTCTGGATATTTTGACATATTGTTATGATTCTGTGTTCCCAAGGTTTGCCTGGTCCAATGCATGCTGGACTGATCCGAATCATGTATTGTAGCAAAAATGCTATAGCAACTACTGTAGTTTTTTTAACCTAGACCTTTGTTTTTTAATCGGACGGTGAAAATCGTCTTCTAACACTAAGTACTGTAGATCCTCTACATCATCGAGACATTCAAAGTAGAGGATTCATTTCCATGTTGGACTGGCACACAATTTCCATATAATATATAGTACTGCAAATTAAGTGCTTCCAAAGTACGAAAGGTCTCTTGCTAACTTTCTTTTTCCCATAGTCTGTTGTTGTACGTTCCCAGGTGCATGCCGACAAACATTTTTTAGATAATGGAAGAGCAAAAAAACTCTCCCGGCCTCTGCATCCAAGATACACACAACCTTATTTATTAAAAGAATAATGTGCCAAAGGTACCATAGATAGTTAACAGAGTTTAAAATTTGCTTCGCCACAAACTCCAACCTGGCGCTCCCAGCCAGCAAAGCCTCCTTCTGAGTTGATTTTTGCAAATTTGTCCAGATACCCAGCCAATGTCCACTTGAGAAGAGCACCTGCAAGGGATTAGTGATAATCGTTTTATCAAAAATAACCCCATTCCGGCATAGCCAAATAGACTAGCATAAGGCACTAGCTCCCACGAGGAGATGTGACTTTAAATTTTTTGGAATACCGACTAGCCAATTCCTAAACAAGTTTGCTATAATCACAGGAGGAGTTAGATTAAACACACATTGAACAACCCACCATGCAAGTCTTACAAAGGGGCATTCAATAAATAAATGTTAAATTGTTTCATCTTTAATACAAAAGCAACATTTTTTGCTTCCCCTCCAATTTCTTTTTAACAGAACCCCTCTTTTGAGATACCAAAGAAAAATTTTCACTTTTAAAGGTATTTTAATGCTCCAAAAGAAATCCCTAGTGGTAACTTGAGTATTCCCAATTATAGCCATATAGAAAGACTGAACCGAGAAAAGTCTAGTTGTATTCAAATTCCATCTGAAAACATCTTGTTGAAAGTTCAATTGCAAATTCGAAATTCGCAAAACTAACTCATTCCAAGCATGTAACTTAGGACCAATAATAGGTCTTCGAAAAGAAATCTGTGAAGTATTCGATCCCAAAATCGTTGCCACAGTATCATTCTTTCTCCTCACTACATTATAAATACTAGGATATTGGCTCTTCAAAGGGGACTCACCTAACCAAATATCTTCCCAAAACCTAGTTTGCATTCTGTTTTTAACCTGGAATGAACCAAAACGAAGAAATTGTTCTTTAATTTTCATGAGACCCGACCAGAACTGAGAAGTCCCAGGTTTGTTAACCATCGACGAAAGACTCTTCTCGCCCATATATTTTCTTGTTAATAAAGATTGCCAAACTCCTTCTTCGTTAAGCAGTTTAAACAACCATTTCCCTAGTAAACCTTTGTTTTTAACATCTAAGTTTTGGATGCCTAAACCGCCCAACTCTTTAGGTGTGCACACTACACTCCATTTAGCCAATCTATATTTTCAATTATGACTGTCACTCTGCTAGTAGAATCTAGACCGATAATAATCTAATCTTTTAAGAACCTCTCTAGGAACTTTTAAAAAAGATAACACAAACATTGGCAGGCTGCTTAGCACCGAATTAATAAGAACTACTCGTCCACCAATAGATAATGTTTTTCCTTTCCAACCGTTAAGTTTCTTTTCTACTCTATCCTCAACCCCTTTCCATTCACTATTCCGTAATTTCCTATAATGAATTGGGATACCTAAGTACCTGAAAGGAAAGGTACCTACTTCACAACCAAATAACTGAGTATATTGTAACTTCTTTGGTCTTACCAAAACAAAAAATCTCACTATTATGAAAATTAATCTTTAGACCTGATAATTGTTCAAAGACACAAAGAATAAGTTTGGGATTTTTTGCTTGTTCTATATCATTATTCATGAAAAGAATAGTGTCATCAGCATACTGTAAAATTGACAACCCATCATCAATTAGGTGAGGAATTACTCCCGATAACAGACATTCTTCTTTAGCTCTTGAAATAAAGATAGCAAGCATGTCCGCAACAATATTAAAAAGAATTGGGGACATAGGATCACCTTGCCTAAGATCCTTTTGCATTTGAAAGAAAGCCCCAAGATCCTCATTAACTTTTATTCCAACACTTCCTCCCTTAACGAAATGTTCCACCCAGGCACACCACTTTGGTGAAAAACTTTTCATCCTTAAGGTTTGAAGTAAAAATGACCATTTTACTTTATCATAAGCTTTCTCAAAATCTATCTTGAAAACTAATCCATCCTATTTTTTCTTATGAATCTCATGGATAGTTTTATGAAGGATGACTACACCATCCAGAATAAATCTCCCCTGCATAAACGCCGATTGGGATGATCTAACAACCTTATTAGCTACCCCAATAATTCTATTAGTAGCCACTTTAGTAAACACTTTAAAACTAACATTTAAAAGACAAATATGTCTATACCGCTATATATGTTTAGCATCCGTTTGTTTGGGAAGCAGAATAATAATCCCAAAATTGAAACTAAAAAGAGACAGAGAACAGCTATGAAACTCATGAAACATGGCCATCATGTTATTTTTAATTACTTCCAAAAATACCTGATAGAACTCAGCTAGAAAGCCATTCAGCCCAGGTGCTTTGTTATGTTCCATTTGAAAGATCGCTTCTTTCATCTCTTTCTCAGTAAATGGTTCTGTAAGAGTACTATTTTCAGTGTCCGAAACTTGAGGTATATCATTCTGAAATGCTTCAATCATAGATAAATGATTGACTTCAGGAGGTCCAAACAACCCTTTATAATAATTGGTGATATACTTCTTTAATTGTATATCTCCACGAATTATCCCCTCCTCTTGTTCTAGCTGAAAAATTCTTTGTCTTCTAAGTTTATCATTCGCAATCAAGTGATAGAATCTTGTATTTCTATCACCCTCTAAAAGAAATTTCGCTTTGGACCTTTGGTACCATTTAATTTCTTCCTCTCTTAAGAGATGTGCCAATCTCTGATTAGCATACTTTTTACAATGACACTCTTCATCAATCCAACCCACTAACTCTGCTTTTTTTTATCTAACTCATCAATAAGCAAGTTAAGGTCCTTCTTTTCCTTTTTATAAGTCCCACTGCAATTTTTAGTCCAATTGCGAAGATATTATCTAGGAGTTCTAACCTTATTTTGCCAAATTTGTAAGGCAGAATGACCTCTATTTTCCTTTTACCAAACCTCCGCCACCATTTCCTTAAAACCTTCCCTAGACAACCAACCCAATTCAAATTTAAATAAAGGTTGATTCCCTTTATAGGAAGCCTCTCTCGTATTTAGAAGTAAAGGTGTATGATCAGACAAAGATCTCTTATGAGCATTGACTATGACCAACATAAATTTATGTTCCCAGTCTGTACTCATTAAAACTCTATCCAGCTTTTCAAAAGTTGGATTAGCTAATGAATTAGCCTAAGTAAATTGTCGACCAGATAAATCAATTTCCCTTAAGTCCAAATTATTAATCACCGCATTGAACAAAAAAGGCCATCTATACTAATGTTATCATTATTTTTTCGCCTGAGTGCATGATAATATTAAAATCACCTTCAATTAAAATGGGAAGTGATTCCTTTCTACAAGCATTAACAAGCTCACTAAGGAACTTCTCTTTGAATTGGTTTTGAGCTGCACCATAAACAACCACAAGAATTCATTGGAAATCATCAGCAAGATTTTTTAAATGAAACTTGACATAGAAATCATCAGCATCAATAGAACCAATATCATAAACCCGAGAGTCCACCCCTAAAAGGATACCTCCAGACCGACCCAATGGCGGTGAAAAATGCCACAAAAACTCCTGTCCTCTACAAAGATGATTAAGACTAAACACTGAAAAGTCCTTTTTACTAGTTTCAAGAATGGCTACAAAATCTAAATGCTGCTCCTTAACCACTTCACAAATAAAACGGTGTTTAGCCAAGTCACCTAGACCTTTGCTATTCTAAAAAAGACCTTTCATTTCAATGTTAATTTGATTGGCCTAGCAAAAGAATTTTTTCCTTTTTTCTTCTCGGAGTTGGATGACCTCTTTTTATTTGTTACTAAAGTAAAATCGTCCTCCAACAAAATATAATCTAAATCACTACAAAAATGATTAAGGTCTGAGATATCATAGTCAACCTGATTCTCATCCTCTAGCATCTCAACATCTACTATTCTTTTATTTTTTAATCGACCTAATTCAAGATTCTTAATACTTTTAATAGTATTAACAATCTCTGCACTATCATCTCCTAATGAAATTCCAATGCTAGCAACTTTTTCAATAATTTGCTCATCGGAAAAAGACAAAAAGGAAATTTTATTAACAGACTTACTTGGATCAAGTTCGAGGTTTCGAACTTTCGCACATCATGTAGCCTTCTTCAATGAGTCTTCATCCCCGATCTGCTGTTTCTTAATGCGTGCACTCTGCCTAGGTTTCACCAACTCAACCCCAACTGGACTAGAACTGTGTAATGCCAGCACCTTGCTATTTGCTGAGTCAGCCATGATAGGAAAAAAGTCCCCCCACTACTACAAAAAGGCTAATACTGGACACCTCATCACAGACGGTTGACCAAAACCGTTTGTATTACATGCAATCACAGACGGTTTTGGTTTAGAGACCGCTGCGTATTCTTAACTAACGCTAAAAGCTATGCGTGAAGAGGTAATATCATAGACAGTTCATAGCTAAAACCGTCTGTGAAACATCACAGACGGTTCTTGTTAATAACCATCTGTGATAATACTACATATCATAGATGGTTTCAACAAAGAACCGTCTCTGAAACATCACAGACGGTTCTTAACAATAACCGTCTGTGATATTACCACATATCACAGACGGTTTTTTGTTATAACCGTCTGTGATAATATCGTTACAGCTCCACGGTGAGTTTCTTCATCGCCGATGTGTCTGTTCGTCGCCATCCGCTTCGGCTTTCCGATGCGTCTCTTCGTCGCATCGATCCGCCCGGCTCCCGATCGTCTCTTAAATCTCACGCTCCGAATTTATTCCTTGTTTTATAAAAATGATCATCCGCCATCCAAGATGATCATCCCCACATATTTATTAAAAAAAACAGAAATGGCTGCCTCTTCCTTGTCGCCGGCATTGATGGCCTTCCTGGCCGCACTGTACAAGCACCTCTCTCGGTGTACGTTGAATCGTGCTGTGGATTCACTCATCTGCCGGCGGAGAATTTGCCGGAGCAGGTGACGGCCACCTTCCGCCGTCTTGACATCCTCCTCCGCCGTGTCTTCCGGGTAATCTCCCACTTTCGGCGAGTTTACCGCGTCATCGACGTAGTCCTCCAAAATGATGTTGCACATCTCCAGGAGGCTTGCCGTCACTTGGACTTAAATGTCGGCGGCGGCGGCAAAGTCGACCAGTGAGACCCTCAAGCAAGGGAAGAGAGCCTATGGGCTCAATTCTTCTTGGTTCAACGATCGAGGTCTTGAGAGACACTTGAGCGAGAGTCGTCGTGGTGGGCGCATTCGGACTTCATTCGATGATCAAGAACCGTTCGATGCAGCGCCGTACTTATGAAGTATTGAAGACGGAGATAACACCTACCTCCGCCACTAGAAAAACTTTGTTTATTTATAGGTTTCTACTATTTTTAATCTTTTTAGTAGCGGTAGCCCACTTGCTTGTTTGCCATATATATGAAAATTCCAAAATGAAAAAAAAAAAGTTTGGAGGTGAAGTTACTATATTAATTATATGTTGAATTATTGCTATATATATATATATATATGTATGTATGTATGTATGTATGTATGTATGTATGTATGTATGTATGTATATATAGTTAAAGCAAATTTTCAGCAGTATTTAAATGACAAAATTGACATATAAACATGTAATTTCTTCATGTCATGTAAGTGTATATACAAGATAAATATACTTGAGAAAAAACCATATCACGGACGGTTCCATAATGGAACCGTCCGTGATATGCCCCATATCATGGACGGTTCCATAATGGAACTGTCTGTGATATGCAATTATCACAGACGGTTCCATAATAGAACTGTCTGTGATAAGTCTCTTTATTAGTACCAGCCCGGCCACTAGGGTTTGCGCTCGCCCTAACTCTCGTCACTCCCCAGCTCCGCTAGGGTTTGCGCCCGCCCTAACTCGTCACTGCCCAGCGCATTTACTCCATTCCCCTCCCCACCTCGACGCCACCGCTCGACCCCATCGCCGTCGCCGCCCAACCCCGTCGCCGTCGCCGTCGGTTGTGACACCACTCTGCACTGCAGAAACACTCGTACGATAGTAGTGTCTTCTGCAGTGTTAGGGTCGTGCCACAACTATGGTGACGCCGCCACCAAGCCACCGGGCTTGGCCCCGCGTCGCCCTCTGTTGCCATGGCTTGGTTCTCCTACTCGGCATCTGCGCTCGGGCCTGGCCGCCTTTGCTTTCCCCATCCTCCTCTATTCTCCTCTAGATCTGTTAGCTTAATGTCTTGTGTTGAGTTTGATTTTTATGCTTGAGCCTTAAGTTGTGTCCTGATGTTTGTGTGATTTATGCAAGGTGAAGGAGATGGATGAGGGTTGTTCTGGTGGTGGGGTCTCCGCCGTGGTTGCGCTATACTGAGGTATCACCCTACCTTACTCCCTCTCTGTCTCTACCCCCTTGCTCTGTGATGAAAATGGCTAGTGCTCTGCGATGGATGCCGAGGGCTACTCTTGGTGTAGTGGCCGGTTTGGACACCCTTGGTCTTCTTTGTCTTCTTTGTTGAACCGCTCAATGATGTTAATAGTCTTATGCTGAAATTGAATTGATAATTAGTTCATATTAATAGTCCCTTGCTCTGTGATGTAATGATGTTAATAGTCTTATGCTGAAATTGAATTGATAATTAGTTCATATTAATAGTCCCTTGCTCGTGATGTAAACTAAGGGCTATTGGTGTATGTGCATTCTATGCATCTTACTTAGTTCATCTTTGTGGGTTCGGATGGGGCTTGATATGTTATGACTTATTGGGTTGTTAATATGTATGAAATTTGTTGATATGTTATATTCTTATGACTTATGACTTATTGAAGTGTCAAGTGTTATACGCTATTGATAGTGGAAACTTGCTTGGTGAACCATGGGTCATTGATATGTATGATTGATGATTTGCAAAAATAGATGTATAAAATGTGTGATATGTATGTTATGACTTATTTGTCGATTTGTCAAGATGTCATCTGTTGCTTCTCGCCATTCATTTCACATTTATGCGTATAATTGTGTTCATGCGAGTCAAGTTCTCCTATCTTGCGTCCTAGATGCGTCGTCCTACCATTCTATTCCTAATCTCTTCTCTATAAAGTCTCCAAGCGTTGGTCGCTTGTGCCTTTAAAACGGCATTATATATATATATATATATATATATATAAAGTCTCAGCGATGGTACAGCTTGTGCTTGTGCCTTTAAAACGGCATTATATATATATATATATATATATATATATATATATATATATATATATATATATATATATATATATATATATATATATATATATATATATATATATTACGAGTCCCTCGGCCATTTTAGAATTGACGTCCACGTGACATGACATGAGAAGAGACATCAACCGAGGCAACCTCATTGAGCCCCGCAAATTTAAAAATCTTTTTTGAATTTGTCGGGACATCCAATTACTTGGTTGCTAATACATGATGCCACTTCGATCGAAGTTGCCGTTAAGAAAGTGGCGTGGGCGGTGACGACTTCAAAGTGGCTAAGGGACTAGGAACAATAGAAATATAATATATATATATATATATATATATGATGCCGGTTTAAAGGCACAAGCAAGCTGGTGGCTTTATAGAGAAGAGTCATCACAGACGGTTTGAGCCACAAACCGTCATGATATATAGATATCACGAGGCGGTTTGTGGCTAAAACCGTGCATGATATATAATCATCCTGAGGCGGTTTGTGGCTGAAACCGTGCGTGATATATAGTCATCACGAGCGGTTTGTGGCTGAAATCGTGCGTGGTAGTATGCATCACGAGCGGTTTGAAAACCGTGCGTGATGACCTCATGCATCATCGACCCATAAACTCGAGGCGGCTCAAGAAACCGCTGCGTGATGGCGTTTTTGAACCTACATGAAGGCCTTTTTCGTAGTAGTGCCCATCGCCGCTTTCATTGTGCCACTGATTCCACCAATTCAACATCCTCTACTGTATCAAAAAAATTCATCTCAGGAGCACTGACACCATCCCCCTGTGCCGCACGTCCCATTGCTACCATATGCGAGCTGCTGTCGGCAGGAGCATTGACATCATCCCCTGTGCCGCACGTCCCATTGCTACCATAGGCGAGCTGCTGTCGGCAGGTTCCTCAACAACCAATTCAGCTGGATTGCCTTCATCCACACCCAGCTTGTCCTTGACTGCAATGTCCACTCCACCCGAATCCTCCCGAGTTAAGACACCATTCACTTCAGCGGCCGAGCACAGCTCATCCAACACCTCAGCCGAGCAATGGTCCTGAGGTTGTGAAATAGAAGTACCAACCTCTCGTGCGTTGGATTCTATCTCTTTTCTGACCGCCGGCGGAGTAACCCATATGGTATCTAATGCTACAAGCCCCAAATTATTCCTCTTAATAATGGAGTTAGGCTGACTCTCGCGGTTCTCAGACGCAGTTGATTTACCTTCTAAATTGCTTTTGAATCTCTTAGGGTCTCTATCTGCCATCTCAGCATCTTTGTCTCTGCCTGAATTGTCCTCCCCCTCATGATCCTCTTGCTGAGAAATGGTTCCCTCCACTACATCTACCTTTGCAGCTTCAACTTTGAAGAAAATATCATAGACATATTCGTCAACCACTATTTCAACACTTGAAGGTATGACATCTATGTCCAGAACTCCCACCAGCATACACACCAAACCATTCATATGAACCTTTTCCATGTCTACTCTCATTGTTGTGCCAATGATCGATCCTATAGCACAAAGGCTCAAAAAGTCACGAACTTCAAAAGGCACTCCAAGAACATGCACCCAAACCTTTTGAAGTTGGTGCTTATGTGTTGGCTTCACATTCCATATTCCATGAATTGCATCACCATCTTGTGCTCCTTCACTTGTACGTCACCAATAGCCGCCATACGAAGCATATCAAGCCTGGTTTGAAAATAAACTAAAAATGCATTATCACCATGAAGCTCTACTCGTGGCTGCCAATTCGTTGGAATTAGTCTTCTCAGCTCTGCAATCAATAGGTCTTCTGACAGTTGATTGCCAATGATTCTAACAAGACCCGTCTTATTAATCTCTTTCTTCAACTTCTTCGACCCAGATGTTGGGATTTGGTAAAACCCCAAACCATCAGCACCAAATCCACACAGGTTAGCTATAGGTCGCTGCATTAGTGACAACTGACACTTATTGGCCAAATGATCATCACCCTTGCAAATATCACACAATAAATTTGCTTTGCAATTGGCTATTCCATGCCCCTTCCCTTTGCACCTAAAGCAAATGACATTGGATATATCACCTACAGAACCGGTGTTGACATGATGATTACTCCCGCCGAACCTGTCACCACCCTAGCCTCTAATGCCACCTCCGAATCTTCCACGACCATTGTTAGGCGCCCGAGCCAGATGATGATTGCCGCCACCACCAATAGCTAGGAAGTTTCCCTTCCTGGCAAAAGCGCCGCCCGACCCTACAACCTGTCCACCAGCACCACCACTGACTGAAAATTGACCAGCTCCTATAATGGCCGAGATTTGTCCACTACGAGCCATCACCCCACCAAAGACCACACGACATGAAATTGTCCAACGACTCCATTGCCAGTGAATTGCCCTCCTCCGAAAGCGGCACCTTCGCCCGGCCCAAAACTGCCACTAGCCCCACCTTTGACTGAGAAGAACCCATCACCTCCATTACCTGAAATCTGCTCTCCACCGAAGCCGGCTGTGCCACTAATCCCAACAGCCGGACCGCCTGCCCCTCTGATGGATGACTGACAGCCCAAAGAGCCACTCGAGGGGACCCGCACTTTTGGAAACCCGCCTGCACTTCCCCTTCCAAACGACATGGCTCGGTGATTGTCAAAGACCTCCCCACACGATCGCCGATCACCAGGGAAATCTTCCGATTCGCCGCCAGAACGAACAATTGATATCTGCTGAGCCGCACACCAATTACGGCCAAATACACGCCTTAGCCAGGGCAACCCTCTCAATCTCAGTTGCGAATGAATTGATTGACTATGAGGCAAACAATTACTGGTTTGACCAACTATTGCTAGACCCGACCCATAACACTTAGCGCCAACCGAATTAGAAATGGACGCTAAAGACTGCTCGATTGACGGGGCTTTTGAATTTTGAATGGGTTCCAAGACTAGAAGCAAAGGTGCGCTATTAGCGCTACAAGCCGACCGGGTCAACTTTGCTCGGCGAGCTCGATCCATGGCAGCTCCCACCGTCATGGGAGGTGACAAATGAGGAGGTGGTAACGGCCCTTGCCAAGGCCGACAAGCTCCAGAACTCTGTTTGTTCCGTCCTGACAAAATGCCCACTGCACTGAGCTCTGTCGGAGTGTACCCCGCCGTAAATGCATCACCATAGACCTGCAAAGATTTGCGAAAGGAAGAGGAGATAGCAGCTTGAACTCCATTACCTACAGAAGATTTCGAAACATCCTCAGGACAACTGGCCAGCTGGTTCGCCGCCTTCGATTCAACTACTGCTTCCTCGAAAATGACGTCTTCATCGTCAGATGAACCACCCTCTTGTAACTGCCAAAACCTAGATCCAATCGCAGTACTAACAACACGATGCACCTGCGAAAACGGAACTAAGACCTCACTGTCATCCTTACCACCTTCGACACCAACAACAGTCTCCTCCAGCTCCGGCCTCATCTTGCCAGTGCATGGATCCTCATCATGCTACCTCCAAAGAGATAAGCAGCCGAAATCGGTAGCTCACCAACGGTGAGGTCACGCGGCCTGGAATTATGCACGCTGCTTACCACCTTGGCGCAGAGTAGAGCACAGCTCCTACAGCTGATGCTCACACCTCATCCCCATCATCCACCCATCATATGCGAATCTTTTTTTATTTTGGCCCTCTCACCCAAATCAATTGCAAAAATGACTCTCATCCCGTTTTATATGCAAATCTAGACCCCCTCCCTCACGTTCCGCGTTCCCCGACCGCGGAACGTGGGTACTCAGCACCAATCTCCACGAAAATGGACGGCGATCATGAATCGGCGTTTCGCTCTCGGCCACCATGGAAAGTTCGCTTCAGCTCACGCACCATGCAAGTGGCTGGGCCACCCTCACAGTGCCTTTCGGCTCGGGAGTCTGGAGTGACCTTCCCCACTCCCCGACCGCGGAAGGTGAGGAAGGGGGCTCTAGATTTGTAAAAAAAATAATACGGGAGTTATTTTTGTAATTACGTAGCGTCAGGACGCCAAAATGAAAAAAAAAATTCATCATATGCGGCCCGATTTCACACCTACGCACTAGATGCCGCCAAACATAGTATACTATATTGTGTTTAATTTGTTTTCCTATAGTCTGCTGTAGTACGTTCCCAGGTGCATGCCGACAAACATAGTATACTATTTGATTTGTATGAAAAGAAGGTCGATCTAGTGGTTCATGTATCCTGCAGCATTAAAACAATATATATACTATATTGTGTTTAATTTGTTCTTTATTCACATAATCTTATTTATATTTTTTACTTCAAAATACACGTAGGTTAGCTCACTACTAATTGTAAATTTCCTACGGACAAGACTAATATACTTCTTAAATGGTGCTGGTGTCTTATCTAGCCCGTTGTCGATAGTATTACTGGCAAAATGTGTGGTAAAAGCCTATAACCAACCGCATTTTCGCGTAAGTTGTTTGCATGCCATGCATATGGGATATTGTACTCAGTAGAATTGACAGTAAACACTTGTGTGGCATTGATGCTATGTATAGCATCAAGTATTATATGTGATGAACCATCAAACCCGTACGTCATGCAGTATACATGGTATATATATAGGCTTGTAGATGGGAAATGGTGTAAATAAAGTATAAGACTATAATGATCAGCTTGCTGCCACCAAGTGCCCATCTCTACTGGATCCGATATGTCATCCAAATTACTACTCTCCATTCCCCAGGCAAGGCTGGTGCTGAATTTGCCCTAGACCCAAGTTTAGATCTCAATCGTGTGTTTTGCTTGCTCCCATCTACTCTTTATGTTTAATATAAGGCCACTTTTGCCCTTAGTATTGTTTCAAAATGTAAAGCTTTGACATAAATCGAGGAAGAATTTAATGAGTATTTTTCCATCTACTACCCCTATAAAGGTGTCATTGAGTAATTAATACTTCGATTTCATGGTTTCTTAATCTGTATGAAGGTGCGAGATAATTAATCTTATATTATGAAAGATAGGGAGTAGTTGATAGCAAATCCAATCGAACCTAATCTACACTAGCCGCTAAGGTGCATGGATATGTGTTCCTCGTTGGGAAACAGCAATGCCCACCGTGCGTGCACCACGGTGAAGGAGGCGAGAGAGGACCTCCTGGTTGTGAAGATCTTCGGTGGTGACATCCGGCTTACTGGTGGCTGGATTAATTGAGAAGACCTAGGGAGACCTAGACAACAGGGGAATTTTAGTCTTCATGAAAAAATTGAAAAGCTAAACCCACTTGATCAAGTTAGCGGCAGCAGCAGTGCTTCATCTTTTTTAGGCATATACAAAAATATATATGCAAAAGCACAGCTAACTACTCCAACTCAATCAAATAACAAAACAATAAACAATAGTTAATCCAATATGCTTTCCCAACTATAACATCTCTGATCAAGAAAATTCCCCTACAAAACTTACAAATATTATAGTGCCTTCTTGTAAAAAGAAAGATCATAGATTTCATATGTTAAATCTAATTGGAAAAAGTCCATTTTACATCCCTGAACTTTGCGCCGAGTCCAAATTACCCCCTGAATTCCAAAACTGTCTAATTTGCACCCTCAAACTCATAATACCATGTGAATCCACCCCCTCGGACCGAAAACAGGTGGTTTTGGGCCACGCTGGCATCCACGTGGGGCGGTTTCGCCGCGTCAACGTCCACGTTGGACGGTTTCGCCGCGTCAGCGCCCAGTTAAGTGACCGCCGTCCGCAACACATCGCCTAATTCCCCATTCGATTTTCCCCAAATCTTTGAACCCTAGCTTGCAACGACATCTTGGCAGCGACGACCACTCGGCGACGAGCCCGCGGCTGTGCGCGATGACCACTCCCTCTCCGAAATCCCTAGGCGGCGTCGACTTCCACTCGTGGCGGCGGAACCGATTGTGAGGTTAGTTCTTCTTTATTTGTGTCGGTTCTTGGATTAAGATGCTTCTTTTTGGTCGAAGTGAGTAGTTTGTAAGCACATTCATCATTTGTGCATGTAGGACATGGATTTGTTGGACCATTTGTGTGTTCGATATCATTTTGGAGGAGAATTTTTCAATGACGGCAAGTATGTGCATTATCTAGGCGGTTGTGAGGCACTAGCTTGGATCAATAGAGACAAAGTTTCTTTGCCAGAAATTAGAGGCCACCTGCAAGACCATTGTGAAATTACCGAAGACACTTTGCTCCACTGGCTATTCCCTGGGAAAGATCTTGCCAATGGTTTGAGGGTTTTGACTGACGACAAGACATGCATACTAATGAGGGATTGCATTACTGATGGTGGCATTGCTGAGATATATGTCGACTCGGCTGAACAAGAAACTGATGGAGACGACGACCATAAGGAAGGAAGTGACTTTGTGGAAGAGATGCAAGATGAGGAGGCTGTAGAAATGCAGGCAGAGGATGATGAAGATATTGGCAAGAATATTGTTACCCAAGATGTGGGTAATAAGAGTGGTACCATAGAATATGTAACTTCTGGAGGCAACAAGCAAGTGAGCATTGTTCCATCTACTCCTAAGGATAGGCAGAAGGAACTAGCTTCACTTAGGCAATTCTATGGGTCATGTAGCAGTGAAAAGAGCAAGGTGGATAAGAAGAAGCAAGCTATTGTAGCTATGGAGGACACATGTAGCAGTGGTAGTGATTACCTCCCAGGTGATTGTGAGAGTTCAGAGGATGATGAGGAGGCTGTAGAGATCAAGGAAAAGTTGAAGGAGTTCAACAAGAAGCTTAAGGAAGGAGAGGCATTGAATCCTGATGCCATCTTCTTTGAGGAATCTCATCCACAGTCCGTTGATGCATTTAATGAAGCCATTGTTGATGATGAGAATGAGACTGAGTACTATGACAGTACTGATGATGAAGCTTCTTTTGAAGAGGATGGTGATGAGCTCATTAGGAAGAAGTCCAAGTATCCTAGGTTTGATCGCCGTGCTGTTGTCCCAACATTTGCATTGGGTATGAAGTTTGCAGGCAAGCAACAGTTCAAGGAAGCTGTTGTCAACTATGGGATAGTAGAACGGAAGGTGATTAATTTTGTGAAGGATGAGGCCACCAGGGTTAGAGCTCAGTGTGATTGGGTCAAGTGCCCCTAGGTTATACTCTTATCCACTAACAGTAGGACAGAGAGCTGGCAGGTTGCATCTTTTGTCGATGAGCACACATGCCCACCTAGAAGAAACAATAAACATGTGACTTCGAAAAGAATTTCAGCTAGGTTTCTACCTATTATTAGCATGCTTGAGGTGATTATATGCAAAGTTATGGTGAGGATTCAAGAACAAAGAACTAAGGCTCAAAGATGGCAGGGACAAGTATGCCCAAACATATTCAAGAAATTAAAGTCTTATATAACCGAGTCGTGTTTTTGTCATGCTTTGTGGAATGGGAAAGATGGTTATGAAGTTAAACACCATGACAAGAGGTTCACTGTTAGTCTAGAGAACAAAACCTGCTCCTGCAGGTATTGGCAACTTTCTGGTCTGCCATGCTGTATCTTGCATCTACTACAGCTCAAGGGACATTAATGAATTTATTGCAAAGTGCTATTCAATTGAAGAATTCAACAAGACCTATGAGCATTGTCTGCAACCAGTGGAGGGTATTACTTCATGGCCCACCTCTGAAAGACCAAAACCAAGAGCTCCTGCGTATGTCAAGATGCCAGGAAGGCCAAGGTAGGAGAGGAGAAGCGAACCGAATGAGAAACCCAAGAGCACAAGAGTTTCTAGGGTTGGCATCATCATCAGGTGCAGACTTTGCAAAGGCATTGGCCACAATAGGGGATCCTGCGTGAAGAGAAGAGGGGAAGCTGCTACAAATGCTCCTATGCCACCACTGGATGCAATGGTAATGTTTATTGTCACCTTCTTGTGTTTACATAATATGGATGCTATTGGTAATACACATAATATGGATGCAATGGTAATGTACATAATATGGATGCAATGGTAATGTGTATTGTCACCTTCTTGTATTCACCTTCTTGTCACCTGCCAACAATACATTGCTCTCATGTATTATTACCACCAGGAAGCCAGAAGAGTGTACTGAGGAAGAGGAAGGCAGTGACTGCATCATCAGCTTTTAGCCATAAGAGGATAAGTGGTTCAGGATAGCTGCAATCATAGCATACAAGAACAACAATCCAAGATGTAAGTGACTGCACTAACATATTCCCACTTTGATTACAACATGCACATAACTGGCCATGTCTCCTTTTCCATATTGCAGTCTGGTATGCCTGTTCAAGAGTTAATCAAGACATCAGCTAAGGCCAATGTGATAACAACCAAAGGGGGGTCAGCTACTATGAACCTTGAGGCTCATGTTCCAGGTTCACAGGCTAGCTCGACAGTGAACATCAATATGAACTCAGGGTCTGCAAGAGCTCATGTCACAGCACAGGAACCTTCATGCAAGGCCAAGAAGAAAGTCTTCACTTGGGGCAAGAAACAGATGCCTTCCAAGTGATTGTAATGTGCCAGTCTTGACTAAGGGTTGTAATGTGATAGACTTATGCATGTATTTTGCCAGACTTTGTAGAAGTTGGATGTAATATGCCAGACTTGAGGACACTTTTCACAGACCTGCGTGTTTATGAAAGTACTTTAATGAATGCTGATGTCCTTCTAATATGTCAATCTGTGGTGTTGAGTGTATGCATGAACTGCTTCTAATCTGTCAATATGTGGTGTTGAGTGTATGCATGAACTACTTCTAATCTGTCAATCTGTGGTGTTGAGTGTATGCATGTCTAATCTGTCAATCTGTGGTGTTGAGTGTATGCATGAACAAGTTGGTACTCTGTCAATCCGTGTTGTCTTACCATATGCATAGATTGTTAGGCGAGTTGATACTCCTGGAGTTCAGTGTATGCATGAACAAGTTGGTCTTACTAGATCAACAAGTTGGTCTTGCCACAGATGCATAGATTCCTGACCAGCACATCCTTTTATGGCTATAAGCTGATGAACAAGTTTGTATGATACTCTGAAGGTTATTTTCTCTATTGTTACTATTCCTTACTAGTAATGATTTTCTCTGTTGTTATCACAAGTTGGTTTGTCAAATCTTTTCTGATTTTCATACTGGCATGACATTACAGGTTGGTTCCAGCACTTGCTGTATTCTCATAAACTAGGAAGAATTGACCTGGCCTTGTTTGCATGACATTACCAGATGCATAGACTTGGCATATTGGCATGACATTACAAGTTGATTGTTCTACTAGTACTTTTGCATACACCATTACCATTTCCATTCCCATTAATCAACCAAACATGACAACTGTCATACTTCACAAAATGTTCCTTTCTTTCACATACTTGACAACACATGCTTACACAAAGATGGCAGTTATCAATTAAAACCAGAAATCTCAGTTACTAGTTACACAAGAGAGCAACTACAAGCAAAACACATGACACCACTACTGCAAAATAGCATGTTCTTTCTTTCTCATACTTCACAACTCTAGTTTTCTTTTCATCCAGTGCTGCATCCTTCGGAATCAATATCCCTCTCAGAGTAGCCACTTCAGATTTATGCACATCCATCATACCCTCCAGTTTAGCCCTTGAATCAACTTCAGAAGCTCTTAGAGCTTTGTTCTGCCTCCTTAGAGACCTCACAATGTCTCACAGATCCAGCATAACCTCCTTCACAAAGGAAGCCGTCTCTTTGTCTGCCCAAACCCAAAAATTCAACCTCCAGCCTACCAAATTGATCAAAGTACAAAACAATTGCAGTGAAGAAAACCAATTCAACGAATCAAATACCAATTTAGAACACCACATTACTCACCCACGCCCTCATACAAGTCATGTACCTCCTTCCTGGGTTTGAATCACTCCACGAAATCCACGCGCCTTACATCGCGATGGCACATCATCTATGAGCGAATACTCCAGCAGGCGCTCATGATGCGGTATGGTGACGACGACGACCCTCCTCGCCACCAACCGGTCTCTGACCAATGAAGATTCTCGCCGCCCATCGCCGTGAGCGGACATCCCATGGAAGTCGCCGCGGAGTGGTCGTCGTGCGCCACCGCGGGGTCGCCGCCGAGTGGAAGTTGCGCGCCGCCGCGAGGTCGCCTCTGAGTGGTCCTCACGCGCCACCGCGGGGTCACCGCTGAGGGGTCGTCACCGCTAGGGTTCTACGATTTGGGAGCTCTTTGTTTTTTGGTGTGGGGATGCGATGCGCAAGCTAGGGTTCTACTTACCTGGGCACTGACGCGGCGAAACCGTCCAACGTGGACGCTGACGTGGCGAAACTGCCCCACGTGGATGCCAGCGTGGCCCAAAACCACCTGTTTTCGGCCCGAGGAGGTGGATTCACATGGTATTATGAGTTTGAGGGTGCAAATTAGATGGTTTTGGAGTTCAGGGGGTAATTTGGACTCGGCGCAAAGTTCAGAGGTGTAAAATGGACTTTTTCCAATCTAATTTGCATAGTGTGAAGACTTCTACAAGCTTCATACCAAAATTTTATTAACCTTGGAATAGGGACTAACTCCACTTAATGAGGAGAGCAGCCTCAAGTGAGATAAAAAAAAACTCAGTTTATAACACAATAAATTCAATGTTTTAAACGACCTATGTGGGAATGATAGACCACTCATGTTGGTCCTGAAAAATGTCAATGTATTGCTAATTGTGCAGCAGATTGCACCAAAAAAAATAAAGATCGGTTAAAAGATGAAGGTACAGATTAAAAAACAATTGCTTCAACAAGTTAAGTAATTGATATATAAGTGTCATATTTTGGTAAAGCTAATTACAAACTAGTATAAAGAATTGTGCTTACAGTGATAAATTGTCTCTTGGAGCAATTGATAATGAATCTTAGAAGCAGCTGACAATTAATCTATTTAGAATAATGTCATGAAAATCATGGTTCAGGATAACTGAATAGATCCAAAGATAACACCGTAAATAGAAATCATAATATCACCTTGATGGATCTAGTTTGAACAATATGCAGAGTTTGCTAGTAATCAAAATATATTATCAGCATTTTAAAATGAAGGAAAATTGTATAATAATAAGTTCTTATATCTAACTTGAGTAGATTTCACATTAACACTGCTATAAATAGGAAATAAAGTTACTTCATGAGATTTCGTGATAGTCATTGATGTAATAGCTTAAAATATAAAGCAGTTATCATGACAAAACAAGAATGCATGATGCAACACAAACCAAAATTGAGGTGTTTGGGCTGCCAATGTAGAGACTGTGTGCGCCGAGCACAATGCCTATCTGTTGTACGGTGCGCCGCAATATAAGCAGCACACAGAGGAGAAAGATGTAGCTCTGATCACATGACCAAAGATTCATGCAATTTAGCAAATAAGCCACGTACGTATGGCGATCGCAATTCGTAATATGATGGCACTCACAATTAGTCATTCGCATTGCAGAACAAGCTAAAGTAATCAAAATTTGCCACATTCAAACATGATGATTAATTATATGCTCATAGATGGTCAAGCTGCTGTTTGTATCATGTTACACAAAGTTTTCCCTCACCACTCAACATTATTTTTATCCCCATTCTGAAAACTCACCATCAACATGTTTTAGAGTCAGGGGGCAAACCAGACAGGAGGAGAGAGCTTCGACAGCAGCTCCGACGGAAAAAAGCTCCAGAAAGTACCCGTCATGTTGCTCTCATTGTGCTCTGCACCGTTATTCCCCTCCCCAATTTTCTCGAATATGACGATATGGCTGCTCCCAACGTTAGTTTCAAAAAAGATATAGTTTGTTCCCAATACACTTGACGAATGCTAGAGAAGTTTGTGTGCCATAAATAGGAGATGGCATATTTGAGCGCACAGTAGGAGGATGCAAACCCGGTCGGAGTACCACATCTGACACTGAGTAGATACCCATGTCGCTGCAAGGGTACTCGCCGTGGCTCTTCATCACCAACGATAGGTCGAATTTGGTATCATCCAGGAAGTAAATACTGTCCCCTTTGAACCCACGAAGCTGCGATACCTCGAAAGCCCTAGAACAGCCTCGCCCGAGAAAGAGCACCCGACCATCCAAGCCCTCCAACTCCACCCAGGATGCTTTGTGACGTCCATTGGGCAATGTCTTTGCTTCCATCTCGAACACCCTGAACAGAAAGGTCGCGGTGCGGGAGCGGGAGCGGGAGTAGTAGCGCTCCACCATTAGCAACCTCCCGCGGGACACCGCTAGGTAACGGGCCACGGAGGTCGACGGTGGCATGAGAGTCATGTGTTCCTGGGCCGTGTAGGGCCTGGAAAGCACCATGGCGGTGTCGGCTTGGCCGTCTGTCGGCGTGAACGTCCATACCTTGCCGCTGCCCGTGACGGCATGGAAGCCCTGCATCACCTCTCCGTCGTAGTAGACCATGTCCTCGGGCCAAGAAATCTCCCATTCGCCCGACGTCCAGTACCGGTCGACTCCCGGCCGGCAGAAGGCGATGTTGGACGCGCCGCAGACGACGGCCGCGGCGAGGCAGTTCGGCGAGGTTGGCGCGGACGAGAGGATGACCGCGCTAATGATTGCGGGGGTCACTGATTGTAACCATGGGAGACTCAGCCTGTCGGGGAGGGGAACCCTAGCCCCGGAGAAGATGTTGGCGAGCAGGTACGCGCCGCACGGGCCGAGCGCGGCGGCGAGCCAGCCGCCGGGGTAGGATCCGCAGAGGCGCGCGCCGCGGAGGTCATCCGGGAGGTAGATCAGGCGCCTGGCGCCGGAGAGGAAGCTGGAGATGGAGGGCGCTTGGACGGGCGATGGGAAGAGCAGCCATGGGATCTGGCGGGGCGGCGGCTGCGCATCTCGCTTCGCCAGCTCGTGGGCGGATCGCCAGTGGCGGCACACGGCAGCGAAGGTGACGCGGTCGGCGAGGCACTGCAGCTTGACGAGTATGAGGAGGAGAAGCTTAACTGGGAAGGCGCCGGAATCGGACCACCGAGCCGCCGGGGGAGCCATCGGAGGGAGACTAGGGCGAGAGATCGAGACGAGAGAGAGAGACAGAGGCTGTTTCCATGCTTGGGAATTTTAATTGGGGGCGAGAGTGGAGAGAGCAACGAATATCCCGTGTGTTTTGGGCCATTGGACTGACACAGACTTGTGGGACCGCGGTACATTCCTGCAGTGGGATCCAGCCGTCATCGGTTTATAGATGGGGAAAACTCCTGTACAGTACACCGGTGCGCCAGGTCTCCCAAGTTCGTGTGCGGTCTAGTACACATACCCTAGCTTGTTCTTACTATCAAGTGTGACTTCCTTCTCAGCAACACCAAAAAAAAAGAAAGAAAGAAAGAAAAAAGACCAAGTGACTTCATTTCACTTTTCTTGGATGGATTAAGTCCCTCGTAACTTCCCTGCTTAGCATCAATTGGACGTAGGAATTTTCTCCTATTGGAACGCAGGAATTTGAGATGATATAGTTCAACTCCCGTAGAAATGTGAAAAATTCATGCGTTCCAAAGCCATTTAATTTTCTATTTCTATTATTCTTATCTTTCGCTCTCGTACCTTTAATTACAAACATAGATAGGTCGTTTTCGACATTAACATTGTCTATAACTGGCGGAATTTTCCGCACAGTTGCGCGACTAGATATTGCAACATATTGTAATTGTTATATAACTCTATTGACTTTCAAAAATAGAAGTGTATTTGTTGTACAATTTTATTAGTTTTAAAATTTATACATGATTAATCTGCACTATTATAATTTGGGCCCACAAAAATAAGTGGTTTAGATATTCTCTTTTCCTCTCATTAATGATATTTTTTTTTATATATGAACCCACAAAAATAAGTGGTTAGATCTTCTATTTCTCTTATTAATGCGATAATTTATACAATTTTTTTTTCTAATTTAAGGATTATTGTGAGATTTTTTAGAACTCCAAAGCAAACGATGTACCTCGAATATCAAGAATTCTTTGTAGATATATAGATGTACCACTTTGACCATTCATTTCCATCGTACTACCTATGTCCTCTTTTGCTTGTCGTTTTGAACATTGACATAGTCTCCCATTTGACTATTATTTTTTTAATCATACATTAGAAAAAGGTTACTAAAAATATAAGGAAGAAGTCCATTCTACCCCCTCAAGTATCGACATGCAGACACCTAACCCCCTGAATTAAAAAACCGGCCATTTGACACCCCAAAGTTGCAAAATCGGACAACCTACACCCTCCAATTTGTTTTCTTGGTGGTTTCTTGGCGTGGCGTCTGGGTGGCCGGTTCGCCAGTCGGCTAGGTGATCGGCTTCTTTGGCGATTAGGCCCACTGTAAGTGGCGTCTTAAGGAGGCCAACAAAGCGAGGAGGAGGCCACAGGTGGTCTGACTCAGCTCGGGCTTGCAGCCGTGAGGTGAATCTTGTGGCCAAAAGGCGAAACGGTGCCAAGGGATGGCGGCCACGAGAACCGACAATGGTCGGGCCTTGATGGAGTGGCGGCGTGGGCCAAAGCGCAGCGGCCTTCGACCATAATGGCGCCAATGGTGGGGCGGCGCGAGAGGAGGAGCGCATGCAGGCTGCGCCGGGGGGAGGCCGATGGTGGGGTCGAGAACTGGGGGTGGCCGTGGTGGCGGGGTGGCGGCGGCAAAGGCGGAGGAGAAGGAGTGGTGGCGGCGGCACTTCTCGGCGGTGAAGAAGAAAAGGGGAGGTGGGGAAAGAGTGGAGGGGGGTTGAGGGCACGGGGTGACGGGGTTGGAGTGGCGGAAGACTCACCGGGCGCCCGCTTTCGGCAGGCGGCCAGCAAAATCTGCACTTGCTATACCAGACTCTGCTACTTCATGCCGCTCGAGCCCAGCTCCATCCCCCCTTGCCTCCCCCCAAGGCTCTTCCCTTCCCCCGTGTGGCCATATGAGTCCCAGTGCATTCCCTTGCCATTGCTCTCCTTCCCAACCATTTCTTCTTCTCACCGAGCCTTGCCGCCCTTCTCCTCCGCCGGTCAGCGGCGCTCCGGTGAGTCTTCCGCCACTCCAACCCCGTCACCCGCGCCCTCAACCCCCCTCCACTCTTCCCCCACCTCCCCTTTTCTTCTTCACGCCGAAGCGCCATACTCCTTCTCCTCCGCCCGATTCTTGCGCCCGCCACCACGCCACCCAGGCTCCCCGACCCCACCATCGGCCTCCCACCCCGGCGCAGCAGCCGTGTCTCCTCCTCCTCCCGCGCCGCCCCATGGCGCGCCGCTCATGGCCCGAGCGCCGCCGCCCTTTTGGCCCCACCACCACTCCATCGCGCCATCGCCGTCGTCGGTGCCCTCGTGGCCGCCATCCCTTGGGCACCCATTCCGGCCTTGCCGCGCCGCCTCACTTCACCCGCTTGTAATCAAGCCCGAGCGAGCCACACCACCGTGGCCTCCTCCCTGCTTTCTTGGCCTCCTTAAACGCCACTTACAGGTGGGCCCAATCGCAAAAAGCCAGATCACCTAGTGACTGTGGCAACCGGCCACCCGGACGCCACGTCAGCAAAACCACCGCACAAAACAGCTGGAGGGTGTAGGTTGTCCGGTTTTGCAACTTTGGGGTGTCAAATGGCTGGTTTTTTAATTCAGGGGATTAGGTGTCTGTATGTCGATACTTGAGGGGGTAGAATGGACTTCTTCCAAAATATAATGATAAAGAAGTACTTTTGATGATAAATCTACTTATACAGCTTTTATGTGACAAACCCAAATACTTTGATGTATATTTGTAGTCAAAATTTTAAATGTTGATTTCTCGTATGCTAAAACTATAAGTAAAAAAAAAGGAGTAATATGTTGTGACAAAATCACAATTATTACGTATCGCTGAAAGCTCATAGTATATAAATCTAATGCCAACTTTATGTGGCCAAATTAACTAGATATATTTGATTTATTATCAGTGTTGAAACGACAGCCGTTTGGACCGATTAATTGGCCTATTTGTTTTGGTTGTATATACGTCCTAGTGTCAGGACCGAATTTGCAAATCCGGACTCTCTGTGTAATCTGCACTAATCCAGAATCACACTAGTGCACACAGTAGCAATATAGATAAAATATCAAGCATTTAACGAGATAACTACGACGGTACAACTTAACAATAAATAATAGCAAATGACCTTATGGTCAAAGTTTATATAGTTTGCCACGCAGGGCTTAAAGAAATATAGTTAAACTTGCAACGGAAGAAGAAAACTCGTGGTAGCCATCCAACATGCCCATAGGCAATTGAGTAGGGAGTGCGTCTTAGTTCGCATAGTCTTCGAAATACTCCTCCTCGTAGAACTCTGGGTTCCCTGGGTCTTCCTCAGCGACTGATCAATAATTGCATAAAACTGTGAGTACATAAAGTACTCAGCAAATCGTAGGGAATAGTATGCAAATAATATTCATACAAGGCTTTACAAAGCTCTGACTTAACGTAGTTATACCTGCTAAGGTTTCACCACCGAATGGACCTCGCACCTATTCGCCCCCCCCCCCCCCCGCGCCATTGTGAATGCCCGAGTTCACGTTTCCAAAAACAGAACTAAAATCAAGACATTGCTAATTAATTAGTCGGATCCATCTCATACTAGACATGTGGCTGCATGAAAAGGCCCAGATCAATGGCGCACAAGATTAAGTCCTTAGTGACTACTCAAGCAAGACAACCTCATCCAAATGTGCTACCCGCACCCCCTTTACTACACGATCCATCGCCTGAAAATGAAAACATTTTTGTTCAACCAGGCCTAATGGCATCCCCAACAATTTTTACAATAGTGTCCTTGTATCACAATTTCATATCTCATTAAGTCAAATTATCAAGATTAACATTGTGTATAGGAACTCATCGTACAACAAAGCATGACTAAGCATACTACGCCACCTATGTTGGTATTACAATTATATCCAACTAATATCAACCCTTCCTATGGTATCAAAGGAGGGTACACATCATTCACAATATTCAAGGTGGTATAATGTCAATTAGGTAATTAGCTACTCTCGAAAACAATTGATATAAAATTAGCATGCATGTTGATATAAAACAATATATTTTAAATTGGTACAACATGATCAAAGGTCTACGACTTGTCTTCTTTGAAAATTGGAGTGGCTCTTGCAGACTGGTCCAAAAGGGCTTCGGAAACGCCGGATTCTACATGCACAAAACTAGACGAACAAATTACAATAAATACAAATAAAATCCAAAAATTATTAAATAGGTACTCCAAAGAAATATTAAGAATTAGATGAATTTAGGAATAATAATAGACGGAATTGGAGTTCATATGAAGGAGAACGAACACCCGAAAGTTTATCAAAAAAGGAAATTACTGAAAATTGGGAAGGAGGGGAATATTCTGTTTCAAAATTAAAAGATTTTAAAAATTAGTTGACAATTGGGCCCTACTTGCAAGTGAGACAAGAAAGAAAGAAGAGAACAGAGGAGAAGCAGAGGAAGGCCCAGGCGGCTCTGGGCAGCAGCACCACCGGGGAGTGGCGGCGCTGGAGGGTTGGCCGACGGGCAAAATGGGTCGCCGGGACCTCGAGGCAGCAAGGAGAGGTGGCAGTGAAGTCAACAGGGCACGGCGGTAGCATGCACAGCGGCGCGGCGCACGAGCACGTGGGGCACGCGGAGGCGGCGACGCTCCAGCAGCGGGCAAGCGAAGGCGGCTGGCGGTGGGGATGGAGTGGGTGCGGTAGTGGCTCGCTTCCACTACTACAAAAAGGCTAATATTGGACGCCTCATTACAGATGGTTGACTAAAACCGTCTATATTACATGCAACCACAAACGATTTTGGTTTAAAGATCGTTTGTGTTACTGGCTGTGCTAAAAACCGTTTGTGAAGAGGTAATATCACAGACGGTTCATGTTGAAAACCGTCTGTGAAGTATCACAGACGGTTCTTAACAATAACCGTCGGTGATATTACTACATATCACAGATAATTTTTTTTCTTAAAACCGTCTGTGCGCTACTTTGCACGTTTACTGATCATCCAGTGCAGTATAACTCCTCAACAGAGTATTCTTCTCCATCTCTGGCGCTATGGTAGCTGCGGGATATCTCCAAGCCTGGTGAGTCCATCGCCACTCCGTGCCTGGTTTGAGTATCGCCTCACCACACTGAGCCCGCTCGTGTGGTCTATTTCAGCTATTGTCACTCACACTGAGCTGTCATCGTGGATCTCTCTGTCACCGCCGTCGCCATCGATGCCAACTCTTCTCCAGTGAGTCGTCGACCTCGCCAAGGTCGATTTCCCCACCTATATGTCCCCATAAAGCTGTGCAAGTGCTTCGTTTCAGTTTATTTCCACCAAGAAGACCTGTCACCGAGGAGCTTGCTGCCGTCGCCTTTGTTCACCAACGACCAGCCGCCTTGGACCTTCCCTGACTTCATTCACACCTTCATTGCGATCGAGGTGAGCTACTGGAGCATAAGCATCCTTTAATTTGAGTAGTTTCGGGCGTTTACTCCGAAATCGCTAGTGAAGTCCACGGTGCCGCCATGGGACATCACCGTCGGCTCGCCTCAGGCGACCTTAGGGCCCCGAACCATGACTATTAACAATGCGATGGCACCCTGAGCCCAATTTGAGCTTCAAATCCTACTGCTTTTGCCCCGTGCACCCTGTTTCCTTTCCTTCTCTCTCTCTGACTGGCGTGGGACCCACGAGATTAGGAGAGGATTAGCACTAAATGATAGTGGTTAAGTGTAGTGAGGGTATGAACAGTTTAACAGAAATCTAATTCAAAACGTATTTTAATAGAAACTGACATCTGGACCCCAGCTGTCGGTAAGTTAAATCAAATCGGGATTTAATCATTTAGTTAATAAACTAATGAGTCTATGACATGTGGGACCACCATAGATTTTATAAATAAAATCATGAAATAAAAAGATGAGTCACTGATAAGTAGGGCCCACATGTAAGTTAATAAAATTCGAAAAAAATATAAAAATGAGAAAAGTCACCTTTAGTTCAAAGAAAAATACGCTTTCTTTGTTGGAAAGTGTAAGACTTGGAAAATACGCTTTCGATGTCACCCTTTTATTTATTTACAGAGTTTTCAATACAAACCATGTGATGGACCAAAACTGGATGTACGCTGAGAACCGTGTGAGTGAAGAGTACATTTGTCACACCCCCAAGTTAATTAATGATAATTAGTTTGCCTTTCATCAGCATGCATAGTGTTTTGAAGCATTTGCATCATGTATTGCACTTGGAAAATCTTAAATCAAAAGATTAAACTTTAACCTAATTCAGCTCCTCCAAAGATAATACGGATAAGTCCTTATAAAGTTCTCTGGGAAATAATTTATTCAAATACTATAATATTTATCATGAATAAATATAATTTGTCCCAAATTTTTGGAACTCAATTCGACACACAGAAAATTCAAACTCAGTTCAATAACCTAAGTTAGGTTTGAATTTAAACTAAGCAAATAAATCTTGAACAGTGAGGTTTAAGATTTTATTTGAGTACTAGACTTTCCTAGGAACGCCTCTGATTCATTTTAGATTTTTAGGATTTTTATTGCTATTTTTAGTAACCCGGTCAAAGTGGAATCAATTGAAATCAAATTCAGTCAAACCGTAGCAACCTGACCGGGCCAGTCCGATCGAACCGACCGAGCGCGTTCGGTCGGTCCGAACATTTTGACCCAGGCAAATTGACTCGATCGAGCCAGCTTAATCTCCGCGCACAAGACCAGTGCGACTTCATGCGTGTTGAGCCACCGACCAAGGGCCCCATCGGTGAGCTTCTTCTTCTTCCTCGCGTAGAGCAGCTGCACCACACGGCCGCAACACCCTGAGAAGCTCCGTCGATGTCGTGAATTCACCGCGACCGTTGACCACTCTTGGAGCTCCTCCGTTTCACGCTACCTCTACTCCGTCATCTCCCCGAGGATAATACCCCCCCACCTTCACCTCTATTTCTCCTCATCCTTCCTCTCGGGTCTGAGGAAGGAGAAGCTCGTTTGAGCCCATTTCTTGGGTAAACTCCTCACCACCGAGTCCCTTAGTTCCCTTCTTGCATGCCGTTTCCATTTTTACTAATGCCAGCCCCTGTCATTGCTTGTAGCTCTCATACTATCTTCGTGCTCCCTGCAGCTCCAGAGCGCGCACCCAAGGACACCACCGTGACATCTTCGTCTCCGGTGAGGCCCTCTCCTTTTCTTGCGCGTCATATCGTGTCTCTAGGTATAACATTGAAAACCCCTCAACTAATTTCAACAATGCACGACAGGATCTTGTGGATTTGAAGCTTTGTCCATTTTCGGCCGAAGAACACCTCTTCGTCTCCCACTTCGTTTCGGTAATGCATTCTTTGATTCCTTGCTATTAGAGCATCCTCTATTGGTCCTTAAGCAATTCTGATGCTTCTTTTGTCTTCTCCATGCTCAGAGCATCCTTTCCTCGTTGAACCGTGCTGCCGCTGTGGACTTCTTCGTCGCCGACACAACTCCGGTTAGCTCCGAGCTTCTCCAAACCTCTCCTAGCTTCAGGTGGCCTCCTTATAGTTCATAGACGCTCGGGCACCCACTTGAATGGACCATGCGGAGCTTTAACGTTGCAAGCATATTTGCCATATAAGCATCGCCGCTCAACTCCAGCTAGCCGCCGGTGTGGACCACTTTAGCCGTCGTGACCACATCCGTTAGGTGCGCAATACTATTGTGGACCCATCCATGCCCTTGGGTCACGCCGCCATGGCGCGTAGCATCAGCGAGCCACCGGGCAATTGCGCGGACAGGAAAATCCCATTGTCGTACGCCGACAGGGACTGTAGCACGGCAATTAGGCATTAATGGTGATGATTAGTATTTAATGGTTGTCTTATCCGCGTTAACTAGTCACTTACACGTGGGACCGGGAATGGAAATCAGAGGAGTTAAGTTAAAGTGATAGAGAGGATGACGGGTGGACCTATAGGTTAAGTGGGTTGGATCACGAGGACATGCATGGGTGGACCGAGTCCAATGGACCTTGCTATGATAATGGGCCCCACATGTCAGTACGGGATTAAATAAGAGTTTAAAAGAAAAATGCACTATGCACTGGACCCCACATGTCAGCGACTATAGCTAGCTTAGCACTTGGTAGAAAAAGTACCAAACGCTTAAGAAAAATATGGAAATCATTAATTTGTACACTGAAAATTCTTGTAACTTCAAAAATCCATATCTAATTCAAATCAACTCTAAAATGAGTGAAACCAATTTTGATAATTTTCATTTTAACTGAACTTTATTTTAAAATAGGTTTCAAACATGACACTATTAGAGAAAATATAGTTTTTGGAAATTAATCCAAAACCCAATTATTTTCACACTAGAAAATGCTATTAACTTTAGAAATTCATAACAAATTCATATGAACTACAAATGAGATAAACCAAGTTATTTTGATCTTATAATTTTATCATCTATTTATCTAAGTAGTCCTTTTCTCCAGTACCGCTCTACAATTTTTCACCAAATAATTAAATTAGGATGAATAGTGACTGAAGTGCAATTTTCTGGATTTTCCAGGAAACTGATTTTCAAACCACCATAACTTTCACATAATAATTCAAAATGAAATAATTCTTTCACCTAAATTCATCTAAAATCATCATATAGCTACTGTAGAAATTTCATGTATTTTTTAGCAATTTGAATTTTCTGGTATTTTTCGGTGTTTATCGAAGTCTTTATTCTTTAGAGTCCGAAGTGATGGACGTAGACTCCTTCACCAATTTGACTTCTAGCAAGGCAAGCAACATTTGAACTTTCTTTTATGCATCATGTTGCTCCCAGTTTTAATAAGTTAGTGTTTGAAATGCAATGATATTGCTTGCATGCTATTTTTGTATACCGTTATGTTCTGAGCAGTTAGATATGTCCCATACTTGTTGGTTATCCTTGATAATTCCCTTATTAATATGCTTAAGATAGATGTTTGTGATGATATGAATTTTATGTGTCGAATGCTTAGCCATTGCGGGTCTAGTATACACATTAGATCAATTGATGGGATTAGCTCGTCAATTGTGAGAGACACATAACTTTTCTTATCTTTATTTTCATTCAGATCTTCGTATCTGATTATTGAGTTAAAAACTTTGTTGTTTAATTGGTTTTTGGGTCTAGACAAGTGGTTGTTGTTTAATTGGTTTTTGGGTCTGGACAAGTGGTTGGTAGTGTGGGTGCTGTTATGCACGAGACTCGGGTATGTGGATGTCTTGTTCGGGCCATTAAGGACCGAGCCATGGGCTGTTATTCCAAGTAACTATCGTGCTATCACACGTGGGATATGGGTACTGTTCGGTTAAGTAAGGGGAGTGTTTTATTGAGTTAAGTTCCAGGTGGTGTGAGGACATTTATGTTCGATCATTTGTTCATAGGACCCAATGCAATTTTCTATAATATACATGGGAGCACTGTTTTTTGTTATTTACATTGCATTGGTGTTTCCAAGACAACTGGCAAGCCCGCTTAGCGAGCACTATCGGTCGGTTGTACTAAGTTGGGGTTCATCTTGCAAAGGGGGATTTATTTTAATAGGGCTCCCTTGCTAAACAATATCGAATCTCGATTTCCCCGGCCGGTATACCTAAGGAAGTGTGTCATTATCCGGAGGCTTATGGGCTAATCGAGTCGTGTGGGTAAAGTAGTACACCTCTGTAGATTTAAATCTATTCGAATAGCCGTGTCCACGGTTATGGACATCCCTTGGTTTGGGATGCGTCATCGTTAGTCTTGTAATTAAAATTTTACATGGTTACAACTTGGTTCGGCATGAATGGGATGTTCATGCATTTTAGTTTATCAAAGTGGGCAGCCACTTTGGTATTGATTGATCTATATAACTATCTATATCTTGTGTACTTCTATTTACAAAACATATGTTTGCAAAATTGGCAATTTCAAACTAGATGGTCTAGGAATAAGAATTATTGCGTTTTCTGCAAAAACTAAGCCACTATTGCCAACCTTTGTTATCCTCTAAGCATAAATATTTTTAATTTGTGTAAGACTTGCGAGTACATTTGTACTTAACCCGGGTGCTGCAAATTCAGGTGAAGACGATTCTACGCCCGACGAGTTCGTTAGCGCCGATCTTAGCGACGCTAACGAACAGTGCTATTATTTAACTCCCAGTCGGTTGCCATGGGTTATGGGGCACACCATGCTGGACCTTTTGGTTTATTTACATTGCTTCCGCTACTACTTATTGCTCTTATTTGAATTTGACCGGTTGGCCACTTGTAATTGTTGTAGACTTAACTATTATGTTGTATGTCTTTTGGATTATCAATGTATGAATGTTGTAAGGATGTGATTGACGTTGAATGAGAGTATGAGCGTGTTGGTCGCTGATCTTGGGAGCCAACACGGTCTCATACTCGTTGTTGATGAATTCCCTTTTAACTCATTAAGTGTAGTCTTGGACTGTTTAGAGAACCGCTTATCATGTAGTGCTTGCAGAGGAGCAGTACGCATGATCGGGCAGAACTTTTCACTTAGATGGAGTTAAATTGGAATTCATTTACTTGAGGCCCAGAGTTATTTCTATAAGGCTGGGAAGGCCTCGGTCTTACGGAAATAACCTGGGGGTCCTCACAACGTTTGGTATTAGAGCCATACTGACTGTAAGTTAGAAATAGCACTAGCGTTAGTGTTAGCAAGTCTTTTGAGCAAAGTATTTTGAATTATCAAATTAATTTTAGAAAGTTAAGTTATGAATCTCTTTTATTCCTCATCCATCTTAGAATCCTTTTCTTACCTTACTCTCATTTGGTTTTATAAACTGATTTTCCCTTATCTTGTCCTTTCTATCTTTAGATGAATCATCAATACCTTGTCAAGGAGCACTACAACACACAAGGCCTGTAGAGACGCCTATTTTATGGGTTAAAGACGTTTTCAATCATCTCTATAGCATCGTAGAGTCGTTTTTGTAAAGCGTCTCTGGAGCGCCTCCCCACGTACCGTGTTAGAGATTGTAGAGACGTATTGTTAAACGCATCTACAATGATATGAGTCGTTTAGATTGCGTCTCTACAAACTTAGAGACGCTTTCATATATGCATTTCCATATTGTCTCTACTCTCCCTAGTGACGCTTTATTGCGTGCCAAGAAACATAGATACATATTCATAGATGTATTCAGATTGAGCTAGAGACGTCCATTTTTTATTTTGTTCTATAAAAATATTTTATCGCTAGTTAAACTACAATGATTCAGAGGATATAGTATCACATATTTTCAAAAGAAGTTTCAGATCTTAGGTAAAGCCATTTCAAATATAGAATTACATTGTTGATATATAAAAAAAAAAACCAGAAGAAAAAACATGGACACTCCGTTGCGGAGTGGATCGAGTTAACAACTGAATTTAGCATCTACATACAAAGGTGCAAACACACTGAAAAAAATTCCTACAAATCCTACAACTGAATCAGGTGACAGGCGACGAGTGGCTAGAGGGTAGCGACAGCAGCGACGTCTTCAGGAACAAACAGCCTAATCCATCTCCAAATAACAAAGCCTGGTACCTGTATAGTGATAAACTTGTTTATTATGTCTATTCATGTCTCAAAAAGAAATCATGCACGTATGACATAAGAAGGGTTGCATTTATTGAAAACAAAGGAAATACACAATACGAAATTAAAAGCATAGGAACCGCAAGGATACTTTTTTTTTTTTGCAACACTACCACCATTTCATAGCTAATCCAATGATGGCCATTGCCACCAATATATTAACCCACAGAAATATTCACAGAGATTGTGAATTAATTGCCACCAGGTTCTATGAACCCACATAAATATTCACAGAGATTGTGCAATAAAATTATTTCATTTATTTGATACTGGTATTTCATTCTTCAGGGGTCTTTCATTGGTGGTGCAGCTCTGGTCCTTCAGGCAAGTCAAAAAATAGAAGAGGATAAGAAAAGACTTATGGAATCAATTAGTTGAATAATGAGTATACATACTGCCATCATTTGCATTGCAACAGGCCTACTTATAAGTATAATGAGTATACATACTGCCACATGATATGCAAGATTGTGCATATTTTTAAGCCATCTCTAAACTTATAAGTAAAATCTTTGAAAAGTAAACACTAGCACACACTTGAGATTGTTGAATGTTAGGTATCATGTACATAAAAGAAGAAGCGACCTTTTCAAAAAGAAAAAAATAATATACAAGAAAAATATGAGTAACTAATATGTTTATATGGAATATGACAGAGAACTTCACATAATAGTAAATCGAATGGTAATTACTTATATGCACATATGAGCCATCGAATAATTCCAAAAGACAAATGAACCTATCGAGTTGTATCAAAAGTAGAGGTGGAACATAGCGAGAATAAACTTAAGAAGTACCTCCATCTCTTTTGTAAAAATTCAAGATGTCACCTCGCAGTTGCCTTAAATCTGCTTGCACTTGCTTTGGCGGTGAAAGGGTTGAGGATATTTCATTCAATTTCTTTGGTGTGAGAGTTCAAAACACTCAACTGATCAGGATTGCCTTTTGTGCTACCTTCAAGGAGTGCTTTGAGATCATCTTGTCCCTTAAGCTGTAATAGCATGTTTGAATAAATCAAACTTTGTTGTCTGTGCAAAAAAAAAAAAATTGTACGAGAAAGGACCGAACCATCAATTATCCTTACAATTTGCCGGAGTGAGTTCTCTAGGAGAACAACCTTTTGCCGCATGCTACCAGCTGACCATAACAAATACATGCTTTCAGTTATTTGATGCACCAGTTGTTGAATAAGAACATAATTAGAGTGCAAAAGCTCATGAACAAAAGCGAAGCGATTGCAATCGCTCTTATGATCGAAAGAACCAATTAGGGGACTTACAATCTAGTGATGCCTCCTTCATGGCTCTGTTTAAGCGCATAACATCACTTTGCATCGAGTCTAGTACCATCCCCATCTTATGTCTTGAACTTGCCAAATCTTTGAAATTTGCGCTCAACATCCTCGTTAGGAACTGAATCTATTTGAAATGCTATCATCGGGCATGCAGACCAACAAAATATACCATCACAGCGTGATGACTTAAAAATGGAGTCTAGAAATAGAACGCTTCAGATGCACTTTCTATTATAAAAGCATGCACCGATCCGACTTCTGACCTTACATGCAAGCTTGAATGGCGGGTAATTTAGGCACCCTCTTGATGAGTCATCATGCAAGCTGAATCTCTGGTCACCAATTGAGGTGGTGGCGACAGAGGTGGCTGCGGAGGAAGGGGGTCTCTCAGTCTGTAGGCTTCCACAGGGCAGAGGCGAGGGAGGGAAGGGAGGAGGCGGCGGCAAGCAGGAGGAAGGGTGCTTATTCTTTAGATCTCCCAATTCTGAGGAAAATAGACCAATCAACAAAAGATGAGCAGCGTGAAGTTTTTGGTCTCTGGATCAAGCCTGTATGTCTTTTCTCATACCAGGATCATATTACTAGAAATGCTATTTACATTTCAAATTGTAAATAATCCTTCCCATTGCATGTTTTTAGGGTCATGATCTTTTGAAGCAGGAGAGCAGCTCTCGATCGAAAGGTTTGTACATTGAATTTGTGCAACCACATTGCTTGTAAAGATTCTATCGTGACATGTTCCTCAATTTCTCGCTGGTCCTTGAGAAGGCAAGAAATCAACACCAGTTGGCCTCTGGCGAAGAAATCACGAGGGGCCACGAGATTTGCCGGCAGATCTGGGTCTAGAAACATCTCCTCATCTCGAATCCGAGAGTTAACATGTAGAGGAGAAGGAAGGGAGGGGAGAGTAGGCGGCTTGCAGGGTTGCAGTGAGGGTGCGATGGCGGTTGATGTCGTCGAAGAAGAACTCCTTGGGCGGTGGCGTATGGACTCCTCGTCGACCTCCATGCCGACCAAAGATCTTGACTGCTCCAGAGCCCCTGCATCTTGTCCATGCCGTCCTCCGGTTGCAGTCTGAGCACTGAGAGGTGAGGAGGGAGGGAGGCGGCGGCATGAGGCGAGGACAGAGGCGGCCTCGATTGTGAGGAGGACGGAGGCAGAGGTGGAAGCCGCGGGTAGGGGGAGGTCATGTAGATGACGATTGAGGAGGGACCGCGGGAGGGGAAGGGAGGCGGAGGTGGAGGCGGCGGCGAGGGAGGAGGAGCGCGGCAGCGGCGGCGACTAGGGTTAGGGGATTTGGGAGATGTCGAGGGCGGCAAATTTTTGGGCACTGGCATCCGGCAGTCGGGCGTGAGGCTAATGGAGTAATGGGTGAGTTGAGTGCGGTTAGGGTCTTCTAAATGGTTGGACTCTAAATGTTGGGACGTATTTTAGAATGTCTTGAAAAGCGTCTTTACGTGCCTGGTGTAGAGACATAATAAAAAGCGTCTAAATAAAATGTCTCTAGTAGACTATTTTGTTGTAGTGGAGACACAAGCTGAAGATGTGGATGGATACTCAGCGTTACTTTGAGATATGATGTGGAGGGCCAACTTCACATACCAACCAACGTACTCCATCTACCATCGAGACCAAGGACCAGGGATGGAAGAATACCTGGCTATGGTTAACATCATCGCCAGGCGTGTGATGGGAAGCATCCCATACGGCTTTCAGGCACGTGGCACATCCGAGGCCACGGCATTGCAGGCAGTGGCTCGTGTGGACATGAGCCATCTTCGTCATGACCTGACAGAGTTAGCTCAACCACCATAAGACCACTTTCTACAGCAAGCTCGTGGCGCGGAGGTGAACACCTTCGCTGAGATCCAGTATAGGGAAGATCCCCAAGTGAGGAAGTTGGCAAGATTGGTGCATATCATGGACCGGATCCACCGTTGCACCATGTATGAGCTATGGGAGGCGCGGCGTCATCTCATAGTGGCCCAGGGGAACCTGCAGCACGTGTATAACACGGGGCTTATTGATCGTAACATGCTATATGGCACAAACGAAAGTCTCCCCATATGCTTCTGCACCACCAAAGTACCATCTTTTCGAAGTGGAAAACCATATTATTGACGTATGGTCACCCTTGCGTCTCACTAATGTAGAGGACCCCGATGACATGGGATCACCCGGATATCATCTTCTAGATGAGTTCCCGGTGAATTTTAACCAAGATAATAGATAGGGTGTTAGCATAGTGAGCTCACTGTCCGGATTTGGGTTCAGCGAGCATGTATCCTTAATTTCATGTAATAGGCTAGTAGAGTTGAACTCTTTATGTGTTGTTGCAAGAAATTTTCGTTTCAGGCGATTGCCATTCGCCTACGAGCATATATGAATGTAATCGTACCGGAATACTATCATTTGCTTTAATGGATCTTATGCTGGCTTCTGTGCCTTTATATCTTCATTTGGTGTTATGCTTTTGTGTATTTTATGCCATGTTGCATGCTAGTTTAAGTTTATTCCCCTTGCTGTCCGGAATTTCATTCGCACTCGTTCGAGAGTATCTCTTGTCTGTTCTCTAACCATTCGTGTGACAACAGGATGGCAGGGCCTAGTACTCGTTCAAGAGCTCAACAGGGAGAGGGATCGCCACCCCCAGGCACTCACTCCGTTATTGTTGGCGAGCTTTATGCATGGGGGAGAGCGTGATGAGCCTTCCCACCGTCAAAATCAGCAAGTCAGATAGCCGGAAGAAGTGCTTCCCCCGCCACCCACGATGGCAGAAGTATTGGCCCAGATCGGAACCGGATGGTCCAAACCCAGATTCTTGAGACCATTGCCCGCAACACCTCCCCTGCTCCAGCAACATCCGGAGGAGCGGGAACTCAAAGCGCACATGGGGGACTCGCTCACTTTCAGCGAACAAATCCTCGAACCTTCTCTAGCACCGAAGATCCCATGGAGGCAGAGGACTGACTCTGTACCATTGAGAAGAAGCTGGCGATTGCTCAATGCACCGGCATTGAGAAAGTCTTGTTCACTAGCTATCAGCTGGAGGGAGCTGCAAGTGCATGGTGGGATAACTTTTCCGCCATGCAGCCCGACAGAGACGTTCCATCATGGAACAAATTCAAGGCAGCTTTCCGAGAGGCCCACATCCCAGAAGGTGTGATGGTGATCAAACAACAGCAGTTCCTCGCTCTCAAGTAAGGAAATAAGAGTGTCACAGAGTACTTACACGAGTTCAACTTCTTAGCTCGTTATGCTCCCAACGACATCTCCACTGACGCTCGTCGTCAGAGTCGTTTCATGAACGGCTTAACGGAGGAGATGCAACTTGCATTGGCCGTCCATGACTTCCAGAACTTTCAGCTTATGGTCAATAAGGTCATAGTGGTGGAGAACAAAAGTCAAGCTTTGGATGAAGCTAGAAAGAGGAAAAGAGCTGCTCAAAATTCAGCAAGCGGTAATTTTCCAAGACCGCGCACCAGTCCCCCCCAAGCGCCTCGAATTCAAGCTCCAGTGCCACCAAGACCACCAACCTTTGTGCCAAGACCTCCCCAATCTTCTGGACAGCGAAAGAATGGGGAAGTCAGCCCCCACACTACAACACAAAAGCCCTGTAGAGACGCCTATTTTATGGGTTAAAGACGTTTTCAATCATCTCTATAGCGTCACAGAGTCATTTTTGTAAAGCGTCTTTAGAGCGTCTCCCTACGTACCGTGTCAAAGATCGTAAAGGCATATTGTTGTAGGATCGTAATGGCAATCAGAAAGGGGGGGGGGGGGGTTGAATGATTGCAGCGAATAGATCACCAAATTCAAACTCCTGCTTGTGTGAAAGAACTTCTGGAACCTCTCAGATGACTCTTAAAGAACTTCACAGCAAAGACCACCTCAGGCGCACAGCAAGAACAACAAAATCAGAGACAAAGTAAAGCAAATATGAGCTTTATTTCTCAAGCTGAATTTGTGTCTACAAAGCGCTCATCAAGCACCCCTCAAAGCCTCCAATCGAAGGACCTCTCAAGCTAGAACACCATAACTCAAAATAGCATGAAAAGCTACGGTTCTGGCTCTCTTAAAAAAAACCTCAAGCTCCCGATTAGCTCCTAACCCTCCTCTATTTATATCCTAGAGTTCTCTCCGTGTCTCACACGACATGCACATGGATTCTATCTCTAAAAACGTCCAGATATAGACCTCCTTCTATATCTCTAAAACCTTCCATGAAATCCCACGCCGCAAGCCTCCAGGACTCTTCCCGTAGCTCCAGCGCGAACCACCTTTGATCTCCACGTGCTCCAGCGTGATCCAAATCACCTCATGACATCCACGACCTCCAAGACCTCAGATCTCCCCATCCTAGTCCGAGTCAACTTCGTCACCGACCGTGATTCGACTTCACGCTCAACCTGCACATGCAAAGACCAAAGAAACCAAATCCGGGCACAAGTTTTCCAACTTGACCAACCATTAGCTCACACACTCGCATAAACACTATCATGCATCGTGCAACACACTAAAGCTCATGAATTTAACTTAACCTAAGACAAAATCCCAAAACAATAGATTGACAGAGCACAATCACCATCTTGCCATATTAGTCCCAGACTACAAGCACCAAATGATCGTCAGCTCAAAACACATCGGTCATACCGCTCCTCGGGAAATCTCAAAAACTTCCAAAAACATATCTTCTGGAAATTCCATACCGCAACCTTGCGGTCATACCTTCGTGAGGTACTACCGCCGTTAAAACTGCGGTATTACCAACTTCTTGATCGTCTCTGTTCCACGATTCTTGATACTACCGTTTTTCACTAGAGTTCAAAACTCTCAAAACACTCCTTCTAGAATTTACATACCACCATGCAACAATCGGTATTACCGGAACAACGGTACTACCGCCTCTAAAACCGCAGTACAAATGTATGTCAAAACGTTTCACGAACCTCAAAACTGCGCGGACGCTCCAGATGATTTGGTCGATCGGACCATGCTTCACTACCGTCGGATTTTAAGAGCACTGTAGCAAGTTTGAACGTTTCCCTTGATATCAAACGTCAGATTTCAAATCAAAGGCTCACAATCCTTGAAGAGTTCGGACGGTCCGAACGTTCCTCTCAATATAAGCTGTCAGATCAAGATCTAACGGTTCAAGCAAAACACCGTTCAGAATCAGTGACTTGCGGTACTACCGCGCTTTACAAACGGTCCTACCGCAATCCAGTAGTTCCGCAGATACAAAGCCGGTACTACCGCCCTCAAGAAAATCCAAAAGCCAAACATAAGTCTTCGGGAAATTTCATACCGCCAACAATTGCGCGGTTGTTCCGCCTAGCGGTAGTTCCGCGGACACAGAGCCAGTACTACCGCAAAACCTGACAAATGCTGATTTTCGACAGAATTCAACAGAACTCAAAAACATGTCAACATCTAAGATCACAAGCATGTTTCAAAGACAATGTATTCATCTTAAAACACTAAGACTAAGTCTTACTTATTGTCAATGTGTTCATCATCAAATATCATGACCAAAACTTCCTGGTCTTACAATTGTTAAGCACGTCTACAGTGATATGAGTCGTTTAGATTGCGTCTCTACAAGCTTGGAGACACTTTCATATTTGCATTTCCATATCGTCTCTACTCTCCCTAGTGACGCTTTATTGCGTACCAAGAAACATAGATACACATTCATAGACGTGTTTAGATTGAGCTAGAGACGTTCATTTTTATTTTGTTCTGTAGAAATATTTTATCGCTGGTTAAACTATAATGATTCAGAGGATATAGCATCACATATTTTCATAAGAAGTTTCAGATCTTTGGTAAAGCCATTTCAAATGTAGAATTACATTGTCAATATATAAAAAAACCAGAAGAAAAAAACATAGACACTTAGTTGCAGACTGAATCGAGTTAACAACTGAATCTAGTATCAACATACAAAGGTGCCGAAAAAATTTCCTACAAATCCTACATCTGCCGATGACCTTCAGCTTCGCAGACCAAGGTAAAATTGCCTTTGTGCTCTGGAGAACAATGATGGAATCTTTCCAGCTCTGGAGGATGCTAGAATTTATAAAGACGTCAATTTTGAATATCAAGTTCCCTTTCTCCATGTCTCCAGTCATTTCAAGGTACTCTGCTGCACATCTTTGCTACGACAACATTGTGGGGACTGAGGGTGACAACCATTCCATAGTAGAATTTTGCGCATATTTCGAACATTTTTGCTCCCCCAGGAAAGCCATCTATGTGGACCTCATCCGTCCCATCCTCAGTGGCCTTAAGAACTAACCTTTGAAGCTTGCTACTCTTGGACAGAAGGGGAAACTACATATGACAAATCAAATCAAACATAAATTGTCAGTCATGTTTGTCAATCAGATATTGCTCTGGATATGAGTTATCACCAGCAAGAGAATAGAAACATCTATAGGCAATACATATTCAAAACATCCACAAGATTCAGACATTGAAGTTTTTTTTTCTTAAAAAAGGAAGATTCAACATTTATGATTGGATTATTCACATTCAGTCCCACAGTACCAAACACTTTCTGGAAATGATAAACCTATACCTATGATGTCAAGGTATTCTTTACTTCAGTAGTGTTTTCAGTTGAACGATTGTCACTGAAGCAGTCTGATACTTTCAGCAGAGCTTAAAGAGATATTTCACACCCTAGTAAACTAACTGCGAAAGGTTACTAGCAAGAGATCAAGTACATAAGTACTCCATGCAGATTGGTATTTTCTTAATTCAGCAGCTTTTCATATAACACAATCCACTTTCATCGAGCAATAAATGGCCCTTGCAAACAAATAAATATGTCATAAGGTCACAATAATTTTTAATGATTGCAAATGAATACTAATTGTGCCAAACATTATTGCTACAAACGAAGAGCTTCTGAAAGCGTCTAATTGAACATTTCTAGGTTTGAAGTGACCCATCACAAGGACCGATTCAAGTAATTTTTTTTTTGTAAAATTCATATACTCTAGTTGACTTAGTTTAGTAGTTCCAGTTTAAAGGTAACATGAATGTAAGCACTATTGAAAACAAGGAAACAGTGAAATAGTTACTTACACTTTACAGTAAAGACATTCAGAAGCATACTCATGGCCATTTGTACATGGTTAGCTTATTTCACTTGGTCACCTCTTGAACTACCGACCTCTGCCATTTCTTATTTGTTGCCTTGACAGAACTTCCATCTCCTTCACCTTTTCAAGTGCTGAGGAGATCCAACCTCTCGGGGCATATGTGGATGGGATCTACACAATATCAATACACAATGACACTTCCATATTGCAACAATGGGGAGCAATGAGGGTCACAAAAAGTTACAAACCATGGAAGGCACATATCTCGGATGAAAGCTAAAATAGCGGCATGCCCAACAAAGATAACACAGGAACAAAGGCATTTGTTTACAATACTATAACGACAGTGATATTTGCACTGAATAAAATAAGTTCACGAGCTAAGAAATATGATTAATTTTACTCTTGGAGCACAGAGCAAAATCCTCAACCATTGCAATTTGGACAGCAAACAAGAATGGGTTATCTATAGTAAATGTGGATGACATAGAGATAACAGGATTACGCTACCCAAATTGAATGAAACAATAATGTGGACCTAGATAGCCTTGTTCAAGAGGTGGAAATCCAAGTACAAGAAAGACTCACGCGTAAGCATGAGTATTCCTATAGGAACAACAGATGCCAAATCTGTCGGGGTTCTTTGAAGAGCACGCTTTCCTTCCGAGTTAGTTCATCCCCAATAAGAGCTATTTTTATCAAGCCCTTAGCAGCTCTGTATCAATTGCTAAGAGTTGCGTCCTTGTAACACGTCTGCGGAAAAAGCAGAAAAATGAAATAAGTTATAGGCTGCATTTTAAACTTTAGTAATAATTTAATTTAATGGAAGCAATTAAATATTGTGATCACTACAGTGGCAAAGAGGCTTCTTAATAGCTAATGAGATTATTAAGGTCACCCACCAAAATAATTCACAATTATACTACTAAATCAATATTATTATCAAAATTTATCACCATAGAGACAACCCAACAACAATCTAGCAAAAAGGAGCTAAGTAATATACAAATCTAGCAATAGTGCCACTTTCACCACCCGCAAACATGGTTAAAGGTATTGCTAGAATTGCAAGAACCTGAATCATCAAACATCATAGCATTAATATCAAATTATCAATCCAAAGTTCCAACCCTGATGTTAGTATCTATATGGCAAAAGTCTATAGCATACATAGTAGTGGATCAAAGGTGGACCAATTTATGTTAAGAGTTCATAAATAGGGAAATAGACAAAGAAACTCGTGACATCACTTCAAACTGACTTGCCAGGAAAGAAGCCATAACATCAAAATCGAGATCAAAGGTTGATAATTTCATAATATACCTCCAATCCTGCATAAACAAGTACGAACAAAGCATATCCAGCAGGGCCATAGCCTGTCAATGTAAAGTGATAACACAATTTATCCAAAAATCCAAAGAAGGGCCTTTACTTGAAAAATTCCATAATAATCAAACAAGAAGTTGTGTAGATATGCAAATGGTCAGTCTTGCAGATATGCAAATAATTTCTATTGTATGACAAGCAGAAACTAGTACCCCATATCATATCTACACCACCTCATACTCAGCAGAATCAAAATACACTAAAATATTTTCTTGTTGTTGTTTGTTAACTATATGGGCACACATAACTAAAAAAGATTCAGAAAAACAAAACAAGATTAAGGACAGAAGGATCCTACACACCCAAAGCATAGCAATCTCTCTGTATATCACATGTTCATGATCTAGTTTCTTCCAAACTTATGTATCCCTAAAATAAATAAATCTAAATTCTAAACTACAAACACCAACCATCCATTGCTTTCTTAGTTTGCTTAATTCTACCAAATTCCAAGCAGGCAGAGCAGTGAGCAATGAGAACTCATCAAGACCATCAAGATTCAAGGTGATCTCCTGATGGCTTGCAAACACTTCAACACAATGAAACTTGGGAGGAAAGGAGTTCCCCTTCTTGTCATAGAAGCTCAATCCAATGACATTCCCATCAAAGTCCATCAGAGGACCCCCAATACATCTCTGCAAAATATGTTGTCAGCAATTAAGTGGTCATTTGTAATAATTATATTAACATAGAACATCTTCCGCGTGTTCAAAATTTGAATTTTGTATGCAAAGAACAACCCTCAAAATTTCAACATGGGTACAACAGCACAAGCAACGAGCATGTTGATATCCACAGAGTAACCTTAAGTCAGCACTCTATTTCCCCATGACGTCACAATCCTTAAACAATGAAATTAATGAACCTACCTAGATGAGGCTATGCAACTGATCATGAGACTTGGGTGCAGTACTAAAATACAAGAAGTAACACTATGCTTATCTAATCCTCAAACTAGACAATTGCCAAAAATAATTAGACAGCGCAAAATGTTCCAACAAATTTATCGAAATGTATTCACTCTATAAACAGTTCAATGAAATCTTCAGACAAAAGTTCACGATGTCCTGTAATTACAAGTTCACACAGTACTCAGTAAGCATAACCAAGAATTTCACTTTTGCACAGGTCATGATAGAAAAGCAGTAATAAGACTGCATATGTAGTATCCAAAGTCTAAAACTCTAAATACTAAAGATCATACAAGATAATTGAGAGAATTCAATTTGCTAAGTAGACTAGTGCAAATGCTCGTAAGTTTTTGGTCAAAGAACCTTGCTCTCTATCTCTCTGATAAATTGAGGTAGTACCTACAGTCAGTGGCGATGAGGAAGGAGAGGAGCTGAGGACTGAGGAGGGCATTGCCACGCTGGCGGTGGAGCACAGGAGCAGGGCAGGTGGCAGGCCGACAGGGAGCTGCGGTGTGCTGATGCTACGCTGAGGCGGCCTGAGGTGGCGCTGGCCACTGGGGCCTAGGGGAGGCGGCGTTAGGCGGTGGCCGGCCGATGGAGTCGGGCGCGGCGGCCTTGACCTCTGAGCTCGGGTGACGAGGTGAGGACTGAGGAGAGGAGGTGGTGGAGGCGGCGCTGGGCGAAGAGGAGGCGGTGGGGGCGGCGCTGGGCGGAGAGGAGGCGGTGGAGGCGACGCTAGGCGAAGAGGAGGCAGTAAGGGCGGCGCTGGGCAGAGAGGAGGTGAGGCGGTGGGGGGCGGCGCTAGGCGGAGAGGAGACGGTGGGGGCGGTGATGGGCAGAGAGGAGGAGGATCGCTCGCTCGGGGGAACTGCCCAAGTCTGGGGAGGGGAAGAGACTGAAGTCTAGGAGGTGTTAGGGGGCGGCGGTGAGGAGGTGGTGGAAAAGGCTGCAGGGAGGTGAGAGGACGACGAGATTTGAGTGGCGGGTGATGCTAACTGCTGAGTTGAGTGGGTTAGTGTTTGCTAAATGGGTTGGGCTCTAAATGTTGGGACGCATTCTAAACGTCTCGAGAAATGTCTTTATGTGCTATCTGATTCTGGGTGTAGAGATGCAATAAAAGCATCTAAATAAAAACGTCCCTAGTAGACTATTTTGTTGTAGTGCCAAACAGCGGGTACATCCGGCCGAGCGTCACATGCTTTCACTGTGGACGTCCAGGACACTACGCGCATCAGTGCTTGGCGAAAGCACATGGGATGCCGCGAGTCTACACCGGTCCAACTCCACCACTAGCTCCAGCGAGACCTTCATCACCCCAAGGGTAGCATTGTAATATCCCATTTTATTAAATAAGTATTTAATGAATTAGAAATTGATTAATAATATGAATTTATGAGGAAAATAGTTGTGGGCCTTTGGCCTATACCTAGGAGGTGGGCCGGTCACCAATAAAAGAAGGAGGGGGAGGGGAAACCCTAGCATGGCACTTTAGCTACAGTAGCGCCGCCACCTGCTATAGTGTCGCCGTGCTACAGTACCACCCCATCTCTTGGTGCCGCCTCCTTTGGGTGCTGCCGGCCAAGAAGAAGAAGGGAGGGAGGAACCCCGTTGGGTGCTGTCGGCCAAGGAAGAAAGGGAGATGAAGGGGAAGAAGGAAGGAAGAAGAGGGATCGCGTGGTGTTCATCGCGTTCGACAGCGGATTCTTCAAGGGTAATCCCGATTCCATTCGTTTAGTAGCGTAATTCTTGTAATTGCGTAATGTCGATAATAGATCGGTTTAGGGCACTCTGCAGTGGTCGTCAGTTTTGAGGATGTTAATTGTGAAATCAGGTCTGGCCATCTCCGAGGGAGTTGTAGATAATGTCAGTTGCTTTCCGTAGGTTCTTGGATCATGTTGTTTGGCGTTGCTGTTCTACGGTTTTATCATAATTCTGACAGTTAATATTAATCGGTCATTAGAAAGTAGTTAAAGATTATTTAGAATATCTCACCATAATGAAAGTTGTAGGTATTTTGATTAGATTTCCATAAAGATAAAGAACACAAATTTTGGATCATTGTCTTCAGTAAAATCGTCAATTTTAGTCTTCTTTGTCGTAACTCTTCGTCGAGATTTTGTTGTTCAGTTAATCTGTATGGTAGAGATAGAAGATGGCTGAATCTAGGAAGCTCGCCAAATAAGTTTATGTAGACCATGTTGTAAGATTTCCAGAATGTCACAGATCACCCCTTTTGGATCTTTGTATGAAAATTTATGGATTTTAGAAGGGGTATGTCTGTTGAGGGGACACACAGATGTTTAGAAATTTGGAGTTGGGATTGCGCTAGAGAGTGTAGCGAATTCGTATTTGCTTCTAGCTTTGTTTTTGTCCAGAATTGCTATCTTAGAATGCTTGTTAATTCAATTCAGGTGGGGTTTGGTTCCGGGGGCAGCGCCCTCTTCGCGTCTTCCATCTTCGCACGGTTGAGGCAAGTACAGTTATTGATAGATTACTTAGGAGTGATTGATCATGTTTGCAAGTATTATGTACATATTCTCTATACACGGATGCTAGAATGATATGTATGTTAATGATCAAGAATGCTAGAAGTATGAGTAAGTTTTATTCATGTATGATGCTGCTGCTAATACATGTTAATGATGGATAGAAGAATTGTTCATGTGCATCATGTTATCATATTTGAGGCTTGGTCACGTGGTGACCAAGCATTGATTTGAGGTCCCCGTCATGTAGATGACGGGCTTGTGGTCCCCACACTCGTGGAGTGTGGGCATTGATTTGAGGTCCCCATCATGTAGATGACTGGCTTGTGGTCCCCACACTTGTGGAGTGTGGTCTTATGGTCCCTGTGCTTGAAGGCACATGCATGGATGTGCATCGACGGATGCATACTCCGCATTACCGGTAAATGCAAAGAGAAAAGAAAAGGTGCATTGCGCATTTGCATTGCATAAGCATGTGAAATGTTTTATTGTAAAGATTTGTGGATGGATGTTGATGTTATAATTGTGTGTTATAATGTCTTATTAATTGTACTTTGCTGAGTCTTTGGACTCACTCTTGCTGTTGTTTGTGTTTTTAGGTACCCTTCATACGAACGTCATGCATGGGAGGGAATAGACCAAAGATTGATTGCACACTGTCACGAATCATTCATAGTTGAATAAATTGGATGATAATTTAGTAGTTGAGTAAATTGCTTAAAGGTTTTATTATGATTATGCCATATGCTTTGGATAATTTGTAATAGAGTTGATTAGCTTATTATGGATGCATTTGATTATGCTTTAGTTGATTAGCATATTATGGATGTTCTTTTATGATTCATTTGAATTGGATGTTTGGATTAATGAAAGATGTTTTGTTAATCTGTTAAAACCTCTAGTATGGTCACCTATACAAAGGAGGTTCTGCCGAAATTTAGTAAAAATATTTAGTTTAGTTTGTTACTCTGTTTTTTTAGTAGCATTCCAGGCTCATGTTGAGCTGGGGTGTTACAAGCATCTACACCTTATCAAGTCCCAGTACGTGGTCGGGTAAATCACGTCACCGCCGAGGAGGCGAATGACGCACCGGACGTCGTTTTGGGTACATTACTTGTTAATTCACATCTAGCTGTTGTTTTGTTCGATTCATGAGCATCACATTCATTCATCAAAAGAGGGTTTGCTGCACAACATCAATTTCAAATGCATACACTTCAGCCCCCATACCACATTCAGTCTCCAAGATCGGTTCTGCAAACCGATCAAGTCTACTAAGATGTAAAAGTGGAGATTCAAGGGATTGAATTTTTGGCACATCTAATATTCATAAATTCAGCGGGTCTTGATGTTATATTAGGAATGGATTGGCTGTCCTAGAATCAAGGTCAAATTATTTGTGCTTAGTGGTCAGTTTCTGTCACAACTAAAGACGGCAATCAAGTCGTTTTTGCTCCAACAAATGTCGGTTCTCAACTTTATGCTTTGAAAGTGAGTACCACTCTTGAATTAGAGAAGGTACTAGTGGTATGTGAATACCCAGATGTCTTTCTCGAAGAACTCCCAGGCATGCCCCCTGATCACGAAGTTGAGTTCGTAATTGAGATTGCACCTGGTACTATGCCCATTTCAAAACGGCCGTACCGAATGCCTCCCAACGAGTTGGTAGAATTGAAGAAGCAACTCAAGGAGCTTCCAGATAAAGGCTTTATTTGGCTGAGCTCCTCACCCTGGGGATGCCCGGTTATCTTCGTCAAGAAGGAAGACAAGAGTTTGAGGATGTGTGCTGATTATCATCCGCTAAACGAAGTCACTGTCAAGAACAAAATATCCACTTCCTCGGATTGATGATTTGTTTGATCAACTGAGTAGAGCTCAAGTGTTCTCTAAGATTGACTTGAGATTGGGCTACCATCAGATCAAGGTTAGAGCCAAAGACATACCGAAGACGGCATTCTCAACTCGTTACGGTTTGTACGAGTACAACGTCATGTCTTTCGGATTGACAAATGCACCGACATACTTCATGAACCTCATGAATTCGGTTTTTATGGAGTACTTAGATCGGTTCGTCATCATGTTTATCGATGACATCCTCATCTACTCCAAGTCTGATGAAGAACACGAGCAACATTTGAGGCTTGTGTTGGAAACACTTCGTCAACGTCAACTCTATGGTAAATTCAGCAAGTGCGAGTTTTGGCTTTATGATAACTAGGACACCGACTCAAACAAACTAACACACATGACTAGGATTAAAAAATGCAACACCATGCAGCCAGCTGGATTTCCAGCCGAGCCCACACGTTCCTTTAACCGAAACTGAATCTCTCTCTGATTTCTTTCTTCAATGTGCAGCAATTATTTTGTCCTTTCCTATGTATCACACGTAGCAAACAGCCAAGGGCCTTGTCTTCACGATGCAAACAGCAAGGGCCTTGTCCTCATGATGCAAACAGCCAAGGGCCTTTAGTTCTTAATTATTTCCTTTGTTAGTTACGCCCGCATGCATGCAACACATGCAACACATATGTGCAACACCTCCATGCACTCCTTCATTTCTTTTTCACTCATGCATTGTCTTCTTTTGGCGTCCCCATCCTCTCGCACCTTCTATTGGCGTACTCCTAGACAACATATAATCTTCTCGGGTCCCAAAATCTCTTCACACACAAACCTGAGAACAATTAAAATACTAGCATTAGGTAGTAACCAGTTCTCATGTAAATTAAAACCAAATTCAACTAGGAGCGAGTTCACCTGTTGATTAATCTTTTTAGCTCGTTCTCGTGTAATCGATCTAATCGGGATGTCCTCATTATTAGCTTTCTGGGTCATGTGTTATCCAAGGGTGGTATCACCGTTGACCTGAGCAAAGTGCAAGATGTTTTGAATTGGAGACAACCCAAGAGCATCACCGACATCTGCAGTTTTCTCGAACTTGCGGGTTACTATCGTAGATTCATCAAGAATTTCTCTAAAATTACAAAGCCGATGACCCAGCTTTTAAAGAAAGAAAAGTAGTTCGAATGGTCATCAGAGTGTGAGAAAAAAAATTTCAGATCTTAAAAGTGTGTCTGACCAAAGCCCCAGTACTCATTCTGCCTGACATTCACAAGAGGTTTGACATATACTGTGATGCATCTCGTCACGGGCTCGGTTGTGTACTTATGCAAGAGGGCCGAGTGATGGCATATGCATCGAGGCAATTAAGACCTCATGAAGTGAATTATCCTACCCATGACTTGGAGCTAGCAGCAGTAGCCCATGCTCTGAAGATTTGACGATATTACCTTATCGGTAAGCGTTGCGAGATCTACACCGATGACAAGAGTCTCAAATATATTTTCACCCAAGCTGATCTAAACTTGAGACAAAGAAGATGGCTCGAGTTGATCAAGGACTATGATATGGGACTTAATTACCATCCAGGAAAAGCTAATGTGGTAGCCGATGCGTTGAGTAGAAAATCTCAATCCAACTGCTTGTTGATAACTGCCATTTTGGCAGGTTTGTGCACTGAGCTGTATCAACTAAGCCTCGAAATGATTGAAAAAGGGTCTCTTGCTGCCCTACAAGTGAATTTCACACTTGAGGACCAGATTAAAGAAGCCCAAAAGACCGACATAGAAGTGGTCTGAATTCAGGTGAAATTGAAGCAATGCAAGGCCAAATGCTTCACCGAAGATGCACAAGGCACCCTATGGTTCGGAAACTGTTTGGTGGTGCCATTTGACCGCAACTTGAGAGAGTTAATTCTCAAAGAAGCTCATGACTCTCGATTCTCTATACATCCCGGGAGCACCAAGATGTATCAAGATCTAAAAAAGAAACTATGGTGGAGCCGAATGAAGCAACAAATCGCACAGTTTGTTGCCGAGTGCGATATTTGTTAGAGGGTAAAAGCCGAGCATTTGAAGCCATCAGTTACACTTCAACCGCTACCCGTTCCCAAGTGGAAATGGGAGGAAGTCAGGATGGATTTCATCACCGGCCTTGCAAAAACTCAAACTAGATCCGATTCCATATGGGTGATCGTTTGAGCCCATTTCTTGGGTAAACTCCTCACCACTGAGTCCCTTAGTTTCCTTCTTGCATGCTGTTTCCATTTTTACTAATGCCAGCCCCTGTCATTGCTTGTAGCTCTCAGACTATCTTCGTGCTCCCTACAGCTCCAGAGCGTGTACCCGAGGACACCACTGTGACATCTTCGTCTCTGGTGAGGCCCTCTCCTTTTCTTGCGCATCATATCATGTCTCTAGGTATAACATTGAAAACCCCTCAACTAATTTCAACAAGGCACGATAGGATCTTGTGGATTTGAAGCTTTGTCCATTTTCGGCCGAAGAACACCTCTTCGTGTCCCACTTCGTTTCGGTAATGCATTATTTGATTCCTTGCTATTAGAGCATCCTCTATTGGTCTTTAAGCTATTCTAACACTTATTTTGTCTTCTCCATGCTCAGAGCATCCTCTCCTCGTTGAACCGTGCCGCCGCCGTGGACTTCTTCGTCGCCGACACGACTTCGGCTAGCTCTGAGCTTCTCCAAACCTCTCCTAGCTTCAGGTAGCCTCCTTATAGCTCATAGATGCTCGGGCACCCACTTGAATGGACCATGCGGAGCTTTAATGTTGCATGCACATTCTCCATATAAGCACCGCCGCTCAACTCTGGCTAGCCATCGGTGTGGACCACTTTAGCCATCGTGACAACATCCGTTCGGTGCGCAATACTATTGCGGACCCGTCCATGCCATTGGGTCATGCCGCCATGGCGCGTAGCGCCAGCGAGCCGCCTGGCAATTGCACGGATGGGAAAATCCCGTTGTCGTACGCCGACAGGGACTGTAGCGCGGCAATTAGGCGTTAATGGTGATGATTAGTATTTAATGGTTGTCTTAGCCGAGTTAACTAGTCACTTACACGTGGGACCGGGAATGGAAATCAGAGGAGTTAAGTTAAAGTGATAGAGAGGATGACAGGTGGACCTGTAGGTTAAGTGGGTTGGATCACGAGGACATGCATGGGTGGACCGAGTCCAATGGACCTTGTCTATGACAATGGGCCCCACATGTCAGTACGGGATTAAATCAGAGTTTAAAAGAAAAACGCACTATGCACTGGACCCCACACGTCAAAGAGTATAGCTAGCTCAGCACTCGGTAGAAAAATTACTAAATGCTTAAGAAAATCCGGAAATCATTAATTTGTATGCTAAAAATTCTTGTAACTTCAAAAATCCATATCTAATTCAAATCAACTCTAAAATGAGTGAAACCAATTTTGATTATTTTCATTTTAACTGAACTTTATTTTAAAATAGGTTTCAAACATGACACTATCAGAGAAAATATAGTTTTCGGAAATTGATCCAAAACCCAATTATTTTGACACTAGAAAATGCTATTAACTTTAGAAATTCATGTCAAATTCATATGAACTCCAAATGAGATAAACAAAGTTATTTTGATCTTATAATTTTATCCTCTATTTATCTATGTAATCCATTTCTCCACTACTGCTCTATAAATTTTCACCAAATAATTAAATTAGGATGAATAGTGACAGAAGTGCAATTTTTTGGATTTTCTAGAAAACTAATTTTCAAACCACCATAACTTTGACATACTAAGTCCAAATAGAATAATCCTTTCACCTAAATTCATATAAAATCATCATCTAGCTACTGTAAAAATTTCATGCATTTTTTAGCATTTTTGGATTTTATGGTATTTCTCGGTGTTTAACAAAGTCTTTATTCTTTAGAGTCCGAAGTGATCGACGTAGACTCCTTCGTCCCCGAGGGCGAACAATTTGACTTCCAGCAAGGGAAGCATCATTTGAAATTTCTTTTATGCATCATATTGCTCCCAGTTTTAATAAGTTAGTGTTTGAAATGCAATGATATTGCTTGCATGCTATTTTTGTATACCATTATGTTCTGAGTAGTTAGATATGTCCTATACTTGCTGGTTATCCTTGATAATTCCCTTATTAATATGCTTAAGATAGATGTTTGTGATTATATGAATTTTATGTGTCGAATGCTTAGCCATTGCGGGTCTAGTATACGCATTAGATCAATTGACGGGATTAGCTTGTCAATTATGGGAGACACATAACTTTTCTTATCTTCATTTTCATTCAGATCTTTGTATCTGCTTCTTGAGTCAAAAACTTTGTTGTTTAATTGGTTTTTGGGTCTGAACAAGTGGTTGGTAGTGTGGGTGCTGTTATGCACGAGACTCGGGTAGGTGGATGTCTTGTCCGAACCATTAAGGATCGACCCATGTGCTATCATTCCAAGTAACTATCGTGCTATCACACGCGGGATATGGGTACCGTTTGGTTAAGTAAGGGGAGGGTTTTATTGAGTTAAGTCCCAGGTGGTGTGAGGATATTTGTGTTCGATCATTTATTTGTAGGACCCGATGCAATTTTCTATAATGTGCATGTGTGGATATCATGGGGATATGTGCATGATGTTAGGATGATGTTACAATTGGCAATGTCGTTAAAGGTTTGTCGAATCACGCGTTTTCGTCAAAGTGTGGATTGCTGATCATCGGCCATTCGGTGGCGATGAGTGTTGGGCTACGTCAAGTTCATGGGTTTCATGACATATGTGTTGCATGATGCATGTTTTGACTAACGTGGGTCAAGTTGTGAAGAACTTATTCCCGGATTCGATTTCTTTGTCTATTGATGTGCGGGTTGCTTGGAGGTCAATGACGGTCAGCGGCGAGATGATCGGGACTAAGCTTGGAAGCCGAGGTCTAGAACGATCGGGATGCGGGTGAGGTAAATGGAGTCAAGCATGGCGCAAAAGGGACAAAGGTGACCGAACAGGCAGTTCGGTGCGACGGGTTGGATCAAGCGGCGCGGGGGTAGGTGCAAGTGCCATGGTGGTTTCGGTGGGAGCCGGATGGGAGAGACTTGCCGACATGATGAGAGCCGCTGGATCAACCTACACGTGGTGAAGCATGGGAGGTGCTTCACGCAGTTGGGACTCGGTCTTTGCAAAAAGATCGAGAAGGGGTATTTTGGTAATTTTACCAAATACCGCCTTGGTGACCTTTTGCCAACTCACGGTGCAAGATGGCGTAAGGTGAAGCGGATTAGATCAAGAGGAGAAGACGACGCTTTAAAATACATGCGTATGTAACCCGTTTGTGTGTGGGCCTTAACAGGAGCCCATTAGGGTTCAATCTTCTAGAAGCTCTAAGCCTCCACTATAAATAGAGGAGGGAGGTGGCTGCACCTCTCTCAACCCTTTCATTACTTGTAAACCCTAGTTTTGCTTTTGTGCTTAGGGAGTTGATAGTTGGAGGTTAGGGTTCTAGAGAGTTGGATTTGATTTCGTGCTCATGTATTGAGTCTTTGTCCTCCATTGATGGAGTGGCTGTAAACCAATACCATATCAAATCAATCCAAAGAAAGTTCTCTCAAAGATGAGTTCATTTGCTTTCTTTCTCTGTATTTGGTGATTTGGAGTCTTTCTTTGATCCGTGAGTTTTTGCTTGGTTTCTTGCCGTGATCTAACTTGTTGTGACATGTGGGAACCCATCTAGGATCATCTTGATCATCAACCACCCACGAGCAAGTCTCTAGATCATATTTTGCATGTGGCTTGGTTTTTGAACCACCTTCGTTCAATTTGAAAAAGATAGGAACTTTGGCATGGATCCCTGTGATCTTTGATTGGAATAGGTTCCTAATATCTTTAGGAAGGTGTGGTTCACATTTTGTGGAGTTTGGCCAAGTGGATCAAAAGTTGTGCCACTTTTAGTTTTCGTCATCGGGCTGTTCCAGGGAAATCGGTTCAATCGCCCTTATAACTGTGGTTGAACCGATCATTGGTTGAACCGCTCGTTTGCCTGTGGTTGTACCGATCATTGGTTCAACCGCCCATATAACTGTGGTTGAATCGATTTTGGTTTCTTCAGCCTATCTTTGTGTCTGTTGATTGCTATGCTTGGAGTTTTTGATTAGGATTCAATACAAGGCTTCCGCTATACTTGTAGATTGATCTTCATAGCTTTCATAGCTATCGGAGTGATATTGGTGTTGAATCCAAATCAAAGTGAAAAAGTGAGCGTGCTCCTATTCACCCCCCTCTAGTCGCCTTTCTAGTCCAACAACATGGGAGCACTGTTTTTCATTATTTACTTTGCATCGCTGTTTCCAACACAACTTGCGAGCCTGCTTAGCGAGCACTATCGGTTGTTTGTACTAAGTTGGGGTTCATCTCGCAAAGGGTGATTTATCTTAATAGGGCTCTCTTGCTAAACAATACCGAATCTCGATTTCCCCAGCTGGCATACCTAAGGAAGTGTGTCATTATCCGGAGGCTTACGGGCTAATCGGATCATGTGGGTAAAGTAGTACACCCTTGCAGAATTAAATCTATTTGAATAGCCATGTCCATAGTTATGGACATCACTTGGTTTGGGATGCGTCATCGTTAGACTTGTAATTAAAATTTGACATGTTTACAACTTGGTTCGGCATGAATGGGATGTTCATGTATTGGTATTGATTGATCTATATAACTATCTATGTCTTGTGTACTTCTGTCTACAAAACAAATGTTTGCAAAATTGACAATTTCAAGCTAGATGGTCTATGAATAAGAATTGTTGCATTTTCGGCAAAAACTAAGCCACTATTGCCACCCTTTGTTATCCTCTAAGCATAAGTATTTTTAATTTTTGTAAGACTTGCGAGTACATTTGTACTTAACCCGGGTGCTGCAAATTTAGGTGAAGACGATTCTACGCCCGACGAGTTCGTTAGCGCCGATTTTGGCGATGCTAACGAATAGTGCTATTATTTAACTCCCAGTCGGTTGCCATGGGTTATAGGGCACACCATGCTGGACCTTTTGGTTTATTTACATTGCTTCCGCTACTACTTATTGTTCTTATCTGAATTTGGCTGGTCGGTCACTTGTAATAGTTGTAGGCTTAACTATTATGTTGTATGTCTTTTGGATTATCAATGTATGAATGCTGTATGGATGTGATTGACATTGAATGAGAGTATGAGCGTGTTGGTCGCTGATCTTGGGAGCCAACACGGTCTGATACTCGCTGTTCATGAATTCCCTTTTAACTCATTAAGTGTAGTCTTGGACTGTTTGGAGAACCGGTTATCACATACTGCTTTCAGAGGAGCAGTACACATGCTCATCAGAGCTCTAGTTCGGGCAGGACTTCTCTCTTAGATGGAGTTAATTTGGAATTGATTTACTCGAGGCCCAGAGTTATTTCCATAAGACCGGGAAGGCCTCGGTCTTACGAAAATAACTCGGGGGTCCTCACAACATTAATGCCATGTCTGCTTTTACAAGAGCTGCCGAGAAAGATATGTTGAATAAGGGGCCGGAATATATATGTTGTCCATGCATTGACTGCGAGAATCTGAAGATGTTTAAGAACCGAGCACAAATCGAAGCACACTTGATTCCAAGGGGTTTTAAAAAGGGATATACACGTTGGACCAATCACGGTGAAGAGTAGATTATACATGAAGGTAGTAATAATGACATCACCGATGAAGTCAACGATATACCGCCGTATGATATCGATTGTGGTTCCGATTCAGACAGGCTGCACGATGACAATCTGGATCAGATGCTTCGCGATGCAGAATTGAACTATAGTGAGAGTGAGTTTAGTAAATTTGAGGGCTTGATGGAGGACTCGGAGAAGCCTTTATTCCCGGGCTGTAAGCCGGAATACATAAGGTTGTCATCCGTGCTTGAACTGCTGAAATTGAAGGCAAGCAATGGTTGGTTCGGCAAGATTTTCACGGCGCTGTTAGGTCTCTTAGCGGACATACTTCTAGATAGAAACGAGTTGCCCAAAACCACCTACAGAGCCAAGAATGTTCTTTGTCCATTGGGAATGGAAGTAGAAAGAATATATGTATGTCCGAATGACTATATCCTCTACCGTAAAGAGTATGCAAACATGCATGTATGTCCTGTGTGCAACGCATCCCGATACAAGCATAAGAATCAATCAGATGACAGCGAGGGAATCAAGGTGAAGAATGGACCTCCTGCTAAGGTGGCATATTATCTTCCTGTAATTCCCCATTTAAAGCGGTTTTTTGCGAACCCAAAGGAGGCAAAACTGCTGCGTTGGCACTTGGAGGAGCGTAAGCAGGATGGAAAGCTAAGACACCCTCCTGACTCTACCAAGTGGAGAAACATCGATAGGAGGTTTGCAGACTTCGGTGCGGAACCGAGGAATATATGGTTTGGATTGAGTACAGATGGAATGAATCCTTTTAGTAACAAGTGTAGCCGACATAACACTTGACACGTGACTCTCTGTATCCACAACTTTCCTCCTTGGTTGTGTATGAAGCAGAAGTATATTTTTTTGTCGATACTTATCCAAGGGCCGAAGCAACCTGAAAATGATATTGATGTGTACCTAGCACTATTGATGGAAGATCTAAAAATACTATGGATCGAAGGGGTACAAATATAGGATGCGTAGAAACGAGAGAACTTCACTTTACGCTCCTTGTTATTCTGCACCATAAATGATTATCCTGCCCTTGCTAACTTGTGGGGCCAGAGTACAAAAGGGGCCAAAGCCTGTACTCACTGCTTAGATGATACCGAGAGTGTGTGGCTGAAGCTCTCGCACAAAACCATGTACATGCGTCACCGTAGGTTCCTTCAGAGGGCCCACCCATATCGTAGGATGAAGAAATAATTCGACGGAGATAATGAGGACAGTTTAGCTCCAAGGCATTTAAGCAAAAAAGAGGTCTATGATATGGTTAAGGATTTAGATGTTGTGCTCGGAAAGGGACGTAAATCAAGGACCCATGAGAAGAACATCTGGAAGAAGAGATCAATATTTTGGGACTTGTCTTATTGGGAGCACCTAGAAGTTCGCCACTGCATCGACATCACGCACGTAGAGAAAAATGTATGTGACAACTTGATTGGTCTCTTACCGAACATTCGTGACAAAACAAAGGATGATGTCAACACACTGCTTGACTTGGTTGATATGGACATCAGACCTAAGTTAGCACCGACAAAGATCGATAAAGGACGAACGTACCTTCCCCCTGCTTGTTACACTTTGTCCAAGGCCGAGAGAACTGAACTGTGTCAGTGCTTACATGGTGTGAAAGTTCCGTCCGGTTACTCCGCCAACATGAAGAAACTTGCTTTGATGGAATATTTGAAGTTAATTGGCATGAAGTCTCATGATTGTCATGTGCTGATGATATAGATGCTCCCTGTTGCAATTAGAAGTATTTTGCCGATCAAGGTCTGAGAGACAATCATGAGACTGTGATATTTCTTTAACACAATTGCTCAGAAGGTCATCGATCCCGAAAGACTAGATGCTCTACAAGACGAGGTGGTGACGACTCTATGCCATCCTGAGATGTATTTCCCTCCGTCATTTTTTGATATGATGGTTCATCTCATTGTTCACATTGTGAGGGAGATAAAGATGTGCGGGTCTGTATTCCTACGTAGCATGTACCCGTTTGAGAGGTTCATAGGAATTCTCAAGTCCTATATACGGAATCGATCTAGGCGGGAGGGCAGCATTGTCGAAGGTTATGCAACCGAAGAGGTCATTGAGTTCAGCGTCGATTAGATGGCTCAGATCGAACTGATAGGTGTGCCTCGATCTCGCCATGAGGGGAGGCTTGAGGGTATTAGGACCATCGGAAGGAAAGCAATCACTCTAGATATGAGAGTGTATGCTCAAGCCCATTTCACGGTCTTGCAACACATCACTGAAGTGTCCCCGTATATCGACCAGCACAAGGATGTGCTTCGGCAATAGAATCCAGAGCGGCTGGATGTTTGGATCACGAGGTAGCACAATAGTCAGTTCAACCAATGGTTTAAAGAGTGACTTGTTAGGAGCTCGTCAAGTGATATGCTGACATGGTTGGCAAACGAGCTAACATTTATAGTTGTGACATGGCAAGGATACGACATAAATGGGTACACATTCTATACACAGGCTCAGGATATAAAGAGCACTAGTCAGAACAGTGTTGTCCGCAAAGATGCGTTCAGTACCGATGGGTTTAGGAGCTCCTACTATAGGCTCATAGAGGAGATTTGGGAGCTTGACTACGTGCTTATCAAGGTCCCCCCTATTTCGGTGTTGTTGGGTCCATCTCCCACAGGTGAAGGTCGATAAGTACTGCGTCACTACAGAGGACCTCAAAGATGTCGGATACATGTCGGATACAAAGACGAACCATTCGTACTCGTTATCCAAGTTGTTCAAGTCTTCTATGTAATCGACCAGATAAATAAGAAGCGCCACGTAGTTCTTCATAGAAAAAGGAGCATTGTCAGAGTTGAGAATGTAGTGGACGAGCAAGAATACAATCAATTTGATGAGTTGCCTCCTTTTGAAAACAGCATAAGGGTCGAGGACGAAAAACGTAACGAAACTAGCTACATACGCGTCGATCATCATAAAGGGCTAATGTTTAAAGGAGATAAGCAAGTGGAATGATGAATGAAATGTTTATATGTCATTTGTTCTGAATTTGCATTTATGTATATGAGCATGTGTCATATGTGAATTTGTGAAATGGATGTGCTTGTTTCTGAAATGAATGTGAATTGGATGTATACATGTACTTGTTGTGTTTCTACTTGTTTCAGAGGGCATGGCTAGTATTTCTTGATGCTAGCCAATAAACAGAAATAGATTTAGCAATACAAAAGAATATCACAGACGGTTCCTTAGTACAAACCGTTTGTGATAATCTATCACAGACGGTTTCATCTACAAATCGTCTGTGATACATAAGCTATCATATGTGGTTTCATCTACAAACTGTCTGTGATACATCACATATCACAGACAGTTATTTATTAGAACCATCTGTGATGTGTACATATCACAGACGATTATTTATTGAAACCATCTGTGATGTTTAGCATAGATGGTTCTACTTTAGAACCATCTATGATGTCCAATCCTATTTATATTCGGACTCTAGGGTTTCTCTAACATTTCCCTCCTCCCCGAGCCCGTCACCGCCTCCTCCTCGAGCCTGGTGCGCCTCCTCCCTGAGCCTGCCTCCTCCCCTCCCCAGAGCCGCCGCCCTCTTCCCCGTGTACGAGCCGCCGCCTCCCCAATCCCAGTGCCCCTCCTCTCCCGAGCCCGTCTCCTCCCCTTCCCCAAGCACGCGTCGCCTCCTCCTCCCCCTAGCATGCGTCGCGTCGCGTCGCACATTGCTCAGACTGCTCAGTGGCTTTGATTGCCATCTGCTTCGTGAGTATCACAGTATTTCAATTTAATTACCCCTTTGTGTTTGATATATTCATATTGCAATGTGGTGTAGTGGGCTTGAGATGAATGCTCTGTGATGATAATAGTCTTGTACTGAAATTGTTTCGATAATCGGGTTTGAACTTGAGCTCTATTTAGAATGCTTACTACTGTTGATTGATCTTTAGCATTTAGTCTGTTACTTTTTGTTGGTTAATTGGTTGAACCTCCAGGTTCTGTGATCCAATTCATAATACATGCTATTCTGTCAGTAGATCAAGTTTTGTTGGCTGACTGAATTGTTGTTTTGGTGATCTTTTCGCTTTGATCTCCTATTGGCCGAAAGTGTTATCTGTTGTCTTTTGTTTAAAGATCCTATCGGCAGATAAGTAAAGCACTATTTTAGAGCTCAAAGTTTGATTTAATATTGTCAAATTCAATTAATGAAGAGTATAGATTAAAGTAGCAAGAAGGCCAAGATTAAATATTGTGCAACTCTACATTTGAGAGCAATATCAAAATGTTAAATCTTAGCTCTTTATGCTGATTTCATTTGTTCACATGATGTTTGTATTGAGCATATTATTTCTTTTAAATGACTTGGAGGATTTACATGTTTATATGTCAATTATGTCATTTAATTGGTGTGTATACCCATACACATAGAGAATCTTATGATAATATGTTCGTGCGTATCAGAACTTCTATTTCTCGTGAAGATGTCATCCGCTCATTTTTCACCATCGTCGCCTCATGCGTCTGATGTGCCGTCCTCTGAAAAATCCAAGCGCAGGGAAAGAGGAATATCGAAAAGGTCTGAGGGCTGATTTACCGTCATGACTGTCGATGCATTTGGGACCCCTTTGAATCCTCGCCAAGCAGCGTCTACATTTTGGACAACGGTCAGAATAGTTGCACGCCAACGGGTCAGGATCACCTATGATTCGTGGAAGGAGTTGACTAATGTTGAGAAAGCTGGGCTGGTGACGGAAATTTTAGGACCATTCGAGATCCTGAAACAACACTAGGCCTCCGAGCAACGATACGCATTGCTAGCGGCGTGCAAAGCGTGGAAAAACTTCAAGAGCACGCTTATCAAGAATTACATGGAGAAGAATTTGACGCCCTTCCAGATGTATCTATTAGTGGAGGAGTATTGGGAAGACTTTGTGGTGAAGAAGACGACAAATGATTTTAGGAGTGAAAGTGCGTGTAACATCCCAAATGTATAAACAGGGTTATTCAAGTATAATTATATGTGTAGAAATTAAAACTTTTTCTCACATCTTGAAAAACCCTAAAATCTCATGGAATTCTTGTCCAAGAGTTGTGTAATCCAAAACACAAAGCTCTTGTTGACCAAAAGTCAAACTCATTTTCCAATTATCTCAAACCTTGGGCCAAACAATTGGAAATATTTTCCTTGGTCCAAAAACTAATGTGGGACCCCTCTGAAAATATCACGAGTTGTAAAACTAGTTTGATAAATTTTGGAGGTTCATCTTAATGTCGTGAGCTCTGTAAAAATTTCATGAAATTTGGAGTTCAATTGCTACCTCAAACAATTACAGAAAGCCTCATTTGTTAGAAAATTTAATTTAAAACAGTAGACTTGTCCTTGGGTGGCCAGTACTCAAACTGGTCCAAATTTCCAACCCCATCGACCTCCTTTCCCACCTTGATGAGGTCGTGGCCGTTGGATCCAATCCAACCGCCACGACCTCCCCTCAACCAACAAGACCCAGGACCTCCCCTTCGAGGTCCTCTTGACCTCGTGGACCTCCTCGGGTCAACGTGGCGCTAGACCTCCCATGATAAACCCGCGAGACCTCCCCCCCCCGCGTTACAGCCGCTAAGACCTCTCTTTGCACTTAGTTGAGGTCGTGGCCGTTGGATTTACATCCAACACCACGACCTCCTCCTCAAGCGTTCTCGAGATAAGACCTCCCCACCTCATCGAGGTCATAGCCATGGCTGGATCAAAGATCCACGGTCATGACCTCCCCCGTGTTGAACTTCACGACCTCCTCTGAAAAACCTCACAAGAAGGTCCTCCCGCCTTGTTGAGGTCATAGCCCTTGGATCGAAAATCTAAGGCCATGACCTCCCCTCGGTTTCTTAAAATTGGGTGCGGTTAAGACCTCACAGAGGTCCGCACTGTTGATTGAAATCAACGCTTTGGACCTCTGTCCATTTCCTCACGTCGCGTTTTCATGAATGAAATCGGAGGCCACGACCTCCCCATCTTGATCGTGTGGTGGGACCTCCACCCACCACTTAAAACGCACGGTTCAAAAATAGGATCCGATGGCGGGACCTCCTCGAGGTCTTATCCAACGCCCATAGGACCTCCCCCGTTCTTCTCCTTCCTCTGCGCGGGCAAGCTTACGGCGATGCATTTAATGCATGTCCGAGCAGAGGTACTGCTCATGACTCTTTCTTGACCGCATTTAATGCAGGTCGACTTTCACCTCAATGGTCACCCGAGCTCGCCTTGTGTCACCCCAAGTCTTGTCCACTCCAAGACCGTGCCATGGGCCAAGCTCACAAGGAGCTTAGCCAAGTGGTCCATGACCTCCTGTGCCCTAGTATAAAGCCCCATTGGGTTCCTCCGTAGCTTCTTTGGCACACTTCCAAGCCTTAGCTTGCACCGTGCCTTTTTGAGCTTACTCTTTCACCGACCTCCACACTTGGCCGCCATTGTTGAGAAGCTTGAAGCCCTTGGTGGTGAAGGCTTGCTCCAAAGGCTCCCTCTCAAACTCTTGCTCCATTGAGCTCCCCAAATCTCTCGAGTTAAACCTAACTCATTGTTAGGTTGACCTTTTCAGAGGGGCTAGTGGAGCTTGGAGCCGAGGCTTGAGTTTGGAATTTGGACTTGAGCGGTGGAGCTCTCCATCTTCCCCAACTCGGCCAGCACCATCCTCAACCTCTTGACATCTTTAGGACCTCCGGTAATTCCCCAGTAGTCCTTTAGTCTTTGCACCAGCGTGAATGCATGTTGCGGAGCTTATGTTGGGCACAAGCTTGATTGTCGCGCGGAGCTGCTTTTGCATTTTCGTATTTTGGCCGTGAAGGTCGTCTCGTCCTCTCGGCTCGCCGGCGATTAAAGCCGTCGCCGCCGTTGAGAGGAGGTCCGTTGGAGTGCGCATGGTTATTGCGGACCGCGGTACCATTGACCTCACCGGCGGGCTCTACATCGCCGGCGAGACCATTTCTTCAAGCTCGGGATTTTGTCGGGGCGTCCGGCGTGTCGTGTTGTTTTAGGGCGAGATCTGGCGTTAATGGTGCTAATCATTGCTCAATCTACGCAATCATTGGCGTCTTAACGCCTTAAATCCACCATTTATTGTCGCAGATTAAGACCTCCAGCGGACCTCCTCGTGGTCTGCGGCGCATTAACCTCTTGTCCAAGCACGTGCGTGCGCAAGCACGTGGTTGCGAGCTCTGACGTCCGGACCTCCTCAGGAGATCTGGGCGCCAAGACCTCCTTGGCACAATCTGGGCCGTCCAGACCTCCACGGAGGTGCAGTGGCGTTGAGACCTCCTCTGGGACCTCCTCGAGGTCATCTCACCATGAGGACCTCCCTTTAGACTGGTCCGTTCCGGACCTCCCTTCCTGTTGTGGTCCGTTGGATCTCCCATCTATGGTCACGACCTCCCCTCACCTCGCGCGTATGTGCGTGGTTAGGAGGTCCAGACCTCTGGACCTCCCATCTGCGTGTGTGTTGTCCTCCGGGAGGTCTGAGCCGTTAGATCTGTGATCTGTGGCTCACGACCTCCCATGTCTCTGTGAGTTATAGAAATGTCGAGAAATTCTTAAGTATGAACTGAAATAAGGTATAAACTTTAGAATTTCATATCTTTCTCATTTTAATTCCAAATGAGGTCATTCAAATTGTGTTAGCTCTATCTTGAACTTGACTGTAATCCAAAAATGATTGCAAGTTGAGTTCAGTCCCAGAGCACAGTTAGCCACTAGGTTTTAAAAACTAACTTTAAATATACATTCAAATTAATGCTTAACTTGTAAAATTCATAACTAATGCTCTGTAGATTCTTTTTAAGTGAGACCAACTTTGTTGGTTTCCTCTAATAATGAACTCACTGTGAAAATTAGTGTTGAGCTTGTTGCTGTTAGAAAAATGAGGACTTGTGCATTATAATTTTGTTCAAGTTCTTGTTTTTGAAAAATTATAGAAATTGCATAATAGCTCCAAATGAGATGAACTCAATTGTGTTATTCATCTCATGAGGTGCTGGTTTTACAGTAAAAGTTTCAGCCTCACCACTTTTCTAGAAAATGTTGCCTCATAATTAAATTAGTGAATAGTGCAGTTTGGTATTTTTAGGGTTGAGCAGAGTTGTTTTGCTCATAACTTTTGCATTGAGAATCCAAATCCATTGGTTCTTGTTGCTAAATTCCTAAAATCCTCCTCTTGCTGCAGTAGAAATTTCAGAGGATTTGGAGTTCTGTTGCTGTGTTGTCTTTGTTGCTTTTAAATCGTTCTTATCGGTTCTTTATTGCTTTTTCCGTTAGGGTTCGACATTTGTGGTGATCCCGAGAATCGACCCTCCGCAACAAATTGACCAGCAACAAGGCAAGCAGTTTGATCATATCCTCTAGCGTCCCATTACTTTAAAGGTTAATATGTTGTTTTACTTCTATGTATGCATGCTACTTTGTGTTAAAGGTCGCTAGTAATCCTATAGTTGCATAATCTGTAGGAGTGTTTATCCTCTACTACCAACGAGCCTAGGTTATTTGCTGTGATTTGAGCTCGTTGGATGAGCTCTTATCACTTAGTAGTTGCGTTCCCTCTTGCTTAGACATGCTTAGCTATCGGTAGTAATGGGCGATCATCGACTTAGTCGATGGTCTTGATCACACAAGTATAATTATTCCTCCTATATGTCCAGCACTTGTGCTTTGATTAATTGTGAAGTCAAAAACTGAAAATAAAGGATTGATTTAGACTTGGGCATATTGGATGGATGGGGTGGTTTTGGAATGTGGTAGTATGCAGAGTCATTAGGACCGAGTTACTTGCGCCACCGTTACGAGCAATGTTGCGTGCTAACCACACGAGGGGATATGGGACCTCTCTTGACTAAGTACTTTGGGAGGTGTTAATTATGAGCTGGTTGGTGGGTATGTTTTAATAAAATCTGTGTGTGTGGTGTTGGGAGGGAGCATTGGCGGACGGTTAGGTTTGTCTAATGTGTCTTGTCCCGTGGAGTTGCGGCTCGTAATTAGCATCGTCCATTGGAAATGTCTCGTAGGACTTAGCGTGCTTGGCACACCAAAGGTAGTGTGCCTAAAGGAAAGGCGATGCAGGCGTGTGGGTACATTGGTACACCCCTGCAGGGTTAAAACTATTCGAATAGCCTCGTCCTAGGTTATGGACACGCTCGGAAACGCCCCGTAAGAACTAGACTCAACCATTTAATTAAAACTTGATGGGTTGGTATGAATGGATGTTCATACTATTGTTGTGGTGACTTGGGTTAGTCACTTCGGGATGTTCTTGTTGTTGATATTATGTTATTATCTCGTTGTTATTTCAACAATTACAAATGCTTTATCAAATTGCCTTCAATCTATTATGTTATTACAAATGAAACTTGCTTTATGCTAAAATGAGTCCAAAGCCTCATCCACTTAAATGAAGCTTGCATGTAGCTAAATTATAGTTCTGTTATCTTACACGTCAGTCTTGCGAGTACAATAAACAAGTTATTGTACTCATTTGCTTTGCTTAACAAATTTGTTGCAGAGGACGGAGGTGAGCTCCAAGAGCCTTACTTACGTGCCACGTGTTGCGCTTTCTTGACGACTAGTTGGCGGTCGGTCGAGATGCCTAGGGGTTAAGGCACACCGATTGGCTTTGTGTTATAGCCATCTTTATGGCACTTTTGCTTCATTGTTATCTTTTTAATTGTTGCTATTTGGCCTAAGGGCCTCTCTTTTGTAATAGCTATTTTCCTTTTAATATTAACTTCGGTTTGTGGCTTATGTACTATGTGTTGTATGGAATTGGTACATTCTTTTGTTGTGAGGTATGTATCTTGCATTCAGGGAGTATACATCTCTCGAGACCGGATTTATTTGGTTGATAATACTAGGGTCAATTGGGTGACTAAGTATTATGAGCCTAATAAATATCTAGGTCTCACAAAAGTTGGTATCGAGCCGTTATGACCGTAGTAACGCAAGCTTGGTCGTCTTTAGGATATTTTGAAAACCTATTTTCAAAATATAAATGAGTTTTGAAAGCTTAAGTAATTCTCGGATTTTACTCCTTACCTATCTTAGCTTTCTCTTCTCATCTCACTCTAATTTGAGTTTTAAAAGTTGTTTTCCTCTTTTCCTTCTACACAATAGTTGTTATCGACTAATTCGGGTTTTGGGAGAACCAATGAGATTGGCAAATTTAAGTGTGAGCTGCCCACTACAAGGTTTTGAAGTTACGAGTCGGTGATTGACGAGGAGCTTGATGCTAAATCTGGACAGCAAGCATCAAATTTCGGACAGCAATCTCAAAGGTTTCTAATTAGGATAGATAATGAGAGGTTAATTCAACTAAAACTTGTGGGAATGAAAAGGGTAAGATGTGATACTAGTTAGCTAAGTATCTAACACTTATTTCGCTGCAATAACCTTGCTCTCTAATAGTTTTAGATCTCATCTTACAATCTGATTTTTAACCTTCTCGGTCAATTACTCGTTCATTCAATACGGGTTAGTTGAGTTGAGAAGTTGAGCCTTCCGTTTGGTGTTCCTTTGCTGTTTTTAGAGTCTTTTAGAAGCTTTTTAAAGTTTAAATAACCGCTGATTTTGGCCTTCGTTTAGGGTGATATTCCATTCCCCTAGTCGATCGCTTTTGCTTACCTTAAGGCTTTGTTTTCGGGTCTAGTTGCTAACCAAAAATTCATTGTAACAGGATGGCGGGCCTTTTCGTAGCGGCCAAGGCGATCGGTGGTCCGGACGAGGAGCTTCCTCCTCCTCCGACCATGGCCGAGGTCCTTCTTGATTAGAGCAACCGCGGATGACAGAGAGTTCTCTTGGGCGTCATCGCGCGCAACACCACTTGCCCTTCCGGAGCTTCGGATCTGGGCGAGGAATGCCCATCGGCCGCGTGGAGGACTCGCGGAGTTTCTTCGTACTCAGCCCCTACCTTTTCGGTCGAGGACCCTTTGGATCAGGACGATTGGCCGTGCGGTGGGCGTAAGCCGCATCGCGCATGCGAGCACGAGAAGGCGCTGTTCGCATCGCACCACCGGAGGGTGCAGCTTTGTCATGGTGGGAGAGCTATCTCGCCATGCAGCCCGTGGACCATACCGTCTCTTGGGAGGAGTTCCGTCTTGCCTTCCGTCGGGCTCACATCCTGCCGGCTTGATGGAGATCAAGCGGTGAGTTTCTTGCGCTCAAGCAAGGGCTTCGATCATGGAGTATGTATCTGAGTTCAACCATCTAGCTCGTTATGCTCCCGAGGATGTGGCCCCGATATGGCCAAGCAGGCCAAGTTCAGCGTGGCTTGTCCGAGGAGTCAAGGACAAGCTATCCATTGTCGACTTTCTGATTTTCAGTCCTTGGTCGACAAGGCCATCGTCGTGAGCATGCGGCTCAAGAGCTTATGGACTCCATAGCGCAAGTGGGAGGCCCATAAGTCATCTAGGGCGATTCCTCCGTCCCGCTTGAGCGCCTCGGGGTACCATTCTCACTCTTGGCGCCCGAGGTCACCCCTGTTCCTCGTCCTTCGCAGCCGTGTCGATCCGTGCACTGCGAAGTCGTGAGCGCCCCATAACCCGGCCGCCGGGTCACATGTTTCTCATGCAACGAAGGGGCATTATGCGAACCAATGCCCAAAGAAGACAGAGCGACCCGCGTCCTAATGGAGGGCCGCGGTCGAGGTGGTGCAGCTCAGGACCAGAAGATCGTCCCGGCTACCCAAGGCGTGGGTAGTGGTCGCGTCAACGCCATCACCGCAGAGGAGGCTCAGGAGGCACCCGACGTCGTGCTAGGTACACTTTCTGTTAACTCTCACCACGCTCTTCGTTTTGTTTGATTCAGAGCTTCTCATTCCTTTGTTTACGAGTCTTTTCTTTCTTTGTCGGAGAGCTTCTTTTCTCTCCATTATTAGTCCCTTCTCATTCGCTCTCTGGTTCGGAGTTGAGAGTGAATCGAGTGTAGGGATGTCCCTATCGAGATCGAAGGCGTAGGGTTCTTAGCGAACCTTATCCTTCTCCATTCAGCGAGTCTTGATGTAATTCTTGGTATGGATTGGTTGTCTCAGCACATGGGACAAATCGATTGCGCCAGGAAGCTCATCTCCTTATCTAGTCCCTCCGGCGAGCAGGTTCGTTTCTCGCCGAAGCTGCTAGATCCTCATCTCTTCGCACTTGAAGCGAAGCCGCTCGAATATTAGCGAAGTCCCAACAGTTTGTGACTTTGTTGATGTCTTTCCGCTGATCTTCTGGGATGCCACCCGTTCGAGACCTCGAGTTTGTCATTGAGTTGGCTCCGTGCACGCCCCTATCTCAAAGAGGCCTTATCGGATGCCACCGAGCGAGTTGGTAGAGTTGAAGAAGCGATTAAGCGAGCTGCAAGAGAAGGGTTTCATTCGCCTAGCTCATCTCCGTGGGGTTGTCCAAATATCTTCGTTAAGAAGAAGGGCGGTACTTTACGCATGTGCGTTGATTACCGCCCACTTAATGAAGTGATGATGAAGAACAAGTATCCATTGCCCGCATTGGCGATCTCTTCGATCAATTAACCGGAGCCCGAGTTTTCTCCAAGATTGATCGAGAGGGGTATCATCGAGTTAAGTATTCGCCTGAGGATATTCCCAAAACGGCGTTCTCTACTCGCTTCGGCTTGTATGAGTACCTTTGTCATGTCATTCGCAACCAATGCTCTGCCTTGTTCATGAACCTCATGAATTCGGTATTCATGGAGTACTTGGATAAGTTAAATCGTGGTCTTCATCGATGATATTCTTATCTATTCCAAGAACGAGGAAGAGCATGCTTGAGAGCATCTGCGGCTTGTGTTAGGCAAGCTACGTGAGCACCAAATTGTCTGCGAAGTTCACAAGTCGCGATTCAGTTGAGGGAAGTGGCTTTCTTAGGCCATATTCTTTCAGCAGAGGCGTGGCCGTTGATCCTAACAAGGTCAGCGATGTTCTTTCATGGAGTCGACTGCTTGGTCACCGATGTGCGGAGTTTTCTCGGTTTGGCGGGATATTATCGGCGCTTTATCGAGAACTTCTCCAAAATCGCTGGCCGATGACGGAGTTGCTCAAGAAGGACAAGAAGTTCGTGTGGTCCGCCGAGTGTGAGAAAGTTTCCAAATACTCAAGAGGCGTTTGACCACCGCTCCTGTTCTTGTTCTTCCTGATATCCATCGAAGCTTCGATATCTTTTGCGATGCTTCTCGTCGAGGCCTCGGTTGTGTCCTTATGCAAGAAGGCAAGGTAGTGGCCTATGCCTCAAGGCAATTGAGACCTCATGAACTCAACTACCCTACTCATGATTTGGAGTTGGCTTCTGTGATTCATGCACTTAAGATTTGGCGACATTACCTAATCGGTAATCGTTGTGAAGTGTATTCGGATCACAAGAGCCTTAAGTATTTGTTCACCCAACTGACTGAACCTCGGGCAAAGGAGATGGTTGGAGTTGATCAAGGACTATGATATGGGTATTCACTACCATCCGGGCAAGGCTAATGTCGATTCTTGCGCTTTAGTCGCATCATAAGCGCATTGCAATGCCTTGTTGTCGAGGAGCTTCACCGCTCTTACGGAAGAGTTTCAGCGTCTCAACTTGGGTTTAGTTGAGCATGGTTCTCTCCTTTGCCTTGGTTGTGCAACCAACCTTGGTGGATCGGATCAAGTCCGCTCGGCGATCGGATGATGGGTGAGCCACATTAAGGCAAATGTCAAGAACGGAGCGACCAAGTGCTTCTCGAGGATGAGCATGGTGTCGTGAGGTTCGCAACGCCTTGTGGTTCCAAAGGACATGGAGCTGCGAATTTGATCCTCCATGAAGCCCATGATTCGCCATTATCCATTCATCCGGGGCCACAAAGATGTATCAAGATCTCCGCTAGAGATTTTGGTGGACCCGAATGAAGAGGGAGATTGCGAGTTCGTTCTTAGAGTCGGCGTATGTCGCCGTGTCAAGGCCGAGCATCGGCGTCAGCAGAGATTGCTTCACCCTTGCTGTCTTGCGGAATGGAAGTGGGATTCGTCGGCATGGACTTTATCACCGGTCGCCCGAACACCAACGGGAAAGACTCCATTTGGGTTGTCATTGATCGGTTGACTAAAGTAGCGCATTTCTTGCTGTCGGGCTAAGATTTCTGTTGGTCAATTGGGCGACCTCTATGTCTCTCGCATCGTGTGCTTGCACGGTGTGCCCAAGACGATCGTCTCGGATCGTGGTTCTCTTTTCACCTCTCGCTTTTGGCACAGTTTGCAAGAGGCCATGGGAACCCGTCTTACCTTTAGCACGGCATATCATCCCCAAACCGATGGTCGGGCGAGAGGGTCAACCAAGTTTTGGAAGACATGCTTCGTGCTTGTGTCCTTTCCTATGGGAAGCATTGGGAGAAATGCTTGTCATTAGCGAAGTTTTCTTATAACAACACTTTTCGAGGCCGGTCTCGGCATGGCACCTTTTGAGGCCTTATCACGGAGAAAGTGTAGGACCCGTTGAACTGGTCGAGACCGGTGAGAGACCTCTCTTTGGCGGACTCAATTAATGAGGCCGAGCGCCAAGTCCATCTTGTTCGTGGCGTTTGCGCCTGCTCAATCGAGCAAAAGAGCTATGCGGATCGTCGTCGGCGTGAGTTACGTTTTGAGCCTAATGACTTTGTGTATCTCAAAGTCTCTCCTTTGAAGGGCCATCAACGTTTGGCGTCAAGGGCAAGTTGGCTCCTCGATATGTCGGTCCCTACCGCATTATCGAGAAGAAGGAGCTGTTGCCTATAAGTTGGAGTTGCCGGTTGCACTTGCGGGGTACATGATGTGTTCCATGTGTCCCAAATAAAGAAGTGCCTCCGTGTTCCAAGCGAGGAAGCTCCGTTGAAACCCTCGATGTCGAGGAAGATTTGACCTATCGCGAGCACCCTATTCGCGTGCTCGATGAGTCCGAGCGAAGGACAAGGAATAAGACCATCAAGTTCCTTAAAGTTCGTTGGTCAAACCATTACGAGGATGAGGCTACTTGGGAAAGAGAAGATCGTCTGCGTGCGGACTATCCATCTTTCTTTCGAGTGAGCCAAATCTCGGGGCGAGATTTTTGTAAGGGGAGAGATTTTGTAACATCCCAAATGTATAAGCAGGGTTATTCAAGTATAATTATATGTGTAGAAATTAAAACTTTTCTCACATCTTGAAAAACCCTAAAATCTCATGGAATTCTTGTCCAAGAGTTGTGTAATCCAAAACACAAAGCTCTTGTTGACCAAAAGTCAAACTCATTTTCCAATTATCTCAAACCTTGGGCCAAACAATTGGAAATATTTTCCCTTGGTCCAAAAACTAATGTGGGACCCCTCTGAAAATATCACGAGTTGTAAAACTAGTTTGATAAATTTTGGAGGTTCATCTTAATGTCAGCGAGCTCCTGTAAAAATTTCATGAAATTTGGAGTTCAATTGCTACCTCAAACAATTACAGTAAAGCCTCATTTGTTAGAAAATTTAATTTAAAAGCAGAGACTTTGTCCTTGGGTGAGCCAGTACTCAAACTGGTCCATTAACCCCATCGACCTCCTTTCCCACCTTGATGAGGTCGTGGCCGTTGGATCCAATCCAACCGCCACGACCTCCCCTCAACCAGCGCACCCGGACCTCCCTTGAGGTCCTCTTGACCTCGTGGACCTCCTCGGGTCAGCGTGGCGCTAGACCTCCCATGATGTAAACCCGAGAGACCTCCCCCCCCCGCGTTACGCGCTAAGACCTCTCTTTGCACTTAGTTGAGGTCGTGGCGGTTGGATTACATCCAACGACCACGACCTCCTCCTCAAGCGTTCTCGAGATAAGACCTCCCCACCTCATCGGTCATAGCCGGCTGGATCAAAGATCCACGGTCATGACCTCCCCATGTGTTGAACTTCACGACCTCCTCTGAAAAACCTCACAGACAAGGTCCTCCCGCCTTGTTGAGGTCATAGCCCTTGGATCGAAAATCTAAGGCCATGACCTCCCCTCGGTTTCTTAAAATTGGGTGCGGTTAAGACCTCACGGGAGGTCCGCACCGTTGGATTGAAATCAACGCTTTGGACCTCTGTCCATTTCCTCACGTGCGTTTTCCGTAAAGTGAAATCGGAGGCCATGACCTCCCCATCCTTGATCGTGTGGTGGGACCTCCTCCCACCACTTAAAACATCTTGGTTCAAAAATAGGATCCGATGGCGGGACCTCCTTGAGGTCTTATCCAACGCCCATAGGACCTCCCCTGTTCTTCTCCTTCCTCTGGCGCGGCAAGCTTACGGCGATGCATTTAATGCATGTCGGCGGGAGGTACTGTTCAATGACTCTTTCTTGACCGCATTTAATCAGGTCGACTTTCGCCTCAATGGTCGGCCCGAGCCTGCCCTTGTCGACCCCAAGTCTTGTCCACTCCAAGACCGTGCCATGGGCCAAGCTCACAAGGAGCTTAGCCGGTGGTCCATGACCTCCTGTGCCCTAGTATAAAGCCCCATTGGGTTCCTCCGTAGCTTCTTTGGCACACTTCCAAGCCTTAGCTTGCACCGTGCCTTTTGAGCTTACTCTTTCACCGACCTCCACACTTGGCCGCCATTGTTGAGAAGCTTGAAGCCCTTGGTGGTGAAGGCTTGCTCGGTGGCTCCCTCTCAAACTCTTGCTCCATTGAGCTCCCCAAATCTCTCGGAGTTAAACCTAACTCATTGTTAGGTTGACCTTTTCGAGGAGGGGCTAGTGGAGCTTGGAGCCGAGGCTTGAGTTTGGAATTTGGACTTGAAGCGGTGGAGCTCTCCATCTTCCCCAACTCCGCCAAGCACCATCCTCAACCTCTTGACATCTTTAGGACCTCCGGGTAATTCCTGGTAGTCCTTTAGTCTTTGGCACCAGCGTGAATGCATGTTGCGGAGCTTATGTTGGGCACAAGCTTGATTGTCGCGCGGAGCTGCTTTTGCATTTTCGTATTTTGGCCGTGAAGGTCGTCTCTGTCCTCTCCGGCTCGCCGGCGATTAAGGCCGTCGCCGTCGTTGAGAGGAGGTCCGTTGGGTGCGCATGGTTATTGCGGACCCAACGGTACCATTGGACCTCACCGGCGGGCTCTACATCGCCGGCGAGGACCATTTCTTCAAGCTCGGGATTTTGTCAGGACGTCCCGAGCGTGTCGTGTTGTTTTAGGACAGAGATCCTGGCGTTAATGGTGCTAATCATTGCTCAATCTCGCAATCATTGGCGTCTTAACTGCCTTAAATCCACCATTTATTGTGCGCAGTTAAGACCTCCCGCGCGCGCGGACCTCCTCGTGGTCCTGCGCGCATTAACCTCTTGTCCAAGCACGTGCGTGCGCAAGCACGTGGTTGCGAGCTCTGGACGTCCGGACCTCCTCCGAGGAGATCTGGAGCGCCCAAGACCTCCTTGGCACAATCTGGGCCGTCCAGACCTCCCTGGAGGTCTGTGGCGTTGAGGACCTCCTCTGGGACCTCCTCGAGGTCATCTCACCATGAGGACCTCCCCTTTAGACCTGGTCCGTTCCGGACCTCCCTTCCCTGTTGTGGTCCGTTGGATCTCCCATCTATGGTCACGACCTCCCCCTCACCTCGCGCATGTGCGTGGTTAGGAGGTCCAGGACCTCTGGACCTCCCATCTGCGTGTGTGTTGTCCTCCGGGGAGGTCTGAGCCGTTAGATCTGTGATCTGTGGCTCACGACCTCCCATGTCTCTGTGAGTTATAGAAATGTCGAGAAATTCTTAAGTATGAGCTGAAATAAGGTATAAACTTTAGAATTTCATATCTTTCTCATTTTAATTCCAAATGAGGTCATTCAAATTGTGTTAGCTCTATCTTGAACTTGACTGTAATCCAAAAATGATTGCAAGTTGAGTTCAGTCCCAGAGCACAGTTAGCCACTAGGTTTTAAAACTAACTTTAAATATACATTCAAATTAATGCTTAACTTGTAAAATTCATAACTAATGCTCTGTAGATTCTTTTTAAGTGAGACCAACTTTGTTGGTTTCCTCTAATAATGAACTCACTGTGAAAATTAGTGTTGAGCTTGTTGCTGTTAGAAAAATGAGGACTTGTGCATTATAATTTTGTTCAAGTTCTTGTTTTTGAAAAATTATAGAAATTGCATAATAGCTCCAAATGAGATGAACTCAATTGTGTTATTCATCTCATGAGGTGCTGGTTTTACAGTAAAAGTTTCAGCCTCACCACTTTTCTAGAAAATGTTGCCTCATAATTAAATTAGTGAATAGTGCAGTTTGGTATTTTTAGGGCTGAGCAGAGTTGTTTTGCTCATAACTTTTGCATTGAGAATCCAAATCCATTGGTTCTTGTTGCTAAATTCCTAAAATCCTCCTCTTGCTGCAGTAGAAATTTCAGAGGATTTGGAGTTCTGTTGCTGTGTTGTCTTTGTTGCTTTTAAATCGTTCTTATCGGTTCTTTATTGCTTTTTCCGTTAGGGTTCGACATTTGTGGTGATCCCGACGACCCTCCGCAACAAATTGACCAGCAACAAGGCAAGCAGTTTGATCATATCCTCTAGCGTCCCATTACTTTAAAGGTTAATATGTTGTTTTACTTCTATGTATGCATGCTACTTTGTGTTAAAGGTCGCTAGTAATCCTATAGTTGCATAATCTGTAGGAGTGTTTATCCTCTACTACCAACGAGCCTAGGTTATTTGCTGTGATTTGAGCTCGTTGGATGAGCTCTTATCACTTAGTAGTTGCGTTCCCTCTGCTTAGACATGCTTAGCTATCGGTAGTAATGGGCGATCATCGACTTAGTCGATGGTCTTGATCACACAAGTATAATTATTCCTCCTATATGTCCAGCACTTGTGCTTTGATTAATTGTGAAGTCAAAACTGAAAATAAAGGATTGATTTAGACTTGGGCATATTGGATGGATGGGGTGGTTTTGGAATGTGGTAGTATGCAGAGTCATTAAGGACCGAGTTACTTGCGCCACCGTTACGAGCAATGTTGCGTGCTAACCACACGAGGGGATATGGGACCTCTCTTGACTAAGTACTTTGGGAGGTGTTAATTATGAGCTGGTTGGTGGGTATGTTTTAATAAAATCTGTGTGTGTGGTGTTGGGAGGAGCATTGGCGGACGGTTAGGCTGTCTAATGTGTCTTGTCCCGTGGGTTCTTGGCTCGTAATTAGCATCGTCCATTGGAAATGTCTCGTAGGACTTAGCCGTGCTTGCACACCAAAGGTAGTGTGCCTAAAGGAAAGGCGATGCAGGCGTGTGGGTACATTGGTACACCCTGCAGGTTAAAACTATTGAATAGCCTCGTCCTAGGTTATGGACACGCTCGAAACGCCTGTAAGAACTAGACTCAACCATTTAATTAAAACTTGATGGGTTGGTATGAATGGATGTTCATACTATTGTTGTGGTGACTTGGGTTAGTCACTTCCAGGATGTTCTTGTTGTTGATATTATGTTATTATCTCGTTGTTATTTCAACAATTACAAATGCTTTATCAAATTGCCTTCAATCTATTATGTTATTACAAATGAAACTTGCTTTATGCTAAAATGAGTCCAAAGCCTCATCCACTTAAATGAAGCTTGCATGTAGCTAAATTATAGTTACTGTTATCTTACGTCGGTCTTGCGAGTACAATAAACAAGTTATTGTACTCATTTGCTTTGCTTAACAAATTTGTTGCAGAGGATGGAGGTGAGCTCCAAGAGCCTTACTTACGTGCCACGTGTTGCGCTTTCTTGACGACTAGTGGCGGTCGGTCGATGCCTAGGGGTTAAGGCACACCGATTGGCTTTGTGTTATAGCCATCTTTATGGCACTTTTGCTTCATTGTTATCTTTTTAATTGTTGCTATTTGGCCTAAGGGCCTCTCTTTTGTAATAGCTATTTTCCTTTTTAATATTAACTTCGGTTTGTGGCTTATGTACTATGTGTTGTATGGAATTGGTACATTCTTTTGTTGTGAGGTATGTATCTTGCATTCAGGGAGTATACATCTCTCGAGACCGGTTTATTTGGTTGATAATACTAGGGTCAATTGGGTGACTAAGTATTATGAGCCTAATAAATATCTACCGGGTCTCACAAAGTCTTGTACATAGGTCCCTCCAGGCAAAAAAACACGCACCCCCACAGACTCGGCACCGCTGCGTATGCGGGTAAAATCCCGCAATGGAGGGATCAGGACGAGCATGCAATCCAGTGGCACGCCTCCTCGCCATTTGCTGAGATCCCTGATGAGCGCGAATGAAACTCGATAAGAGCGAATGAGAGGAGATTCATGCATCCCTCACAGAGGAAAGGCTTAGGGCAAATCAGTTGGAAGCCCTTGCCGCTACTGTGCTAGCCAATCCCCCAAACGTTCGAGTAGCTACGTGTCCAACCATAACTTAGAAAGCGATGGCAAATTTCCTGTTGATGACATCCTGGTAATAATTATTATCTCTAGAATACTCGATCCATTGATAGGCCTATTGGAGTAGCTAATTTTGTATCGTTATGTAGGTGGCTATGAAGTGCAAGCTCCAAGTGAGATGTGCCTTCGTTGCCCTAGATGCTGCTTGGGGCCAGACGTATCCATCCGATGTTAGGGCCTTGTTGCACGGTGTAAATATAGCGTCGGGTTTCACAAAAGTGAATGTTGACGGTGTTTATGCTAATTTCGAGGTCGTCCAGCTGGAGATCCCCCCAAATGACGAGGTCGTGACTTTAGGGCAAGCCATTGGAACATTCATCTAGTGGCCCAAGAGCGACATCTGCTTGGAGCTATCTGCACCGGTGTCAACTTCACGGAAAGTATCTGCACTGGAGCTACCTACACCGGTGTCAACTTCACGGGAAGTATCTGCACCAGAGCTACCTGCACCAGACTTACCTGCACCGATGTGGCAAGGACCTGGTGCATTAGATGCATCTACACCTCGTACCTGGTCGACCACTAAAAAGCGACACACAAGGGCAAATCGAAGAAGCCCGATGATATCCCCTTTTTACTGTTGGCCCGGAAATTCATGCATGGCGTGCCGTTGGTCATCCCGGTAGAGCACCTCAAAACCCTAGGCTTGGCTTCCTAGAGATTGCATGAATGGTATGTGGAACAGGCCAAAAAGACGGATGGACAACAGTGCTTAGGTGTCACCGTCAAGTTCAGGAAAATTAATTTTAATTCTTCATGGTGACCTTCGATAACTTGTTATTACTCTTCAACCTCAACACCCTCGACGCCTCACCCATGCGACGCTAGACACTGCAAGTGTGTACAGTCACGGTCTACGTTCGTGTAATACCGATAAATGTCATATATAACTCCTAGCTTTTGTACATATATATAGATACATGATCGTAGAAACCACACCATGTAAATCATTGGTAGGTTTCATCGACCCACTCTTGGTCTTCATGCAAACCATCAAGGACAATGCAGCCTTCATCGAGGATTACATGATGATGTTTTTGCTAGATCACTGCAAGAAGGATTTCAAACTTTTGCCCTACAACCAGTTGTAAGTGCTTCACTAGTGGCTATACTTGTTTATTTGTACTTTATAAGCAACACGAACTTAGGTTTAATGACCATGGCGACATACCTGTGTAGGTTCCACTGGATTCTAATTGTAATTATACCAAAATAGAACAAGGTAAGATACCTTGATTCCCTAAAGAGGTCCAATCACGACTTCACAATTGTCCAAAACTTAATCGACATGTAAATACATTTCCTCCATAGATAACTCTATTGTAGTATTTCCTTCCTTTGCAATGGCTAAGGCTAAGTTTTTGGAATCACGTAGGTCATTCATCACGTACTATGCAAAGGGAGGGAGATGCAAGGGAGTGAACCTGTGACACGATTTCAAATTCCCGGTATTCACTAGTACAATTAATCTTATATAACACTTCGTAATAATGTCTCTCAAACTAACCAATTCTATTTTTGCAGTGCCACCAGTAGTCGACGGGCAACATCTATGGATACTATGTTTGCTAGAACATACAATTACTCCTCGGTTCCGTGATGACCAAAGAACCTCAGGTTTACCAATCTTGCAATAATTTATCATACTTATTAATTTATATATGCACGACTTTAATCTTCTTAGCGACAGGTTACAACCATCACTGAAACTCCGTTGGAACAGGCCCAGCGCGAACACATTCGAAGATAGTTTGTGGCCTTCTTGATGCGTGAGGTCATAAACCCAAAAGGGAAGTTCCACAATGTGGATTGAACTTGATTGTGATAAGATTCAACTTAATAGAACATGTGTGTATATTTATTCATGAATCATTAATTTTAGTTCATTTGAGGTAATTGATTTATGAAATGGATGTGCTTGTTTCTTAAATGAATATGAATTGGACATGCTTGTTTATGAAATAAATATGAATTGGATATGTACATGTACTTGTTGTGTTTCTGCTTGTTTGATAGGGCATGGCTAGCATTTCCTGAGGCTAGCCAATAAACATAAATAGATTTAGCAATACAAAAAGAATATCATAGACAGTTCCTTAGGACAAACCGTCTGTAATACATCAGCTATCACGGACGGTTTTATCTACAAACGGTCTATGATACATTCATTTATCACAGACGGTCTCATCTACAAACCGTCTGTGATACAACATCTATCACGGACGGTTTCATCTGCAAACTGTCTGTGATACATAAGCTATAACGGACGGTTTCATCTGCAAACCGTCTATGATAGGCAACTATCACAGATGGTTCTTAGTTAATAACCGTCTGTGACAGTATGCATCAGAGACGGTTACCGTCTATGATGACCTCATGTCATTACTGACCTATAAACTCAGATGGCTCACGAAACCGTCTGTGATGACGTTTTTGAACCGTCTGTAAAGACCTTTTCTGTAGTAGTGTCCGGTGATGGAGTGGCCAAATTGAGGTGGGGGATGGATTAAGGGAGAGCAGGAACATGACATGACGTGGTCCACTCGGCTCGGAACTCACCGGAGAAGGAGATTGAGGCGAAGGCGACGTGGCTGGACTTGAGGAAGAAGGCGATGGCATCGTGCGTTCAAGCCAAACAGAGGGGAGATAAACAACGAGACTAGAGGCAAAATGAAGAGGGGAGCAAGGGGCACGCGGTGCTCACTTTATAGGGTGAAGATGGGGAATGAAACGACAGGGAACGCGAGCGAAAAATGGGTGACGGTTTCAGTCATATGTGAGGACATATGTGTTTGATCATATGTTCATAGGGATCCGATTGCAATTTAATATGTGCGAGTGAGCACAATTTTAGATTTTAGTTCATTGGGTTGGCATTCCCAACACAACTTACGTGCCCCGGTTAGCAGGCTCTATCAGAAGCTTGTACTAAGCGGAATTCGTCGCGCAAGGGTGTTTCAACTCAATAAGATGTTCTTGCTAAAAAGTACCAAATCTCGATCTACCCGGCCGACATACCAAAGGATGTGTGTCATTATCCAGAGGCTTACGGGCTGGTCGAGTCGTATGGGTAAAGATGTACACCCCTGCAGGGTTAAAACTATTCGAATAGCCGTGTCCCCGGTTACAGACAATACTTGGTTTTGATAGACATCATAGTTAGACTATGAAAATAAATTGACATGGGTATACTTGGAATCGGCATGAGTGGTTGTTCATGCATGTTAGCTAGTCAAAGTGGATAGCCACTTTGATATGTTTTGATTAATGATTATATCACTTTTACTTGTTGTTTTAGTCCAAATTTGTTTATAAAATGGCCTTTGCAAAAATTAGAAAGTGTAGGAATAAAACTTGCTGCTTTGTGCAAAACTAATGCCAATATAGCCTTTCCTTTGAACAGCCTTTAACATGTATAATCTCTAATCCTTTGAATATGTTCTATTAAACACTTTCTTTTATTAGTTTGTGTAAGTCTTGCGAGTACCTTCTGTACTCAGTGGAATTAACCACTTGTTGTAGGTAAAGAACGTCCTAGTTAATGTTTCAAGTTGAGGCGATAATGTTGGTACTTCGGCTTTAATCCCAGTCAGTTGCCCTTGAGTTGTGGCGCACTATTGGGAAGGTTATTTTATTACTTGATCTTCTATTCTTGTTTACTTAATGTTTTCCGCTACTAATTTTTACTGTTATATTCTAATCATGTATGCAAGTGATATAATATTGTATGGATATGTGCATGTTAGCAGCTGATCCTGGGAGCTAACATGAGACGCATATCCGGGAACTTGAAATTAGGTTTGTTTCTTGTTAAAAATTGTGCCTTTGGTATAATTTTTTAATTTGAAACAAATCCAATATCAAGGGTCCTCACATACTTCTTGTGTTTCTACTTGTTTGAGAGGGCATGGCTAGCATTTCCTGAGGCTAGCCAATAAACATAAATAGATTTAGCAATACAAAAAGAATATCATATACGGTTCCTTAGGACAAACCGTTTGTGATATATCAGTTATCACGGACGGTTTCATCTACAAACCGTCTATGATATATTCATCTATCACAGACGGTTTCATCTATAAACCGTCTGTGATACAACATCTGTCACGGACGGTTTCATCTACAAATCGTCTGTGATACATAAGCTATCACGGATGGTTTCATCTAAAAACTGTCTGTGATAGGCAACTATCATAGACAATTCTGAGTTAATAACCGTCTGTGACAGTATGCATCAGAGACGGTTCGAAAACCGTCTATGATGACCTCATGTCACTACTAACCCATAAACTCAGACGGCTCACGAAACCGTCTGTAATGATATTTTTGAACCGTCTGTGAAGACCTTTTCTGTAGTAGTGTCCGGTGATGGAGTGGCCAAATCGAGGTGGGGGATGGATTGAGGGAGAGCGGGAACACGACGTGACGTGTTCCACTTGGCTCGGAACTCACCGGAGAAGGAGATCGAGGTGAAGGCGACGTGGCCGGACTTGATGAAGAAGGCGATGGCATCACGTGTTCAAGCCAAATGGAGGGGAGATAAACAACGAGGCTAGAGGCAAAATGAAGGGGGGAGCAAGGGGCACGCGGTGCTCACTTTATAGGGCGAAGATGGGGAGTGAAGTGACGGGAAACGCTAGTGAAAAATGGGCGACGGTTTCGGTCGGCATTAACCGATGATGGGAAACAACAAGTCTTGATGGCAAGTGGCAATGACGAACATTGACAGCGCACAGAGATGGCGGGTGTGATGATGACGCGGGCGGCACGAGGTCACGACATGGGCGGTGTGGCCAGGACGCAAGTGGGCGGCGCGGGCGAGCACGACGCAAGAAGGGTGCAGCTCGGGCGCGTCCAGGGCGCGGTGACAAGGGGCGGGGCTGGCGCAGGTGGGCCGAGGCGTGGGCTGGGAGGCGGCCGGCACGACCGGGAGCTAAGGCGGCTTCTGGCGGCGGCTTAGAAGCGCCTGACAGCATGTCGGGGCCAACTTGGGGCAAAGCAGAGCCAGCGGAAGAAGCTAGGAGAAAGAAAAAAACAAAGAAAGGAAGGAATGAAAAAGAAAGAAAAAGGTTTGGGAAAAAATTGAAAGAAATCAAAAATTCGAAAATAAAATAAATGGAGGATAAATCTAAGAAAATTCCTTGGAACCTAAAGAACTTGAATAGAACAAATTTGAATTGATTGAAGTTTATTTTAATCATTTTAAAATGTTTTCATTTCTGAAATTTCAATTTAAACTTTTAATAAATCAATAAAATTCAAATGGTTTCTTTTATTTTAAAAACTTAATAAAGACTCTAAAATTAGGGTGTTACACCTAGGCCATCACGTATAGTGTATTCAAGCAGTATCTAGCAGCCTTAAATGATTAGTCAGCCGTTTTCCAAACTAGTGGGTCGTTTTTCTTGTTTAAGTGCCAAAATACTTTTATTTTACTTGTTAACTACATTTGTTTATAAGATTGTTTTGTGTACTATGTATGACTAATCTTTTTACGGAAATATATGACTAATATTGTTATATGTAGTGATAATTTATCATACAATTAACTAATATGTTATATTTGAATTGATTTTAAATATAAATGAAGTTCCACCAATAAACTGCCAAGTTAATTTATTTTAGGAACCTAACACGAAACTTTGCTGCAATATTAGGGACCAGCTCTACTACAATTTTTTAGGGACCAGCTCTACTACAATTTAACTATTATGAACGAAGTCTTTTGACAAATGAAATACTAAAAGCACTAAAAAGTATTGCTTTCTTCTTGCATAGCTCGGCAATGACTCGCGGTTTCCGATCCGTTCCACTCGAGAGGCTTAGGACACTAAACAGCGAAAAATTGTTGGATTCCAAAATAACTCGCGTAAAGGCCAGCCGCCAGATTCACGCCATCTCAACAAGCTAGTGCTCCATTATATTGTCGGATTTTGAGCAGTAACAAAGCCTTCCAGCGGACGCTGCCATCTCTGCGTCGGAACAGAGAGATAGCACCAATGTTCAGATATGTACGTTGCCGACTTATGGGAGAACAAACATCCTCGCTTGTTCCTCGCTGACCATAGCGAAGAGAGAAGAGCATATTTTCAACTTAGTATATATATAAAAGAAAACACACACTATTGAAATCGCAACGCTAAACTAAACATAAGAAATTAATTACAGCAGAAGATCATCATCCTCGTCGTTGCTATCTTCCTGTACGGCAGCAGACCTCTGGTATACTGCAGTGATGACAGGGTTGCATACGTCCTCTAACTCCTTGAGCTTCTCCTCGTAGTCCTCCTTCTCGGCCACCGGGTTGCCGTCGAGCCACTCGTTCGCCTCCCTCACCGCCTCCTCGACCTTCTCCTTCTCGTCGGCTTCCATCGCGTCGGCCATCTTGCCGTCGACCGCGTTCTTGACGTTGTACACGTATGTCTCCAGCTTGTTCCGGGCGTCGACCCGCTCCCTGACCTTGCGGTCCTCCTCCGCGAACTCCTCGGCCTCGCGCACCATCCGGTCGATCTCCTCCTGGCTGAGACAGCGGTCATCGTTGGTGATGGTGATCTTCTCCGACTTGCCGGTGCCCTTGTCCGCCGCCTTCACGTGGAGGATGCCGTTCACGTCCACCTCGAAAGTCACCTCGATCTGCGGCGTGCCCCTCGGAGCTGGGGGAATTCCAGAGAGATCAAATTTGCCGAGGAGCCTATTGTCCTTGGTCATGCTCCTCTCGCCCTCGTAGACCTTGATGGTGACGGTGGTCTGCTTGTCCTGGTACGTGGTGAACGCCTGCGTCTTCTTCGTCGGCACGACCGTGTTCCTCCGGATCAGCTTCGTCATCACCCCGCCGACCGTCTCCAGGCCCAGCGTAAGCGGCGCGACGTCGAGGAGGATCATCCCTTTGGTGTTCTCGTCGACGTGTCCACTCAGGATGCTGCCCTGGACGGCGGCGCCGTAGGCGACGGCCTCGTCGGGGTTGACTCCCTTGTTGGGCTCCTTGCCGTTGAAGTAGTCCTTGAGGAGCTGCTGCACCTTGGGGATCCTGGTGCTGCCGCCGACGAGCACGATCTCGTCGATGTCGTCCTTGTTCAGCCCCGCGTCCACCATGGCTTTCTTCACAGGCACCATAGTCTTCCGGAAGAGGTCGTTGTTGAGCTCCTCGAACCGCGCCCTGGTGAGCGGCTCCGAGAAGTCGACGCCGTCGAACAGAGCCTCGATCTCCACACGCACTTGGTGTTGGTTGCTCAACGCACGCTTGGCGCGTTCGCATTCCCCTCGCAGCTTGCCCAGCGCGCGCCCGTCGCCGGTGATATCCTTGCCATGCTTCCGCTTGATGCGCTTAATGAAGTAGTCCATCACGCGCTGGTCAAAGTCCTCGCCGCCGAGGTGGGTGTCGCCATTGGTGGCCAGCACCTCGAACACGCCGTTGTCGATAGCCAGGACGCTCACGTCGAAGGTGCCTCCGCCGAGGTCGAACACGAGGACGTTCTTCTCCGCGCCTTTCTTGTCGATGCCGTAGGCGATTGCTGCGGCGGTGGGCTCGTTGACGATGCGGAGGACGTTGAGCCCGGCGATGACGCCGGCGTCCTTTGTGGCCTGCCGCTGCGCGTCGTTGAAGTAGGCCGGGACGGTGACCACGGCGTTCGTGACCTTCTCCCCGAGGTAGGCCTCGGCCGTCTCCTTCATCTTGGTGAGCACCATGGCGCTGACCTCCTCGGGGCTGAACACGCGCACGTCGCCATCCTTCACCTGCACGCGGACGTGCGGCTTGCCGTTCCGGTCCACGACGGAGTAGGGCAGCAGCTTCATGTCCCGCTGCACCTCGGCGTCGGCGAACTGCCGCCCGATGAGGCGCTTGGCGTCGTAGATGGTGCGGTCCGGGTTGGCGGCCGCCTGGTTCTTCGCGGCCTCGCCGATGAGCCGCTCGCCGCCGTCGGTGAAGGCGACCCAGGAGGGTGTGATCCGGTTGCCCTGGTCGTTGGCGATGATCTCGACACGGCCGTTCCGGTAGACGCCGACGCACGAGTAGGTGGTGCCGAGGTCGATGCCGATGACGGTGCCGGTGTTGGCGCGGGCGCCATCGCCTTGATCCGTCCGTGCAGCGGAACTCGAGACCACGAGAAGCAATCCGGCGACGAAAAGCCCGAACAGCCACATGGACGCACGAGCCATGACGTGCTTCTTGTTTGCTCGATCTGCACGACGAGGTGAGCGAAGACTTCGCCTCAGGAATACACACCCTCGACACCTGCAGTTCTCGGCGACAACAGACAAACCACAGTACCGATAAAACAAGAACAGACCAAAGAAACAGAACACAGCAGAAATCTTTTGGTGCCAAAACCAGCGCACCTTTTCTGGGGTTTTCTCATCTCTATTTATACTGAAGTTTGCATCTTAGGGATAGAAAAGCTATTACCGAATTTAAACTGGAATCGGAAACTATCTCTAAATCTGATCTTCTAACTGGACTCCTGGATCAACACCACAACCAAATTGATCCGACTCGGACTCTGAACATATACTTGCACTAGATAATTTCTAACAAGTCTTGATTATTACTAACAAACTCCCCCTTAATCTAGACTTAGTTATGCAAGATCCTTGACACCAATTAGCATCCGCATCTCTGAAAACTTCAACTTAGCAAGTGATTTGGTAAGACCATCTGCACGCTGTTCTTCTCCGGGAATATACTGAATATCAATTTCACCCCTTTCAACACATTCTCGAATAAAGTGGAACCTGGTGTTAATATGTTTGCTCCTCCCATGGAACACCGGGTTCTTTATTAAGGCAATTGCTGACTTGTTGTCAACGTATAGCGTGACTGCTACAGGAGGACGCCCTGTCACTTTGCTCAACAATTCCCTCAGCCACATTGCCTGACATGCAGCTGCTGATGCAGCCATGAATTCTGCTTCACACGACGAGAGTGCGATAGTCTTTTGCTTCTGAGATGCCCACGAGATCACATTCTTGTTGACATAGAACACCATCCCACTAGTACTTCTTCTGTCATCAATATCATCAGCCATGCTGCTATCACTAAACCCGGTTAGTGTTCCATCTCCTCCACTTGTGTACTTCAAACCGAATTCAATAGTTCCTTTCAGATATCGAAGTATCTGTTTAACAGCCTTTTGGTGAATTACTGTTGGCCTTTCCATGTATCTACTTACTACCCCAACTGAATATGCAAGGTCAGGTCGAGTATGTAGCAAATACCTCAAACTTCCAATAGCACGTCGGTATTCAGTTGGATCCACAGGTTCTCCTTCAACATCTTTGCCTAACTGCAATTTTGGCTCCATTGGGCATTTACATGAGTTGCAGTCCTCCATGCCAAACTGCTGGAGAATCTTTTTTGCGTATCCTGATTGTTTGAGAGTGATTTGATCCTCTCCTTGATCCACTTCTATTCCGAGGTAGTAAGTGAGCAATCCGAGGTCAGTCATCTCAAACTCTCTCATCATTTGATGCTTGAAATCTTGGATGCCTTCAGCCTTTGAACCCGTTATAATGAGGTCATCGACATAGACCCCAACAATCAAGATGTTGGTCCCATCTTTCCTCATGTACACGGCATGTTCTTGAGGGCATTTTGAAAAGCCAAGCTGTTTCAGACTTTTGTCTAGCCGTAGATTCCAAGCTCGAGGTGCTTGACGAAGCCCATACAAAGCCTTAAAGAGCCGGTACACCTTGTGCTCTTTATGCTTCACCACGTATCCTTCTGGCTGAGCAACGTAAACTTCCTCTTGCAACTCTCCATTCAAGAATGCCGTTTTGACATCCACGTGGTGCACTTGCCAGTTGTATTGAGCAGCTAGAGCAATCAACAACCTTACTGTCTCAATTCTCGTAACTGGAGCAAAAACTTCATCGAAATCGATTCCTTGCCTTTGTACATACCCCTTTGCCACAAGTCTAGCTTTATACTTCACCACGTTCCCTTCTGAATCCCTTTTCAGTTTATAAACCCATTTCAAGCCAATGGGTTTGTGCCCTGCCGGCAGATCTGTTAGTAGCCATGTCTCATTCTTTTTAACTGAGGTGATCTCATGATTCATTGCCTCAATCCAATGCTTCTCCCTTACTGCTTCTAAGAAAGTTTCCGGCTCCTCCATCACAACTTGCATCAACTCTTCTGGTGGCATGTTTATCTGTTCTGTCTCTTCATAGATCTTAGTGAGGGATCGAAATTTCTGTGGCGTTTCCTCTGGTGGTGTTGATAATATAGTACCTGCCATCTCTGAAGTGGCCATATCAGTTTCTCCAAGCTGAGTTTGATTCAGTCCTGATGTGCCCGGCAAGTCCATGCTCAACTGTCCGACAACTCCTGTAGGTGAGAGAGGTGAGGCTCCCGTGGGTGTAGGAGTAAAAGGGTCTTCTCCAGCCACCATAAAATCCTCTTCCACTGGTTCTTCTACAGAAAACGTGACCCAATTGTCACCACTATTTGTTGAAGCTTCACTCCAATCCTAGTTCCTGTTTTCTTCAAAAACCACATCTCGACTGATGCAAATTTTGTCATGACATGGATCATAGAGTCTGTGTGCTTTGCTCCCTGCTTCAACACCAAGATAGATTACAGGAATGCTCCGATCATCAAGCTTCTTGAGATCTTTCGATGGAACCTTCATGTGAGCTGTACAACCGAACACTCTCAAGTGGTCCAGACACGGTTTCCTTTCAGTCCACATCTCATGGGGGGTAGAGTCAGGAAGTGCCTTGGTGGCCACATGGTTCAGAATGTATACCGCGTGCCGTACTGCCTCCCCCCAAAAACTTCTAGGCATCTGCATACTCTTGAGCATACTCCTTGCTATGGACACCACTGTCCTATTCCGGCGCTCTACAACACCGTTTTGCTGCGGCGTATAGGGCGCGGTCAAATGTCGCTTGATACCTTCACTTGCACAGAAAGTATTGAATGCCCCCCGATCGGTTCTCAGAACTTTCAGTTTGCAGCCAGTCACATTCTCCACCTACGCCTTGTACTTCTTGAACTCCTCGAATGCATTGCTCTTCTCCTTGAGCATGTACACTCACATCATCCGGCTGTAGTCATCGACGAGGAGGAGGAAATACTTGTTGCCGGCCGGCGTTGATGGAGAGATAGGACCGCAAAGATCAGCGTGGATGAGTTCGAGCCGCTCCTGGGCTCGGTAAGTTGCCACACCGGGAAACGGAAGACAAGTTTGTTTTGCGATTAGACAACCCTCACATACCTGGGTGGGGTGGTTGATCTTCGGCAATCCAATAACCATCGCCACCCATCAATTTAAGAGATTGGAAATTCACATGTCCTAATCTCGCGTGCCATAGCCAGGCTGGATCTCCTATACTTGCAAGCAAGCACACCGGTTCACAAGTCTCCATCGATACCTTGTAGAGGCGATTAGGGGAGCGCTTGACCTTTATCAGCAATATGTTAGAACGATCATATAACCATAGGAAAGCATCGAATATGATAACCTTACTTCCTGCTTCTGCCAGCTGACCAATGCTAATGATGTTGCTACAAAGCTTGGGTATATAATACACCTCTGTTAGAAGCCTTTGCTCACCACCTTTAAACATGAATAGCACTGTTCCCTTTCCTCTGATTTGAATGGTTGAACCATCACCAAACTTGACATGGCCTTGGATGGATGCGTCTAGATCATGGAATCTGTTCCTTTCACCTGTCATGTGGTTACTAGCTCCGTTGTCAAAGTACCACACATCGGAGCTGGTCCAAGACTCCCCATCAGCATGCAGCTGCGGCTGGACACTATCTTCATGTAGCAAAATCATCTTTTGTGATTCATTGGCTTTGGTTAACAACAGTTCTGGTTCATCTTCCTGTGCGCACGCAAGGTACGCCTCCTCACCACAATGTTTATCTTCACACTCTGAGGCATAATGGCCGTAGTGCTCGTAGTTGAAGCATTTGATATGACTTTTGTCGCGGCCCGTCCCTGACCCACGACCAGCTTCGCCTTCCTTGCCTCTACTGCGGCCTTGCCCACGGCCCCTTCCACGCCCACGGCCATCTCTTCCACCAGTGCTAGTTCCTCCCCCCTTGCAAGATAGTGCCGACTCTCTGAAGTTTGTTTTTTGCCGTGCCTGCCATTCAGAGTGTGTGAGTAGGAGCTGGCCATCTGATGTGTTGTTGGAACGACGGTGGAGGCGTTCTTCATATGCCTTTAGCTAGCTGATTGCCTCTTCAAATGGCATCGCATCGAGATCAGAATATTGCTCAATTGAAGCCACTATCTAAAGAAATTTATCCGGTACAGAGTCAAGAAGTTTCTTGACTAACATAGCATCTTCAAGAGTGGTGCCAAGGGCACTGAACTTGGCTGACATACCACTCAGTTTTCCGGCGAACTCATCAATTGTCTCTCCTTCCTTCATGTAAATTGATTCGAATTCGCAAGTCTGCAGGCGTGCCTTCTTTACTCGATCGACACCAAGGTAATGAGTCTTCAAGCAATCCCAGACTTCCTTTGCTATTTTCTTCTTTGCAATCTGCAGAAGAACATCTTCGAACGGTGCTCGAAAGGAACGCTTCGTCGCCTCTTGTTCTTCTTCTCATCTCTGACCACTCGGCCGCAGTTCTCGCCTCCCAGACGCCCTGAGCATCCATGATCACCTCCATCTTGATCGCCCACGTGGTGTAATTGGACGATGTCAGCATCGGGAACTGGTGCGGCAAGCTGCCGCTTTCCTTCCCCGCCTGCTGGATGGTAAGGGCCATGGGTGGAGCTGCAAGTGCTTGGGGCGTGCCAAGGCTCTGATACCACGTGAAAACTTCGCCTCAGGAATACACACCCTCGACACCTGCAGTTCTCGGTGACAACAGACAAACCACAGTTCCGATAAAACAAGAACAGACCAAGGAAACAGAACACAGCAGAAATCTTTTGGTGCCAAAACCAACAAGCACCTTTTCGGGGTTTTCTCATCTCAATTTATACTTGAAGTTTGCATCTTAGGGATAGAAAAGCTATTACCGAATTTAAACCGGAATCGAAACTATCTCTAAATCGATCTTCTAATGGACTCTGGATCAACACCACAACCCAATTGATCCGACTCGGACTCAACATATACTTGCACTAGATAATTTCTAACAAGTCTTGATTATTACTAACAATGAGGAGGGGCGCTTTGTATTTTATAGCCGGTTTACACGCATCGCATCGACCTCCGAATAGGTGTTTCGTCAATCGCCGTTGGGCGTGTCGGCTCGTGATCGATCCGTGTGTTACTGGCTGAGCGGACGGTTGATTGGGGGCTCGACGTCTTAGTGCATGGGCATGCCATTCCGGACTCGGAGCGTGTACGTGTTGGATTCTGTTTCCAAAAACTCGGACAAGAAAATCCGCAGGATAACCCGATCGTCAAGCTGCAGACTACTACCACCACGTCGTCGTCTTCAACCACACGACCTCGAGTAGAGGTGGCTAGATGGGCCAGGCTGGCCGATTGGCCCAAGACACAATACTATTGGTCTGGCCCAGTCACGGCACGGTCCATGTGGCCCGCGTAGAGGGGAGGAGGAGGGAAAGCAGAGGGCAGCGGCAGCGAGAAGGCGGTTGCCGGCGCCGAGAAGGAGGAGGATGCCAGTGTGGACACGGGCGGTCTGAGGCAAGACGCTGCCATGAGCAGTAGAAGAGACAAGGGAGGAGCCATCGGGGAAGAAGAAGAGGGAGGAGCTAGGGGGAGGCGGCGGTCAGCGCAGAGGGAGGAGGCAAGAAGCCACGTGGGGAGGCGGGTGGAACTGTTTTGGCATTTTGGGCCGTGCTGTGCCCCTGTCAGAATTTGCCCATTGGGGCCATTTAGGCACGGAGGTGTAGGATCAAGGATAACTGACTAGAGAGGGGTGAATAGGAGGTTTTTAAACTTTTTGACTAATTAAAAATTTAAGCCAATTATGAGCTAAGTCTAAACTAAATACAATTCTAACTAAGCAATTCTACACAAGATTAAATGCTAGAATTGTAAATGCAGAATAAGTAAAGACAAGAAATAACCACAATTGAGACAAAAAAGTTTTTCCCGTGGTATCGAAGACTTGTCGGTCTTCACTAGTCCACGTTGAGAAAGCTTGAACTAATCAAGCTGGCTCCACGAATTAAACCTTCACTCGATCACTAGTGGTTGTTCTTCCTCTGCTCCGGAGATGATGAACACCAAACCACTCACAACCTTGGCATCGGGCCTCTTCATAATCTTTTTGAAGAGATCACAGCGCTAACACCGCCAAGCCATCTAGATGTTTGGAAAAACACCAAGAGTAATAAATCAACGACCTTCGCTTGATGGTACTCAAGTACAATGGATCAATCTAGAATGAATGCACTTGAATTTTAGCTTAACTACCTGACAATGAATGCACAAATGTATTTGAGGTGTTGAATGAATGCTCAAGGCTCTAAGGATGCTAAATTTGGTCTAGCTGACTGTCCTTGAGCAGGTGGAGGGGTATTTATACCCCCACAAACAAATACGACCATTGGGGAGGAAATTCCCAACTTTCAGTGAAATGCGGTACTACCGCTCCTCACCTAGCTACCGGTCAGTAACGGCTATAATAGTGGCATTAACTGCTCTAACATAGCCGTTGAAAACCTCGACGCGGTACTACCGCTAACCATCATGCGGTACTACTGTTGGCTGGTCATACCGCTCAACAAGGGTGGTACTACCGTTTCTCAAAGGACACAAAAGGGTACCTACTGGAAAAAAACGTACCGCTCAACTTTCGAAAATACCGGGGTGCGGTAGTTCCGCTTGAACAACTGCGGTAGTACCGCTCTCAGGGTTTGCACCTCAACCGAAAAAGGTGTCTATCTGGAAATTACACACCACCAACTTAATATCGGAACAACCGGGTTGCGGTAGTACCGCACCACGACCCCGGTCGTACCGTTGAGTGGTAGTACCGCTAATACAATGCCGGTACTCGGTACTACCGATTGACCTGACAATGCACAGTTGACTTTCTAAAACAAATTCCAATTACATGCATGATCCTAAATTGATCCAAATGGCACAAGAACATGCTACCAAGCTACAAGTCATGACCCCTCTTAATAGTACAACATTTAACCTAAAATCCAGTCTTCCATCCATTTCTCCTAAGACCAGTAAAATATAAAAAGGATCATAGACTACTTGTACCTTGCCTATGAGCCATATTGATCTTCATATTGTCCTTTAGCATGCATCTTCAAGTTATCAAACTCACCATTGGGACTTAACCTTGTAAATACTCCATAAATATGTTAGTCCCATATTCACATATTATCATTAATTACCAAAATAATTTTTAGGGGCCTAGCCTGTAATGTTCGGATTTTCGAAAAATCCAACCATTTTTTACCCTTTGGGGCTTTGAAAATAGTAAAAAATTTAAAAAAATCCTAAAATATTTTCTATAAATAGCCATCATACCCCCTCATTCAGCAACTATCTATTCCTCAATATCTCTTTCAAATTATGTTGTCCAAATTTAAATTCGTTGTGAGATAATTTGGCAAAATTCAAAAAAATTGTGCCAAATTTTGAAAATTTCAAATTCCAAGAGTAAGTCAGTAAAAGAGGTACAATACTGTTTTTTTTTTGCATATTTGTATTGTTATTATTTGTGATGTTAAGATGAAAATAACAATAGTGTTAGTTTCAATTTTGTAGTTTCGTTATAGAAAATTACGATAGCTTTGCTATTGGTGATTACGGACTTTCACTGGAGGAAGTTGTGTTTCTCCCAGCGGAAACTGCCGTGTTGCCATAATCAAATAGGTAAACAGCCAGCTCCTGCATGTCCTGTAGAAGTAGGCTACGTGCCTACTTCTTTAGGTCACACACTCTTTTGCAAATAGTTTCCAACCTATAAGGGTCTTTTTGCAACATTACCGACCAAAATGTGAACAAAACAAAAATCTTGGTTTTTTCTGCAAAAATGCTTGGGCCTAATTCATGCTGGGTTATCTTTATATTACTACTTAAAAAGAACCAAATAGCGGCAGTGATGGTGACAGTGATGGTACGTCGTTCCCCTCCCACCTCTCTATAAAATCTCTTAAAAAAACAAAAAAAAACCTACCTCCAAACAAACAAATTACATCTCCCTAAAATATATCTAAGAAAAAATAGAAAAAATATCTCCAACAAATAAATTAACTTCAACAAAAAATTATGATGTAGGTCACAACGAAGCTCAACTGGGTGCGGTGTAGGCCGAGCACAACGGCAGATGCGTGACAATTAAAATAATAATTGTGATTTTATACATTTTTTAAATCTTCTAAATTAAAATAATCATTGTGATTTTTATTGAATTAATTAAAGCATAAAGGAACTTTCAGAAATAAAAAATGATTTAATATGATTAATAAAAACGTTAATCGTGAATAGAAAATATTTTATTTGGATTTAGCATATTTAGATATGCATCTCTGAGTCCACCATTGGAGACAAAGGAAGGAGCTAGCCGACCCGCCTGTCAGTTGTGTTTCTCCTAGCGGAAATTGCATCATGCCGTGTTCCCAAGTCTCCTCGTCATTTCCTCTCGAGCCATTAGGACCAAGCTAAAGCCACCGTGAAGATTGAGTGTGTCTTCTTCATAACCGACTCTGCACGTTCACTGTCAAAGTCCACCACCTCCGGTGAGATTCTCCCCATACCATCCACCTTTGTAGCTTCGCGCTGCCGCATTATACCCCATTCTTCCCTCATATTCGCCAAAGCATCGCCGCGACACCGCCCTTGCTATGAGCCGCAACCGCGCAACCACTTCTTCTTCGCCGCTGGTGCCAATCCATTGTGTCACCAAGTTCCACATCTCCTCCTATCCCTATTTCATCCCTCCGTGAGCACTACCATGCTCTGGATTGCCAATGTCCTTCGAGTTCTGTCGGGACCCTTGATCTCCGGATCCAGGACCCTTTGTGTATATCTGCACTATTCCCTGGATCAGTAGCTAGTGCACACAGTTGAAACATTGGTGTAATCAAAACCGTACACCAAACTATAGATGAAGCAGACAAATTAATATTTAATAGCAAAAAGGACCTTATGGTCAAGTCTTACAAAGGTTGCCGCACAGGGCTAAAGATAACAGAGTAAACCTGCAGTGGAAAATAAACAAACTCGTGGAAGCCATCTGACATGCCCACAGGCAATCGAGTAGAGAACGCATCCTAGTTCGCATGGTCTTCAAAGTATCCATCAAAATCTCTGTATTCCTTGGTTCTTCTTCTGAGACTGGTCAATCAGAGGGCATAAAGCCGTGAGTACTTTGAATGTACTCAGCAAGTCATAGGAAAATGTATGCAAATAGTATTTATGTAAGGCTTAACAAGGATAGCTTTATGGCTATTTTGCAAAAAGCAATATTGATAGTAAATACAGTAATTAGATTGAAAAGCATAATTTTAAAAAAGATTAATACATAAGTATTCAATTTTCTTTGAAACAACTAGTAAACACCTTGTTCACTTCCCAACCAACAACCAATACCATTACTCAGGTCCATCCAACCCATTCCAACTTTTCATGAAAATCTACCACTTGTGTGAAATCACCAGGTATGTCCATAACCGGGGACACAGCTATTCGAATAGTTTTACACTCTGCAGAGGTTGTACAACTTTACCTACAAGACACAAGTTCTCTAGTTTGTTTGGCATTCGTCAATACCACTGCTCACTACCGTAGGTAAGCAGTCTAGAGCACGTGACAAGGCCTTTACAAAGTTCTGTTTTTGACTCGGTTCTGCCCGCTAAGGTTTCGCCATTCTGGCCCCCTCTTGCGCCATAATCATCCAAAACAGAACCGACTCAAAACATTGGTAATTAGTTGGCCATGTCTATCCCAGTCTAGACATGTGGTTGTACGATATGGGCTAGATCAATGGTTCAAGGTTAAGTCCTTAGTTGGCTGCTCAAATGAGACTGTCTGCATCCCAATGTGCTTTACTGCACCCACCTTTACCACCACCCACTCGTCCGAGCATAAATCATTTTCGTTCAACCCGGCCAAATGACAACCCTTGCCATGGCACAACATCTTTTATCAATAGTGGCTCCACCACAGTTTCATATTTCCTTTAGTCAAATTCAATCATTCTTTGAGTATGTGATTGTGAATCTATCGTATAACTAAAGCATTGGCTAAGCATAATGCGGTGCCCATGTTGGTATTACAATAATGTTCAACTAATAATTAACCATCCTATGGTGTCCAAGGAGTTATGTCATTCAAGGATACATGTCATTGCAATTTAGCAAGGAGGAATAATGCAATTAGGTAATTAACAAATTCCCGAAACCATTTTTATACAAATAGCCATGCATGTTTATATCAAACAATATACTTTTATAAAATGGATTCAATATGATCAAAGGTCTATGACTTGCCTTCATTGAAGAGTAGAGATGCTTCGGTCGTCGGGTCCACGAATTCGTCCGAAACACCGAAATCTATACGCGCGAACAAAGCCAAATAAATAAAACAACTCCAAATAAAATCCAAATAAATACTAAAAGGAAGACACTGCCTTTAGATGAATTTAAGAACGAGAATCGACAGAATCGAACTTTGTATGAAGGAGAACGGACATCTGGAAGTCGAAAATCGCATGAAATGATATAAACCGAAATTGATTTGAATATTTGGAATTTGAATTTTCTTTAATGGACTGCAATGGAATGGCTAATTTGTGGATCCCACATGGAGCTGAGAGGGTTGGAAATAGAGAGAATGGATGGTGTGTATGCCAAATGGGCCTAAGGGGTAAATAATCAAAAGAGAATAAATAAATTAATAAAAAAAGGAAAAAAAAAGGAGGGGGTGGTCTTCTTCTCCACAGAGCAGAGCCGAAGGGGGAAAAGGGCGCAGGGGGCGGCTGGTCCGGCGCCGGCGAGGGGCGGTGGGGGAGAGTTGGGCGGTGGCCAAAACGGGTAGCCTCGGAGATGACGAAGGGAGGGGAGGTGGCGGTGGCGGCTTAGGCGGCCGGAGGCGGCGCGCGCATGGGAGAGAGCGCGAGGCTGACGGCGGTGTTTGAGCGGCGGCCGGTGAGAGTGGGTGAGAGCATGAGCACCGGCAGGTCACGGGGAAGCTGATGGAGAGCTCGGTGAGGCCGGGGAGGGAGCGAGGAGGTGGCACGACGGGCGCGATGGCCGGCGGGAGGAGCTCGCGGTGGTGGGGCGGCATGGTGGCGGAGGGAAGGAATGGAGGTGGGGGAAAGGAAGAGGAGGCTTGGGGGCGCGGGGTAACGCGGTCGGGAGGGTGCGGGAATGACCGGAGACGAAGATGGGTGGAGGCGGCGCTCCGGCCGGCATGGTGCGGCGGCATGGTGGAGCTCGGTTGGGGCGTCTCCAAGGGATGGGAGGGGAGGATGGAGAGAGGGAAAGGAAGAGGAGGCTGCAGCGCCGCTTTATAGCAACAATGGGGGGGGAGAGGGAGTTGAAGGGGAGGACCGGAGCAACGGTCATGGTCGGCATGGGGCGACGCGGAAAAGGCGCGCTTATGCTATCTGACGCTGGCAAGTGTGCAGCTGTGTGCGTGGCTCGGGTCAGGCGCGAGGACGGCGGCGACGTCATGGCTACACACGGGGAGAAGACAAGACACAGGCGGGGCTCCGAAGTCGCAGCTGCCGCGGAGTGGGTGGTGGTAGGCGAGGTGGCGTGTGGGAGGGGGGTGGCATGCGGAGGATGAGGCGTGTGGCAGGAGGAGGCCCAACGGGTTGAACGGCACCTGGAGGGAAGAAGAACAACGGCGGGAGAGAGAGAAAGGAGAGGAGAGGAGAGGGAAAAGAAAAGGGAAAAAGAAAAGGATTTTGGAAAATCCGAAAATCTAAAAATGCAAGAAAATTTTATAAAATACTTTAGAACTTGAATAGACCAAAGGAAATAGTTTTGGATTTTTTTGAAGTTTATTTTGGCCAAATAAAATAATTTTCCTTCGAAATCCAATTTTAAGCTTTAAATTAAATCGAATAAAATCCAAATGATTATTTTTATTTTTAAAGCTTAAAAAAGGCTATGGAAATAAAATAAAACAATTTTTATTTAATTGAAGTCTATTTTACTGATGTTTAAATCATTTTTATTTGTGAAATCTCAAATTATGCTTTAGCAAATTAGGGAAATTCAAATGGTGATTTTTATTTAGAAAACTTCGAAAAGGCCTAAAAATCAATTAGATTAGCTTTGAAATAATCAAAATTACTCCCAACTTAAAGTTGCCTTTTTATTTTGCACATAACTATTTTTAGTTTTTGAAAGACAGGAAAAACCATTTTTTTAAAATCCAGAAAACCAAGAAATTAATTTAGTTTTTATTTTTAAATTTAACTCCAAGAAAATCTCAAAAACTCAATAAATTTTATTTCGATAAAGGAATTTTAGGAAACGCAATTAAAATATTTTAAATTTTAGAAAAACCAATAAAATACTTAAAATAATATTTTTGATTTAAAATCCAAATAAGATCCGAGAAAACTTAATTAAACCAACTTGAATTAATTGAAGTTTAATTAATTCAATTAAATTGCTTTTAAATTCTAACATTTCAAGTTAAGCTTTAGCAAATTAATAAGATCAAATGGTTACTTTTTAAATTTTGAATTTTTTTAAAAAAAAGCCCAGAAAATTGAAATGTTACAAGTTCCGTGCACCGCCGATGGCATCGTGCTAACGTGTCAACCACACCAGCGCCACCATCACGCCACCTCACCTCCCCTTAAGCACTGGAATGCTCGATCCATTGATTGGCCTACTGGAGTAGCTAATTTTGTATTGTTATGTAGATGGCTACGAAGTGCAAGCTTCAAGTGAGATGTGCCTTCGTTGCCCTGGATGCTGCTTGGGGTTAGACGTATCCATCTGGTGTCGGGGCCTTGCTGCACAGTGTAAATATAGCGTTGGGTTTTCGCAAAAGTGAATGTTCACAGTGTTTATGCTAATTTCGAGGTCGTCCAGCTGGAGATCCCCCCCAAACGATGAGGTTGTGACTTTAGGGTAAGCCATTGGAACATTCATCCAGTGGTCCAAGAGCGACATCTACCTGGAGCTACCTGCACCGGTGTCAACTTCACGAGAAGTATTTGCACCGGAGCTACCTGCATCGGTGTCAACTTCATGGGAAGTATCTGCACCGGAGCTACCTACACCGGAGTTACCTGCAATGATGTGGCAAGGACCTGATGCATCTACACCTCGTGCCCGGTCGACCTCTAAAAAGCGAGACGACAAGGGCAAATCGAAGAAGCCCAATGATATCCCCTTCTTGCTGTTGGCCCGGAAATTCGTGCATGACGAGCCGTTGGTCTTCTTAGTAGAGCACTTCAAAACCCTAGGCTTGGCTTCCCAGAGATTGCATGAATGGTACATGGAAAAGGCCAAAAAGACAGATGGTCAACGATGCTCGGGTGTCACCGTCAAGTTCAAAAAAAATCATTTTAACCACGAGTTTCAAGACTGTCTTCACAGTGACCTTCGATGACTTGTTATTACTCTTCAACCTCGACGCCCTCGACGCTTCACTCATGCGATGCTGGACACTGTAAGTGTGTACAATCACGGTCTACGTTCATGCAATACCGATAAATGTCATATATAACTCCTAGCTTTTGTACATATATATAGATACATGATCGTAGAAACCACATCAAGTAAATCATTGGTAGGTTTCATCAACCCACTCTTGGTGTTCATGCAAACCATGGAGGACAATGTAGCCTTCGTCAAGGATTACATGACGATGTTTCTGCTGGATCACCGTGAGAAGGATCTCAAACTTTTTCCCTACAACCAATTGTAAGTGCTGCATAATGTAGATTGAACTTGATTGTGATAAGACGATGTTTTTGCAGCGTTCATCGAGGATTACATGACGATGTTTTTGCTGGATTCCCGTGAGAAGGGAAGTTCCATAATGTAGATTGAACTTGATTGTGATAAGATTGAATTTAATAGAACATGTGTGTATATTTGTTCATGAATCGTTAATTTTAGTTCATTTGAGTTAATTGATTTATGAAATGGATGTTCTTGCTTCTGAAATGAATGTGAATTGGATGTGCTTGTTTATGAAATGAATATGAATTGGATATATACATGTACTTGTTGTGTTTCTACTTGTTTGAGAGAGCATGGCTAGCATTTCCTAAGGCTAGCCAATAAACATAAATAGATTTAACAATACAAAAAGAATATCACAGATGGCTCCTTAGGACAAACCGTCTGTGATACATCAGCTATCACGGACGATTTTGTCCACAAACTGTCTATGATACATTCATGTATCACATACGGTTTCATCTACAAACCGTTTGTGATACAACATCTATCATGGACAGTTTCATCTGCAAACCGCTTGTGATACATAAGCTATCACAGACGGTTTCATCTAAAAATTGTCTGTGATGGGTAACTATCACAGACGATTCTGAGTTAATTCCCGTCTATGATAGTATGCATCAGAGACGGTTCGAAAACCGTCTATGATGACCGTCGACGATCGAGTCGCCGATCTTACGAAATAAAATAGAGGAAAATGACATAGATTTCTCAGGAGAGAATGAGACTGCTCTTTATTGATATGAATTAGCTATTACAGAGGGTGCCTACGACCAGGCAGAGGACTAATCCTAGTCACCCTGAGTATGATGCTTGCTATGCTATCTTACCAGACTTAAAGCATGAATCTAATGATGATTGCACTGCTATATTCTGATGCCTAATGCGATATTAGATGATCCTTTATTCTCGTTCGTGCTCCATTCTTATATAACTTCCGAAGAGGTGGCAGTTGTTCCTGGAGAAGGCGTTCGTTGTGAAGCATTGCGGCTGGTCGGAGCGAGGCGATGGTTGATAAAGTATCAACTGCTTTGCAGTTGAGCATCTGTGAAACATTCAACCGTTCGGTGGTTGTTTGTCAGTGTCTTGAGATTATCTAACGTCGCGTGGTATGGAGTATACAACACGTGCTATATTTATCACACGGTAAGGAATATACCTGGAATAGATCCAGATTCCAGTTCAAGATTCTTACGAGCAGTTACCTGGTCGGAGACTAGGTACAGAACCTTGTCCGACCAGGGTACCCATTATGTAACCTCTGGAATCCTTACGACCAGTGAGGTCGTTACCCTTAGGGGTTACGACCACAAAGACGTATGGTCTGTTATTACATATTAAAGTAATACATAGAGATTTTACTCCTCGTCAGCTAGCCCCCGAACTTTAAAAGAACAGGTCGTGTGAACACCTTCTTCCGATGAAGTCGTATCGGGAAGACCCTCATTTAATGTCGTGACATACGAGTTGGCATGTGTTCACTTTAAAGTTAAGAACCTGCCTTGGGAACCGAAGAGTTTTTTTTTGTCTGTTGGACTTTTGGGTAACTCCTGATTGCGGTTAAGGATAGCATTTATAAAATCCCTTAGCACGGGGCTTTAGGACTTTTACGCCTTCTGCTTTCCCCTTTTCATCTTCTGAAAAGAAATTCGCCTCCGACCTCCTGTGATCTCTTCCTCCAAAGAACTCCACCATGTCGGATCAAATCACCAACTAGTCAGTTTCTGATCTGAGCGATAAAAAGCTTGAGAGCTTGGAGAAGATCGGGTTGCTTCCCGATAAGAATCTGATTTCTTGGAGGTCAGCAGCTAGGGAGCATTCTCCGAGTGGTGAAGATAAGGAAATTCATGTTTTCCTCGCATACATCGAATGCGGATTCAGGCTCCCAGTTCACTCCTTACTTCCCACAGTTTTGGAGCATTACAGAGTTGAACTAATCAATCTGGCTCCTAATGCCATTGCCAACCTCAACGTCTTCATTTACCTCTACGAAGCGTACTTGGGTATTCCTGCAACTCTAGATCTATTCAAGTACTACTACAGAATGACGAAGTCTGGGAAGACGACCGGAACGCCTGGAGAGTGCACCATGCGCCTCCATGATGGAAAGGTTGAAGTCTTTGTGGTCGTCATGGAAGAAGGGCTGGTTCTACATGACAGTCACTAAGGATAACAGCCTTTACTATAGTGGCAAGAAAGCAGCCGAGAACCCGCAATGGCGCTCCTCCACAAAAAAGGAGGGAAAAGTAGGGAGATGGGTTGAAGCCATCCAACTCCTTAGTGTCAAGGGTTTAACCTCCTAGCATGTGGTGATGGACTTTTCCAGGCGCCGAATTAGTCCTTTGAAGGCCCGAGCATATCCGATGCTCTAGTATATTGGTCGTGACGATGCGACCAAAGATTCCAAGGAGGGTAAGTCCTGAAGGATTCCGACCAGTTTTCTGTTATTAGTTGATTATTTTTATGATCCTAAAATCTCTTGTTTACCCTTATAGCTTTATCTCCTGATGAGATCAGAAACCGGGTCAAGATGATCTGCGCGAGAGAGCTTGGCGAGAAAACTGATTTCCCTCATATCTTAGCGCTCGTTTCCACAAAAGAGAGGGCAGAGAGACTTAAGGTAAAATATCAACTACTTTTCATCTTTTCTTTATACTTTTCTGATCGGTTTACCATAGATCCTCTTTGATGTGTAGTCGGTCGGGTTGAGGATCAACGAGGCCACTGAAAGTTGTGAGCCAATTGATGATCCGACCACACCTATGGCCACTCAATATGATGGTCGTATAGAGGTAGGTAACTGAACAGAAACGTCTATTCTAGATGAAGAATTTCCATCACCTAACTAACTTTATTTGTTAATCTAGGCAGTTATCGTAGACTCCAATGCAGTCGCTCAGGACTTGCCAGTTGTTGATGAAGCAACTGTTTTGGAGGCTGATGAATCTACACCCTCCGACCCGATGGTCAGAGATCTCATCCTCGACCAGCTAGTCAAGAATATTTCTTCCGACCTTCGGTTGGAGAATGTAGCGGGTCTAACCAGCCCCACCGGTCCAGAACTGGTGAAGTCGGTTGAGAAGAAGAGGAAGCCTAGCGCTATGGATTTTAATCTGCCGCGCTTCAATGTCAAAACCAAAAAATCCACTAGGTATGTACAAATGAAATAGTCATATTAGTGCATACCTTAAAAACCTTTGGCATATTTATTTCTTAAGCTTTCTTTCTTCTTTTTGTGCAGATCTTCTGGTATTCTAGTCGTCTTCGACCAGGATATTCCGGAAGCCCTTGACCAGAATGTTCTTCAGGAAAAAGCTCCTGAAGACAAGGTGGACGAGGAAGCCCATGATCAGAATGTTCTTTAGGAAAAAGCTCCTGAAGACAAGGTGGTCATGGCAGCCCACGATTAGAATGTTCTTCAGGAAAAAGCTCTTGAAGATAAGGTGGTCGAGGCAGCCCCCGAGCAGGCGTCCCTGCCAGAACCTGCTGAGGATTCAGTGGTGATTTTGACCCCGTCTGCGGAGGTAGACGTCCCTGAAGATCCTCAGCCAGTTCCGACCCCTGTCGGTAATTCTTCTCGAACTAACAAGTTCCCTTTTTCCCCGCGATTTATCAAGGATAAGGAGCTTGACGAGGTTTGGGGAAAGATATCAGACCGTCAGGCCAAGATGATTCCTGATGCGATTTTCGTCGAATATAACAACGTGGCGATTCGGGTAAGTATCTAAGACCATTTTTATAGTCTCTCTAAAAGTTTATAAGAAACTCAAAGAAGAATGCTTATTTGTGTAGCACATGGTCCAGAATTATGTTGTGGTCGGAGGACTGACTCAGTGAATAAAAGATCTGGAGCAAAAACATTCCGAACTAAAAAGTATGGACTTTCTTCTTAACTTGTCTTCTTCTTGTCTTCTTTGTTCTTCTTCTGTTAATTACTCTCCCTTATCATATTTGATAGATTTAGAGAAAATAAAAGAAGAAGTCGTGGCTAAATAAGCCAAAATAACAAAGCTTGAAGAGGCAATCGTGGCTAAAGAAGCCAGGATAACCAAGCTTGAAGAAGAAGGCCAAGTCGTGGCTAAATAAGCCAAAATAACAAAGCTTGAAGAGGCAATCGTGGCTAAAGAAGCCAGGATAACCAAGCTTGAAGAAGAAGGCCAAACTAAAGATCGGTCGATCGCATATACAACGACCAGGCTCAAAGAAGTCACTGAGACTTTTGAAAAGAAGATTAAAGGTAACTAGTCGTAAACTTGGCCAATGTATTATCTCTTTTAATCATAAATATTTACCACTTGGTTTACTTGTAGAGAAAACTTAAGCGGTAATAAGAGCAGAAAAAGCTCTAGAAATTGAGCAAGATAAGGGGGCAGCTCTTGTGCAGAACCTTGACAAAAAAAGTCCACACACTTAACAAAATAATATTTGATATAGGATCAGGATCGAGTCTGCTTACCTTAAGAGATCCAACAGAGAAAATGAACTATTTAGGCCTTCTTCTGGAAGATCTCAATTGCCTGCTCAAGACAACTAGAAAAAACTATGCACAGACAATGAAAGAAGCTGTGGTGAGCGGAGTTAGTTTTGCTTTGGCAAAACTGATGGCTTCCGACCTCTCTACCAATCGTCAAGCTGTTGAAGAAGATTTTAACTGCTTGCCTGATGAGGCGACCAGGTTTCTCGAGGAAGTAAAGTCTCTCGGAGACAAGGTTGTAGAGGAAATGGAGGTCGGATCTCTGTCAAGCAGCAAGTAGTCAGGAGATCTCTATAAGTAGGCAATTGTAGTATAAGAATTATGAAATGTATAAAACTTACCTTTCTGTCATCAACAAGTCTTTTCTTTTGTTTGTCCTGTTGACTTATGAAGTTCTTATATATTCTCTAGCCCCCAACTACTTTATAGTAGAAGGACTTTACTAAATAAGAAGTAAGCCAAGAAGGAGAACTAAAGTCTTAACCATTGTTTTGAAAGCAGATTACGATTATGTGGTAAAACTGATCACAGTAGTACTAGGAAACCAAATTGGTCAGAACCAGTGTTTGATTTTGACTAGTTATAGATCTGTTTGTCATAATCGTAATGCCAAACAAAATAGTATATGGTCAGAAGTAAAAGACATGTTTTGATGAGAAAGAAAATATGCAAGATTGTATGCAATAAACGATAATTGGTGTTATTTATATTTAGTACCCAAAACTGGTCAGAAGAACTTGCTAAGAACTGAAGACATGAAAAGACACTTCACGAAACGTGCTCATGCTCAAGTCCGACTGGCAGCGAGGATCGTAAGAAAAGGACCGTCGCTAGGAAGCTCCTTCTAGTGGGCAGGACCATGTGCGGAGAAGGAGAGACTTCGACTAGGAGGCCTTCCATGTCCCGACTAGTAGCCAAACGAGAGTAGAACAGAATGTTGAAATGAAGATAGATAGTCTTCGCAATCCTAAGCATATGAGTCACTATGTAAAGTTGTTTGTGTTATGCTCTATTTACGCGTATATTTCTTTGAGAAAAGTGTGTGGTCGCGCGTGAGAATCATTCATGGAATGATCACGACTAGGACCTATACAACATGTGACTGAGAAGTCGTTACCAAAGAGTAACAGAGATCCTTATAAAGGATATCAGAGAGAGAAAGATATTCTCCGACCAATTTAAACAACAATAGTGTACAACCAGAATATAGGTACAGATATATAAACAATATCACCCGTCTAAAGAAATAAATGAATGACTAATCTTTATTAAAATTGAAAGAATGGAAATAATAATTAAACAAAGAACTTACGGAGTTGATAAATGTTCCAAGAATTAGACAAAACACGCCCATCAGACATAGCTAGTCATACTGAACCTGGTCGGGTGACTTCGACCACAATGTAAGGACCTTCCCACTTGGGAGAAAGCTTGTTGCGATTTGATTGGTTTTGAATTTTTCTTAGAACCAGATAACCTACAGTGAGGCTGTGAGGTTGCACCTTACGGCTGTGATACCTTCGCATGGCTTGTTGGTAGACTGCTGAATGTATCAAGGCTTGGTTTCGTCGTTCTTCAAGGAAATTGATGTCGTCAAATTGTCATTCATTCTATGAGCCAAGTTTTAGTTCTAGAGGAAGCATGACTTCGGCACCATAAAACAAGAAGAATGGCATTTCACCGGTCGCACGACTGGTCATGGTTCGAATGGCCCACAATACTTAAGGAAGTTCTTGAACCCAAGCTCCTGACTGTTTTATTAACTGGTCGAACACTCGATATTTAATTCCCTGCATTATGATACCATTGGCTCACTCAACTGCTCTGTTGCTCTACGGGTGAGCGACAGAAGCAAAGTGTAGCTTGATACCAAGTTCTTCGCAGAATTCCTCGAATTTACCGCTTGAGAACTGGGCACTATTGTCTATGATTATACGACTGGGTATACTAAATCGTGTGATCATATTTTTTATGAGAAATCTCTTAGCGGCCTCAGTTGTTGTTTTAACAATATGCTCAGCTTCGATCCATTTTGTGAATGTGTCAATCATGACGAAAAGGAATTCGAAGCCCCTGGGTACTCTTGGGAAAGGTCCCAAAATGTCCAGTCCACATGTTGCAAAAGGCCAAGAAAGAAGAATGGTTTGCAAAGCTTGTGCCGGCTAATGTACTTGTCGGCTATAAAACTGACATTGTACGCACTTCGTCACGAGCTCTTTTGCATCATGAAGGGCAGTTGGCCAATAGTATCCTTACCTGAAGGCTTTACCGACCAGCGTTCTATAGGAATGATGTGCTCCACAGACTCCTTCATGAATGTCGGTCAGTAATTTAATGCCATCTGTTTGAGATATGCGTCTCATCAGCACTCTGTGAGATCCTTATTTATACAAGGTACTTTCAATCAGAGTGTATGATTTGGCTTTTCGAGCTATACGATCAGCTTCTACAACATCTTTTAGAATTGTGTCATGTTGAAGATAATTGTAGATTGATGTCATCCAATCTCTACCTTGATTGTGACAGCGCCAACCATCAACGACCTGTGAGCATCTATGTTCTCAGGATTGGTTTGTATGACCTGTAGAGAAACATATATGTCTTTGGAAAGCTCGACCACCGAGGGTGAATCGAGTTGCTCGAAGAAAACTCTAGGCGGGACGGGTGACCTCGTGGAGGCCATCCGCACCGACTAGTCTACCAGAAACTTTTCCTTTCTAGGAATGTGTTGGATTTGGAAACCGAAGAAGTGCTTTTCGAGTTTCCGTACTTCCGCCAGATAAGATGACATCTTGGTACTTGAGCATTGATACTTTTTCCTGACTTGATTCACTACTAGTTAAGAATCGCCTTTCACTAGTAATCTACAAATCCCGAGTGAACGAGCTGCTCGGAGTCCTGCCAGTAAACCTTCATATTCTGCCACATTATTCGTAGCAGGAAAATTTAACTGGATGGCGTACTTTATGTGTTCGCTAGTAGGGGATATCAAGACAACTCCAACCCCCGAGCCTTTGAGCATCAAGGAGCCATCAAAGTACATTGTCCACTCATCATGGTGTTCGTACTCGGGCCCTTAGGTGGGTTTAGGGTTTGTCCAATCGGCAATGAATTATGCTATTGCCTGGGACTTGATCGCTGTTCATGAGATGAAATGGAGGTCGAATGCCCATAGTTCAACCGCCTATTTTTGCTATTCGTCCTAATGATTCCATGTTTCCAAGGACTTGACCAAGGGGACCATAGAGCAACTTTGTGGGCCTGAAAGTAATGCCTCAGTTTCCTTGAAGCCATAAGGAGACCATAGAGCAACTTTTGTACCTGTGGGTATCTTTCTTTTGGTCCATGTAAGACTTCGCTTACATACTATACTAGTCGTTGGGTGTTATCACGCTTTACGACCAATACACTGCTGATTGTTTGTGGCGTTGCAGCCACGTAAATCAGCAATATTTCTCCCGATCTTGAAGAAACTAAGACCGGGGTACTCTTAAGTTCTTCAAAGGTATCGTTTGCCTCTTTAGTCCACTCAAAACCCATGTTTCCGGAGAAGCTTAAAGAAAGGTAAACCTTTTTCACCCAACCGTGGTATGAAATGACTTAGTGCTGCCATACAGCCGGACTTCTTTCTTCGTGGTCGGAGGGCGTATTTGGTCAATGGCCGATATTTTTACTGGATTTTCTTCGATACCTCTAGCCAAGACTAGGAAACCGAGAAGCTTACCAGTAGAAACTCCGAACACATATTTTTTCAGATTTAACTTGAGGTTATGCCTTCTCATGTTATTGAAGGTTTCTTGTAGGTCAGAAATGTGATCGCTTGTGTTGATGCTCTTTGTGACCAGATCATCAATATAGGCTTCTAGATTTCGACCTATTTGTGGATTAAAGGTTTTCTGCATCAACCTTTGAAAAGTTGCACCAGCATTTTTGAGACCAAACGGTATCTTAACATAGCAATAAGTGCCATATGGGGTGATGAAGGAAGTTTTCTCTTCATCTTCTTTACTCATATTAATCTGGTGGTACCCCAAATACACATATAAAAAAACTTAATAACTCGCACCCGGAAATAGAGTCTACAAGTTGGTCAATGTGTGGAAGGGGAAAGTCATCCTTCGGACAAGCTTTATTAAGATCTGTAAAATAAATACACATCCGCCACTTCCCATTATTTTTCGTAACCATTGCAGGATTAGCGAGCCACTGAGGGTGGTTGACTTCACGAATAAATCCAACATTGAGGAGCTTGTCAATCTCCGACTGGATTGCTTTCTTCCGATCAGGTGCAAAGTGCCTTAGCTTCTGCTTGATCGGTTTTTTATCAGGCTGGAGAGCTAGCCTGTGCTCGATCACCTTCCTGGGGACTCCGAGCATGTCGGACGCCTGTCAGGCGAATACGTCCTGATTTTCTCAGAGGAAGGAGACGAGCGACTCTTCCTATTTGTGGTCGAGTCTTGCCCCGACCATTACTTTTCGGGTGGATACGTCAGCGTTTCCTGACCCAAGCAACTTGGTGCCTTCCGGAGAAGTGCCCTTGTCAAGTGGTACCTCTTGGTCGGAAGTCTTTGGTGTTATCTTTGGTCTCGAGTGCTTGACCTGTATAGTAAGTGGATTAGCCTCTTTGGTCGGAAGTTCATCGACCAGTTCTAAGGATTTCCGATCACATACGTAAGCCATTTTTTGATCTCCTCGAACCGTGATGACCCCTTTTGGTCCTGGCATTTTCAAACTCTGATAACTGTAGTGCGTGGCTATCAAGAATTTTGCTAAAGCTGGACGACCAAGAATTCCATTGTCTGCGGATTCGAAATCCACCACATCAAATGGAATTTTTTTCTATTCGAAAGTTGTCAGGTCTTCCGAACGTAACTAGTAGGGAAAGCTGTCCTATCAGTTTGGCAGTAGAACCAGGAACTATGCCATGGAAGGCATACTTCACAAGTTTCACCATTGACTTGGGAACTTGCATATCCTCTAATGCTCCTGCAAATAAAATATTTAAAGAACTACTTCTATCTATTAGAACTCGATTAACCCTACAGTTATTAATAGTAGGTTCAACGACAATAGGGAACCTACCTGGTCGAGTCAAAGGGATGGGGCAGTCTTCTTTGCTAAAAGAGATTACAGTCTCCGACCACCTGGATGGCTTGATGGTGATCAGAGGCTCGACAAGGTTGACCTCCCGCTCCATGGCCTTCAGATGACACCTTGATTCATACGAAGAAGACCCACCAAAGATCATGTTGACTGTATGTTGAGACTCCTGGTACTCCATTTCTTTGTCGCTAACCTTGTCCTTTTTGGAGCTCGTTTCCCCAAGTTCCTGTATTGAGGGGAGTGGACCTTTACCTGCATAGTAATCTTCCTCCTTTTCCTGTGCTCGACAGTCAAATCATGCCTTGTTCGCCGTGAAGTGGACACCACTTCTTGTTCTTGTTGTATCCTTCAGTCGGAGCTTTTGCATTGCCTCGACCGGTATAGTCTCTTTTACGCTTAGTAAACTTCTCAGGAATCGCAAGGACTTCCTTATCATCGGGCCTTGGTTTTTGTTTTTCTTGAGAGCCTTCTTATGCTTCTTCTTTGGTTTATCCAAGCCAGGCTGGGGGATTTTATCCTTTCGATCAATGGCCTCGTACCATTCAACCGCAGCTGGGCCATGTCGAAAAGTTTGATAGTCATCTTTGGAGGGTGCATGGTGATATCCTCTGTGGGGACCTCAGGTACTGAATATATTCCAAGTTAAATAATTACACCTGAAAGCATAATTTTTGACAAGGAATAAACTCAATGCCAGGTTCCCGGATATATGTCTTACAATAGTTCCCAAGATCAAAGACTATTGTAGATATATCCTAAACAACATTGTACCATGTCATACAAGGCATACAGTATACATACAACATAATCAAAACTCTACAAGTTGGGTTCGGTTCAATATAACAACCAACCAGTAGCAAAAAAAAATAATAGAAGTTTAACAACGGAAACAAAAATATATAACAGCAAAAGACCACCATGTGTGCCCAATGCCCCAAAGGCAACTGAGTGGAAGATAGAAATAGCATCACTCGTTAGCATCGCCCTGATCAGCGCTAACGGGTAGTTCATACAAATAACCGTCCTCGCCTGCAACAAGTGATTAAAGAACCTGAGTACAAAAGGTACTCGCGATACTTACACAAAACTACTAAAAGAAAGTGTTTAGTAGCACCTATCCAAAGGAATAGAATTTATATATGCTTAAGGCTGACAACAGGACGGTTGTAATTTCATTAGTTTTGCATAAAGCAATCAGTTTTACTCCAATACTTGCAATTTTTTTGTGAAGGCAGTTTTTATAAACAAGTTTGGACTAAAACAGTAAGTAAAAGAGAATTTAATCACAAATAAGAACAAAAATCAAAGTGGCTATCCACTTTGACCAAATAACATGCGTGAATACCCTTCATGCCGAACCAGTAAATCCATGATACAAAATTTTCAAAGTCTATACTGAGTTGTCCATCAAAACGAGTGTTGTCCATAACCATAGACACGGCCATTCGAATAGTTTTAACCCTTCAGGGGTGTACATCTTTATCCACACGACTTAGTCAGCCCGTAAGCCTTTGGATGCCTCCGAACGATGACATACTTCCTTTGGTATGCCGACCGAGTAAACTAAGATTCGGTATTTTTCAGCAAGTTGACATTATTGAGTTGATTTACCCATGTGTGACTAATCCCACTTAGTACAAATGACGGATAGCGTCTACTAACCGGGGCACACATGTTGTGTCAGGAAAGCCGATTCAATGAACAGAAATAAAAATTGTGCTCCCCTGCACATATAAAATTGAAATTGGAGCCCTACGGACACGCAAACTTTGCAAATGTCCTCACTCCACCAGTTCCTCAACTCAATAACATCAGCCCCTTACTTAACCAAGCAGCGTCCATACACCGCTTGTGGAAGTACGTAAGGTACTTGTCGGTGTTTTAGGACTGAACTTACGTAAAGATTGTTTGATTCGGGGGTTCCTCTAGGCTCAAAATCACACAGAGATGGAGATACGGGGATTTTTATACAGGTTCGAGCCTTCTCCTAGGAGAATAACAACCCTACTCTTGTGTGTATGTATTGAGTATGCTGGATTACAAGATGGAGCCAAAGACTAGAGTATTGTGCTTCTAATGATCTTCAGATCGCCCCGATTGTCCTGATGATTCTGCCTTTTATACAGTCCTCAAGGTGTACCGTCGCGTCTCAAGTGTAAAGGCTGCCTTAATATCCTAGATTATTGAGCCGTTACTGGAGATTATTATGGGAGTAGTAACGTTCCCACGCTGCCAGGCAGTTATCACCATAACAAAGGAGTTAAAATCGTACCATTATTCTAGAGAATAACCATGTAGTTTACTGCCCATATCTTAAATATGGTGCGGAAGATTACCTGATCGACTAGGCCCACATATCTGTAAGCCCTATCGATTAGGGACTGGTCGTAGAAGAGCTTATGATCAGGTGGTAGTCGTAGAAGATCTTACGACCATAGACTGATCGTAGAAGAACTTACGATCATAGGATAGTTGTAGAAGGACTTACGACTATGGGGTAGTCGTAAGAGGACTTAAGACTACTAGGTGGTCGTAGAAGAACTTACAACCTCCAACTTCTCCCATATGGCTATTAAGGGGTATACTCAAGAGTTATATGACGTCATTATTATCCATAATATGAATTATAGATATATAATAAAATGAGGATTGTTATATCCTCGTCATCTAGCCCCCCAGCTTAAGCGAAAATAACTTACTTGGAGAAGGAGCATTAGATGGTCTTACGATTAATAGATGGTCGTAGAAAGATGGTCGAAGGAAAGACTCTTCGACTAGTGTTTCATTTGACCAAAATTTTACTTGGTCAAGAAAGTTGTGGAGTAATCTTGTGACTTATAAGGTGGTCGTAAGGAAATCTTTCGAGCACTAAGTGGTCGCAGTACCATGGTTGGAAGCAAAAACTTTCCAATCGCTGTTGTATTTGACCAAAAAAAAGACTTGGTCAAGAAGGTAATTTCGCTTGAGGTGTAAAGACTAACCTGATTTCCTCAAGCAGACAAATTTAAGAATCCCGATCGACTCCCTTATTCCTGCTAAGGAACCCACTGCAGTTTCTTCGACGGGTGAAGGAACAACAGTGGCGGTGGTCGAAGGGTCAACCACCGTCCAAACAGTGGAGGGTGCCGTTAGTGCTAAAGTTGCTACGACCATTGGGGCGGTCGTTGGGCCAAAAGTGGCTACGATCACAGGAGTGGTCGTAGAGACCGAGGCAAAGACGATGCCTCATACCGCAGAGGCATCAGGCCATCGCCCCGGGAAGGAAGCCATAGCAGACGTTCCCCCAGGTCCTCAAGGAGGAGCTGGCATTACCGAATCAGAGGAGGAGGAATATGCTAACTTTGCCTCTGAGTTCTTTGGGCCATCTGCCATTGTGGGATCTTCTGCTCTTAGACCTCGTGCTCGTGTCCCTCACCCCAAAAATATTCTCGATGGAGGGGATGTTTTAGATGACGCGCATCTCGAAGAGGTGTGGTGGGACCGAGTGCGAGAGATTGATGAACTAAGGAATCCCACAAGGGTAGTGTCTTCGTTTGCACGAAGGGCAATGAATGTAAGTACCTGTTGTTTGGTATTTGCACTCATATCTTTTCTCGCTTCTAACTGTCTTTCTTTATGCAAAGAGCGTTGGAGCAAATTATTACTGTTGTTGAATACAACAGGCAACTTGTCCAATTGCGACAGGAAAAGCGGAACTCTGTGAGCAGACAGAGAAGTGGTAAGTAATCAAGCTTTCAGTAGCCTTTTATGTTTCACCACTTACACAAGATTTTGCGGGGTTTGTCGTAGAAGATCTTACGACTAGTTACTGGTTGTAGAAGAGTTTATGACCAGGGTTTTGTCGTAGAATGACTTACGACTAGATCTTGGTCATAGAAGAACTTACGACCACTTGTTTGGTGCTGACATCTACTCTTTCCCTTTGTAGGTTCAAGAGTGACGAGAAGGCCTTAGCTAATTCTCTCGACTATGAGAAAACCGAGAAGAAGCTAAGTGAGGAGATTGAAGACCTCCAGAAGAAGCTTCGGGAGGTAAACTCTGCAAACAAAAAGTTGTAGGGATGACTAAATGGTCAGTGCTAAACTTAAGACCGCTTTCGACCTTCTTTTCTTTTTCTGAGTCTCATTTCCTTTCAGAGAAAGACCAAGAGGTCTAGACGTGGGAGCAGCGCTACCTCAAGGACACTGCCGCTCACGCCAATGAAGTCAAGAAGTTAGATTCTTAACTAGTTGGCAAGCAAATCTTTACCTGTGATTGGTTGTGTTTTCCTCTTGGGGTCATTTTATCTGACTGGTTTTATTCTTTTCAGAACAAGTAAAATAAAATGACTCCGTGAGGCTTCGACTCATAATCAGGAGGAAATAAAGGCTTTGAAGATTAATCTTCAAGACAATGTTTCACTTCTGAACAATGTACTCGGTGGGCTTCATGCTGAGGGGATTACTCCTCGTGATGACACACTGTCTACCAACTCGAGTGCCATTGGTGAACAAATCGGAACTTTGCAAGAGTTGGTGACTACCTTGAAGGCTAATCAATTTGATTCGATAAAGGATGCGATTGAAGAGGGAATAAGATTTGTCCTAGCAAAACTTAAAGCTCATGATCCCAACCTTAATCTACAACCTGTCATAGACAACTTCGTTTGCCCTAAAGCAGAGGTGGAGCAGTTAATGACAACAATGCAGTCGATCACTGAGGCAGTCATGGAGGGTATGCAAATAAGATCTCCTTCACTAGAGTAGTCTGTACCAGAGTCCTGAGTCCTGTAAAGACAAATTTTTGTTGATGTCGATATATATATATATCCCTTCCTTTTTTTCTGAAAATCATCTTGTCGAGTAGTTAGTAACTCATAAGATAATGAATGGAAAAAAAATGCAAGACTAAGAATTGAAGTCAAGTTAATAACTCTGTCCTAGCCCCCGACTATTTGGTTGGTTTATTTAAATAAACCGAGTAAATAGTGTTTAAATGAGTTTTCTTAAAAGAGAGAGGTTTAGCTAACTTGTAGTTTTTCGATCACGATTATCATGCACTGGTCGAAAGAGTAGGAACGAGTTGACACTAGGAAGTTCCTTCTAGTGGGCAGGACCACGTGCAGAGAGAAAAGGCTTCGATTAGGTGATGTTACCATCTCCAACCAGATTAATCAAATTAAGAACGGTCAACTTGAGTTAGATAAACGTTTGGAGTTCCTTAAAAAAATTGTTCAACTTATTTCAATGCACGCAATGGGTTTGCTCTTGTAACAAGAGTTAGAAACAGGACAACGCTAGGAAGTTCCTTCTAGTGCGTAGGACCACGTACAGAGAGGAAAGTCTTCGACTACATGTTGCAACTTCCTCCGACCAGTTAAAACAAACCGAGTTTACCGAAAGTAGTCAAGCAAATTTAAAAAGTATACTCAGCTTAATTTATTTTTCAAAAAGATGAATGAAGAAATAAACTAAGGTACTAGCTTGACATTATTTCGACCATGTTTTGAACCCAAGCTCTTTGTGTTGGTAGCAAAAAGGGAGGAACGAATTGACACTAGGAAGTTCCTTCTAGTGGGCGTGACCACGTGTAGAGAAGAGAGCCTTCGACTAGGTGATGTTACCATCCTTTTGACCAGTGTAAAGATGAACTGGGTACTGGTCGTATTATGTCTTACGACCAGTGTATTGTCGTGGAAAAGCTCACGACTAGGAACTGGTCGAAGGCGGACCTTCGACCAAGGTATGGTGGAAAGAATTGTTAAAGCACTACTCAAAGTAAGACAATAAAGATAGAAAGAACCTGATGCTTTATTGAATGGTTGGTCGTTTACATGTAGAATTTGCGTAACTGGTCGATATTCCAGGAATTAGAGAAAATTCGACCGTCTTCCATTGCCAGTCGTACCGAACCTGGACGCATAACTTCGACCATTGTGTAAGGGCCTTCCCACTTGGGGGAAAGTTTGTTCCGATTAGACTCGATTGAATTTTCTCAATACTAAGTCACCTACAAAGAAGGTCAGCGAGGTTGACCTTACGATCGTAGTATTTGGCGCAGAGCTTGCCGGTAGACCCACGAATGTATTAAGGCCTGATTTTCTCTTCGAAAGGTGTTAATATCATCCGCCGGTTGTTCTTGGGTTGAGTCATTGAAACTCTCGATCCTTGTAGACCTGATCTTTAGTTCTGGCAGAAGCATGGCTTCGGCACCAAAAACTAGGAAAAAAGGTGTTTCGCCTATTGCCCGACTAGCGGTCGTGCGAACTGCCCAAAATACTGAGGGTAATTCTTGTACCCAAGCCCTCGAGCGCTTAATAAGCTGGTTGAAAACTCGAGTTTTGATTCCCTGCATTATTTGGCCATTCGCTCGTTCGACTGCCCCATTGCTTTGGGGATGGGCGACAGAGGCATAACAGAGCTTGTTACCCAACTCGTCGTAAAATTCTTGAAATTTTGCGTTCGAAAATTGTTTACCATTATCTATGATTATTCAACTTGGGACTCCAAATCGAGTAATCATGCTTCTCATCATGAACCATTTTGCGGCTTCCGTTGTTATCCCAGTCACAAGTTCGACTTCGATCCATTTTGTGAACATATCAATAGCCACAAAAAGGAACTCGAAGCCTCCTAGAGCCCTTGGGAATGGTCCTAGGATATCAAAACCCCATGTCGCAAAAGACCAAGATAGAGGAATTGTTTGTAATGCCTGAGCCAGTTGGTGTATTTGCCTACTATGAAACTGGCATTGTACACATTTCTTAACCAACTCATTGGCATCGTAGAGGGCTGTTGGCCAGTAAAATCCTTGTCGAAAGGCTTTTCGGACCAATGTTCTGTAGGAAGCATGAGTTCCACAGATGCCCTCGTGTATGTCGTGAAGGTGGTTTAGTCCTTCTCTCTACGGTATGCATCGCATGAGTACCCCTTGAGTGCCTCATTTATAGAGGACTCCTTCGACCAAAGTATACATTTTGGCCTTTCGGGATAAACGATCTACTTCGAGATCGTTATTAGGTACGGAACCCATCTGAAGATACTTGTAGATGGGATCCATCCAAGTATCCTCGTACTCTAGAGAGGCTATCTCAATAGGAGATATCTCTGGTGTGTCCACCAGAGACGGCTTCTGGAGTTGCTCCAAGAAGACTCCTTTTGGTACTTGTGATCGGGAAAAGGCTATCCGAGCAAGCTGGTCCGCGAGGAAATTATCCTTTCGAGGGATGAATTGTACCTCGAAATCGAAAAAATGCTTTTCAAGCTTTCGAACCTCTGATAAGTACCATGACAAGGTCGGGTTAGAGCACTGGTACTCCCCAAGTTCTACTAACCATTTATACATGCGTCCCGCTGCTTCTCTATTCTGGAGGATCACTCCCAAGGGAAACTCAGACGGCACAATTATCTTATGCGCTTGAAAATAATGCCGCGGTTCCCTTGAAGACATGAGGAGGGCATAGAGAAGCTTTTGGACTTGAGGGTAACACTCCTTAGGTCCGTGCAAAACTTCATTTACGTAGTACACTAGTCGTTGAATGTTTTCACGTTCTACGACTAGTACTGCGCTCACTGCCTGTGGCGTGACAGCTAGATAAATTAAGAGCATCTCTTCTGGTTTTGGGGAAACTAGAATAGGACACTACTACAGAAATGCTAATACTGGACGCCTGATCACAGACGGTTCATCGAAACCGCTCAGATAAACACAATCTCGCACGGTTTTTGTTACCCACCGTCTGTGTTATTCTCCGCGCTTAAAACCGCTCAGGAAAATGTCATATCACGCACGGTTCATGTTTGGAACCGCTCAGGATACTTCACGACGGTTCCAAACATGAACCGTCTCGTGATATTGCCCAATATCACGCACGGTTTTGTTAAAACCGTCCGTGATAATTAACTCACCACAGACGATATATATAGCTCCGCCTCCCCAAAAAAACAGATATAGTCTTCTTGATCTCCATATCTCTAGGCGCCACGATAGGTCCATCGCCGCCTGCGTCTTGGTTTGAGTACATCGCCTCACCTCACCGAGCCGGCCGGTCCATTTCAGCTTGTATATTGTCGCCGAGGAGCTTGCCGCCGCCGCCTCTGCTCACCGACGACGACCCAAAGAGCGCCTTGGACCTTCCCCGACTTTCATTGACACCTTCCTCGTGATCGAGGTGAGATATCAAGCATAAGCATCCTTTAATTTGAGTAGTTTCAGCGCACGCCAAATCGCTAGTTTCAGCGCCTCCATGGGACATCGTCACGCTTGGTTCGCCTCGGCGAAACCTTAGGGCCGAGAGCCACGACTATATAGCAATGCGATGTCACCCTAAGCCCGCTTTGAGCTTCAAATTAATTAATCCTACTGCTTTTTAATCATTTAGTTAATAAACTAACGAGTCTATGACATGTGGGATCGCCATAGATTTTATAAATAAAATCATGAAATAAAAATGAGTCACCGACAAGTAGGGCCCACATGTAAGTTAATAAAATCCAAAAAATGTAAAAATGAAAAATCATAATTAAGCCTCGTAAAATACGCCGAAAGTCATCACCCTTTTATTTATTTTCGTGGTTTTCAATACGAACCGTGTGATGGACCGAAGTCGGATGTACACCGAGAACCGTGTGAGTGAAGAGTACATTAATGGCGGTTCTTTTACAAGAGCCGCCGAGGAGGATATGTTGAATAAGAGGGCGGAATATATGTATCGTCCATGCATTGATCGCGAGAATCAAGATGTTTAACAACCGAGCGCAGATCGAAGCACACTTGATTCAAGGGGTTTCAAAAGGGTTATACATGTTGGACCATCCACGGTGAAGAGCATATTATACAGAAGTCAACGATATGCCGAATGTCGATTGTGGTTCCGATTCGGATAGGCCGCACGATGACAATCTAGATCGATGCTTCGATGCGTAAGGAACCGTGATGAGAGGGAGTATGTTCAATTCGGGCGTGATGGAGGACTCGGAGAAACCTTTGTTCCCGCCGCAAGTCGGAATACACAAGGTTGTCATCCGTGCTTAAACCGCTGAAATTGAAGGCAAGCAACGGTTGGTCCGACAAGAGTTTCACTGAGTCATTAGGTCTCTTAGCGGACATGCTTCCTGAGGGAAATGAGTTGCCCAAAACCACCTACAAAGCCAAAAGGTTCTTTGTCCATTGGGAATGGAAGTAGAAAGAATACATGCATGTCCGAACGATCAGATCCTCTACCGTAACGAGTATACAAACATGCATGTATGTCCGTGTGCAACGATCCCGATACAAGCGTAAGAAGCAATCGATGACGACGAGGAATCGAGGTGAAGAAAGGACCTCCTGCTAAGGTGGCGTGGTATCTTCCTGTAATTCCCGCTTGAAGCGGTTTTTAACCCAAAGAATGCAAAAGCTGCAGATTGGCACTCGAGGAGCGTAAGAATGACGGAAAGTTAAGACACCTCGCTGATTCCGCCAAAGGAGAAACATCGATAGGAGGTTTGCGAGACTTCAAAAGGAACCGAGGAATATAAGGTTTGGATTGAGTACGATGGAATGAATCTTTTCGTAATATGAGCAATGACATAGCACTTGGCCCGTGGCGCTCAGATTCTACAACCTTCCTCCTTGGTTGTGTATGAAGCGGAAGTATATTTTGTTGTCGATACTTATCCAAGGGCGAAGCAACACGGGAATGATATTGATGTGTACCTAGCACCATTGATGGAAGATCTAAAAATACTGTGGATTGAAGGGTGCAGTATGGGATGCGTATAAACGAGAGAACTTCACTTTACGTTCCTTGTTGTTCTCGCACCATAAATGATTATCCCGCCCTTGCTAACTGGCTCGGGCCGAGTACAAAAGGGCCAAAGCCCAGACTCACCGCTTAGATGATACCTAGAGTGTGTGGTCAATCACTCGCAAGAAACCGTGTACATGCGTCATCGTAGGTTCCTTCTGAGGGCTCACCCATACCGCAGATGAAGAAACAATTGACGGAGAGAAGGAGGACAATTCAGCTCCAAGGCATTTAAGCGGAAAAGAGGTCTATGATATGGTTAAGGATTTAGATGTTGTGCTTGGAAAGGGATGTAAATCGAGGACAAGTAAGAAGAACATGTGGAAGAAGAGATCAATATTTTGGGACTTACCTTATTGGGAGCACCTAGAAGTTCGCCATCGCATCGACGCCATGCATGTAGAAAAGAATGTATGTGATGACTTGATTGGTCTCTTCTTCAACATTCGTGACAAAACAAAAGATGGTGTCAACGCACGGCTTGACTTGGTTGATATGGACATCGACCGAGTTAGCACCAACAAGGACCGATAAAGACGAACGTACCTTCCCCACGCTTGTTACACTCTGTCCAAGGCCGAGAGAACCGAATCTGTGCTTGCTTGCATGGCGTGAAAGTTCCGTCCGGTTACTCCGCCAACATGAAGAAACTTGTTTCGATAAAAGATTTGAAGTTAATTGGCATGAAGTCTCATGATTGTCATGTGTTGATGACACAAATGCTCCTGCTGCAATTAGAAGTATTTTGCCGATCAAGGTCCGAGAGACAATCATGAGGTCAGTGTTATTTTTTAACACAATTGCTCGAAGGTCATCGATCTCGAAGGACTAGATGCTCGCAGACGAGGTGGTGACGACACTATGTGATCTTGAGATGTATTTCCCTCCGTCGTTTTTCGATATCATGGTCCATCTCATTGTTCATATTGTGAGGAGATAAAGATGTGCGGGCCGTGTTCCTACGTAGCATGTACCCGCTCGAGAGGTTCATGGGAATTCTCAAGTCATATGTACGAAATCGATCTCGCCGAGGGCAAGATCGTCGAAGGTTATGCAACCAAGAGGTCATTGAGTTCGCCGATTACATGGCTCAGTCGAACCGATAGGTGTGCCTCGATCTCGCCATGAGGGGAGGCTCGAGGGTATCGGGACCATCGGAAGGAAAGCAATCACTCCAAATATGGATGCGTATGCTCAAGCCCATTTCACTGCCTTGCAACACATGACCGAAGTGTCCTCAGATATCGACCAAAGACAAGGACGTGCTTGACGCAATGTAATCCGCCGCGGCGATGTTTGGATCACGAGACAACACAATGTATGGTTCAACCAATGGTTGAAGGAGCGACTTGCTAGGAGCTCGTCAAGTGATATGTTGACATGGTTGGCAAAAGGGCCAACATTTACGCTTGTAACATGGCGAGGATACGACATAAATGGGTACACATTCTATACGCAGCTCGGGATATAAAAAGCACTAACGTAATCAGCGGTGTCCGTGATAGATGCATTCAAGATCGATGGGGTGAGGAGCTCCTACTATGGGCAAATAGAGGAGATATGGGAGCTCGACCACGTGCTTTTCAAGATCCCCTATTTCGTGCCGTTGGGTCCATCTCCACAGTGAAGGTCGACAAATGCACGGCGTCACTACCGTGGACCTCGAACGTGTTTGATACAAAGACGAACCGTTCGATCAAGCAACCAAGTTGTTCAAGTCTTCTATGTTACCGACCGGCAAATAAGAAGCGCCACGTAGTTCTTCATGGAAAAAGGAGGATTGTCGGAGTTGAGAATGTAGTGGACGAGGAAGAATACAATCAATTTGACGAGTTGCCTCCTTTCGAAACGGCATAAGGGTCGAGGAAGAAGAACATGACTAAACTAGCTACATACGCCGATCATCATGAAGGGCTAATTTTTAAAGATTAATTGAACAATGTGTGTATATGTACTATATACATTCTGATGATCATGGTTAATTTTAGTTCATTTGAGTTAATTAATTGAGATTTGTACTGTGAAATGGATGTGATTGTTTCTCAAATGAATGTGAATTGGATGTATATACATGTACTTGTTGTCTTTTCTGCTTGTTTCAGAGGGCATGGCTAGCATTTCCTGAGGCTAGCCAATAAACAGAACGATCTAGATATTAACCAATACAAAATAATATCACAGACGGTTTGAACTACAGACCGTCTCACATGTGTATCACAGACGGTTGTTTATCAAATCCGTCATGCTATATGTATATCACGAGCGGTTGTTTATTAACACCGCTCGATACATCATATATCACGCAGCGGTTCTAACTTAGAACCGCTCATGCTACACACTATCACGCATAATTCTAAATTAGAACCGCTCGTGATAAATCATATATCACGCACGGTTGTTTATTAAAACCGTCGTGATTCATCAATATCACAGACGTTGTTTATTAAAACCGCTCAGGATACATCACATATCACGAGCGGTTCTAAGTTAGAACCGGCCGATGATAGTATCACGCATTTTCTAATTTAGAACCGTCTCGTGATGTCCATCCCTATTTACATTCGGACTCTAGCTAGGGTTTGCCGCGCCCGCCACTCTCAAACGATTAAGTTTCTCAACTCCTCTCGCTCCTCCTCCCCGAGCCTGCCGCCACCGTCCTCGACGCCTCCTCGAGCCCGGCGCTACTCCTCCCGATCCGTCGCTGACGCCTCCTCCTCCGGCCGTGCGCCTCCCCGAGCCCGCCGAGCCTCCTCCTATAGCCCGCCGAGCCTGCCGCCTCCTCCTCCCGAGCCCAAGGCCCTTCGACGCCGCCTGCTGCTCAGTCTTGCTCCTGCTCGTCCTTCTCCTCGACGCCTAAAGGTAACCAATGCCGAAGTTACCGATCGACCCCATGCCCCTTTCCTAACTATTTCTATCAATAATCTGTCATGGTCCTTCATGATAATTGTACTTGTTTTAGGAATTTGTATTTGTTCTAGTCGATTATTCATATGGTATTTGTTTTGATATCGCTCTTCGAATACATTGCAATGTGGTGTGTTGGGCTTGAGATGAATGCTCTGTGATGATAATAGTCTTGTAATTGAAATTGTTTTGATAATCGGGTTTGTACTTGAGCTCTAATTGGAATGCTTACTCTACATCGATAGCAATATCAAAATGTTAAATCTTAGCTTTATGCTGATTTCATTTGTTCACATGATGTTCTATTTCTTGTGAAGATGTCTTCCGCTCATTACGAGTCGGCCATCATGTCCGATGATGCACCATCCTCTGGAACAATATCCAACCGCAGAGAAGAAGAGGAATATCGAAAAGGCCCACGGGCGATTTACCATCACGGTCGTCGATCACCGGGACCCTATCAATCCTCGCCGAGCAGCGCCGATTCCGGAGAATGGTCTGAATAGTTGCACGGAACGGGTCAAGATCACCTACGATTCGTGGAAGGTGGTGCCCGACCATTGAAAACTCGCCAGGCCGACGGAAATTCTTGCATCGCTCGAGATCCCAGAGAACTCACGGACTCCGTCTTGACGACGCGTTGCTACAAGCGTGCAAAGCGTGGAAGAACTTCAAGAGCACGCTTGTCAAGAACTACGTGGAGAAGGATCTGCCGCCTTCCACAAGTATCTATTATTGGAAGAGTCTGGGCCGAAGTTTGTGGCGAAGAAGACGACAGATGAATTTAAGAGTGAAAGTGCGGCGCTACGGCCCTCCAGCAAAAACAAGCACCCCCGCACTCGGCACGGCGGGTATGCGGGTAAAGCCCCGATATGGAGGGATCAGAACAGCGAGCAAGCGGTTTGAATCTCTCCTGCTATTTCGAGATCACCGATGTGCGCTACCGACAAAGGGTTATTTGCGAGGTTAGCTATTCGCCCACGGAAAGTGTACTTTCCAAACCCGAAGACCGTGAAGTGTCCCAACGCTGTAAGATATCGAACTACCTAGTTTGTAATTACTCCATAACTTCATAGGAAGTGAAATGACATGTCGGGCTATATTGCGATAACGCCGAGTGCACAATCTTCCCAAGGCTCATTCGAGCAGATAGGGAGAAGATATACTCTCTGCGGCCCTAGGAAACAAAGAGCATCCGGTCGCACGAGAGGCGCCGGTGTTTTGTTACATGGGAACAATGGTTCCAAGCGACGGAGGATCGCATCGAGTAGGAGGAGAGCCAAAGCCGAGCACGATGCAAAGCTACGAGAGGATCTTCGTGCATCCTCGGAGATGAGCTCACCGAAAAAATCGAGCGAGGTCGGTGAAAAGTCACCAATCCTTTGAGGAAAGGATTCGTGCGTTCGAGCAAAAGCAAGAAGAGACTTTTGAGGAAAGGATTAGGGATTGCAAATGCCAAGTCGGTTGGAAGCCCTGCCTTACTATACCGCTAGCTAGCCCCCCAAACATCCGAGTAGTCATGCGTCCAACCCTAACCCTACCACAATAGGTGATGACAGATTTTCCGTCGATGACATCCGGTAATAATTATTATCTCGAATGCTCAATCCATTCATAAGCTTTGCTGGAGTAGCTAATTTTGTACCGTTATATGCGTGGGTGGCTACGGAAGCAAGCTCCAAGTGAGATATGTCTCTGTTGCCCTAGATGTTTGCTTGGGGCGTGTATCCATCGAAGATCGGAGCTTTGGTGCACGGTGCAAATCTAGCTCGGGTTTCGCAAAAGTGAATGTGGGCGGTGTTTGTGCCAATTTCGAGGTCGTCCCATTGAAAATTCCCCAAACGATGAGGTCATGACTCTAGGGCAAGCCGTTGGAACATTCATCCAAAGGCCCAAGGAGGACATCCGCTGGAGCTACTGCTCGGTGTCAACTTCACGGAATGTCTCCAGCGGCATCAAGTCCACGGACTTGATCGCACCGGCTACTGCCTTGACATGGCAAGGGCCCGCCATCACATGCATCTACACTCGTGCTCGATCGACTCTTGTGAAGTCGACCTATACAAAGCGAGGCAGCAAGGGCAAGGGCAAATCGAAGACGATCGAGTCTTCTCCGATATCCCTTCTTGCCGCTGGCTTAAATACAAGCCAGCGAGCCGTTGCTCGAGAAGTTAGACAGCCTACCCTAGGACCGGATTGCACGGAATTGCATGCATGGTACATGGAATACCCAACAAGCCGTTGATCAACGATGCTCGGGTGTCACCGCCAAGTTCAAGGAGCATCATTTTAACCACGTGTATCAAGACGCCGTCTTCACGGTGACCTTCGACGACTTGTTCTGTCTCTTCAACCTCGACGAGCTCGACGCCTCAATCATACGATCTTTGACAATCGTAAGTGTGTACAATCACGGTCAATGTTCGTAATATCGATAAATGTTATATATAACTCCTAGCTTTTGTATAATAGATACATGATCGTGAAGCGAAAGAAGGAAATCACCGTAGGTTTCTCGACCCACACGTTGTCTCCGAAAGAAAGCATCACGGCGAATGCAACATTCGCCGAGAATTACGTTATAGATTTTTTCATGGCTCACCGCAACAAGGAATTCATACTTTTGCCCTACAACCGTAAGTAAGTAGTGTTGCACTCTGGCTATACTTAATGTTGATTTGTACTTTATAAGCAACACAAACTTAGGTTTAATGACCATGCCGACATACCCGTAGGTTCCATTGGATTCTAATTGTAATTATACCAAAACGAAATACGTAATATACCTAGATTCCCTACAGAGGGCCACCACAACTTCACAACTATCCGAGTTTAATCATCGTAAACACATTTCCTCCATAGAAACTCTATTGTAGTCTTTCCTTCCTTTGCAATGGCTAAGGCTAACTTCTTGGAGTCACGTGGGGTGTTCGACGTGTTACATGCTAGAGGATGGAATATCAAGGAAGGACGCCGCAACATGATCAAACATTCCTGTGACTTGCTAGCTAGTACACATTAATCCTATATAACACTTCGTAGCAATGCCTCTTGAACTAACCAATTCTATTTTTGCGGTGCCACCAAAGAATACGGGCAACGCGTCTGTGGATACTATGTTTGCCACAACATGCAACTACTCGCTCGGTTCGCGATCACCAATGATCCTCGGGTTTGTCAATCTTTCAACAATTATTTCATATATACTTACCAATTTATATAAGCCCTAATTTAACCTTCATATCGACAAAGTTGCAAACATCGCCGAAATGCGTTGGAACAGAGCGAGCTCATAAAAATTCGATCACACCTTGCGGCATTCCCCAATGCATGTGTCATAAATCCAAATGGGAGTTTCCACGAGGTAGCAGATTGAACTTGATTGAGATAGATTGAACATAATGGTACATGTGTGTAAATTAATGTACATTAATGGTTAATTTTAGTTAATTGATTTGTGAATTGGATGTGTGCTTGTTTCAAAATGAATGCAATTTTGATGTGCTTCAAATGAATGAGAATTGGATGTGCTTGTTTCAGAGGGCATGGCTAGCATTTCTGAGGCTAGCCAATAAACGTAAATAGATTAAGCAATGCAAAGACTACCACAGACGGTGCAGAGATGAAACCGCTGCGTGATAGTCGATTACCGCATTTGCAGAGATGAAACCGCTCGTGATAGTTCCACTATCACGCAGCGGTTTCATATACGCATCGCTCGCGGTAGTCTACTATCACGCACGGTTTTATCTACGACCGCCTGTGGTAGTCGAATATCACGCACGGTTTTATCTACGGATCGTCGTGGTAGTCGACTCATCACATACGGTTTTATCTACGGACCGCCTGTGGTAGTCGAATATCACGCACGGTTTTATCTACGCATCGTCATGGTAGTCGATCATCACGCAGCGGTTTTATCTACGCATCGCCTGCGGGTAGTCGACTATCCTGCACGATTGCATCTGCACCGCCTGTGATAGTATGTATTACTGAGCGGTTCGAGAACCGCTCGTGATGACCATTAGCATTATCGACCCATAAACTCGCGGCTCACGGAACCGCCTCGTGATGGCGCTTTGAACCGTCTCAGAAGGCCTTTTCTGTAGTAGTGGGAGCACTCGTAAGAGATCTCTTGACATCCTCGAAGGCAGCGTTTGCCTCTTCTGACCACTTGAAACCCTCATGCTTCCTTAGAAGTTTGAAGAAAGGTAGTCCTTTTTCTCCCAGTCGTGCTATGAAACGACTTAAAGCCACTATACACCCTTTGAGCTTTTGTACTTCTTTCTTCGTGGTTGGAGAGCGCATTTGAACAATGGCTTTTATCTTTTCAGGATTTTCTTGGATCCCTCGTACAGAGACCAGGAATCCAAGCAATTTTCCCGAAGAGACTCCAAACATAGACTTCTCAGGATTGAGTTTCAAGCGGTGTTTTCTGAGGTTGTCGAACGTCTCCTACAAGTTCAAAACATGATCAAGTCGTTTGATGCTTTTTACGACTAGATCATCAACATAGGCTTCCAAATTTCGGCCTAGCTGAGGTGAAAAGTCGATTGCATCAAGTGTTGAAAAGAAGCGCACGCATTTTTTAGACCAAATGGCATTTTGATATAGTAAAATATACCAAATGGAGTAATAAATGCGGTCTTTTCTTCATCTTCTAGACACACATTAATCTGATGGTAGCCAGAATATGCATCTAGAAAACTTAATGTTTCGCAACCAGCAGTAGAGTCAACCAACTGATCGATACGAGGTAAAGGGAAATCATCTTTTGGACAAACTTTATTAAGATCAATGAAGTCTACGCACATTCGCCACTTGCCGTTAGACTTCCTAACCATTACAGGGTTGGCCAACCACTCTGGGTGGTCGACTTCTCTTACAAAGCCTGCTTTAAGTAGCTTGTCTAATTCTGACCTTATAGCATCTCGTCGATCAGGGGCAAATCTCCGTAATTTTGTTTTACGAGTACTTTGTCAGGCCGTAGAGCTAGCCTGTGCTCGATCACTTCCCTGGGGACTCTGGGCATGTCGGATGCTTGCCACGCGAAGACATCTGCGTTTGCTCGAAGGAAAGTGATGACGGCGTCTTCCTACTTGGGGTCGGAAGTGTCCCCGATGCGAACAGTCTTCGAGGGCTCCTCCTGATCCAGGGGAACCTCTTTGACTTGGTCGTTTGACTTAGGTGCGGCTTTAGGCTTCGAGTGCTTGGTCGGAGGCTGCCCTTTTTCTTCCCGAGCTGGTATCTGACCCACCATCTTGAGGGATTGACGATCACACGTATGCGCCATCTTCTTATCACAATGAATTGTGATTACTCCTTTGGGACCTATCATCTTAAGACATTGATACCCATAATAAGTTGCCATTAAGAATTTTGCCAAAGTTGGTCGTTCGAGTATGGCGTTATATCCCGTATCGAAATCGACCACATCAAAGGAGATCTTCTCTGTCCTGCAATTACTTGGTGAACCAAATGTTAAAGGAAGAGAAACTTGACCAATGGGTTTGGCCGAAGACCCCGGTATAATACCATGAAATGCATATCTTACCGGTCTTACCTAGGTCCTAGGTACTTACATCTCGTCTAGGGTGTTTGTGAACAAAATGTTCAACGAACTACCACCATCAATCAACACTTGACTTACTCGACAGTTGTTGATGGTGGGTTCGACCACGATCGGAAATTGACCTGGTCGGGTTGAAGGGATCGGGCAGTCGACCTTCTCGAAAGAGATGGTGACTTCCGACCACTTTGGCAACTTATTGACAAGAGGAGGGTAATGGAGTTTACCTCGCGTTCGACTGCCTTAAACTGTCGTTTTGACTCATATGCCGATAATCCTCCAAAGAAGTTGTAGGACCGGAAAGGCGACTAGAGGGGGGGGGTGAATAGACGCTTTCTCTATTTTTCACCTCAATCAAACTCAACACTATTTTCACTCCAATAGCTATAAAAGCTATGAAGATCTGTATATAGGCACAGCGGATGACCTGTGTTGAATCCGATCAAACCCCGAAGCTCAAGACTACAGACATCTCAAGACCGCACGCACACCCACTGCAAACAGAGATTCAGTTCAATCAAGATGATAGCCCAAGCTAATAAAAAGACTAAACAGATTCGGTCACAGTAACAATAAACAAAAGTTTAGTCACATCAATGATGGATGGAAATCCTTAAGCCTTCCCTGTGTAGCAACTAGAATCTGGCAAAGATTAGTATACATGCACCTCTGCTCAAAAGCCATTCTAGTGCCACTTAACATAAGTTGCACACCAATTGATGGATGAACAATAAGCTGCCGCCACGCTCAGGATTAACCACACCAATCCAGCCGACAAACACCCATAAAGAGACAACAGTCAAAGCTAAAAACAGTGCTCGGCTTTTCTCCACAGGTCAGAGGACGCCGCTCAAAAACTCTGATTTTTACTGAGCACCGGATTGAGCCAACAAGCAATAAAATAACAGCAAGTTGTGGATTGATGGCAGTCAAATAAAAGCTTAAGACAGAGAGCAACCGGAATGACTCAATGCTACAACAAAGCAATTAAGACATCACCAAGTTGCAGCCAAACCAATTCCTCACTCACACGCAAACTGCTAGAACTTGTTGAACAAACTCACTGGAAACTTGATGTTTTGACTACCCGAGACTACAGGACGCTGCTACACCGATCCGGTTTTTGCGGTGGGAATAACTGGCACACCCAGCGCGTATGTATATGTCTCAGGGCAACAGGCGTGCCGCTCCAGGCTCCGGAAACTGCGGGCCGCCACAGGCGCCGCTGTCAAAGACCGATTTTTGCGGTAGAACAACAAGTCGCCATTCTCTGATTTCTGCAGGACACAACAGGCCACCACAGGGCACTGCTTTTTCTACGGGGATCTCAACAGGCGCACAATTTCTACCGCCCCTACAGCCACAACAAAAGTAATAGCTCTAAACTGCAAACAGCAGGATCAAACCCAATGCTTCCGTCGCATTAATGAGCAATAAAAACTCTGCAAGAAGCAAAACGGTTTGCTACTACTTCTGCCTCAGAAATCCAGATTTCCTACGGGACTACAGGCGCTATGAACTGATGAACAGGCAGTGAGCTGCCGCTGACAGGCTTCGGTTTTTCTGGGTGTCTCCGATTTCTACAGACACGCCGTTAGAGCCTCTACCGATTTTTGCGGGCCACCAACAATGCGCCGCCACGGCTTTTCTTAGCGCACAGGCCGCACAGGGCTCCGGTTTCTGCTTAGATTAAAACACTAGCACACTACCAGCACTGAGCTGAAAGAACCGGAATAAACAAACTCAACATCAAATCAACACAAGCTTGACCTCTTACACGCCGCCAAGAAACCATTTTTGCGGGCGCTGCTATTCTCTCGGGCACTCAGGCGCTGCGCTACAGGTGCTCATTTTTTTTTATGGGGAGCAGGCCGCCGCCCCAAGCTCTTTTCAGAGCAGCTGTCCAGGCGCATCAGATGGCAGTCACATCAAATAAACAAATCAAAAACTAAATCAAAACTCAGAGCAAAGAGTGATCACAAATGTGCACCAAACCATAAGAAGTCGATCGGATCTTGATTTTTCTGTAAGACCTTAGGACTACAGCCGCCACCGAAGGGCTCTCAAAAATGCCTAACCTAAAGCCACTGCTTTTCTGCAGGGCAGAGAGGCCGCCGCCTCACACTCCACTTCAACCAGCGCTACAACAGGGGCAGTTAGGCGTTCACTCTTTTTCCTGGAGGGGGCGCCGCCACCATGGCTTCACAGATTTTTCAAAAGCAACCCCTCCAGAATATTCCATCTCAGCTCCTTTTATAGGGTAACCTCTAACCCTAAAACCTTAGAGAAGATTTACCTTAATGGGCTTCCGTTAGGGCCCAACAACAACGGAACACGCACGCACGCAAATTAAAGCGCCGTCTTCATCGTCGATTGATCTAAACCGCTTCACCATGCGCCGACCCGCGCCGCGGCTTAGCCAAAAGGTCACCAAGGTGGTATTTGGTAAAATTACCAAAATACCCCTTCTCGATCCTTCTCCAAAAGACCGAGTCCACAGATCGTGAAGCAATCGCCTGCTTCGCCACGTGTAGGTTGATCAACGGCTCCATGTCGTCAAGTCTCTCCCGTCCGGATCCCACCGGCACCACTGAGCACTTGCAACGACTCCGCACCGCTTAATCCAACCAGTCGCACCGAACCGCCCGTTCAGTCATCCTTGTCCATTCTGCGCCACGCTTGAGTCACTTGACCTCACTCGGCATCCATGATCGTTCTGGACCTCAGCTCTCCAAGCTTAGTCCCGATCCTCCTCGCCGTTGACTGTCATTGACCTACAAGCCACCAAGACAATAGACAAGCAAACACGAATCCGGAACAAGTTCTTCACAACTTGACCCACGTTAGCCAAAACATGCAATATGCAACACATATGCATTAACAAATATGGATATGACCTATCCCAAAATCAATTCATAACTTATATCAACAATCAGCACAAAAGCCGGTCAGACCGCCACTGACCTGACAGATCTGAAACTTTATCGAAAACGCGTGAAACTACAAACCAAAAGCACCATTGCCAATTGTTTCATCATCCTAAGATCATGGGTATATCCCCATGATATCCACAGAAGTGCTCTATGGTGTGCTCAGGATCTTGAAACGGTATGTCCTCATTGTCGTCTGACTGTGTACGACCACTAGCTTGCCCTACCTCCTCGAGAGTAGGAAGTTGTCCTTTGCCGTTGTAGTAGTCCTTGAGTTTCCATTGGAAAACTCGGCAGTTGCGAAGGTCATGTCCTTCCTTTTTATGGAAAGGACACCACCTAGGCTTATTGGTCTTCCGCTCGGGGCGCTTACCTTTGCCTCGATCGGAGTATTGTTTGGCAGTTCGAGGCTCCTTATCGCTTACGGCCAGGACCTCCTTAGAAGCATTGGCTTGAGGCTTTTGGCCCTTTGCCTTGTTCTTGGATTTCTTGGCCTTCTTATCCTTCTTCTTGCCACCTTCGCTAGTCTCCTGAGGGTGTTGGTCATCTCGATCGATGATTTTGGTCCACTCGACTGCTTCATCAGCAGTCACGTATCGGTCAGCCATCTCGAAGAGTTCAGCGACAGTAGCAGGAGGATTTAAAGCGATGTCCTCTGTGATCCTTCTGCTACGGACTCCCTGCATGAAGGCTCTGATAACAGATGAGTCAGAAACCTCAGGAATCGAATTGTGAACCTGACTGAAACGTCTGATGAATTGGCGTAGTGTTTCGTGGTCATTTTGTCACATCCTGTGTAGGTTGTCCTCCTTTCCGGGGCGATGGTAGGTGCCCTGAAAATTGGCTAGCAGTAGATCACAGAGATATTGCCACGAGTAGATCGACTCGACTGGTTGGTTTAATAACCACGATCGAGCAGACCCTTCGTGAATAGTCGGAAGGTAATTCGCTATGACACGCTCTCCTCCTCCTGCTGCTCGGACAGCAGTCGTATAGATCTGAAGGAATTCGATGGGATTTTGAGACCCATCAAATTTCTCCATGTTCCCTGGTTGAAACCGCGGCGGCTAGTGAACTGCTCGAAGGTTAGGCGAGAATGCCCGACATCCGTAATTACGTCATGCGCCTCCTTTGCGTAAAAGAGGGTTGGCGTCGCCAGTGATCGTACTCGGCGATACCCGAAAGAACGGTGAATCTGACTTATGGTAAGTCTCGATCCTACGAGGGTAATACTCCTCGTACTTTGTTTGCTGTTGCAGACCTCTGGGTTGGAGTGGTGAATGATCACCTTTCCTAGGAGCTTTATGATCATTAGGCGTTCGAGGAACTCTTTTCCAATTTGGGGAGCGATGCAACTTGCGGCGATTCCCATGCGGTGAGTTATTCGAACGGCTGGAAGCTGATGGAGTCATACTACAATGACTTTCAGCATGATGTCAGCGGGGACATTCGAGCTTGTTCATCATGCTCCGCAGCCTTCGTGCGATCTCTTCGGCGAAGAGGTTGTAGCCAGATGCTCGGGCAAGTTCTCGACATGGGTTCTCGAGCAAATTGTTGATATACTGAAGTTCATGAGCTTCTTCCGACTGGTATTTAGTGCGCCTAGGCAATTTTCTCTAAACCGCAACTCGTTTCCGTCGGATTGTTTTAGAATCATCCATACCTAATGCTTGGGCTTGCCTTAGTGAAGTGCGATGATCTCGAGAATTTCCCGCACGCTCATTAGAGTATTGACTCTGTTCATCGCCGGAGGTGTCCTTGTCATCGCCACGAGCAGTCGTAGGGTGTGATCTTCGGGGAGCGTCCTCAGCCCTGTCTCTAGGAGAGTTATTGCTACCTGAGGACAGGACGAAGACCACCCGTTGATGATCTCCACTTGCGCTAGAGGCCTCCTCGCTTGAGGAGTCGTCAAATGACACCATCTGGCGACTTGGAGCAAACCCCTCCAGGAAGGGGAATTTCAGGTTATAGCTGTCTCCTTCTGCAAGTGAGCCCTTCGTTGGGATGGCCGAACTCGCAGGAAGAGCATGTTCGAACGCACCCTTGGCTGGGCTAAGCGGAGAGAGAGAACCACCAGATGCTGATGAAGGTCCGAAATTACGACTTCCAAGAGTTGTCGCGCCAGGTTAGACTGTCTCAGGTGGACTTGAACATTTGGAGAGGGAACCCTCGCCATGCCCTGAGTTTGCCTTTGGATAGCCCTCATTGTGGTCGGATTGACCATTGCCCTCTCAGGAAGCTGGTTCCCCATCTGGACGTATCGTTGTGGGGGATAAAGATCCCTCCTCAACTCCATCGGTGGCAAAGTCTCCTGGAGAAAGATCTCTGAGGGCGACATCACGATCGGATGATGCATCACTCGGCTCGTAGTCGAAATCGGCATCCATGTCGATATCTGCATAATTGGCCAAGTCGAACCAGTTCTCCTCGTTCTACTCTCCGGCCATGAGAGCATGAGAATTGGAAAGACAAAGGAAAGCTGATGACTCGACGATCCCCACGGTCGGCGCCAACTATCTGTGTTTCAGGACCGAACTTACATAAAGATTGTTTGATTCGGGGGTTCCTCTAGGCTCAAAATCACACAGAGATGGAGACACAGGGATTTTTATACAGGTTCGGGCCTTCTCCTGGGAGAATAACAACCTTACTCCCGTGTGTATGTATTGAGTATGCTGGATTACAAGATGGAGCCAAAGACTAGAGTATTGTGCTTCTAATGATCTTCAGATTGCCCTGATTGTCCTGATGATTCTGCCTTTTATACAGTCCTCAAGGTGTACCATCGCGTTTCTAGTGTAAAGGCTGCCTTAATGTCCCAGATTATTGAGCCGTTGTTGGAGGTTATTATAGGAGTAGTAATGTTCCCACGCTACTAGGTAGTTATCACCATAACAAAGGAGTTAAAATCGTACCATTATTCCAGAGAATAACCGCATAGTTTATTGCCCATATCCTGAATATGGTGCGGAAGATTCCCTAATCGACTAGGCCCACATGTCTATAAGCCCTGTCGACTGGTCATAGAAGAGCTTACGATCAGGTGGTGGTCGTAGAAGATCTTACAACCATAGACTGATCGTAGAAGAACTTACGATCATATGATAGTCATAGAAGGACTTACGACTATGGGGTAGTCGTAAGAGGACTTACGACTACTAGGTGGTCGTAGAAGAACTTACAACCTCTAGCTTCTCCATTATGGCTATTAAGGGGTATACTCAAGAGTTATATGATGTTATTATTATCCATAATATGAATTATAGATATATAATAAAATGAGGATTGTTATATCCTCGTCAGTACTCAAATTGACAGGTTACAGTTCAGTCCTTAACGATCCGGACAAGACTACCACATTTCCCAAATCTCATGCACGAAGGCACCATCACTAGCATCCACTTGTCCAGATCTAAATCAAATTGTTATCAACAAAATTAACTTAACTTTCAGTTTTAACCAAACTGACAAAGAAATCAAAGATAGAAATCAAAAAGGTACTTTCCAGGTCTAACAAGATAAGCTTGTCAAACACTAACGTTCTACAGACTTGCGAGGCTAAGCAAAGCCTAAATACTCAATCATGGTGCAAGAGGATGCTTTCCTTGGTAATAAACCACTTGTTCACTCTCAGATTGATCAGCAATATGCTCACTCACGCCAGTTAATTCAGATCCTAACAGAAAAATAGCAAATGAACATCCAGAAACATAACAGAGAACAAAATGCTGAAAAGATGCATGATCAAAGTACTAATATGCAAACTAACAAAATGCTTAAGCTATAAACTATCTTAGCAAAGGTAATAACCCAGATTAACACTAACTAGCTCTAACCCGGACATAATTAACAACTAAAGTTTTCCTATAGTGTTGTTGGGCTGTCCGACAACAATAGAACAGCTAGGATTGAGATCTATGCCGATGTGAACATACAATGAACAAACTAGCGCACACTCGAGCTACTAGGGTTCACAAGGGAGATACCTGAGCTTGGATGGTGGTCGGAGAAGCTCTAAAGCTCGCCGGCGATATGAAAGACCGAAAACAACAATAAGGAGTTCACAGCGACAGATGACCTGAGCAAAGAATCAAGGAATGAGTGATAGGGATAGGTTTCTTGGCTCCATAAGAAGCTCAGATTAGGATGAATTTAGAAAAGACTCACCCTGCCGGAGTTGGAGACGAAAGGGTCGATTTGGCCGAAAACAGGAGATTCTCAAATTTTAGCCAACCTGTTTGACCAAAAGTAAAATTAACTGAGGGGTTTTGCTCCCTAGATCCAATGACACGATATGATGCGAAGAGATCTGCCAAGAAATTACCGAGAATGAGATTAACCCAAAGTCGGTATTGATGCGTGCTCGGGCGTTCCAAAAAGCAACCTTGCGCTCCTGATCTACAAACAATGCCAAGAACTTCCATTAACAGGATGAACATGCATTGAAAGAGATGAACAAAAGTGTGAGAAAGAGAGGATACGCTAGAGATGAGGAAGGAACTCAGTGCGGCATCAAAATGGCAGAGAGCAAAAATGAGGGTTTTTATATCCGCTTCGCCGGAGAAGACAAGGAACTGATGAGTGGCGATAATAGCAGCGAAATGGTGCCAAGTGGCGTTTGCATGCTGCAAAATGCGTAGCACAACGCCACCTCGCCGTCGTTGAGCTCGAAACTGGCAAAATGGCGTGGAGAAGGTGAAGTTGGGTTACTGACTTGCGGGCCCCACTGTCAGTCTCAACAAGAAACAACACAGTGAGCTCAAACAAATGTTGATCGTCCAATTGTAAACGAACGGCTCAGATTGAGTGGGACGTTCGGATGGTCCGAATGGCCCAACTCATCTTGACCGCACGTTTAAAATCTAACGACTCTGGAAAAGCGCACGCTTGAGAGTTCAAACGATTAAACGGGACACTATTGGATCTGAAACCAACGGTTGAGATCAATGGGTTGTTCAGACGGTCCGAACGGCCCACTCAACGTGGACGGCATGATCTAAATCCAACGGCTCACAATCAAGGCGCGTTCGGACGGTCCAAACGACCGAATTGATCCTGGCGGTTGAATTTAAATCTAACGACTTGCACGCGCGTTGGGCTTTACCAAAAGAAAATGGCATGGCCCGATAAAATGAGGATGGTCCGATTTAGATTTAACGGCCCAGATTGCAAGGTGCGTTCGGATGGTCCGAACGTCACAGTTGATCTGGTCCATTGAGTTTAAATCTAACGGTCCAGAGATAAGGTGCGTTTAGGTTTTCAAACCAACAATAGGGTGCGGTTGGATTGAACATGGACGGTGTAGATCGCATGGGATGTTCGGATGGTCCGAATGACCCAACTGATCTGATACGTATGTTTTGAATCGGGTGGTTCGCAAACGAATTAGGGTTCGGCTAAGTGCTAAATGTGACAGGTCTAGCCCGAATGGCACCGGGTTGGATTTAACAAAACTGGTTTAAGCCACTACAGTGCTAAGAGGCTAGGGCTGGGTTTAAAGTTGACTAGACCCAAGAATTAAAATTCAAAAGTTTGACCGAAGGTTTAAAAATACCAAATAAATTTATAAAAATATAAAATTTTTCAGAGAAGCTACTGAGATGATATATGTCCCAGATAAATTTTGAAAACCATTGTTCTCGTTCTAAAATACTTAATTAAATACTTTGATCGAAGTGGTTTAAAAAGAGAACAGAGATTTTTCAAAAGGTCAAAATAATCTCTAAAAATTTGATAAAAATATTTTTATTCAAGATAATTTATCTAGTGTTTGATAAAAATACTTCCCCGGTCTCAATACAAGCATTGACTTGCATTTTCTTTTGAAGCTTCAAAACAAGTCTCAAGTTTGGGTTGAAATGGAAGTTTTTAAATTGTAACAAGATGCTCAAGTTTCATAATGACCAGAAGTGCTATGAACAACATTTTATTACTGTTCATTAAAAATGAGGCTGTTACATCCTCCGTAAACCATCGATTCCTTAGACCTGCTTTGAAAGCTTGGATAGCAGAAGACTCTACGACCTTTGGTATTGAATTACGAACCTGGCTAAATCTTTTGATGTATTGATATAGAGTTTCATTGGATCCTTGCCAGATTTGGTGAAGATCATCTTCTTTTCCAGGGCAATCGTACGTGCCTTGGAAATTTGCAATCAGGAGGTCGCAAAGTTGCTCCCAAGTGTAGATCGATCTGACCGGTAGGTTGTCCACGACTGGGCAGATCCTTCAAGTACTGTGGGTAGGTAATTCGCCATCACGTTTTCAACACCACCAGCCGCTCTGATAGCGGTGGCATAGATTTGGAAGAATTCTAATGGGTTCTGGGTCCCATTGAACTTATCCCAGATCGGGTTGCTTCCTGATAAGAATCTGATTTCTTGGAGATCAGCAGCTGGGGAGTATTCTCCGAGTGGTGAGGATAAGGAAATTCATGTTTTCCTCGCATACATCAAATGCGGATTCAGGCTCCCAGTTCACTCCTTACTTCCCACAGTTTTGGAGCATTACAGAGTTGAACTAATCAATCTGGCTCCTAATGCCATTGCCAACCTCAACGTCTTCATTTACCTCTGCGAATCATACTTGGGTATTCTCGTAACTCTAGATCTATTCAAGTACTACTACAGAATGACGAAGTCTGGGAAGATAACCGGAACACCTGGAGAGTGCACCTTGCGCCTCCATGATGGAAAGGCTGAAGTCTTCGTGGTCGTCATGGAAGAGGAGCTGGTTCTACATGACAATCACTAAGGATAACAGCCTTTACTATAGTGGCAAGAAAGCGGCCGAGAACCCGCAATGGCGCTCCTCCACAAAGAAGGAGGGAAAAGTAGGGAGATGGGTTGAAGCCATCCAACTCCTTAGTGTCAAGGGTTTAACCTCTTGGCATGTGGTGATGGACTTTTCCAGGCGCCGAATTAGTCCTTTGAAGGCCCGAGCATATCTGATGCTCTAGTATATTGGTCGTGACGATGCGACCAAAGATTCCAAGGAGGGTAAGTCCTGAAGGATTCCGACCAGTTTTCTGTTATTAGTTGATTATTTTTGTGATCCTAAAATCTCTTGTTTACCCTTATAGCTTTGTCTCCTGATGAGATCAGAAACCGGGTCAAGATGATCTGCGCCGGAGAGCCTGGCGAGAAAACTGATTTCCCTCAGATCTTAGCACTCGTTTCCACAAAAGAGAGGGCAGAGAGACTTAAGGTAAAATATCAACTACTTTTCATCTTTTCTTTATACTTTTCTGATCGGTTTACCATAGATCCTCTTTGATGTGTAGTCGGTCGGGTTGAGGATCAACGAGGCCACTGAAAGTTGTGAGCCAATTGATGATTCGACCACTCCTATGGCCACTCAATATGATGGTTGTATAGAGGTAGGTAACCGAACAGAAACGTCTATTCTAGATGAAGAATTTCCATCACCTAACTAACTTTATTTGTTAATCTAGGCAGTTATCGTGACTCCAATGCGCGATCCTTTCGGGACTTGCCGATTCTTGATGAAACAAGCTGTTTTGGAGGCTGATGAATCTACACCCTCCGACCCGATGGTCAAAGATCTCATCCTCGACCAGTTGGTCAAGAATATTTCTTCCGACCTTCGGTTGGAGAACGTAGCAGGTCTAACCAGCCCCACTGGTCCAGAACTGGTGAAGTCGGTTGAGAAGAAGAGGAAGCCTAGTGCTATGGATTTTAATCCGTCGCGCTTCAAGGTCAAAACCAAAAAATCCACCAGGTATGTACAAACGAAATAGTCATATTAGTGCATACCTTAAAAACCTTTGGCATATTTATTTCTTAAGCTTTCTTTCTTCTTTTTGTGCAGATCTTCTGGTATTCTGGTCGTCTTCGACCAGGATATTCCGGAAGCCCTTGACCACAATGTTCTTTAGGAAAAATCTCCTGAAGACAAGGTGGACGAGGCAGCCCATGATCAGAATGTTCTTTAGGAAAAAGCTCCTGAAGACAAGGTGGTCAAGGCAGCCCACGATCAGAATGTTCTTTAGGAAAAAGCTCTTGAAGATAAGGTGGTCGAGGCAACCCCCGAACAGGTGTCCCTGCCAGAATCTGCTGAGGATTCAATGGTGATTCTTACTTCGTCTGCGGAGGTAGATGTCCCTGAAGATCCTCAGCCAGTTCCGACCCCTGTCGGTAATTCTTCTCGAACTAACAAGTTCCCTTTTTCCCCTTGATTTATCGAGGATAAGGAGCTTGACGAGGTTTGGGGAAAGATATCAGACTGTCAGGCCAAGATGAGTCCTGATGCGATTTTCGTCGAATATAACGACGTGGTGATTCGGGTAAGTATTTATGACCATTTTTATAGTCTCTCTAAAAGTTTATAAGAAACTCAACGAAGAATGCTTATTTGTGCAGCACATGGTCAAGAATTATGTTGTGGTCAGAGGACTGACTCAGTGAATAAAAGATCTGGAGCAAAAACATTCTGAACTAAAAAGTATGGACTTTTTTCTTAACTTGTCTTCTTCTTCTCTTCTTTGTTCTTCTTTTGTTAATTACTCTTCCTTATCATATTTGATAGATTTGGAGAAAATAAAAGAAGAAGTCGTGGCTAAATAAGCCAAAATAACAAAGCTTGAAGAGGCAATCGTGGCTAAAGAAGCCAGGATAACCAAGCTTGAAGAAGAAGGCCAAACTAAAGATCGGTCGATCGCATATACGGCGACTAGGCTCAAAGAAGTCACTGAGACTTTTGAAAAGGAGATTAAAGGTAACTGGTCATAAACTTGGCTAATGTATTATCTCTTTTAATCATAAATATTTACCACTTGGCTTACTTGTAGAGAAAACTCAAGCGGTAACAAGAGCAGAAAAAGCTATAGAATTTGAGCAAGATAAGGGGGCAGCTCTTGTGCAGAACCTTGACGAAAAAGTCCACACACTTAACAAAATAATATTTGATATATGATCAGGATCGAGTCTGCTTACCTTAAGAGATCCAACAGAGAAAATGAACTATTTAGGCCAACTTCTGGAAGATCTCAATTGCCTGCTCAAGACAACTAGAGAAAACTATGCACAGACAATGAAAGAAGCTGTGGCAAGTGGAGTTAGTTTCCCTTTGGCAAAACTGATGGCTTCCGACCTCTCTACCAATCGTCAAGCTGTTGAAGAAGATTTCAACTGCTTGCCTAATGAGGCGACCAGGTTTCTCGAGGAAGTAAAGTCTCTCGGAGACAAGGTTGCAGAGGAAATGGATGTCGGATCTCCGTCAAGCAGCAAGTAGTCAGGAGATCTCTATAAGTAGGCAATTGTAGTATAAGAATTATGAAATGTATAAAACTTACCTTTCTGTCATCAACAAGTCTTTTCTTTTGTTTATCCTGTCGACTTATGAAGTTCTTATATATTCTCTAGCCCCCGACTGCTTTATAGTAGAAGGACTTTACTAAATAAGAAGTAAGCCAAGAAGGAGAACTAAAGTCATAACCATTGTTTTGAAAGCAGATTACGATTATGTGGTAAAACTGATCACAGTAGTACTAGGAAACCAAATTGGTCGAGAACCGATTATACGATTTTGACTAGTTATAGATCTGTTTGTCATAATCGTAATGCCAAACAAAACAGTATATGGTCGAAAGTAAAAGACATGTTTTGATGAGAAAGAAAATATGCAAGATTGTATGCAATAAACGATAATTGGTGTTATTTATATTTAGTACCCAAAACTGGTCAGAAGAACTTGCTAAGAACTGAAGACATGAAAAGACACTTCATGAAACGTGCTCATGCTCAAGTCCGACTGGCAGCGAGGATCGTAAGAAAAGGACCGTCGCTAGGAAGCTCCTTCTAGTGGGCAGGACCATGCGCGGAGAAGGAGAGACTTTGACTAGGAGGCTTTTCGTGTCCCGACCAGTAGCCAAACGAGAGTAGAACAGAATGTTGAAATGAAGATAGATAGTCTTCGCAATCCTAAGCATATGAGTCACTATGTAAAGTTGTTTGTGTTATGCTCTATTTACGCGTATATTTCTTTGAGAAAAGTGTGTGGTCAGGCGTGAGAATCATTCATGGAATGATCACGACTAGGACCTATACAACATGTGACTGAGAAGTCGTTACCAAAGAGTAACAGAGATCCTTATAAAGGATATCGGAGAGAGAAAGATCTTCTCCGACCAATTTAAACAACAATAGTGTACAACCAGAATATAGGTACAGATATATAAACAATATCACTCGTCTAAAGAAATGAAGGAATGACTAATCTTTATTAAAATTGAAAGAATGGAAATAATAATTAAACAAAGAACTTCTGAGAGTTGATCAATGTTCCAAGAATTAGACAAAACACGCCCATCGGACATAGCTAGTCATCTTGAACACAGTCGGGTGACTTCGACCACAGTGTAAGGACCTTCCCACTTGGGAGAAAGCTTGTTGCGATTTGATTGGTTCTGAATTTTTCTTAGAACCAGATAACCTACAGTGAGGCTGCGAGTTTGCACCTTATGGCTGTGATACCTTCGCATGGCTTGTTGGTAGACTGCTGAACATATCAAGGCTTGGTTTCGTCGTTCTTCAAGGAAATTGATGTCGCCAAATTGTCATTCATTCTGATTGTTTTCGTTGAAACAAATAGTCCGAGCAGAGCCAAGTTTTAGTTCTAGAGGAAGCATGGCTTCGGCACCATAAACCAAGAAGAATGGCATTTCACCGGTCGCACGACTGGTCGTGGTTCGAATGGCCCACAATACTTAAGGAAGTTCTTGAACCCAAGCTCCTGACCATTTTATTAACTGGTCGAACACTCGTTGTTTAATTCCCTGCATTATGATACCATTGGCTCGCTCAACTGCTCCGTTGCTCTACGGGTGAGCGACAGAAGAAAAGTGTAGCTTGATACCAAGTTCTTCGCAGAATTCCTCAAACTTACCGCTTGAGAACTGGGCACCATTGTCTATGATTATACGGCTGGGTACACCAAATCGTGTGATCATATTTTTTATGAGAAATCTCTTAGCGGCCTCAGTTGTTGTTTTAACAATATGCTCAGCTTCGATCCATTTTGTGAATGTGTCAATCATGACGAAAAAGAATTCAAAGCCCCTGGGTGCTCTTGGGAAAGGTCCCAGAATGTCCAGTCCCCAGGTTGCAAAAGGCCAAGAAAGAAGAATGGTTTGCAAAGCTTGTGCCGGCTGATGTACTTGTCGGCTATAAACCCGACATTATGCGCACTTTGTCACGAGCTCTTTTGCATCATGAAGGCGATTGGCCAATAGTATCCTTGCCTAAAGGCTTTCTGACCCAGCGTTACAGTAGGAATGATGTGCTCCACGAACTCCTTCATGAATCTTTGGTCGACAATTTAATGCCATCCGTTTGAGATATGCATCTCATCAACACTCTGTGAGATCCTTGTTTATACAAGGTACTTTCGATCAGAGTGTATGATTTGGCTTTTCGAGCTATACGATCAGCCTCTACAACATCTTCTAGAATTGTGTCATGTTGAAGATAATTGTAGATTGATGTCATCCAATCTCTACCTTGATTGTGACAGCGCCAACCATCAACGACATGTGGAGCATTCATGTTCTCAGGATTGGTTTATGCGACCTGTAGAGAAACATATATGTCTTTGGAAAGCTCGACCACCGAGGGTGAATCAAGTTGCTCGAAGAAAACTCTGGGCGGGACAGGTGACCTCGTGGAGGCCATCCGCGCCAACTAGTCTACCAGAAAGTTTTCCTTTCTTGGAATGTGTTGGATCTGGAAACCGAAGAAGTGCTTTTCGAGTTTCCGTACTTCCGCCAGATAAGATGACATCTTGGTACTTGAGCGTTGATACTCTTTCCTGACTTGATTCACTGCTAGTTAAGAATCGCCTTTCACTAGTAATCTACAAATCCCGAGCGAACGAGCTGCTCGGAGTCCTACCAGTAAACCTTCATATTCTGCCACATTATTCGTAGCAGGAAAATTTAACTGGATGTCGTACTTGATGTGTTCGCTAGTAAGGGATATCAAGACAACTCCAGCCCCCGAGCATTTGAGCATCAAGGAGCTATCAAAGTACATTATCCACTCATCGTGGTGTTCGTACTCGGGCCCTTGGGTGGGTTAAGGGTTTGTCCATTCGGCAATGAATTATGCTATTGCCTAGGACTTGATCGTTGTTCGTGAGATGAAATGGAGGTCGAATGCCCATAGTTCAACCGCCCATTTTGCTATTCGTCCTAATGATTCTCTGTTTCCAAGGACTTGACCAAGGGGATATCCGGTCGGTACGACCACTTTGTGGGCCTGAAAGTAATGCCTTAGTTTCCTTGAAGCCATAAGGAGACTATAGAGCAACTTTTATACCTGTGGGTATCTTTCTTTTGGTCCATATAAGACTTCGCTTACATAATATACTGGTCGTTGGATGTTATCACGCTCCACGACCAATACACCGCTGATTGTTTGTGGCGTTGCAGCCATGTAAATCAGTAATATTTCTCCCGATCTTGAAGAAACTAAGACCGGGGTACTCTTAAGGTACTTCTTAAGTTCTTCAAAGGCATCGTTTGCCTCTTTAGTCCACTCAAAACTCCCATGTTTCCGGAGAAGCTTAAAGAAAGATAAACCTTTTTCACCCAACCGTGGTATGAAATGACTTAGCGCTGCCATGCAGTTGGTTAGTTTTTGGACTTCTTTTTTCGTGGTCAGAGGGTGCATCTGGTCAATGGCTGATATTTTTACTGGATTTGCTTCGATACCTCTAGCCAAGACTAGGAAACCGAGAAGCTTACTAGCAGAAACTCCGAACACACATTTTTCCGGATTTAACTTGAGGTTATGCCTTCTGAAGTTATTGAAGGTTTCTTGTAGGTCAGAAATGTGATCGCTTGTGTTGATGCTCTTTGCGACCAGATCATCAACATAGGCTTCTAGATTTCGACCTATCTGTGGATTAAAGGTTTTCTGCATCAACCTTTGAAAAGTTACACCAGCATTTTTGAGACCAAACAACATCTTAACATAGCAATAAGTGCCATATGGGGTGATGAAGGAAGTTTTCTCTTCATCTTCTTTACTCATATTAATCTGGTGGTACCCCAAATACGCATATAAAAAACTTAATAACTCGCACCCGGAAATAGAGTCTACAAGTTGGTCAATGTGTGGAAGGGGAAAGTCATCCTTCAGATAAGCTTTATTAAGATCTGTAAAATCAATACACATCCGCGACTTCCCATTATTTTTCCTAACCATTACAGGATTAGCGAGACACTGAGGGTGGTTGACTTCATGAATAAATCCAACCTTGAGGAGCTTGTCAATCTCCGACTGGATTGCTTCCTTCCGATCAGGTGCAAAGTGCCTTAGCTTCTGCTTGATCGGTTTTTTGTCAGGCTGGAGAGCTAGCCTGTGCTCGATCACCTTCCTGGGGACTCCGGGCATGTCGGACGCCTGCCAGGCGAATACCTCCTGATTTTCTCAGAGGAAAGAGATGAGCGACTCTTCCTATTTGTGGTCGAGTTTTGCCCCGACCATTACTTTTCGGGTGGATGCGTCAGCGTTTCCTGACCCAAGCAACTTGGTGCCTTCCGGAGAAGTGCCCTTGTCAAGTGGTACCTCCTTTATCTGGTCAGAAGGCTTTGGTGTTATCTTTGGTCTCGAGTGCTTGACCTGTACAGTAAGTGGATTAGCCTCTCTGGTCGAAAGTTCATCGACTAGTTCTAAGGATTTCCGATCACATGCGTAAGCCATTTTTTTGATCTCCTCGAACCGTGATGACCCCTTTTGGTCCTGGCATTTTCAAACTCTGATAACCGTAGTGCGTGTCTATCAAGAATTTTGCTAAAACTGGACGACCAAGAATTCCATTGTCCGCGGATTCGAAATCCACCACATCAAATGGAATTTTTTCTGTTCGGAAGTTGTCAGGTCTTCCGAACGTAACCGGTAGGGAAAGCTGTCCTATCAGTTTGGCAGTAGAACCAGGAACTATGCCATGGAAGGCATACTTCACAGGTTTCACCTTTGACTTGGGAACTTGCATCTCCTCTAATGCTCCTGCAAATAAAATATTTAAAGAACTACTTCCATATATTAGAACTCGATTAACCCTACAGTTATTAATAATAGGTTCAACAACAATGGGGAACCTACCTGGTCGAGTCAAAGGGATAGGGCAGTCTTCTTTGCTGAAGGAGATTACAGTCTTCGACCACCTGGATGGCTTGATGGTGATCGGAGGCTCGACAAGGTTGACCTCCCGCTCCATGGCTTTCAGATGACGGCTTGATTCATAAGAAGAAGACCCACCAAAGATCATGTTGACTGTATGCTGAGGCTCTTGGTACTCCATTTCTTTGTCACTAACCTTGTCCTTTTTGGAGCTCGTTTCCCCAAGTTCCTGTATTGAGGGGAGTGGACCTTTACCTGCATAGTAATCTTCTAGCTTCTTTTGCCAGGCTCGACAGGTGCGCAAATCATGCCCTTCCTATTGGTGAAGTAGACACCACTTCTTGTTCTTGTTGTATCCTTCAGTCGGAGCTTTTGCATTGCCTCGACCGGTATAGTCTCTTTTACCCTTAGTAAACTTCTCAGGAATCGCAAGGACTTCCTTATCATTGGGCCTGCGGTTTTTCTTTTTCTTGAGAGCCTTCTTATGCTTCTTCTTTGGTTTATCCAAGCCAGGCTGGGGGATTTTATCCTTTCGATCAATGGCCTCGTACCATTCAGCCGCAGCTGGGCCATGTCGAAAAGTTCAACGGTCGTCTTTGGAGGGTGCATGGTGGTGATATCCTCTGTGGGGACCTCAGGTACTGAATATATTCCAAGTTAAATAATTACACCCGAAAGCATAATTTTTGACAAGGAATAAACTCAATGCCAGGTTCGCGAATATATGTCTTACAATAGTTCCCAAGATCAAAGACTATTGTAGATATATCCTAAACAACATTGTACCATGTCATACAAGGCATACAGTATACATACAACATAATCAAAACTTTACAAGCTGGGTTCGGTTCAACATAACAACCAACCAGCAGCAAACAAAAAATAACAGAAGTTTAGCAGCGGAAACAAAAATATATAACAGCAAAAGACCACCATGTGTGCCCAATGCCCCAAAGGCAACTGAGTGGAGGATAGAAATAGCATCACTCATTAGCATCGCCCTGATCGGTGCTAACGGGTAGTTTATACAAATAACCATCCTCACCTGCAACAAGTGGTTAAAGAATCTGAGTACAAAAGGTACTCGCAAGACTTACACAAAACTACTAAGAGAAAATGTTTAGTAGCACCTATCCAAAGGAATAGAATTTATACATGCTTAAGGCTAACAACAGGACGATTATAATGGCATTAGTTTTGCATAAAGCAATCAGTTTTACTCCAATACTTACAATTTTTCTGTGAAGGCAGTTTTTATAAACAAGTTTGGACTAAAATAGTAAGTAAAAGAGAATTTAATCACAAACAAGAACAAAAATCAAAGTGGCTATCCACTTTGACCAAATAACGTGCATGAATACCCTTCATGTCGAACCAGTAAATCCATGATACAAAATTTTCAAAGTCTATGCTGAGTTGTCCATCAAAACGAGTGTTGTCCATAACCATGGACACGACCATTCAAATAGTTTTAACCCTGCAGGGGTGTACATCTTTATCCACACGACTTAGTTAGCCCATAAGCCTTCGAATGCCTCCGAACGATGACATACTTCCTTTGGTATGCTGGCCGAGTAAACTAAGATTCAGTATTTTTCAGCAAGTTGACATTATTGAGTTGATTTACCTATGTGCGACTAATCCCACTTAGTACAAATGACGGATAGCGCCTGCTAACCGGGGCACACATGTTGTGTCAGGAAAGCCGATTCAATGAACAGAAATTAAAATTGTGCTCCCCTGCACATATAGAATTGAAATCGGAGCCCTACGAACACGCAAACTTTGCAAATGTCCTCACTCCACAAGTTCCTCAACTCAATAACATCAGCCCCTTACTTAACCAAGTAGCGCCCATACACCGCGTGTGGAAGTACGTAAGGTACTTGTCGGTGTTTTAGGACCGAACTTACGTAAAGATTGTTTGATTCGGGGGTTCCTCTAGGCTCAAAATCACACAGAGATGGAGACACGAGGATTTTTATACAGGTTCGGGCCTTCTCCTAGGAGAATAACAACTCTACTCCTGTGTGTATGTATTGAGTATGCTGGATTACAAAATGGAGCCAAAGACTAGAGTATTGTGCTTCTAATGATCTTGAATCGCCCGATTGTCTGATGATTACGCCTTTGATCTGATCCTCAAGGTGTCTGTCGTGTCTCGATGTAAAGGCTGCCTTAATGTCCTAGATTATTGAGCCATTACTGGAGGTTATTATGGGAGTAGTAACGTTCCCACGCTGCCAGGCAGTTATCACCATAACAAAGGAGTTAAAATCGTACCATTATTCTAGAGAATAACCGTGTAGTTTACTACCCATATCTTAAATATGGTGCGAAAGATTACCTAATCCACTAGGCCCACATGTCTGTAAGCCCTATCGATTAGGGACTGGTCGTAGAAGAGCTTACGACCAGGTGGTGGTTGTAGAAGATCTCACGACTATAGACTGATCGTAGAAGAACTTACGATCATAGGATAGTCGTAGAAGGACTTACGACTATGGGGTAGTCGTAAGAGGACTTATGACTACTAGGTGGTCGTAGAAGAACTTACAACCTCCAACTTCTCCCTGCTATTAAGGGGTATACTCAAGAGTTATATGACGTCATTATTATCCTTAATATGAATTATAGATATATAATAAAATGAGGATTGTTATATCCTCGTCATCTAGCCCCCCAGCTTAAGCAAAAATAACTTACTTGGAGAAGGAGCAGTAGATTGTCTTACGATCAATAGATGGTCGTAGAAAGATGGTCGAAGGAAAGACTCTTGAACTGGTATTTCATTTGACCAGAATTTTACTTGGTCAAGAAAGTTGTGGAGTAATCTTGTGACTTATAAGGTGGTCGTAAGGAAATCTTTCGAGCACCGAGTGGTCGCAGTACCATGGTTGGAAGCAAAAACTTTCCAATCACTGTTGTATTTTGACCAAAAAAAGACTTGGTCAAGAAGGTAATTTTGCTTGAAGTGTAAAGACTAACTTGATTTCCTCAAGCAGACAAATTTAAGAATCCCAATCGACTCCCTTATTCCTGCTAAGGAACCCACTGCAGTTTCTTCGACGGGCGAAGGAACAACAGTGGCGGTGGTCGAAGGGTCAACCACCATCCAAACGGTGGAGGGTGCTGTTAGTGCTGAAGTTGCTACGACCATTGGGGCGATCGTAGTGCCAGAAGTGGCTACGACGACAGGAGTGGTCGTAGAGACCGAGGCAAAGATGATGCCTGATACCGCAGAGGCATCAAGCCATCGCCCCAGGAAGGAATCCATTGCAGACGTTCCCCCAGGTCCTCAAGGAGGAGCTGGCGTTACCGAATCAAAGGAGTTGGAATATGCTAACTTTGCCTCTGAGTTCTTCGGGCCGTCTTCCATTGTGGGATCTTCTGCTCTCAAATCTCGTGCTCATGTCCCTCACCCCAAAAATATTCCCGATAGAGGGGATGTTTTCGATGATGCGCGTCTCGAAGAGGTGTGGTGGGACCGAGTGCGAGAGATTGATGAACTGAGGAATCCCACGAGGGTAGTGTCTTCGTTTGCACGAAGGGCAATGAATGTAAGTACTTGTTGTTCGGTATTTGCACTCATATCTTTTCTCGCTTCTAACTGTCTTTCTTTATGCAGAGAGGTCTTTCTTTATGCAGAGAGGGTTTGTCGGACCCGGGAACGAAGGATCCCGAACCCTCTGTGTTCATACACCAGTCCAGGATTTCCGGTGTACACAGTTACAAAAATGATAACATAACCAAGTCTCGCATTGCATTAATAGTAAATCGAGTTCGATCTGATTGGGCATGAAGCCAAATAAAAGATTAAATAACACAAATGAAATAAGAACGATAGTGGTAGGCGAAACGATCCGCCACGAGCAATCGTGCAGGGCGTAGCCTAGGCGTCGGTGTCCTCACCGTCCTGATAGTAGTCTTCTCCTGAAATTTTTGTTGCATAAAGCAAGCATGAGCACAACTACCGTGCTCACAAGTTACACCCAATATTGAATTGTAATGCATGCATAAAGTAGACAAAGGACATTGGCAGGGTTATTTTGCGTAAAGCAGTAGTTTTAGATTAAATATTCATAGTAGATTGCAAGGCCATTTTCATACAGTAATTAAAATCATATTTTAAATGACAATTGAATAATGTGGATAACCTCCAAGAAAGGTGATGGATATCCTCCAATCACAATGGCTAACCGCCCCAAATTTCCCACAGGACTAACCATCCTGAAAACATCTGTTGAAACCATTTTAAAACCAAAAACAAGTCTAACTCAAAGTGGCTTTGCTAGCATGTCCATGACATGACGCGTTATTGAATAGTTTCTACTCTGCGAGTTTGTGCGGCTTTACCCACACGAGATAATTTGCTCCTTGTGTCGGCCAATCCACGCTTCCTAAGGCGTGTGACAAAGCAATTATCACGAGGCCGTTACAATGATCTACCCCAAAGAACTCATGCCCGCTAAGGTTTCGCTTCCATTGGACTATCCATCCTTCGGGAGCCCCCTCTTGCGCCAGGTGGGACTACTGTCTAACCAACACCCACTCACACAAAATGGCACGAATATCTATGAGGTATCCTAAATTATTAAGCCAAGTCTTGCCCAGACAAGACGTGTGGTGGTACGGTTGGGCATAGCAAGATGCGGCTCCAAGACCGGTCCTTAATCGACTTGGGCGTCGTTCAAAATCAAACCACAGGTGTTAATCCTAACCAGATTAAACCCGTGCATAAACTGCACCCACCATTCATCCGTTTAGCCCAAGTCCAAACCATTTTAGTTTTATTTTAGTGTAAACCACCTTTACAAACTCTCTATGGTAAAACAATACCATAGATTTGATTTTAAACAAGTTGTAATGATTTGGCTAAATCCTCCCAAATTCAAAATCATGGTCTAAACATTTGCTAAGCATTTCCAAACAATTTTACCTATGGTGACAAGGGATGGCATTTCAATATACAAAATTGGCCATACAATAACAATTGGAATAGCTAAGCATTTAAGCAGGTATTAAAATAATTGACTAAGAATATGCATGCAATAATAAATTTAAACATTGAATTAAATAACTTTAAAATAGTAGGTGCAACATGGTCAAAGTGTAACTTGCCTTCGCTGAAGTCTTGAAATTCTAATTCTTCGGAAGAATCAAATTCCCCGGAATTGTCGTAATCTAAACGTGAAAATCGACAAATCAATTGAAATTCAAATAAAATCAAGACGACAGTTTAAACTAACTCCAAATAAAATAATTATATTTTATTTGGCTGAATAATAACTTTATAAGATTTTATAAATTTGAAACACTCAATTTGGAAACAGAAATAAAAGCTATGAATTTTGCAAGTTTAAATCCTAAATTTGCAATTTAAATAGTTTTAACTTAAAAATGACAATTTAAACTGATTCCATATAAACTAATTTTAATTTATTAAGCTAGATAATCTTTTTATAAAATTTTAGAAATTTAATTCACAAAATTTGGGGTTGGAATTTAGATGATATGAATTTTACAAATTTTAACCTAAATTTGGAATTTAAATGAATTTCTAAATTCTAAAACAGAACTAAACTGAACTCCAAATTGAATAACTATATTTTATTTAGTTAGAATATAATTTTCTAAGATTTTAGTAATTTGAATCATCTAATTTGAACTAGGATGTAAAAGTTATGAATTTTACAAATTTAATCCTAAATCATTATTTAAACAATTTCCTAATTATTTTTCTAAAGGAAATTTTGATTATTAGCAAGGTGGCGCTTGAGAAGGAATTTCGAATTTAAATTAATTTAAAATGATTTACATTTGTGGGGCCTCGTGTCATAGACACGGTCCATGTGGACCAAGTCCACGGGACCCTAGCTATAGGAGGTGGCGTGTGTGTGTGTGCGTGGGCGCCATGTCGGCACTAGGGTCGACGCGGCACCCACGTGGCTGCGAGGTGGCGCCACGCGGTGGCGCCGACGTGGCGAGCCACGTGAGACCTCGGCAGCGGCGCGCTCGGGTTCAATGAACCGTGACGGCGGCGATCTGACCCCGGCGAGGGTACGAGGAGAAAGAGGGGAACGCGAGGTTTCCGTGCGCTCACCCACGCGACGAGGAGAAGGCGGAGATGGCGGCGGCGAAGAAGCGGCGAGCCGGGTTGTCGGCGGCGACGAAGCTCAAGGTCTCCGGCGAGGGCGAGTGCGCCGGGATCGCGTGAAGACGGCGATGCCGATGGTGGCGGCAGCGAGGACGCAAAGTAGTGACGGCGGCGCAATCGGCGGCGGTGGACTTCTGACCGGCGACGAAGATCCCAAATCGCGGCGAGCACACGGCGAGTGAGAGGCGTGAGTGGGGCGTTGGGATCCGTGGGCGTGGCGCTCGAGGCTCTCCTTATAGGGGCCGGGAGGTCCGAGGCGGCGAGTGGGGTTCGTCTTGTGGCGCGGTTCTTGGCGTCGGCCGACCGAGTCGTCTTGCGAGAAGAGGGGAGAAGTGGGGGAATGGGGGCGGTTGAGGGCGCCGAGTCTCGTGCGTGCGTCCGCGAGAGGAGAGGGAGGTTGAGGCGGCGGTTTGGCGGAGCTTCCTTCGCGAAAATGGCGGCGCCGGCGCAATTGACGGAGACGAACGCGGGAGAAGAAGGTAGGGGCGGTTGGATCTGCATCGGAGGGTTGGGAAGAGGCGGCGTGTCGGCTCGTGCCGTCGGATCTCCATCCGACGATCGCTAAGCTGAGCGAGGTTAGCAGTCTTGGTGGGTCATTTTTGGGCGTGTCTTGTGGCGAGGGAGGTGGGCGAGCTAGGGTTTGGCCCATGCACTTCTTGAGGTTTTCTTTTAGTTTTCTATTTTAAATAATCTGGTTAATTCCTTTTAGACTTAGAAAATAGCAAAAGAGTCCAAAAAAATTCTACAAAAATTCTCATAAATCCGTAGAGACATTTTAGACTTAATAAAATTATTCCCAACTTAAACTTGACAATAAATTTTGTAATTAAATTATTTTAGATTTAAAACATTTAGGAAAAAGCTTTTAAAATTTCAGAAAATTCACAAATTCAAATAAGTTTTAAATTTTAACCAAATTTGAAATTTTGGGCTGTTACAAACCTCCCCCCCCCCTTAAGGGAATCTCGACCGAGATTCGAGATTGACCTAAGAAGAAGGTGGGGATACCTGCTTAATATCTTCTTCCGCTCCCAAGTGGCTTCACTTTCGGGTGGTGGCCCCACCGGACTTTGTATGAACGGATGATCTTGTTCCGTGTGACACGCTCTGCGACGTCCAGAATCTTGATCGGTTGCTCCACATAAGTGAGGTCCTCTTGAAGCTCAATGCTTTCTAGAAGGGTCTGATCTTCAGGCACTCGAAGGCACTTCTTTAACTGTGAAACATGGAAGACATTGTGTACAAGTGATGGGCGAGAGATCTTTGGTAGCTCAAGTTGATATCGACTTCACCTCTTCTTGCCAAAATCTTGTAAGGTCCCACAAATCAGGTGCGAGTTTTCCTTTGGTTGGAACCTTCTTACTCCTCGGAGTGGAGTAACTTCGAAGATAGACAAAATCTCATACGCAAGGTCAACTCTCACCGCGATTATCGGCATAACTCTTCATCGGGGTTTGAGCTACTTTTAGATGTTCTCTTATTGTTTTAACCTTGCTTTCGACTTCTTTGATCAACTCCGTCCAAAGAACGATGCTCTCCTACTTCATCCCAAAGAAGCGGAGTTCGCATTTTACGCCATACAAAGCCTCAAATGGGGACATCGAAGACCGGCTTGGTAGCTATTGTTGTCTGAAAATTCCGCATAGGGCAGATTCTTGTCCCAACTTTGTCCGTACTCTAAGATGCAGGCTCCAAGCATGTCTTCAAGAATCTGGTTGACTCGTTCTGTCTGTCCATCCGTCTGCGGATGATATGCGGTGCTGAAATTGAGTCTGGTTCCCAAAGCTTCATGCAGACTTTGCCAAAATCTTGACGTAAACTGTGATCCTCTATCGGACACAATCTTCTTGGGTACTCCGTGTAGACAGACGATCTTAGCCATATATAACTCTGCTAACTTGCAGCATCTGTAGGTGGTCTTGACCATAATGAAGTGAGCTACTTTCGTCAACCGGTCAATTATCACCCAGATGGAATCACATCCTGATTGGGTCCTAGGAAGTCCGGTGATGAAGTCCATACCAACTTCTTCCCACTTCCACTCGGGAATCGGCAATGGTTGCAGCAAACCAGCGGGTCTTTGGTGCTCGCCTTGACTTCGTGACAAACATCTAGCAGACTACAAACTCAGCAATTTCTCGCTTCATCTGACCCACCAATATATTTCCTTAAGATCTGGTACATCTTGATGCTACGGGATGAATGGAATAAGGCGACTCATGAGCTTCCTTGAATTGATCATGCTTTAAATCCTGCGATCCGATTACACGATCACGGTTTCGAACCACACTGTTCCTTGCTCATCTTGGCGAATCACAGGGCTTTCCTTTTCTCATATTTTGCTTGATCTCCTTGATGTCTTCATCTTCTTTACATTTCTCTCGATCGACTCTGAAGTGTTGGTTGAACTTCCAGCGTTCACACATCCTTGATTAACAATCTCCAAGTTCAGATGCTTCAATTCTTCATATAACTCTGGCTGATTCTTCTGAACCGAGATGGTATTGCAATACGCCTTTCTACTCAGGGCATCTGCAACCACATTTGCCTTGCGCGGATGATAATGAATTCCAAGATCATAATCCTTTATTAACTCTAGCCATCTTCTCGACGGAGATTAAGGTCGGGCCGGTGAAGATGTACTTGAGACTCTTATGATCGTGAAAACCTCACAGCGATTACCGATGAGATAATGTCGCGGATCTTCAATGCATGAACAATTCTTTGCTAACTCAAGATCATGAGTTGGATAATTCCCTTCGTGTGGCCTCAACTGACGGGATGCATAAGCTCTGACTTTGCCCTCTTGCATCAAAACACAACCGAGTCCTCGACGAGATCGTTCTGAAAATTACAAAATCCTTATGAATGTCCGGTAGTACCAATACAGTCTTTGAAACTAATCTCGTCTTGACTCTGAAAACTTTCCTCACAAGCACTTGTCCATTCAAATTTCTTCTCCTTCTTGAAGTTGAGTCATTGGTCTTGCTATCTTGGAGAAACCTTCAATGAATCTGCGATAATACCCTACCAATCCAAGGAAGCTTCTCACATCTGTGATGACTTGGGTTGTTTCCAATCCATTACTGCTTCGACTTTGGCTGGATCTACTGCCACTCCTCCTGATGACACAATATGTCCAAGGAATGCCACCTGACTTAGCCAAAATTCGCACTTGCTGAATTTGGCATAAAGCTGGTGCTCTCTGAGTTTTCCCAAAATTATCCTGAGATGGTCCTCATGTTCTTCTTCATTCTTTGAATAGATAAGAATGTCATCGATGAAAACAACCACAAACTTATCCAAGAATTCCATGAACACTTTGTTCATCATATTCATGAAATAAGCGAGGCGTTCACAAACCGAAAGACATTCTTTAGAACTTCGTACAACCCATATCCGTGGTGAAAGCGCTTGAGAATATCTTACGGTCTAATCTTGATTGGTGATAACGGATCCCAAATCAATCTTTGAGAAGACACTTGCTCCTTTCAATTGATCGAGCAGATCATCAATCCTAGGTAACGGATACTTATTCTTGATTGTCACCTCATTGAGCGAGTGTAATCCACACATCCTCATCTTTGTTGTCTTTCTTCTTGACAAATATCTGAGTGCTCCCCAAGGTGATGAACTTGGCCGAATATATCCCTTGCTCCGCAACTCTTCAATCTGTTTCTTCATCTCTGCCAATTCATTGGCCGGCATTCTGTACGGTTGCTTCGAGATTGGAGCGGTCCCTAGGACTAAGTCAATTAAGAACATGACGTCCCTATCCGGTGGCATGCCGGGTAGATCATCAGGAAAAACATCCGGGAATTCTTGCACTACTGGTATATCTTCAAGCTTTAACTCCTTCAAGCTGGTCAGTATGGAACTTCCACCGGTACATGTCTTGGGCTTGAATTCAACTGTGACTCCTTCCTCATTGGTGAGAGTGATAGACCCATCTTGCACGATCTATCCGTCCTTGATTCTTGGCTAGCTTGATCCATTCCAAGTATTACATCCGGACCTTGAGAATGCAAGACTATCAAATCTCCATGAAGGAAACTCAGGATATCTCGGGGTAAGATTAGGGCATAGAGCTGGTTCTCATTTACGAGCAGAGGAATGGATTATCATAGGATTACTTAATGGAGAAATAGGTAACCCATTTTTGCCCACAAACTTATTGGATACAAAAGAATGCGAAGCTCCGGAATCAAACAGAACTAATGCTAGTATCGAATTAACAAGAAACGTACCAAGGATGACATCTGGTGCTGCCTGAGCTTCCTCTACTATGACGTGATTCACACGTCCCTTCGTGAACTGGCCCGCCGGCTTTGAGGTGCCGCTGGTGGCTGGTACTCCCGATCTTGCTTTGGTAGTGTCATGATCTTTGCTCTCTTCGGGCATTTGTTGGCATAATGTCCAGTCTCGTTGCAATGGTAGCATGTCACTCCTGCTGCTGATGAAGTTGGGTTCTTCTGCTGGCCGCCTCGCATGCATTGTTGCGAAGCCGGAAGAATTGGGCTGTCTTGAGCCGGAGCTCTGGCGTGAAAATCGGAATCTACCATCTTTGGGCGTGAGGCCGAGCAAGGCGAGGCTTGGGTTGCCCTCGAGGTTGAACTTCGGCGGCCACCCTCGCTTGCAGTTCTCCATCTGCAGATGTTTGGCCTCTGGCGAAAAGCTTTATTCACTAACTGCTGGAAGTCAGTGTAGTCATTGGAGACCAGCTGGACTGAGATCTCATCGTTCAAACCATCCAAGAACCTTTCCTGCCTTTCTTCATCACTAGCCACGTCTGCTGGGGCATAGCGAGCAAGTTTGGTTGAACTGTCGCAGTATTCACCTTGTCGGGTTGCCTTGTTTGGTAGCGTGGAACTCTTTCTTCTTGAGGTCATTATCCCCATGGGAATATGTGCATGGCGGAAAGCCCGCACAAACTCCTCCCAAGTGATAGTCTGCGCATCGGCATGGGAGATGTTGTAGTTATCCCACCATTACGATCAAGGGACCGGTGAAATGGTGAGAGGCAAGCAGGACTCTCTCACGATCGATTACATGAGTGATATCCGGCTTCTTCCGATAGCACGGATCGATCATCGGCATCCATCGGCTCTGTCTTCTTTGGAGAAGGTCGGTGGGCGCATCGCATAAAATCCGCCATGGTCAATCTCTGCATAGGTGGAGGTGGTGGTGCGATCCGAGCTGTTGCTGCACATTCGCTTATTCTTGAGGTCGAGCTAGGAGGTTAATCGATGATTACGGTTTTCCATCATCGGCGCCAATCTGGTCCTTCACCGGTGGCGGTGGTGGTTCTTTGCAGGATCCTCCCAGTGTCTGCGTCTTCGTTGCCCGACCTCGGACACGCCATTTGCGATGCGGGTGGTCACCATCTGCTAGAACTCCAAAGATTTAGGAGATGAGCGAGATAGGAAGTTTTAAAGGAAATAAATTCTAACGACCCAAGAACACAAAGAGCACACAAGACAAAGAGCAGATTTTCCAAAAAGTTCCTTTATTAATTCATTTTATTCAAAGATTATGGCTACCACAAATAAGTTAGTAGCTCATACTTAGCAACTAAAGATCGAGCTAAAGGAAGATAACAACTATGAGTCTTGGGGGTATAATCCGGCTCACTAGAGCTAGCCTCATGACCTTGTAGCTAGCTAGCTCATGATTCACGGTCTTGATTTCTCCTCTGCCTCCTGTAATGCATTACGGCGGTAAGCAAGTCATTCAAGGTATTCCGTGGCGTAGTCCAAAGCCTTAGCAGATCCACAGTGCGTCGGCTCGGGGAATCTTCGTCTCTAGCCGAGTTGAAAGTACTATCGAGCCGAGTCGGAATGTGCATCGGGTAGTAATGAAACCCGGTGCCCTGAAGGCGATGATCGTAGGTGTAGCGGAGCTGGCGGACTGCCTCTCTCGCCACATCTTGAATGCCATCATCAAAGGTATCGCCGGATCGGGCGTCAAAGACGTGGAAGGCGGTTATGCAGTGCGAATTGGAGTAGATGAGCACTTCTACTCTCCACGATTGTTGTTCTCCCACTTGCTACTTGAATCCTTGAAAAGTTGGCCTCTTCCGGTAACCAGTCTTGCATCATCTCCCAAAGAATCTCGGCCAAGATCCAACAAAGGCTCAAGTGGGAAGTAGCGTCCGGTCTCTCGACCATCTAAAATTTTGAGAAGGAGAGGAGTTAGTAAACATTTTTAAAGAAAGGTTGAGAAATGACTCGGATAGACTCAAAATAGTTTTAGTTTTGAAGATAAGTCCTTATGGCAATTCTAAGGCCACGACCTCGATCGATATGGCTCGATACCACTTTTGTCGGACAGGAGCGAAAGATCCGAACCCTCTGTGTTCATACACGATCCGGGATTTCCGGTGTACACATTACAAAAATGATAACATAACCAAGTCTCGCATTGCATTAATAGTAAATCGAGTTCGATACATAGTTGGGCATGAAGCCAAATAAAAGATTAAATAACACGGCGGAAATAAGAACGATAGTGGTAGGCGAAACGATCCGCCACGAGTAATAAATGCAGGGCGTAACCTAGGCGTCGGTGTCCTCACCGTCACGATAGTAGTCTTCTCTGAAATTTTTGTTGCATAAAGCAAGCATGAGCACAACTACTAGTGCTGCAAGTTACACCAATATTGAATTGTAATGCATGCATAAAGTAGACAAAGGACATTGGCGGGGTTATTTTATGTAAAGCGATAGTTTTAGATTAAATATTCATAGTAGATTGCAAGGCCATTTTCATACGATAATTAAAATCATATTTTAAATGACAATTGAATAATGTGGATAACCTCCAAGAAAGGTGATGGATATCCTCCAATCACAATGGCTAACCGCCCCAATTTCCCACAGGACTAACCATCCCGAAAACATCTGTTGAAACCATTTTAAAACCAAAAACAAGTCTAACTCAAAGTGGCTTTGCTAGCATGTCCATGACATGACGCGCTATTGAATAGTTTCTACTCTGCGAGTTTGTGCAGCTTTACCCACACGAGATAATTTGCTCCATGTGTCGGCCAATCCACGCTTCCTAAGGCGTGTGACAAAGCAATTATCACGAGGCCGTTACAATGATCTACCCCAAAGAACTCATGCACGCTAAGGTTTAGCTTCCATTGGACTATCCATCCTCAGGAGCCCCTCTTGCGCCAGTGGGACTCTTGTCTAACCAACACCCACTCACACAAAATGGCACGAATATCTCGAGGTATCCTAAATTATTAAGCCATGTCTTGCCCGGACAAGGCGTGTGGTGGTCTGATGAGGGCATAGCAAGATCTTGGCTCCAAGACCGGTCCTTAATCGACTTGGGCGTCGTTCAAAATCAAACCACAGGTGTTAATCCTAACAGATTAAACCCGTGCATAAACCTGCACCCACCATTCATCCGTTTCGCCCAAGTCCAAACCATTTTAGTTTTATTTTAGTGTAAACCACCTTTACAAACTCTCTATGGTAAAACAATACCATAGATTTGATTTTAAACAAGTTGTAATGATTTGGCTAAATCCTCCCAAATTCAAAATCATGGTCTAAACATTTGCTAAGCATTTCCAAACAATTTTACCTATGGTGACAAGGGATGGCATTTCAATATACAAAATTGGACATACAATAACAATTGGAATAGCTAAGCATTTAAGCAGGTATTAAAATAATTGACTAAGAATATGCATGCAATAATAAATTTAAACATTGAATTAAATAACTTTAAAATAGTAGGTGCAACATGGTCAAAGTGTAACTTGCCTTCGTTGAAGTCTTGAAATTCTAATTCTTGGAAGAATCAAATTCTCAGGAATAAATAAGTAATCTAAGCGTGAAAATCGACAAATCAATTGAAATTCAAATAAAATCAAGGCGACAGTTTAAACTAACTCCAAATAAAATAATTATATTTTATTTGGCTGAATAATAACTTTATAAGATTTTATAAATTTGAAACACTCAATTTGGAAGCAGGAAATAAAAGCTATGAATTTTGCAAGTTTAAATCCTAAATTTGCAATTTAAATAGTTTTAACTTAAAAATGACAATTTAAACTGATTCCATATAAACTAATTTTAATTTATTAAGCTAGATAATCTTTTTATAAAATTTTAGAAATTTAATTCACAAAATTTGGAGTTGGAATTTAGATGATATGAATTTTACAAATTTTAACCTAAATTTGGAATTTAAATGAATTTCTAAATTCTAAAACAGAACTAAACTGAACTCCAAATTGAATAACTATATTTTATTTAGTTAGAATATAATTTTCTAAGATTTTAGTAATTTGAATCATCTAGTTTGGAACTAGGATGTAAAAGTTATGAATTTTACAAATTTAATCCTAAATCATTATTTAAACAATTTCCTAATTATTTTCTAAAGGAAATTCTGATTATTAGCAAGGTGGCGCTTGAAGGAATTTGAATTTAAATTAATTTAAAATTATTTACGACGATGGGGCCTCGTGTCATAGACACGGTCCATGTGGACCAAGTCCACGGGACCCTAGCTATAGGAGGTGGCGTGTGTGTGTGTGGCGTGGTGCCATGTCGGCACTAGGGCTGACGCGCACCCACGTGGCTGCGAGTGGCGCCACGGTGGCGCCGACGCGGGCGAGCCACGTGAACCTCGGCGGCGGCGGCGCTCGGGTTCAATGAGCCGTGACGGCGGCGATCTGAGACCGGCGAGTGCGAGAGAAAGAGGGAACGCGAGGTTACAGTGCGCTCACCCACGCGACGAGGAGAAGCGGAGATGGCGGCGGCGGCGAAGCGGCGGCGAGCCGGGTTGTCGGCGGCGATGAGCTCGAGGTCTCCGGCGAGGGCGAGTGCGCGCCGGGATCGCGTGAAGACGGCGATGCCGATGGTGGCGGCAGCGAGGACGCGGAGGTAGTGACGGCGGCGCAATCGGCGGCGGTGGACTTGCGACCGTGGCGAAGATCCCAAATCGCGGCGAGCACACGGCGAGTGAGAGGCGTGAGTGGGGCGTTGGGATCCGTGGAACGTGGCGCTCGAGGCTCTCCTTTATAGGGGCCGGAGGTCCGTGGCAAGGCGTAGTGGGGTTCGTCTTGGCGGCGGTTGCGGTGTCGGCCAAAGTCGTCTTGTGGAGAAGAGGGGAGAAGTGGGGAATGGGGGCGGTTGAGGCGCCAAGTCTCGTCGTCGTCCATGAGAGAGAGGAGGTTGAGGCGGCGGTTTGGCGGAGCTTCCTTCCATAAAATGGCGTGGCGGTAGCAATTGAACGGAGACGAACGCGGGGAGAAGAAGGTGGGCGGTGGTTGGATCTGCATCGGAGGGCTGGGAAGAGGGGGCGACGTGTTGGCTCGCTGGCCGTCGGATCTCCATCCGACGATCATGGCGAGCGAGCGGAGCAGTCTTGGCGGGCCATTTTGGGCGATCTTGTGGCGATGGGAGGAGTGGGCGAGCTAGGGTTTGACCCATGCACCTTGAGAGGTTTTCTTTTAGTTTTCTATTTTAAATAATCTGGTTAATTCCTTTTAGACTTAGAAAATAGCAAAAGAGTCCAAAAAAATTTTATAAAAATTCTCATAAATCCTTAGAGACATTTTAGACTTAATAAAATTATTCCCAACTTAAACTTGACAATAAATTTTGTAATTAAATTATTTTAGCTTTAAAACATTTAGGAAAAAGCTTTTAAAATTTCAGAAAATTCACAAATTCAAATAAGTTTTAAATTTTAACCAAATTTGAAATTTTGGGCATTACAAACCTCCCCCTAAGGAATCTCGACCCCGAGATTCGGGATTGACCGAAAGAAGGTGGGGATACCTGCTTTAATATCTTCTTCCGCTCCCAAGTGGCTTCACTTTCCGGGTGGTGGCTCCACCGGACTTTGTATGAACGGATGATCTTGTTCCGTGTGACACGCTCTGCGACGTCCAGAATCTTGATCGGTTGCTCCACATAAGTGAGGTCCTCTTGAAGCTCAATGCTTTCTAGAAGGGTCTGATCTTCAGGCACTCGAAGGCACTTGTTTAACTGCGAAACATGGAAGACATTGTGTACAGCGGACAAAGATGCTGGTAGCTCAAGTTGATATCGACTTCACCTCTTCTTGCCAAAATCTTGTAAGGTCCCACAAATCTGGGTGCGAGTTTTCCTTTGGTTCGGAACCTTCTTACTCCTCGGAGTGGAGTAACTCGAAGATAGACAAAATCTCATACGCAAGGTCAACTCTCGCCGACGATTATCGGCATAACTCTTACATCGGGTTTGAGCTACTTTTAGATGTTCTCTTATTGTTTTAACCTTGCTTTCACTTCTTTGATCAACTCGGTCCAAAGAACTGATGCTCTCCTACTTCATCCCAAAGAAGCGGAGTTACGCATTTTACGCCATACAAAGCCTCAAATGGGGACATCGAAGGCGGCTTGGTAGCTATTGTTGTCTGAAAATTCCGCATAGGGCGATTCTTGTCCCAACTTTGTCCATACTCTAAAGCGCGAGCTCGAAGCATGTCTTCAAGAATCTGGTTGACTCGTTACATTCATCCATCCGTCTGCGGATGATATGCGATCTTGAAATTGAGTCTGGTTCCCAAAGCTTCATCACGAGACTCTGCCAAAATCTTGGCGTAAATGTGATCCTCATCGGACACAATCTTCTTGGGTACTCCGTGTGAGCAGACGATCTTAGCCATATATAACTCTGCTAACTTCTTGGCATCTGTAGGTGGTCTTGCCCGGAATGAAGTGAGCTACTTTCGTCAACCGGTCAATTATCACCCAGATGGAATCACATCCTGATTGGGTCCTAGGAAGTCCGGTGATGAAGTCCATACCAACTTCTTCCCACTTCCACTCGGGAATCGGCAATGGTTGCAGCAAACCAGCGGGTCTTTGGTGCTCCGCCTTGACTCGCTGACAAACATCACAATGGGCTACAAACTCAGCAATTTCTCGCTTCATGCTGACCCACCAATATATTTCCTTAAGATCCTGGTACATCTTGGTACTGCCGGGATGAATGGAATAAGGCGACTCATGAGCTTCCTTGAAATTGGTCTTTAAATCCTGCCGATCCGATTACCACACGATCACGGTTTCGAACCACACTGTTCCTTGCTCATCTTCAGCGAATCCTGGGGCTTTCCCTTTTCTCATATTTTGCTTGATCTCCTTGATGTCTTCATCTTCTTTCTGTTTCTCTCTGATCTGACTCTGAAGTGTTGGTTGAACTTCCAAAGCGTTCACACATCCTTGATTAACAATCTCCAAGTTCAGATGCTTCAATTCTTCATATAACTCTGGCTGATTCTTCTGAACCGAGATGGTATTGCAATACGCCTTTCTACTCAGGGCATCTGCAACCACATTTGCCTTGCCCGGATGATAATGAATTCCAAGATCATAATCCTTTATTAACTCTAGCCATCTTCTCTGACGGAGATTAAGGTCAGACTGGGTGAAGATGTACTTCAGACTCTTATGATCCGTGAAAACCTCACAGCGATTACCGATGAGATAATGCCGCCAGATCTTCAATGCATAAACAATCGCTGCTAACTCAAGATCATGAGTTGGATAATTCCCTTCGTGTGGCCTCAACTGACGGGATGCATAAGCTCTGACTTTGCCCTCTTGCATCAAAACACAACCGAGTCCACGACGAGATCGTCATGAAAATTACAAAATCCTTATGAATGTCGGTAGTACCAATCTGAGTCTTTGAAACTAATCTCGTCTTGACTCTGAAAACTTTCCTCACAAGCACTTGTCCATTCAAATTTCTTCTCCTTCTTGAAGTTGAGTCATTGGTCTTGCTATCTTGGAGAAACCTTCAATGAATCTGCGATAATACCGCCAATCCAAGGAAGCTTCTCACATCTGTGATGACTTGGGTTGTTTCAATCCATTCTTTGCCGACTTTGGTGGATCTCGCCCTCCTCTGATGACACAATATGTCCAAGGAATGCCACTGACTTAGCCAAAATTAGCACTTGCTGAATTTGGCACGATGACCTAATATGTCCAAGGAATGCCACGACTTAGCCAAAATTAGCACTTGCTGAATTTGGCATAAAGTTAGTGCTCTCTGAGTTTTCCCAAAATTATCTGAGATGGTCCTCATGTTCTTCTTCATTCTTTGAATAGATAAGAATGTCATCGATGAAAACAACCACAAACTTATCCAAGAATTCCATGAACACTTTGTTCATCATATTCATGAAATAAGCGAGGCGTTCGTCAAACCGAAAGACATTCTCAGAACTTCGTACAACCCATATCGGTGGTGGCGGTCTTGAATATCTTACGGTCTAATCATCGGTTGGTGATAACGGATCTCAAATCAATCTTTGAGAGACACTTGCTCCTTTCAATTGATCGAGCAGATCATCAATCCTAGGTAATGCGGATACTTATTCTTGATTGTCACCTCATTGAAGCGTCGTAATCCACACACATCCTCATCTTTGTTGTCTTTCTTCTTGACAAATATCTGAGTGCTCCCCAAGGTGATGAACTTGGCGAATATATCCCTTGCTCCGCAACTCTTCAATCTGTTTCTTCATCTCTGCCAATTCATTGGTAGGCATTCTGTCTGATTAAGCCGAGATTGGAGCGGTCCACAGGACTAAGTCAATTAAGAACATAGCGTCCCTATCCGGTGGCATCTTAGGAGTAGATCATCGAGAAAAACATCAGAATTCTTGCACTCTTGGTATATCTTCAAGCTTTAACTCCTTCAAGCCGGTCGATATGGAACTTCCACGGTACATGTCTTGGGCTTGAATTCAGCGTGACTCCTTCCTCATTGGTGAGAGTGATAGACCTCTTTGAGCAGTCTATCCGTCCTTGATTCTTGGCTAGCGGTCCATTCCAAGTATTACATCGGACCTTGAGAATGCAAGACTATCAAGTCTCGCCATGAAGGAAACTCAGGATATCTCGAGGTAAGATTAGGGCATAGAAGCTGGTTCTCATTTACGAGCAGGGGATGGATTATCATAGGATTACTTAATGGAGAAATAGGTAACCCATTTTGCCCACAAACTTATTGGATACAAAAGAATCTGAAGCTCAGGAATCAAGCAAGGCGATCTTTGGTATCGAATTAACAAGAAACGTACCAGGGCGGCGTCTGGTCTTTGCTGAGCTTCCTCTGTTGTGGCGTGATTCACCGTCCCTTAAATGAACTGCCTCGCCATTTTTGAGGTGCCGCCGGTGGCTGGTACTCCTGATGCTGGCCTTTTTCCTAAAAATCATCTTGTCGAGTAGTTAGTAACTCATAAGATAATGAATGGAACAAAGAGCAAGAATAAGAATTGAAGTCAAGTTAATAACTTTATCCTAGCCCCCGACTATTTGCTTGGTTTATTTAAATAAACCAAGTAAATAGTGTTTAAATGAGTTTTCTTAAAAGAAAGAGGTTTAGCTAACTTGTAGTTTTTCGATCACGATTATCATACACTGGTCGAAAGAGTAGGAACGAGTCGACACTAGGAAGTTCCTTCTAGTGGGCAGGACCACGTGCAGAGAGAAAAGGCTTCGATTAGGTGATGTTACCATCTCCGACCAGATTAACCAAATCAAGAACAGTCAACTTGAGTTAGATAAACATCTGGAGTTCCTTAAAAAATTTGTTCAACTTATTTCAATGCACGCAATGGGTTCGCTCTGGTAACAAGAGTTAGAAACAGGACGACGCTAGGAAGTTCCTTCTAGTGGGCAGGACCACGTGCAGAGAGGAAAGTCTTCGACTAGGTGTTGCAACTTCCTCCGACCAGTTAAAACAAACCGAGTTTACCGAAAGTAGTCAAGCAAATTTAAAAATTATACTCAGCTTAATTTATTTTTCAAAAAGATGAATGAAGAAATAAACTAAGGTACTAGCTTGACATTATTTCGACCATGTTTTCAACCCAAGCTCTTTGTGTTGGTAGCAAAAAGGGAGGAATAAATTGACATTAGGAAGTTCCTGAGCTAGTTGGTGTATTTGCCTACTATGAAACTGGCATTGTACACATTTCTTAACCAACTCTTTGGCATCATAGAGGGTCATGTTGGCGATAAAATCCTTGTCGAAGGCTTTTAGACCAGCGTTACAGTAGGAAGCATGAGTTCCACAGATGCCCCCGTGTATGTCGTGAAGGTGGTCTAGTCCTTCTCTCTGTGGTATGCATCGCATGAGTACCCCTTGAGTGCCTAATTTATAGAGGACTCCTTCGACCAAAGTATACATTTTGGCCTTTTAGGATAAACGATATGCTTTGAGATCATTATCGGGTACGGAACCCGTCTGAAGATACTTGTAGATGGGATCCATCCAAGTATCCTCGTACTCTAGAGATGCTGTCTCAATAGGAGATATCTCTGGTGTGTCCACTAGAGACGGCTTCTGGAGTTGCTCCAAGAAGACTCCTTTTGGTACTTGTGATCGGGAAGAGGCTATCCGAGCAAGCTGGTCCGCGAGGAAATTATCCTTTCGAGGGATGAATTGTACCTCAAAACCGAAAAAATGCTTTTCAAGCTTTCGAACCTTCGATAAGTATCGTGACATGGTCGGGTTAGAGCACTAGTACTCTTTTCCGACCTGATTCACGACTAGTTGAGAGTCTCCTCTCACGAGTAGTCGTCGAATCGTGAGCGCTTTCGCAGCTCGTATGCCGGCTAGTAAATCTTCATATTCTGCCATGTTGTTAGTGGCCTGAAAGTTTAACTGTATGGCATACTTTAAGGTCTCTCCGTTAGGAGATTCCAGGACCACCCCAGCCCCCGAGCCACTTGAAGTGAGTGACCCATCAAAGTACATCGTCCACTGTTTGTGGGTATCGTACTCGGGATCCTGATCAGGTTCAAGATTCGTCCATTCGGCGACAAAGTCTGCCAAGATCTGGGATTTAATGGCCGTTCGAGACAACAAATGGAGGTCGAACTCCCCAAGTTCTACTGACCATTTAGACATGTGTCCCGCTGCTTCCCTATTCTGGAGAATCACTCCCAAGGGAAACTCAGACGGCACAATTATCTTATCTTTCGAAAATAATGCATGATTTCCTCAAAGACATGAGGAGGGCATAGAAGCTTTTGGACACGAGGTAATGCTCCTTAGGTCCGTGCAAAACTTCATTCGTAGTACCTTTGGTGGATTGAATGTTTTCACATTCTCGACTAATCTTCGCTCCTTGCTGTGGCATGGCGACTAGATAAATTAAGAGCATCTCTTCAGGTTTCGGGGAAACCAGAACAGGAGCACTCGTAAGATATCTCTTGACGTCCTCGAAGGCAGCATTTGCCTCTTCCGACCACTCGAAACCCTTGTGCTTCCTTAGAAGTTTGAAGAAAGGTAGTCCTCTTTCTCCCAGTCGTGCTATGAAATGACTTAAAGCCGCTATATACCCTGTGAGCTTTTGGACTTCTTTCTTCGTGGTTGGAGAGCGCATTTGAACAATGGTTTTTGGTTTTTATCTTTTCGGGATTTGCTTGGATCCCTTGTACAGAGACTAGGAATCTAAGCAATTTTTCTGAAGAGACTCCAAACACACACTTCTCAGGATTGAGTTTCAAGCGGTGTTTTCTGAGGTTGTCGAACATCTCCTGCAAGTCCGAAACATGATCAAGCCGTTTGATGCTTTTTACGACTAGATCGTCAACATAGGCTTCCAAATTTCGGCCTAGCTGAGGTGAAAAGTCGATTGCATCAAGCGTTGAAAAGAAGCGCCAGCATTTTTTAGACGAAATGACATTTTGACATAGCAAAATATACCAAATGGTGTAATAAATACGGTCTTTTCTTCATCTTCTAGACACATATTAATCTGATGGTAGCCAGAATATGCATCTATAAAACTTAATGTTTCGCAACCAGCGATGAGAGTCAACCAAGCGATGAATCACGAGGTAAAGGAAATCATCTTTTGGACAAGCTTTATTAAGATCAATGAAGTCTACGCACATTCGCCACTTGCCGTTAGACTTCCTAACCATTACAGGATTGGCCAACCACTCTGGGTCGTCAACTTCTCTTATAAAGCCTACTTTAAGTAGCTTGTCCAATTCTGACCTTATAGCATCTCGTCGACCAAGGGCAAATCTCTGTAATTTTTGTTTTACGGGTACTTTGTCAGGCCGTAGAGCTAGCCTGTGTTCGATCACTTCCCTAGGGACTCTGGGCATGTCAGATGCTTGTCATGTGAAGACATCTGTGTTTGCTCGAAGGAAAGTGATAAGGGCATCTTCCTACTTGGGGTCAAAAGTGTCCCCGATGCGAACAGTCTTCGAGGGCTCCTCCTGATCTAGGGGAACCTCTTTGACTTTGTCGTTCGGCAGGTGCGACTTTAGGCTTCGAGTGCTTGGTCGAAAGCTGCCCTTTTTCTTCCCCGAGTGATATCGACCCACCATCTCGAGGATCGGCGATCCTGCGTATCGCCATCTTCTTATCACAATGAATTGTGATTACTCCTTTAGGACTGGCATCTTAAGACATTGATACCCATAATGAGTTGCCATTAAGAATTTTGCCAAAGCCGGTCGTCCGAGTATGGCGTTATATCTCGTATCGAAATCGACCACATCAAAGGAGGTCTTCTCCGTCCTGCAATTACTTGGTGAACCAAATGTTAAAAGAAGAGAAACTTGACCAGTGGGTTTGGCCGAAGACCCCGGTATAATACCATGAAATGCATATCTTACCAGTCTTACCCAGGTCCTAGGCACTTGCATCTCGTCCTAGGCAGTTGCGAAGGTCATGTCCTTCCTTTTTATGGAAAGGACACCACCTAGACTTATTGGTCTTCCGCTCGGGGCGCTTACCTTTGCCTCGATCAGGGTATTGTTTGGCAGTTCATGGCTCCTTATCGCTTACGGCCAGGACCTCCTTAGAAGCATTGGCTTGAGACTTTTGGCCCTTTGCCTTGTTCTAGGATTTCTTGGCCTTCTTATCCTTCTTCTTGCCACCTTCGCCAGTCTCCTGAGGGTGTTGGTCATCTCGATTGATGATTTTGGTCCACTCGACTGCTTCATCAGCAGTCGCGTACCAGTCAGCCATCTCGAAGAGTTCAACGACAGTAGCAGGAGGATTTAAAGCGATGTCCTCTGTGATCCTTCTACTACGGACTCCTGGCAGAAGGCTCAGATATGAGATGAGTCGAAACCTCGGGAATCGAATTACGAACGGTGAAGCAGCTTGATGAGTTGGCGTAGTGTTTCGTGGTCATTTTGTCGCATCCTGTGTAGGTCGTCCTCCTTTCCGGGGCGATGGTAGGTGCCCTGAAAATTGGCTAGCAGTAGATCACAGAGATGTTGCCACGAGTAGATCGACTCGACTGGTTGGTTTAATAACCACGATCGAGCAGACCCTTCGAGAACAGTCGGAAGGTAATTCGCTATGACGCGCTCTCCTCCTCCTGCTGCTCGGACAACATTCGTATAGATCTGAAGAAATTCGATGGGATTTTGAGACCCATCAAATTTCTCCATGTTCCCTGGTCGAAACCGCGGTGGCCACATCTGGTAATTACGTCGTAACGCCTCCTTTGCAGAAAAGAGGGGTTGACGTCGCCAAGTGATCGTACTCGACAATACCCAGCAACAGGTGAATCTGACTTATGGTAAGTCTCGATCCTACGAGGGTAATACTCCTCATACTTTGTCTACTGTTGCAGACCTCTGGGTTGGAGTGGTGAATGATCACCTTTCCTATGAGCTTTATGATCGTCAGGCGTTCGAGGAACTCTTTTCCAGTTTGGGGAGCGATGTAACTTGCGGCGATCCCCATGCGGTGAGTTATTCGAACGACTGGAAGCTGATGGAGTCGTACTGCAATGACTTCCAGCATGATGTCAGCGGGGACATTCGAGCTTGTTCATCGTGCTCCGCAGTCTTCGTGCGATCTCTTCGGTGAAGAGGTTGTAGCTAGATGCTCGGGCAAGTTCTTGAGATGGGTTCTCGAGCAGATTGTTGATATACTAAAGTTCATCAGCTTCTTCCGACTGGTATTTAGTGCGCCTAGGCAATTTTCTTTGAACCGCAACTCGTTTCCATAGGATTGTTTTAGAATCATCCATACCTAATGCTTGGGCTTGCCTTAGTGAAGTGCGATGATCTCAAGAATTTTCCGCACGCTCATCAGAGTATTGACTCTGTTCATCGCCGGAGGAGTCCTTGTCATCGCCACGAGTGGTCGTAGGGTGTGATCTTCGGGGTGCGTCCTCAGCCCTGTCTCTAGGAGAGTTATTGCTACCTGAGGGTAGGACGAAGACCTCCCGTTGATGATGTTCACTTGCGCTAGAGGCCTCCTCGCTTGAGGAGTCATCGAATGACACCATCTGGCGACTTGGAGAAATCCCCTCCAGGAAGGGGAATTCCAGGTTATAGCTGTCTCCGCCTGCAAGTGAGCCCTTCGTTGGGATGGCCGAACTCGCAGGAAGAGCATGTTCGAACGCATCCTTGGCTAGGCTAAGCGGAGAGAGAGAACCACCAGATACTGATGAAGATCCGGAATTACGACTTCCAAGAGTTGTCGCGCCAGGTCAGACTGTCTCAGGTGGACTTGAACATTTGGAGAGGGAACCCTCGCCATGCCCTGAGTTTGCCTTTGGACAGCCCTCATTGTGGTCGGATTGACCTTGCCCTCTGAGGAAGCTGGTTCCCCATTTGGACGTATTGTTGTGGGGGATAAAGATCCCTCCTCAACTCCATCGGTGGCAAAGTCTCCGGGAGAAAGATCTCCGAGGGTGACATCACGATCGGATGATGCATCACTCGGCTCGTAGTCGAAATCGGCATCCATGTCGATATCTGCATAATCGGCCAAGTCGAACTAGTTCTCCTCGTTCTACTCTCCTGCCATGAGAGCATGAGAATTGGAAAAACAAAGGAAAGCTGATGACTCGAAGATCCCCATGGTCGGCGCCAACTATCGGTGTTTTAGGACCGAACTTACATAAAGATTGTTTGATTTGGGGGTTCCTATAGGCTCAAAATCACACAGAGATGGAGACACGAGGATTTTTATACAAGTTCGGGCCTTCTCCTGGGAGAATAACAACCTTACTCCCGTGTGTATGTATTGAGTATGCTAGATTACAAGATAGAGCCAAAGACTAGAGTACTGTGCTTCTAATGATCTTCGGATCGCCCTGATTGTCCTGATGATTCTGCCTTTTATACAGTCCTCAAGGTGTACCATCGCGTCTCCAGTGTAAAGGCTACCTTAATGTCCCAGATTATTGAGCCGTTATTGGAGGTTATTATGGGAGTAGTAATGTTCCCACGCTGCCAGGCAGTTATCACCATAACAAAGGAGTTAAAATCGTACCATTATTCCAGAGAATAACTGCGTTGTTTACTGCCCATATCTTGAATATGGTGCGGAAGATTCCCTAATCGACTAGGCCCACATGTCTATAAGCCCTGTCGACTGGTCATAGAAGAGCTTACGACCAGGTGGTGGACGTAGAAGATCTTACGACCATAGACTGATCGTAGAAGAACTTACAATCATATGATAGTCGTAGAAGGACTTACGACTATGGGGTAGTCGTAAGAGGACTTACGACTACGAGGTGGTTGTAGAAGAACTTACAACCTCCAGCTTCTCCATTATGGCTATTAAGGGGTATACTCAAGAGTTATATGATGTTATTATTGTCCATAATATGAATTATAGATATATAATAAAATGAGGATTGTTATATCCTCGTTAGTACTCAAATTGACAGGTCACAGTTTAGTCCTTAACGATCCGGACAAGACTACCACATTTCCCAAATCTCGTGCACGAAGGCACCATCACTAGCATCCACTTGTCCAGATCTAAATCAAATTGTTATCAACAAAATTAACTTAACTTTTAGTTTTAACCAAACTGACAAAGAAATCAAAGATAGAAATAAAAAAGGTGTGTTTCCCAGGTCTAACAAGATAAGCTTGTCAAACATTAACGTTCTACAAACTTGCGAGGCTGAGCAAAGCCTAAATACTCAATCATAATAACACCAGATTTCTATCTTAAGCATAAGTGTATGAGTTTTATTTAAGGATAAGCCACAAAGATTAGGGTATAACTAACTAGACTCACAAATTAATGATACTTCAAAATAGCATGCAACAGTTATCACTGTAATTCAAAACACTAAAGTATCAAAACTGGGATCAACATGGTGCAAGAGGATGCTTGCCTTGGTAATAAACCACTTGTTCACTCTCAGATTGATAAGCAATATGCTCACTCGCGCCAGTTAATTCAGATCCTAACAGAAAAATAGCAAATGAACATCCAGAAACATAACAGAGAACAAAATGCTGAAAAGATGCATGATCAAAGTACTAATATGCAAACTAACAAAATGCTTAAGCTATAAACTATCTTAGCAAAGGTAATAACCCTGATTAACACTTACTAGCTCTAACCCGGACATGATTAACAGCTAAAGTTGTCCTAGAGTGTTGTCGGGCTGTCCGACAACAATAGAACAGCTAGGATTGAGATCTATGCCGATTTGAACACACAATGAACAAACTAGCACACACTCGAGCTACTAGGGTTCACAAGGGAGATACCTGAGCTTGGATGGTGGTCGGAGAAGCTCTAAAGCTCGCCGGCGATATGAAAGACCGAAAACAACAATAAGGAGTTCGCAGCGACAGATGACCTGAGCAAAGAATCAAGGAATGAGTGATAGGGATAGGTTTCTTGGCTCCATAAGAAGCTCAGACTAGGATGAATTGAGAAAAGACTCACCCTGCCGGAGTTGGAGACAAAAGGGTCGATTTGGCCGAAAACAGGAGATTCTCAAAATTTAGCCAACCTGTTTGACCAAAGGTAAAATTAACTAAGGGGTTTTGCTCCCTAGATCCAATGACACGATATGATGCGAAGAGATCTGCCAAGAAATTACCGAGAATGAGATTAACCCAAAGCTGGCATTCGGTGCGATCTCTGGACGTTCCAAAAAGCAACCTTGCGCTCCTGATCTACAAACAATGCCAAGAACATCCATTAACAGGATGGACATGCATTGAAAGAGATGAACAAAGGTGTGAGAAAGAGAGGATACGCCGGAGATGAGGAAGGAACTCAGTGCGGCATCAAAATGGCAGAGAGTGAAAATGAGGGTTTTATATCCACTTCGCCGGAGAAGACAAGGAACTGATGAGTGGCGATAATGGCAGCGAAATGGTGGCAAGTGGCGTTTGCATGCTGCAAAATGCACAGCGCAACGCCACCTCACCGTCGTTGAGCTCAAAACTGGCGAAATGGCGCGGAGAAGGTGAAGTTGGGTCACTGACTTGCGGGCCCCACTGTCAGTCTTAGCGAGAAACAGCATAGTGAGCTCAAACAAATGTTGATCGTCCAATTGTAAATGAACGATTCAGATTGAGTGGGACGTTCGGATGGTCTGAACGGCCCAACTCATCTTGACCGCACGTTTAAAATCTAACGACTCTGGAAAAGTGCACGCTTGAGAGTTCAAACGATTAAAAGGGACACTATTGGATATGAAACCAATGGTTGAGATCAATGGGTTGTTCGGACGGTCCGAACGGCCCACTCAACGAGGACGGTACGATCTAAATCCAACGGCTCACAATCAAGGCGCGCTCAGACGGTCCAAACGACCCAATTGATCCTAGCGGTTGAATTTAAATCTAACGACTTGCGCGCGTGTTGGGCTTTACCAAAAGAAAATGGCATGGCCCGATAAAATGAGGATGGTCCAATTTAGATTTAACAGCCCAAATTGCAAGGTGCATTCGGATGGTCCGAACGTCACACTTTATCTGGTCCATTGAGTTTAAATCTAACGGTCCAGAGATAAGGAGCGTTTAGGTTTTCAAACCAACAATAGGGTGCGGTTGGATTGAACATGGATGGTGTAGATCGCATGGGATGTTCGGATGGTCCGAACGACCCAACTGATCTGATACGTCTATTTTGAATCGGGTGGCTCACAAACGAATTAGGGTTCAGCTAAGCGCTAAATGTGACAAGTCTAGCCCAAATGGCACCGGGTTGGATTTAATGAAACTGGTTTAAGCCATTACAGTGCTAAGAGGCTAGGGCTGGGTTTAAAGTTGACTAGACCCAAGAATTAAAATTCAAAAGTTTGACCGGAGGTTTAAAAATACCAAATAAATTTATAAAAATACGAAATTTTTCAGAGAAGCTACTGAGATGATATATGTCCCAGATAAATTTTGAAAACCATTGTTCTCGTTTCAAAATACTTAATTAAATACTTTGATCGAAGAGGTTTAAATAGAGAACAGAGATTTTTCAAAAGGTCAAAATAATCTCTAAATATTTGATAAAAATATTTTTATTCAAGATAATTTATCTAGTGTTTGATAAAAATACTTCCCCGATCTCAATACAAGCATTGACTTGCATTTTCTTTTGAAGCTTCAAAACAAGTTTCATGTTTGGGTTGAAATGGAAGTTTTTAAATTGTAACAAGATGCTCAAGTTTCATAATGACCAGAAATGCTATGAGCAACATTTTATTATTGTTCATTAAAACAGAGGCTGTTACGTCCTCCGTAAACCGTCGAGTCCTTAGACCTTCTTTGAAAGCTTGGATAACAGAAGACCCTACGACCTCTGGTATTGAATTACGAACCTGGCTAAATCTTTTGATGTACTGACGTAGAGTTTCATTGGATCCTTGCCAGATTCGGTGAAGATCATCTTCTTTTCCAGGGCGATCGTACGTGATTTGGAAATTCGCAATCAGGAGGTCGCAAAGTTGCTCCCAAGTGTAGATCGATCTGACCGGTAGGTTGTCCACGACTAGGCAGATCCTTCAAGTAGTGTGGGTAGGTAATTCGTCATCACATTTTCATCACCACCAGCCAGTCTGATAGCGGTGGTGTAGATTTGGAGAAATTCTAATGGGTTCTGGGTCCCATTGAACTTATCCAGGTTGGCCGGTCGGAACCTGTTTAGCCAACGTACAACTTGGAGCCTTGCGGAGAAAGCTCGACAACCTGTAATTGATTCATGACGCCTTCTTTGGAAAGGTGCCGGATTGTAATTGGTTGGAGACCGGTTTCTAAGATTAGAGTGCCAGAGCTCCGATGTCCTGATTCAATCGTGGGCGTTATTATGACGCCTACAACCGCCTGCTTGGTTTAGATGATGCCGGAGATCATCAGGGCCAAGCGATCTTTCTTCTCGGAGAGGTGAGGGGGTGGCTGCTTGAAATAGCCTTCTTCCCTCATGACTCCTTGGTCGGAATCGTCGAGGAGGTCTTGGAATTGGTTGGCTTCCAATCCAGCCATGTTGCCCTCTACTGAGGGAGGAACGCTAGGATGAAGTCATGGTTTGACTTCATGAATTCCTTTGTTCCCGGTATGCTTCCGTTCGTTGCATAGTCTGCTGGAGAATTTCTGATACCTGACCTACAAGTTGCACAAAACCTGAGGTCCCTGCTAGAGCTGGGTTAGAATTATTTAAAATGTCCTGAACACGCTGCACGTTTTGTACTGTTACCGAAGGTCTCGAAGGATTCAGGCTGGCAGTAGGTGTTCGAAGATCCGAACTTTCCCCCGACCTTCTGGTTTGTTCCATTTGATGCATTACCCTTGGTGGGGTAGAAACAGGCGAATTAACTAATGGACGTCTATCAGTTCTGTTACCTCTGGCATTTGGTGCTTGATGGCCCGTGTCATTTCCACCAGCACATGGTGGCGTGGCAAATTGTGCAGGACCATACATGGCATTTTGATCCGTATCTCTGATCGCATTGACCTCATGCATCCAGTAGTGATCTTCTGACAAGCTTCCATCGTAACTAATGGAAAGCCTTCCAATGCTTCAATGAGGAGTTTCCACGATGGAGAGCGGTCGGAGATTAGCACCTTCTGAGGTTTTTATGGTGGGCTCAGCCTGATCCGGTGAGTTGCTGATCGTATGCTGAGCCTTATCATTCCCACTTGGCCCACGACCAATGGGAGCTTCATCGACACTGTTACCAGGTGTCGGTTGGCCCTTGGTATCGCCAGAAGCTATTGGTGAGTACCTTTCAGCCATAATTTCATCGAGAGTACATTGATTCTCGAGTTGTGATGCTGAATTTTTGTCATCTTTTTCGCCGGTCGAAAGGACCAGGCTTAGAGAGGTCCTCGGACATTCCGAACTGGTCGGAACGGCTTCCTCTGAAAATGCCACTTATCGTAATGGTGTATCCTCATCCATCCAGTCGATTTCGCTAATGTCTGCGACATGCGAGTCAGCGGAGGAGGAGGATGATGATATCCTATTTTCTTGCATGGTGCGGATGCATTCATCCATGTTGAGGTTGGAGTAGTCCGCCAAGTCGAACCAATTCTCCTCATCCCAAACTCCTGCCATAGTCGCATGAGCGATTATGAGGAGTGAGCGAGCATTTTGATGAGTGAAGAATTTCTTCAGGAAATCTGCGTCTTCTTCCCCACGAACGACGCCAGTTGTCGACGATCGAGTCGCCAATCTTACGAAATAAAATAGAGGAAAATGACACAGATTTCTTGGGAGAGAATGGGACTGCTCTTTATTGATATGAACTAGCTATTGTAGGGGGTGCCTACGACTAGGCGGAGGACTAATCCTAGTTACCCTGAGTATGATGCTTGCTATGCTATCTTATCTGATTTAAAGCATGAATCTAATGATGATTGTGCTGCTATATTCTGATGCCTAATGCGATATCAGATGATCCTTTATTCTCGTCCACGCTCCATCCTTATATAACTTCCGAAGAGGTGGCGGTTGCTCCTGGAGAAGGCATCCGTTGTGAAGCATTGCGGCTGGTCGGAGCGAGGCGATGGTTGATAAAGTATCAACCGCTTTGCAGTTGAGCGTCTGTGAGACATTCAACCGTTCGGTGGTTGTTTGTCAGTGTCTTGAGATTATCTAACGTCGCGTGGTATGGAATATACAACGCGTGCTATATTCATCACACAGTAAAGAATATACCTGAAATAGATCCAGATGCCAGTTCATGATTCTTACGAGCAATTACCTGGTCGGAGACTAGGTACAGGACCTTGTCCGACCATGGTACCCATTATGTAACCTTTGGAATCCATACGACCAGTGAGGTCGTTAGCCTTAGGGGTTGTGACCACAAAGACGTATGGTCATTTATTACATATTAAAGTAATACATAGAGATTTTAATCCTCGTCAATGACCTCATGTCCTTACTGACCCATAAACTCAGACGTCTCATGAAACCATCTGTGATGACTTTTTGAACCTTTTGTGAAGACCTTTTCTGTTGTAGTGTCCGGTGATGGAGTGGCCAAATCGAGGTGGGGGATGGATTGAGGGAGAGCGGGAACACGACGTGACGTGGTCCACTCAGCTCGGACCTCACCGGAGAAGGATGTGAGAACCCGGGGTATTTAACTTGTAATACTTAACCATTAAGATGATTCAAGCATTACAAATCAAATATCACGACTCTCGACATATATATACTTCCCAGAATGTAGTACACATACCCCATACAAAAATTATGCATCAATTCCATTCAATCACATAGAATCCAACGCACAACTAAGCAATTCAAAAGACATACAATATATAGTTATTACAAAAGGGGCCGACCGGCCAAATGTAACTAAAGAGTTAAATAACAGCGGAAGCAAAGTGCCATAAGATGGCGATAAACAAAAGCCAATCAGTGTGCCTTAACCCACAAGGCAACCAACCGGGCCACCAACCTAGTCCTCGAAACCGCCGCACGTCTCGCAAAAGTATAACCCTTGGGGTTCAACTCCCTCCTCTGCAACAATTACATTAAAGCATAGCAAATGAGTACAAAAGCTGTACTACTTAAGACTTATGTGTGAAATGTGAGGCCTATATAAATAGCTACATGCAAGCTTATTTAAGTGGAGCGAGGCTCTAGACTCATTTTCAGCATAAAGCAAGTTTTCATTTGCAATAATGTAATAGATAGAAAGCAATTTTATAATCTGATTTTATTTGATAAAAATAGCAATATACAAGTAACAATAATAACAAGATATTCTGGAAGTGGCTAACCCAATAGCCACCGCAACAATAGCATGAACTCCCCGTTCATACCACCCACATCAAGTTTTAATTAAATGTTGTAGTCTAACTATTGTAGAGACCTTACCAAGCATGTCCATAACCTAGGACAAGGCTATTCGAATAGTTTTAACCCTGCAGGGGTGTACCAATGTACCCACACGCCAGACCGCCTCTTTTGCCATTAGATTAAGCACACTTCGTTTGGTATGCCGGCAAGGCTAAGTCCTCTGAGACCTTTCCAATATTGTGTATTAACTACGAGTCGCCCATATGGGAGGAAGCCCCATACGTTGATCGGAGTCATCAAAGATGCTCATCTCCTTATAAGGGCGATGCTCCTTGCGATGGATAACCTCCACTCTGCTCACCCAATAACCCACCATGCAACTTCAGAGCTAACACACGCCAAAGTACTAAGTCAAGAGGTCCCATATCCCTCTCATGTGGTTATACGCATAATAAGCGCTTGGCTTAGTATCCAAGATGTTAGGTCCTTGTTGACGGGCACCATTCGATCACACCATAAATTCACACCAACAACCATTGTGCCCAAGTCAAAAATATTTCATTTTATTTTTCAGTTTTGACTTTATAAAGTAACAAAGCACAAGGTGCTGAGCATAATAATCATAATAATTTTGTGTGATCACAATTATCGACTAAGTCGATAACCGCCCAATTCTACCGGTAACTAAGCATTTCTAAGCATGACGCCGAAAAGACAATAAAAGAGCATAATTAAATCACCGGGCTCTAATTGACCAGCGATATTAATAACTGATGTTTGTGGTAGGGGATAACAATTTAAGGACAACCATGCAATAGGAATAGCTACCTCTAATCGGGAAAATTACTTTGACACAAAAGCATGCATACATAAAATTTGTAAACAAAGTATTACACTTGAAAGTAATAGGACATTTATGATCAAACTGCTTGCCTTGCTGTGGATTACCCTCTTGCTGCAGAGGAGCGCTCTCGCAATCAATATTATCATTTGAACCTAGCGAAAGAAGTCGAAAGCACAATAAGAACAAATAACACCAAAAAGACCCAAAAATTCAAGGTCATCCAAAAATTATGAAAAATTCACAGAAGTTAGAGCATGATTTTAGATGAATTTAGCAACAAGAATCAATTTAATTGGATGCTCTATGCAAAAGTTATAACAGTTTGAAGATCAGATGTCAGGAAAATCCAATTTTAATTGCCACCGGTTACTGTTCATCCTAATTAATTATTTTGCTGAAAATTTCCAGAACAGTGGTGCACTTGAAATTTTTATGGAAGGAAGAGCACCTCATGAGATGAACAATGGAATTTGATTCACCTCATTTGGAGCTAAGATGAATTTTCTATGATTTTTCCAAGTTATGAAAGTAGTACTCAAGTTACATGCAAAATAAGATTTTCAGAAATAGTATCATGCTCACAACCTATTTTACAATAAAATATACTAACAGAGGATTCTAACAAAATTGAGTTTGCTCTTTTTGGAGTTACAGATAAATACTTATGCATTTTTAAAGTTAAAGCAATTTTTAGTGCAATAATAATGCTAAACCTAAAGTAATTTTGCCAAATGAGTTTTATGGAACTGGAACATGGTTCAAACAATTTTTATAAAAAAGTACGTTTAAAAATGAAACTAACAAAATTTGAATCAACAATTTTGGAGCAAATTTGAATTACTTATGCAATTTTGAAGTTTAACCAATTTTTAGTTCACAAATAAAGCATTTCGGAAATCATATAAACATACAACACTTTTTATACCCAGCTCAACTTAGCCCAACTCACTGACCAGTGGGGCCACAGTCAAGGTCTGACCTGGTCAAATTTGACCCAGACCCAAGCCGGAAATACGCTTTCCAAACCGGGAAACGTACTCTACCACTGAAGTGTAATAGAAATACGCTTTCCTTAAGGGAAAGCATAGACCTCCGCTTAACTACCACTTAACTGGCCCATGGCCCACCTACCAGCGATACACTACACATTAAAAACCCAAATCTACTCCGGGATCAGCGCCTAAGACAGCTGTAACATCCCAAACTAATGGTGTGTGTTTCAAATGTAATAAAATGAGGGTAAATTAAAATTTTTGATGCCTCATGATGTCATTTAAAATTTTCTAGAAATTTTCCCCTAATAATTCCTATTTCCAAAGAACAATGTTTCTATTGATGGAAATTGTTGTCCTTAAAAATTCCATGATCTTGTTTTGTGATAATCCTTTGGAAATATTTTTCCTATCATCTGGATCATCCTAGTAACCTCTCTGCAAAATCTCATAATTTTTAGATTTTGTCTCCTATTTCAAATGGGCAAGTCGAACCAGTTTGAATTCTGGTCAAACCCCTAGCCCTGCAGCTTGTGAATTTTCTGGAGAACAATGCATTACATAAAATTTTCTGGAAAAATTACACAAGGTTTTCCTCCGGTCCAGCAAGCTTCCATAAAAATTTCGGAATTTTTGGAGCTTCGGAGCTACCTGTAAAAATTCCCTATCTTCTCAGCTTTTTAAATCCAAATCTGAAATCACTATTCATCGGGCTCAGACCCGAGCCCGACTCAAGCCCAGCGTCGACCTGACTCAGCCTAACCCACTAAATTGCACATCACATGCAGCCGTCCGATGGAACATCGGCGGTCACGGGCGCGTACCGTTTCGGCCGATTTAAAAATCCTCACGCGTTGTCGATCGTTTGATCGCGATCCAACGGACCGTGTCGACACCCTTCGCTCGATCTCGCACACGTCGCTGTGTCACTGATGCCGCGGCCCCACCCGTCAGTCGCGTCGTCAACCTCGCACTGGCGCTCCGCAGGATTCGCTCGCCACGCGCCGCACCAACTCTGCCGCCTCCGTCATCGCGCAGCAGCGCCGTGAATCCACCGCCCGCCCTGACCACTCCGGAGCCTCCTCTGCTTGACGCCGCTTCGGATGCCATCATCGCCCAAGGATAATACCTCCCGCACCCCCTCTCTTTCTTTCATCTTTCCTCTCGGCGGCGAGGAAAGAGAGGTCCTCTCGAGCTCATCCCTCCGGTAAGTTCTGATCTGGTGGTTCCTCCTTGCTCTTGGTTCATCCCCGTGTCCATCCTTGCTAATGCGAGCCCCTCATTTCTCTTGTAGCTCCCGGAGCACCTTCATGTCACCCGCGCTCTAGGGCGTGTCCTGAGCGCCTTGACCGAGGGCATCACCGTGCAAAACTTGTCTCCGGTAAGTTTCTAACTCTAGTTTATGCGTCATGTCGTGCCTTCTGACATAGTACGGTTTCCCTGAATCAATTTTCACTCTCACTCTCGGGGCACTTTCGGTTTGGGAAAATCACATTTGACGGCCGTGAGGACCCCTTTCTTCTTGGCGACGTTCGGTGAGGCATCGACCAATCCTGTGAGGACCCCCGGGTTATCTCCGTAAGACCGAGATTAAACATGGTCTAAAGGACATAACTCTAGAGCCTCAAGTAAATGGATTCCAACTTAACTCGATCTTAGTGAAAGGCTTAACTACAACTAGAGCCCCGGCGATCATGCGCGCTGCTCCCTTGCGAGCACTACATGATTGTCGGTTCTCCAACAAGTCAAGCACTACACTTAGTGAGTTAAATAGGAAGCCACGAACAGCGAGTATGCAATCATATTGGCTCCCAAGATCAGCGACCAATATGCTTATACTCTCATACAACGTTGATCACATCCATACTACAACATACATAGATAGTTCAAAAGACATACAACGTAATAGTTAAAGTTTACATCTATTACAAGCGGTGACGACCGCCAAATTCAATTAAAAGTCTTAAGTAGCGGCGGAAGCAAGTAAATAAACCAAAAGGTCCAGCATGGTATGCCCCATAACCCATCGGCAACCGACTGGGAGTTAAATGAAGGGATACGGGTAGGCTACGATAGCAACAATTCAAAATTTCTACCGCATAAACCAGGAAGCCAAGCAAGAAGATGATCACGGATCGTTACCACTAGGCGCCACAGAGCGGCGGAAGAAGTGTCGAGCGGCTGGTCCGACGAAGAGCGCGTCGATGTCTTGGTGCGTAGTCGATCGTCCGGCGTCCTCGTGAGTTGATCGTCTCCTCGAGCACCTCTGCAGTTCCTTGCGAAGATCGCGGATCGTCCTTAAGCGCAACAACGTAGAAGTGCCTCTATGGTATCCACATGTCCAGGGAAGGAACAACCGTACGCCGGTGTGCTAGCACCAAATCGCACGGCAAGGCTCTCAAGAAGATGGCGCCTAGGGTTTCAGTAGGGCAACTCGCGTCAACTCTCTCTCCCATGACCTCATGCATCTCCTTATATAGTGCCCGTGGCGGATCCTATCCAAACACGCTTCTGGTGTATTCGTCTTGGTTTGTTCAACCCGTTAAGTGTGTGACCCGTTAGGTTCATGTGTAGTTCGGTTGTGACTCGGAAACCCTTTCCGCCACGAGTCGATAGCGGTTCCTAGCGAGGACATAACGATTCCCGAATACACACAAATTATATCGGACGAACCTTAATGCAATATGATCTCGACCGAGTTCTCATCACTTACGACTGTGTCCTATCTCTATCTGACCGATTCAGTATTTGATCACGACCAACTCGTAACTCCTTACGACTTGGTTTAGACCACTCTGTGATTACGTTCGACCGGTCTCGACTTGCTTGTATCTCCATACGACCAGTTAGAGTGGGTCGAACTAAGCATTCTCATGCATTCTCCTTTGCCTCACGATATCGGTTGAACTCCGGTGAGATGTTGTGTCATCCATGGGTATTCAATGCTTTCTCGATCGAGTATCGGATAACCTTATGTGGTGAACTCTTGACCACGATGCTTATGGCCATGCACTTTCTTTATCCGACCACTTGAGGGCCGAGATATCTCTCCTGTTATGTTAGGAGGGGCAAATCCTATATCCGACCAGTCACATCCCTCTGCATGTTTCATAGCATACCCAAAAGCTACCTTTATAACCACCTAGTTACGAGTAGCGTTTGGCAACCCCTAAGAGTGCTATTACATGTAGGAAACCATGCTGATCTCAGGTCTAAGGATTATACATCATCATTGCTTGAGACCAACTAACGACACATAGAATCATAACAATCTCAATAGTGTCTCAAGGTGGGTCTTATCCAACACCATGTTCTCTAACACGTGTCCACATTATTGATTCGATATCCCTATATCCATGACCGGTGAAACATGGTCATCAATCAATACATGTCTTTGGTCGTAGAGTCACTAGTGTTCCGACCCGGTGACTTTTGACCGAGGATATTTTGTAACACCTCGGCCCTAATAAGCAGTAATAAGGTCTTTGTTCACAAGATCACTTGCTCATTTTGGCAAATTAGGCAACAGTTACAATTCATCTCCTCAAATTTCTAAATTCCAAACTCCAACTAATCAAAATTTCAAAAGGAAATACCATCCTTTGGTTGGTATTATGATAGGGAATTATTTTATTTCAAAACTAGATGAAGTATTATGCCCAAAAATAATTTTGTTGAATTCTGAGAAGTTAAATTGGATTTCAGAAAAATAATTGTCTTTAAATAAACCCTATTAGGTTCAAATGAATTATTGATGTATTTCTAAAAGAGAAACAGTGGTTTCCAAATTTTATTTGGGGAATATATCATCGATAGCCTTTACGCAAAATTTCAGGATTTTACAAATTTATTTGCTATTTTAAACAACCAGTCAAACCATTTGAAATTTTGAATCGATCTGGTAAAACTAACCTGGTGCGAACTCAAGTCGATATCTTGTAGTGACTCACCCAACCCGATGCAATCCGGCGCAGTCACGTTCTTGTAGCGTCCTTCGCCTCTGTGATTGTGGGCGTTGATTTCTCACCAACAAATGAGATTTGCGAACCGTGCGGGTCATCCCAAACGCAAGTCAAGTTCCACCGTTGGATTGAAATCCTCTGACGCATCGCATCTGGATCCGCGACCGAGATCCTTTTTCTGTAGCGGCCACCGTTGGATTTTGATCCAACGATCCGTATCGATTAGGCGTCGGACCAGGCTATAGCGCCCGTGAAATCGCGTTGGTACCATCGGACGGTCTGGTAGCAGGGACATCCGGACCACTCTGGCGCGCCTTGATCGTGGCCGTTCATTGCGAATCGCCGCGCCCAGATCGCACCATACCGTTCGGTGTATTGTAGCATCTAAATCGCATCCACCCAAACAAAATCGAGCGGTGGTCGTGTGTTGGACCTTCTTTGCGTCTTGCTTTAGTGTCTCTGCCATCGGGACCCCCATGGAAGTGGCACGACTTTGCTTCATCTCCTCCTGTACCATCGTAAGCACCATTCACCTTGAAATGGAGATAGTGTCTGACAGTGATTTGGAGGATATTTTCTCTCAAAAATCTATCCTCAATGCCACCTCATCCAATTCTAGAGAATTCTCGGTGAGTGCAGAGGACCTCATCACTATATAAACCCTAGTTCTTCTCTACTACCATTGTTGACCAGGAGAAGCTCTCTCACTTTGCCTTCATACCAGTGAAGCTTCCTTACTCCTCTACCTTGCTCAACTCCAAGAAGGCCTAAATCTCATACTAATATGATTTTGGTCATTCTTGTAGGTTGGACTTAAGTTATTCTCCCTGTCAACTTCAACCGTGGGGCACCACCTTGGTGAAAACCTCATCAGGGTGAGTTAAAGTCCATCTTTTTCCATCAAGAAAGTAACTGATGACCTTTATATCTTAGATCCATCCTTTTCTCTTTTGTGCGATCAAAGACTAGAGCTTGGATCTTAATATCTTGACCAAAACCCTAACTAATCTTTTCTTTTTAAACCCTAGTGGTAAGTCTAAATCTTACTTCATATCATTATTAGCTCTCTGAGGGCATCACTCGTTGGTGCATCACTCCTTGATCATGTGGTGCTTTAACCTTTCTTTAGCGAAAAGTTAGGTTTTAACTTTTCGGTCTTTCATGTCGTTTTCAAGATTTAGGGTTTCTCTTGATGACTTATCATCTTGCTTAGGTTCTAACCGAACCTAGTATCATAAGTAGACCATCTTTCTTTTATCAAGATCGTCCATTTAGTTGTTAAGGCGAAATCCTCTCTATTTTATTTTGTCGGCCAAAACCAGACAAATAGCTAATTTCCACTCCTTTCTTTAATCTGGTGGCTAGGGTTAGTAATAAGGACTTATGGTCTCAACCACCATCCAGATAGCCCTTAAAACCATTTAGAATCTTTGGTTAGCTTATCACTCCATAGTAGCAATTACGGACAAAAGCTCATTGTTGTTTTGGCTATTGGTTAAATAGACCCAACCGAAAACAACTCTGCTTGCCTTTTCTTTCTTGTAAGCCGAACCAGTAGGATGGCGGTAGTGGATCTTAGTATTAATTACTCCCTTTTTAAGTACTTGTGTTTTGTAACTTCACTAACTAGCGAAATCGGAATTAGGTCCTTCTTTGTTTTGGTGCGACCGACCACCTCAACAAAGAAAGTCCTAAACCCTAAATCGACATTATTAAGTGGTAAATGACCTACTAATTCACAGCACCAACCTTAATACACTCGGTTTAAGCTCAATCTTTCATTTAGATGAGGTTTAGCTAGATAATTAATTTAAATACAAGTTGTCCTGTTCTCGTAGCTAAATTCATTCTGTAGCAAAAAAAATGGGTTCTGTCCTAAATTCATTCTGTAGCTATAGACTTAGTGTAAAATCTGGGTAGTAAGTATTAGTAGATAAGATATATGGGCTATTACTCTTAGCAAATTAGTATAACTTAAGCATACTGCTATATATGCATTACCATCTTGATCATATCTTCTTTTATGCACAAATTGTTCTCTGTTTCTTTTACTTGTGCTCATTGAATTTTATTTCTTTTAGAATCTGGACCTTCTGAGTTTGTTGAACCTTTTGTTGAGTTGCAAGAACCTGAACAAGAGGTCATATACTATTATCAAGGCAAGCTTCCTCTCTGCACCATGTTGAACCTATTCTTTTGAACTGTAGAATTCTAAAATACAGTGACACTGTGCATGCAAATTTCTAAAAATCTATTTATGCCTGTTCCTAGTTAGTTATACCCTGAAATTGTGGCTTATCCTTAATTCAACCATACACTCAACCTAAGCTAGTTGTGATGTTATAATATTTAGTTTTAATTTTTGCTTAGCCATGCAATCCATAGAACGTTAGAGTTTGGCAAGCTTAGCTTGTCGACTTAGGGACAACAAATGATTTATAATTATTTTGATTACGGTTCGATTTATTTGATTTGGAAATGCTTCTAAATCCTGTTATCAATCAATTCAAATCTGGACAAGTGGATGCTAGTGATGGTGCCTTTGTGCACGAGAATTGGGAAATGTGGATGTCTTATGCGGGTTGATTAAGGACTGAACTCGACGGCCCAATTCAAGCCCCAACGTATTTCCACATGCAGAGTATGGTATTTGTTTGGTTAAGTAAAGGGTTAATGCTATTGAGTTGGATCTGAGAGTAAGGACATGTGTATTGATTTCATATGGCATAGATGCTTAAGTCTTGGCCGTGTCGTATGCCATGTGGAGCTTATATTGATATCGGATGTTCTTAGATGGGTAAGGCGTAGATGTGTTACATCGCATGTACGTTCCTTGAGGCCCCGATCATGTGTAATATGTGTGGCTAACACGAGTTTGCATTTAATTGATCGGTCGGCATTCCGGTACAACATGTGAGCCCCTTGAATGTATGCTATCGATCGGTTTAAGCGGGATTAATCTCACATGGGTCATCCAACTCAATAGTGTTAACTTGTTGAAAAATACCAAATCTTAGTTTACCCTACGGCATACCAAAGGAAGTGTGCTATCATTAGGAGGCTTACGGGCTAACTAAGTCATGTGGGTAAAGATGTACACCCCTGCAGGGTTAAAACTATTCGAATAGCCGTGTCCACGGTTACGGACAACGCTTGGATTGATGTCACCTGTATAGAAGTTATTCTAATTTTGGGTTTTGGGAATTGGTTCGGCATGATGATTGTTCTGTACAATTAATTGTGAGATGTTATTTATTCTTGTTACTGTTTATGTTTACAATTACACTTATTCACTGTTTTAGTCCAAATCAATTTATTAAAACTGCTTTATCAAAATATAGCAATTGTAGGTTAAGATGTATCGCTTTATGCAAACTGAACCATTTAAACCTTCAGTTGTCAACCTTATGCATATATACTTTCTATTCCATTGTATAGGTTCTAACAACCACTTTCTTTTATTAGTTTGTGTAAGACTTCTTTGAGTACCTTTTCGTACTCGGGGTTTTATAACCCCTTGTTGCGGTGACGATGGTTTTCTTTATGAGATGCCCGTTAGCGCCCGATCCGGGTGGCGCTAACGAGTAATGCTAATTCTAGTCTCCACGCAATAGCTCATGGGATAATGGGGCCATTGATGGTGTTTATCTTTTGCTTCGCTTTTGCTCTTTTGTAATGACCCAAGGTCATTTGTACTGTAAAATTTCAGTTCGGTTACTGTAGCACCCTGATACTGTAGCAACCGAAATACAATGTAATATTTGATGTATAATTATGTGAGTAATGTATGCCTTGTGTATGTGTATGATGCAATGTTGTTTTAAGGATATATGGGCAATAGTCGTCAATCCTGGGAACTATTGCATGACATATATCCGGGAACCTAATTGTTGGATTGTTACTTGTTATGATTATGCTTCTAGTATGATCTTTATTAAGGACATTACACTGTTCCTTAATTAAGAATTATGCTACCAGTATAATTATAATTCGGCACAATCCCAATAATTAAGGGTCTCACAGCGTTGGTATCAGAGCATATGGTTGCCTGTAGGATAGAATTAGCATGGTTGTTACCTTTAGTGAGTCTCTGTAACATTATTTTAACTTAAATTAATTTCTAAAGATCTAAGTCTGCTATCTTTTATTCCTTATCTTCTTTTAGTATCAATTCTTATCCATCTTTCTGTTGATTTTACAAGATCAGTCTCTTATCTACCTTGTCTTTTCTCTATAGATGAGTGGCCGACTTGTGTATTTGGACTTAATGTGTTAATAAAATAATCTTGCCCTTTTCTTTGTACTTTCGGCCGGTGTTATTTTGGTATTAGTTGGTTTGTTAAATAAAGGTCAACTTTTGGTGTGTTATTGTTTTTGGTGTTAATTGGTTGCACATCATGACATGCTGCATGCTTAGGTTTAATTAATTTCTATCTCCTAATCTTGTATGTGTTAGCACGAGTGTATCCTTGTTATGTTGTTAACCATTATATGGCAACAGGATGACAGGACCAACCACTCGATCGCGAACACAACAAGAGGAGAGGTTTTCCACCCCTGTTCTACAAACTCAGGGAGAGCAGACTGACCCTTCCGGATCTCATGGTCCGCAAAGTGGTCGTCAGGAAGAGGAGCTTCCTCCACCACCCACCATGGCGGACGTGCTCATGCAAATTGAGCGCAACCGCATGGATCGACAGCGATATTGGGCAGATTATGCGTAATACCTCCGCCACTCCGACACCACGGTGGTCGAAAGCAGAGTTCAACATGGGCGAGGTAGTCTCGTGACTTTCAAATAACTAACCTCCAAAGTTTTCCAGCTCGAGATCCATTGGAAGCGGAGGACCGGCCGGAAATTGAAAAGAAGTTGACCATTGCCCAATGTTACGAAGGGAGAAGGTCTTATATGCTAGCTACCGCTTGATCGGACCAGCTAGTAATTGGTGGGATAATTACCGCCATCCAACCCACGGACATACTCCCACCGCTTGAGTTCATGGAGACTTTTCGTGAAGCCCATATTCCGGAGGAGTGATGATGCTCAAGCGGCGAAATTCCTAGCTCTCAAACAAGGGCGAAAGTCGTTGACCGAGTATCTTCATGAATTTAATTTTCTTGCTCGGTATGCCTCGACGATGTTTAATGACACTCGCCGTCGAAACCGTTTTATGAATGGGCTATCTCAAGAATTGCGATTGGCTTTGGCAATACAAGACTTGAAATTTCCAACACCGTGGACAAAGCCATAATTGTTTGAAACAAAGAGTAAAGCCTTGGAAGATTCACGGAGGCGGCGAAGGCCACTCGGTTCACATATAGTGGTCGTTCGATTAGACCGCGATCGTGGCAACCTCAATCTTTCCGAGCACCGCCCACCCACCAGCGCGCCAGATTTGCTTTTCGTCCATCGCCACCCATTTGGGCAGTCCCGACCTAGTGGACATAGGCCACCGATCTTTGTCAATGTCGGTAGGGGTGATATGTTATCATTGTGGTCGTCAGGACATTTAAGCTAATCGGTGTTTTGCTAAGGCAAAAGGGTTACCACTGTTCACCATCTCCGGCTTACGTGCGACTGCACCTTCCCAAAAGGCAATTGTTAAACTCGATCTGTTCTGTCATGGCCGTGTGAATCGATTAGCTCGCTGAAAAAGCGGCGAGGCACTGAGGTTATCCTTGGTATGCTCCTAGTTAATTTCAGTTCAGCTCTTGTTTTATTTGACTCGGAGCATCCCATTCTTTATTAGTAGGCGCTTTGCTATTCAACATCGATTAGTTATGCATCCGCTTCATCCACCTCATATTATTCACTCACCGGTCGAGATTTATGACCGATCAAATCTGCCTTAATGTCAATATCAATATTGAAGGGTAGACTTTTGGGCTGACCTAATTGTGATAAACTCTAAAAGGATAGATGTCATTTTGGGTATGGACTGGTTGTCCAAGAACTTCGGCCAAATTAATTGTGCCCAGAGAACTATATCCTCACTAATAAAAATGGCCTTTCACCATTTTTCAACCTAAAGCGATCCATTCCCACCTTGGTGCATTGAAAGTCGATATCACTCCTACCTTAGAGTCGATTACCCAGAGTGTGTGAATATCGGGATGTCTTTCTGAAGAACTTCCCAGATGCCACCGATCGGAAGTAGAGTTTGTGATTGAACTAGTCCCTGGTATTGCTCCCATTTCGAGAAGACCTTATCGCATGCCTTCCAATGAGCTATTTGAATTGAAGAAACAGCTTGGAGAATTGCTTGACAAAGGTTTCATTCGACCGAGTTCCTCACCCTGGGGATGCCCGCCATCTTTGTCAAAAAGAAAGACCAAACTTTACGGATGTGTGTAGATTACCGTCCATTAAATGAGGTTACTATCAAGAATAAGTATCCTCTGCCTGAATTGATGATCTATTTGACCGTTGATCGGAGCCCGTGTCTTTTCTAAGATTGATTTACGATCGGGCTATCATCGATCAAGGTTAGAATCGAGGATATTCCTAAAACAAAGATTCTCTACTCGTTATGGATTATCTGAGTATCTTGTTATGTCCTTTGGTCTAACCAATGCTCCTGCTTATTTCATGAATCTAATGAATTCAGATTCATGGATTTCTTGGATAAGTTTGTTGTTGTGTTTATTGACGACATTCTTATCTACTCCAAGTCGATAAAAGCACGAGCATCATTTGAGACTTGTCTTTGGATACACTTCATAAGCATCACCAGTATGCCAAATTTAGCAAGTGTGCTTTACGCTTAAGCAAGTTGCATTTCGGGTCATGTATTATCCGAAGGAGGCATTACTGATTGATCGACAAAGTACAAGATGTACTAGGCTGAAGCGACCAAGAATGTTCTGAAATTGAAGTTTCCTTGGACTTGCGGATATTACCGTAGGTTCATTGAAAATTTTTCCAAGATTTCCGGACCAATCGACTCAACTTTTGAAGAAAGATAACAAATTCTTTTGGTCGATGGAATGTGAAAAGATTTTCGACTCTTGAGAAAGCTCTGATGAAGCTCTGTTCTCACTCTTCCGGATATCCATAAGAATTTTGATATCTATTGTGATGCATCTCGCCATGGACTTGGTTGTGTGCTTATGCAAGAGGGCGAGTTGTGGCATATGCATCCGAGCAATTGCGACCTCATGAGGTGAATTATCCTACCCATGATTTGGAATTGGCGGTAGTAGTCCATGCATTAAAGATTTGGCGACATTACCTTCTTGGCAATCGTTATAAATCTATCTTGATCATAAGAGCACGAAATACATATTCACTCAAGTTGATCTGAATATGAGACAAAGAAGATGGCTTGAATTGATCAAAGACTACGATATGGGTATTCACTACCATCTGGCAAAGCCAATGTTGTGGTGATGCTCTAGCGAGAAGTCACAGTGCAATTGCTTATCCACAATTCCTTTGACTAAGAGTTTATGTCTTGACTTCGGTAGCTTAAGTCTCGAAATGGTCAAGATGGATTTCTTGCTACTTTGGAAGTAAAGTCAACACTCGAAGATCAGATTCGGAGGCCCGTAAAATCGATCTTGAGGTAGCGAGATCAAAGAAAACATGAAGGCGAGTAAAGCCAATGAATTTTACGAAGATGCTCGTGGTACCATTCGTTATCGCAATCGTTTAGTGGTACCCTCAGATTCACAGCTGAGAGAGCTAATTCTTAAAGAAGCTCATAATTCCAAATTTTCTATACATCCTGGAAGTACTAAGATGTACCAGGATTTAAAGAAAACATTTTGGTGGAGCAAAATGAAAAGGCAAATTGCTCGATATGTTCTTTGAATGTGATATTTGCCAAAGGGTTAAAGCCGAGCACTTGAAACCTGCTGGTACCCTTCAGCCTTTGCCTATTCCACAATGGAAATGGGAAGAAGTCGGTATGGATTTTGTTACCGGACTTCCCAAGTCTCAGAATGGATTTGATGCCATATGGGTGATAATTGATCGTCTGACGAAAGTGGCTCATTTCCTCCCTGTTAGAACCAATTTCAGTGGCAAGCAATTGGCAGAACTCTATATAGCTAGAATTGTTTGTCTCCACGGTGTTCCTAAAGTTATTGTTTGGGCAGTGGATCTCAATTCACTTCCCATTTTGGAATTGTCTCCATCAAGCAATGGGAATGAATTATCCTTGACCGCTTATCATCCTCGCACCAAATGGTCAAACCGAAAGGGTGAATCAAATAATGGAAGATCTTACGAGAGCTCGTGTTTTAGCATATGGCAAGAATTGGGAGAAATCTTTGCAGTATGTGGAGTTTTCCTACAACAATAGCTACCAAGCAAGTATTCAAATGTCACCTTTTGAAGCCTTGTATGGAAGAGCTTGTAGGACTCTATTGAATTGGTCGAAATCGGTGAAAGACCATTCTTTGGCCTGAACTTGGTTTTAGAAGTCAAGAACAAGTTAAATGCGATTCGAGACCGTTTAAAAACTGCCCAGTCTCGTCAGAAGAGCTATGCCGATCATCGCCATCGCGAACTAAGCTTTGAGGTAGATGATTTTGTCTATCTTAAAGTATCGCCGATGAAAGGTACTCATCGTTTTCAAGTGAAAGGGAAGTTAGCACCTCGCTATATCGGACCTTTCCGAATTATTGCAAAACGAGGAGTCAGGGCATATCGATTGGAACTTCCCGACACTCTTTCGGCCGTACATGATACCTTTCATGTCTCTCAATTAAAGAAATGCCTTCGTGTTCCGACCGAGGCTACTTCATTTGAGAATCTTGATCTGCAACCGGATCTTTCGTATCAAGAGCGACCAGTGCGTATCCTTGACGAAATGGAACGTAGGACCAGAAATCGCCTTTGTCAAGTTCTTGAAAGTTCGATGGGCTAATCACTCGAAAGATGAAGCCACATGGGGCGCCAAGATCGATGAAGATCGAGCATCCCCATCTTTTTTTTGTTCAATACTTGCCCTTGAATTAAGAAAGGCAAGGTTAAACAAAGCAATGTAAAAAGAAAATGTAATGACAACACTATGTGTCATGTGAAATCTTGTTCTTGTCTTTGAAGGAAATAAAGACAACCGATGTTTTATTTCTTAAAGCATCATTTCAATTCTATCTTTGTCCAACTTCAATCACTAAATCTCGGGGCGAGATTTTCTTAAGGGTGTAGGTTTGTAATGACCTCGGCCCTAATAAGCGATAATAAGGTCTTTGTTCACAAGCATCACTTTATTCATTTTGGCAAATTAGGCAACAGGTTACAATTCATCTCCTCAAATTTCTAAATTCCAAACTCCATCGATCAAAATTTCAAAAGGAAATACCATCCACTGGTTGGTATTATGACTGGGAATTATTTTATTTCAAAACTAGATGAAGTATTATGCCCAAAAATAATTTTGTTGAATTCTGAAGTTAAATTGGATTTCAGAAAAATAATTGTCTTTAAATAAACCCTATTAGGTTCAAATGAATTATTGATGTATTTCTAAAAGAGAAACAGTGGTTTCCAAATTTTATTTGGGGAATATATCATCGATAGCCTTTACGCAAAATTTCAGGATTTTACAAATTTATTTGCTATTTTAAACAACCAGTCAAACCATTTGAAATTTTGAATCGATCTGGTAAAACTAACGATCGAACTCAAGTCGATCTTTATGCGACTCGGTCCAACCCAAAGGTAAACCGGCGCGTCACGTTCTTGTGGCGTCCACTCGCCTCTGTGATTGTGGGCGTTGATTTCCTCACCAACAACCGAGATTTGCGAATCGTGCGGGTCATCCCAAACGCAAAGTCAAGTTCCACCGTTGGATTGAAATCCTCTGGCATCGCATCTGATCCGCGACCGAGATCCTTTTTCTGTGAGCGCCACCGTTGGATTTTGATCCAACGATCCGTATCGATTAGGCGATCGGACCAGCTATAGCGCCCGTGAAATCGCGTTGGTCGCCATCGGACGGTCTGGTAGCTTGGGACATCCGGACCACTACAGGGCGCCTTGATCGTGGCCGTTCGCTGCGAATCGCACGGCCCAGATCGCACCATACCGTTTCAGTGTATTGTAGCATCTAAATCGCATCCACCCAAACAAAATCGAACGGTGGCTGTGTGTTGGACCTTGCTGCGTGCGCTGCTTAGTGTCTCTGCCACTGGGACCCCCATGGAAGTGGCACGACTTTGCTTCATCTCCTCCTGTACACCGTAAGCACCATTCACACTGAAATGGAGATAGTGTACAGTGATTTGGAGGATATTTTCTCTCAAAAATCTATCCTCAATGCCACCTCATCCAATTCTAGAGAATTCTCGGTGGTACAGAGGACCTCATCACTATATAAACCCTAGTTCTTCTCTACTACCATTGTTGACCAGGAGAAGCTCTCTCACTTTGCCTTCATACCAGTGAAGCTTCCTTACTCCTCTACCTTGCTCAACTCCAAGAAGGCCTAAATCTCATACTAATATGATTTTGGTCATTCTTGTAGGTTGGACTTAAGTTATTCTCCCTGTCAACTTCAACCGTGGGGCACCACCTTGGTGAAAACCTCATCAGGGTGAGTTAAAGTCCATCTTTTTCCATCAAGAAAGTAACTGATGACCTTTATATCTTAGATCCATCCTTTTCTCTTTTGTGCAGATCAAAGACTAGAGCTTGGATCTTAATATCTTGACCAAAACCCTAACTAATCTTTTCTTTTTAAACCCTAGCTGGTAAGTCTAAATCTTACTTCATATCATTATTAGCTCTCGAGGGCATCACTCATTCGGTGCATCACTCACTTGATCATGTGGTGCTTTAACCTTTCTTTAACCGAAAAGTTAGGTTTTAACTTTTAGGTCTTTCATGTCGTTTTCAAGATTTAGGGTTTCTCTTGATGACTTATCATCTTGCTTAGGTTCTAACCGAACCCTAGTATCATAAGTAGACCATCTTTCTTTTATCAAGATCGTCCATTTAGTTGTTAAGACGAAATCCCTCTCTGTTTTATTTTGTCGGCCAAAACCGACAAATAGCTAATTTCCACTCCTTTCTTTAATCTGGGCGGCTAGGGTTAGTAATAAGGACTTATGGTCTCAACCACCATCCAGATAGCCCTTAAAACCATTTAGAATCTTTGGTTAGCTTATCACTCCATAGTAGCTTAATTCTGGACAAAAGCTCTGTTGCTGTTTTGGCTATTGGTTAAATAGACCCAACCGAAAACAGCTCTGCTTGCCTTTTCTTTCTTGTAAGCCGAACCAGTAGGATGGCAGTAGTGGATCTTAGTATTAATTACTCCCTTTTTAAGTACTTGTGTTTTGTAACTTCACTAACTAGCCGAAATCTGGAATTAGGTCCTTCTGTTTTTTGGTCGTGACCGACCACCTCAACAAAGAAAGTCCTAAACCCTAAATCGACATTATTAAGTGGTAAATGACCTACTAATTCACAGCACCAACCTTAATACACTCGGTTTAAGCTCAATCTTTCATTTAGATGAGGTTTAGCTAGATAATTAATTTAAATACAAGTTGTCCTGCTCTCGTAGCTAAATTTTGTTCTGTAGCAAAAAATCGGTTCTGTCCTAAATTACATTCTCGTAGCTATAGACTTAGTGTAAAATCTGGGTAGTAAGTATTAGTAGATAAGATATATGGGCTATTACTCTTAGCAAATTAGTATAACTTAAGCATCTTGCTATATATGCATTACCATCTTGATCATATCTTCTTTTATGCACAAATTGTTCTCTGTTTCTTTTACTTGTGCTCATTGAATTTTATTTCTTTTAGAATCTGGACCTTCGAGTTTGTTGAACCTTTTGTTGAGTTGCAAGAACCTGAACAAGAGGTCATATACTATTATCAAGGCAAGCTTCCTCTCTGCACCATGTTGAACCTATTCTTTTGAACTCTGAGAATTCTAAAATCAAGGTGACCTTTGTGCATGCAAATTTCTAAAAATCTATTTATGCCTGTTCCTAGTTAGTTATACCTCAAATTGTGGCTTATCCTTAATTCAACCATACACTCAACCTAAGCTAGTTGTGATGTTATAATATTTAGTTTTAATTTTTGCTTAGCCATGCAGTCCATAGAACGTTAGAGTTTGGCAAGCTTAGCTTGTCAGACTTGGGGACAACAAATGATTTATAATTATTTTGATTACGTTCGATTTATTTGATTTGGAAATGCTTCTAAATCCTGTTATCAATCAATTCAAATCTGGACAAGTGGATGCTAGTGATGGTGCCTTTGTGCACGAGAATTGGGAAATGTGGATGTCTTATGCGGGTTGATTAAGGATGAACTCGACGGCCCAATTCAAGCCCCAACGCTTCCACATGCGAGTATGGGCGCTGTTTGGTTAAGTAAAGGGTTAATGCTATTGAGTTGGATCTGAGAGTAAGGACATGTGTATTGATTTCATATGGCATAGATGCTTAAGTCTTGGCCGTGTCGTATGCCATGTGGAGCTTATATTGATATCGGATGTTCTTAGATGGGTAAGGCGTAGATGTGTTACATCGCATGTACGTTCCTTGAGGCCCCGATCATGTGTAATATGTGTGGCTAACACGAGTTTGCATTTAATTGATCGGTCGGCATTCCCTGGTACAACATGTGAGCCCGGTTGAATGTATGCTATCGATCTGGTTTAAGCGGGATTAATCTCACATGGGTCATCCAACTCAATAGTGTTAACTTGTTGAAAATACCAAATCTTAGTTTACCTTACGGCATACCAAAGGAAGTGTGCTATCATTCCGGAGGCTTACGGGCTAACTAAGTCATGTGGGTAAAGATGTACACCCTATGAGGTTAAAACTATTGAATAGCCGTGTCCGATTCTGGACAACGCTTGGATTGATGTCACTGTATAGAAGTTATTCTAATTTTGGGTTTTGGGAATTGGTTCGGCATGATGATTGTTACTGTACAATTAATTGTGAGATGTTATTTATTCTTATTCTTGTTTATGTTTACAATTACACTTATTCACCGTTTTAGTCCAAATCAATTTATTAAAACTGCTTTATCAAAATATAGCAATTGTAGGTTAAGATGTATCGCTTTATGCAAACTGAACCATTTAAACCTTCATTGTCAACCTTATGCATATATACTTTCTATTCCATTGTATAGGTTCTAACAACCACTTTCTTTTATTAGTTTGTGTAAGACTTCTTTGAGTACCTTTCGTACTCGGGGTTTTATAACCCCTTGTTGCGGTGACGATGGTTTTCTTTATGAGATGCCCGTTAGCGCCCGATCCGGGTGACGCTAACGAGTAATGCTAATTCTAGTCTCCACGCAATAGCTGCTTGGATAATGGGGCCATTGATGGTGTTTATCTTTTGCTTCGCTTTTGCTCTTTTGTAATGACCCAAGGTCATTTGTACTGTAAAATTTTAGTTCGGTTACTGTAGCACCCTGATACTGTAGCAACCGAAATACAATGTAATATTTGATGTATAATTATGTGAGTAATGTATGCCTTGTGTATGTGTATGATGCAATGTTGTTTTAAGGATATATGCTAATAGTCGTCAATCACAGGAACTATTGCATGACATATATCCGGGAACCTAATTGTTGGATTGTTACTTGTTATGATTATGCTTCTAGTATGATCTTTATTAAGGACATTACACTGTTCCTTAATTAAGAATTATGCTACCAGTATAATTATAATTCGGCACAATCCCAATAATTAAGGGTCTCACATATTTTTAGAACGACATCATCATAAGTTAAAAAGAGTTTCACCAACAAGTCACATACTCGTTAATCTTTATGACTGATGATTCATTCAAGGAACAAGATAACATATTATCAAATATTGTGAACATAATGAAATATAATCATCTCTATGATTGCCTCTAGGGCATATTTCCAACAGTCTCCCACTTGCACTAGAGTCAATCATTTAAGTATTTAATACCGATAGCTCTTGTGTGCGCCTCATGCTTTGGTCAGTGAGAGGCTTTGTCAGCGGATCGACAACATTTAAATCCGTATGAATTTTGCATATCTTAACATCTCCTCTATCCACCAATTCGCGAATGAGATGATAACGCTTTGAGTATGTGCTTGGATTTCGATGGGATCTAGGCTCCTTAGCCTCATAATAGCTCCATTATTGTCACAATAGAGATCCATTGGGCTTGAGGCACTCGGAACCACACCCAACTCAAAGAATAAAATTCCTTATCCAAACACCTTCTTTTGCAGCTTCCGAAGCCGCAATGTACTCGCCTCTGTTGTAGAATCACCTACCGTCTCTTGCTTGGAACTTTTCGACTCACCGCACCTCCATTCAAAATGAATACAAAACCAGATTATAACGATAATCATCTTTGTCGGTTTGAAAGCTTGCATCGGTGTACCCATTTACAACCAGCTCTTCATCACCGCCATAAATTAGGAACGCATCCTTAGTCCTTCTCAAGTATTTAAGGATGTTTTTCACAGCTGTCTAGTGACCTTCACGATCGACTTGGTATCTGCTAAACAACGAGAGCATATGATACATCTGTCGAGTACATATCATGGCGTACATGATAGATCCAATAGCTGAAGCATATGGAATACCATTCATGCGGTCTCACTCATCAGTAGTCGAAGGACACTGACTCTTGCTAAGACTTATGCCATGTGACATAGGCAAGAACCCTTTCTTGGCATTTTGCATGTTGAACCGGATCAACACCTTGTCAATATAAGTACTTTGGCTTAATCCAATTAGCCTTCTCGATCTATCTCTGTAGATCTTTATTCCCAAGATATATGCTGCCTCTCCTAGGTCCTTCATAGAAAAACTATTTTTCAATGATACCTTAACATTCGACATAGGAATGTCATTCCCAATCAATAATATGTCATCCACATATAAGATTAGAATTACAAGTGCGCTCCCACTAACCTTCATGTAAACACAAGGTTCTTCTTTGTTTTTGACGAAACCAAACCTTTTGATCTCCTCATCAAAACGTATATTCCAACTCCGAGATGCTTGCTTCAATCCATAAATGGACTTCTGAAGTTTGCACACTTTACTAGCATTATTTGGATCAACAAAACCTTCAGGTTGTGTCATGTACACATCCTCACTTAGGTTTCCATTAAGGAAAGCCGTTTTGACGTCCATTTGCCATATCTCATAGTGAAATATGCGACAATAGCTAGAATGATCCGTATAGATTTAAGCATCGCTACGGTGAGAAGGTCTCATCGTAGTCAACTCCTTGAACTTGTCGAAAACCTTTTGCGACTAGTCGAGCTTTATGAATGTGAACATTTCCATCCATATCAATTTTTTCTTATAGATCCATTTGCACTCAATGGTTTTAACGCCATCAAGTGGATCGACCGGGCTCAAACTTGGTTGTCTCTCATGGAGTCTATCTCGGATTTCATGGCTCTAAGCCATTTCTCGAGTCTGGGTCCATCATCGCTTCCTTATAAGTGTTAGGCTCATCATTATTCAATAATAATCGTCATGCCCATACCTTATAGGCATTTGGCGTGGCCTTTTAGATCTACGGGGTGATGCCTCATCTCTGAGTTCAACAATATATCGTTCATCTGTAGAGGTTCAATAGGAGTTGAAACAATTTGAGATGTTTCCGAATTTCTTCGAGTTGCACCTTTCTCCCATCGTTGTTTTGGAAAGAAACTCTTTTTCCAAAAGACACCATTTCGCAACAAACACTTTGCTCTCCTCTTGGTTGTAGAAATAATATCCTTTGGTTTCCCTAGGATATCCTATAAAGAAGCATTTTTCGACTTAGGTGTGAGTTTATCGGCGTCAAGCGTTTAACATATACATCACATCCCCAAATCTTTAGAAAAGACAAGCTAGGACTCTTCCCATCCATATCTCATATGGTGTCTTATCTCTTGATTTAGATGGTACCCTATTTAAAGTGAAAGCGGTGTTTCTAGGCGTACCCCAAAAATACATTGGCGGATCAGATTGGCTCATCATCGATCGAACCATGTCTAACAAGGTCCTATTACGCTCGGACACCCCATTCCATTGTGGAGTACCCAATGGGCGTAAGTCAGGAACAATTCCATATTGTTTCAAATGATTGCCAAATTCTGGCTCAAAATTCACCTCCACGATCGGATCGCAAAGATTTGATTGTCTTGCCAAGTTGATTCGTACCTCATTCGGAACTCTTTGAACTTTTCAAAGGATTCCGACTTGTGCCTCATTAAATAGATATATCCATATCTACTATAGTCATCGGTGAAAGTGATGAAGTCTCGAAAACCACCTCTAGTCGTGCTCATTAGTCCACACACATCGGTATGTATGAGTGCCAACAAGTCGGACGCCCTCTCATTCCGACCAATGGAAAGGTGTCTTGGTCATCTTCCGAGTAGACAAGATTCGCATGTTTCAAATGATTCCAAATCAAATGAGTTTAGGATTCCATCATCATGGAGCTTCTTCATGCGTTTCTCACTTATGTGACCCAAACGACAATGCCAGATAAAAGTGGAATTCATATTATTAGGCCGTAGCCTCTTTGTATTAATATTAAAGATGGGTGCATCATCAAGATTTAAAATAAACAACCCGTTCAAAACAGGAGCATAGCCATAAAACATATCATTCAAAAATATAGAACAACCATTGTCCTCAATAATGAATTTATAACCCTCTGCCATCAAACATGAGGCTGAGATAATGTTTCTACTCATGGCTGGAACGTAATAACAATTATTCAATTCCATAATAAATCCTGAAGGCAAAACCAATGGTAAAGTCCCGACGGCTAATGCAGCAACCTTTGCTTTATTCCCGACGCGAAGATCCATCTCCCCTCTTGCAACTCTCCTATTCTTTGTTAGACTCTGCATCGAATTGCAAATATGAGCAACCGACCCGATATCAAATACCCATGAGTTAACAGAAGAATCTGCAAGAAGTACATCTATAACATTAATACCTGAAGTGGAAGGTTTAGTCCCACCATTCTTTTTCAGATCAGCCAGGTATTTCTTGCAGTTCCTTTTCCAATGTCCTGGTTCCTTGCAGTAAAAGCATTCATTCTCTTGAGTCGGGCCAGACTTAGTCTTGGGTTTAGGCTTGTTAGTTTGGATCCCATCCAAAACTTTCTTGCCCTTTCCTTTGACCCAAGTCCTAGCCTTCTTCTTGAAGCTTGTACTCTTTTGCACCATCATCACATGATCAAGGCTTTTCTTAATCTTGTCCTCTGCGGTCTTAAGCATCATATGTAGTTCGGTGAGATTCTTGTCTAAGCCATTCATATGGAAGTTCGTAATGAATCCGACCATAGCTTGCGAGAAGCGAAGCAAGAATCAAATCTGTAGCCAACTCTTGACTCGGTGGAAAACCAAGTTTTTCCAAGCTCGTGTGTAACCAACCATTTTGATCACATATGGGCTCACCGGACTACCCTCGGCTAGCTTACACGCATAAACAAGTTCTTGAGATCTCAAATCTCTCGGTTCTTGCTTGTGTCTCAAACATGCCTTTGGCGCCACGATCATATCGTAGGCCTCAATGTTCTCAAACTGCTTACGAAGGTCCGAGTTCATCGCAGCAAGCATGAGACAACTAACATTAAGGATTCATCACATGCCTTTTTATAGGCGGATTTAAGATAGCAAAGACACTATCGTGAGCACATCCGGAATTGGTTCCTCTAGAACATGTTCCTTTTATCTTGCCTAAGAACAATTCTTAGGTTGCGGGACCAATCCATAAAATTTGTTCCATTCAGTTTTTCCTTTTCAAGTATCGAGCGTAAAGCAAAACTAGATGTTGGTACAATGATTGGTGCCATGATCTACAACATAAAATCGCATAAAACTAAGACATATGTTCAAGAAAAGTAACTTCTATTAAACAATTTAATAAAGATACTCCCACTAAATACCATATCCCTCTTATGACATTTAGTGATTTAAGATCCTGTCGGGTAATCTACTAGTGAGCTTTGGCATCCTTTGCTAGAAGATTAGTGAATTGATAAGCAACCCTTTGCTAATCATATCTCTATATGACTCTTGTTGTTGGGTTGCATCTCTATGCCTCGGCACCCAACCCTATGCCCCAAGGTCCATAACTGTTATGATGACCTTGTCAAGTCAAACCAATGCAATGTGTGTAAGTGTCCGACACAAACCCATCTAGTCAAGGAAAGTTAATGGCATTCCGCTTTAGCAAGACCTACCATTAAAATACAAGACTTTTGATGGTGCAGCTTATTGGAGGGGCATCAATTTTAACTTAACATTATGTGAGGGAATTTAGTTTTATCATGTTAAAAGCATCTAATGGAAAAAAAAGCATGACTTAATATCATGACAGGAATAAACACAAACATTCACAGATAATCATATCACTGTGAAATAGTATGGCCCTTAACATGACGATCTCCATCAGCATGCTTCCTGTCCTCCGACCACCATGCTTGAAGTCTCCAACCGCATTCATTTACTAAGCAATTACTCCTAAGAGCTAGTAATGAATTACATAGGATATTATCAAGCATCACATGTCGATGCACGACACAGTTATATACAATAATATGTAGCTCGATGGCTATCTCACAACATGACACACAGGTCATGAAAATCCATACATGCATCACATACACAATGGGCCATACTATTCACATCAATTCCTGCAAAAACAAGTTACGCATAGAATCCAATTCTATCGGACGATATGAACACATACTACCTATAACGCGCGGTACGATAAGCCAGCACGGCGGTCCCGAGACATGAATCTTATTCACGTTTCCGAGCTTTGGAAATCATCGGATTAATCATATTAACCCTATTCCGAGCCAATCTGATTACTGCCTTGATACGACCACATAATGCGACATACTCCGATGGCGGAATTCCGACCGGTAGGAGTATTATGCAAGGTAGTCGAAAAACAAGTCGAGTGAATCATCGGGTCCTCTTAACTTGTGCCTCCTCGTATACCCATCTACTACCACCGAAAACTAATCGATCTAATTGACCAGGGCCTAGGTTTCCAGATACGACCAGTAATAGATCCAATCTACTACTACCACATATCAAGTATATGCGACCGATCCAGATCAAAAACTATGCAGGATGGCTCTGATACCACTGAAGGGATACGAGTAGGCTACGATAGCAACAATTCAAAATTTCTCTGCGTAAACCAGAAGCCAAGCAAGAAGATGATCACGGTCGTTACCACTAGGCAGCAGAGCGATGGAAGAAGTGTCGAGCGACTGGTCCGACGAAGAAGCGCGTCGATGTCTTGGTCGTGGTCGATCGTCCAGCGTCCTCGTGAGTTGATCGTCTCCTCCAGCACCTCTGCAGTTCCTTGCGAAGATCGCGGATCGTCCTTAAGCGCAACAACGTAGAAGCGCCTCTATGGTATCCACACGTCCAGGGAAGGAACAACCGTACGCCGGTGTGCTAGCACCAAATCGCACGGCAAGGCTCTCAAGAAGATGGCGGCTAGGGTTTCAGTAGGGCAACTCGCGTCAACTCTCTCTCCCAACAGCCTCATGCATCTCCTTATATAGTGCCCGTGACGGATCCTATCCGAACACGCTTCTGGTGTATTCAGTCTTGGTTTGTTCAACTCGTTAAGTGTGTGACCCGTTAGGTTCATGTGTAGTTCGGTTGTGACTGGAAACCCTTTTCGACCACGAGTCGAAGCGGTTCCTAGCGAGACATAACGATTCCCGAATACACACAAATTATATCGGACGAACCTTAATGCAATATGATCTCGACCAGGTCCTCATCACTTACGACCGAGTCCTATCTCTATCGACCGATTCGTATTTGATCATGACCAACTCGTAACTCCTTACGACTTGGTTTCGACCACTCTGTGATTACGTTCGACCAGTCTACGACTTGCTTGTATCTCCATACGACCGGTCGTGGTCGGTCGAACTAAGCAACCTACTCATGCATTCTCCCTTTGCCTCACGATATCTGGTTGAACTCGGGTGAGATGTTGTGTCATCCATGGATCTGCTCAATGCTTTCTCGATCGAGTATCGGATAACCTTATGTGGTCGAACTCTTGACCACGATGGGCATGGCCATGCACTTTCTTTATCCGACCACTTGAGGGCGAGATATCTCTCCTGTTATGTTAGGAGGGGCAAATCCCATATCCGACCAGTCACATCCCTCTGCATGTTTCATAGCATACCCGAAAGCTACCTTTATAACCACCTAGTTACGAGTAGCGTTTGGCAACCCCTAAGAGTGCTATTACATGTAGGAAATCATGCTGATCTCAGGTCTAAGGATTATACATCATCATTGCTTGAGACCAACTAACGACACATAGAATCATAACAATCTCAATAGTGTCTCAAGGTGGGTCTTATCCAACACCATGTTCTCTAACACGTGTCCACATTATTGATTCGATATCCCTATATCCATGACCGGTGAAACATGGTCATCAATCAATACATGTGCTGGTCGTAGAGTCACTAGTGTTCCGACCAGTGACTTTCGACCAGGGATATTTTTAGAACGACATCATCATAAGTTAAAAAGAGTTTCTCCAACAAGTCACATACTCGTTAATCTTTATGACTAATGATTCATTCAAGGAACAAGATAACATATTATCAAATATTGTGAACATAATGAAATATAATCATCTCTATGATTGCCTCTAGGGCATATTTCCAACATTAAATGCTAGCATTACTCATTAGCGTCGCCAAAATCGGCGCTAACAAGCTCAACGGGCTCATTCACTTCCTCACCTAAAATTGTAGCAACCGGGTTGAGTACAAAGGTACTCGCAAGTCTTACACAAATAAAAATTAGTTATGCTAGAGGTCGTTCCAAAGGATGGCTCATATTGGCTTAGTTTTACAAAAGGGACGCAACAATTTACAACCTACACAAACTAGTTTTTTTTTAAGTGCCATTTAGAAATCAGATTTGAAGTAGAAGTAAAGCATGTGAATAAGTAGTAAATTGAATAACAAATGAACCATAGAAATGACAAAGTGGCTGTCCACTTTGACACTACAACAAGCGTGAACATCCTATTCATGACAATACCAAGTTATACCACAATTTTTTTTTAATTCCAAGTCTAACAATAAGCAGCCACAAACTCAAGCGGTCGTCCATAACCGCGGACACGGCTATTCGAATAGATTTATACCTGCGGGGTGTACTACTTTACCCACGACTTGATTAGCCCGTAAGCCTCCGGATGCCTCCGAATATAGCATACTTCCTATGGTATGCGGCCGATAAATCAAGATATGGTCATTTTAGCAAGAAAATCCTATTGCGCTAAGTCCCGCTAAACCCTGGGCTCCAAGGTAACATAAGACGTCACGGTCTATATGCCCTATCGGCCCATAAGGAAAACATAGGACGTCACGGTCCCATGCCTTTATAATTCCACAACCGTGGGACCCAACACAACAAAAATCTTCCCCCTACTTAACCATACAGCACCCATATACCGCGTGTGATAGCACGAGTTTTGCTTGAACCGTAGGTACCCAAAGTTCGGTCCTCAATTGTCCAGACAAGACAATCCACAACCCAAAGTGTGCACGAAGGCACCCTCCATAACCAACCACTTGTCCGGACCAAAAGCTCATTTAAATTGACAAAAATTTAACTCATAAAATAGATATTAAGATCTGAAATAAAAGTATAAACTGAAAGTTGTGTGTATCCCATAATTGTCGGGTTATTCCCGACAATCAGCTACCGTTCTAGACTTGCATGGCTAAGCAAACCCGAACATAATACAATTCACACAATCCTATCTTAAGCATTTCAGTACTGGAATAATTCATGGATAACCACAATGACAAGGTAATAGGATGTATCTAACTATTCATCACAAAAATAGCGACATTATCAAAAATAGCATGCAAGCAATTATCATTGCACTGACTTAACAAAACTGGGATCAAATATGATGCAAAAGATAGTTCAAATGATGCTTGCCTTGCAGGTAGCTCAGTTGCTCTTCCTCAGTAGCGTATAAGTCAATATCAATAGGCTCGGTATCAAGATAAGTATAGTATCGAATAAACATCGAGAAATACTCAAAAATTCAAAATACTCAAAAATGCATGATTTTTCTACAGTAGATAGGTCATGATTTTAGATGAATTTAGGTGAAATAATTATTCCATTTGCATTTAGTATGTGAGAGTTATAAGGTTTTCAAGTTCAGCTTTCAGAAAAATTCCAAATTAATTACAATCTGTCAATGTTCACTAAATATAATTGTTTGGGTAAAATTTGTAGCACAGTAGTGTGTACAAGGATTACATAGATAAATAGGTATTATCATTATAAGTTCAAAACAGTTGAGTTCACCTCATTTGCAATTTTTATGAGTTAGTTATCTATTTTTGAAGTTATCAGCCTTTTTCTAGTGTAAAAATAATAAGTTTATGGATCATTTTCTATAATAATACTCTCTGTTACAGAGACATGTTTGAAACCAATTTTAATATAAATTTCAGTAAAAATGAAAATTACTAGAAGTGGTTTCATCTATTTTGGAGTTGAAATGAATTAGTTATCTATTTTTGAAGTTACACATATTTTACAGTGTATAAATAATTCGTTTTCAGATTTTCCTAATTCATTTACGGCTTTTCTTACCGAGCGTGGGCTAGCCATCGCCATCGACAGTGGGCACCGCTTCGCCGCTCATCATCCACAGCCTTGTGTAGCGTGAAACACTGAGACGAGCTCGTGAGCCGTTGGATTTGAATCCAACGGTCGCCAAGCGTGGCCGAAGAAGTGGTCCGATCGGCGCATCAATCGTGACCGTTCAATGCGCAACGCACGGCTCAGATTCGCGGCGCGTCCGGAGCGGTCCAAACGGCCCAACGGAGCAGAGCCATCGATCTCACATCCAACGGTCAAAAACGACCCAAGTTATCGCTCGATTCTTTCTGCAAACAAGATGCGTTTTAAGTTGTGGGCCCACATGTAAGTGAGTGCTTAAGAGTTACGAAACGTGTTGGCTTTCTGTGCGTGGGTCCCGCGTGTAAGTGATTCATTAGTTCCTTTAAGACAGTCATTTAAAGCTAATGATTACCATTAATCCTAATCCCTCGCTATGCGATGCATGTCCGAAATGCGACAACGCCTCCAGCGTTTGCCCGACGGCTTCGCCGGGCATTTGGCACCACGGCCTTGATCGATGATATGGATAGGTGCGCAATAGTATTGCGCACCTCCAGGGAGCACTCACAGCACTGGAGCCTGCCCCGAACGGCGGCTAACCGGCGGCGAGCGGCGCTACAAAGTACTGAAATCATGACAACAGCTATATGAAGCTCCGCAGCGCTATCTAAGCATGTGCCCAGGTCCTAGGGACTATTAGAGAGTTACCTAAACTGAGGAAGGTGCTTGGGAAGCTTAGGGGTTGCCGGAGCTTGCGTCGGCACCGGAGAAGTCAAAGATGACGGCACGGCACAAGCGGGGAACTCAACCTGGTTAACCAGAGAGCAAATGAGTGGTCGAGATAAGCTAAGGGACTAGCAAAGATGCTAAGAGAGCAAAGAATTGAGATACGGCTTACCGGAACCAAGTGGGAGTTGAAGGGTTGGTCCAAGGGCCGAAATGGGTAAAACTCCGATTCACCGTGATCCTGTTGTGCATTGCCGAAATAAAGTGAGGGGTTTTGGTCAGTGAACAAGAAGGCACAAAGTGACACGCTAGGTTAAGACCAATACCTCCCGGACACGTAGAAACCACAGAGGTGTCCGGCGGAGCGTGCTCTGGAACGAGCCGAGAGCACGAGGCTGGTCCAGCAGCTACAACCAACAACAGAAGGTCACGTGAGCTAAAATGGACAAGGCAAAGAGCATGGAATCGAGGGCTACCACCCGGTGGAAGCTTACCGAAGAGGAGAGCACGGGAGAGCTTCCTTCCCCTCGGCCGAAAAGAGGAGAAGTAAGGAAATGCGAGGTGAAGAGGGGGTGTTATCCCCGGGAAAGGGACGAGAGCAGGCGGCGTCAGCGATGAAGCGATGTGATAGGTGAGGAGGCGGTGGATTGACGGCGTCGAAGTCTGCCGTTCTGGCGCGTCGAGAAGCTTGCGCGTGGCGAGCTCCCCGCTGGTGAAGTGGGAGGTGGAAGACAAGTCGACGGTGGGCCGTCGTGGCGGCGACTCATTCTTGTGGCGAGGTTAAGTGACTCGATGCTGGCCGTTGGATCTCAGATGGACGGTGTAGATTAGAAAGGGGCGTTTAGTTCTCCCCGAAGGGGTACGCGATTTGGGCCGTCGATTTTCAATCGAACGGCTCAGAGTGGATGAAGGTTTCGGACGGGCCGAAACAGAAAAGGGATCTGGGCCGTCTAATTTAGATCTAACGGCTGCATGTGATGGTGCATCTAGGTGGTTGGGCCGAGCCAGGTTGTTGCGTTGGACTCGAGCCCGATGAACAGCGCTTCATCAGTTTGGGTTTTAGGGTTTGACTAGGATTTAAATTGTTTTCCTACTTTGACCAAGGTGTTAAAATTAGAAATAAATTTCCTAAAATTGTGAAATAAATCACAGGGGTTCCTGGGAAGGTCTAGTTCCCATAAAAATTATTTAACACTACTGTTCAAGATATAATGTGTATATAATAAATTCAACTTTGTGTATGTCATCAATTGGTGTTTGAATTTTCTCAAGGTTTAAACCAGTCCCAAAAATTTGGGAAAAATCATATTAAGTTGTTATAATTACTATAGTATTTGAACAAATTATTTCCAGGAGATGTTCATAAGGTTTTGTTCTTGTTTTCTTTTGGAGTTGAAATACAAGGTGTAAGTTTAACACTTGTTTAAGATTTTCCTAGTGCAATAAATTATGCAAAAGTTTGAAATCAATGATGCATGCTCATGAGATGCATAATAATTCTCTTTATTAAGTTGAGGATGTGACAAACCTCCCCCCCTTACAAAAGATCTCGTCCCCAAGATCGGGTAGGGTGGAAGTTGGATAGAAAGGTTCTTAGGAATTTTAGCATCTGCTGTCTTGATTTCCTTTAAAGATAGTGCAATGATACCTAACAAGGTTACGACAAATATAACATTTTCCTTACCATTGCTTTGCTTAACCTTTCCTTTCTTGATACGAAGGCACTTCAAGGAAAAGGTCGGGATAGGCTTGACGGAAGTGATCCTCTCGTTCCCATGTAGCTTCATCCTCAGTATGATTACTCCATTGCACTTTGATGAACTTAATATTGCGATTCCTCGTCTTGCGTTTGGTTTCTTCAAGAATGCGAATAAAACGCTCCTGATAAGAGAGATCGGGCTGCAAATCGAGTCTTTCCAACTCGGTTGCTTCGGTTGGGACACGAAGACATTTCTTCAATTGCGAAACATGGAACACATCGTGAATATCCAATAGTGATGGTGGCAATTCCAATTGATATGCCACGGATCCCAATTTTGCTAGGATTCAGAAAGGTCCGATGTAGCGAGGTGCCAATTTGCCTTTGACTTGGAATCGATGCATCCCTTTCATTGGAGAGACTTTAAGATAGACAAGATCATTCACCTCGAAACTCAACTCGCGTCTACAACGGTCGGCATAGGACTTCTGACGAGATTGAGCCGCCCGAAGTCGTTCGCGGATAACACGAACTTGCTCCTCCGCATCCTCCACCAAGGTTGGACCATAAAACGGTCTCTCCCCGACTTCAAACCAGTTCAAAGGTGTCCTGCAAGCTCTCCCATACAATGCCTCGAAGGGGGACATTCGTATACTCGACTGGAAGCTATTGTTGTAGAAGAACTCCGCAAAAGGTAAGCACTTCTCCCAATTTTTGCTGTAGGACAGCACACAAGCTCGAAGAAGGTCTTCTAAGATTTGGTTCACTCTTTCAGTCTGTCCGTCGGTTTGCGGGTGATAAGCTAAACTGAAAGATAAATTGGTCCCCATTGCTTTGTGCAAGCATCCCCAGAAATAGGATGTGAATTGAGGGCCTCTATCTAACACAATCACTTTCGGAACACCATGGAGACAAACAATTCTTGAGATATCTGATTCTTGACTTGTCTCCACGGTAGGTGGTCTTGACAGGAATAAAGTGAGCAACCTTAGTCAGACGATCGACAATCACCCATATGGAATCGGACCCAGCTTGTGTCCTAGGAAGGCCGGTAATGAAATCCATGCCAACTTCTTCCCACTTCCACTTGGGAATGGGCAGGGGTTGTAGAGTACCTGCTGGCTTCAAGTGCTCAGCCTTGACTCTTTGGCATACATCACACCCCGCAACATATTGAGCAATCTGCCGCTTCATTTGGCTCCACCAAAGCCTTTTCCTCAAGTCTTGGTACATTTTGGTACTACCTGGATGAATAGAGAACTTGGAGTCGTGAGCCTCCTTAAGAATGAGTTCCCTCAATTTGCGATCAAAAGGTACTACCAATCGGTTTCCAAAACAAAGTGCACCATGTGCATCTTCTTTGAAGCATTTGGCTTGACCTTTCTTCATTTCCTCACGGATTTGAGCTACTTCCAAGTCAGTCTTTTGGGCTTCTCTAATCTGGTCCTCAAGTGTACAATTCACACTTAGAGCAGCAAGAGAACCTTCCCCAACTATTTCGGATCTGAGACGTTGCATTGCAGCACACAAGCCTGCCGAAAATGGAGTCACTGACAAACAGTTGCATTGAGATTTTCTACTCAATGCATCGGCCACCACATTAGCTTTCCCGGGATGATAATGAAGTCCCATATCATAGTCCTTGATCAACTCGAGCCACCTCCTTTGCCTCAAATTCAGATCTGCTTGAGTGAAAATATATTTGAGACTCTTGTGGTCGGTATAGATCTCGCAACGATTACCAATGAGGTAATGCCGCCAAATCTTCAAAGCATGAACCACCGCTGCAAGCTCCAAGTCATGCGTAGGATAATTAGCTTCATGAGGTCTCAATTGCCTCGATGCATATGCTACCACTTGGCCCTCTTGCATAAGTACACAACCGAGCCCGTGGCGAGATGCATCACAATAGATATCGAAGCTCTTATGAATATCAGGTAGGATGAGCACTGGAGCTTTGGTCAGAAGATCTCTCAAGGTGTGAAAACTTTCCTCACATTCTGCTGACCATTCAAACTTCTTTTCCTTCTTTAACAATTGGGTCATAGGTCTTGCGATTTTGGAGAAGTCCTTGATGAATCTACGGTAGTACTCCGCAAGTCCAAGAAAACTGCGAATGTCGGTGACGCTCTTGGGCTGTTTCCAGTCAAGCACATCTTTCACTTTGCTTGGATCAACAGCGACACCACCCTTGGATAGGATATGACCCAAGAAACTAACTTCCCGAAGCCAGAATTCACATTTGCTGAATTTTGCATAGAGTCTATGTTGCCGAAGCTTTTCCAACACAAGCGCGCAGTCTTTGCTCGTGCTCTTCATCAGTCTTCGAGTAGATAAGGATATCATCGATGAACACAACGACAAACTTATCCAAGTACTCCATGAAAACCGAATTCATGAGGTTCATGAAGTATGCTGGAGCATTCGTCAATCCGAAAGACATAACGATTATTACTCGTCTGCATCGTAACGAGTGGAGAAAGTCATCTTCGGTATGTCTTCACTCGACCTTGATTTGATGGTAGCCCAACCTCAAATCAACCTTGGAGAAAACCTGGTCCCCATTCAATTGATCGAACAAATCATCAATCCTAGGCAGCGGATATTTGTTCTTGACAGTGACCTCGTTTAGCGGACGGTAGTCGACACACATCCGTAAACTCTTATCCTTCTTCTTGACAAAGAGAGCCGGACATCCCCAAGGTGAGGAGCTCGGCCTAATGAACCCCTTGTCTTGAAGTTCCTTGAGTTGTGCTTTCAATTCCACCAATTCATTAGGGGGCATCCGATACGGCCGCTTAGAAATTGGCGCGGTACCGGGCACAAGCTCAATGACGAATTCAACTTCACGGTCAGGTGGCATGCCTGGGAGTTCTTCTGGAAAAACATCCGGATACTCACATACCACTGGTACCTTCTCCCATTCAATAGAGGTACTAGCTTCCAAGGCATAAAGATGAGAATCGCCCACTGAAGGGGTAAAGACAACTAGACTGCCGTCATCACCTGTGACAGAAATAGACCGTTGAGCACAATCGATCTTTCCCTGATTTTTGGATAGCCAATCCATCCCTAGGATTACATCAATACCCACTGAATTTATCACAATTAAATTTGCCAAGAAGTTAGTCTTTTGGATTTCCACCAACACGTCCTGACAAACTTGATCGGTTTGGAAAACCGATCCCGGTGATTGAATTTGATACGGTGGCTGAAGCTTGACTATCTCAAATTGATTAAGTGCAGCATATTCCTTTTTAATGAATGAATGAGATGCTCCTGAATCAAAAAGAACTGATGCTGGACAAGAATTAACAAGGAGTGTACCCAAAACGACGTCCGGAGCGCCGCTTGCCTCCTCGGTAGTGACGTGGTTGACTCGGCCACGTGCAGGGACCTGGGAGGGGTCGATGCTGCCCTCAGAGGTGGTGAGGGTCTGGTCACAGCTGAAGGCGTAGGAGCTCTGTAAGTCTGAGGCATCCCTCGCTGCTTGGCGAGGCACTGATCTGCATAGTGGCCCTGGCGACCACAGTGAAAGCAAGTGACATTGGGCCTGTAGGGGCTGCTGTTTTGGGGTTTCTTACCCCCATTGTACCGCTGTGCCACTGGAAAAGAAGCACTTGGAGTCATCAAGGAAGTCCTCGGTGGCACTGGAGCTGGATAACGAGATGCCTGAGGCGGTCCGGTCTTGTTCTTAGGGAAAATCGCCGCTATTTGGACCACTGGCGGCCTTCTTCCTCTTCTTGGACTCCTCCACAGCCACACTCTTGTGCTCCACCACTATGGCCTTGTTCACCATGTGCTGGAAGTTGCGGAAGTCATGTACAGCTAGAGCCAGCTGCATCTCCTCAGTCAAGCCGTTCATGAAACGGCTCTGGCGACGGGCGTCGGTGGAGACGTCATCAGGTGCATAGCGAGCCAATGAGTTGAACTCGTGAAGATACTCGGTGACAGTCTTCTTTTCTTGCTTCAAGGCAAGGAACTGCTGCTGCTTGATGGACATGATCCCATCAGGAATGTGGGCCTCCCTGAAAGCTGTGCAAAACTCGTTCCACGAAGGAACGTCTCCATCGAGTTGCATGGCGGAGAAGTTGTCCCACCATGCACTGGCAGCGCCCTCTAGCTGATAGCTAGCAAAGAGCACCTTCTCAATGCCCGTGCACTGAGCGATAGCTAGCTTCTTCTCGATGTCTCGCAGCCAATCCTCGGCCTCCATTGGGTCCTCTGTGCCCGCAAAGGTGGGAGGGTTAGTCCGCTGAAAATCAGCGAGACCTCCATGAGCTCTATGATTCCCACCTCCCCTGCTGCTGCGGGAAGCGGGAGAGGTGTTGCGGCGATAGCCTCAAGGATCTGATGCGGTCCATACGGTTCCTCTCTATTTGAATCAACACGTCCGCCATGGAAGGAGGCGGTGGAAGTGTCTCCTCGGGTGTGCGACCCCGCTGATGATGCTGGTGAGAAGATTCACCCAAAGCAGTCGAACGCGGTTCTAAGGGTGGAGAACCCTCATCACGCTGCGCTCTCGAGCGGGTGTTGGGACCTGTCATCCTGTAGCGACACGGATGGTTAGGAGAATTTAATAAGTTATACATAAGCATGCATAATGATAAATACACAAAAATACGCAAGAACATAACACCAAATGGGGGTACCAAGGCACTAGGGCTGGTACAAGATCCAATAAACCATACATAGAGTTCTGGTGCAATTACATTGATTAGCCCAAAGGCGAATGGTAACTGCCCAAAATAAAAGTTCTTGCAAATAACACAAAAGTTCCAACCATTACTAGGCTATTACAGAAATTTTAAAGATACACGCATCGCTGAACACATGACAGGACAGCGAGCTGACTACCCTAACGTCCTAGATATTGTTCCGGTCGAAGTTTACCGGAAACTCATCGAGAAGGTGACAACCAAGGGATCCTGTATCGTCGGGGTCCCCTAGGTTAGGGAGACGCAGAGGTGACCCTATGCCATTAAGATGGCCTTCAACCACGGGAAGGCGATACTCAGGTGGTGCAGAATGGTAGGGAGAGATCACATTAGCACCATACAACACATCAGTATGAATAAGCCTCATATCATGCATAAGCCGCAGGTGCTCCTGAGCTATGATGAGACGGCGCCGCATCTCCCACAACTCATGAACGGTGCAACGATGCATCAAGTCCATAGCGTGCACCAGCCTCGCCAACTGTCGGACTTGGGGATCCTCCCGAATCTGAATCTGGCGAACTCGCTCACTTCCTCAGCATGTGCTTGCATGGGAAAATGGTCATAGGGAGGCTGGGACAACTCAGTCAAATCATAGCGAAGGCGACTCATGGCCACCCGAGCTACTTCCTGAAGCGCCATGGCCTCAGAAGTGCCACGTGCCTGAAATCGATATGGGATGCTCCCAGTAACACGCCTAGCAATGATGTCGACTACGGCCAGATACTCCTCCATTCCTGGCCCTCGGTCTCGGCGATAGATGGAATATGTCGGCTGGTAGGTGAAGTTGGCCCTCCACATCATGTCTCGCAGCAGCTCCGGGTATCCTCCCACATTCTCAGCTTGAGTCTCTCGCACAAGGTATTGAGGATTCATCTAAAGGGCAAGAAGGACAAGGTAAGTTAGTTTTGTAAACAAAACCAGAACAGGGTAAGAAATGATTCTAAGATGGATGAGGAATAAAAGATATCCCTAATCTTAACTTTCCAAAGTAATTTTGCTAACTTAAAAATATTTTAACCAAGAGACTTGCTAAACTTAACGCCCATGCTAACTCTAACCTACAATCAGTATGGCTCTGATACCAACGCTGTGAGGACCCCCGGGTTATCTCCGTAAGACCGAGATTAAACATGGTCTTAAGGACATAACTCTAGAGCCTCAAGTAAATGGATTCCAACTTAACTCGATCTTAGTGAAAGGCTTAACTACAACTAGAGCCCCGGCGATCATGCGCGCTGCTCCCTTGCGAGCACTACATGATTGTCGGTTCTCCAACAAGTCAAGCACTACACTTAGTGAGTTAAATAGGAAGCCACAAACAGCGAGTATGCAATCATATTGGCTCCCAAGATCAGCGACCAATATGCTCATACTCTCATACAACGTTGATCACATCCATACAACAACATACATAGATAGTTCAAAAGACATACAACGTAATAGTTAAAGTTTACATCTATTACAAGCGGCCGACCGGCCAAATTCAATTAAAAGTCTTAAGTAGCAGCGGAAGCAAGTAAATAAACCAAAAGGTCCAGCATGGTATGCCCCATAACCCATCGGCAACCGACTGGGAGTTAAATGCTAGCATTACTCATTAGCGTCGCCAAAATCGGTGCTAACAAGCTCAACGGGCTCATTCACTTCCTCACCTGAAATTGTAGCAACCTGGTTGAGTACAAAGGTACTCGCAAGTCTTACACAAATAAAAATTAGTTATGCTAGAGGTCGTTCCAAAGGATGGCTCATATTGGCTTAGTTTTACAAAAGGGACGCAACAATTTACAACCTACACATACTAGTTTTTTTTAAGTGCCATTTAGAAATCAGATTTGAAGTAGAAGTAAAGCATGTGAATAAGTAGTAAATTGAATAACAAATGAACCATACAAATGACAAAGTGGCTGTCCACTTTGACACTACAACAAGCGTGAACATCCCATTCAAGACAATACCAAGTTATACCACAATTTTTTTTTAATTCCAAGTCTAACAATAAGCAGCCACAAACTCAAGCGGTCGTCCATAACCGCGGACACGGCTATTCGAATAGATTTATACCCTGCAGGGGTGTACTACTTTACCCACACGACTTGATTAGCCCGTAAGCCTCCAGATGCCTCCGAATATAGCATACTTCCTATGGTATGCCGGCCGGGTAAATCAAGATATGGTCATTTTTAGCAAGAAAATCCTATTGCGCTAAGTCCCGCTAAACCTTGGGCTCCTAGGTAACATAAGACGTCATGGTCTATATGCCCTATCGGCCCATAAGGAAAACATAGGACGTCACGGTCCCATGCCTTTATAATTCCACAACCGTGGGACCCAACACAACAAAATCTTCCCCCTACTTAACCATACAGCACCCATATACTTCGTGTGATAGCACGAGTTTTGCTTGAACTGTAGGGACCCAAAGTTCGGTCCTCAATTGTCCAGACAAGACAATCCACAACCCAAAGTGTGCACGAAGGCACCCTGCATAACCAACCACTTGTCCGGACCAAAAGCTCATTTAAATTGACAAAAATTTAACTCATAAAACAGATATTAAGATCTGAAATAAAAGTATAAACTGAAAGTTGTGTGTATCCCATAATTGTCGGGTTATTCCCGACAATCAGCTACCGTTCTAGACTTGCATGGCTAAGCAAACCCGAACATAATACAATTCACACAATCCTTTCTTAAGCATTTCAGTACTGGAATAATTCATGGATAACCACAATGACAAGGTAATAGGATGTATCTAACTATTCATCACAAAAATAGCGACATTATCAAAAATAGCATGCAAGCAATTATCATTGCACTGACTTAACAAAACTGGAATCAAATATGATGCAAAAGATAGTTCAAATGATGCTTGCCTTGCTGGTAGCTCAGTTGCTCTTCCTCAGTAGCGTATAAGTCAATATCAATAGGCTCGGTATCTAGATAAGTATAGTATCGAATAAACATCGAGAAATACTCAAAAATTCAAAATGCTCAAAAATGCATGATTTTTCTACAGTAGATAGGTCATGATTTTAGATGAATTTAGGTGAAAGAATTATTCCATTTGCATTTAGTATGTGAGAGTTATAAGGGTTTCAAGTTCAGCTTTCAGAAAAATTCCAAATTAATTACAATCTGTCACTGTTCACTAAATATAATTGTTTGGGTAAAATTTGTAGCACAGTAGTGTGTAAAAGGATTACATAGATAAATAGGTATTATCATTATAAGTTCAAAACAGTTGAGTTCACCTCATTTGCAATTTTTATGAGTTAGTTATCTATTTTTGAAGTTATCAGCCTTTTTCTAGTGTAAAAATAATAAGTTTATGGATCATTTTCCATAATAATACTCTCTGTTATAGAGACATGTTTGAAACCAATTTTAATATAAATTTCAGTAAAAATGAAAATTACTAGAAGTGGTTTCATCTATTTTGGAGTTGAAATGAATTAGTTATCTATTTTTGAAATTACACATATTTTACAGTGTACAAATAATTCGTTTTCAGATTTTCCTTATTCATTTACGGCTTTTCTTACCGAGCATGGGCTAGCCATCGCCATCGACATGGGCTGCTTTCGCCATGATGGCCACAAGCATGGCGCCAAAGCGTGAAACACATGACAAGCTCGTGAGCCGTTGGATTTGAATCAACAGTGCAAGCGTGGCCGAAGAAGTGGTCCGATCGGCGCATCAATCGTGACCGTTCAATGCGCAACGCACGGCTCAGATTCGCGGCGCGTCCGGAGCGGTCCGAACGGCCCAATGGAGCAGAGCCATCGATCTCACATCCAACGGTCAAAAACGACCCAAGTTATACGCTCTGATTCTTTACGCGAAACAGTACGTTTTAAGTTGTGGGCCCACATGTAAGTGAGTGCTTAAGAGTTACGAAACGTGTTGGCTTTCTGTGCGTGGGTCCCGCGTGTAAGTGATTCATTAGTTCCTTTAAGACAGTCATTTAAAGCTAATGATTACCATTAATCCTAATCCTCTCGCTTTCTGATGCATGTCCGAAATACGACAACGCCTCCGCTGCGTTTGCGACGGCGGCTTCGCCGGCCAGGCACCACTGCAATGCTGTGATGCGATGATATGGACAGGTGCGCAATAGTATTGCGCACCTCCAGGGAGCACTCACAGCACCGGAGCCTGCCCCGAACGGCGGCGAGCGGCGCTACAAAGTACTGAAATCATGACAACAGCTATATGAAGCTCCGCAGCGCTATCTAAGCATGTGCCTAGGTCCTAGGGACTATTAGAGAGTTACCTAAACTGAGGAAGGTGCTCAGGAAGCTTAGGGGTTGCCGGAGCTTGCGTCGGCACCGGAGAAGTCAAAGATGACGGCACGGCACAAGCGGGGAACTCAACCTGGTTAACCAGAGAGCAAATGAGTGGTCGAGATAAGCTAAGGGACTAGCAAAGATGCTAAGAGAGCAAAGAATTGAGATACGGCTTACCGGAACCAAGTGGGAGTTGAAGGGTTGGTCCAAGGGCCGAAATGGGTAAAACTCCGATTCACCGTGATCCTGTTGTGCATTGCCGAAATAAAGTGAGGGGTTTTGGTCAGTGAGCAAGAAGGCACAAAGTGACACGCTAGGTTAAGACCAATACCTCCCGGACACGAAGAAACCACGGAGGTGTCCGGCGGAGCGTGCTTTGGAACGAGCCGAGAGCACGAGGCTGGTCCAGCAACTACAAGCAACAACAGAAGGTCACGTGAGCAAAAATGGACAAGGCAAAGAGCATGGAATCGAGGGCTACCACCCGGTGGAAGCTTACCGAAGAGGAGAGCACGGGAGAGCTTCCTTCCCCTCGGCCGAAAAGAGGAGAAGTAAGGAAATGCGAGGTGAAGAGGGGGTGTTATCCCCGGGAGAGGGACAGAACGGAAGCGGCGTCAAGCGATGAAGTGATGTGATAGGCTGAGGAGGGCGGTGGATTGACGGCGTCGAAGAGCCGTTCTGGGCGCGTCGGAGAAGCCCGGCCGCGTGGCGGATCTCCCCTGTGCGAAGTGACGGGAGGTGGAAGACAAAGCTGACCGGTGGGCCCGTCGTGGCAACGACTCATTGCACGCGCGCGGGCGAGGTTAAGTGACTCGATGCTGGCCGTTGGATCTTAGATGGACGGCGTAGATTAGAAAGGGGCGTTTAGTTCTCCCGAAGAAATCTGATTTTGGGCGTCGATTTTCAATCGAGCGGCTCAGAGTGGATGAAGGTTTTGACGGGCGAAACAGAAAAGGATCTGGGCCGTCTAATTTAGATCTAACGGCTGCATGTGATGGTGCATCTAGGTGGTTGGGCCGAGCCAGGTTGTTGCGTTGGACTCGAGCTCGATGAACAGCGCTTCATCAGTTTGGGTTTTAGGGTTTGACTAGGATTTAAATTGTTTTCCTACTTTGACCAAGGTGTTAAAATTAGAAATAAATTTCCTAAAATTGTGAAATAAATCACAGGGGTTCCTGGGAAGGTCTAGTTCCCATAAAAATTATTTAACACTACTGTTCAAGACATAATGTGTATATAATAAATTCAACTTTGTGTATGTCATCAATTGGTGTTTGAATTTTCTCAAGGTTTAAACCAGTCCCAAAAATTTGGGAAAAATCATATTAAGTTGTTATAATTACTATAGTATTTGAACAAATTATTTCTAGGAGATGTTCATAAGGTTTTGTTCTTGTTTTCTTTTGGAGTTGAAATACAAGGTGTAAGTTTAACACTTGTTTAAGATTTTCCTAGTGCAATAAATTATGCAAAAGTTTGAAATCAATGACGCATGCTCATGAGATGCATAATAATTCTCTTTATTAAGTTGAGGATGTGACAAATCCACTGCTTCTACACCATTCCCGTAACACCCTTTAACTTTCCCTTCATCGTTCTCTCTCTCTCTCTCTCTCTGCTCAGGGCGAGCCCTCCTCGGTGAAGCCACTCCGCCGCCGCTGCTCGTCGTCGCCAGCCTAGCTCCGGCAAGCTCCTCCTCTCCGGGTCATCGTGGTGAGTTCACTGAACTCCCCTATTGCCCATGCGCGCGTTATTTTGCCGCGGGCGTCTCTTTTTTTTCACATTGTGCCATGTTCCCCGTAGAGCTCCTCCGCTCCTCACTGTCGTGCCGCCGCTGTGAGCCACTGTAGTCCTCATCGCCGGTAGCATTAGCTTCACCTAGCTGCCAGGATCCCGTTTTGACCACTCACTCGGGCCACCGTGGCGCGTAGCGCCATGAACCACCGGAAGCTTCGCGGTTGCAGCGGCTCGGCGTGGCATGTTCCGCGAGAATCAGAAGGCGTCATTAAGGGTTAATGGCGATGATTAGGCATTAATGTTGTATCTTTGTCGGAAATCAGTTGGTTAGCGATTCGTTGAATCACTTACATGTGGGCCCGAGGCCATTAGTGCATAGTGATCCCGGCAGTACACCCGTGGTCCCAGATCTTGGCTCTCGGTCCATGCACTATGCATGTGGACCGTGTCAATGACAGGCGGGCCCCACCTATCGGGTTTATTTGGAAATCGTTTGGAAAATAGAAAATGGCACTGTTCACGGGACGGCGACGTGAGCCGTTGGATCGCGATCCAACGATCGACGTTGCGCGAGCTCACCACACTAATCGAAACGGTACGCGATCGCGGCCGTTGATGCCCGATCGAACGGCTGCATGTGACGTGCGGGTGAGATGGTTGGGCCGAGTCAAGTTGGCTCGGGACGGAGCCCGAGTCAGAGTATGGTCCGAGCCCGATGAACAGTGCTTTCATATTTTGATTTAAAAAGGCTGAGAAGTTAGGGAATTTTTCGAGGTAGCTCCGAAGCTCCAAAAATTCTGAAATATTTATGGAAGCTTTCTAGACCAGAGAAAAATCTTGTGTAATTTTTCCAGAAATTTTTATGGAATGAATTGCTCTCTAGAAAATTCACAAGCTGCAGGGCTAGGGGTTTGACCAGAATTCAAACTGGTTTGACTAGGCCTTTTGAAATAGCAAACAGAATCTAAAAATTATGAGATTTTTCAGAGAGGTTACTAGGATGATCAAGATGACAGGAAAAATATTTCCAGAGGATTATCCCAAGATTTGATCATGGAGTTTTTAAGGTTAACCATTTCCATCAATAGAAACATTGTTCTTTGGAAATAGGAATTACTAGGGGAAAGTTTCGAGAAAATTTCAAATGACATCATGAGGCATCAAAAGTTTTAATTTATCCTCATTTTATGACATTTGAAACACACACCATTGTTTGGGATGTTACAAAACCTCCCCCCTTTACAAGAATCTCGTCCCGAGATTCCGGGTAGGTCGGAAACTGGATAGGAAGGTGCTAACAGATGACACAACATCTGCTGTCTTAATTTCCTTTAAAGATAGTGCCAGGATATCCTTAACAAGGTTACAAGGAGTGGTTACAACATTTTTCTTTCCATTGCTTTGCTTAACCTTTCCTTTCTTGATTCGAAGGCACATTAAGTAGAAGGAAAAAGATCTGGATATTCATTTCGCATACGGTCTTCACTCTCCCAAGTGGCTTCATCCTCGGAATGATTTGTCCACTAAACTTTAAGGAACTTGATGACACGATTCCTTGTTCTTCGTTCAGCTTCCTCAAGGATGCGAAGAGGACACTCTTTGTAGGTCAAGTCTTCTTGTACATCGAGACTCTCCAATGGAGCTTCCTCTGTTGGAACGCGAAGGCACTTCTTCAACTGAGATACGTGAAAAACATCGTGTCCACCATCAAGTGCAGTGGGCAATTCCAACTTGTAGGCAACCGCTCCTTTCTTCTCAATGATGCGGTAAGGTCCAACATATCGAGGAGCTAACTTGCCTTTGACGCCGAATCGCTGATGACCCTTCAGTGGAGAGACTTTGAGATAAACAAAGTCATTGGGCTCAAAGCTCAACTCACGGCGACGACGATCCGCATAGCTCTTTTGCCTTGATTGAGCCGTGCACAATCGATCTCGAATCAACCGAACTTGACTTTCGGCCTCATTAATCGAGTCGGGGCCAAAGAATAGTCTTTCACCTGTTTCTGACCAATTCAATGGGGTCCTACATTTCCTCCCATATAATGCCTCAAATGGTGCCATGCCAAGACTAGCCTGAAAGCTGTTGTTGTAGGAGAACTCGGCGAACGGCAAACACTTCTCCCAATTCTTCCCGTAGGAGAGAACACAAGCACGAAGTATGTCTTCTAATACTTGATTGACTCTTTCAGTTTGACCATCAGTTTGTGGATGATACGCTGTGCTGAAAGAAAGGCGGGTTCCCATAGCCTCTTGTAAGCTATGCCAAAATCGGGAGGTGAAGAGTGAACCACGATCAGAAATGATCGTCTTCGGTATCCCATGCAAACTCACAATGCGAGAGATGTAGAGCTCTGCCAACAGACCAACACGAAGACTGGTTCGCACTGGTAGAAAATGTGCCACTTTAATTAGTCAATCAATGACAACCCAGATGGCATCTTTTCCCTTGGAGGTACGGGGCAGACCGGTGATAAAATCCATACCAACAGAATCCCACTTCCACTCAGGTACTGGCAAGGGTTGTAGGAGACCTGCTGGACATTGATGCTCGGCCTTCACACGACGACATATGTCGCACTCGGCAACAAACCTGGCGATTTCTCGCTTCATGCGGGTCCACCAGAACTTCTAACGGAGATCTTGATACATCTTCGTGGCCCTGGGATGAATGGACAAAGGAGAACATGGGCCTCGCTGTGAGAACCCTGGGTATTAAACTTGTAATACTTAACCATCCAATTGGTCCTAGTATTACAAATGAAATATCCCAATTCTCGGCGTATATGTACTTCCCAGAAATGCAGCACACATACCCCATACAAAAATTAAGCATCCATTCCATACACAAGACAAAACAAGCTTACAACAAAAAGGGCATACAAGACCATATTACAAAAGGGGCCGACTGGCCAAATAACAAGGTAATAACCAAAGTAGCAGCGGAAACATAAGCCATAAGATGGCGATAAACAAAAGCCAAACGGTTTGCCAATACCCACAAGGCAACCGACCAGGCCGCCAAGCTAGTCGTCCTGAATGAAGTCGGTCTCACAAAAGTCGATCCCTTGGGGATCAACTTCCTCCTCTGCAACAATTTATTAAGCAAAGAAAATGAGTACAAAAATGTACTCGCAAGACTGACGTGTAAAGTAACAAGCCTATATGAATAGCTACATGCAAGCTTATTTAAGTGGAGTAGGCTCTAGACTCATTTTCAGCATAAAGAAAGTTTTTATTTGCAATAATGTAATAGATTGAAGGCAGTTTTACAATATGATTTTATTTGATAAAAACAGCGAGATACTAAGTAACAATAATAACAAAACATCCTGGAAGTAGCTAACCCAATAGCCACCACAACAATAGCATGAACTCCCCGTTCATACCACCCACATCAAGTTTTAATTAAGAATTCCAAAATGTTGAGTCTAACTCCTGCAAATCCAATTCCAAGCGTGTCCATAACCTAGGACGAGGCTATTCGAATAGTTTATACCCTGCAGGGGTGTACCAATGTACTCACACGCCAGACCGCCTTTTCACCACATGATTAGCACACTTCCTTTGGTATGCCGGCACGGCTAAGTCCTACGAGATATTTCCAATATTGTGAATTAACTACAAGTCGCCCATATGGGAGAAAGCCCCATACGTTGATGAGGAGTCATCAAAGATGCTCACTACCTTTAAAAAGGATGATGCTCCTTGCAGTAGATAACCTCCACTACTGCTCACCCAATAACCCACCATGCAACTCGGGGCTAACACACGCCAAAGTACTAAGTCAAGAGAGGTCCCATATCCCTCTCATGTGGTTAGCACGCAATTATGCTTGGTTTTGGTGAAACAAGATGTTCGGTCCTTGTTGACCTAGGCAAGACATTCACACACCCGATATCACACCATCCAACCACTTGCCCAAGTCTAAATCATTTCATTTACACTTTTAGTTTGCAAAGTAATTCAGCACAAGGTGCTGATCATGGTGTAATAAAATGATTTGTGTGATCAAAGTTATCGACTAAGTCGATAACTGCCCAATTCTACCGGTGGCTAAGCATTTCTAAGCATGACACCGAAAAGACAATAAAAGAGCATAATTAAATCACCGGGCTCTAATTCACCAGTGATATTAATAACTTATGTTTTGTGGCAGGGGATAACAATTTAAGGGCAACCATGCAATAGGAATAGCTACCTCTAATCGGAAAAATTACTTTGACACAAAAGCATGCATACATACAATTTGTAAACAAAGTATTAGACTTGAAAGTAATAGGACATTTATGATCAAACTGCTTGCCTTGCTGTAGCTCACTGTCTTGCTGCAGAGGATCACTCGTGCAATGAATAATTTTGTTCGAACCTAGCGAAAGAATCGAGAAGCACAAATAAGAACGAATAACACCGAGAATACTCAAAAATTCAAAGTCATCCAAAAATTATGAACAATTCACAGAAGGTAGAGCGTGATTTTAGATGAATTTAGCAACAATAATCAGTTCATTTGGATGCGCTATGCAAAAGTTATAACAGTTTGAATGTCAGTTTTCTGGAAAATCCAATTTTAATTGTCACCGGTTACTGTTCATCCTAATTAATTATTTTGGTGAAAATTTCCAGAACAGTGGTGCACTTGAAATTTTTATGGTATGAAGAGCACCACATGAGATGAACAATGGAATTTGATTCACCTCATTTGGAGCTAAGATCAATTTTCTATGATTTTTCAAACTTATGAAAGTAGTACACAAGTTATATGCAAAATAAGATTTTTAGTTACAGCATCATGCTTACAACCTATTTTACAATAGACCACACTAACAGTGGATTCTAACAAAATTGAGTTTACTCTTTTTGGAGTTACATAGAAATACTTATGCATTTTTGAAGTTAAAGCAATTTTTAGTGCAATAATAATAGTAAACCTAAAGCAATTTTTGCCAAATGTGATTTATGGAACAGTAACATGGTTCAACCCATTTTTATATTAAATTACATCTAAAAATAAAATTAAAAATTTTAATCATAAATTTTGGTGTTTTTATGAATTAGTTATGCATTTCAAATTTATCATCCTTTTTCTATTGTAAAAATAATAGAATTATGGATCATTTTCTAAAACTACATCCTCAGCTATAGAGACATGTTTGAAACCTATTTTAAAATAAAGTTCACTTAAAATGAAAATTATCAAAACTGATTTCATCCATTATGGAGTTAAGGTGAAAAAGTTATGAACATTTAAAGTTTAAAAGCATTTTCTAGTGTATAAACAAATGGGTTTTGGATCAATCTCCAAAGATTATATTTTCTGAGACAGAGAAAGGTTTGAAACCTATTTTAACATATAGTTCATTCAAAATTAAAATTATCAAAATTGGTTTCAATGTTTTTGGAGTTAAAATGAATTAGTTATGTATTTTTAAAGTTAATACCAATTTTCAGTTCAACAATAATTCGTTTCGAAATTTATAAAAGCATTAAAGACTTTTCTTACCAAATGGAACCTAGCCAAAGTCTATGATGGGTGGGACCGGGGTCAAAAGTTTGACCCAGCCAATATTGACTCGGTCACAGCCGAAGGCTATATTGAAGGCGTATTCCTTAGAATACGTCTCAAAGTCAGGAAAGCGTAAATTTGTTTTGGCATTGAAGGAATATGTTTTTCCCTAAACGATTACGTTCTTCCTAATTGTGCACAAACATGTAACCGGCTAGAGGGGTCCACATGTCAATCACTTAAAGATTTAAACAAGGTTAATTATTTTCTAATCATGTTTAACCCTTGGGGGGGACCTACCTGGCATATGCTCAATACTAAACAAGATTAGCTCTAATAGCCGGTCATTACCTTAAACTCCCGGTGGTTAAACGCAACTCCTGCGGCGAGTGGCGCGGCCGTGCAGGCAATCCGATGAAACAAGGGGTCTCCAGGCACGGGGTCCACTCGTACAGGTGCGTAGCAGCCTCGCGAAGACGTCTGGAGTGGCACGGGGGAATGGAGGTGAACAGAGTCGAGCTCCCGGCGGCCGGAGGCGGAGATGACAGGCGCTCGTGGAGGGGGCGCTTCGGTGGTCGAGGGGCTTCGTGAAGACACGCATCGGGATCGCCGTGTCGCCTAGAACGCGGCGCCCTCAACGCCGACGATGGAGGAGGTTGGGGATGCCCGAATGGTGGACGGCGACGGCTCACTGGTGCCGGAGAAGAATGGCCCAAACGCCCCCGAGAGTGCATCAAAACCAAATTAGCCTCAGCAATAAACTCCTCATGACTAAGCGATCTCAAAGGACACAAAGGTGCAGAGAAACACTCACCGGAGTGCTTATGCGTTTTGCGGCCATGGCCATCGGCCGCGAAGAAGAAGAAGATGTGCCCCGCGATTTAGGGGACGACGAAGGCTCAGAAGGGCCAAAATGGACACAGCACGGTGAGGGGAGTCCGGCGATGAGGTCACAGTTGAAGCTCACCGAGAGGAGGTGGAGCTAGAGCCTCCCCCTCATCCATGCCCGGGAAGAAAATAAGCGAGAGAGAGAGCGATAGCTGCTTAAGAGCGAGAAGGTGGACGGAGGACCAAGCGGCGTGAGCGGGAGCAGCTCGGGCATTGGTCGTGGATGGCAGTGGGTGACGGCATCTCCCTAGCGTGAGGGCAGAGCCCGGCCGCGACGTGGCGAGGCCACTCTTGCGCCTTGACAAAAGCAGAAAGACGACCACAGTCTTGGGGCCGTAGTAGCGACTGTGAAGGGGCGGGGTGCGACGCGAGTTGTGCAGGTGAGCCAGCGGCCAACGTCAGGAACAAGTGTTAAGTCTGAGTTCAAATCAGATTTGACCAGAAAGGTAGAAGGTTTGACCGAGGCTTAAAATATAGAAATAAAATCCTAAAAATTCTGAATAAATTTAAGGGTGTTCCTGGGACATCCTAGTACTCCTAAAAATTTTAAAACCTAATGTTAATGATTTAATTTATGTAATTTAAATTCAAACTTAGAATAGGTCTTCGGATTGAGTTTGAATTTTATGAAGGTTAAAACTATTCCCAAAAATTTGGGAAAAATTATATTTATTCATGATAATTATTATATTATTTTAATAAATTATTTCAGATGATGTTCATAAGTTTTTGTTCTTGCTTTCCTTTGGAATTTAAATTTGAGTTGTATGTCTTCTTTGTTTTCAAAATTCTCAAAAGCAACAATTTATGCAATTGCTCCAGAAAAACCAATACATGTTCAAAAGTTTTAATTTCTCCTCATTTTTATACATTTGAAACACAACCCAAGTGCAAAAAAAAGATGCAAAAGACTTAAAAACACTGTGCATATTAATGAGTTACATACTAATTATCATTTATTAATTTGGGGATGTTGCACTCGCGGAGGATGACATTTCGCAATTCCATGACCTTCGGAACAACAAGGCGTTTTCCGAACGATACAACACCATTGTCATCTTCAGAAAAGCACTTGGCTGCTCCACTCTTGATATTTTGCTTGATTTGACTCACACCTTTATCTGTTTGTTATGCAGCCTTAATCTGATCTTCTAAGGTTGGTTACACAACCAAGGCAGCGAGGGAACCATGCTCAACCACTTCCAAGTTGAGCCGCTGAAATTCTTCATGAAGAGCGGGCTGCTGCTCCTTGAGCATCAAGGTATTGCAATAGACCTTACGACTGAGAGCATCGGCAACAACATTAGCTTTGCCCGGATGGTATTGGAGACCCATATCATAATCTTTGATCAATTCCAACCACCTTCTTTGCCTAAGGTTCAGATCCGGTTGGGTGAACAAGTATTTCAAACTCTTGTGATCCGAATACGCCATAGCGATTCGATGAGGTAATGTCGCCAAATCTTGATGCATGAACCACAGCAGCTAATTCCAAGTCATGGGTTGGATAATTGAGTTCATGATGCCTCAATTGTATTGATGCATAAGCCACTACCTTACCCTCTTGCATAAGAACAGAACCGAGTCCTTGACGAGAAGCATCGCAATAGATATCGAAGCTTCGGTGGACATCGGGAAGAACAAGAACAGGAGCTGTGGTCAATCTCTTCTTGAGCTCTTGAAAACTCTTCTCACAATCAGCGGACCACGCATATTTCTTGTCCTTCTTGAGCAATTCAGTCATTGGCTTCGCAATCTTAGAGAAGTTCTCAATAAAGCGACGATAGTATCCCGCTAAACCAAGAAAACTCCTCACATCAGTAACTGACTTTGGCCGACCCCATGATAGCACATCACTGACCTTGCTAGGATCAACAGCGATGCCTTTCGCTGAAAGAACATGACCCAAGAATGCCACTTCCTTCAACCAAAACTCGCACTTGCTGAACTTCGCATAGAGTTGATGTTCACGCAATTTTCCCAACACTAGCTTCAGATGTTCAGCATGCTCTTCATCATTCTTCGAGTATGAGGATATCATCAATAAAGACCACCACAAACTTGTCCAAATACTCTATGAATACCATATTCATAAGATTCATGAAAAGAGCGGGAGCATTGGTCAAGCCGAAAGACATGACTGTACACTCGTACAATCCGTAGCAAGTAGAGAAAGCCGTCTTTGGAATGTCTTCAGGCCTGATACGGACTTGATGGTAGCCCAATCTCAAATCGATCTTGGAGAATACCCGAGCGCCGGTCAATTGATCGAAGAGGTCGTCAATCCGGGGCAACGAGTACTTGTTCTTCACCGTCACAGCATTCAATGGACGGTAATCAATGCACATACGCAGAGTCTTGTCTTTCTTCTTTACAAAGATTACAGGACAGCCCCACGGTGATGAGCTTGGACGGATGAAACCCTTCTCTTGAAGCTCACCAAGTTTCTTCTTCAACTCCTCCAATTCATTTGGAGGCATCTGGTACGGCCTTTTGGAAATCGGGGCGGTACCGGGCAGCAACTCAATGACGAACTCAATATCTCGGACAGGAGGCATCCCAGGCAATTCTTCGGGAAACACATCAACAAAGTCGCATACCACGGGGACTTCATGAATCTCCAAAGTTGTCTTTGCTTCAAGTGCATAAAGATGTGGTTCTTGCAGCTTCGGAGAAATACCAACTTGCTCGCCGGATGGACTTTTGAGGGAGATAAATTTTCTGGCACAATCGATTTGCCCCAAGTGTTGGGACAGCCAATCCATACCAAGAATCACATCCAAACTTGCTGAATCAATGAGGATGAGGTTTTCCAAAAATCCCACTCCTCCAATCTCAATAGAAACATCCCGACATTCATATTCAACTTTCATTACCGACCCCGAAGAATGAATAATCAAAGGAAGATGCATAGGAACAATTGAAAGATCACTAAGTGCAGCAAAAGACTTTGATATAAAAGAATACGAAGCTCCGGAATCAAATAAAACTGTAGCTGGTTGAGAGTTGACAAGAAGCGTACCCAACACGACGTCGGGTGCCTCCTGAGCCTCCTCGGTCGAGATATGGTTTGTAGGATCGTAATGGCAATCAGAAGGGGGGTTGAATGATTGCAGCGAATTGACCCCCGAATTCAAACTTCTTCTTGTGCACAAGAACTCCAGAATCTCTTCGATGACACTTGTGTAGCTCCACAACAAAGAACACCTCAGGCGCACAGAAGGAACACCAAATCAAGAAACAAAGTAGAACGAATCTGAACTTTATATATCAAACTTGATTTGTGTCTACAAAGTGCTCAGCAAGCACCCCTCAAAACCCCAGATCGAAGGACCTCTAAACCGCATGACAAACAAAGAAAAAGCTACGGTCAAAAACCCTATTCTCGACACGTAACTCCCGAAAATCCCCTACAAGCCGTACCCTCGCCTTCTCTTATAGCCTAGAGTCCTATCCATGTCCAACACGACACCAATCTGAACTCTATCTCAAAACACTCAGTTGGAACTCCTTCCAAAACTGTCTTTCAAAAACTCCACGCCGTAAGCCTCTAGGACTCCATCCGTAGCTTCGGCGTGCTCTCCATGATCTCCACGTGCTCGGTAGCGATCCAAAACACCTCTTGACATCCACGACTTCCAAGACCTCAGATTCCCCATCCTAGTCCGAGTCAATCCCGTCACCGACCGTGATTCGTTCTCACGCCTCAACCTGCACATGCAAAGATCAAAGAGACCAATTCTTGGCACAAGTTTTCCAACTTGACCATCCATTAGCTTACTCACACCCATAAACACTATCATGCATCATGCAACAAGATATAGCTTACGAATTCAACAAATCCGTAGTCAATTCCCCAGAACGACAACTTTCCAGAGTACAATCGGTACTACCGCCATTGTCGTCGATTACCAACGCACCAGCGGTAGTACCGCTCAAAACTACCCGTACTACCGATTCTCAAGAACTTCCAAAACTTCCAAAAACATAAACCACGAAAAAACCATACCGTGCCCTTGCGGTATCACCGTCTTGCGGTACTACCGCCAACCATGTCACGGTACTACCGTAAATCACTTAATAGTGCAAACAATGTATGTCAGAACCTCTTTCTCAAAGGAAAACAAAAGCGGTACTACCGTTATTAAAACAACGGTACTACCGAAATCTAGGTACTACCGCCATTCAAACTGCGGTACTACCGTTCCAAGAAAATCCGCAAGGTCCTTAGAACAGCGTCCTTTGCCACGTGGACGCTCCAGATCCATGGGCCGATCGGACCATGGGTCTCAGCCGTTGGATTTAGAAGCACTGTAGAAAGTCCGAACGACCCACTTGATGTCATCCGTTAGATTTCAATCCAATGGCTCAAAGTCTTTGAGCGATTCAACGGTCCAAACGTTACAACTCAATATCGGCCGTTAGATCAAGATCTAACGAACCGAAACAAACGCTTCAGAGAAAATGACTTGCGGTACTACAGCTGCACCCTACGGTCATACCGCTTGCATGTAGTTCCAAGAAAACAAAGCGGTACTACCGATAATCGACAAAAAGCTGATTTTCAGCAGAACTTAACAGCTCGATCCAAGTCACCACAAACAAGTCTTTAGGACAAGGTATTCAACATTAAGTACTGAGACTAAGTCTAACTTATTGTCAATGTGTTCATCATCAAATATCATGACCAAAAACCTCTTGGTCTTACAATCTCCCCCTTGATGACTACATTGACAATACTTTCAATTAACAAAGATGAGTGAGTGAAAGGAAGTGACAAAGAGTCAAAACTGCCAAGCAAAGTGAGCTACAACTGAAAGACTTCCTTTAACACTAGAAAATCAAATTTTGCAGATTTTCTCTCGGTTTTCTCCCCTTTGGCAATGTGATCATCAAGAGCGAGAAGAGAAGGAGCAGAAGAGTAAAAGTCCGAAGCTTTATGAAAATCTATTTAATGGATTGGCCAAGCCAATTTGGTGAGTAGAGCTAATCAAGATCATATAAATGCATATACCACAGAGCAATATCTGGACAAGTATTTCAGAATGATAAATCAATTTAGATTCATGACAAGCATATCACACAATGACTAAAAAGATTATAAGACCACAAAGAGAAGTCACCAAAAAGTGAAAAGCCAAACAGTGAGACAAACTCTAAATCTGGATGAGCTACAGTCTCATGAATAATCCTTTTGCTTCACTTTCAATTTTTATGTGCATGTGGCATGCTTGTAGCATACTTCTTGTCTAGGGTGGCATGCTTGAAGCATACTTCTTTTGATTGAAGCACTTTTTGTGCATTTTTTTATTGCAAAGACACAAAACTGTGCATGGCATGCTTGAAGCACACGTCTTTTCATGTGAGTACTGTTATGTACCCTTTTTTTGTTTTGATACACAGCTATGTATGGCATGCTTGAAGCACACATCTTTTCATATTCTTTTGCTCAACCCTTTATCTTTTATGACATGCCAAATTGAGTGAGCAACAGAGGATTGAAATGAGAGACGTTGTTGCTTCAAATCTAAGACTTAAAAAAAAGACTCACAAACAGGCTTATCCTTTTCAATAACCAACACAAAGTGATACCAATAATCAAGCTAGTCAAAGATTTCAGCCATGTCAAGCTTTAGTTCTTTATGTAGCAAGTTTATTAGACCAGTCCAGATCAAGGCTACATAGCACACGAATAAAAATGATAAAGATGCTCCACTACTCCTTTTATTTCAAAGGCTTGGACTTAAAGAATCATCAAAGCTTCTGAAATTTTAACTAACAACTCCCCCTCAAAATAAGCCCATAGGATGAACAACACCCAATTCACTTCGCAAACGAACAAATCGAGAAGTATCAAGCGGCTTAGTGAAAATATCAGCAATTTAAAAATCAGTTTCAACAAAATGAAGAACAATATCACCTTTTTCAACATGATCTCTTAGAAAGTGAAATCTGATATCAATGTGTTTAGTTCTAGAATGTTGCACAGGATTCTTAGCAATGTTAATAGCACTAGTGTTATCACAATAAAGAGGAACAGTGCCCAACTCTAAACCAAAATCTCTGAGAGTAGAAGAAATCCAAAGGACTTGAGAGCAGCTAGCAGGAGCAGCAACATACTCAGCTTCAGCAGTTGATTGAGCAACAGAGGATTGTTTTCGTGATGACCAAGACACTAGTGATGTGCCTAAAAAGTGACAGGTGCCAGATGTGCTTTTTCTATCAATCCTACACCCCGCAAAATCACTATCCGAGTATGCATGCAACGTAAGACAGGATGAAGATGAATAGAAAAGACCAAATTCTAAGGTTGATTGGAGATACCTGAGAATTCTTTTCACAGCCTGTCGATGAGATGCACGAGGTGATGCTTGAAATCGAGCACATAAGCATACAGCAAAGTGTATATCTAGCCTTGAAGCAGTCAAATAAAGTAGGGATCCAATCATACTCCTGTATTCTTCTTGATCCACTATCTCACCTTCTTCATCTGGATCAAGAATAATTGTAGACCCCATTGGTGTAGAGATGGGTTTGCAAGTTGCCATGTCAAAACGCTTAAGCAAGTCTTTAGTATACTTGGTTTGATGAATGAAATTGCCTTCCTCGGTCTGTTTTATTTGCAGCCCTAAGAAGTAAGTTAACTCCCCATCATACTCATCTCAAACTCCCTACTCATAGTATCTGAAAACTTGGAAACCAAAGCATGAGTGGAGCCCCCAAAGCTGATATCATCCACATAAATCTGAACAAATAATAGATCATTGCCATGTTTAAAAGTGAAAAGAGTTTTGTCTACCTTGCCCATTTGAAAGTCATTTTTTAGCAAAAACAGCTTAAGCCTCTCATACCAAGCTCGAGGAGCTTGCTTCAAACCATACAAAGCTTTTGAGAGTTTGTAGACATGATTATGAAACTTAGGATTTTCAAAACCAGGTGGTTGCTTAACATAAACTTCTTCCTCAATGTAGCCATTTAGAAAAAGCACTTTTAACATCTATTTGAAACAATTTGAATCCTTTAGATGCAGCAAAGGCTAAAAGAATTCTAATTGCTTCAAGTCTGGCTACAGGGGCAAAAGTTTCACCAAAATCAAGACTCTCCACCTGAGAAATTCCTTGAGCAACAAGTCTAGCCTTATTTCTAACAACAACACCATCCTCACTTTGTTTATTTTTAAAAACCCATTTAGTTCCAATTACATTATGTCCATGAGGAGGTTTAACTAAGGTCCAGACTTTATTACGCTCAAAGTTTTCTAATTCTTCATGCATGGCATTGATCCAAGACTCATCAGATAAAGCGTGACTTACATCATTAGGCTCAAAAGAGGCAACAAAAGCAGAATGAGCATGTGAGTCAGGAGAAGTAAATTTAGAACGTGTTACCCTTTCATGAATGTCACCAATCATCAGTTCTGGAGGATGAACTCGCTGAATTCTCAATGGTGCAGAAGGTCCTGAACTAGCTTCAACATTTTGAACATCTTCTGATGGTGGCGCAACAACAGTAGTAGGAGCATGATCTTTAGTAGTTGATGGTATGGGAGAAAGATCATTACCTAAATCAAGATCATCTTCTTCATCAAGAAATATGCTTTCAGACTCCCCCTAAACTTGTGTACCTGAAATGTCAGTTCTAGAACAGGGACTGACCTCATCGAAAGTAACCTCACAAGTCTCAATAATTTTGTTTGTTTCAAGATTAAGCACTCGATAGCCACGAGAGTGAAGAGGATATCCAAGAAAAATACCATCACTTGATCTAGATTCAAATTTGTCCAGATTACCATGTTTAAGAATAAAACATTTGCAACCAAAAACTCTGAAGTGAGAGACACTGGGCCTTTTGCCAAAAACCTCTTGGTCTTACATGGTTGACTCGACCGCTGCCCACATTCTGGGCCTTCTGATGAACCTTTTGATCATGGCCATTTCCTTGCCCGTGCCCTCCATTAGGACGAGGGGCCGCTCCAGTCTTCTTAGGGCATTGATTAGCATAATGCCCCTTATTGTTGCAGAAGAAGGAAGTAACATCACAACTAGATTGCGGGAGCCTCCTTGCTGTCCGCAGGTGCACGTGACTGAGACACGGCCTGCGGTGGGTGAGGTACAAACGCCGGTGCCCTCGGTGGTTGTGGAGTCTGAGAGTGATGCACCGGGGCTTGCCCGCCATAAGAACGAGGAGCATTGGCCCTTGCTGATTTTTGGGCCTCTGTAACGTCCCAAAATTTGGGTTTTCAAAAATCTTTTGAGTAGTTTAGGTCCCTGGAAAATTTCACCAAATTTTATTGGAATTAATAAAGCTTAACCGGGAATTTCCTAAATTAAAAATATTTAATTTGACTAACCTAAACATCAATTAAGTAAAAATCTATGTTATTTGGCTTCCTTGTGTTCCAAGGAATTTTTTGGTATTTTCTGAGATTTTTCTGGATTTGTTTGCTATTTATTTGGATCTCCTTAATTTTTGGGATTTTATTTAATTCCGAAAATCCTGCTTTTCTCTCTCCTGCCGCACTGCTACAGTACCCGTCGGGCACTGTTCACCCGGATCCGACGTGCTACAGTAATCGCGAGGAACTGTTCGTCATCGTTTTCCTCGGAACTAACCGAGCAGCCGAGTCTCCGTCCGTTCAGTACGCGTCGTTCAAACTCAAAATTCTAAATTCCATATCTTTCTCCTCGGTGCGTAAAAAACCGAACCGTTTGCGCTCACGCGTTCATTTTGATCTCCTCTTCCAATCCCCTGATTTGGTTTCCTCCGAATCATCCTCGTTTCGTCGCAATTTGCAGAAAACCGAGCTTCAACCGAAATCCTTCTCCGACGAACTGCGCCTTCGTCCGATGTCCTCCGGCCGAACCGTCTGCGGCGTTGGCTTCGCGTCATCGTCCTCTACGTCATGCTTCCTTCCCCTTCGCCCGAAGATCGCCGGAGCACCGTCGGCCATGTCGAGCCATGACGTTCGTCGAGCCCCTCGCTTCCTCGGTGAGTTTCTCTAAAATCCGATCACGTCATCTCGTGCCCCTCGTTCATACCTATCTTTCCCCTCTTTTAGATTCAAGTTTCATTCACCGTGCGCTGAGAATCGAGCGTTCTCTCTCCTCTTGTACGCCGTCCTTCTCCGGCCAATTACTCCGCAACCGTTGATCCCCTGCCTTCAACTCCACCACCGTTGGGTTCGCATCGCCGCGTTCTCGCCGTGCTCACCTCCCTTTTGTAGAGCATTGCGGAAGCGTTACGCGTCCGTGAGGCCGCCATGGTCGCCGTTCTTCGCGCCGCTGCCGTCGCATGGGCGAATCTTGATGTCGGACCGCGTCATCATCTCCGCCTCGTCGTTTCCTTTCCGTTTTGTCCTTCGCCGCTGCTACGTCGCCGCCGTCCGCCGCCATCACGTGAGCATGATTAGCCATGTACTGTTCACGCATGCATGTCCAGTATGTGTGTTCATCCTTGCTTGTTTCGTTTCTGTTTCCCTATTGAACCGAAGCCTCAAATCTCCATCTGTTCTTTGCTTTCCCATATTCCAAAGATCAGCCACGCCATGCCGCTCCATGCCGTCATGATCGGCCAAACAAGCCTCGCGACTCTTAATCGCTGTCCTCGGCAGCAGTTTCATCGTCATCCTCTGTTCGTTTCTATCTTGTTTTTTTTACTGTTATCTCTTGACTCGTTCTGCTCTATGCCGAATTGGTTCGCTGCTACGTTCTTCATCTGTTGATCCTTTTACTAATTCTTTCTCTCTTTTCTTTCCATCGCAGCACCAAAATAATTGATCTTTGCCGCCGCTTCGCCAATTTCAGCAGACTCTGTTTCTGCTGTTGCTTGATTAGCTCCTGAAGTTCTGTGGCATCTGTTGATTTCTTTTCTATGCCTTCCTTCTATGTTAATCCTCTCTATTGCTCTAATTATTGCCATATCAATTGAAGTCTCATGTACTGCACCAACCGGACGGAACTCCTATTCCCTACTTGCTTCCTTGGTTTCATCTCTTTCGATGTGTGGTCCCAATTTGTCATTCATACAAATCCAAGCCATGTATATATATGTATATACGTATGTGTGTGTGTGTATATATATATATATATATATATATATATATATATATATATATGTATGTATATGTATATATATATGTATGTATGTATGTATGTATGTATCTCTTACATGTTGAGCCCACATGTCATCCTTCCATTTAGCCCTAATTATTCCTCTCACTTACATGCGGGTCCCGCATGTCACCAACCCTTGGTCAAACCCTAGCCTTGAGCTTGGTCCACCTTGGACTAGCATATCTCTGTGGACTGGTCCATAGACCAATGGCCCACATGTCAAACCCTAGTCCTATTTTCGAAATTAATTTAATTCTTGAAAAGTCCTTTATCTTGTTGGTCCCACATGTCGCTATCTTTACCTTATTTCTAGAATTATTTTTAATTCTAGAAATTCATAAATCTGATCGGTCCCACCGTCATCCACTCATCCTTTTTCCGAATTTCCAAATAATTTAATTGAGGAATATTCTCAGGTCCCAATGGTCACTCTCTATCTTTATCTTGTTCTCTCTCCAACACCTTGGACCACATGTCATCCATTGAGTTCATCCTCTCACTTACCAAAGGACCCCACTTGTAAGTATCTAATTCTTTTAATTATTTAATCCGAAGGAATATTCTCTGAATATTCTTTTTCATCATTTCATATGAAATTCAATCTTCCGAGAGCCAAATCTTCTGCATCCGAACTCCGATTGTGTCCATTCAAATTCCTAAATTCATCTAAAATACATTATCTACCTTCTAGTACCATTCAGTTTCAGTTTGGAGTTTATTTGATTTGTCTTTTGTCTTTGGTTTGTTTTGCGTGTGCTCTCTCGTTAGACGTCGAAGTCCCGGAATCGTCCGAAGGAGCTGAAGTTCAAGGAAGTTGAAGATCAAAGTTAATTCAAGATCGTCATTGCTCTAGCAAGGCAAGTTGTACCTTTGATCATATTGAATCCCGCCAAAGGTTACTTTGATTCAAATTATTGCATTTACTTTAAGTATTTATTTAAATGCTTTTGGGTGTAGCTATTATCCCATTTGTTATAACCTCCTTGCCTATTTGATATGTCATAATCTTTTGTCACCCTAGCTTGGTTATTTAATAGTTGGTAAATATTGTAGCACCAACGTGGGTTGGTTAATCTGAGTAGATTGCTTAGCCATGCCACGAATCATTTACTCATGTGAGGCGCAATTATTAATCGACTAAGTGATTATGCAATCTTATAATAATCTGTGTGTACTATGTGTCTTTGTGGCATGTGTTGCACTTAAATCAATGGGTGGTAAAAAGGATTTGGGTGAGGCAAGTGATGGATCTTGTGTGAAATGGTGGATCGTGTGATCTGTGTGGACAATAATCTGTGTGATCTGTGTGGACAATAATCTGTGTGATCTGTGTGTGAATAATAAGTGTGTGTGGCTGTGTGGTTTAGTTGGCATGTGGAAGTCTTGCCTTGGTCAATTAAGGACCTCACCATGTGCGCCATTGAATCGGCCTTAACCGTACAACCACATGTCCGGTATGGGACGGACTGGCTAATTAATTAGCGATGTTTTGATTCGATTCTGTTTTGGTTGTGATTCGGGCGCAAGAGAGGGCAAAGCGCTAAACCTTAGCGAGCGTAATCGGTCAAAGCAAGACTTTGTAAAGGCCTTGTCACGTGCTCTAGACTGCTTACCTAAGGTAGTGAGCAGTGGTATCGACGGATGCCAAACAAACTAGAGAATTCGTGTCTTGTGGGTAAAGTTGTACAACCTCTGCGAGTGTAAAACTATTGAATAGCCGTGTCATGCGTTATGGGCGTGCTTTCGAGATTTCACACTAGGGTTAGATTTTCATAAAAGCGTGTGGGAAGGAGCTGTGTGGTCTAAATCATATGGCTATGTGAATAATCTGTTTAGGCTGTGTGTGTCTTTGTGAAATCAAACTGTTAAATTATTACTGTCTATTTGTTTTACTTGCTTTCAATCTATTATTTGTATTCAATTGCAAATGTTGCATTTCTGCAAAATAACCACAGAATGCCATTCCTTGGAATAAGCCTGCATCTATAATTGCATTTCTGTGGTATGACTTGCGAGTACGGTGTGTACTCACGCTTGCTTTGACGAATCAAGCAGAAGTGAAGGAATTGCCAGTCAACAAGGTCTACTTCAAGGATCGTGGAGAACTAGGTCGCGCACTGACCCAAATTTGCTGTGGGCATATGGATGGGCTTCACCGAGTTATCCTGTTTGCTCATTGCAGACTTCTTTGAGCTTTTTGCCTTCTGAGGCATTAATTGTAAGCTTTGACCTTAAGGTCTTTACTCTGATGTTTATTGTTATTTCCTATTGAGTAAAGTCCATTACCGGTCCTTAAACTTTTTATGCTGTGTCATCCCGGTCCATAGACTTTCAAAGTGTGTCATCCGGTCCCTAAACACTGTTTGGGTCTCAAACATAGCCCTCTTGCTTAGGCACAAGAATGGCACACTTTGAAAGTCTATGGACCGATGACACTGATAAAAAGTTTAAGGACTAATTTGAGACCCAAACAGTATTTAGGGACCGGGATGACACACTTTGAAAGTCTATGGACCGGGATAACACAGCATAAAAAGTTTAAGGACCGGTAATGGACTTTACTCTTTCCTATTTATTAGTTATCTTTGTATATGGAATTGATATTTCACTGATGTTGTCACTGTGTGCACTAGTGTGATCCTGGACTAGTGCAGTATACACAGAGGGTCCAGAATTGTATTTTTGGGTCCCGACAGCCTCCCACTTGTGCTTGCGAGAGTCACCAAGCACCCTTGCCTTGTGCTCAGCGACAATAGCCTTGTCGACCAAAGAGTGGAAGTCGAGGAAGTCGACAATAGACAGCTTGTCCTGGAGCTCCTCAAACAAGCCATCCATAAACTTCTCTTGCTTCGCCTCATCAGTGGGCACATCCTCAGGAGCGTACCGAGAGAGATGGTTGAAGTCATGGAGGTACTCGGTCACAGATCTACGCCCCTGCTTGAGCGCAGAGAACTCCTTCTTCTTAATCTTCATCACTCCAATGAACATGAGCCCGCGGAAAGCGATCTGAAACTCATTGAAGTAATGACCCGGCCCTCGGTGCATGGCGAGGAAGTTCTCCCACCATGAGAGTGCTGCCCCCTCCAGCTGATGGGAGGCAAAAAGTGCCTTCTCCTGCTCCTGGCACTGCGCGACATCGAGCTTCCGCTCGACAAAACGCAGCCAATCATCCGCGTCAAGCGGATCCTCGGACCACGAGAAGGTAGGTGGCTGTGTGTGAAGGAACTATGAGAGTCCCCCCCTCTGATGGTGGCCACCTCCCCCTCCTGATCCGGAGGCACCGGATAAGCTGGAGGTGTTCCGTGCAATCGCCTCTAGGATCCTCGTCTGATCCATGCGATTCCACTCAATCTGAGTGAGAACCTCAGCCATGGTCGGAGGAGGCGGGAGCTCCTCATCCCGACCATCTGGCTGACCCTGGCTGCTGCGTGTTCGTCCAGCCATCCTGTTTCATCAAGACGGGTTAGCAACAAAAACCCGAGAACTAGAGACGAAAGGTAGCAAAAGACAAGCTATCGACTAGGGAAATGATATATTACCCTAACCCAATTACAACCATATAACCAGCAAGGAAATGAACTCCAAACAATTGCAAAAAGGCATAAGATCCAATGCAAAGCTCATAAGACACAAGATTCAACTTCTCGGTACGACTAACTTGCATTGGATGAACAAGCAATCGTTTTGAGAAGAAAATTTCAGGACGTAACTCAAGTCTTATTGCATCTAAGGATCATGGTAAAAACCATCTAAGGGTGTGTTAGACACTAGCTATCTAATATCACATCTTACCCTTTTAAACCCCACAATTTTTAGTTGAATTATCCTCTTGTTTTAAGCCCTATCTAAGAACTAGGTGCTTGCTGTCCAAAATTTGTGCTTGCTGTCCCGATTTCATAACTAAGCTCCAAGCTGAACTTTCCAACTCCAATGCTTCTAATCTTCATCAAAGGACAGCCAACACTCCATATTCTCAACACTCATTGAATCCTCAAAACCGAATTTAAACGGTAACACTATCTTTGGAAACGAGATGAGAGGAAACAACTTTTCAAAACTTAAACAAGAACAAGGTGAGATGAGCAATCTAAGATAGGTAAGGAGTAAAATCTGAGAACTTACTTAAGTTTTCATAAACCATTTGACATTTTGAAACTAAGTTTTTCCAAATATCCTAAGGACGACCAAGCTAGTGGTTTCTATGGTTAGCCTGGCTCTGATACCAACTTTTGTGAGAACCCGGGGTATTTAACTTGTAATACTTAACCATTAAGATGATTCAAGCATTACAAATCAAATATCATGACTCTCGGCGTATATGTACTTCCCAGAATGCAGTACACATACCCCATACAAAAATTATGCATCAATTCCATTCAATCACATAGAATCCAAAGCACAACTAAGCAATTCAAAAGACATACAATATATAGTTATTACAAAAGGGGCCGATCGGCCAAATGCAACTAAAGAGTTAAATAACAGCGGAAGCAAAGTGCCATAAGTTGGCGATAAACAAAAGCCAATCAGTGTGCCTTAACCCACAAGGCAACCAACCTAGTCCTCGAAACCGCCGCACATCTCGCAAAAGTATAACCCTTGGGGTTCAACTCCCTCCTCTGCAACAATTACATTAAAGCATAGCAAATGAGTACAAAAATGTACTCGCAAGACTTACGTGTAGAGTAACAGGCCTATATAAATAGCTACATGCAAGCTTATTTAAGTGGAGCAGGCTCTAGACTCATTTTCAGCATAAAGCAAGTTTTCATTTGTAATAATGTAATAGATTGAAAGCAATTTTACAATCTGATTTTATTTGATAAAAACAGCGATATATAAGTAACAATAATAACAAGATATCCTGGAAGTGCCTAACCCAATAGCCACCACAACAATAGCATGAACTCCCCGTTCATACCACCCACATCAAGTTTTAATTAAATGTTGTAGTCTAACTCTTGTAGAGACCTTACCAAGCATGTCCATAACCTAGGACGAGGCTATTCGAATAGTTTTAACCCTACAGGGGTGTACCAATGTACCCACATGCCAGACCGCCTCTTTTGTCACTAGATTAAGCACACTTCCTTTGGTATGCCGGCAAGGCTAAGTCCTACGAGACCTTTCCAATATTGTGTATTAACTACGAGTCGCCCATATGGGAGGAAGCCCCATACGTTGATGCGGAGTCATCAAATATGCTCATCTCCTTATAAAGGACGATGCTCCTTGCAGTGGATAACCTCCACTACTGCTCACCCAATAACCCACCATGCAACTCGGAGCTAACACACGCCAAAGAACTAAGTCAAGAGAGGTCCCATAACCCTCTCATGTGCTTAGCACGCAATAAGCGCTTGGCTTAGTGTCCAAGATGTTCGGTCCTAGTTGACCCGGGCACCATTCCAGTCACACCATAAATTCACACCAACAACCATTGTGCCCAAGTCAAAAACATTTCATTTTTATTTTTCAGTTTTTGACTTTATAAAGTAACAAAGCACAAGGTGCTGAGCATAATAATCATAATAATTTTGTGTGATCACAGTTATCGACTAAGTCGATAACCGCCCAATTCTACCGGTAACTAAGCATTTCTAAACATGACGCCGAAAAGACAATAAAAGAGCATAATTAAATCACCGGGCTCTAATTCACCAGCGATATTAATAACTTATGTTTGTGGCAAGGGATAACAATTTAAGGGCAACCATGCAATAGGAATAGCTACCTCTAATCGGGAAAATTACTTTGACACAAAAGCATGCATACATACAATTTGTAAACAAAGTATTAGACTTGAAAGTAATAGGACATTTATGATCAAACTGCTTGCCTTGCTGTGGATTACCCTCTTGCTGCAGAGGAGCGCTCTCGCAATCAATATTATCGTTTGAACCTAGCGAAAGAAGTCGAAAGCACAATAAGAACGAATAACACCAAAAAGACCCCAAAATTCATGGTCATCCAAAAATTATGAAAAATTCACAGAAGGTAGAGCATGATTTTAGATGAATTTAGCAACAAGAATCAATTTAATTGGATGCTCTATGCAAAAGTTATAACAGTTTGAAGATCAGATTTCAGGAAAATCCAATTTTAATTGCCACCGGTTACTGTTCATCCTAATTAATTATTTTGGTGAAAATTTCGAGGACAGTGGTGCACTTGAAATATTTATGGAAGGAAGAGCACCTCATGATATAAACAATGGAATTTGATTCACCTCATTTGGAGCTAAGATGAATTTTCTATGATTTTTCCAAGTTATGAAAGTAGTACTCAAGTTACATGCAAAATAAGATTTTCAGAAATAGTATCATGCTCACAACCTATTTTAAAATAAACTATACTAACAGAGGATTCTAACAAAATTGAGTTTGCTCTTTTTGAAGTTATAGAGAAATACTTATGCATTTTTAAAGTTAAAGCAATTTTTAGTGCAACAATAATGCTAAACCTAAAGTAATTTTGCCAAATGAGTTTTCTGGAACAGTAACATGGTTCAAACAATTTTTATAAAAAAGTACGTTTAAAAATGAAACTAACAAAATTTGAATCAACAATTTTGGAGCAAATATGAATTACTTATGCAATTTTGAAGTTTAACCAATTTTCAGTTCACAAATAAAGCATTTCGGAAATCATATAAACATACAACACTTTTTATACCCAGCTCAACTTAGCCCAACTCACTGACCAGTGGGGCCACGGTCAAGGTCTGACCTGGTCAAATTTGACCCAGACCCAAGCCGGAAATACGCTTTCCAAACCGGGAAACGTACTCTACCATTGAAGTGTAATAGAAATACGCTTTCCTTAAGGGAAAGCGTAGACCTCCGCTTAAGTACCACTTAACCGGCCCATGGCCCACCTGCCAGCGATACACTACACATTAAAAACCCAATTCTACTCCGGGATCAGTGCCTAAGACAGCGATTAAACTCTAATCATTTGCTATAGGAGCTACCGGGACGCGCCACGCAGCAGCTGCTACCGCCCGAACCTTACTCCGGCGAATCGCCGTTGCCCCCAGCCATGGCAGCGCGTGTGAGTGATCGCAACGGGTTCTTGGCACCCTTGCGCACACGACGGTGCCGGCGGTGATGGCCGGGACGATGCGAAGCGGCGGCGCGATGCGAAGAGGCGGTGGGGCTCTACGGCCAACAATGGCACAACGCAACCTGACGGTGCATTGACCCAACTAACGCGCGCGTGAGAGACCCAGAGGTGTAAAGAGCTCACCGAGATGACGCGGTGAGGAAGAGCTCGTCAGAGACGGGCGGCCGGCGAACAACAGCGGCGGTGGGAGAGGTGCTTTCGAGGAGAGCTCAGCCTGAGCAAAGGGAGAGCCAAAAGGCTGATGAGAAAGCTTAAGGATGGTGCTTAGATGGTGAAAACCAAGGGAATCCGAAAATGCCTTACCAGATCAGCGTCAGAGAAGAAGGGGGTTCTCACGGCCGTGGAAGGGGAAAAAACCAAAATCCACGAGCTCCTGTGCAGCATCCGACAAATTACAGGAGGGTTTTTGTTACTAACGTCAAAAGGCACAAGATGATGCGCGAGAGCATGAGTAGGACTTACCGGAGACGAGAATGGCAAAGATGGACACGGCGCGAAGCTCTGGTGCGCGCCCAAGGCCGAAGGATGGCACACAGGCGTTCCGGGCACTACACAAGCAATCACGGGCTGCATTAGCCAAAAATGGAAACGACACACAAGGTAGAACCTAAAGGACGCAGTGGTGCGGCACTTACCGGAGACTAGAGCTCGAACGAGCCTCTTCTTCCTCAGCCCCGAGAGGAAGAATGAGGGGAAAAGGAGGTGAGGGAGTGGTATTATCCTCCGGCAAGAGACGGAGTAGAGGCGGCGTTAAGCTGGGATGCTCCCGGATAGGTGGACAGGGGCAGTGCACGAACGGCGTGACCTGGCGGGGACGGGGGCGCGGCAGAGCGGCGCGGGCGCGTGGCGCCAAATTCCTGCCCGCGAGCCAGAGGTAGGAGACGGGACTGACGAGTGGGTCCCGCGACGCAGAGACACAGCGTGGCCGCGAGCTCGGGTGAAAAGGGGGCGATGCGAGCCGTTGGATCGCGATCCAACAATCGACGTTGCGCGAGCTCACCACACTGATCGAAACGGTACTCGATCGCGGCCGTTGATGCGCGATCGAACAGCTGCATGCGACGCGCGGGTGAGATGGTTGGGCCGAGTCAAGTTGGCTCGGGATGGAGCCCGAGTCAGAGTATGGTCCAAGCCCGATGAACAGTGCTTTCAGGTTTTGATTTAAAAAGGCTGAGAAGTTAGGGAATTTTTGGAGGTATCTCCAAAGCTCCAAAAATTCTGAAATTTTTATGGAAGCTTTCTGGAGGAGAGGAAAACCTTGTGTAATTTTCCCAGAAGTTTTTATGCACTGCATTGCTCTCCAGAAAATTCACAAGCTGCAGGGCTAGGGGTTTGACCAGAATTCAAACTGGTTTGACTAGGCCTTTTGAAATAGGAAACAAAATCTAAAAATTATGAGATTTTGCAGAGAGGTTACTAGGATGATCAAGATGATAGGAAAAATATTTTCAGAGGATTATCCCAAGATTTGATCATGGAGTTTTTAAGGTTAACCATTTCCATCAATAGAAACATTGTTCTTTGGAAATAGGAATTGCTAGGGGAAAGTTTCTAGAAAATTTCAAATGACATCATGAGGCATCAAAAGTTTTAATTTATCCTCATTTTATTACATTTGAAACAAAAACCATTGTTTGGGATGTTACAAAGGAGATCGAGGCGAAGGCGACATGGCCGGACTTGATGAAGAAGGCGATGGCATCACGTGTTCAAGCCAAATGGAGGGGAGATAAACAATGAGGCTAGAGGCAAAATGAAGAGGGGAGCAAGGGGCACGCGGTGCTCACTTTATAGGGTGAAGATGGGGAGTGAAGTGACGGGAAACGCTAGTGAAAAATGGGCGACGGTTTCGGTCGGCATTAACCGGTGATGGGAAACAACAAGTCTTGATGGCAAGTGGCAATGACGAACATTGACAGCGCACAGAGATGGCGGGTGTGATGATGACGTGGGCGGCACGAGGTCACGACGTGGGCGGCGTGGCCAGGACGCGAGTGGGTGGCGCGGGCGAGCACGACGCAAGAAGGGTGTGCTTCGGCGCGTCCAGTATGCGGTGACAAAAGCGGGGCTGGCGCAGGGGCCGAGGCGTGGGGAGGCGGCCGGCACGACCGGAGCTAAGGCGGCTTACTGAGGGTTTGAAGGCGCGACGCCAGTCGGGCCAACTTGGGGCAAAGCAGAGCCAGGCAGGAAGAAGCTAGGAGAAAGAAAAAACAAAGAAAGGAAGGAATGAAAAAGAAAGAAAAAGGTTTGGGAAAAAATTGAAAGAAATCAAAAATTCCGAAAATAAAATAAATGGAGGATAAATCTAAGAAAATTCCTTGGAACCTAAAGAACTTGAATAGAACAAATTTGAATTGATTGAAGTTTATTTTAATCATTTTAAAATGTTTTCATTTCTGAAATTTCAATTTAAACTTTTAATAAATCAATAAAATTCAAATGGTTTCTTTTATTTTAAAAACTTAATAAAGACTCTAAAATTAGGGTGTTACACCTAGGCCATCACGTATAGTGTATTCAAGCAGTATCTAGCAGCCTTAAATGATTAGTCAGCCGTTTTCCAAACTAGTGGGTCGTTTTTCTTGTTTAAGTGCCAAAATACTTTTATTTTACTTGTTAACTACATTTGTTTATAAGATTGTTTTGTGTACTATGTATGACTAATCTTTTTACGGAAATATATGACTAATATTGTTATATGTAGTGATAATTTATCATACAATTAACTAATATGTTATATTTGAATTGATTTTAAATATAAATGAAGTTCCACCAATAAACTGCCAAGTTAATTTATTTTAGGAACCTAACACGAAACTTTGCTGCAATATTAGGGACCAGCTCTACTACAATTTTTTAGGGACCAGCTCTACTACAATTTAACTATTATGAACGAAGTCTTTTGACAAATGAAATACTAAAAGCACTAAAAAGTATTGCTTTCTTCTTGCATAGCTCGGCAATGACTCGCGGTTTCCGATCCGTTCCACTCGAGAGGCTTAGGACACTAAACAGCGAAAAATTGTTGGATTCCAAAATAACTCGCGTAAAGGCCAGCCGCCAGATTCACGCCATCTCAACAAGCTAGTGCTCCATTATATTGTCGGATTTTGAGCAGTAACAAAGCCTTCCAGCGGACGCTGCCATCTCTGCGTCGGAACAGAGAGATAGCACCAATGTTCAGATATGTACGTTGCCGACTTATGGGAGAACAAACATCCTCGCTTGTTCCTCGCTGACCATAGCGAAGAGAGAAGAGCATATTTTCAACTTAGTATATATATAAAAGAAAACACACACTATTGAAATCGCAACGCTAAACTAAACATAAGAAATTAATTACAGCAGAAGATCATCATCCTCGTCGTTGCTATCTTCCTGTACGGCAGCAGACCTCTGGTATACTGCAGTGATGACAGGGTTGCATACGTCCTCTAACTCCTTGAGCTTCTCCTCGTAGTCCTCCTTCTCGGCCACCGGGTTGCCGTCGAGCCACTCGTTCGCCTCCCTCACCGCCTCCTCGACCTTCTCCTTCTCGTCGGCTTCCATCGCGTCGGCCATCTTGCCGTCGACCGCGTTCTTGACGTTGTACACGTATGTCTCCAGCTTGTTCCGGGCGTCGACCCGCTCCCTGACCTTGCGGTCCTCCTCCGCGAACTCCTCGGCCTCGCGCACCATCCGGTCGATCTCCTCCTGGCTGAGACAGCGGTCATCGTTGGTGATGGTGATCTTCTCCGACTTGCCGGTGCCCTTGTCCGCCGCCTTCACGTGGAGGATGCCGTTCACGTCCACCTCGAAAGTCACCTCGATCTGCGGCGTGCCCTCGGAGCTGGGGAATTCCAGAGAGATCAAATTTGCCGAGGAGCCTATTGTCCTTGGTCATGCTCCTCTCGCCCTCGTAGACCTTGATGGTGACGGTGGTCTGCTTGTCCTGGTACGTGGTGAACGCCTGCGTCTTCTTCGTCGGCACGACCGTGTTCCTCCGGATCAGCTTCGTCATCACCCCGCCGACCGTCTCCAGGCCCAGCGTAAGCGGCGCGACGTCGAGGAGGATCATCCCTTTGGTGTTCTCGTCGACGTGTCCACTCAGGATGCTGCCCTGGACGGCGGCGCCGTAGGCGACGGCCTCGTCGGGGTTGACTCCCTTGTTGGGCTCCTTGCCGTTGAAGTAGTCCTTGAGGAGCTGCTGCACCTTGGGGATCCTGGTGCTGCCGCCGACGAGCACGATCTCGTCGATGTCGTCCTTGTTCAGCCCCGCGTCCGCCATGGCTTTCTTCACAGGCACCATAGTCTTCCGGAAGAGGTCGTTGTTGAGCTCCTCGAACCGCGCCCTGGTGAGCGACTCCGAGAAGTCGACGCCGTCGAACAGAGCCTCGATCTCCACACGCACTTGGTGTTGGTTGCTCAACGCACGCTTGGCGCGTTCGCATTCCCCTCGCAGCTTGCCCAGCGCGCGCCCGTCGCCGGTGATATCCTTGCCATGCTTCCGCTTGATGCGCTTAATGAAGTAGTCCATCACGCGCTGGTCAAAGTCCTCGCCGCCGAGGTGGGTGTCGCCATTGGTGGCCAGCACCTCGAACACGCCGTTGTCGATAGCCAGGACGCTCACGTCGAAGGTGCCACCGCCGAGGTCGAACACGAGGACGTTCTTCTCCGCGCCTTTCTTGTCGATGCCGTAGGCGATTGCTGCGGCGGTGGGCTCGTTGACGATGCGGAGGACGTTGAGCCCGGCGATGACGCCGGCGTCCTTTGTGGCCTGCCGCTGCGCGTCGTTGAAGTAGGCCGGGACGGTGATCACGGCGTTCGTGACCTTCTCCCCGAGGTAGGCCTCGGCCGTCTCCTTCATCTTGGTGAGCACCATGGCGCTGACCTCCTCGGGGCTGAACACGCGCACGTCGCCATCCTTCACCTGCACGCGGACGTGCGGCTTGCCGTTCCGGTCCACGACGGAGTAGGGCAGCAGCTTCATGTCCCGCTGCACCTCGACGTCGGCGAACTGCCGCCCGATGAGGCGCTTGGCGTCGTAGATGGTGCGGTCCGGGTTGGCGGCCGCCTGGTTCTTGGCGGCCTCGCCGATGAGCCGCTCGCCGCCGTCGGTGAAGGCGACCCAGGAGGGTGTGATCCGGTTGCCCTGGTCGTTGGCGATGATCTCGACACGGCCGTTCAGGTAGACGCCGACGCACGAGTAGGTGGTGCCGAGGTCGATGCCGATGACGGTGCCGGTGTTGGCGCGGGCGCCATCGCCTTGATCCGTCCGTACAGCGGAACTCGAGACCGCGAGAAGCAATCCGGCGACGAACAGCCCGAACAGCCACATGGACGCACGAGCCATGACGTGCTTCTTGTTTGCTCGATCTGCACGACGAGGTGAGGAGGGGACGCCTGTATTTTATAGCCAGTTTACACGCATCAGGCATCAGCCTCCGAATAGGTGTTTCGTCCAATCGCTGTCGGACGTGTCGGCTTCGTGATCTGAGCCGTGTGTTCTGCTGAACGGACGGTTGATTGGGGGCTCTGACGTCTTAGTGCATGGGCATGCCGTTCCGGACTCGGAGCGTGTACGTGTTGGATTCTGTTTCCAAAAACTCCGACAAGAAAATCCGCAGGATAACCCGATCGTCAACCTGCAGGCTACTACCACCACGTCGTCGTCGTTAACCACACGACCTCGACACAAGACATAACACTGTTAGTCCGATCTAAATATGGCACAACCTATGTGGCACACATGGAGGAGAGGAGGAGAGAAAGCAGAGGGCGGCGGCCCATTGGGGCCATTTAGGCACGGAGGGCTATGCTTGGTACGGCACGGTACGACCTATTTGGCCATTTTAGCCCCGTAACGTTTGGATTTTTGAAAAATCCAACCGTTGTTTACCCTTTGGGGCTTTGAAAATAGTAAAAAAAATTTTAAAAAACCCTAAAATATTTTCTATAAATAGCCACCATACCCCCCCCTCATTCAGCAACTATCTATTCATTAATATCTCTTTCAAATTATGTTGTCCAAATTTAAATTCGTTGTGAGATAATTTGGCAAAATTCAAAAAAAATTGTGCCAAATTTTGAAATTTTCATATTCCAAGAGCAAGTCAGCAAAAGAGGTACAATACTATTTTTTTTTTTTTTGCATATTTGTATTGTTATTATTTGTTATGTTAAGATGAAAATAACAATAGTGTTAGTTTCAATTTTGTAGTTTTCGTTATAAAAAATTACCATAGCTTTGCTATTGGTGATTACGGACTTCCACTGGAGGAAGTTGCATCCATGGAGGATGTGGCTGCCTCAGACCAACCGGAGTTGTTACCAAAAGGGCAAGGTGAAGTTCCGTCATCAGGCTCCATGACAGCATCTTCGTCGGCGACCACCGGAGCAAAGAGGTCGATGCCGTGTATATCGGGAATCTAAGAGAATTTCGACAGGACAACCAAATCAGACGCATAAGGAAATTTGGTACCATATGCAGTTTGCAAAATTTATCTTCATGAATTGTGTGCAAAGTTTTCAGGTGGAACGAGGCACTTGCTTAGACATGCTATAAGATGTAAGGCCAAACAAGGATTGGTGATGAGGTAGATGTAGCTGTAGTACAACACCAATGGTATGGTACGTAGTTGGGACTACGATCCTGAGGTAGCTAGCCAATCTCTCTGTCGTTTAATTGCTTCTGAGGATTTACCGTTAGGCTTTGGGGAGTCTACTGCTTTTTAGACTTACATTAGAACTGCGCATAATCCTAGATTTTCTACCGTTTTTAGACAAACAACAACTAGGGATCTAGTAAAATACTACAATGAACACCGTGATAAATTAAATGAACTATTTAGTACGTGCACATTTTCGGTGGCCTTGACCTCAGACATATGGAGTGGTCGGGCTAAGGAGGATCATTACAAGAGGCAATTGTTGCTATGAAAAGTAAATACCTTAAATATTGGAGAGAAATCCCTTTCCTATATGCATTTGCATTTATTTTAGATCCAAGAGCTAAAATTGAAGGATTTGCTTAAATGTTCTTGATCTTCTTAGTGATGCTATAGGGCGATACTATTCTAACTATTTTGCAAATGTTCATTCTTGATTATATGAGGTTTTCCAAAGGTGCGAAAATAAGTTCCAGGGGGTCCACTTCCAATGACCTCCACTAACACCCATCTCAAGTAACAAGACAAATCTATGCATGGGGTAAGATCTGGGGTTCATGTTCTTCCTCTAGGTCCAGGCCTTCTTCTACAACGGCACCATCTCAACCAAGTCCAAGACCAACCTCTCACCCCAAGGATAGCGATACTGTGGATTTCAACTCAGTGCTAGCTGGAGTTGAGCGACGGCGCTCTCATGGCAAACATGCATGTACAAAATGAAGCTCCGCAGCATCATTCAAGCGGGTGCCAAAGCTTCTAGGGACTATGAGGGAGCTACCTAAAGGTCAGAGAGAAGAGGTGAGGGCTAGAGCTAGCTCGACGTTGACAATATCCACGGCGGCAGTTGCGGTTCACGCGGAGAGGATGAATGGACCAAAACGAAGATGAATGAGTGGTCGGAGCAGCTTAAGGGTCATATAAGACTGCTAAAGGAGCGAGGAATCGGAGAATGTCTCACCGGATCGAAGTGGGAGGCGAAGGGACAGTTCTTCGGCTGAAAAAGGGAAAGCTTCAATTCATCAAGAACCTGTCGTGCATTGATGAAATTGATTGTGAGGTTCTACTTAGTAAGATAAAGCATGCAAGGTGACACGCTAAGGTGAGCATAATACTCACTGGACACACTGATTGAACAAATATGGCCTTCGAGGGGCGCTCTATGGTCGCGGAGAGCACAATTGTGTTCCGAGAGCTACAAGCAATGGCAAACGCTGAGCTTAGCTAAAATGGATACGGCATGGATCAGAGGGCAGAGAGGAACCATTCGGAAGGAGCTTACTCAAGAGATGAACACTCACAAGCTTTCCTCTCCTCAGCCGAAAAGAGAAGTGAGGGAGAACTAGGGTTCGGAGGGGTATTATCCTCAGGAGATGACGGCAATGAAGGCGGTGTTAGAGGGTGAAGCTCCAAGAGTGGTTGCATGGGGCGGAAACTCATGACGTCGACGGAGCTCGCGGCTGCGTGGTGTTCGGCGTCTGCATGAAGCGCCAAAGATGATAGAAGACAACGCGTCGGCGAGTGGGCTCGCCGCGTCGGCCGACTCATCGCGTCTTGCGTGAGCCCAAGTTGAGTGGGTCCATGCGGGCCGTTGGATCTTGGTCGATCGGTCGACATTGAGCGCGAGCGTTCGGACTGTCCGAATGGTTGCGAGATCTGGACCGTTGATTTCTAATCGAACGGTCGAAGCGCGTCGGGTGCAGCACGGTGCAGTTAGTTGACTCAGCCGAGTCAAGTGGCTCGTGTCGGGGTTGGGTTCGAGCACGAGGAATAGTGCAACTGGTTAGGTCTGATGTTTGACTGAGATTTAAATTGTTTCCTCTACTTTGACCAAGGCCTTATAAATAGAAATAAATTTCCTAAAATTCTGAAATAAATCAGAGGTGTTCTTGGGATGACCTAGTACCCATATAAAATTTGAAACCCCTCTATTCTTGTTATAATTTGAACAGTTTAATTTCAAACTTAAAATGTGTCATTGAATTGTGTTTGAATTTTCTAAGGGTTGAAACTGACGAGGATCTAATTATCGTCATTTAATTATTTATCTGTAATTCATATTATGGATAATAATGGCGTCATATAGTTCTTGAGTATACCCCTTAATATTCATAAGGGAGAAGCTGGAGGTCGTAAGTTTTTCTACGACCACCCCATAGTCGTAGGTCCTCCTACGACTACCCCATAGTCGTAAGTCCTTGTACGACTATAACATGATCATAAGTTCTACTATGATCAGTCTATAGTCATAAACTCTTCTACGACCAGTTCCTAGTCGATAGGGCTCACAGACATGTGGGCCTAATCGATCAGGTAATCTTCTGTACCGTATCCAAGGATATGAGCAATCAATTACGTTATTATTCTCTGGAATAATGGCACGATTTAACTCCTTTGTTATGGTGATAACTGCCTAGCAACGTGGGAACGTTGCTACTCCCACAATAACCTCCAGTAACGGCTCCACGATTTGGAACATTAAGGTGGTCATTAAACTGGAGATACAGCAGCACATTTCAAAAACTGTATAAAAGGCAGAATCATCAGGACAATCGAGGGGAGATTTAGAGGCAATCAGGAGCACAAGACACTATATTCTAGTCTTTCTCTTGATCTTGTAATCCAGCATACTCAATACACACACACATTAGTAGGGTTGTTATTCTCCCAAGAGAAGGCCCGAACCTGTATAAAAATCCTCGTGTCTCCCTCTCTGCGTGATTTTGAGCCTAGGGGAACCCCCGAATCAAACAATCTTTACGTAAGTTCGGTTCTAAAACACCGACCGTGGGGATCTTCGAGTCATCAGATTTCCTTCGTCTTTTCCAACTCTCATGCTCTCATGGCAGGAGAGTGGAATGAGGAGAACTGGTTCGAATTGGCCGATTACGCAGATATTGACATAGATGCTGGTTTCGACTACGAGCCGAGTATTGCATCATCCGATGGTGATGTCGCCTCCGGAGATCCTTCTCCAGGAGAGAACAACACCGATGGAGTTGAGGAGGGATCCTTATCCCCCACAATAATACGTCCAGATGAGGAACCAGCTTCCTCAGAGGGCAAGGGTCCATCCGACCACAACAAGACTGTCCTAAGGTAGTCTCAGAGCATGGCGAGGGTTCTCCATCCGAATGTTCAAGTCCACCTGAGGTAGTCCGACCTGGCGCGACAACTCTTAGAAGTCGTAATTCCGGATCTTCATCAGCACCTGGTGGTTCTCTCTCTCCGGCTAGCCCAGCCAAGGATGTGATCGAACATGCTCATCTTGCGAGTTCGACCTATGGATGGAGATGGCTATAACCCGAAATTCCCCTTCCTGAAGGGGTTTGCTCCAAGTCGCCAGATGGTGTCATTCGACTACTCCTCAAGCGAGGAGGCTTCAAGCGCAAGTAGCGATCATCAACAGGAGGTCTTCGTCCTTCCCTCAGGTAGCAATAACTCTCCTAGAGGTAGGACTAAGGATGCTTCCCAACGATCACACCCTACGACCACTCGTGGCAATGGTAAGGACACCTCCGGTGATGACCAGAGTCAATACTCTGATGAGCGTGCGGGAAATCCTCCAGATCATCACACTTCACTAAGGCAAGCTCAAAGATCAGGTATGGATGATTCTGAAACAATCCGACGAAAACGAGTTGCGGCTCAGAGAAATTTACCTGGGCGCACTCAACACCAGTCAAAAGAAGCTCAGGAACTCCAGCATATCAACGATCTGCTAGAGAACCCACCTCGAGAACTTGCCCGAGCACTTGGTTATGACCTCTTCGCCGAAGAGATCACACGAAGGTTACGAAGCACGATGAGCAAGCTCGAACGTCTCCGCCGATATCATTCTGGAAGTCGTAGCAGTACGACTTCATCAGCTTCCAATCGTTCGAATAACTCACCGCATGGAGATCGACGCAAGTTGCATCGTTTCCCAAACCGAAAAGGGTTTACTCGAATACCTGATGATCAAACAGCTCCCAAGAGAGGTGATCATTCACCACTCTGACCCAGAGGTCTGCAACAGCAAGCAAAATACGAGAAGTATTACCCTCGTAGGATCAAGACTTATCATAAGTCAGATTCACCCATTGCCGGGTATCGTCGAGTATGATCGCCTGGTGACGTCAACCCTTCTTTCCTGTAAAGAAGGCATTACGATGTGATTAGCAGATGTCGAGCATTCTAGCCTAACCTTCGAGCAGTTCACTGGCCACCACAGTTTCAACCAGGGAACATGGAGAAATTTGATGGGTCTCAAAATCCCATCGAGTTTCTTCAAATCTACACGACTGTTGTCCAAGCAGCAGTAGGAGGAGAGTGCATCATGGCAAATTACCTTCTGACTGTGCTCGAAGGGTCCACCCGATCATGGTTGTTAAACCAACCACTCGAGTCGATCTACTCGTGGCAACACCTCTGCAACCTTCTACTAGCCAATTTTCAGGGCACCTACCATCGCCTCAGGAAGGAGGACGACCAGCACAGGATAAGATAGAACGACCACGAGACATTACACCAATTCATCGGGCATTTCAGTCAGGTTCGTAATTCAATTCCTGAGGTTTCTGACTCATCTGTTATCAGAGCCTTCAAGCAGGGAGTCCGCAGCAGAAGAATCACAGAGGACATTGCTTTGAATCCTCCGGCTACTATCGCTGAACTCTTCGAGATGGCTGATCGGTACGCGACTGCTGACAAAGCAGTTGAGTGGACCAAAATCATCCATCGAGATGACAAGCATCCTCAAGAGGCTGGCGAACGTAGCAAGTAGAAGGATAAAAAGGTCAAGAAATCCAAGAACATGGCAAAGGGCCAAAAGCTTCAAGCCAATGGTTCTAACGAGGTCCTGACCGTAAGCGATAAAGAGCCACGAAGTTCCAAGCAGCGCCCTAAATGGAAGAACGATAAGCCTAGGTGGTGCCCTTTCCACAAAAAGGAAGGACATGACCTTCACAACTGCCGAGTTTTCCAACGAAACTCAAGGACTACTACAACGGCAAAGGGCCACTTCCTACCCTTGAAGAGGTAGAGCAAGCTAGTGGTCGTACACAGTCGGACGACAACGAGGAGATGCCGTTTCAAGATCCTGAGCACACCATCGAGCACATCCTTGGGGGATCATCGGCATACAAGTCAAAGCGACAACTTAAGGTAGTCGAACGTGAGGTAAACTCAATTGACCCTCCTCTTGTCAATAAATTGCCAAAGTGGTCAGAATTCACCATCTCTTTCGAGAAGGTTGACTGCCCGATCCTTTCGACTCGACCAGGTCGCTTTCCGATCGTGGTCGAACCCACCATCAACAACTGTCGAGTAAATCAAGTGTTGATTGATGGTGGTAGCTCGTTGAACATTCTATTTACGAGTACCCTGGACGAGATGCAAGTACCCAGGACTAAGGTAAGATCGGTAAGATACTCTTTTCATGGTATTGTACTGGGGTCTTCGGCCAAACCCATTGGTCAAGTTTCTCTTCCTTTAACATTTGGTTCACCAAGTAATTTCAGGACGGAGAAGATCTCTTTTGATGTGGTCGATTTCGATATGGCATATAATGCCATACTCGGACAACCAGCTTTGGCAAAAATTTTAATGGCAACTCATTATGGGTATCAATGTCTTAAGATGCCAGGTCCCAAAGGAGTAATCACAATTCACTATGATAAGAAGATGGCGCATACGTGCGACTGTCGATCCCTCGAGATGGTTGGTCAGATGCCAACTCGGGAAGAAAAAGGGCAACCTTCGACCAAGCAGTCGAAGCCTAAAGCTGTACCTAAGCCGAACGACCAAGTCAAGGAGGTTCCCTTGGATCCAATGGAGCCCTCGAAGACTGTTCGAATCGGGGATACTTCCGACCCCAAATAGGAAGACGCCCTCATCGCTTTCCTCCGAGCAAACGCAGATGTCTTCGCGTGGCAAGCATCCGACATGCCTGGATTCCCCAGGGAAGTGATTGAGCACAAGCTAGCTTTACGACCTGACAAAGTACCCGTAAAACAAAAATTACGGAGATTTGCCCCTGATCGACGAGATGCTATAAGGTCAGAATTGGACAAGCTACTTAAAGCAGGCTTTATAAGAGAAGTCGACCACCCAGAGTGGTTGGCCAACCATGTAATGGTTAGGAAGTCTAATGGCAAGTGGAGAATGTGCGTAGACTTCACTAATCTTAATAAAGCTTGTCCAAAAGATGATTTCCCTTTACCTCGTATCGATTAGTTGGTTGACTCTACTGTTGGTTACGAAACATTAAGTTTTCTAGATGCATATTCTGGCTGCCATCATATTAATATGTGTCTAGAAGATAAAGAAAAGACTGCGTTTATTACTCTATTTGGTATATTTTGTTATATCAAAATGCCATTTGGTCTAAAAAATGCTGGCACTTCTTTTCAACGCTTGATGCAATTGACTTTTTCACCTCAGCTATGCCAAAATTTGGAAGCCTATGTTGATGATTTAGTCGTAAAAAGCATCAAACTGCTTGATCATGTTTTGGACTTGCAGGAGACGTTCGACAACCTCAGAAAACACCGCCTGAAACTCAATCCTGAGAAGTGAGTGTTTGGAGTCTCTTCGGGAAAATTGCTTGGATTCCTAGTCTCTATATGAGGGATCGAAGCAAATCCCAAAAAGATAAAGGCCATCGTGCAAATGCGCCCTCCAACCACGAAGAAAGAAGTCCAAAAACTCATAGGGTGTATGGCGGCTTTAAGTTGTTTCATCGCACGACTGGGAGAAAAAGGACTACCTTTCTTCAAACTTCTAAGGAAGCACGAGGGTTTCGAGTGGTCAGAAGAGGCAAACGCTGCCTTTGAGGATGTCAAGAGATATCTTATGAGTGCTCCTGTTTTGGTTTCTTCGAAACCAGAAGAGACGCTCTTAATTTATCTAGCTGCCACGCGCACAGGCAGTGAGTGCAGAACTAGTCGTAGAACATGAGAATGTCCAACGACCAGTGTACGACGTAAGTGAAGTTTTGCATAGGCCTAAGGAGCGTTACCCTCAGGTCCAAAAAATTCTCTATTCTCTCCTCATGTCTTTGAGGAAACTGCAGCATTATTTTCAGGCGCACAAGATAATTGTGCCGCCTGAGTTTCCCTTGGGAGTGATCCTCCAGAATAGGAAAGCAGCGGGACGCATGTCTAAATGGTCAGTAGAACTTGGGGAGTTTGACCTCCATTTCGTGTCCCAAACGGCCATTAAATCCTAGATCTTGGTAGACTTTGTCACCGAATGGACAAATCCCGAACCTGTTCAGGATCCCCAGTACGATTCCCACGACCAGTTGATGATGTACTTTGACGGGTCACTTACTTTAAGTGGTTCGGGGGCTGGGGTGGTCCTGGAATCTCCTAACGAAGAGACCTTAAATTATGCCATTCAATTAAACTTTCAGGTCACTAACAATGTGGCATAATACGAAGGTTTGCTAGCTGGCATACGAGCTGCGAAAGAACTCGCGATTCCACGACTACTCGTGAGAGGAGACTCTCAACTAGTCATGAATCAAGTAAAAAAAGAGTACCAGTGCTCTAATCCGACAATGTCTTGGTACCTATCGGAGGTTCGTAAGCTTGAAAAGCATTTTTCGGTTTCGAGGTACAATTCATCCCTTGAAAGGATAATTTCCTCGTAGACCAGCTTGCTCGGATAGCTTCTTTCTGATCACAAGTACCAAACGGAGTCTTCTTGGAGCAACTCCAAAAGCCGTCTCTGGTGGAGACACCCGACACATCTCCTATTGAGATAGCCTCTCTAGAATACGAGTATACTTGGATGAATCTCATCTATAAGTATCTTCAGACGGGTTCCGTACCCGACGACGATCTCAAGGCAGATCGTCTATCCCGAAAGGCTAAAATGTATACTTTGGTCGAAGGAGTCCTCTATAAACGAGGCACTCAAGGGGTACTCATGTGATGCATACCGCAGAGAGAAGGACTATGTAGGATCGTAATGGCAATCAGAAGGGGGGGGGGTTGAATGATTGCAGCAATTTGACCTTCGAATTCAATCTTAACAAATGCATTGAGCTTCTGCAAATTCCACAAGAATCTCAAGAAGAATCTCTTCAAGGAAGTCTTCAGGCGCATAGCAAGAACACCAAAATCAGAGACAAAGTAAAGCAAATCTGAGCTTTATTTCTCAATTTGATTTGTGTCTACAAAGCGCTCATCCAACACCCCTCAAACCCTCCTATCAAAGGACCTCTCAAGCTAGAACACCGTAACTCAAAATAGCATGAAAAGCTATGGTTCTAGCTCTCTCCAAATAACCTCAAGCCCATAGGTTAGCACCTAATCCTCCTCTATTTATATCCTAGAGTTCTCTCCGTGTCTCACATGACATGCACACGGATTCTATCTCTAAAAACGTCCAGATATAGACCTCCTTCCATATCTCTAAAACCTTCCATGAAATCCCACGCCGCAAGCTTCTAGGACACCTCCCGTAGCTCCAGCGCGAACCACCTTTGATCTCCACCAGCTCCAGCGTGATCCAAACCACCTCGTGACATCCACGACCTCCAAGACCTCAGATCTTCCCATCCTAGTCCGAGTCAACTTCGTCACCGACCGTGATTCGACTTCACGCTCTACCTGCACATGCAGAGACCAAAGAAACCAAATCTGGGCACAAGTTTTCCAACTTGACCACCCATTAGCTCACAGACACGCATAAACACTATCATGCATCATGCAACACATTAAAGCTCATGAATTTAACTTAACCTAAGCCAAATCTCCAAAACGACAAATTGACAAAGCACAAGCGGTCGTCCCGCCACATTAACCCCGGTACTACCGCACTAGCGGTCATACCGCTCAAAACATATCGGTCATACCGCTCCTCGGGAAATCTCAAAAACTTCCAAAAACATCTCTTTTGGAAATTCTATACCGCAACCTTGCGGTCATACCTTCGTACGGTACTACCTCCGTTAAAACTGCGGTATTACCAACTTGCGGTCATACCGTTCCACAGCTGCGGTACTACCGTTTTTTACTTATCAAAGCTGTTAGAAACGCTCTCTCTCTCTGGGAAAAACCTATCGCGGTACTACCGCCGTTAAAACAACGGTATTACCAGAAAACGGTACTACCGCCTTTAACCTGCAGTACGAGTGTCTGTCAAAACACACTCAAGAGCTTCGAAGATTCACGGACGCTCTAGATGACTTCGCCGATCGGACCTCGCTTCAAAACCGTCGGATTTAGGAGCACTGTAGAAAGTCCGAACGTTCCATTTGATTTCATCCGTCATATTTCAATCCAAAGGCTCACAATCCTTTAAGAGTTCGGACAGTCTGAACGTTCCTCTCAATATGAGCCGTCAGATCAAGATCTAACGGTTCGAGCAAAACACGCGTTCAAACCCAATGACTTGCGGTACTACCGTGCTTCACAAGTGGTCATACCGCAGTCCGATAGTACCGCAAATACAAAGCCAGTACTACCGCTTCCCGAGAAAATTCGAAATCCAAACACAAGCCTTCGGGAAATTTCATACCGTCAACAAACACGCGGTTGTATCGTCCTGCGGTAGTACCGCGGCCGCAATGCCGATACTACCACAAAACCTAACAAAAACTGTTTTTCAACAGAATTCAACAAAACTCAAAAGCATGTTAGCACCTAACATCACAAGCTTGTCCCAAAGACAATGTAATCACCATTAAGCACCAAGACTAAGTCTTTCTTATTGTCAATGTGTTCATCATCAAATATCATGACCAAAAACCTCTTAGTCCAACAATCTCCCCCTTGATGAATACATTGACAATACAACCAGAATCAAGAGATGAATGTTTTAAGACAGTGTCAAAGTGTCAAAACTACCAAGCAAAATGAAGGTTTCAAAAACGGCAGTTGAAAAACTTTCTTCAACACAAGAAAAGCAAATTTTTGCAAAGATTTCTTTCAGTTTTCTCCCCCTTTGGCAATGTGATCATGAAGAGCTTCAAAGAAGGAGCAAGAAAAAGTCCAGAAGCTTTGGAGAATTTAATGGATTAACCAAGCCATTTGGTTGGGTAGAGCTAATAGGATCATATAAATTGATATACCATATAGCAATGTCCAGACAAGTATTTTAAAATGATGAGACAATTTAGATTCATGACAGGCATGTCACACAATGACTAAAAAGATTATAAGACCACAAATAGAAGTCACCAAAAAGTGAAAGCCAAACAGTGAGACAAACTTTAAATCTAGATGAACTATTAGACTCATGTATCATCCTGTTGCTTCACTTTCAATTCTTATTTGCATGTGGCATGCTTGCAGCATACTTCTTTTCAAGGGTGGCATGCTTGAAACATACTTCTTTTGATTGAAGCACTTTTTGTGCATTTTTTTATTTTAAAAACACATAGCTATGTATGGCATGCTTGAAGCATACTTCTTTTCATGTGAACACTGTTATGCACCCCTTTTTTTGTGATACACAGCTATGTATGGCATGCTTGAAGCACACATCTTTTCATATTCTTTTTCTCAACCCTTTATCTTTTATAACATGCCAATTGAGTGAGCAACACAGGATTGAAATGAGAAACATTCTTGCTTCAAATCCAAGATTTAAAATAAGACTCACAAACAAGCTTATCCTTTTCAATAGATATCACAAAGTGATATCAGTAATCAATCTAGTCAAAGATTTCAGCCATGTCATGCTTTAGTTCTTTATGCAGCAAGTTTATTAAAACCAGTCAAGATTAAAGCTACATAGCACATGAATAAATATGATAGAGAGAGCTCTGCTACTCTTTTTATTTCAATGGCTTGGACTTAATGAATTGTGAGATAATAAGAATAATCAAAGCTTCTGAAATTTTAATCAAACAGCTCCCCCTCAAAGTAAGCCCATAGGATGAACAACACCCAATTCACTCCGCAAAAGAACAAAACGAGAAGTATCAAGCGGCTTGGTGAAAATATTAGCAAACTGAAAATCAGTTTCAACAAAGTGAAGAACAATATCACCCTTTTCCACATGATCTCTGAGAAAGTGAAATCTGATATCAATATGTTTGGTTCTAGAATGTTGCACTGGATTCTTAGCAATGTTAACAGCACTAGTATTATCACAATAAAGAGGAACACTGCCCAATTCTAAACCAAAATCTCTGAGAGTAGAAGAAATCCAAAGGACTTGAGAGCAACTAGTAGCAGCAGCAACATACTCAGCTTCAGCAGTTGATTGAGCAACAGAAGATTGTTTTTCTAGAAGACCAAGAAACTAATGAGGTGCCTAACAAGTGACAAGTGCCAGATGTGCTTTTTCTATCAATTCTACACCCAGCAAAATCACTATCCGAATATGCACGCAAAGTAAGACAAGATGAAGATGAATAGAAAAGGCCGAATTCTAAAGTTGATTGGAGATACCTAAGAATTCTTTTCACAGCTTGACGATGGGATGCACGAGGTGAAGCTTGAAATCGAGCGCATAAACACACAGCAAAATATATGTCCGGTCTTGAAGCAGTCAAATAGAGTAGAGAGCCAATCATACTCCTATACTCTTTTTGATCCACTACCTCACCTTCTTCATCTGGGTCAAGAACAGTTGTAGACCCCATTGGTGTAGAGATGGGTTTGCAAGTTGCCATGTCAAAACGCCTAAGCAAGTCTTTAGTATACTTGGTTTGATGAATGAAATTGCCTTACTTGGTCTGTTTTACTTGCAAGCCTAAGAAGTAAGTTAACTCCCCCATCATACTCATCTCAAACTCCCTCCTCATAGTATCTGAAAACTTGGAAACCAAAGCATGAGAGGAGCCCCCAAAGATGATATCATCCACATAAATCTGAACAAGTAATAGATCATTGCCATGACAAAAAGTGAAAAGAGTTTTGTCTACCTTGCCTATTTGAAAATTATTTTTTAATAGAAAAAGCTTGAGCCTCTCATACCAAGCTCTAGGAGCTTGTTTCAATCCATACAAGGCTTTTGAAAATTTGAAGACATGATTAGGAAACTTAGGATTTTCAAAACTAGGTGGTTGCTTAACAAAAACTTCCTCCTCAATAAAGCCATTAAGAAAAACACTTTTAACATCCATTTGATACAATTTAAAACCTTTAGATGCAGCAAAGGCTAAGAGTATACGAATAGCTTCTAGTCTGGCTATAGGAGCAAAAGTTTCACCAAAATCAAGACCCTCCACCTGAGAAAAATCCCTGAGCAACAAGTCTAGCCTTATTTCTAACAACAACACCATCCTCACTTTGCTTATTTTTAAAAACCCATTTAGTTCCAATTACATTATGTCCATGAGGAGGTTCAACTAAGGTCCAGACTTTATTTCGCTCAAAGTTTTCTAATTCTTCATGCATGGCATTGATCCAAGACTCATCAGATAAAGCGTGACTTACATCATTAGGCTCAAAAGAGGCAACAAAATCAGAATGAGCATGTGAGTCAGGAGAAGTGAACTTGAAACGTGTTACCCTTTCATGAATGTCACCAATCATCAGTTCTGGAGGATGAAGTCGCTGAATCCTCAATGGTGCAGAAGGTTCTGAAATGATTTCAACATTATGAACACCTCCGGCTATTTGTTCGTCACTTGGTGGTGGCGCAACAACAGTATCTCTAGTTGTAGTGGAAGTAGAGGGTGCATGATCAGCAGGTGATGGCACGGGAGATGAATTATTACCAAAATCAAAATCATCTTCCTCATTAAGGAATATGCTTTCGGACTCCCCCTGAGCTTGTGTTCCTGAAATGTCGATTCTAGAACAAGAACTGACCTCATCAAAAGTAACCTCACAAGTCTCAACAATTTTGTTAGTTTCAAGGTTAAGTACACGATAGCCACGAGAATGAAGGGGATATCCAAGAAAAATGCCATCAGTTGATCTAGATTCAAATTTGTCCAGATTACCATGTTTAAGAATAAAGCATTTGCAACCAAAAACTCTAAAGTGAGAAACACTAGGCCTTTTGCCAAATCTCAACTCATAAGAAGTCTTGTGGAATGAGGCTCTCAAAAATACTCTATTAGAGACATGACAAGCAGTAGAGATAGCCTCTGCCCAATACTTCCTAGGAGTAGCATGTTCATCAAGCATAGTTCTTGCCATCTCAACCAAGGTTCTATTTTTCCTCTCAACAACCCCATTTTGTTGTGGAACACGAGGAGAAGAAAATTGATGTTCCAAACCTTTTTCAGAGCAAAAGGAAGCAAATAATGAATTCTTAAATTCAGTACCATTATCACTCCTTATGGCTTTCACAGCACCATGTAGTTCATTATTGAGTCTAAGAAATAAATCTTTGAAATGACCAAAAGCCTCATCCTTAGACACCATAAAATACACCCAAGAGTATCTAGAGAAATCATCAACAATCATAAGAATGTACCATTTGCCTCCAACAGATTGAACCCTAGAAGGACCTACAGTGTTCATGTGCAACAATTGTTCAGGGCCATCTGTAATAATTACTGAAATAGGAAAATATGGAGCAGCAACCATCTTACCATGTCGACAAGGAGAGCAAACAAAATCTTTATCACCCTTAAGTTTAGGTAACCCCCTAATGAGATCTATTCCACTAATTTGAACAAGATGATCAAAACCAACATGTCCTAACCTACGGTGCCAAAAGAATAGATCCTTGGATTCGGAAGCTACCAAACATCTAACATTAGGTGAAAAGGAATGATTGAAATCAGCTTTAAAAACCTTCCCTAATCGAGAGATATTAAAGACAAGATCTCCAGAAGCATCTAAAACTCTGCAAGCATGTTTCTTAAAGCTTACCTCAAGATTTTCTTCTATCAATTGTGAAACCGAAAGAAGATTATACTTCAATTTACTTACCAAAGCAACATCTTTGAGTATGAATTTATCATTAACACGCATAGTACCTTTTGCCATCACAATTCCAGTTGAAGCATCCTCAAAAGTAATCAATTCATCATTGGATGCCTTAGTGAGGGAGGAGAACCATTTTGAATCACCAGTCATGTGCCTGGAACAACCTGAATCTACTAACCAAACGTTCCCCTTCCTCAACAGCTGTACCTACATTAAGAAAGTATTGGTCTCACAGTATTGGGGTTAGTAAGATACGACTTTAGAACCCAGTACTGAGAAACACATCGAATAGGAGCAACACAAGCATTTATGTTTTCTGGAGTCTGGCGGTCAGACCGCTGTTTAGGCGCCGGTATGACTGCTCTAGTAAAAGTTGCAGCAATTTGTTTACTTGAGACAAAACGATGATAAGGAGTTTGACGAATTTTCCTTAATCTGTCTTTTTATTTATTTCTTTGCTTTCCGAAAGCAGAACTAAACCAAATGACCCTCTTTTCCATAGTGAGTACACTGAAATTTGTCTTGATATGAAAATGCAGTTTTTCCTTTTACAGTATCCACTTTGGTAGATGGATCCTTCGCAAAACCAGCAGATTTAAAGGTAATATGTTTAGGTTCAAGTTCCACCTCAAATTTTCTAGGTTCAAGAAGCTTCATAATTTTAGGAGAATGATTCTTGGAGTGTTCAACAAAATTAAATCCTAGACCTTGGCATTTAGTACTCACTTTTGATTTGTCTAGAATCATGTTCAAATTTTTCTTGCCAAAGAGAACCTCTCCAAAGTGTCTTTAAGATACTCATTTTCTTTAGCCAATGCAGATGAGTTGTGCACTTAATAGATCCATTCAATGTTTTCTTAGAAGCACTAGATCGAGCTAATTTTTTTCAAAGAAATTCATTTAATTGTCTAGTCAAAGCTTCTATCTCAGTTGTGAGTTTGGGACAGTTAGTGCAAGAAAGTGTCTCATGATAGAGCATTTGTTGCATAGATTTCTGAGATGACTTTAGTCTAGCTTCTAGCAGTTCACAATTAGAGCAAGTTTTAATTTGAGCATTCAAAATACTTGACTCTAAACAAGTTGAACTAGACTTGAGTTTTTCAATTTTAACATATGCAAGTTTCAGCTTATCATCACAAGAATTATGCGCCAGTTTTAGCTCATCCAGTTTTAGCTCATCAAATTTAGCATGTATTGACCTAGCAATTTTCAATTCAAAATGCAAAACTTGACAGGATTCACAAGATTCATCATCAGGAATAGAAGCCTTAAGCCTATTAATTTCAGAATTCAAGCTATCAACAACAAGGTCATGTTTCTTTACTTTGTTTTTGTATTTTTTAGTCTCATTTGTCAACTTAAGCACAGCACGAGATAAATCAGCATAAGAGGGTTTTACCTCATCAGGATCACTATAGAGATCATCATCATTAAGCTCTTCACTGCTTGCCATAAAGCACATCCCTGTAAAGTCCACCTCTTTTGCCTTCTTGTTATTGTCCTCATTGTCGCTTTCAGAATCAACATCACTCAATCCAATCTCCTCAAGTGCTGAGAGCAGGGATCAGCTAACCGGATCGGGTTTGAATCTCGGTCCCCCTCCGATACTGGTAACCGGCCGGTTACCGGTAAATTTCGGTCAAATTTATTTGAATTCAATTGAAATTCATTCAAAAATCGAAAAAACGGCCGGTTTTTTTCTTCCCGACCACCCTTGATGCGGTAATCGGCCGATTCGCGGTTTTTTATCCTGGTGAGAGTACCTTGTTGACCGCCTTACGATAATTTTGCTTCTTGCTTGAATCAAACTTGAATTTTGAACGCCGAGCTGGTGCTTTGTCATCTTTGGTCTCCTTACTTCTCAGCTTGGGACAATTCACCTTTATGTAGTTTAGCTCACCACATTCAAAGCATATAATTGGACCTCCTCTCCTCCTTGATCTAATATTGTTGATTGCTTTAGTCATCCTGTTGGAGAAGAGTACAAGCTGTTCTTCTGGAATCTCCTCCATTTGTTCATCTGAAATAGCTCCCAAAGCAGACAAGGAAAAACTAGAAGAACTAGATGAGCTGTCAGTTTGGTTAGTCACTAAACCCAAAGAATTTGACTTATTTATCCTGGCCAAAATATCAATCTTATGTGTTTTCATCTTGGAATAAAGGTCATTTAAGGTGAGTGTTTCTATGTTAACAGAATGATTGATAGTAGTGACTAGAACCTCCCAGACAGTTATATCCAAAGCATTTAAAATTTGACGTGCATTGTCAGAATTAGAGTATATGACATCAACAGATTGCAAATCACTAACAATTTTATTGAAGTGATCAAAAAGAGCATCTACAGATTCTCCTGGTTTCATCTCAAATTTATAATACTCCTTTTTAAATTGATTCTGACGAACACCTTTAACAGATTTAGATCCTTTATGAAAATCAGCAAGAGTTGTCCAAATCTTATTAGCAGATTTAATATTAGCAATCCGGACGAACTCGTTTCTACTTAAACCTTGCAACAAAATATTTCTAGCCTTAGCATTAGCTTCAACATCGCGATATTCTTGGCAAGAAACAACAACAGGCACTTCATAAGGACTTTCAACTTTTTGCCAAATAATATTACCTTGTGCTTGTAAAAAAACCTCCATACGTGTTTTCCAGTAGATGTAATCTGATCCATCAAAATATGGTGGCTTACCTGAGAACCGATCTCGATCTGATGCCATTGCAACCTTGCTCTGATACCACTTGTAGGATCGTAATGGCAATCAGAAGGGGGGGGGGTTGAATGATTGCAGCAATTTGACCTCCGAATTCAATCTTAACAAATGCATTGAGCTTCTACAAATTCCAAGAGAATCTCAAGAAGAAACTCCTCAAGGAAGTCTTCAGGCGCACAGCAAGAACACCAAAATCAGAGATAAAGTAAAGCAAATCTGAGCTTTATTTCTCAATTTGATTTGTGTCTAGAAAGCACTCATCTAGCACCCCTCAAAGCCTCCTATCAAAGGACCTCTCAAGCTAGAACACCGTAACTCAAAATAGCATGAAAAGCTACGGTTCTGGCTCTCTCCAAATAACCTCAAGCCCACAGGTTAGCTCCTAATCCTTCTCTATTTATATCCTAGAGTTCTCTCCGTGTCTCACACGACATGCACACGGATTCTATCTCTAAAAACGTCCAGATATAGACCTCCTTCCATATCTCTAAAACCTTCCATGAAATCCCACGCCGCAAGCCTCTAGGACTCCTCCCGTAGCTCCAGCGCGAACCACCTTTGATCTCCACCTGCTCCAGCGTGATCCAAACCACCTCGTGACATCTACGACCTCCAAGACCTCAGATCTCCCCATCTAGTCCGAGTCAACTTCGTCACCGACCGTGATTCGACTTCACGCTCTACCTGCACATGCAAAGACCAAAGAAACCAAATCTGGGCACAAGTTTCCCAGCTTGACCACCCATTAGCTCACACACACGCGCATAAACACTATCATGCATCATGCAACACATTAAAGCTCATGAATTTAACTTAACCTAAGCCAAATCTCCAAAACGACAAATTGACAGAGCAAAATCGGTCGTGCATCACATTAGCCCCCAGATTACTACCGCACGTGATCGTCTCGCTCAAAACACATCGGTCATCTTGCTCCTCGAAATCTCAAAACTTCCAAAACATCTCTTCGGAAATTCCATACCGCAACCTTGCGGTCATACCTTCATGAGGTACTACCTCCGTTAAAACTGCGGTATTACCGACTTGTGGTCGTACCGTTCCACAGCTGCGGTACTACCGTTTTTTACTTATCAAAGCTGTTAGAAACACACTCTCTCTCTCTCTCTCTCTCTCTCTCTCTCTCTCTCTCGGAAAAACCTATCGCGGTACTATACCGTTAAAACGGTATTACTACCGCCTTTAACTTCTTGATGCAGTGTTTGTCAAAACACACTCAAGAGCTTCAAAGATGCACGGATGCTCTAGATGACTTGGCCGATCGGACCTCGCTTCAAAACCGTCGGATTTAGGAGCACTGTAAAAAGTCCGAACGTTCCCTTTGATTTAATCCGTCAGATTTCAATCCAAAGGCTCACAATCCTTTAAGAGTTCAAACGGTTCGAACGTTCCTCTCAATATGAGCCGTCAGATCAAGATCTAACGGTTCGAGCAAAACACGCGTTCGAACCCAATGACTTGCGGTACTACCGTGCTTCACAAGTGGTCATATTGCAGTCCGATAGTACCGCAAATACAAAGCCGGTACTACCGCTTCCCGAGAAAATCCAAAATCCAAACACAAGCCTTCGGGAAATTTCATACCGTCAACAAACATGCGGTTGTGCTCATCCTGCGTATAATCTGCCACCCTAACGCAGGTACTACCACAAAACCCGACAAAAATTGTTTTTCGACAGAATTCAACAGAACTCAAAAGCATACCAGCACCTAAGATCACAAGCATGTCCCAAAGACAATGTAATCACCATTAAGCACCAAGACCAAGTCTTTCTTATTGTCAATGTGTTCATCATCAAATATCATGACCAAAAACCTCTTGGTCTAACAGACTAAACCTCCTTCACGACATACATGGGGGCATTTGTGGAACTCATCCTTCCTACAGAACGCTGGTCGAAAAAGCCTTTCGATAAGGATTTTAGTGGCCAACAGCTCTCTACGATGCCAAAGAACTGGTTAAGAAATGTGTACAATGCCAGTTTCATAGCAGGCAAATACACCAACCAGCTCAAGCATTACGAATAATTCCTCTATCTTGGCCTTTTGTGACATGGGGTCTCGATATCCTAGGACCGTTCCCAAAGGCTCCAGGAGGCTTTGAGTTCCTTTTTATGGCTATTGATACGTTCACAAAATGGATTGAAGCCGAACCTGTGACTGGGATAACAACGGAAGCTGCAAAACGGTTCATGATGAGAATCGTGATTACTCGGTTTGGAGTCTCTAGTCGAATAATCACAGATAATGGTAAACAATTTTTGAGTGCAAAATTTCAGGAATTCTGCGACGAGTTGGTACCAAGCTGTACTACGCTTCTGTTGCCCATCCCCAAAGCAATGGGGCAATCGAACGAGCGAATGGCCAAATAATGCAGGGAATTAAAACTCGAGTCTTCGACCAGCTTGTTAAGCGCTCGGGGGCTTGGGTACAAGAATTACCCTCAGTATTATGGGCAGTTCGCATGACTGCTAGTCGAGCAACAGGCGAAACACCCTTTTTCCTAGTTTTTGGTGCCGAAGCCATGCTTCCACCAGAACTAAAGATCAGGTCTACAAGGGTCGAGAGTTTCAATAACTCAGCCCAAGAGCAACATCGAGCAGATGACATTAACCTGCTCGAAGAGCAGAGAAATCAAGCCTTAATCTATTCAGCAGTCTACCAGCAAACCCTATGCAAATATAATGTAAATGCTTGATAACAACGATGCATGCTCATGAGATGCATAGTAATCCTCTTTGTTAACTTGGGGATGTGACATAGAAAGTTGGAAGAGAAGAAAAGGATGCATTTACCAAAGTCACTCTTGCTCCCTAGGACAAAAATAGGGCACAACTTGTAAGCCCCTGTTCTACATGTTGGATTAGAGGGAAGAAATGTTCAATCCTTGGTTTTGTCAATCCCAATGGAAGCCCAAGATACATGAATGGAAAGGACCCAAGCTAACAATTCAAAGTTCTTGTCAGAACTTCCATTTTGCTAGGAGTAGCATTGATTGGCACCATGAAAGACTTCTGGTAGTTCACTCGAAGTCTAGTGGAGGCAGCAAAAGTATTAAGGAGAGCTTTTGAGCAAAAAATTTGTCGAGCACAAGTCGGCATAATAACCAGAGTGCCATCTGCTTATTGTACCACTGGGAAATCTGAGCAAGACATAAAAGTTAATGGAGAATGAATGATCCCCTGTTCCTGAGCCTTATTCAAAATTGACTGCAGTAAGTCCGTTGCCAAGACAAAATGGAGGTGTGATAATGGATCACCTTCTATTACCCCTCGCTTACATTGAAAAGATTTCCCTGCAACTCCATCCAGCAGAACCGATGATGTCCCAGAGCTCAAAATGTCCTTAACCCAACCCAGTCATTTTTTCACCAAATCCTTTATACTTCATTATGTCTAAGATGACTTGGTGTTCTATTTTGTCAAAAGCCATTTTAAAGTCCAGTTTGAGAACCACAAATTCCTTTTTGGACTTATGACATTGGAATGGATATTCAAAAGCCCAAGCTAGACAATCCTGAATAGTTCTTGATTTGATGAAACCATATTGATTCTCATGGACCAGCTGCAAGATGACTGTTTGCAGTCTATCTATTAACAATTTAGTCAGCAACTTGAGAGTACTGTTGAGTAGTGAGATTGACCTAAAATCATTAACTGTCGTTGGGTCCTCTTTTTTTGGCACTAGAGTGATAAATGAGTTATTGACACTAAGTTAAGAGTACCGCTGTGGAACTCCTCACATAAATCACATAAATCTTGTCGAATAACTCCCCAACGTTTCTTCAAAAAAGCTCCATTAAAACCATGAGGGCCTGGTGACTTGTCCAGTGGTAGTATTGATATAATACCATCAATTTCTTCATGAGTGAAAGGAGCCTCTAAAAAGGATAAATCCTCTTGTTGTTGTAGAAGGTGCAATAGATCAAAATGCATGATGGGCTTTTTTGAAGATCCCAACCGTTCTTTATAGGACAACCAAAGGAGGGCAGCTTTTCCTTGATGATCAGCAATATCAATCCCATTTGAGTTCTGCAGAAGAGGGATGTGATTTTTCCTATATTTGATTGTAGCTGTGGCACGGAAAAAAATTTGGTATTGGCATCTCCCAATTTGACCCATTTGATAGTGCCTCTCTGCTTCCAATATGTTCGTTGGTTATCTAGTAAATGTTGCAAGTGGTTCTTGAGTATATACCTTGCATTCCATTCCATTAAAGACAAATGCCTAAACTCTTCCAAGGTGCCCAACAATAAAATGGTCACATTGGTATTAGCAATAGCCATTTTCAGATTTTTTATTTGCTTTGCCCAGATTTTCAAAACTTCTCGCAGATTTTTAAACTTAGCAGGGATCTATTTGCCTTTATCCCCTCGCACCATTGGGCAATTCCAAGCTTGCTCTACCAGTCATAAAATCCCTGTGCTCCAACCAAAAGTATTCAAAACGAAAAATTGTTGATCTTGGTATAGAGCTATCGATTTGAATGACACAATGGACATGATCAGAAGTGGTTTTTGCTAACGGCGAGACTAAAGTATTTGGATATTGCAAAGTCCATGCATTTGATGTAAAGAACCAATCTAGTTTCTCTAGAAGTGGGGTTTCTTGTATATTGCTCCAACTATAAGCTCTTCCCTTGAGAGGTAAATCAATTAAGCCCAAAGCACTTATGGCCTCCCTAAAGAGAAAAATATTGTTTATATCACCACCAGGAACATTTCTATCCGAAGGGGTCCAGATGAAATTAAAATATCCAAGAACTAACCATTTAACGTCCTCTGGCATTTGAATATTATTGAACCAGGAAAGAAATTATGTATTTTCTTCTAGCTGACAAGGTCCGTACAAATTGGTGAGAATCCAACCATCCACAGAAGAAAGTGAAGATGTAAATTAAATGGACAATGCAAACTTATTTTGAAAAATCAGTTGACCGTGGAAAATGGAATCATTCCAAACCACAAGAATTCCACCAGAAGCTCCTACCGAAGGCAGGTATTCAAACTTATTAAACCTTTTAGGACAAAATTTCCTGATATAGACAACATCAAACAATTCTCTTTTAGTTTCTTGTAAACAAAGAATATCACAACCACTCTCTTCTACTTTATTATAGATTGCTTGCCATTTCTTGCTTGAGTTCAGCTCCCTAATATTCCAAGATAGAACTTTCCAATGTCTAATCATGAAAACCCCACTTCGTGTGCTGAGCATACCAGTATAGTCTAGCTATACTAGTCAAATTATTAAAATCTCCTTCCCAACAGCAAAATCCAGATTGGTCTGAGACATCAGATCCTGCCCAATTCAAATAAAAGAGCAGTAGGAGCAATATGACACATTAACACCTAAGAGGCACCAGGTGCTGAGATATGAAGAAAATGGGGGCATTCATCAACAAAATAACATTACAATACATTAAGAGGATTACATCCCAAGCAGGTTTAACATTGAGAGTCATAAGACAAAAAGATCCCATGAGCAAAACAAAGTTGAAGCTGAAGGAGTAGTGAGGACCAGTGTTTTCATTACCGGTTGGAAAAAAATTTCGGGGGGGACCGGTAAGGCCGGTAACCGGCGAAAATCGGAAATTTCGGCCGAAATTTTCAAAAAAAGATTTGAATTTTTTGGATTTTAAATTAAAAAAAATCAAATTCGAATAAAATTCAAGCAAATTCGAATTTTTTTGGACAAAATTCATCAAAACCGAAATTTTCGGAGGAGGTTTGAATTTTACCGGTACCCGCCGGTAACGCCGGTTACCGGCGAAATTTCGCCCGTAAGTTTTTCACTGGTGAGGACTACAGTAAAGTCCTTCCCTACTTTCTATTCTTTTTCTTGTCGGTAGCATTGTTTCTCTTCCTTTTAGTTGTCAACTTCTCCTCAGTGACATCACCTGGAGACACTTCGTAAAATTCTGAACACAAGTTCTTGATAATCTTGCTGGAGAGATGAGGTGGAGCTGTATTACAAACAAAGCAGTTCTTATCTGAATAAATCTTACGCTTGAAGTCATTGTCTTGATGTTTTAGCCTCTCAGTCTCTCACTCCTCCTAACTTCAGAGAACACCTGTGGAGCTTTTCTACATCTTTTCTTTGCCTTGTGAAGAGCCGAAGTGCTAGAAGAAGCCTCAATGTTCACTCTAGTAGGAAGGATAGGAGTGACATCACTGTCCTGAAATCCTTCTTGGAAAGAGGAGGGGTGAGAAATCCATACCACTGAATCTGCCATTGAGTGGGCCATAGAATTAGCAGAATCATCCAAGTTCTGAATAGATAGGGAACAATATCCTATGGGAAAGACCCACCCTTGCATAGATCTGCTAACATTGAAGGACATTCTGGTGGCAAGACATATTCTTTCAAAGCAAAGTTCTTACCCTCTAATCCTTTGATGATTTCCCAAGCTTTGGAGGTAAGGAATTGTTTGGCCCAGTTAAAATCATGGGGGGAAAGCAGAGATGTTGTAAAAAAAATCAGCCCAATTCTCAGGGACTTGCACCACCATGCTATTATCAGAAACAAACATTGGAGCAAAATGTTTTGTCCACAAGGCAAGTCCCTCAGCAGATTGTTTTATGAAAAATTCAAGGTGGGCTTTTGAAGTAGCATCCCCATGAATAGTCTGCTGTGGGTTTAGCTCTGGCTGCACCAAGACCATCCCAATCTACAAGTGGATATTATCCAAGATAGGTGGAGCTTGCACATTCTCTTCCAAAGGGAGATTCAAATATGGAATCTGAGGCTAAAGTGGTAGCAGCTGATCCTGCTGAACAATGTCCATTGGCTAATGCAAATGTGCTTCAGAAGTTGAGTCTCCTAAGGAAGCCCCCATAGAGAGAGTGAGACTCAACTAATCATCATTCAAATTGGCTTGCTGCTCCATGGGTTGTATCTATTGGGCTGGCACCAAAATCCGAGGCCACTCCAAATGATCTTGAGCTGGCTGATGAAGCATTAGGGCCTGATTATTCTGAGGATTGACAATTGGATCAATATTGTCTGCCATGACTAGTGGGGCTGGAAGAGCTAAATGAGAAGCAGGTGCAGCATCAGGCCAAAGTCCCCATTGCCCTTAATTAGGTGCCTTATTATTTTCCAAATGTACATCCTCACCAGCACCCTGACCACCATGTGGCCCTTCATAAATTCCAGCATTATCCCCTTGATGACCATTAAGAAAATGGAAAGGTGGTTGTGGCAAGGGGTGTGGGTCTCCACCATCCTCTAGAGGAGGGTCTTTATCTAGGGGGCCTTCACCAAGGATGGTTTGTTGGATAATTTTGCAAGTGACAGTCCAGGATTGACCCATGAAGTCTTCGCCTTGAGTAATTTGAATGCTTTTTGGCACATCCAACAAATCGACTCTAACCTTGACTATGATTGTGGCTAGATTATTGAGGTCCTTTTCCCAAACAATCAGAGAACCAAAAGTTTAGTAGCATCAGATACATGATCTAGGGTCTAGTAGTCAAGCGGAAACCCTACTAGCATGAGTCAACATTCTCTGTTAAAATTGACTCCTTTCCAATTTAACCCCTCATTGTGCTTCACAAAATGAATTTCAACATCCTCAAACCAGTGCGGACTAGAATAAATTAAGGCATCTCTATCATGCACACTATTAAAACGAACAAATGTAGTGCCTAGATAGCAAGGCTGCACATCCCTAACTAGGAATCTTTTAACCTAGTGATGAAATCGCGAAGGACACCATCGATATTTTGGAAAGGTACCTGACCATGAGGCATTGGAGAAATGGTGATGATGGTGACATCCTCATTCCTCAACAGCACTCTCCTACTAACTACTCGAAGTCTTCCATGGTGACCATCCACTCTTTGCAACTCATAACCTCGCGGAAGGAGAGGACTAGGATCAGCTTGAAAGTTTGCCATTGGAGTGTAGGGAATGAGAGCGCAGTCAAGAACAGGAGCAGGAGAACCATGCGAAACTACACTTTCATCTTCTTGCAAATAACCAATTTCTTACCTTGGGGAAGACAAAATGTTAGTGGATGGTAATACAAAGAAATGCATACCGCAGTCTCTTAGGGAAGGAAAAGATATGGGGCCCACTGCTTGATTATGTGTTCCACTGCTATTTTGTCGAAACCAGGTTTGGTAACACTTGTCTGGCCAATTGCTATTTTTGACTTGCCCTGAAAATCGCAATTTGAGAATAAATCCCTTTTTTTCAATATCACCAGGATTATGGCGGCAGAATTTTGCAATATTTCTGAATCTCCTACAAAAATGGCAGCAAACTTTTTTTGTGCAAGAAAATTTGGAATGTCCTGGGGAGAGGCATCGGACACATTTTGGCCCATTAGCAGTAGAACTAGGCTGAGAAGTTGAAACCATGCCCTCCAGTGATCCTAAAGATTTAGCCTTCCATATCTGGGCAGTCGATTTGAAATTTGAACTAGAGGTTATTGCGCCACATCTTGATCCTTAGAAGAAAGATGATCAAAAACTGAAATTCTCAGGAAAATTAATCGATCGAAAACCGATTTTTTCCTTAATGCACAACAGGTTTTTGAAGAGAATTGTGTAGTCGATTAAAAGTCTAATGCACTGGAATGTCTGCATGAGCACTAGCATTATTTCCTGAAAATGAATTCACAACTTTGGAAGAGATGCTAGGGTTAGAATGAACTCCTCTCAAAGAGTTTGTCTACATGTTGCTTAACAACTTGCGCATAGGAAGTGTTAGACTATATTTAGCTAGTTACTATCTCCCGATTTGGTTGAGATTGTTTCCTTTTTTCTAGCGCTATCACTTGCCGTGATTTGCTCCAATCCCACCGGTGTATTCTATAAACCGTGTTGGTTGATTTGGTATGAACTCGGCTATATATGTAACGTGTGTATCACCGTTCATATTCATTGCGATATTTGCGCTATCATGGTATCAGATACTGTTTCGCTCCTGCGACCTTCCGCTCACCAACTCTAGATCGTCGCCGTCGCCCACGATGCCCGCCGGTGCCGCTGCCCGATCTTATTTCTTGGGCGGCGGAGGCGACACGCCGCCGCCGAGGAGGAGGCCAAACGCGCTGCCGATCCTGCTGCCGCCGTCTCAGCGTCTTGACGAGGCTGAAGCGCCTCCGTCGATCGGCTGCGACGTCTTCGTCAGGCCGCCAACCTTGCGCACCAGGAGGCGGACCTGCGCCAGGCCTACGCCGCCTAGGCCCACGCCGCCCTTCATGCGCAGGCAATCGCCGTCTCCAACATCAAGGCGCTCGTCCCGATCGTCCTCGACCAAACTTCCGCACACTATAGTACGTGGCGTGGTCTCGTCCTCAACACGCTCGGCAAGTACGAGTTGGCTGATCATGTCATCTCCGAAGATGAACCCGACGATGCGGACTGGAAGCGGATGGATTGCACGGTGCGGTCGTGGCTATACAGCACCATATCCTCTGACCTTCTCGAGATGGTCATGACGCCCAGCTGCACCGCTCGCACCATCTGGACGGGCCTCGAGCAACAATTTCTCGGCAACAAAGAGACGCGTGCTCTTTACCTCGACGTCCAATTCCGCAACTTCGTGCAAGGTGATCTTTCAATTTCAGATTATTGTCGTAAACTCAAGGGCATGGCCGACGCCCTCGGAGATCTTGGCGAGCCGGTGCTGGACCGCACGCTCGTCCTCTCTGTCCTCCGCGGTCTCAACGACAAGTTCGCCTACATGGCCGCCCTGCTCAAGCGCCAGAAGCCATTCCCGACGTTCGCCGACGTCCGCTCCGACCTCATGCTCGAGGAGCTCACCATGGCCTCCAAGCCGGAGTCCCCGTCGACTGCCCTCGCTGCCATCACGTCTTCAACCCTGCGCGCCCCCACTCCAAGCGGTAGCGGTGCTAGCTCGGGCTCTGGCGTGCACGGGCCACAGAGGCTCGCTTGAGCGGCCATGGCACCTCCGGCAATCTGCTCCAGCGGCGGGGCCCGTGGCGTGTCGGCGTCGTGGGCGCCGACAGGACGGCGCCAACACTAGCTGGCCTACGATGTATCCCTGGACGGGAACCTTTCAAGTGTGGCCCGGCACCGCACCACCTCGTCCGCGACCGCAGGGACTGCAGCAGCCCACAGCCGAATAGCAAAGAAGCGGCGGCGGCGACCTCCTCCTCACATCTTTGTTGTCTGCGCTGGCTCCGCCGGCTTGCCTCTGTTGTCTTGCCGGTCTTCTCGCCCATGCAACCCTGGATGCCGCCGCCGACACCGACTCCGTGGGCGCCCTCGGTGCCTCCTACCATGCAGTGGGATCAAAATGCGTTGGCCAACGCGTTCAGCATGACGACGCTCACGCCATCGCCCAATAATGAGTGGTACATGGACACGGGTGCTACAGCTCACATGACGTCGAACTCCGGTAATCTTCTTGTTTCCACTCCACCCACGTCATCTTGTCCCTCTAGCATTGTTGTCGGTAATGGTGCTTATCTTCCTGTTACTGCCACTGGGTCTGTGTCTTTTCCTGCTCCTCGCGGATCACTCCACCTTAATCGCATTCTGGTTGCTCCTCACATTATCAAAAACCTAATTTCTGTTCGTAGTTCACTATTGATAATAATTGTTCTGTCGAGTTTGATCCCTATGGCCTCTCTGTGAAGGATCTCCGGACCAAGCAAGTGATCGCCAGGTGCAATAGCTCCGGCCAGCTTTACCCGCTCCACGCGTCGCAGCTTCAGCCTCATGCTCTTCTTGCCAGCAGCTCATCTTCCACCCTTTGGCATCGGCGTCTAGGCCATTTGGGTCATGAAGCTTTGTCTAAGTTAGCTTCTTCATCAGCCATTGCTTGTAATAAACATGTAGCCAATAACTTCTGCCATGCATGTCAGCTTGGCCGTCACACTCGTCTTCCTTTTGGGTCCTCTAGCTCCCGTGCTTCACAGAATTTTGATTTAATACACTGTGATTTGTGGACATCCCCTGTGGCTAGTGTGTCTGGTTATAAGTATTATCTTGTCATTCTTGATGATCACTCACACTACCTTTGGACGTTCCCTCTTCGTCTCAAGTCTGACACTTTTTCCACGCTGGCTAATTTTTTCTCCTATGTCACCACACAGTTTGGCTGCACCATAAAAAACGTTCAATGTGATAATGGTCGCGAATTTGATAACACTTCAGCACGTCTGTTCTTCCTTACTCGCGGTGTAACTCTTCGCATGTCTTGCCCTTACACGTCTTCCCAAAATGGTCGCGCTGAACGCATCATTCGCACCACTAACAACATTATTCGCTCTCTCCTGTTCTAGGCCAGTTTGCCCCCTAGCTATTGGGTTGAGGCCTTACACACTACCACTTATCTTCTTAATCGCCACCCTACTAAGACGCTTGATTTCTCCACACCTCACTTTGCCTTGTTTGGTGTCCAGCCCTCTTATTCACACCTTCGTGTCTTTGGGTGCACTTGTTATCCTAACCTCTCCGCCACCTCGCCCCCACAAACTTGCACCACGGTCTACTCTTTGTGTGTTCCTTGGGTACTCCTCTGATCACAAGGGTTATCGCTGTCTCGATTTGTCCACCAACCGCATCATTATCTCTCGTCATGTGGTCTTTGATGAATCATCCTTTCCCTTCGCTAATACGGCACCCTCCCCTCCTTCCTCCAACTTTGATTTTCTCTCGAAGTTCGACCATGCACCTCTTCTTTGTTGGCACTTTCGTTGCTTCTGGTACCCTCATCTGACCTCCGGATTGGCCTGCTTGCCCGTCGGTCCATTACCACGGGTTGTTGCCAGCGGAGCCGATCCGGACCCTTTGGTCCCTGCGCTCGACGTCGTGCCCATACATGGCCCTGTGCCCGTGCGGGCTCCTGCGCTCGACGTCGTGCCCGTGCATGGCCCTGTGCCCGTGCGTGATGCCTCCCAGTCGCTGGCTAGCCCTCCGTGCGCCGGTCCCTCCACGTGCCCATCCGTGCGTCTTTGGCCGTTGGAGTGCGCTTGATGGGTCCCCCGCTTGCTCGACACAGTCGCTCGCGTCATGCTGACTCACCGGCCGCACCCAGTCCTGCTCATGCTAATGTGCGTGCGGCCAGCCCGGATGGGTCGAGCGTGCATGCTACTCTGCGTCTTGGTGGCTCATTGCCGCTCACTTTCGAGTGCTCAACAGGCGCTGTAACATCCCTATTTTCCGGCCTTTTTGAAAATTTTGAAAACCTTAAAAAGGAACCATTTGGGTTTATTATTTTGCCAAAGCTTAAATTGTATTTTAGAATTTCAAAAGTGGTTTAATTTGAATTAATAAAAACTTGAACTAATTAAAGTTGGTTTAGTGAGTTTAGTTGGATTTTAATTTGGTTTTTCATTTGGCCTTATGTTAAAAGTAATTAATTGCCAAAAATTAAAAGCAATAGTGAGGCTGAAAATATTTTTATTAAGTCTCAAATAATTCAAGGAATTTTGAGAATTTTCCTAGAATTTTGGGTGTCTTAAACTATTTTCTAAAATTCCTTTTGCTTTTACGGTATTTCCTAAAAAGAAAAACCTTAGAAAAATCCCTAAGCCTCTTTGGGCGAATCTCTTGACCCACATCCTATTTTTTCTCATGTGGCCATATGTATTATTCTTGCAAGACCCCACCACCACCCTCGCCCTCACCTCGACAGGCGGCCCACTGTCGGCCGCCCACCCCGGTCATCCCCACCTCGGGACCGTGCCAAGTGGGAGTGCCCATGCTTGCCCATGAATCTCGCGCCGCCCTCGCCATGCCTGCCATGGCGCACCTCCCAAATCCTCTCCATCACTTCTGCGCGACGTCCCATCCAAGCAGATCCGCTACCTTCCGCCACGCCTGCACCGCGCCATGCCCTCCCATCCATGGGGACGAGCGCCATTAATGGCCGCATGGTCCTCCACGTCGTCGTCCCCTTCCACCCCTCCCCGAGCTCTATAAGAGGGAGCACCAGGACCGCCTCGCCCCCCTCTTCCTTTTCCCCCTCCTCCCCTCTGCTCTCCCGCTCTCTCTCGGCCGGATTTGGAGCTCCAAGATCGGCGGCCCCGAAGCTTTGTCGAGCACCCGCCGCCGCCGTTGAGCACCCGCCGCCGCCGTTGTCACCTCCGTTGGCATCGCAAGCTCACGGGCTTCCCCGTGCGCACCCCCTCCTCGCCGGAAGTTCCCCGGAGCTCCTCCGCCGCCTTCAACCGCCGCTCGCCGCCGCTTCCGTCGCTCGCCGCCGACGTCCTCTTCACGCCGCGTCCTCGAATCCCCGCGCCCCAGCATCAGCGCAACCCCCTCTCCCCGTAGGTACCCTCGCCGGCCACTGGAACCCAGCTAAACGCCGGCGACCATTGGGCCGTGAGCGCCGCCGGCTCGGGTCCTACGTGGCGGCCAGGTGGCGTCCACGTCAGCGCCACCTAGGCTCCACCTCCCCCTTTTTGCCCACGTGTGCGCCTCGTCAACCGCCCGCGTGGCACGCCATTTCCAGAGCCGGGTGGACCTAGTCCACCATGCACCCTCTCTATGACAAGTGGGCCCCACTTGTCAGTTTTTCTTTTTCTTTTATTTCGGCCGGAATTTCCTCTGCTGACGTCAGCTTGCGCAGTAACTCGATTTTCCTTTAGGAAAATAATTCCAGAAATCAGGAAATTCCCTTTTTCTTGATTTTATGTGTTTTCCTTCTTAGGAGGTCAGTAACTTTCTCATTCGAACTCCGATTCGAGTGATTCCAATTTCTAAATTCATCTAAAATCCTTGTCTTTCTATTAGTATTTATTTGGTATTTATTTGGAATTTTATTTGGAGTTGTTTTATTTATTTAGCTTTGGTTTAGCGTATAGGATCGGCGTTTGGAAGATTTCGCAGAATCCCATTTAATCAAGCACCGCTACTCTTCAACGAAGGCAAGTCATAGACCATTGATCATGTTGATCCCATGTTTATAAAAGTATATTGTTTTATATAAACATGCATGGCTAATTTTATAATAAATGGTTTTGGGATTAGTTAATTACCTAATTGCCATTATACCTCCATGATAATTTGTAATCGACATGTATCCTTGAATGACATAGTTCCTTGGACACCTTAGGATGGTTAATTATTAGTTGGACATTATTGTAATACCAACATGGGCACGCTTTATTGCTTAGTCATGCTTTAGTAGGCGTTGGTCTCATGATTCAATAAAGGTTGATTTGCCCTAGCGCACATGGTTTGTGGCTTGTGTAGTAACGACTGTGTTGCTAATAATGCGAAGTGTGGTCTGTGTGAGACCACGACATTTGTTGTCACTTTACTAAAATTTGTGGTGCGGGACTAGGGTGGTCCTCTGGTGGGTTGAACCCAACATGATGAATTTGACTATTGGAACTTATGGAACTGGCGGATGAGCCACTTTTGTTAAAGATGTTGTGCCATGACTAGGGTGGTCATTTGGCCAAAGTTGAGCGAAAATGATTTATGCTTGGGCGAGTGGGTGGTGGAAAGGGTGGGTCTTGTGCGCACACTTGGAATGTGGAACCGCCTCGTCTGAGCAACCAACTAAGGACTTAACCTTGAACCATTGATCTGGGCCTCAACCGTACAACCACATGTCTAGATTGGGATAGACACTGGTGACTAATTAGCAATGTCTTGGTTCGGTTCTGTTTTGGTTGGGAGCAGCGCAAGAGGGGCGGATAGAGGCGAAACCTTAGCGAATGCAGGCGAGTCAAAACAGAACTTTGTAAAAGCCTTGTCACGTGCTCTAGGCCGCTTACCTAAGGTAGTGGCGGTGGCATAGATATATCTTGGGACAAACTAGAGAATTCGTGTCTTGTGGGTCAAGTTGTACAACCTCTGCAGAGTGTAAAACTATTGAATAGCCGTGTCCCGGATATGGACATGCACGGTGATTTCACGCAAGGGGTAGAACTTTTGTCGAAAATGTTGGAATGGTTTGGTCGAATCTTGTAGTTGGTTGGTGGTTGGAAAGTGAGCAGGTGTTCACTAGTTGTTTCAAAAAAACGCTTACTTATGTATTAGTCTTTTAAATTATGCTTTACAATCTACTTATTGTATTTCTTGTCAAATAATGCTTTCCGCAAATGAGCCATAAAGCTATCCTTGTTAATCCTTGCATAAATATTACTTGCATTCAATTCACTATGACTTCTTTGAGTACATTCAAAGTACTCATGGCCTTGCGCCCTCTGTTTAAATCGGCAGAGGAGGGTGAACTGTGAACTCGAGTTCTCTGAAGACTTCTTTGAAGACTTTGCGAATTAGGTCGCGTCCTTCACTCGATTGCGGTGGGCATATTGGGTGGCCTCACGCCAGATGTTGTGTTTCATTGCCGCTCTCTTTTGTTGCTTAGCCCTGTGTGGCAACCGTTGTAAGACTTGACCATAAGGTCCTTTTGCTTAATATTATTAATTTATGCCTTCATCTTTTGTTTGGTTGTGTGGTTATGATTACACCAATGTTGCAAGCTGTGTGAGCTAGCTCTTGATCATGGGACTAGTTCGAGAATACACTGAGGGTCTGGGGTTGCATACCCGGGTCCCGACAATGTGGTATCGAGCCATATCGATCGAGGGGCGTAACCATAATTAGCATGGTCGTTTAGTCAAAACTTCAAAAATTTATTTTCTAAATCAAACCAACAATTAACTTAAATAGTATTCTCCTCTTACCTTACTCTACTCTTCCTCATCTTATGCTAATCTCTCCTTATTTCATTCTTAAAGTCGACTTCTTATCTTTTACGAACTTGGTTTGGAGTGTAAAGTGACCCTCTCACCTTGATAATCTCTATAGAATCGAGCTTTGCTTAGAGTCGCCCGCCAAAATAAGATAGATTTGTAGTGTAGTTACCCTTTTAATTTCGGCATCGATAGAATCGGTGGCTTGAGTTTTGTTGCCTCTTATAGCTTTCCTGGCTATTGTTAGTTGGGTTAAACCGACTTTCCCCAATTAGGTTGTCCCGTCTTTCTCCCTTATGCGGCTCGTCTTTGTGCTTTTCCTCTTTCCCATCGTGCTTTCTTCCTCTCATCTATTAAAACCGAGAAGCTCAGGCAGATGGTTCAAACCCGCAACTTCGGCAAGTCGGGAAGAACAAGTGGACCCGTTCGCCACCAACCCCACGCAACAACAGATCGGGGTTTGGGGCGAGTTCATGGCGGCCTGACAGCGCAATTGATGAATGCAATGATGCGAGAACATGAACGGATGATGGCTCAACAGAACCAGACGGCAGGCACTTTGCTCTGCTCACAAGGTTGAACGAGAACAACCAAGCGGTTGCCATGCCACCTCGCCCCCACCACTTATCATCGGTCAAAGTGGCGAGTTTATGAGGACCCATCCACCTACCTTCTCCGGCTCCTCTGAGCCTTTGGAGGCGAGATGATTGGCTGCGCTCTCTTCAAAAAAAGCTTGCCATTACCGGTGTGATGACCGTGAAAAGTTCTTTATGCCACACACCACCGGAAGGCACCGCCATGAGAATGGTGGGAGAACTCTTGTGCCGCCCATGAGAACCACGAAACATCACTTGGTGACTGAATTTTCGAAGCTTTCCGCCTCTCCCATATCCTCGACGGAAGGTAGAAATGAAGAAGAATGAGTTTCGTGAGTGAAACAAGGAACACATCGGTGAGTGAATACCTCAACAAGTTCACTCAACTCTCGTTATGCCCCGGAGGATGTTGCCACCGATGATGCTCGTCGAAGCGTTTCAGCGAGGACTCAACCCTAGCTTGAAGGTTCAGTCGTTGGCAACGACTATGCCAATTTCAATGACTAGTCAACAAGACCATGCTCATTGAAGAGTCACGTCATGAATGGCGGAATCGCACAAAAGGAAGTCAATGCAGATGGTACTCATCAAGGTCATTCGCGAGAGGGCGAGCGAATGCACAATACCCAGCTCATTCTGTCCCTCCTGTCACCTTCAGAACCCCTGCACCAGCACCTCGCCCAGCTGCACCAGGATTCCGCAACTTCAACAACAACACCAACAACCAGCAGCCAAGAAGCAACAATCCTGCCGCAGGAATCACCTGTTTCAACTGTCAGCAACTCGGACATTATGCCAGCAATTGCCCTCAGAAGCAAGGTCCATCACCAGTCAGATTCAACCTTGGAGCTACCCCGAACAGGACCCCCACGCCAGGAGCAGGACGTGGAGCACCTCAGACTCCAGCAGCACCAGCCAAGACCCCTCAGACTTTCGGAAGAGGCCGTGTGAACCATGTCACGGTAGAGAAGCCAGATAGCCCGGACGTCGTCTTTGGGTAAGTTCCTAGTAAATTCACACACTTTCTGATTTTGTTTGATTCGGAGCTACCCATTCGTTTGTTTCTCGGAGTTTTGTTGCAAAGCATCGGTTAAAGGTTATGACTCTTAAAAATGCTATGTTGATTCGTACACGGTTGGGAGTTGAGTACGAACCAAGGCTGCCCTAAGGTTAAAGTAACCATAGAAGGGTAGAATTCTAGCCAACCTTATAATTATCAATGCCAAATCCTAGATGTGATTTTGGGTATGGATTGGCTTCTTGATCACCAAGCGCTTTTGGATTGTGGTGATAGAAGCATCACGTTGGTCGGCCAGATGGAACCAAAGTGAAGTTTGAAGCCTCTGGAAAAGTATGATGGAGCCTTAGTCTGCGATTATCGATCTTGTATCTTTGGAAGAGGTGCCAGAGTCGAGAATTTCGGATGTTTTTCCTGATGAGTTACGGAATGCCACGGACAGAGACCTAGAGTTTGTCATTAACCTAGTTCGAGAACGCACCCATTTCAAGAGACCCTACCGTTTTGGGTTGATGACTTAGTCGGTGAAGAAGCAGATTGAAGAAATGCAAGATAAAGGATTTGTCCGACCAAGTTCTTCGCCTTGGGGAGCCCCAAAGATCTTTGTCCCTAAGAAGGATGGCACCAATGGATGTGTGTGGATTACCGCTCTCTCAATGAAGTCACCATCAAGAACAAGTACCCTCTGCCCGTGATTGATGATTTGTTTGACCGCTAAAAGGAGCCGAGTGTTCTCCAAGATAGATTTGAGGTCGAGGATACCATCGGTGAAGATTCGTGAAGAAGATATACCAAAACGACTTTCTCAACCCGATATGGATCAGTATGAGTATCACGGTCATGTCTTTTGGATTAACCAATGCACCACTTACTTTATGAACTTGATGAATAAAGTGTTCATGGAAATATCTAGATAAGTTCGTCATTGTCTTTATTGGCGATATCTAATCTACTCTAAGAATGAAGAAGAGCATGAAGAGCACCTTGGCAGTTACGAATAAGCTTAGAGATCATCAACTCTATGCTAAATTCGACAAGTGTGAGTTTTGGATGAAAGAAGTTACCTTTACGGGGCACGTCATGTCTGCGAAGAAGTCATTTATCAACCCTAGTAAAGTCAAGGATGTGCTTAACTGGGAGTCACCCAAGTCAGTACCTCAGGTCAGAAGTTTCCTCGGAATGGCAGGTTACTACCGTCGGTTCATAGAAGGATTCTCAAGAATAGCAAGACCCCTTACCCAATTGCTGAAGAAGGAGAAGAAATTTGCTTGGACGCCAGAATGCGAGCAAAGTTTTCAAGAATTAAAGAAGCGTTTGACCACCGCCCGATCTTGATTCTCTGGGATGTTCTAAGGATTTTGAGATTTTCAGGATGCATCTCGCCAAGGTCTCGGTTGTGTTTTGATGCAAGAAAGGAAAGTGGTAGCCTATGCTTCACGCCAATTGAAGCCTCATGAAGTCAATTACCCCACTCATGACTTAGAATTAGTCTGTAGTAGTGCATGCTTTAAAGATATGGCGTCATTACCTCATCGTGTCATTTGTGAAGTTTACACGGATCATAAGAGTTTGAAGTACATTTTACCCAAGCGGATCTGAACATGAGACAAAGAAGATGGTTGGAATTGATCAAGGATTACAACATGGGAATTCATTATCACCGGGCAAAGCAAATGTTGTAGCAGATGCTTTAAGTAGAAAGACCTCTTGCAATACTCGATGATCAAGGAAGGTCGACAAACATTGCACGAAGAATTTCAAAAGCTCAAGCTTGAGTTAGTGGAAGAAGGTTACTTAGCTACCTGGAAGTGCAACCAACTCTTCAAGATCAGATCAAGAAAGCCCAAGAAGAAGATACGGATATCAAGGAAATCAAGAAAAACATGAAGCAGGGTAAATCCTTAAGATTTTCAGAAGATGAGCAAGGTGTCCTATGGTTTGACAAGCGTATTTGTGTACCGGATCAGAAGGAACTGAAGCAGTTAATACTCAAGGAAGCTCATGAAACCTTGTACTCCATTCACCCCGGAAGCACTAAAATGTATCAAGACCTCAAGGAATTTTATTGGTGGCCTAGCATGAAGCGTGAAGTTGCTGAGTATATTGCACAATGTGATGTTTGCCAGCGAGTTAAAGCTGAGCATCAGAGGCCTGCTGGGCTTTTGCAACCTTTGAGCATCCCTGAATGGAAATGGGAAGAAATCGGAATGGATTTTATCACCGGTCTGCCAAGAACTAAAGCTGGATATGATTCTATCTGGGTAATTGTCGATCGCCTAACAAAAGTGGCTCACTTCATCGATCAAGACCACCTACTCAGAGACAGACTTGCGAGAATTGTATATGGCCAAGATAGTATGTCGGCATGGAGTGCCAAAGAAGATCGTGTCCGTCGAGGAACCCGATTCACCTCAAGATTTTGGCAAAAGGCGCAGCGTCATGGGCACTAATCTGAATTCGATCTGACCTACCATCCTCGAGACGGATGGTCAAGCGAAAAGGGTAAATCAAATCTTAGAAGATATGTTGAGAGCTCAAGGCTCTAGAGAACTGCACCGGTGGGACCAAATGTTACCTTATGCGGAGTTTTCATACAACAACACCATCAATCAAGTCTGCAGATGTCCCGTTTGAGGCCCTTTACGGAAGAAAGTGTCGAACACCCTTGTATTGGGTGAGTCAGCGAAGGGCAAGTGCTTGGACCCGACATCCTAAAGGAGGTCAAGATCAAGTTAAGTCGATCGAGAAAAGTGAGAACGGCCAGCACTGAATGAAAAAGTTATCTTGATAACCGTCGCGGAATTAGCCTTTGTACTGGAGATCATGTGTACTGAAGGTCTCACCTCTCAAAGGAATGCGTCGCTCAGAGTTAGTGGAAAGCTTCGCACCAAGGTATATTGGACCTTTTCGATTCTAGTCGAAGAGGAGAAGTTGCTTACAAGTTAGAGCTCCCGCCGCGGCTTGTCGAGATGTGCATGATGTTTTTCATGTGTCTCGATTGAAGAAGTACTGCGTGTCTTGGGAAGAACAGATGTTAGTTAGAGGCGGTTGACTTGCAAGAAGATCTAACATACAAGGAGCACCCATCAAAATCTTGGAAGTGTCGGCGTGTGACAAGGAACAAGATCCTCCGTTTACGCAAAGTTCGATTGGAGCAATCACACCGAAGAAGAAGCCACCTGGGAACGCGAAGAAGATCTGAAGGCCGAGTTCCCGCACCTATTCTCTAGTCAGCCTGAATCTCGGGGTCGAGATTCCCTTTAAGGGGTATAGGTTTGTAACATCCCTATTTTCCGGCCTTTTTGAAAATTTTGAAAACCTTAAAAAGGAACCATTTGGGTTTATTATTTTGCCAAAGCTTAAATTGTATTTTAGAATTTCAAAAGTGGTTTAATTTGAATTAATAAAAACTTGAACTAATTAAAGTTGGTTTAGTGAGTTTAGTTGGATTTTAATTTGGTTTTTCATTTGGCCTTATGTTAAAAGTAATTAATTGCCAAAAATTAAAAGCAATAGTGAGGCTGAAAATATTTTTATTAAGTCTCAAATAATTCAAGGAATTTTTGAGAATTTTCCTAGAATTTTGGGTGTCTTAAACTATTTTCTAAAATTCCTTTTGCTTTTACGGTATTTCCTAAAAAGAAAAACCTTAGAAAAATCCCTAAGCCTCTTTGGGCGAATCTCTTGACCCACATCCCTATTTTTCTCTCATGTGACCCATGGCTGTTCACTTGCATATACAAGACGCCCAAATTACCACCCATCGCTTCACGACAGGCGGCCCACTTGTCGTATCCCACCCCTGGTCATCCCCTACCTCCGGACCGTGCCAAGTGGGAGTGCCCATGCCGCCCATGAATCTCGCGCCGCCCTCGCCATGCCTGTGCCAGGCGCACCTCCCGTCCTCTCTCCTTCTTTGCGCCAAGACGTCCCGCCTCACAGATCCGCTACCACGCCGCCACGCCACAACCGCGCCATGCCCTCCCCATCCATGGACGACAGCGCCATTAATAACGCATGGTCCTCCACGCCGTCGTCCCCTTCCACCCCTCCCCGAGCTCTATAAGAGGGAGCACCAGGACCGCCTCGCCCCCTCTTCCTTTTCCCCTCCTCCCTCTGCTCTCCGCTCTCTCGGCCAGATTGGAGCTCCAAGATCGTGACCCAGCTTTGTTGAGCACCCGCCGCCGCCGTCGAGCACCCGCCGCCGCCGTTGTCACCTCCGTTGGCATCGCAAGCTCACGGGCTTCCCCGTGCGCACCCCCTCCTCGCCGGAAGTTCCCCGGAGCTCCTCCGCCGCCTTCAACCGCCGCTCGCCGCCGCTTCCGTCGCTCGCCGCCGACGTCCTCTTCACGCCGCGTCCTCGAATCCCCGCGCCAAACATCGGCAAGAACCCTCTCCCGTGAGGTACCCTCGCCGGCCACTGGAACCCAGCTAAACGCCGGCGACCATTGGGCCGTGAGCGCCGCCGGCTCGGGTCCTACGTGGCGGCCAGGTGGCGTCCACGTCAGCGCCACCTAGGCTCCACCTCCCCCTTTTTGCCCACGTGTGCGCCTCGTCAACCGCCCGCGTGGCACGCCATTTCCAGAGCCGGGTGGACCTAGTCCACCATGCACCCTCTCTATGACAAGTGGGCCCCACTTGTCAGTTTTTCTTTTTCTTTTATTTCGGCCGGAATTTCCTCTGCTGACGTCAGCTTGCGCAGTAACTCGATTTTCCTTTAGGAAAATAATTCCAGAAATCAGGAAATTCCCTTTTTCTTGATTTTATGTGTTTTCCTTCTTCCGGAGGCCGTAACTTTCTCATTCGAACTCCGATTCGAGTGATTCCAATTTCTAAATTCATCTAAAATCCTTGTCTTTCTATTAGTATTTATTTGGTATTTATTTGGAATTTTATTTGGAGTTGTTTTATTTATTTAGCTTTGGTTTTGCGTATAGGATCCTGCGTTTGGAAGATTTCATGAGCAAGCGATTTAATCAAGCACCGCTACTCTTCAACGAAGGCAAGTCATAGACCATTGATCATGTTGATCCCATGTTTATAAAAGTATATTGTTTTATATAAACATGCATGGCTAATTTTATAATAAATGGTTTTGGATTAGTTAATTACCTAATTGCCATTATACCTCCATGATAATTTGTAATCGACATGTATCCTTGAATGACATAATTCCTTGGACACCTTAGGATGGTTAATTATTAGTTGGACATTATTGTAATACCAACATGGGCACGCTTTATTGCTTAGTCATGCTTTAGTAGGCGTTGGTCTCATGATTCAATAAAGGTTGATTTGCCCTAGCGCACATGGTTTGTGGCTTGTGTAGTAACGACTGTGTTGCTAATAATGCGAAGTGTGGTCTGTGTGAGACCACGACATTTGTTGTCACTTTACTAAAATTTGTGGTGCGGGACTAGGGTGGTCCTCTGGTGGGTTGAACCCAACATGATGAATTTGACTATTGGAACTTATGGAACTGGGCGGAGCCACTTTTTTAAAGATGTTGTGCCATGACTAGGGTGGTCATTTGGCCAGGTTGAACGAAAATGATTTATGCTTGGACGAGTGGGTGGTGGAAAGGGTGGGTGCCGTAACGCACACTTGGAATGTGGAACCGTCTCGTCTGAGCAACCAACTAAGGACTTAACCTTGAACCATTGATCTGGGCCTCAACCGTACAACCACATGTCTAGATTGGGATAGACCTGGCTGACTAATTAGCAATGTCTTGGTTCGGTTCTGTTTTGGTTGGGAACGGCGCAAGAGGGGCCGATAGAATGAAACCTTAGCGAACAGAACTGAGTCAAAACAGAACTTTGTAAAAGCCTTGTCACGTGCTCTAGACTGCTTACCTAAGGTAGTGAGCGGTGGCATAGATATATGCCGGACAAACTAGAGAATTCGTGTCTTGTGGGTCAAGCTGTACAACCTCTGCAGAGTGTAAAACTATTCGAATAGCCGTGTCCCCGGATATGGACATGCCTGGTGATTTCACGCAAGGGGTAGAACTTTTGTCGAAAATGTTGGAATGGTTTGGTCGAATCTTGTAGTTGGTTGGTGGTTGGAAAGTGAACAGGGTGTTCACTAGTTGTTTCAAAGAAAACTGCTTACTTATGTATTAGTCTTTTAAATTATGCTTTACAATCTACTTATTGTATTTACTGTCAAATAATGCTTTCCGCAAATGAGCCATAAAGCTATCCTTGTTAAGCCTTGCATAAATATTACTTGCATTCAATTCACTATGACTTGCTGAGTACATTCAAAGTACTCATGGCCTTGCGCCCTCTGTTTAAATCAGCAGAGGAGGGTGAACCTGTGAACTCAGAGTTCTACGAAGAAGACTTCTTTGAAGACTTTGCGAATTAGGTCGCGTCCTTCACTCGATTGCGGTGGGCATATTGGGTGGCCTCACTTGAATGTTGTGTTTCATTTGCCGGCTCTCTTTTGTTGCTTAGCCTGTGTGGCAACTGTTGTAAGACTTGACCATAAGGTCCCTTTTGCTTAATATTATTAATTTATGCCTTCATCTTTTGTTTGGTTGTGTGGTTATGATTACACCAATGTTGCAAGCTGTGTGAGCTAGCTCTTGATCATGGGACTAGTTCAGAATACACAGAGGGTCTGAGGGTTGCATACCCGGGTCCCGACAATGCATACCATTGCTCGGTCTCCAACGCTCATACTATGGTGACCTATGGCAAGGCTGGTTATCGGCACCCGGTGAAGACCTTTAATCTCCATGCCGCACTGATCTCTCCACTGCCCAAGAGCTACCGTGGTGCTCTCGCCGATCCCAATTGGCGCGCTGCTATGGATGAGGAATTTTCAGCTTTGAAGGCCAACAACACATGGGATCTTATTCCCTGTCCTTCCGGTGCTAATATTGTTACTGGCAAATGGGTTTTTCACCACAAACTTCATCCGGATGGGTCTCTTGACAGATATAAGGCACGCTAGGTTCTCCGGGGGTTCACACAGCGTCCTGGCATTGATTTTGGCGAGACTTTCAGTCCAGTGGTTAAGCCGGCGACAATCCGTACTGTGCTCACCATTGCACACTCTCAAGCATGGTCTATTCATCAGCTTGATGTGAAGAATGCATTCATGCATGGCACTTTGATGGAGACTGTGTATTGTGCTCAACCATCTGGGTTTGTTGACTTTGCACATCCAGATTATGTCTGCCGTTTGAACAAGTCCCTTTATGGTTTGAAATAGGCACCCCGAGCATAGTTCAGTCGGTTTGCATCTCACATTCTCTCTCTGGCTTTACTGCGGCCAAATCTGACTTGTCCCTGTTTATATATCACCGTGGAGATGATACAGCATATTTGTTGCTCTATGTTGATGACATTATTTTGACAGCTTCTTCAGTGCGTCTGCTTCGCCATGTCATTTCAGCATTGCAGCAGGAATTTTCTATGAAGGATCTGGGTCCTTTACATCATTTTCTTGGTGTCTCCGTGTCTACTATGGGCTCCAGTTTGTTTCTATTGCAGCGCCAGTATATCTTGGATGTTATTGAGCGCGCCAGCATGTCAAACTGCAAGCCCTGTTCCACACCTGTGGATACCAGCTCCAAAGTATCCGGTTCTGATGGTGCTCCTTTTGTCTGATGCTACTCACTACAGAGGTCTGGCTGGTGCTCTTCAGTATCTTACTTTCACACGGCCAGATATCACTTATGCTGTTCAGCAGGTGTGTTTGCATATGCATGATCCCCGGGAACCCCATTATGGTTTGATCAAGCGCATTCTGCGCTATCTTCAGGGTACTTTGGATTTCGGCTTGGTGCTTCATCGTACAGCTCTATCATCTTTGGTGGCTTACTCTGATGCCGATTGGGCCAGCTGCCCTGACACTCGCCGGTCCACCTCTGGTTATGTAGTTTTTATTGGTCATAATCTGATCTCCTGGTCTTCTAAGCGACAACACACTGTCTCTCGCTCGATCTTTGAAGCAATCTTCTTATTTGTTGCCAATCTTGTTGCGAAACCGGTTAACCGCCATTGCTTTTGGAGCTTCACCGTCCACTGCAGCGTGCCACACTCGTTTATTGTGACAATGTGAGTGCTGTTTATCTCTCCACCAATCCCGTGCAGCATCAGCGCACGAAGCATGTTGAGATTGATCTTCACTTTGTCCGAGAACGAGTGGCCGCCGGTGCTGTCCGTGTTCTTCATGTTCCCACGACTTCTCAATATGCGGACATCTTTACCAAGGGCCTTCCGTCGTCTGTCTTCGCTGAGTTCAGGTTCAATCTGAACGTCCGTCCTCCTCCCACTCTGACTGAGGGGGGATGTTAGACTATATTTAGCTAGTTACTATCTCCCGATTTGGTTGAGATTGTTTCCTTTTTTCTAGCGCTATCACTTGCCGTGATTTGCTCCAATCCCACCGGTGTATTCTATAAACCGTGTTGGTTGATTTGGTATGAACTCGGCTATATATGTAACGTGTGTATCACCGTTCATATTCATTGCGATATTTGCGCTATCAGGAAGGCTTGTTCCTTTTCCCAACAAAAGTCCATTCATGAGTTCATCCTTCCAGAGATTAAACTCACAAGACCAGTTTGGGCCACCATTACCCCAAAGAGAAGAAAACCACAAAGGCCGAGGCTAAAATACTCTTAAGATTGTAGATGAACAAACTAATCTCTTTAGAAGCAACTGAGAATTTGAAACTCGAAGAATAAAGTTGAATCACTTTGAAAGTCGGAGCATTACCACCAAGGCAAGATTGCAAAAAGATGCTTACCGAATCCTCCGTTAAGCGAAATCGAGATGTCCCAAAAGAGGCAACCAAAAAGAATTCGCTGAGACCTTGACCCTAGGAGAAGACCACTGGAGAACCAAATCTATTCCAGATTTCCTCTAGAGCTTTAGACCTAAACTAAAATCCAGGCTAGGGAGATCCATCCGAATTAGGAAGAGAAAGGATCGTCATTTCGGGTGGTGGAGGAGGGGAAAAGTGGAGGAGATGGAGAAAGCAGAGAGGAGAACCATTTCAGCCTGCTAAAAAGAAGATAGTCTCTCTTTCTCCCTCGATCTCTCTTTTTGAAGAAAAACAGTAGGAAAAAATCCTACTGTATATATTTAATATTAATAAAAAGTAAAAAAGTTACAAAGTCTATTTATAAACACTCGATCTCTTTTGATGGATGAGGCTAGCTTTCTTAGCACATTTATACTGCCTGGAGTCAAATCTTTCTACCGTGTTGCCATAATCAAATAGGTAAACAGCCAGCTCCTGCATGTCCTGTAGAAGTAGGCTGCGTGCCTACTTCTTTAGGTCACACACTCTTTTGCAAATAGTTTCCAGCCTCTAAGGGTCTTGTTTGCAACATTACCGACCAAAATGTGAACAAAACAAAGATCTTGGTTTTTCCTGCAAAAATGATTGGGCCTAAATCGTGCTGGGTTATCTTTATATTACTACTTAAAAAGAACCGAATAGCGGAAGTGATGGTGACAATGATGGTACGTCGTTCCCCTCCCACCTCTCTATAAAATCTCTTAAACAATGAAAAAAAACTACCTCCAAACAAACAAATTACATCTCCCTAAAATATATCTAATAAAAAACAGAAAAAATATCTCCAACAAAGAAGTTAACTTCAACAAAAAATTACGATGTGGGTCACAACGAAGCTCAACTAGGTGCAGTGTAGGCCGAGCACAGCGGCAGATACGTGACAATTAAAATAATAATTGTGATTTTATACATTTTTTAATCTTCTAAATTAAAATAATCATTGTGATTTTTATTGAATTAATTAAAGCTTAAAGGAACTTTCAGAAATAAAAAATGATTTAATATGATTAATAAAAACGTTAATCGTGAGTAGAAAATATTTTATTTGGATTTAGCATATTCAGATATGCATCTCTGAGTTTTCACATATTTGTCGTAATTGTTCTTGTATTTATTTCCTTTTCTGAAATTTTAGAATCAATCTCAATTGCGAAAAATACTATGGGCCAAATCTCTTCGGCCCACTTCTATCATTATTTTCCTCACGGGCTGTGCAGCCCAACTGCATTTCACAACGGCCTATTATCATAATCCTCTCTCTCCCCTCCCCTTGGGCTGAATCCCATCTCCCTTCTCTCTCTTGGCCCGACCCAAATCAGCCATAAGTCCCGCCACTAGAGGAGTCACTGTTTCACCGCGCGAGCTCACCAGAGTGGGAGTCCTCCGTTGCCGCCATTGGAGACAAAGGAAGGAGCTAGCCGATCCGCCTCTCAGTTGTGTTTCTCCTAGCGAAAACTGCGTCATGCCATGTTCCCAAGTCTCCTCGTCGTTTCCTCTCAAGCTATTAGGACCAAGCTAAAGCCACCATGGAGATCGAGTGTGTCTTCTTCATCACTGACCATGCGCCTTCACCGTCAAAGTCCACCGCCTTCGGTGAGATTCTCCCTATACCATCCACCTTTGCAGCTTCGCGCTGCCATGTTCTACCCCATGCTTCCATCGTATTCGCCAAATCACCGCCATGGCACCGTCCTTGCTATGAGTCGCAACCGCGCAACCACTTCTTCTTCGCTGATGGTGCCAATCCATCGTGTCACCAAGTTCCACATCTCCTCCTCTCCCTATTTCATCCCTCCGTGAGCGCTACCATGCTCTGGATCGCCGATGTCCTTCGAGTTTCGTGCGCCGCCGATGGCATCGTGCTAACGTGGCAACAACACTAGCGCCACCATCACGCCACCCCGCCTCCCCCTTAGCACTGGCATCTGTGTGGCCCCACCAACACGTCATCCACACCAAACCAAAACCTAGATCCAATCTTGTGCACCTTGTTGACCGTGAACTAAGCTTGTGTCACGATCCTAGTCCACAGACTGTGGCCCACCAGTCAGCCTGTGAGCCTTCTTCCAATTTCCTTTAATTCCAATACTCACAAAATATCAGTGGGCCGCACTTGTCATTCTCATAATATTTTTGGAATTATTTTAATTTCAGAAATTACTTTTTAATTCATGGACCCCACGTATCCGTGACTCAATTCCCGTTTTTCTTTTTTTCCCGAATTTCTTTCGCAGCAAAACTTCCAGAAGCCCGTTCTCTTTCATTCGAGCTACGATTAACTCCATTCTTCTTACTAAATTCATATAAAATCAATCCCTACCTTCTAGTACCTTGCTTTTCAAATTTGTAGTTGATTTGAGTTATCTTTCTTAGTTTATTGCATTTGTCGTTTTCTCTCGTTTAGAAGTCAATCATTGGAAGTCGTCCAAAGGAGCTACAGGTCAAGGAGCTAATGATAAATAAGATAAAGATCAATGAGCAATTAAGCAAGGCAAGTTGTGTTCTTGATTGTGTCATGTCTATTGATCAACGAGAAATTATATTGATGGGAATAGTTACATACCTAGTTGTTCATTTATCCACCTTGACCGTTCGTATGACATGTATCCATTATTGACATAGGTTGGGAAATTATCTAGTGATGCAATACTAGTCTCCATTTGGGTTTGTCAGACCCCCGGGCGTGGAATACCCGTGGATCTTATGTGTATACTGTGCTAGTCCCAGGATTAAAAGCTAGCACACACATTCACATCGTTTGGCATCATTTCCATACAATCACATACTAAAGTAAAGCAAAAAGGGTGTAATCTACTTAAGCTATTACAACAACGGCCAACTGGCCAAATAAAAGCAGTTATCAGAGTAAACAAAATAAATAGCAGCGGAAGACATAGTAGTAGAAGCAAATGTCCAGCGGTGTGCCCATCTGATCCCGTAGGCAACCGACAAGGAACAAGGCCTAAGTAGACCCGTCACCGAACCCCTCGGTGTCAGGTGCAAAGAACTCGCCGTTTGGCATCAGCTTATCTGCAAATTCTAAACCAACAACAATAGCAAGATTGAGTACTTGTGTACTCAGCAAGACTTGTAGTGTATCGCAAATGTTATATAAGATGCAAGGCTATCGAATGTATGGCTCTATTCTACAAGTTCTTTTTGCTCAAAGCCAAGTTTATTTGCAATAATCATAAGTAATAATTTGCAACGAAATTTGAAAGATCAGTTTAAGAAAAAGTAAGTACAGGACAGCAAGTAAAGTAACTGAATAAGTAACAACAAACACTCACAACCCTACTCGGTTGTAAGCAAAAATATAATCAATATTCCGCCATAGAAATGGCACTGACAGATTCATGTTCAACCATAGAAATGGCAGTCCTGCTATAGAAATAGCAAATCGGTCATAGAAATGACAATCCTCTATAGACATAGCAACAAAACCATAGAAATGGTAGTTAACTCAACAAAGTAAAACCCCATGTCATTACCCCAATATTTTGTGACAAAACAGTTTGAAAAACAAAGCTACCGCCATACTAGCCGCACTAAGTATGCTCATGACCGCGAGCGTGGCTATTCGAATAGTTTATCACTCTGCAGAGGTGTACAACTTTACCCATAGTACGCGGTACTCCAGTTGCCCAGAATATCTCTATATCGTTGCTCACTGCCGAAGGTTAAGCAACTTAGAGTTCACGATGGTACGCGGTACTCCAGTTGCCCAGAATATCTCTATATCGTTGCTCACTGCCGAAGGCTAAGCAACTTAGAGTTCACGATGCAGCCTTTACATTATCTAGTCTTAACCTTGCACTAGCCCTGCGAATCATTATCCTCATCCGTCAAGATAATAATAATAATAACACTGATAGTAACAAAGTAACACATCGGATGATGAGCCTTACTCACCCGGACAGCACCCGTTGAGCAAGTCCCTCACTTCACTCGGATGGAAACCTGTCGAAGTGAGGCATTCGCTATTGTGTCGGCATTACCGATCCCCCAGCAATGTGCGCACTACTTCTGCCTACTGTCATGTAAGGATAAGATTTCGATAACTTAGTTAGCTACGGCTACCCCACCCTAGCACATATGGTTGTACGATTAGGTCTTAGTCCTGGATTTGCTGGCTTTAGTCCTTAATCGACTACGGGGAAGATCTCCACCCTATCTACTAGTGAGTTTCAATCATCACTTTTTCAGAATACAATATAACTTGCCTGTGTCTAAAGACTAAAGTTTTCATGTCATCTTCATATAAAATAACAAAGGTAACTCCTCTGGACATTTTTCAAAATAATCCCAAACTCACAAATTATCATATTGTCCTCTAATAAATTTTTCAGAAATTCTATTGCTCTAGTTGCATTTGTGCGATGACTGCACTCAAAAATTCCCAAATGACATTACATATTGTCTAACCCATATTCTAATGGTTACAACAGTAAGGGATCAATATTTCAAGGAGACATATACATCAAGTAGGATTTACAGCTATCAATTTCCCGATAATAGCATTTTCATATAAACATACAGGCATGCATAATAGGATTTGCAAAACAAAGTACAATAAGTAAAATACTGGGATCAATATGGTCAAAAGGGGTGCTTGCCTTGCTTATATTGTTCAGATAACCTTGATCTTGTTTAATGTTCTGATAATCTCGACCCCGTTGGGAGTGTTGTCCCATCACAGCGGCAGAGTCTAACTACGCAGATTACGATTAAATCCAAGAGCGTATGAAAATAACCAAATGAAATCCAATACAAACATATTCAAACTAAATGAAACATTTCAAATAAGATTAAACATATTTATCGGCGTCTTGAGAGAAAGGGGTAATTCAGATGAGATCAATACATACTCATCTGGAGCGGATGAAGGAATTACTACAGACGAAGGTAGATAAATCCCACGGAAAGAGAATGTTCGCAGGAACATTCCTCACTGGCTACCTAGGTGGGAGGGATTACCTGGTTAGATAATACTCTTAGATATACTTTCGGATCACTAATCGTCCGATCACTGGGGATGGATGACAGCGGATGACACCTAGAGCCTAGGTGATGTTGTTTTCCTTAATAGGCCACCTAGTACTCACAAACACTCTCTCTAGGCATTCTATGTATACATTCACGATAATCATACAGTCAAAATCAATCCTCTTATATGCTCTCATGATTATTTTAGTTAATCATTATCTGACTTGATTTCAATGTTATCAATACTACATTCATCTTATTAAGCCTTTGCCTAGTTAAGGTATTCTCTAGGTTATTTAGTTCATTAATGAATTCTTTTATCCATATCAGGGTCTACTATTCATTTGGTTGTTAACTAGGTACTAAGCACTTGTCAAACCTATTTAACTATGGGGCTTTAGCTAACAACATGTGGTCTGAAATTTTGAAGCTTCCATTAGTTACTAACAAATTTTGTTCTGCTTGTTAAGTGGAGGTCTACTGATAAAATTTGAATAGCTACCTTCCTACTTGTTTTTCAAGTTAGATGGCTCCTTCTAGATCAATCTCTAATAGCTAACTCACTCTACAAAATTTTCTATTTACTCGCATTCGAAAAGTTAGTAGTCTACTATTCTTTCTAACTAACATCAGATTACCTTCCTTGTTCAATATTTTACAAAAGGGTGTTGCTGTGTAGCTAACTAATCTTCTTACTAGTCCAAAATTTTAATTTGCTAATTACAGTGCTCACTTGACTGATTAGCTTACTAACTACTTTGTTAACTAAACTTGAGTGATTCAACAGCCATTATAAAGGCTTATTAGAAAATGCAATTGGTTTCCAATCCCTTGCTCTGCTCATGTAACCGACAACAAGGAAATACTCTAAACAAACATTCTGCAGGTAACTTTGTTCAAATCCTAGCTTCAATTTTTTGTTAATGCATTTTATCAAAAGAACTTGCTATATTGAGGCACTGTTAATTGTCATTCGCACTAGTTCAACTGTCCCTTGGTAAAATACTTTTGAGTGATCCAGGATTAGTCTTAAGGCCTAGCAGCAACTGCATCTAGCCTCCCTTACTAGCTAGTCATGTTCAGGCATTCAGATGATTATTACTATCTAACCCCTTTTTCTTATTTTGACTAAGCATCCTATAAACCTCTTTCTACTGTCTACTTCCTTCAAATACCAATTTCAACTAGGTTAAATCACTTGAGTGTCCTAAAAGCCACACACAGCACAAAGCACTAATTCTTCCTTTACTGATTATCACTTCATCAAAAGGAGTTGGGTGCCTCCTGTTGGTTTTCAGAGTTTCTAAAGATTCATCTCCATAATGGTTTCTTTTTAGATTTGACTACCACTAGCAGATAGGTGTCCAACTGACTAAATGGCTCAAGAACAATTCTAAGTACTACATTAACAAGGACATTAGTCTATTGGCAAAACTAATTATCTTTAGGTTACTGTTCATACAACCTAATTAGCAAAGGTTGACTGAACTAAAGTGCTAATCTAGACTCCCTTGAGTGATCTATTAGCTAAACACAACACTTAGCTAAAGTACTAATTAAACCATTAACCTTCTAAGTACTTGTATTCAAATGTAATTAGCCTGTTGTCAGCCCTGTTGTCAGTTTTGATCATTCAACTAACGACAAAACATACAATTCATTTCTGAACTGAAGTGCTGTCAGCTAAATCATCTTCAATCATCAAGCTTCAAATTAGTTAATGCTTTTGAGTGAACTAAGGGATAGCCAGGAGATGGTTAGCCTTATCAGTGGGTTCAAATTTTCAGTGACAGTGGGGGATTCTTATTGTCGGTCCAAGCTCAGGAACCATAGAAAGGGCAGCTACAGGGAAGGCTCGGCCGGCTCAGGGCAGCACAGGTCGCCAGCGTTAGGGAGCATGGCGGCGCGTGCTCATGGCCAAAATGGAACCGCCTCGTCGGGGCGAACCTATTGGTACTAGCGGCGAGGTCCACGGTGGTCCTATGCGGCAGCGCGACGCAGGTGAGCGGCGGCAAGCTTCGGGCAATCATGGCATTTCGCAAAACCGAGAAGCTCTGGGCTAAATGGCGCACGCATGAGTTATAGCTAGGTGCTATGAACCCACCAGCGTGGTCGAAGGGAGCCGGGGTGGCCAGAGTTGGTCTGGCAGCGTGGACCGGCGGCGGCGCGAGGAGGCCTCATGGTGGCGGCGATCCTGGAGAGAAGGAGGGCACAAGTGAGTGATATGGGGAGGTAGAGGGTGACTAGATGGTACTCCCATGCAGAGGAATTGAAGGGAGGAAGGCCGGATCAATGGCGGCAACGGTGGAGGCGTTGTCGGCCGGACTTAGAGAAGAAAGGGTCCGCGCGGCTCCTCGGTGGAGTATTCCCCAAATCTCTTGGGGGGAAAACTTCCTGGGGATGTGGGACGCGGAGTGACGCACGTAGTTGGGGGAGAAGCTCGCTGGCGCAGCCGGAGCGGCGGAGTGCGCGAGGCAGCCAGCGGGTGCGGCGGGTTGAGCTTCCTACGCTGCTTGCGGTTCCTCTCGGTGAAGATGAGGGGGAAGGGAGGAAATGGCAGAGGAGGGGGCGAGGCAAGTACGAGCTGGCCTATATAGGCATGGAGGCAGAGAGCACAAGGTGGCCGGCATGGGCTAGCGGCGATGTGGGCATGGGCATGCGCGGCTTGCCGAGCGCGTGGTAATGGGCGACGGCAGCAGACGCAACTCGAGTCGGCGCTGAGCGGCATGGCATGCGCATGGTCACCAGGTGGCGGGCGAGCTAGAGAGGCTGTCGGGATGTGCGGCATGGGCGCAGAGAAGCACGGGAGGAGGGAGATGGCGCTGTGTTCGGCTGAGGGGAGCAAAAGAGAAGAACGTGACCAGGCTCGGTTCGGTCGGGAGGGAAGTGGTTTGGTGGAACCGGCCAGCTAGCTTGAGCTTGACCCAAGGAACAGTAATTAGCCTAAGGAACAGCAAATGAGGTAGAAAAATATGATGATTTTGCTAAGAAATTTCTTATGAGCCATTGGAACAGGCTGATATTTAGTCAAGGTTGTTAAATTTAGCTTTTGCCTAATATTTCTAACCTAGGGTGCATACTTCATACGATTTTTCAAAGGGCGACACCATAGGTTTATTTTGCTCTTGATAACTCTGGTATTAGGATTTTGGATTTTATGCTTTCGACCCATTTAGGGTTTACATTTTAGGTAATATCTAACAGGGTAACATTTTAGGTTAACTTTGTTATGACAGTTTTCTTGTATTTGATTCTTAATAAATTTTGTAAAGCTAGAATTTGATTCTCAAATTCTTTATTCAGACAAAAAGCTTGGCAAATAAAATCCAGAAAAGCAATTGTAAATAAAATCCATAAAAAGTTTTAAAAAGTTCACATTTTTATATTTTTGAAAATAAGCCCAAATTTCGGGCTTTTACAGGGTTGGTATGTTAACATGCTTAGTTGTACGTTGGACTCATTGACACATGATCAATTATATAAATTTGACTTAATAAGATATTAAATTGTGGCGGGTAACCACTATTGTAAAATTGTTGTGCCATGATAGACAGTGAATGTCATCACACTTGGTTTAACAAAACTGGTTTATACTTGGGTGAGTGATCGTGCATTAAGTGGGTGGTGAGCACATTTTGGATGTGATAGTCTCGTCTGAGTTGATTAAGGAGTTAACTTTGTGCACCATTGAACTAAGCCTTTGCCATGCCACGTTTTTCTTTCTTTTTTTTTCTCTAAGGACCTAAAGTGAATTAAGGAGAAAGAATAAGGGAAAAGGAAATAAATAAAGAAGGGGACGATACGCAGTCAGGGAGGCTGATCGTAGCCGCCTCGGACTCGGCATGCGGATCGAGTCGGGCCCATGCTGGCGCCGTGTATAAGATGAGGCCGTGTGCTGCTACTGCCCTAACCGTGCCCAAACCGTAGCCACCGTTCCAAACTCTAGCACCGCTGCCTTTTCTCTCGTGTCGCCTTCCATCTGCTGCATGGTGCACTGCCATCCTCTTCTCCTGCGGTCCTGCCTCGCTGCCATGCAGATGCTGCAGATCCAGCACCGCCCACATCAAAGGAGGAACAATAGCTTTGGCCTGCCCACGTGAGCCTTTAGCAACCCAAGCAAGTATGTGTTACCCAGCCTGCCGTTGTTTATTCCCATTGCTGGTTGCTGCCGATGCATGCATGCATGTGTGCTGCCGCCACTGCATGCTACCGCTATTGCTAGTTTCTGCTGCGAGCTGCGCACGCCACCCCAGGCTTCGTCACCGCACCGCTGCTGCCGTGAGCTGCGTGGCTGCCTCCGATGCTGCTGCTACTGTTTCGCCGCCATGCCCATGCTGCTGCCGTGCTGCTGGCATGTTGCATGCCCTTGTGTTGGCGCTGGCTGCTGCATGCCCTGTGTTGGCTTGCTTTGCATAGACATGCCTTCCTACGAACATTAGAGAAAGAATCAGGGAGAAAGATGATGTTTCATTCTTGCTTTGCATATGCCCATGTTGGTTTCAACAGTGCAGAGGTAGAGAAAGAAAGTTGTGCTGCATGCACTGCCGAGGGCAAGGGGAAAAGACATGGAAAACAGCAAGAAGAAGGCCAGGAAGAAAAAAAGGAAGGAAGGGAAAATGTTGGAACCAAGCCGAATAAAACACTCTCCCAACACACGTGACACCGTGGACACACACTCACAGGAAGATGAACTCACATGATGTCTTTGGATTCTTGTATATGCACGTACTGAAGCAATACACAAAAGGAAAAATGAACAGGAGAGACGTGGGATTGTTGCCGCTAGAAAGCTTCGGCTCTTTTATGTTTCTCCTTTCTATTTATATATAAAACAAACATACGAGCTAACACCATCAAAACAAATGCACTAACAGACTAACCAATACAGGAGCTAACAACTAACAGTACGTATCAAAGCCAACGAGAGCTAACAGATCTAATGACTCACACGAGATTCACGCCAACGCACCATCCCACGTCGTGCAAAAACGTGACTATCAAAACAGACTCAACAACTAACAAACTCTAGACTAACAAACATGTCAAAATTATGGCTAACAATTTCCCCCCTAATTTTGACACACCGACTCTAACTTGTTGCGGCAGTTGGTCTCAACTACGATTGCCCAACTGATACTTAACACAGGACAGCGAACGCATTTCCTCAATGTTCCGGACTCAACTCTATGGACTCCACTCAGGACAGCGAACACACCTCCTCAACATCCCGGACTCAACTTAGCATCAGAGTAACGTTGTCTGGTATTCAACATCAGCCACAATTAAATGTGCCTCCGCTTTCTCTTTCCTGGGATTACAGCATTCAGAGGCGAAGTGCCCGTAGTCCTGACAATTATAGCAGCGAACCTTCGCCTTGTTGAGCTTGCGATTCTTCATGCCAGAGTTGTTGGCACCTTCTTTATTTGACCTAGATTCCCACTCGGCACGAGTGAGTAGTAGATGCTCACCTTCCTCATCACACCACCGTCCTTTTGTGCGTTCCTCGTACGCCTTCAGTCGTCCAACCACCTCCACAATCGTCATCGTCTTCATATTAGCAAATTGCTCAATGGTGGAGACAATCGGCAAGAATTTGTCGGGGACGGCACAAAGAAACTTCTTCATGACGGTGCGCTCCTCCATCTTGTCTCCGAGGACACGAATCTCATTGACGATGGTGGTCGGCTTCATGGTGAAGTCCTTGATGGACTCCGTCTCCTTCATGCACATCACATCGAACTCACTCGTGAGAGTTTGCGCTCGTGCCCCCTTGACGTGATCAGCGCCGACGTGCATCTCCTTCAGGGTATCCCAAGCCTCCTTGGCCATCTTATGTTCAGCCAAGACTATCATCATGGCCTCGGGCACGGCTTGGAATATGGCGGCGAGAGCCATCTAGTCCTTACGCTCATTGACCAGCTCTTTGTCTTCCACTGCCACCCACACCCCTTGTGCGCGCATGAACATCTTCATCTTCACCGCCCAAGAGCTATAGTTGGTCTCAGTGAGCATTGGGTATTGGAGAGTTACCAAACCCTCCTTCATCGGTGCCTTGGATGCCGCTGTGTCCGAGGTGTCATCACTGCCCACGGACTTCTGCAAGGACGGCATCTACTTCGACATGACGTGCTACACCTCGCTCTGATACTACTTGTTGGAACCAAGCCAAATAAAACACTCTTCCAACATACGCGACATCGTGGACACACACTCACAGGAAGATGAACTCGCATGATGTTTTTGGACTCTTGTATACGCACGTACTGAAGCAATACACAAAAGGAAAAACGAACAGGAGAGACGTGGGATTGTTGCCGCTGGAAAGCTTTGGCTCTTTTATGTTTCTCCTTTCTATTTATATATAAAAAAAACACACGAGCTAACAGCATCAAAACAAACGTAGTAACAGACTAACCAATGTAGGAGCTAACAACTAACAGTACGTATCAAAGCAAACGAGAGCTAACAGATCTAATGACTCACATGAGATTCACGCCAACACACCATCCCACGTCGTGCAAAACGTGACTATCAAAACAGACTCAACAACTAACAAACTCTAGACTAACAAACATGCCAAGATTATGGCTAACAGAAAATAGGGTTTCATGCTCCTTTGACGGTTTTTGTCGAATTTTTGTGGGTAACAATATGACAATTCCTAGATTGATCCTAGAGTAGTGATTATTCACGTTGTAGATTGGTTTGGTTGCAGATATTAGACATTTGGTTATGCCCTAGTTCGTTGAATTGTGTTGTAGAATCTTACGAGGGGAATTAGAGGTATCTACGCTCAGAATAATTTCCAGGAAGCTCTAGATCATTAATTTTGGATTTGTGAGTAAAAAGATATGGCATCGGGATTATTGTTGTCGAGAAATTCGCTATCAATAGCAGCAGTGGTATAGATGTGTTAAGTACATGCATTAGATGAAATAAATTAATTATGGTCATAACTAGAATAAGCTAGACAATTCTCAGTAGATTCCAGAAATATTATGGTTTACCATTTTTCATATTGTAGACAAATAGATACAAAAATGTGAAGTTGACTGTTCTGATAATTTCCATTATTACCTTTGGGATTGGAAACAGGAACCTAAACGTCAAATTCAGAAGATTTGCATTACTAGAATATTGTGGGGAATTTCGTGTAGTTTTCAGAAAATAGATAGTTTACTATATTTGGAGTTCATAGATGAAATTTATGGTCATTTTATCACTAGGACAACAAGTAGGTCATCTGGTGAAATTGAGTTAAGAGCGTCGGTTTTGCGTGTAGGTGCGAAAGTATTTTGTATAAGCTGTTGTGGCATATTTTGAGTGCATCATTGATTGTTTGTCTAGGAAATGTTGCCTCAAGCTCCGTGCCACATTTGCATCACTCGATTTCTAGAGGTTAAAAGACAAGTGCGTGGTAGAGCGGTAGACACCAGTTTGTTTGCCGTTGTCTTTGATATTACATTATCATGTTATTTATTTATGCTTTCGTTAAGCTTATTTACATACCATGATATTGATGATGATGAGTTAATGTGATTACGGTAATGAGTTAATGAGATGAATAATGTTGATGAATAATTAAGATGTTGCATCATTTGCATTCATCATGATAAGATTACAAGAGCCAGGTCGATGAGAAAAGTCATGTAACTAGTCCGGTGAGGTCGGTGACAAAGCTATATGACTAGTCTAGAGTGTTATAGATAAAGTCATATAGATGTAGGGACCCCATCCTAACGAAGATGGAAAGATTGTGTCATCGACGGGTGAACACTCTGCTATACCGGTATCAGCTGTCGGGTGAACACTCCGCTATACTGGTATCAGCTGTTGAGTTGCATCATTGGCATTGCATACATGAGATTTGAGTACATGAGAATGAAATTGATGAGATTTGAGAACATGAAAAATGATAATGACATTGATGATACTTGAACATGTTTATGATGATGACGATGATTAAAATGAATAATAAACTATTTATTTATCGTTCTATCTTGTACTTGCTGAGTCGTGAACTCACTCTTGCTTTGTTGTTGCTTTTAGGTAACCATTAACGGTGACATGTATGGGATGGAGTAGCACACGAACATCATATGCATCAATAACACAGTCATTATCAATTAGCTTGCTTAATATAATCTAGTGACATGATTATTTTATTAAGGACTTATTCATGATTGGGCTTGATTATCTTGGAATTGATAGTTGGAACTTTGGTTGATCAATTATTAGTTCAATTCAGTTTGTTCTATTAAATGCTCAGTTTATTGGTCAGATTCTTATTTGCTTAATAGTAGTTGATTCACTACTACAAAACATGCTATAGTAGATGCCCCATCACAGACGGTTCCTTTGGAACCGTCTGTGTTGGGTCAGTCCGAACCTGCGGCTAGCGCGGAACAACTATCACAGACGGTATTTTTTAGAACCGTCTGTGATAGTCATCTATCACGCACGGTTGAGAAATAGAACCGTCAGGAATTATCACTGACGGTTCTATTCACAAACCGTGCGTGATAATCCTCTAATCACGAGCGGTTTTACGTTACAACCGTGCGTGTAGTATCACGAGCGGTTCTAATAAGAACCGCTCAGGATATTTAGTTATCACAAACGGTTCTTATTAAGAACCGTCAGCGATATCCCGACTTTGTCGATCCTCTCGCCGCATCGTGCGTCATCGCCGCTGATCGCCTTTGCCGCAGCGGACGCCGCCTCTCGCCATCGCCGCAGCGATGGAGCAACCCGGCCGGCCCCCTGCCGCTGGCTCTAGATCAACGTACCTACACACTTCAGTACCGATGGGATGAGGAGCTCTTACTATGGGCAAATAGATATAGTAACTTCACCTCCAAACTTTTTTTTTTCATTTTGGAATTTTCATATATATAGCCAAACAACGTGGCCAGTTGCTTACAAAAAGATTAAAAAACTAGAAACCTATCTAGTGGCGGAGGTAGGCTGCTATCTCCGTCTTCAATACTTCGTAGGCGGCGGCGTCGGGGGTGGACGGTTCATGATCGAACGAAGCCTGAAATGCGTCCACCCGCTGACGCGCTCGTTCGAGTGTGTCCCAAGACCCTCGATCGTTGAACTAAGAAGAATTGAGCCCATAGGCTCTCTTCTCTTGCTTGAGGGTCTCGGCACGTCGACTCGACGGTCACGCCTTGATTAAGCGATCAAGTGACGACAAGCCTCCCGGAGACGCGCAACGTCGTTTTGAGGACCACGCCGACGACACGGTAAACTCGCCGAAAGTGGAGATCACCCTAAGACACGGCGGAGGAGAATGTCAAGACGGCGGAAGGTGGCCGTCACCCGCTCCGCAAATTCTCGGACAAAGGAGTGCGACATTGTTGAAATAGTGTTCTTCCGCAAAGACGATTCAACATATAGCGAGAGAGGTGTGCGTCACGGCGTGTCTGTAAGAGGAGGCACCATTTCTGCTTTTTGTGGAGAAAGGGGATCAAGGAGGTTGTGTGAAATACATTGTAGAAGGGACACATCTATATATAGAACAAGTTCTAAAGCGAACGGAGACGAAGAGATATTTGGGGAGTCAGAGCGACGTTGGAAAATGAAGAGATGAAGCCGCGCCGTGTGATCGTGAGACGAAGAGACACATGCAGGAAAATGAAGACGAAGAGACACGCGGGAAAATGAAGAGAGTTATCACAGACGGTTCCGTTGTATAACCGTCTGTGAAAAGGAATCACAGACGGTTCTATTTAAAAACCGTCTGTGATACGTCCATATCACAGACGGTTGTAGTTAAAAACCGTCTGTGATACGTTCCATATCACAGACGGTTCTTTTATAGAACCGTCTGTGATATTATTATCACAGACGGTTCTCGTTAGAAACCATCTGTGATATACTTTTTATAAGGCGGGAAACGCTAGGGTTTTGCTCTCACTTGTCACTTCCTCTCCCGCGTCCCTTAGGCTCTCGCGCACTCGTTCGCCTCCTCTAGGGTTTAGGGCTCGCCCGTAGTTCACCACCGACTACGACCTCGGTGCGCCGCCCGACCCTCGGTGCGCCGCCCCAACCTCGGCGCCTTCAACCTCGGTGCCGCCGCCCCGACCTCGGCGCCTTGACCTCGGTGCCGCCGCCCACCACGGCACCCCTTCACCTCCTGGCCGTAAGCCCGGCGTCGCCGCCTCGACCTCGGCGCCGCCCTCCCTCCTCCCGTGTGGGCCTCCTCCTCTGCACCGCCTTCTCCCGCGTCGTCCTCCTCCCTCTGCACCAGCCTTCTCCCCTTGCCGTCCTCCTCCCGTGTCGGCCTCCTCCTTGCACCGTGAGTTCTTGTGCGGCATCCTCTCTGTGAGTATTACTCCTCTGTGGCGATTCGGCTTTGTTGATCGATGGGCTTTGTTGACATGCTCGTGATGAACTCGCCTTATACTGAGATTGAATGTGATAGTTAGTTCATACTTGAGCTCTATTGTATTACTTGCTACCGTCAATATGATCTCTTTTAATTGGTTACTTTGGTTGAGCTCATCGTTCATTGCAAATTGATCGATGGGCTTTGTTGACATGCTCGTGATGAACTCGTCTTATAATTTGAGATTGAATGTGATAGTTAGTTCATACTTGAGCTCTATTGTATTACTTGCTACTTGTCAATATGATGTATTGTTAATTGGTTACTTTCGGTTGAAAGCTAGTTATTCGATTCTTCATGTTCGCCTGTTGAGAGTATTCAGTTTTCGTTGGTAATCTAATGACTAGTTTGTGATTCTTCTAGTAGTCTCAGATGAGCTCATTCAACTTTTCATTTGCCATCTTGATCTCTATAGTCAACCTCTGCTTGATCGAAGTTTAATATGTTTTCGCTAATGCTGAGATCATTTGACAGTTAAGCAAAGTATTGTTTAGAGCTCATAGTTTGAATTTATATTATCATATTCATTTAATGAAGAGTATAGATAATAGGATTGAGATGGCAAAGACTTGTTCTTTAGCTACTCTCCTTCGAGAGCACATAATATCATCAATCCGTAAAGAAAGTTTTACTTGATTCTATTTTGTTTCTATGTCTTCATTAAAGGCTAGTCTTACGTACATGAAGTATTAAACCTTTGTTTAGCATTTTCTTCGTCGATCTGACACACTTGAGTGTACCTTTGCTTCTTGCCAATCCTCCAAGGCAAAAGCAAATGGTACACTCCAAAGGTGTCGTGGTCGATGAAGTAGGCTCGAGCAAAGATAGGCTCGAGCAAAAGATTTGTATCACTAGTTTCTATCTATGCAAAGATCACAAGATCGATGGGCTTTGTTGACATGCTCTGTGATGAACTCTATCTTATAATGAGATTGAATGTGATTGTTAGGTCATACTTGAGCTCTATTGTATTACTTACTCTTGTCAATATGATGTAATGTTAATTGGTTACTTTCGGTTGAGCTCATAGTTCTATTGCAAATTGATCAGTTCTATTGACTAGTTTGTGATTCTTCTAGTTGTCTCAGTATGAGCTCATTCAACTTTTCATTTGCCATCTTGATCTCTGTAGTCAACCTCTATTTGATCGAAGTTTAATCTGTTTTAGCTAATGCTTGAGATCGTTTGACAGCTAAGCAAAGTATTGTTTAGAGCTCATAGTTTGAATTTATATTATCATATTCATTTAATGAAGAGTATAGACAATAGGATTGAGATGGCAAAGACTTGTTCTTTAGCTACTCTCCTTCTGAGAGCACATAATATCATCAATCCAGAAAGAAAGTTTTACTTGATTCTATTTTGTTTCTATGTCTTCATTAAAGGCTAATCTTCTGTACATGAAGCATTAAACCTTTGCTTCGTTGATTAAGGAGTGTTAGAATAGGAGCAGGGAGGCGGCGAGCCCTACAGGATTAAACCTTTGCTTAGCATTTCCTTCGTCGATCCTGACACACTTGAGTGTACCTTTGTTTCGTGCCAATCCTCCAAGGAACGAAACATATGGTACACTCCAGTGTGTTAGCCTCGATGAAGTAGGCTCGGGGAAATATGGGCTCGGGCAAAGTTTTATTTGATTCTATTTTGTTTCTATGTCTTCATTAAAGGCTAGTCTTCTGTACATGAAGCATTAAACCTTTGCTTAGCATTTTCTTCGTCGATCCTGACACACTTGAGTATACCTTTACTTCTTGCCAATCCTCCAAGGCAAGAAGCATATGGTACACTCCAGTGTGTCAGGGTCGATGAAGAGTATAGACAATAGGATTGAGATGGCAAAGACTTGTTCCTTAGCTACTCTCCTTCTGAGAGCACATAATAGGAGCAGGGAGGCGGCGAGCCCTACAGGATTAAACCTTTGCTTAGCATTTCCTTCGTCGATCCTGACACACTTGAGTGTACCTTTGTTTCATGCGAGTCCTCCACGGCATGAAACAAATGGCACACTCTAGTGTGTCAGGGTCGATGAAGAGTATAGACAATAGGATTGAGATGGCAAAGACTTGTTCTTTAGCTACTCTCCTTCTGAGAGCACATAATAGGAGCAGGGAAGTGGCGAGCCCTACAGGATTAAACCTTTGCTTAGCATTTCCTTCGTCGATCCTGACACACTTGAGTGTACCTTTGTTTCATGCCAGTCCTCCACGGCATGAAACAAATGGCACACTCCAGTGTGTCGGCCTCGATGAAGTAGGCTTCCTTAGAGAAGCTAGTGGACTAAGGAATGTTAGTACTCTGTATGAGCTCATTCAACTTTTCATTTGCCATCTTGATCTCTATAGTCAACCTCTGTATTTCTTCCCGAGATTAATTGTTTCATATTTATGCCGGAATTATTTATGATTATTTGCTAATATTGCACATGTTGAGCATATTATTAAGTTTAAATGTATATGTTAATTTGGGACACTTGCAATCCATTTTATTGCATATGTAACTTATATAGATAGCAAGTAAGCGAGATGGCAGAGGCACTGTCTTCGCCACACCGACGCCGCAGATGGAAGAGGCGCCGACGAGGTCACGACACCGACGCCGCAGATGGAAGAGGCGTCGACGAGGCCGCCATCACCGTCGGCGATAATGACACGGCGCGAGATGGCAGAGGACAATCGAAAATGCCTCACGGGCCGATCGTCATCACGAGGTCGGTGACTTTGGGGTCCCTCTGAGTCCCAAGAGATCAGCGGTGAGATTCCGGACCATCTGCGGGATACTTGCAAGGGAACAGGTCCTCATCACCACACCAACATGGAAGGACCTGACGAAAGAAGCACATGTGGACAGAACTTTCAAAGAAGTTCACTATTCCAGAAGCACATGTGGCACGCGTGCGACGGACGGCGATGCTCACGATGGGTAAATCGTGGAGGACCTTCAAGAGCATTCTTGTCACGGCACGTGAACACGGGTCAAACGCCTTCACAAGAAAGACAAATTTTTGACGCGGAAGCATGGGACACCTTTGTGGCTATGAAAACGACGGCGAATTTAAGGAGCAAAGTCGCGGCGCACAAAGCTCTCCAGACACGAAACACTCACCCAAGACAGACTCGGCACCGCTGGGTGCGCGGGTAAATACGAGGAATGGGCGGCGGAGAAGGAGAACCTGCTTCTGATGTCACGCACCTGCGTTCCCTAAGCCGGTTAAAAGCGAGGGCACAAGTCTCGCCTTGAGCAAAGATCTCCTTCACAAACCCGCAGACCAGAAGTGTCCCAACGTGTGGTAAATATGTCGAACTACTAAGTTGTTAATAAGTCCATAACTTCATAGTGCCTATAATAACATGATGACCTCTTGCGGCGTGACTTGATCGCCCAAGCTTCCCAAGGCTCCTTCCATGCGAGCAGGAGAATGATATACTATCTACGGCCTTGGGAAACAAGGAGCACCGGGTCGCACGCGAGGCCTTGGGGTTAACGTACCTTGGAGTCACGGATTCGCAGATTTACATCGCACGTATAGGACAAGGAAGAGATCCAAGGCGAGCACGACAACCGGTTAGTACAGATGATTACTAACCAATTTCAAGTAGAGATGGCAGATTATGCGAGTCAAATGGATATACTCATGAGCCGCGATGCCGCAAGCCGCCTCGCTAATTCGGGGCGCGCCTCCTTGACGTCGGAGTAGCGTCGCGTCCGTGCATAATTGTGAACATGACGACGTCCGATTACCGATAGATTTACATCAAGGTAACGTACATCTATGGAATGCACTAAAGATAGACCTATAGGACGCCTTAGCTAATTGCGTGTCGTTTTGTAGGAGCCAGCATACATAAGCTCCAAGTGAGGATGGTGGGTCCTTTGTATTGAGGTCACGCAGGGATGGTGTATACATACGAGGAAGGGCAAGGGTCTTGACGGTGCCCACCGGGCGCCGCAGTTACGCCAGGTCCGTGGATATGGTACATGTCAATTTCAAGCCGTCCCGTGAAGATTTGCCCGAACGAAGAGATCACAACACTAGGGATGTCGCCCTCTCTTTATCCAAAGGCCCAAGAAGGACATCGCTCGACCCAAAGAAGGCTGCCGATCCGACACGACCATTCCTCTCCAACGGACCTCGATGACTCCACCTCATGTTTCGCCTCATAAGGCCACCTCTTCGATTCCCGTGGAGAAGACGCCAAGGAACAAAGAAAAGCGCCATCGTATCCGCTCCCGAAGTCGTCTCACAAGAAGACGCTACCAATCGCTAAGGCCAAATCGAAATCCACAAACGTTAAAGCGCCTCCCAAGTCCGGGAAGTCCACGATATCCGGGAACTACATCATTGAAAACCATTGTGCTCCGACGCAGATAATGCACGCCGGATATGCTTGTCGCTTTGCATGCACGGTACTTGGCGAAGACCCAAAAGAAGGGTGCGATCATCGAATCACCGCCGAATCACGAGGACAAGCATTTCTTCAACGGACGAGGTACTTCGTCGTGGGCTTCAATGACTTATTTGAACTATTCAACCTCGTTGGCCTCGACGCCTCGCTTCTACGATGTTGGACATCGTAAGTGCGCATAATCAAGTTCTACATTCATGTAATACCAATAAATATCACAACTCATTGCTTATGTATAGATACATGCCAAAAATGTCCGGAATGGAAAGAACCGATGGGTTTCTCGACCCACATGTGGTATCGTTGCAAACCATCCAACAAGACTCATCCTTCGCCGAGAAATACATAACGAGGTCATTGCTTCGTCAAACGAACATGAAGTACATAGTGGTGCCCTACAACCAGGGGTAAGTGTCACTACTTGCTATACAAATTTCATTTGTACTTTATACACAGCACGAACTTAGGTTTAATGACTATAGCGACATACATGAGTAGGTACCACTAGATCCTTTTAGTTATTATACCCAAGAGGAACCATGTGATATACCTTGATTCCCTAAACCACAACAAGCACGACTTCAGCACTCTAAGAGGAATACTCGAGAGGTATGCTCATTTCCTCCTTACATAACTCTATTGTAGTCTTCATTCATTTGAAATGGCCGAGGATAACCTTTTCGAATCATGTAGGTCGTTCATCAATTATGTTGCCAACAAAGGAATATACAATGGAAAGAGCGCCCAACTAACACAAAGGATGGATTTTCGATGCAGCGCTACAACACGATAATCCTATATCATACTTCATAATAACGCGTCTCGAATCGACTATACCTATATATGTAATTCTATTTTTGCAAAGCCGCCAAAGAAAAAGATGATGAGTTATGTGCAATCTCGTGCTCGCTATCATATGCACTAATCCTTCTGACTAGGAAGAAGGATCCCGAGGTTTGTCAATCTCAAAATAATTATTTCCTAATTATAAATTTAAATATATATATCTTACCACTTTACTCTTGCTAGCGGCAGGCCTTGAATTTACAATGTGATTCACTCATTGCGGAAGAGATCAAGGACATTCGAGGAAGCTCTGCGCTTTATCAACACAAATCATTAACGACAACGGAGAGTTTCACTCCGTCGCCAACCCGAGCATCACCCCACTAAAACCTCTCAACGCAAACAATTGTAATCTAGTTGTAACTATAGCGACAATACTTGAACAAATGCGATCTTTTGTAATTTATTTTGAGTAATGATCACTTTGAGTTGTCATGGTTGCTTGAATCTGCTTTTTGTGAATGCTTGAATCATTTACGTGAATGCTTGTTTTCAGAGGGCATGGCTAGCAATTCCCGAGGCTAGCCAGAAAACAAAAAATTGTGGGCGAAGTATGAGCTTTCACAGGCGATTTTTGTTAAAACCGCTCAGGAAGGCAAGTATCACAAACGGTTTCGATCGCAAACCGCTCAGGATAGGAGAATATCACAGACGGTTCTACACAAAAGCCGTCTGTGATATTCAGAAATCACAGACGGTTTTTATTTAGAACCGTCTGTGATATTCCCATATCACAGACGGTTTTTCTTTAGAACCGTCTGTGATATTCTCAGATCACAGATGGTTTTCAGTTGAAACCGTCTATGATACTTGACTTCACAGACGTTTTTTAATAAAACCGTCTGTGATATTTCGTATCACAGACGGTTTTGTACCGTCTGTGATAATATCCTGTTATCACAGACCAACAAACATAGACGGTTCGGAAACCGTCTGTGATGACGGTTCCGAACCGTCTGTGATGTCGGTTCCTGTAGTAGTGATTATTATTAATTGTTGACATCCTATGTACCAGGTGCATGGTCTCGACGTTTCTTGACTGCGTGTATCTCAAGCATGACTTGGGTGCGGCATCCCAAGCATTTCTCAGGTGCAGGTATCTTGGGCGCTTCTCAAGCATGTGTACCGCCCTGAGCTGTCTTGGTAACATGTTACCAAGATGTGATCTTTTATTATTATATAATTACTTTTAGTTATTGTATCTCTTCTGACCCATTGATGGGATTTTAATTTATGTGTGTTTGCTGGAATTTAATGTTAATCAAGGTTTAAATTGGTAGCTAGAGTAGTTTAGGTGACATTATGGGCTCAGTGTTGGGCCGGGGTGTTACAGCCTTACCATACAACCATATGTCCAGGATAGGGTAGACGTGGTTGATTAATTTGCAATGTCTCAACTTTGGTTCCGTTATTGGTGGTGTGGGTTCTAGGATAAATAGATAGACTCGTATGGTGTAAGAGGGGGCCTACAACTGTGGAGGATAAAGCCCTTCAGTAGTGAAACGTTAGCGGGCGGAATCAGATTGGGGTGGAGCATTGTAAAACCTTGTTATGATCTTCTCTGATCTATAGATTGTATCTTGTAGGTAAAGTTATATAACCTCTACAGAGTATAAAACTATTTGAATAGCCATGTGCCTGGTCATGGACAAGCTCAGTGATTCCATATGAAGGTTAGATTTTCGTAAAAATGTGGTTTGGTTGTGTTGATGATCTAATATCGACCATACGAATAAATGATGGGGGCTTCCCTTGAATTAGATCCACACAAAAAGAGACACAAGGATTTATACACATTTAGGCCTTCTCCTAGGAGAATAATAACCCTACTCCAGTGTTCTTGTATTCACTATGTTTGTTACAATCGGGAAAAAATCACCCAACTAAGACTCAATGATGCCTTACTGCTAATCCACATTGCCCCTCCTCTTTCTCCACTGACTTTAGCCCTTATATAGCGTGTAAAGGGGTGATAGTTACTCCATGCCAAGAGGCACCTTAACGCTTGATAAAATGTACATGTTGATGGTAGTTATTATCAAAGAAACCGCACCCCACGCCGCCTTGCAGTTACGTTAAGGACAGAGACGTAATACGTGCAATTATTCCAAAGAATAACCGTGTATACTAACTGCTCTGTGTATTGAACACAGTGTATAAGAGTCCCTAGTTGATTGGGCCCACTTGTCTGTAGGCTTTATTGATTACAGGGTGGTCGTAGCTGACCTAGTTGTAAAAAGCATTACGACCACAAGGTGATCGTAGAAAGGCTTACGACTATGAAGTGGTCGTAGAAAGTCTTACGACCATGGGGTGGTTGTAGAAAGGCTTACGACTACTTAGTTAAGCTTTTTCCTTATGAACAATAAAGGGTAGACTTATAAATAATATAAAGATATTGCTATCTATAATAGCAACTATAGATAAACAGTTAATCGAGGATTATTATATCCTTGTCATCTAGCCTCCCAACTTCAAGTGAAAATAACTTACATGGAAAGGAGGTCGTAGAATAGTGGTCGGAAGCAAAGTTTTTTTTACTGATATTTCATTTTATTAGAAATTGACTTAGTCAAGAAGGTAATTTTACTTGAGTTGAAAAGACATAACTGCTTTCTCGAACGGATAGATTAAAGAGTATCAACCGACTCTTGCAGATCTGTCTGTTGGAACGGTTCCCGAAGGGGTGGCAACTGTTGAGTTCCCACAATCTTTAACTCAGCAACTGTTGAGTTCCCACAATCTTTAACTCAGTCCCGTGGCTATAAACTTCTACTGTGGGCATGGCTTAGGGTTTTTACTTTCCCCATTTGCTTTAACTGCTCCTGAGCTCTTATTCTCTTCGTCGCCAACCAAGTCGCAATCCTTCTCCAAACTCTTCCAAATCCAAATCAAACCCACTCAAACAACTGGCCGAAACGTTTCTAAATGGGAGAAATCGAAGATGGATGTGGATAAGATGACGGCTCTGGTCGTAGCCGAGAAGATCCTAGGGAGAGCTTTGGTGAAGAGGCACAATGCCGCTGGTCAGTATTGGCCCTTAGGTGGAGAAAACACCATTCCAGTATTTCAAGCATATTGTGAATGTGGTTTCCGATTACCCGTGCATCCTTTCTTGATGCTTGTACTCCAGCATTTTGGGGTAAAATTGGTGAACTCAGTTCCCAATTCCATCACAATGCTGAGTGTATTCGTCTACCTGTGCGCAAGGTAGTTAGGATCGCGATCCAAGTCTTAAAGTCTTACGACTCTCTTAACCCACGACACTGTCGATCCAAGTCTTATCACCGATCCGATCCTACTCAAGGTAGGTAGGATCGCGATCCTACTCTTAGAGTCTTACGGTTCTCTTTAACCCACGACGACTGTCGATCCAAATCTCACTGCCGATCCTACTCGTAGAGACTTAGGGCAATTTTTTTAGGGCCAGCTTTGCGATATTTTGTTTTAGAGCAAAATTTGTTGATATTAATTTCTGAGAATGACACTATAAATAAACAAGGAGCATGCAAAATATTGTATCGGTGTGGTAATGCTAGTACAAATATCTATATTATGGCATGAGCAATCTTGAGCTTGATAATGATAAGCTATTTTTATTCTCGAGTATGTCTAGCTACTTTTAAGAAACATGCAAGTGGTAAACCATATAACAATCATACAAACTTATAGTATAGATGTTAAATATGTGTATTTTTACAAATCCGTAGAATCGCCGATTCTACGATTCGATACTACGATTCGATCCTACCGGAGGCAAATCGATCCGACTCGGGATCTCGACTCTGACTACCTTGCCTGTGCGAAGCCTATCTGAAAATCCTTCTAGATTTGGACCTCTTCGGTATTACTATAGGATGAGGAAGCACAGCAGAATCGCAGGTAGCTGCGGCCTGAAGCTCCATGATGGGAAGTCAAGGGAGTACATTCAGACATACACCTGATCGTCGTGGCCATGATGGAAGAAGAGGTGGTTCTACTAGTCTGTATCTAGGGATGAGAGCATCTTCTTCATGAGGAAGCCTGCAGAGAAGAGTTCATTTGGGACTCGACTCCAAGCGACCTCGACTAGATTACCCCTTACATTCAAGCCATCAAAGACTTGAGAGAAGAGGGGCTAACCGGATGACAAGTGGTGAAGGACTTTATCATGCGCCGCATTAGTCCTCTAAAGAATTGAGTACGTCCTATGTGGATGTATTCGGGGGACTAATGACCCGACCAGAGATTATGACGGAGGTAAAGAAATAATCAACTTAATCCTCTTTATAAATTATGAGTATTATTGTTGATTATGTCTTTGTACTCGTAGATCTCTCACAAAAGAAGATTGACGCTCGGGTCAAGCTCATTTATGAGAAGGCTCCTGCACCTACATCAGGAGTTCCTCAAATCTTGGTGGTCATAGGCGAAGAAGAGAGAAGTGAATGCCTAAAGGTAATCAAAAGTTGATTTCGTCTTTAGGGTTCAGTAGTCGTACGATTCGACCCATGAATAATATTCATTTTCTGACTTTTGCAGAAAGTAGACATTGTAGACCATCAAGACGACAAAGAGGTCAAATTGAGGACTGTCGAAGATGAGTTAGAGGAAGACAGAGTTCCTCTAGCTAAAAGGTGTCGCCTTGTGACGGCCGTTGATAAGAATGGTGAGGGCTCAAGCTCCGCCCCTCCTTCGACTACTCCCATCAGGAAATTCTTTGCAGACGTGATTGCTACAGAGAAAAGTGGCGTGGTCAAAGAACTAAAGCACAAAGCCCCCAAGACCAAGTACCATTTTACTATCACAACAAGACATTCTCAATTTCTGTTTCTCATGGCTTTGTCAAGCAACTAGAAAAGGAGAACCAGAAAAGCTTTATCTTTTATGAAGGATACCTCTTGAACAGCAGAGCCTATGGTCGAGGGGAGTGTTGTCCCTCAAGTTGTAACACCCCAGCCCAACGTGAGCCTGGAATGTTACTAAAACAACTTGATAACAAATTTAATGTCTAAGATATTACCCTAAATTTTGGCAGAGTCTCCTTTGAATAATTAACCATACAAGGAATTCTAACATTTGACAATAACATAAACAATTATATCAAATATCCAACTTAAATCATAGCCATAGAAACTTTCATGAAACACTAGTCGACTCTATTACATAGTAATAGATGCATAATGTCATAACCATAAATATCATCTTATAGCAGTTTGCTCAATTCTTAAATCATATTTCAAAAAATAGCATTCATGGAGTTTTTTTTGGTGGTAAGGTCCATCAATCCTTATTACTAGCCCTTCCCATGCATGATGTCCGTGTAAAAGGTACCTAAAAGATAAAAAAAAACAAGCGTGATTCCACGACTCAGCAAAGTATAAATAAAACAGTATTCCAAAATTCATCTCTAACACAATCAACCATTCATAATATTTCATATCAAATCAGCTCTTATGAACATGCAATGCAAATGCCACAAATGCACCTTTTATTTACCCTTTGCATTTACTGGTAATGCAAAGTATGCATCCGTCGATGCATACCCATGCCTGTGTCTTCTAGCACAGGGACCTTAAGCCCACACTCCACGAGTGTGGGGACCTTTTGCACGTCTAATATATGACGGGGACCTCAAATATCAATACTTGGCCACCACGTAGCCAAGACTCAAGGAGAGTGACATGATGCAAATGAGCCTATCTATGTATTCATCATGGGAACATAATGAACATCAGCCAAAAACTTGAGTAAGGATCATAATCATAATTCAAAACATTCACGCATAACCTCTTTAGGTTCTACCCACTAATTGCACTTGCCTCAACCGTGTGGAGCTTGACGATGCGAAGAGGGTGTTGCCCCCAGATTCACACCACAACCAGAACATTTAATAAACATTCTAAGGGAATATTTTAGAGCATAGAAAAATATATAAAAATTCATATAATTATCTATGCTCCCTAGAGAAACCCAAAACTGCGTCTTCCATGAGCATCATTCTGTCCCAAAACAGGGCAGTCCTCTTCTAAAAATCATATCTTTTCTTCTGTTTACTCTAAAATGGTGTTATTTGATTTTCTGGAAATCTTACTAAATTACCCACATTAATCTAGTTGGTCAAATTCCCTCATTTTGTCATTCACTATCTCTACTAAACATATTATTAAAACTGCTAGAACCTGGCAGATGTTTTGGACGGTAGAACTAAAATATTCATAACATTCAGTACGTTCATTCATAAATTATGTTATTTAGCAATATGGAAACCTTATTAAATCACCTACAATTTTTATGTTGGTGATATCCTCTAATTATTTTGTTAACTAATTTCTATTATCCAGTTAATACAACCTACTCGAATCCTGACAGAGCCTCTGGACAGGAGCGTTATAAAATCCATAACTAATGATCCGTTCATCCAAATGACTTGCACCAGGATTCTACGGAAATCTAAAGATGATACCCACAAATCTCTAGGAGATGGACAGATCAAATTTCACAGTTAACAACCATAAAACTACAGCGCAGTACAGACTGCCAATACTCGATCTCTTACCCGATGTCGCCAAATCACAAAACTAAAAGACTAAGCGAACAAAATCTGAGAGTTACCCTTGAAGAACACACTGATGGTTGCAAGAACAACCACGAGATCTCCCTCCCCTTCTCCCTTTCCTTCTCCCCCCTTCCTTCTTCTTGGCTGGCAACCACTAATGGGGATCCTTCCCCCTTCCTTCTACTTGGCCGGCAGCAGGGAGAGCACACCAAGGTGAGGGGGCACATCAATGGATTCTGGACAGAGGGGAGGAGGCGCATGGAGGGGGTGGAAGTGGCGGCCAAGGGTGGAAAAGGAGGTGCCTAGGGTTCCGCCCCCCCCTTTAAGGCCATTTGTCCCTTCCCCCTTTGGGCCTAAATGTTGTGGGCCTAGAGCCCACAGCCCAAGTTCTCCACTTTAGGCAGAAAAGAAAAGCCGCTAGTTCCTATTTAAATCTCCCTCTGAAGCATTTACACTCTCCTGAGAGAAACAGGGCATTACACAAGTGGTCGAAACAAGCTCTAGTCATCAAGAGGGGTAGGCAGCTCAGGGAGCAGTAGCTCTCGACCAAGACCTATGACTAGATGTGGTCATAGATATCCCAACTCTTCAACAAGACCTTTGACCAGATGTGGTTGAAGAAGCCTCATCCTCTCAAGCTCGTGGCACTGAAAGCCTTCTAGAGGATGAAGGTGTAAAAGAATTGAGGTGGCCGAAGAGAAAAAGAAAAAGAAATATTCCTTGGGGAAGGTTTCTTCTAGATTCAAGATTGAATCCAGAAAGCCAATGTATGTAAAACTAAAAGCGTAAAAAATAGCATTTACCTTTTATTTCTACAATTTGACATGTTTCCTTTTCTTCTTGTGGTTTTAGTCTTGCTTCTCCAGTCCCCAGGGATGCTTCTGTTTAGAGACCTGCAATTGCCTCACCTACAACCGTGGGAGTAATGGTTTCTCCTACAGTCGTAGAGACGGCAGCGGAGGTGGTGGCAGAATTGACCCATGTCCCTGTGGTGGCGATGGAGAAGGTTGCTGCCGTAGAAGCAACCACGATCACAATTAATCCCCTAATAACTGTAGATCCTCTCAAATACAATAACTCCACCGAACTCACATATTCTGCAGGATTCAACCAACTCTACCAAAATTAACATCATGAATTGATATGAGAAATTCAATTCTTTTCGTATTTTACTATCTACCTTTACTACACATATTTCTCAATTCTAATTTTCCAACCAACATTATAATCAACTTAAGATTTGATTTAAAATCCAATCTCTCCTTTCGATACCGGATAATCAGAACTGTACATCTAGTATAGATACTTTTCTTGAACAATCCAATTTATCCTCTATGATCATTTTATTTCTCCATAATCTATATAATCCACCAATTTGCTATTCTTTAAACCATTCATAATCAAGGCATATCCATCATCGTACTCTATTATTCACAAGAGCTTCTTATATCATCGGCAAATCTTAAAATTTTCTAATCCCAAAATCAGTCTTATTAATGATTCCCTAAAACTACCTAGCTTAGCATCCAAACACACTAGTTAACCCCAACAAGAGTAACTTCCATATATATATGACTTGATGGTATTGACTACTTAGTTCTGTTGACGATGTTTTCTCTCCATGCTGCAATGGAAAATGTAGTCTCCTTCTGTCATGATATCCAGGCTTAGCAAAACAAAAGAGGGACGAGCACAAAAGACGAGAGAAAATAAGGGAGAAAGACAGAAACAAAATAACCGGGGAAGGTCGGTTAAACCCAAAGAACAAATAGCCGTAAAGCTATTAAGAAGCAATAAAATATGACACGCTAACAAAAAGATCCTATTATACGGACTAAACGATACTAAAACCGAGAAGGGCAACTTTGGTACATGTAACATCCCTAGTTTTAATGAACAGTAATAAAATGCTTTTCATAGCATTTCTGGACATTTTTGAAACTTGGGCATTTTGTTACAATTTAAAACCTCCATTTTTTCAAACCAAATCCTAGACTTGTTTTGAAGCTTCAAAAGAAAATGCAAGTCAATGCTTGTAGTGAGACCAAGGAAGTATTATTATCAAATACTAGATAAATTATCTTGAATAAAAATGATTTTTGTCAAATTTTTAAAGATTATTTTGATCTTAAGAAAAATCCTTGTTCTTTGATCAAACCTATTTGGTTAAAGTTTTTATTTAAGTATTTTTAAAATGAGAAACGGTGGTTTTCAAAATTTATTCGGGATCTATATCATCCCAGTAGGCTCTCTGAAAATTTTCGCATTTTTATAAATTTATTTGATATTTTTAAACCTCCGGTCAAACTTTTGAAGTTGATGTTGGGATCAAGTCAACTTTAAACCTAGCCCTAGCCTCTTTGGCACTCTAGCGACCCAGCCAAACCCTAGTGAACTCGTTTGACCCAGTCACGTGTCTTTGAACCCAACCTAGTCACATTAGGGCTAAGCTCAATCTCATGGTTACACGTGAGCTGTCCGATTCAAAACAGACCATCCTAATGCGTTGGGCTGTTCGGACCATCCAAACCACCCACGCAATCTCCACCGTTAGATTTGTAGCGGACGGGCTTGATCAATTGGGCCGTTCGGACCATCCGAACGCACCCCTTGACCCACACCGTCCATGTTCAATCCAACCGCACCTTTGTTTTGGTTTGGAAACCCAAAACGTGCCTTATCTATGAACCGTTGGATTTAAATTCAATGAACCACATCTTGTGGGCCGTTCGAACCATCCGAACATGCCATGCAATCTGGGCCGTTAGATCTAAATCAGACGATGCACATTTTATCGGGCCATGCCATTTTTAAATGGAAAAGCCCAACGCACACGCGAGCCTTTGGATTGTAAATCAACAGCCTGGATCAATTAGGCCATTCGGACCGTCCGAACACGCCATTGATTGTGAGCCATTGGATTCAAAATAAAGCGCTAGGATCAATTGGGCCGTTCGGACCGTCTGAACCATCCATTGATCTCAACCGTTTAAATCAGATCCAATGGTGCCGCTTTTAATGCGTTTGAAACTCAAAGCGCGTAGTTTCACTTGGCCGTTGGATTTCGATCATACGATTCATATGAGTTGGGCTATTTGGACCATTCGAACGCCCCACTCAATCTGAGTCGTTCATTTACGATCGGATGGCCAACATTCTTTTGAGTTCACTGTTGTGTTTCGCCGTTGGGACTGACATTTTGGGCCCACATGGCAGTGAGTCATTTTCATCTCCTTCGTGCCTGTGTGCCAGCACCGAGCTCATCGCCGTTGAGGTGGCGTTGCGCCATGCGTTTTGCAGCATGCAATTGCCACTTGGCGCCATTTTGCTGCCGTAAGGACACGCACGAGCTTGCCTCTTCTTCTCCAGCGAGTTGGCTATATAAACCCTAGAACTCACTTTTGGCCAAATTGATGCCGCAGTGAATTCTTCTTCATCTCCAGCGTAGCCTTCTCATTCTCACCTTTGTTTATCTCTTTCAATGCTTTATTCACCCCTGTTAATGGGAGTTTTTGGCATTGCTTGTGGATTGAGAACGCAAGCTTGTCGTTTGAGCTGTCCAGGGCGTGTCCGGAGCACCGTCGTGGTGGTTTTCTTCGCTCTAGTGAGCTTTTCCATCGCCCTTTCGCGTCACATCGTGTCATGTGATCTAAGGAGCAAAACACCTCAATCTATTTATCTTTTGATTCACAGGATTGCGGAGAATTTGAAATTTCCCCTTTCTGTTATTGTCAGTTTCTTCATCCTCAAACCTAACCTGGTGAGCCATTGTTCAATCCCTTTTGTTTAGAGCATCTAGGATCTCTTCTTAAGCTAATCTGGTCACTAACTCCTTTTGTTTTGATCTAGATCATCTTATTCTTGTGAAGCTACCATCATCCTTGTTGTCGGTCACTTTCATCAGAGCTAATCTTGGCTCTCTAACCCTTTTTCTTAGCTCAGGTAGCTTCTGTCGTGATCTTTAGATGTTCAAACAGGATACCTTTTGCTTAGATCCTAACCTGGTTGTGTCACCTTTTTGCCAGGTAAGTTTGTAGGAGCTAGTTGCTGTTGTCGGATTTCTGACCAGGACAATAGCTAGTTAGTTGATAGTTAAATCCTTGTTGGTTAGTATTAAAGTGTTAATCTAGGTTGTTATCTTACTAAAAATAGTTCTTAGCTTAAGCATTTTGCTAGTTGCACATTAATACTTTGATCATGCATCATTTCAGCATTTTTGAATCTGTTATTGTTCTGGATGTTCATTTGCTATTTTTCTGAATAGGATCTGACTTAACCGACGTGAGTGAAATTGTTTCTGAAGCTCCAGAACCTGAACAAGTGGTTTATTACCAAGGTAAGCATCCTCTTGCACCATGTTGATCCCAGATTTGATACTTTAGGTTTTTAAAAATACGGTGATCTTGCTTTGCATGCTATTTTACAAGTATTTATCTGTGAGTAGTTAGTTAGATCCCAATGATTGTGGCTTATCCTGAATTAAACTCATACACTTATGCTTAAGTTAGAATTCTTGTAGTGGTACTTTGTTCTTTATATCTTTGCTTAGAAATGCAAGTCTGTAGAACGATGATGAGGACATCACTCCTTCGGATACAAACACCACTCCCTCCACCTGAAGTTATACAAGGTCTAATTACAAGAGCACGTGCACAATAATTAAATTATCAGGTGAGCTTGTTTCTAGGAGTGCATAATTTTGCATTGGAGGATGAATTGCTACCTCAGTCTTGTGATCAGTCCTACCACAACTACAAGGCAAGGCCGACCAGCACTCACCCTCCACACCAATTCCATGTGGCCAAGCACCAAGGACAAAAGGTCAAGTAGTAAAGGAAGACCCATGCGGTGAAAGAGCAAAAGGGGATAAGTGCAAGAATCTAAAGCCCATGTTTTGGGTAAGATTTTCAATCTCAATTCGGACCTCCCACAAGTCACAACCGACTTCAAACTCAGAATCAAGTCGAAACTCAATTCGGACTCGGTTCGGGACAGCCGATAGGGGCCGAATTGAAAAGGCCGTAACTCTCACATATGGTGTCCATTTGGGGTGTTTAAGTACTTGATGGAAAGATTATTCTGACACCTTTCCAATGGATCTAGTCCCATCTCCAAATTCATTTCGAGAACATTAGAATCATCAAAACAAGACGACGGATTAGGAGATAGAGTTACGGTTCGACTACACTTCTTGAGGCTGCCACCTCTCCTTCAATATATATTGTATGCATGCCACTTTTAGGGTTTTTAGGTTTTGTTTAGAGTGTTTTCCTCATTGTGTGTGAAACCATTTGTCGTGCTTGTGTCGATAGACCAACTGCTACAAATTCAGAACCTCATCGTGTGCTTCAATATTATTTGCAATATTTCAGATTGTTCTTTTATCTCGTTCTTGCTTGTTCTTCGTTTGCATGCAAGAGTAGAACCTCGTGTTCAGGTCAACTGCGTTCTTGGCACGGTTGATAATGATTGGTTAGAAGCTTGCATCGTCAAAGTCGTTCTCCTCCAAATCAAAGTTATCATCCTATCAGAAGATCGGGACAACAACACTCATCACTGTTTAGGGTGGAGGGTGTGGGTCAATATGTATGAACCACATCATGGACGATTTTGGTTCCCAAATCCAACATTGTACCCCCATGCCCATTTATTGTGTTTGGATATCCTCTATGTATGGGATAAGGGTGTAGGTAGGTTACCGGAAGGGCCAATTGTTGGGGCGAAATCTCTCAAATTGTCGAACCCAGGAATGAAGGATCTCGAATCCTCTGTGTTCATACACTAGTCAAGGATTTCTAGTGTACACATTCATACAAAAATGATATCACAAACATATCACACATTCTATTAATAATAATTCAGAGTTTAATACAAAAGGGGCCTGAGGCCAAATAAACAAATAACACAACGGAAGCAAAATAGTAGTAGGCCACATGATGCACCATAGGCAATCATCTGGGGGCGTAGGCCTAAGCCCCAGGGTCCTCACTATCCTGATAGAAGTCTTCTCCTGAATAAAGATTATTCAACAAGAGTGAGCACAACTTCCGTGCTCGCAAGTTACATCCAATAATGAATTATGATGCATACATAAAGTAAACAAATGAGATTGGTAGGGTTTATTTTGCATAAAGTAGCATTTTTAGTTTAAATACTCATATTAATTTCCAAGGCCATTTTTAATCTATAACTAAAATCAGATTTACAATGACAGTTGTATAGTGGATAACCTCCAATAATGAATGGTGAAGGATACCCTCCTATCACATGGCTAACCGCCCAATTTTACCACAAGGATTTACCATCCTAAAATCATTTAACCATTTTTGAAACAAAAAACAAATTCTAACTTAAAGTGGCTTTGCTCAGCATGTCCATGACCGCGGACGCGGCTATTCGAATAGTTTTCTACTCTGCAGAGTTTGTACAGCTTTACCCACATGAGATAATTTGCTTTTAATGGTGGCCAATTCACGCTTCCGAAGGTGTGTGACTAAGCAATTATTATGAGGCCTTTACAATTCTCTACCTTAATGTATTCATGTCCGCTAAGGTTTCGCTTTCATTAGGCTAACCACCCTCCGAAAGCACCCTCTTGTGCCAAAGTGGGAATTAATGTCTAACCGACACCCACACAACAATATGACACAAATAACAATAAGGTATTACAAATTATTGAGCCAAATCTATCCCATTCCATACATGTGGGGGTACGGTAAGGCGTAACAAAATACGCTCAAAGACCGGTTCTTAATTGACTTCGGCGACTTCCAAAATTAAACCCTGGGCCTTAACCCTAACCAAATTAAACCCGTGCATAAACCTGCACCCGCCAATCATCCATTTCACCCAAGTACAAACCCATCTTTATAAACTTTCTATGGTAAAACAATACCATAGACTCAAATTTAAACCAAGTTTGAAATGATTTGGCTAAATCCACCCAAAATCACAATTATGATCTAAGCATTGCCTACACATATGATTATTCTCGATATTATTTTATCTAATGGTGACAAGGAAATGATAATCAATATTTAAATTGGCTATACAAAAGGAATTGGAATAACTAAGTATTTAAACAGGGAATTAAAATAATTGAATAAAAGTATGCACACAATAATAATTTAAAAACTAAATTAAATAACTTTAAAATATTGGGATCAACATGATCAATGGTATAACTTGCCTTCTTTGAAGTCTTGGTACTCTAAATCCTCTGAAGGATCGAACTCTCCGGAGTCGTCGAAGTCTATATGCGAAAATACGATAAATTCAATTGAAATTCAAATAAATTCAAAAAGACAAATAAAATTAACTCCAAATCAAATTATTTTAGTTTAGTTAGCTAGATCTTGATTTTATGCAAATTTAGAAATTTGATTCACCCAAATCGGAGTTCGGATGCACAAGATATGGGTTTTGGAAGTTTAAATCAACTAAAAACCCTAAATTTGGATTTAATAGAATTTCCTGATTTATTTTCCTAAAGGAAAAATGGATTTATGACATCAACCCTCCGGAATTTAGAATTAAAAGGAATAATATAAAACCCTGACATACGGGCCCCACTTGTAAGTGGCTCGGTCCTTATGGACCAATTCCACCTAGGGCACGTCATTGACACATGGGCAAGGGAGGTGAGGTGGTGTCTACGTGGCGTGCACGTGGCAATGCCACGTTGGCAAGGGCAGCACTGGCGTTGGGACGAATGGTCACCAGATGATCTGTGGCACGCACGGCGGCGATCGCCGAACGGAGAAGAAGGAGGTCGCGGGAATACGGTGTGCTCACCCGGGTGACGAGAGGAGGACGAAGGCAGCCAGCGGCAAGGAGAAAGTGGCAGCGCGGTGTGGGTCGATGGTGGCGCGGTGATCCCGTGGGGTTCCGGCGATGTGAAGGCGAGCACCGGATCGGCGACGGTGTGGCGAATCCAACAGTGGCGGAGGTGAGGTTGCGGCGGTGATGGTGGCGGGGCGCTTGCGGCCGGCGGCGAGTAAAGCTCAAAATCCAGCGAGCTCACGAGGAGAGGGGATAAATGGGTGGCGGCGTTGGGTTGAGTGAGGAAGGGGTGCTTGGGGCTTCCTTTTATAGGGGCCGAGGGGCACTAGGGCGGCGAGGCGACGTGGGCGATAATGGCGGCGGTGATTGAGGTGTTCGTGTGAACCGACGCGAAGAAAGGGGAGAAGGTGGGTGATAAGGCGGAGGTTGGCGCGGGATCGTGTGCACACGCGCGCGAAAGTTGGGGCGGTTGGGGGTGGCCGTTGCGGAGCTTTGGGCGCGCAACAATGGCAGCAGTGTTGAGGCTTGGCTACACGGGGAAGACAGTTGGGAGGAAGAAGGGCGCGGGCCCACATGGCGGTGAGAGAAAAGAAAAGAAGGGGAAGGGAGCGGGGCCTCTGGGCCGTCCGATTCAAATCAAACGATCCACAACGCGGTGACGTTTGGACCATCCGGAAGCGCCATCAATATCGACCGTTGATCTTTGATCCAATGGCCAAAATCGATTAGAGTCTGAGCCTTGGAGGATTGGGCGGCGGGCGTGTGTCTGGGAAATGAGTTGAGTTGGCGGCAAATTCGGCCCAAGAGGCTTTTTAGGATTTAAATTGATTTGTTAATTTAAATAATCCGATTAATTCAAAAAGGCTTTAGAAAATAGCAATTAAAATCCAAAAATTCTAGAAACATTCACAAAAATTTCTAGAGTTATTTTGGACTTAATAAAATTATTTTGAACTTAAAGTTGGCTTTTATTTTTGTAAATAAATTATTTTGGCTTTAAAATAATTAGGGAAAAACTTTTAAAATTTTTAGAAAATCCTCAAAAATAATTAAGTTTTAATTTTCAACTGAATTTGAATTTTGGGCTGTTACACAAATGCTTTGTTGTGATCCTCTGGGTCGCACGTCGTTGGAAACATGTTAGAACCATGATGTTGGTCATATATTGTGGGGAAAGTTGTCCAACCTCTGTAGAGTGTTAATGAAATCTATTTGAATAGCCATGTCCACGGTCATGGACATGCTCAGGGATTTCATACAAAGGATAGTGTTACAAATCAAAACTGGTAAGGTTGGCTTTGTGAACAAATGGGTTAGGCTTTGTGAAACTTTGTGTCAACTTTTCATTACTTATTAGTTTCATTACTATTTCAACTTAAGCTTTCAACTTAATATTGGTATTCAATTGAAAAGTTTGTCTTACGCTAAATAAATCGAGAAGTCAAATCCTTTGGAATAAGTTGTTCTATTTGAGGTCTTCCTTTTTTGTAATTTATCATTTGACAAAAGGAAAAGAAATGGAAAAAGGAAAAGGTGGTAGGGCCCAATTGTCATTGGGAGAGAGGGAGGTGAAGAGTCGGCGTCTTGGGCCTATCCTGGAAAGACCGGATCAGTCCTGGGGGCTCTCTTTTGCCTAGCGATTCAGGTGGAGATGAGGGCGATTTTTCCTCTCTTCTCCTCTACGTCGCAGGAGGAGATGGTGGTGATTCTTTCGCAATTCATTAGCCCTGGGGGGCCAGTGCAGATCTCTTCTCCCCCTCCTCCTTATAGGTGCTTCCTCTCCTCTTCTCAGATATACGGAAGGAGAATGTGGTGAGTGAACCTCAAGTCTTTGAGCCGGACTAACTCCAGGTTGATTGGTTGATGCTTGAGGTTGACTTGGTGTGGTTCCCTCTGGTTTGTTTTGATTCCCTGCTCTGAGGTGTTCTCGGCTAGTGCATCTCTTGGTGGATCTTGAGCTGCATTAATCCAATCCCTCAGCTTTGTTCTTCGGTGGATTCTGAAATTCAAAGAAGGGCATTGTATCTCCGTATCCTCGTCTTGTTGCGCGACTAAGCAAGGCGTTTGGCTTTCTGGGACAACATCTTCCTGACGTGCCTTGCCCTGTTATCTTCTTGGTGGTTTTGATTACCATCTGTGTAGTGAGTATTTCAAGATTCATCTTGTACATTACTTTGCATATATCTATATCTATATCTATATCTATATATATATATATATATATATATATATATATATATATATATATATATATTTGAGTCTGCTAATCTCAAATTCTATATAAGGTTTGATTCTTGTATTGAGATATTGCAAAGTGAGATGGATGGGCTAGTGAATTCTACTCAATGATGATAGTAGTCTATTTCTGAAATCTATTAAGAAAGCTAATTCAGTCTTGAGCTCTAAAGGAGTTGCTTACTGCTGTCAATTTCTTTCTAGTGGGTTAGATACTTTCTGTGGTGATTATATTGATCAGTTTTATTAGCTGTTTGTTAGTTCCTCTGTTGGCCGAGAGGCATCAAAACTGATCCTTGGATCTTTCTTTTACCTGTGAGTTCATTAGTACTCTGTTACTACTGGTTCCACTAGATTAAAGGTTATAGTGTTCTTTTGATGCTGCATACAGAAAGTGATACTTATGACTTCTGCTCATTAGATTGATTTTGTTAGTTCAGTAAAGCATTAAATTTAGAGCTCAAAGTCTGTCTTCTAGTTATCTTATCGTTTTGTGAAGAGTTTAGACTATAGTGCTGAGATGACAAAGATTGTATCTTGTGCATCTCACCTGCTGAGAGCAATAAACAATCTATCAAAACTAAGCAATATGCTGTTTTCATATTGTTGTTTATCTTATTTATTAAGCATTTTATCCTGGTTAATTGACCTACCATAATCTCATGTTTATATGTTATTCTGGTCAATTAGTTACAGCTAAAATTATGCTTTAGATATGATTAACTGTGCTGGAATTAATTCTGAATTTATGCTTAAACTGCCATGTGTACAACACAAGCATCATGTATACTTGCATTCTATGTGCACAACTTGTTGGGTACTCTATGTTCTCACCTTGCAATAATCATCACTCAGTTGACGAAGTGGAGGACTCTACACCTGCTTTGGAGGAGGACTACTACGAGGAGGTCGATCATTAGGTCTTATTCCTAATCGGTTGCCTGTGGTAAGTTGATGGGTTCCGCTAGAGTTTCTTTCATTCCGCTACCGTTATCTTTATTTAGTGCTTAAGCCTTGCGTAGCTAAATAATTGTAAACTTGACCATAAGATCACAACTCTTATTTGCTTATCAGTCTTGGTATGTGTATCCTTAATCCGTTGTGTATGGGGATGATATTTCATGGATGTTGATACTGTGTAGTGCACTAGCGTGATCTTGGACTAGTGCAACATTCACAGAGAGTCTAGATTTGCATATCTCGGCACTACTACAAAAAAGCTAATACTAGGCACCTCATCACAAACGGTTGATCAATACCATCTGTATTATATGCAATCACAGACGGTTCATATTGAAAATTGTCTATGTTACTGGCTACGCTAAAAACCGTCTGTGAAGAGGTAATATCACAGACGATTCATATTAAAAATCGTCTGTGAAGTATCACAGACAGTTCTGAACATGAACCGTCTTTGATAATTGTACTTCACAGATGATTTTTCATTATAAACGTATGTGATAATATCGCTTCAGCTCCCTGGTGCAATTCTTCGTCGCCCAATGAGTTTCTTCGTCGTCACCGATGCGTATCTTCATTGCATCAATGCCGCTTCGGCTCCCCGATGCATCTCTTCGTCTCACGCGCTGAATTTATTCCTTGTTTTATAAAACGGATCATCCGCCATCGAAGATAATCATCCCCACATATAACTCTATACTTCTAAAGCAGACTGGTATTGATTGCCTACCTAGCCATACTGTACGAGCGCCACTCTGGCTGTACATTAGCGGATGCTGCGGAAGAACACTGTTTCAATAGTGTCTTTACTCCTCTGTCCGAGGATTTGCCAGAGCAGGTGACAACCACCTTTCGCCGTCCTGACATCCTCCTCCACCACGTCTTCCGGGTGATCTCCCACTTCTACCAAGTTTACCGCGTCATCGACATGGTCCTCTACAACGATGTTGCACGTCTCCAGAAGGCTTACCGTCACTTGGACTGCTTAATCGAGGCGGCGGGCAACCGAGTCGACCATGCCGAGACCCCTCAAGCAAGGGAAGAGAGCCTATAGGCTCAATTCTTCTTGATTCAATAGTCCGAGAGTCTTCGGGAGACACTCGAGCAAGCGTCGATGGGTCAACGATTTCAGCTTCGTCACGATGATTAGGAACCGTGACGATCTTGTGTTGCCGCCACGAAGTTCAAGAGCGGAGATAGCAGCCTACCTCCGCCACTAGAAAACTTTGTTTATTTAGGTTTCTACTTTTTTTTTAATGTTTGTAAGAAGCGACTGGCCACACCGTTTAGCTATATGTAAATTCCAAAATGAAAAAAAAAATCTAGTTTGGAGGTGAAATTACTATATTGTATGTTGAACTATATATCAGAGACGGTTTAGTGGAACAAATTGATTAATTATCTCCGATCTGTGATATCTATCATAGTTAAAGCAAATTTTTAGCAGTATTTAAATGACAAAATTGACATATAAACATGTAATTTCTTCATGTCGTGTAAATGTATACATGATAATATGCTCAAAACATAGAACTTGAGAACAAATAGCAATAAAGTGGAGACCATTTTTGCAATGGCATATCAGGGAATTGACGGGGATGGGTGAGGGCTTTGTTGGGGTTCTAGGTGTCGTAGCTACAAACTAGACAGTAGAGAAGGGGGCTGCGCGGAAGGGTTCCCCGCAAGGAGAAGGGGCGAAGCCCCGAGGTCCTCGAAAAGGAGAAGCGATACTGATATGAGTAAATGTGTTTTTATTTTTATTATCAATATTCTTCCTTCATCCACAAGGGGAGGAGGTGCTATTTATAGTGTTACATCATGGGCATGGGAGATTATAATGCTACCCCTAAAAGGCCCTATGACTATAGGGTATTCATGGTCTTTGTGCTCTTCTATGCGTAGCCTTAGTGCACGGTGGACCTTTATGGATATTGTCCACCACGCCTTTACTCCTGGTCCACAGGTAACCTTGACTCGCTTCGATCTATGTGAGACGAACACGGGGTGAAGGCTTCATGGACCCCCTTCGCTCCATAAAGGTGGCCCTAGAGCGAAGCATCCTAGACTTCCTTAGCTCCAGCGTGTGTTGTGCCCTTTATCCAAGGCTGTCGTGGCGGCCTTTCGGTACCCTTCACTCTGTACGAAGGGGTATTTGGTACCATTCGACTGTGTCGAGGGGTGTCCTTGCTTGTAGTCTTCGCCGGATCGGTGTCGCCAGTGGGCCACCCCTACGACACTAAGTAGTTTTTCTACTCTTTTAGACTGACCAGAGTAAAAATTTGCTAGGCATGCATGATAAACATGGTCGACACCACAGCACAATATCGCAGAGTTTGAACATCTCAAAATTAAGCACCTTGTAAATGCAATTTAATTATCTTGTTTCTATTAAGTATTAATTATGTTTTTAAAACTCGCTAGTTGTATTCAACTTTCATCTTTCTAAGTATCAATCCTACATGAGTCTTACGAAAAGTACACAACTTACAACGCTTTCACACGTTAACATCGGTCACACTGACTATATGACTAAATGAAGCCTACCGAAGTTTGACTCACTTGCATCATATACTGTGCAAATTAAAATATCTACAGATGCTACAAGCAAAAAAGGTGTCAAAGGTTTTCCTACTAGCAACCAAAAGCACTTTGGTGATTCGAAATTAAGCTCTTTTTGATGTTTTATTCATCTTTTCCTTTGTCAAAACATATAACAAAATTGGGGATGTATAACAAGTGATAACATGCTAACCCATTCATTTTAGGCAATAAATCAACTTGACATTTGTCGACGGAAGCTGCTAGAGAGCGCTATCATGTTGCAACTGGATATCTCTACCACGCCGGCCTCCACCAACCTCTCCACCGCCGCTTCCCTTCGTTTCCTCTCTCTTCTCCGTGCCCGCCGCCCTCCTTGCCTTCTTCTCCGGCACCAGCTGCAGCTCTGCGCTCCTCATCCACCTCCCCCCGCCCCTCCTCCCCCACCAGCGGCCAGCGGCGACCTCGCCGCACCACTGTCTCTCCATCCCCCGTGTCACCCACCGTGCACAACCTAATATTCATCGAGCTGCCGCCTCACCATGCTGCCCTCCGGCGCCGTCCACCACCCCCTTTGCCGCCCACCACTATACCGCCGCCTCCCTCTACATCAGGGGGCACAGTGAACCCATCGGCAGTGCACGAATCTGGCCACCACCAGATTTGGTGGCCCTCTATCCCGCCTCATCTGGCGTAGCCACCGCGCGTCGCCTGCTGCTTGCGAGAGAGATGGAGAAGTGTTGGGGGCAAGAACATGGAGATAGCGAGGTATACCATCGGAACGCTATAGTGTTTTCTAATTTTTCTCTTTGTCGACATACTAACATACATATAGCCCCCGAACGTTTCTACAATAATGTAGAATTTCATATTGAAACACAACTTCTTGAGAAAAACGACAAGAAAATTATGGTTTCATTTACGTGTTTATATACTTTGTTAGAGATGTGCCTTTTGCATTTCTCACATAATTTTCTGAAATTTATTTGGTTGTAGATGACTGTGTAAGGGCTACTTCTGCGAACTTTTAAAGATTTTCTCAAATTAATTTAGCATCTTAGCGGAAAGAGTTAGTATGTTAGCACCTACTCAATTAGGGGTTAGAACTGGATTTACCCAATCCAACATAATTTACATATATGGCTTTATGTCTCTGGAAATAGTTGATAATGCTGAAATCAATAACGCTAGGTAACCTCCAAACATAATGAGTCCTTGTTGGATGAAATACAATCCATGCAAATGCTCGTGCACCTCGTGTAATGACGATTGAAAAGAATCGCTTGCCATTTAATTTGGCTCAACTCACAATCATCATCTTTGACATATTTTAGGCTCCACGCTCTCACGAGATTAAGCCTAACTGCAATCAATACAAATCAATACAATACAGAGACAGGATTTTCTGGTAGGGTAGCTACCCACTCGGCATCCACCATTCAATTTTGCATCTAGATTTGTGTTTTTTCTTCTCCATATCAACTTCGAAAACTTTTCACTCAAAATTTCAAGACTTTCAACTCAAAATTTATCACTTCCACCTCAAAAAATTCAACTTTCAACTCAAAAATTTGGAAATAGTTAATACTGTAGTTAAAAACTATCAACTTGAAATAGGTGACTTTCAACTTAAATTAGAATAGTTCTAACACAAAATTTCCTACTTTTATCTAAAAAAAAATCAACTTTGAACTCAACTTTCAACGAAAAAATGTCGGATTTCAATATTAAAGATCTAGGTGGGTAGCTACTCCCCTGGATAGCCACATATTTTCCCAGATAATGAATTTTAATGCGCACGAGACAGTGATGCCAAAGTCAAGATTCTAAAGGGTCATTGATTGAACTTAAGCAGTACAGGAAGAATGGAGTCACAATTATATATACTAGTAGGCCTGCGGCGCTCTTGGGCGCACCGTGCGTGGCGCCCGTGCGTGGAGAGCGACCCTTGGGTACGCCGTGAGCCACACCTGCGTGGGGCCCACGCATGGAAAGCCTCGCGCGAACACGCCAGCAAACGCGAAGGCTAAGCGCAGAGGAAGATCAAACGGCGTAGAAGCAAACCAAATGCGATCGGACGTCCAGAAACAATCGGGCGACATGGCGTGTGTGGTTGAGCCTCAAATTTCGCTTGGTTTATACCAGAGGATTGAATAATCAAAGCTCGTGGGAATAAAAAGACCACTCAATTAACAGAGAACACAAATCTTGAATATCTTCATATACTCGAGAGCAACCCTCTTGAAAACTTGAGCAATTAAAATCATAAGTATTAAAAGAAGAAATTGACATCAGAATATATAATTAGGGCTTATTTGGGGGTGGGCCGGGGCGGTATACATTTTTTTCTACATGTACTTACAATCACAATCGTACATTTCAGACTTTGTCTAACGAATCGCAAAGAGCTACGTTGACTTTTTAATTGTCCTATGTGACATGCAATATATTAGCTCCATTATTAACTGCTTGGATAGAATCCATCTCACACATTTTCACCCATGATCTATACCGTCTAATTAAATTTAGAGTAATTAAATTACACTTTGCATCAGGTATTGTGTCCATTATTTCACTTTGCACAGGTTTAAGCAATGCTTTCACTTTGCTGCCCAATGTTGCACTTTGCACTGATTTAAGCCGGTAGCATGGCCATCTCGAGCTCATCGTGTGCATGAGCAGCCGACGGCGCTCACAATACAAGGGGCACAAATTTAATACACAGTCAACACATAAGGTTTAATATAAGTTTCCCAAAAATGACATCTTTTTTAGGTATCTCTAATAGTGCCATCTCTAATTTTGCTATATCGATTTCACATCACCGAAAGACAGATTTAGAGACAACACTTCCAATAAGCTGTCTCTAGCAAGCTATCTATAATATTCATGCCAAACTTATAATATTCCCACTCATTCACCCATCTCTTACATATACTGATTGCTTTGTCTTGGTTCGTATGTAGAGATGGTTATTTAAGGAAGAGATGGCTTCCCTTCTCTCTCATACTTCTCTCTCTTCCACCTAGGATTTTGCTGACATAGAAGGACTAACCAACGGCTGACATGGGACTATTGGAGATGCCCTTAGGGCATGTACAATGGTATAGACAGCTGTTATCTATAGCAGCTCTCCATGTCACCTATAGATAGGGGTGGTAATGGGTTGGGTTTGTTTGGGTTCTATGGGTTGGGTTTTGATGTGGGTCTATTTGGATGGGTTCAAACGGGTTAAGTGTTAGAGATGGGTTGGATCGGTGCGGGTTGCTTGATGAAACAGATTGGAGTAGGGTGGGTTAGGTTTTGTAAAGGCCACCTAAATTGGGTTCAACCCACGGGTTGAACCCGTGGCTCTCAACCCACTCCTCTCTCTGTCAAATCCATTTCTCCTACTTTTCCAAGAGTTCCTGTGCTTTCCCCACCGCTCTCCCTGCTTTCCCCACCGCTCGCAAGCTTCGCCGGTGGTGCCGGCGGCAGCGGAGGCATCCATTGCATCATCGTGTAGGCCGGGTGCGGCATCATATTCATGGACATCCTCCTCGCCATCATCGCCTCCTCGGCCGGGTACTGCTTGTAGCCACCGCCACCGCCGACGTACGGCCAGTACACCGCCACCATCAGAAACCACCATGCCCTCTTCTTCCCGCTTCGCTGGCTCCTCCTTGTGCTTGTCGTCCGCCACCGCCACCATCAAAAACCATCGCGCTGCCACCGTCCGCCTCCGTCGTCAGGCCACCGCGGAACCCGGCTCTTATCCGCCGCCATGTCCGGCTGTGGGAAGAAGAAGAAGAAGGTAATCTTAGCCACTTGTGATTGATTTCATTTGGATTTGGTTGGTCTGTCATGATTTCTCATGGATTTTACTTTTTTCACTAGTTCGATCGTTCTTGATTCGGTGGCGGGGTTGGAGGGGGAGGGGGCGTGGGAGTGGTGGTGGAGGAAGCTGATGATCTTGCGCTGTTCAGGCGAGTGACGCTGGACGCCGGCGATGGGGGAGCGGTTCTTTGCGGGCCACGCGGAGAAGCTCAACGCGTCTCGTCCACGCGACCCGATGCACGCAGCTGCGGCTTCAACGCCGCTCTTTCCGAGCACTTCACGGTGGCCAAGCCGACACGCTGCACGAACCCGAGCCTTATGGCCGCCTCGCGGCGCCTCTTCGTGGTCACGCTACTTGAAGGCATGGCCAACACCTATTTTGTGTTGCTCTCCCAGCGCTGCGTCCCGCTCCAATCCTTCCCGTGGCTCTACGCAACGCTCTTCCCGCCCAAGGCGGCGCACCACCACCGCCTCCCGAGCTACATCGAGGTGCTCACTGGTGAGCCCCAGATGCCCGCGCGCTGCGCGGCGCGCGGCGAGATCGCCATGCTCCCCGAGGTGCCGTTCGACTGGTTCCGCATCAGCTCCTAGTTCTTCACCCTCGCCGTAGTGGGTTGGGGATTGGTTGAAATGAGTACGAGGAAGAACAAATGAGTACGAGATGAACTTCTGGATGTTGAGCTCAGAGTAGTGGGTTGGGGATGGTTTGAAATGGGTTGGGAAAATGGGTTGAACCCATATTAGAGAAATGGTTTGGTTTGGATTGGGTTGAAGTGTAAGGTGGGTTGGATTGGTTTGGATCTTGATGGATGATTAGTGGTTTGGATTGTTTTTGGATAATACAAGTTGTTACTTTGGTGTGGGTTGGGTTGTAAACCATTACTAGGCCTACCTATAGACAGCACTAAAGACAGCTTATACAATGGTACAGACGGCTACTGTCTTTTTAGTTGTCTTTATAGAACACATAATCTTTTAATGTTTTTCTTGTTTCTTGTGCTATAGTCGGCTACAGGATTGTAAACAACATATTTCTATCTCTTCATTCTCTTTCATCCACATCAGCAAAAATCCTACGTAGTAATGACTATAGACAGCTGACATAAACCCATTGTACATGCTCTTACATGAAACCTTTCGAGAAAAGCTATTAATTAGCTCCCATATGTGTTTTTTTCCTAGAAACTAAGCAAAAACATTTTAAAAAAATACGGCTTGAGCCAGAGCAAGCCTAGGACTTTCTTCAGTTTTACTAATAAAGCAAAATAAACTTGACTACAACGCAACGGGGACGCCAGGGGTCTCGAGAGAAACCTCATTTATTTATCCTTAAAGTTCCTTGTAGACCATATATAGTAACGTGATGATAGGTGTTTATTGCCACAACTAAAATTTATATATTTAGGGTTTGTTTGGAAGCAAGGGGTAGAAAAACTAAGGGACAAAATCCCTTTAGAATCCCCCTCAACCCCAAGGGGAAATCTTTCCGCTTGGGAATAGAATCTCTGTTGCCGTTTGGGAACAACAGGGATAAAAATCCTGGCCATAAAAAAATCATAAATTTTTTTAAAAAAATCATAAAATTCCTAAACAACACACAACTAAACAAATCAAAGAGTATGTAACAACACAAAATTTTGTCCCATGCAGATTCTCCTGAAAACATTTCTTGTTCTTCATGAGTCTGATATCCTCGACAAGGAATGCAAGTAAAATTGCTAATCTAAATTAAGTCCGGCATGTTGCTTTACAAGAATACAGATATCCTGACAACATAATTGTTCTTTGCATCGACCAACAAGGGTTAGCATGCACGATCATCAAGATGATAAGATGCTTGTTTGTAAGATGGCGAGTAGAGCCGGTGATCATGACTAGAAACTCAAGGGCTGACTCAGAGTCTCCACGTAGAGGTCATGTTTGACGGCACTACCCTGACTGCATGAGCTTATTGTAGATGAATGGCTACATCAAAGCAAAACATCAAAGCAAAACTCTTTCCCAGGTTCAAATGCTTCTTCAAGTTCTTCATAGCTTTGTAGAACCTTCAAGTTTTTTGATGCATTGAGGCCCTCCTGTAGCACATCAATGCAACAGAGGTAAATGAGTTTTTTCTTATAATTTTCTTTTGAATGTATTCAGCAACTGTGCAATCAATAATTTTCTTGATGGTTGCTTTCTTCACTTTTATGGTCCAATTAAGTGCAGAGCGACTTCTTTTGGTATCTTTAGCACCACCAAAGAGTATGAAGTCAGACAAAACACTATCTGGCTATGTGGAAACACGTTCACAAATATAAAGCGGAAGCATCACTTTTGAATAATCACATGCTTTGTAAAAATCAGTCTTAGCATCAAGAATAGGAACTTACATCTGAAGTTTTCCCTGAATCATTCAAGTAGCACGGTGTGGATTAACAATGTCAAGGGAGGTGACCAGTGTTAGTTTCATATCACAAATTTAAGGAACTGTGTAAGGACAAAGATTCAAAGATGCTAGAAAGTCGCTAATAAAGAAAAGAATATAATCTACAGTTAAAATAAATATAGCAACTTTTGTAGAATAACCTAAATAGTCCGGTTAATGGTCCATCAAGACATATGACACATCAATGCAATATCAAGGAGCCAACCTGTTCTGAGTGGAAATGCAGATATAAAACATTGAACTAATATGTTCTAAAAAGTAACAAATCACTGAAATACAGTTGCCACAATGGCAGTCGATTCTATCTGAATGACATGGATAGAAAATAAGGCTTGCTAAGATATAACACTAGACCTCCTTTCATTCGTCGAAAGCCAGGAAGTGGTTGTGTCGCTGCAACATGCTTTGAGAAAACTTTTTCGAAGAACAGTTACCTAAAAAGCATTACCATGCTCCACCACAACATTTTTAACTGTAAACGACCAAGCTATTCAACTAATCTTAGCTCAATGCAACTCAAAATACCTCAATTTCAAGAGTAATGTTTGTAAATTCACCACTAAAAATCTAGATCGAACAATATAAATTGCTAGCTCCAACCAAGCCAAAACTAAACTAAACAACCCAATTCCAGAGTCCTATAAAGGGAACCCACATCCATGGACACTTCACCTCTAAAGTCTGCAACTTTATCACCCCAACCTTAAGCCACTAGGAGCAAGAACAAGGTTAAATTTTTTCGAGCTCCCTAGAAGCTTAGGAGACAAAGCGCTCACGGATTCGTTGATGGGGCCGAAGATCTCGTTGACCTTGCTGATCTGGGTCTTGTTCTAGAGGTAGATGGGCGCGTTGCGATGAGGGCACCTTCTCGTTCGTCGCCCGTCACCACGTCCCCTCGCACGCTGCGCAGAACGTCGACACCTCTGCACGAGCAAAACCAGCAAAAACCACATCCAAATCACCAAAATCTCGCAACCGCGGCAGAGGAGAACTCACGGGCATTCTCGGTGGTGAGCACCTCGTCGCCGAGCTAGCGCATGGCGGCCTAGAAGGAGAGGCGCGTGTGCATCGAGGGCTCGTAGAAGAGCGTGGCCATGAGGTACCCCTCCAGGACGCGGCTCCGCACCCCGTGGGAGGCCTGCTCCACGGCCTCCATCTCCCGCGCCACCTCGAAGATCTCGTTGAGCGCCTCTCGGTCGAACTGCTGCACCTCGATCATATCGCCCAGCTGCAGTGACGCGGTGAGCTGTGGCGGCGGCGGCGCGGCCGAGGTGGCGATTGCGCCGCGGCGAGGGGAGGGGAAGGGCTTGAGAAGCTGGGGTTTGGAGGGGGAGGGGAGGAGGAGGTGGGGCCGTGGGGGAGAGGGAGAGGGACGGTGGCGCGGGCGGCTGGCATGGGGGAGCTAGGGTTTAGGGTTTTAGGAGGTGGGGATTGCGACCGCAGCGCGTCCCGCGAGATGGCGGCGGCAGTGGAGGGAGGGAGGGCGGCTTGCGGCGGCGGAGATCGCGAGCCGCGAGCATCGTGTGGTCGCACTTGGGAGAAGAGCGACGCGACGGGGAAAACTTTCCCGACGTGGGGAGTCCAAGATTTGTTCCCGGTGGAAACGGTGTGGATTAGGGCAAAAAAATCCCTGGATTATGGGCATCCAAACAGACATATTGGTTGGACGGGAGAAATTTACCTCGTGGATTTCTATCCCTAGGAATTGAGGGGGATCCCGGCCGGGATTATGGTTCCCAAACAAGCCCTTAGTGACCGCCTGAAACCATCACAAAACCCCAAAAGCTTGTGATGGCCTGATGTCACGAAAAGGTCGTCATGTTTGATTCGTGATGAAAACAAATGTATTGCGATGGTAGGCCGTCATGAAACGGCAAGCATGTCATGCAATCTTCAATGCATATTTGGTGACCACTAAATTATCAAAAGCTGTCACAGAAAATAAAGAATTAACCCCGTTAATGGCATCCGTTACAATTTTAGCAAAGTCGGTCTCAACAATCAAAATTAAAGGGACCATGAAGGCGATACAATATGACACGACAACATGTCATCCCAAGTGACCGTAAGTCACATGGATATACACGTATAGATATTTGTGTGTTGTATTGGTCTGGAGCCCATATGTGTGTGTTATATCGATCTATATAGCCTTGTTTGATACAAATTAATGCTGTACCTAGCCTTTATCGATCCCTCGTACGACGCGCTTTATATGACCCCTCCACCTTCATATGTAAGTGGTATAAATATACATGAGCAAGTAATGTGGAACTAAAGGATCACACGTGCCAAAGAGTTTTTGTTATGTCCAAGCTATGATAACGGCCATGCTGCCATGAAAGACCACACTGTTATATGCACAGCACCCATATGTGTGTGTTATATCGATCTATATAGCCTTGTTTGATACAAATTAATGTTGTACCTAGCCTTTATCGATCCCTCGTACGACGCGCTTTATATGACCCCTCCACCTTCATATGTAAGTGGTATAAATATACATGAGCAAGTAATGTGGAACTAAAGGATCACACGTGCCAAAGAGTTTTTGTTATGTCCAAGCTATGATAACGGCCATGCTGCCATGAAAGACCACACTGTTATATGCACAGCACGGTTAATTTCCGTTGTGGACTCCACTTACACCACAACACAAGGAGTCATCACAGACGATTCTAAATCATCATCACAATCAATTTTTGAACCGTCTGAATTTATGTGTGTGATAACAGACGGTTATCACAGACAATTATTGAGCCGTCTGTGAAGACCTACTACCACAGACGATTATATGTACCAACCGTCTGTGATTGAAGACATATCACAGACGGTTAGTAAAAACAACCGTATGTGATATCATAAATATCACAAACGGTTGTTGATGGTAGCCGTCTGTGATATCCGACATATCACAGACGGTTGTTGGTGGTAGCCGTCTATGATTGGATACATATCACAGACGGTTAGTAACAAGAACCGTATATCACAGACAGTTGTTGGTAGCCGTCTATGATAGTATGCATTCACAGACGGTTTATATCACAAAAACGTCTGTAATAGTTCATGCCATGTAGCTAGGAGTAAAGTAGTAAGCATATATATTTAAATTAATAATTACAAAATAATTATTGCGAGATTGATAAACCTCTGGATCCTTCGTCCTAGCACTCATGATTTCCTGCATATGACGGCAAACGTAGAATGAACATACATTGCCTTGTAATTACTGGTGGCACTGCAAAAATAGAATTAAATATATAGGTATAGTTAGTTCAAGAGGCTAGATTACAAAGTGTGATATATGATTATTGTGTTGTAGCAGGTACCGAAAATCGTGTCCTGTGTTGTAGTGCGGCGCTTGGTTTCTTGTGTGTCCCTCCCCTAGCAACATAGGCGCTGAACAACCTACGTGATTTCAAAAGGTTATCCTCGGCCATTTCAAACGAAGGAAGACTGCAATACAGTTACGTATGGAGGAAATGAGCATATCTGTCGAGTACTTTTTGCACCAGGGTGAAGTCGTGGTTGTTGTTGATTAGGGAATCAAGGTATATTACCTTGTTCCACTTTGGTATAATGACTAGAAGGATCCAATGCCACCTACTCATGTATGTCTCTATAGTCATTAAACCTAAATTCATGTTGCGTATAAAGTACAAATGAAATTTGTATAGCAACTAGTGAAGCATTTACCCCTGGTTGTAGGGCACCAGTATATAATCCTTGTCGCGGTGAGCAAGCAAACCCCCTCGTTGTATACTTCTCGATGTAAGATGCATCTTTGTTGATGCATTGCTCAGAGATCAACTGTGGGTCGAGAAAACCCACCAGTTCTCGCGATCGTCGGGCTTCTTGCATCACGTATCTATACATAAGGAATGAGTTATGATATTTATCGGTATTGCGTGAATGTAGAATTTGATTGTACATACTTACAGTGTCCATCATTGTAGAAGTGAGGCGTCGAGGGTGTCAAGTTTGAATAGTTCAAATAAGTCTTGGAAGCCCATGACAAAGTAGCTTGGCTTGTGGAGGAAATGGTTCTCTGTGTAGCTGATGGTGAATCCAGCATGCCAGTTTGCCCTCACCTCGTTGGTCTGCTGCATGTACCAGGCATGCAAAGTCACGCAACCCATTCCAAGGCTGGGTAATATTGCGTCGAGGACCAACGACCTTCCAAGGCAGAACGTCCCGGGCTTGTGAGGCACCTTCATCTTCTTCGATTTGGTCTTAGTGCCTTGCGTGCTATTTGTCTTCCTAAGATACGACTTGGCACACTTTTCTTGTTTCTTTGTCGTCGCCTCCACGCGAGCCAATACGAAGGCCTTCTGAAGCGGGGGTTGAGGTAGAGTCATCAAGGGATCTGTTGGAGAGGCATGGTCATGTTCCAATCGTGGCACTACAAGGTCCAGGGCGATGTCCATTTTGGGCCACTAGACAAAAGTGTGCATGGAATCCCCTAGTGTTATGATGTCTTCGTTCGGGGGCTTCTCCAGAGGTTCGGCCATGAAATTGTTATGTATAATGTTCATCTAGACCTTACTGTAACTCTGCGCCAGCTAGGCACCGTGCAGCACTGTCCCTTCCTAGCATGGAAATGCCGTCCCCCACCCAATCTCAATAAAAATAGACCCAACTAGCCTCACTTGGATCTTGTAGGGCGCGGGCTCCTACAAAACGATACACAATTAGCTAAGGCATCCAACAGGTCTATCTTTGGAGCATTCCGGAGATGTACATTACTTGGATGTCGTCGATAGGTAATTGGACGTCGCTACGTTCAGAAAATGGCGTGGACGCACAGCTACTCTGACTTTGAGGGGAACTGGTTCCCAAAATCACATGGGTGGCTTACGAGTGGTTGATGAGTTGATTCATTTGTCTCTACAATGATGTTATCTGTCCTCGAAATCCTACACTAATCTACACACGAATCTCCTCTTTCAACCGTTCCTCGCGCTCGGCCTTGGATCTCTTCTGACTCCTATACGCCTCGGAGTCATGTAGGAATCCTTGTCTCCAAGGTACGTAAACCCCAAAGCCTCACTTGCGACCCGGGATAGCATATCCCTCTCCCTGACTACTTCGAATGAGCCTTAGGAAGATTGGGTACTCAATGTTTGCTGCAAGAGGCCATCATGTTATTTTAGAACCTACGAAATTTTGGACTTATTAACAACTAGGTAGTTCAACATATCTTACCAGACATTGAGACACTCCCTCTTCTGCTGGGTTTTTGAAAGAGATGGCGCCCAAAGACGTCCTTGATGACCTCACTGTTAACCAGTTTCAGACGCACTCATCTGTGATTCTGGCAAATGGCAGGGAGGCCTCCCACCGAACTGCCTCCTCATCCTCCCTCGTACATTGCGAGATTTTTCCCGCGTACTCAGCGGTGCCGAGTCTGTGGGGATGAGTGTTTTTTGTCTGGATAGCCTTATGCGCCGCACTTTGCTCTTGAAATTCGGCTGTCGTCCTCATCCACACAAAGGCGTCCCATGTATCGTGTGACATGAATTTATACTTCGTGAAGGGTGTCTGATCCTTGTTCACATACTCCGTGACAAGCGTGCTCTTGATGGTCTTCCATGCTTTTCCTATCGCGAGTAATGCCTATCGTCGCACGTGTCCCTAAACTTCTGCTGGGATCTCGAACGAGCGTGAAATTTTAGCCCACATCTGGTCTCTCTCTACGTCCATCAGAGACTTCTGGCTTGGTGTGGTGATAGGGACTCGTTCCCTTCAATGTATCCAGCAGGTGGCCCGGAATGCTGCCGCTACTTTCTTGGGATGTAGAGGGACCCCAACGTTAGTGACCTCCGTGATGGTCATTCGGCCCTCAGGCCTTTTCAATATTCATCTGCCATCTCGCTTAGTGGTCCCTTTCTTTGGAGCACTAGATGCATTCGACGACGACGGCGCATAGTCTATCGGAGCCCCAAACGCATTCGGCGACGACGACGAAGACTGTGCAAACGCCATCTCTAAAGATACACACCCAAAGAACTAAATTTGCAGGATTCCAATGACTAAAATTTTAGTTTCTATTTTCATGGAGAATTTATCCTTGGTAACATATTAAATAGGAGAATATGCTTGAAAGATTGGACATGAAAACATACAAAATCAGCATGCTCAGATTTAGAATGTTTTAAGTTTGCTCTTAGATATAGAGTTGCACAAGATATGATCTTGGCCTTTCTCAATACTTTTGTCAAGATTCTTCACTAATTAAAAATGATAACAACGGAGCAAACTATGAGCTCATAATTTAATGCTCTACTGTTTATGTCAATAATTATCTCAAATAGCAAAGTTACTTTCAGTCAATAGAAGGTTATACAATTAACAGTGCACAAGAATCACTTGATTAAAATATAAACCAATTAGTAGATTGAGGATTAATCACTTGATAAAATAAACAGATCACTAATTTTAGCAATGTGAGCCACTAATCTAACAGGAGAAAGCCAATTGACTAACAGATGAACAGCATGATCAGAACAATCACAGCCGAAAATAGAAAGCAACAGAGCCAAGCTATTAGATATAATCTAACAACAGTAAGTAATCCTAGCAGCTCAAGTTTGATCCTATATCAATTTAATTTCACAATATGACAAAAATCATCACTCAGCAGTAAACTGAACCCACAACAGTACAATGCAATATCTCCCAGTACTAGAATTAATCCAAATTCAGATTTAGACTAGCACAGCTCATATATGCAAAGTAAAGCACTCCTATAAATAGAAATAACTCATAAAGTGGATGGCAATCGAAGCCACCGAGTAGAACCGGGCAAGGCACGTCCAAAGACGCTGTTTCAGAAAACCAAGCGTCGAGTACTAGCAATAACCGAGCAGTAACCATGAGGTACGAGGAAATACCTACAAGCGTGGAGGACAAGGGAGTAGCAGGGCGGCGTCGGGGAGCAGCAGAGACTGGCAGCGTTAGGGAGATGGACGCACAGAAGCAGCAGAGACGAGTGGCGTCGGGGACCAGCACGGCGGCATCTGGGAGCAGCAGGGACCAGCAGATACGGGAAGAAGGGCAGCGTCGGCATTAGGGTCGGGGAGAAGGCGCGGCATCGGCGTCGGCATCGACGTCGGGAAAAAGGGGAAGAGGTGAGCGAGTGAGAAGTTAAGGGTGCTGGGGAGGGAGACGGGCGAGTGAGGAGTAAGGGCCAAAACCCTAGCGAGGTCCTACTAATAAAGGGATATCACAGACGGTTCCATAATAGAACCGTCTGTGATTTGGTCTCATATCATAGACCATTCAATTTTAAAAAGAGTTTGTGATATATATCACAGACAGTTCCATAATAGAACCATCTGTGATATGCGACCATATCACAAGCGGACATAATTTAGAACCATCTGTGATACATATCATAGATGGTTTGTTCCACTAAATCGCCTATGATAGTTCCTTCTATAGCTAAAAAATATTCTATTTTTTTGGCTAGCCTCAGGAAATACTAGCCATACCCTCTAAAAACAAGAAAGCAGATACAATCACAAATGGAATAATTTCTTAATTACTGAATCAATTACAATAGAATAATTTCTTAACTACATGTCGAGTTTCTTAATTACAATGAAACAATTTCCAAATAGGTCTTCACCGTGTGGGATCAATCCACTTGGCTATTTCCTTTTAAAAAATAGCCCTTCACGATGATCGACGTGCATATAGCTAGCTTCCTCACTGGGTTCTTCCTCGAGCTTGATGTCGTCCCCAAAAGGAGGCAACTCGTCAAATTGAATGAACTCTTCCTCATCTTAGACATTCTCAACTCCAAGTCATTGTTCTCTTCTGAGGACAATGGTTGGCGAAGTGTCTTGGCTGACGGCAGGTATAGAAAACTCTAGCTTCATTCTACTGATTATTTCCTAGATTGGGGTTGACTGTTGCAGGGTCGTAGAAGTTCTGAGCAGCTGGATGAGGTGCTGTGGCAGGTGCAGGAGTCCTGAAAGAGTTCTGTGAAGGAAAATAGTTGAACTGTTGGGGAACTATTCTTGGCTTTTGCTGAGCTTGATGACTCCGTTGTTGAGCCATTCTGCACTTACAATTGTCCTTCAACTCTTTGCGCTTATTCTCAAGGATCAAAGTTTTATTGACCAGCTCTTGGAAATCTGGAAAGATATGGGCGATCAAACTAACTTGCAATCCAATATTTAGTCCCTTCAAAAAATGACTCTGGTGAGCCTTATCAGTGGCGACATCTTCCGCGACGTAACGGGCAAGCTGAGAGAATTTATTGAGGTAGTCGGTTACTAACATGCCTCCTTTCTTGAGGGAACGAAATTCATCCTTCTTCAGATCAATAATTCCTTCTGGTACATGACACTAGCGAAAACTAGTTGAAAACTTTTCCTAGGTAATGCTTTGTGGCGTCTCATGGGTGGCACAGAAGTTTTCCCACCACTCGGCAGCAATGCCTTCTACTTGGTGAGTGGCACAGAGAACCTTCTCATGATCACTATATTGGGTGATCAGTAGCTTCCTTTCGATGACACGAAGCCAATCATCGGCTTCAACCGGTGAGACATGCCCAGAAAAGGTGGGTGGATGGGTTCTCATGAACTCTGCTAGCTTGGATGGTCCATGATGGCTATGGTTGACTGGTGCTACGTTGTTGCTATTGTTGTTCTGATTATTGTTCATGTTCTGAATCTGGTCCATCATCGTGTACATCATTTGCATTTGAGCTACCATGAACACTCCAAAATTATGCAAATCGATTGGCCCAGGGGTTCTGGATCCACTAGCAGCAGCATGACGAGTTTGAACCATCTGGCGAATGCTCCATGGGATCGGTAAGGTAGCAAGCACAAGATAAGTTAAGAACTAATCTAGGGGGTAGACTAAACCCAGCAAACACAACTTCAAGAAACCAACTAAAATACTTATATTAATAAGGACTTAGCATGGCTGCAACAAATGCCTAAGGGCCTTTGCAGCTCAGACTTAGCATGGCTGCAACAAATGCCTAAGGGCCTTTGCAGCTCATACTCACACAAAAAAAACAATCGAACCTAACACACAAACTACAGCCTAAAAGGCGACACTACTAATCTTAAACTGATGTGGCTCGAACACACTGAGCCTCAATTGACTTAACCTAATCCTGAGCGAACTACTCGAGGAGAAAACCACCATAGCCTGTGGTAGACTTGGAACTGAGTTGGCATCCTTGGAAACTAGTCCTGGTGCCCTGGGACTAGCACAGCAGGAACAGGCGTCCCTGGTGCAGGCACAACTGACTCATCCGGTGCTTCAGGCTCTGCTGGCTCCTCAGCTTCTTCCTGATCTTCCTCTGGATCTTCTTCTTCAGGGTCTTCCTCTTCATGATTTTCCTCGTGCTCGTGCTCGTGCTGGCCGTAGAGAGCTTCTTCTAATGTGGCGATCCTCTCTTCTGCCATCTGTAGAGTCTCGTAGATGCACTCCAACTCCGTTGCGGCCAACTCCAGGGATTCCTCCTGAGCAGCTGCGAACTAGGCAAGGTGCACCACGGTGGAGTTGCGCTCTCCATCTGTAGACAGGTAATGTGCAGGAAGGTCCACTACGGAGGCACGGGGATGGTAGCAGAAGACTATATCCTAAAGCTCGCGAGTGTAGATATTACAGATCCTCAAGATAGCAAGGCGCGAGGACTCTTGGACTCCTTCTGAAAAGACCATCCTCCGAACAGAGATATTCAGAGGACGGCTAGCTTTAGTGTCCTTCTGAGCATAGATGGTTAAATGACAAAGCACTCCACGGCTTCGACCGTTTACCACCCAGTCAGTGCCCTTGTACATCGGTCCATCGAATCCTCCAAGCTCTTACAACAGCTTCCATAGCTCTGCAGCAAGTCCTCCCTTGAGCAAACCATAGTTCTGGAAACAAGGCATCTGTCAAGACAGATAAGAGGGTAAGAACCAAATTAAAACAGCAGGGAGAGGAAAAATTTTCGCAATAGTTGAGCCAAGAGAGACATAAGAGGAGTTAAGCAGTTCAATTAATCTTGCAATTTAATTTTGCTTTAGAAAATAGTTTGGACACTCTACGAACGGCTGATCTAACTAAGGTCAAGACCTACAGTCAGTATGGCTCTGATACCACTTCTGTCGGGACCCAAAAATGCAATTCTAGACCCTCTGTGTATAATGCACTAGTCTAGGATCACGCTAGTGCACACAGTGTCAACATAGGTGAATATTGATCTACACAAGATGAAATAATAGAATAAACGAGTAATTTGAATAACAAATAACTGTTGTGACCTTAAGGTCAAGTTTACATTTATTAAGCCTAGCAGGACTGGCAATAATGAAATAAGCAGTAGCGGAACAAATAAACTCCAACGAAATCCCATCAATTCGTCATAGGCAACCGACTGGGATCAAGACCTAGCGATCAGCACCTTCGTAGAACTCCTCAAAAGCAGGCAAAGACTCCTCCACTTCTGATGATTGATTATAGCAAGCAAGAGTACACAGCCGTACTCGCAAGTCATACCACAGAATGCAATGTATACATGATGGCTTATTCCAAAGGAATGACTTCTGTGATTCTTTTGCAGAAATGCAAAATTTGCAATTGAATACAAATAATAGATTGAAACACAGTTTAAAACAAATAAACACTATTAATTCAACAATTGTTTTCACAAAGACACAAAGCCTAAACAAATTATTCACATAGCCATATGACTTAGATCACACAGCTCCCTTCCCAAGTGTTTTATGAAAATCTATCCCTCGTGTGAAATCCCCGAGCATGTCCATGACCACGGACGCGGTTATTCGAATAGATTGTTTAACACTCTGCAGAGGTTTTACACTTTACCCACCCGATATAACCAGTGTAACTAGCACCAATCATGACAAAAACTTTCAAAAACTTCATCTCAAACATTGACACTCCTGATGTGTTTTACTACCAGTACTAACCCACTAAGAAAGTTAGTCTGACACACACCATTGGACAGGGAAGCGGCGAACCATCCCGCGATGTGATCTACCTGGTAGTCCACACCTCCACCCATCACTGAACACCTAACCTACAACCTAAGTAGTCAATGTCGAGACTTCATAACCTACTAAGTTAGGCCCATCCCATACCAGGCATGTGGTCGTATAGTAAGGCTTAGTTCAATGGCATACAAAGTGAAGTCCTTAATTGACCAAGGCAAGACTTCTAATTTCTAACTATGCCACAAAGATTATCATTCCCATTCACAAAGCTCCACCATATCACACAGTATCCACCGCTTGCCTCAGTCTAAATCTTTTTCCACCCTGTTGGTTAAGTGCAACACATGCCATTAACGAGTAATAGCACACAACACACACAGTTTTATCACAAAGTTTTATATTCACTTAGTTAGATTTATATTTGCAACTTACATGAAATGATGACTCGTGCATGGCTAAGCAATCTACTCATATCTAACCAACCCACGTTGGTGTTACGATAATACCAACTAAATAATAACCAATCTACGGTGACAAAAGATTATGACATAACAATAGACAAGGTGGATATAAACAATTTGGATTAATAACTAAACCCAAAAGCATTTAAATAAATACCTAAAGTAAATGCATTAATTTGGATCAAAGTAATTTTAAAAACTGGGTTCAATATGATCAAATGTACAATGCCTTGGAATAGATCCAGGTACTGGTCTTGATCTTGATGCGCTCCTTCTTCTTCAAAGCTCACCAAAAAAATCAATGTCTACTCGTAAATGAAGAAAATAAACAAAATAAATAAATAATAGAGAGAAAACAAACTCCAGAAATTAAATAAAAAATATCAGATAAATAGAGCTCTAGTTTAAATGAATTTAGAAATTTGGATGAGCTCAATCGGAATTTGGATGAAGAAGATATGGCTCTTGGAAGATCAAAACTAAAGAAAATACTAAAAAGGAGTTTTGAGTACTGGTCCATAAGCGCTATACATCGAACACTGTACATCGAACACTATACATCGAGTACTATTTATCGAGCACTATACATCGAACACTGTACATTGAGTACTGTTTATCGAGCACTGTTCCACACTTCCGACTACGCGTAGTCGAAAGGAATTTCGACCACCTAGTCGGAATGTTTGGACTGCACGTGGTTGAAAGGAAGCTATGACTACCTGGTCGTAGGAAGATTACGACTGCCTGGTCGTAGGAAGATCACGACTACTAGTCGTAGGAAGTTTAAAACCACGCAGTAGGCTCGGGTCCCCACGATCAATGGTGAATGGTGGGGCTTCGCCAGCGATGAGTGGTACCAACATGTAGCTAATGATATTGCGAAACCAATGAGGTGCTCACCGGGTGGTCGAAGACGACGGTGATGGCCGACGGTGAGGTTCAAGCAGAGAAGAAGCTTCGGGTTTTGTCGGGATCCAACTTCGATGATGCTCCTATGACATGGAGATGTTCTGGAGGTAGCCCAAGCGACAACGAAGATGATGGCGTGGTCAACGATGATGAGGTGGCAACGTCGGCGGAGCAATTTGAAGAACAAGAAACTCGGTCGAAATCCTAAAACTTTGGATTGCGGCAGCGCTAGATCTTGAGAGGCAAAATTGGTTGGGGGTTTGGGATGAGGGCACTGAGGTGATCCTCGGGGTGCTATTTATATGGTAGGGGCATGGCCGAGAGGGCGTATCAGCAGTGGAGTCCAGATCGGATCTGAGACGAGATAAGGAAATTCAAACAAATTTGGAAGGAGATAAGGAGTAGAATCGGTTGCGGGGATTACAACAGATTCAAAAATTGTATGGCCGAAAGATTCTTTGGTTGGATACGCCGTTGTCGGATGTAACTCGAACACGGCGGCTATGGCGTTGTCAAACGCAGCTCACGCGAAGGCAACAGCGGAGGTAGGAGATGACACGGCGGGCCCATCGGTTAGCGGGAGTAAGGAAGCAGCGAGTAGGCTGGTGCATGCACATGGAAAGGAGAACGGGGCCGAGAAGATTGGGCCCGAGACTGTTTCAAGATTTTAATTAGGTTTTCTTTTTAGAAAATAGCAGAAAATGCAAATAGCAAAACGAAAATAGCAAATGAACTCGAACAAATTCTAGAAAAATCTAGAAAATATATCCAAGCACATAGAATCCAAATAAAATAGTTTTGACAATTGTTGAAGTTAACATTATTCACATCAAATTATTTTTATACTGAAAGTCCATGTTAAGCTTGTTAAAATTCAAATGAAATCTCAAGGGTGAATTTTCCAACTACTAACTAATCAAAAGATTTTTAAAGCTCAGAAAATTGGGATGTTACACCTTGCCATGTCACAATTATAAATTTTGACCCTTGTGCCAACCATCGTAGTATATCATCACTTGATGTCATAGAATTGTAACCACCTCGGCCTGTAAAGCATCAAGTCCCTTGAGATCGATGACCTTCTGAGCAATTGAGTTAAAGAAATAACACAGCCTCATGATTGCCACTCGGACCTTGTTCGGCAAAATACTTCTAATTGCAACAATAAGCATTTGTGTTATCAATACATGACAATCATAAGACTTCATATCAATTAATTTCAAATCTTCCATAGAAACAAGTTTCTTCATACTGGCAGAGTAACCAGACAGAATGTTTACACCATGCAAGCTCTAGCACAGTTCCTTTCTCTCGGCCTTAGACAAAGTGTAGCTGTAATACTACGATTTATTCTAAGCAAGAAAGCGTTCATAACAGAAATTAGACATAAGAAAAAGGGGGTTTCTGCAGTTCTTCGGCAACTTGGGCCTCAGGCCTTGGCCCAGGAGGCCCATGAGGGGCCGGCCACCAATAAAAGGAGGGGGGAAACCCTAATCCGTACTGTAGCTACAGTACCACTGCCGCTACGGTTCGTGGCTATAGTGCATCTCCTCCCCCTCGCTGCCGGTGAAGACGATCATTGTTGCTACCGGCCAAGTGGAGGAAGAAGGAAGGTCACCCGGTGATTGCCCGCCAAGAAGAAGAAGAAGAGGAAGGGAAGAAGGAGAAAGGCAAAGGAGGGAGGTCTCCAGCAAGTGTTCGTGATCTTCAGCAACTCGTCAGAGGTAACCATCGTTCCACATGGATTAGTTGATTAATTGGATGTTTAGCAATGTCGGCTGATTAGATCCCTTTCTGGCCAGTCGTTTGAACGGCGGTTTTGAGGTCCTTAGAGGCAGAATCCGTGGATCCCATCTCTTAGAAATAGTTGGGTCGTTTCCTTAGCTTTCCGTGGCCGCCAAGAACGCCCAAATCCGATTAACGATTAGCGAGTTATGAATTTTCTAGTGTCGCTGTCTTGATAATCTGTCAGCATTCTGACAGTCTGTAGAAATTTGAGTTAATCTATTATTTAAGCACGAAATTAGAGGATCTCGTTATAATGAAAAAGATGGGTAATTTCCTCACCTTTCCATAAAGCTAAAGAACGTAAGAATTGGACTTTCGTAGCAAAAGTTATGATAATTTTAGTGTACTGTCCAGAGAACCCGACGTGATAATTAATATTTTGTAGATTGGTTTGGTAGGGGCAGTAGATGGCAGAATCAGAAGGGCTCCCCAACTAAGTTTATTTAGGAAATTTAATTACCTTTCCAGAAAGTCTAAGAAAACCTGAATTGGACTTCTGTAGAAATAGTTATGAATTTTTGAAGTTGACTGTCCACCGAGGGGGACAGATCGACGTGTAGGCTTGGGGTTGGGATCGAGTTAGACGCTCTTCAAGTTAGCGATTGTTGTTGTATGCTTTGGTTTGTTCCGCTACTGCTATCTTAGTATGCGCTATATTAATTACTCAGGTGGTGGACGGTCTGGGGCGGCACCTTCAAGATCCTTCACTCTCTCGCGGTTAAGGCAAGTATAATGACGGTTATAATAGATATTGCTGAATGGCAATGTTTAATATGTATAATGGGTATTTGTGTGTTCATGATCGTGTTGATGGCATGTTTGATAATGTTCATGGTTTCTAGTGTTATGATTTACGTGTTAATCATGGATATCTGATAATTGTGAGTTCTATGTTTATGAGCTTTATGAATAGGATATTCATATGAAATATTGATGTGGATGCATGTTGTGATAATTTTGAGAGTTCTTACATATGCATCATGCTGAATTATTGAAGTCTTGGTCACGTGATGACCAAGCATCTCTTGAGGTCCCCGCCATGTTGATGACGGGCTAAAGGTCCCCATGCTTGAAGAGCATGGGCTTAGGTCCCCATACGCGTGGTGTATGGGCAATGGTCCCCGCATCGGATGGTACGAGCATGGGTGTGCATCGACGGATGCGCACTTTGCATTACCGTAAAATGCAAAAGGGAAAGAGAAGGAAGATAATTGTCTTTTTGAGCATATTGCATACATGCATGTGTAAGGTAGTTGATATGTGGAATTGAGAGGTTTAATTGCTGATTTACATGGTTGTTCATTGTTGATGCCTTTTATTATACTTGCTGAGTCTTTGGGCTCACCTCTTGTTTTTGCTGTGTTTTTAGGTACTTCTTGCAAGAACGGCATACATGGGAGGGAGTAGTATTTGCTAAGGATGCACTCACGACCACACATTCTTTTAGAGATGATCATCATTAGTTCATACCTTAACAAAAGCAAACTGCTTAAGGAATAATTTTGGTTATGCTTGAATGCATTGAACTATTTGTAATAATGAGGGTGGTAAATCTTGATTATGCTTACTTATGCTTTAGCTGAATAGATTCACTATGGTTGCTTGATGGATTTTAGATATTGAGATATTGATAATACATTATGCATATGACGGAACCTCCGGTATATTTAGTTATACAAAGGAGGTTCTGCCGAATTTTTGTATGAAATTTTAGTTTGTATATGTTTTAAATTAATTATTTTAGTAGCATTCTAGGCCTTTATTGGGCTGGGGTGTTACAGTAGCAAGCTGGGGGAAGGTACGTTCATCCTTTATCGGTCTCTTTTGGTGCTAACTCGATCCTTATGTTCATATCAACCAAGTCACGCTATACATTAACACCATACTTTGTTTTGTCATGAATGTTCAGTAAGAGACCAATCAAGCTATCACATACATTCTTCTCTACGTGCATGACGTCGATGTAGTGGCGAACTTCCAAGTGCTCCTAATAAAGTCCTAAAAATTGATCGCTTCTTCCAAATATTCTTCTGACGGGTCCTCAATTTACGTCTCTTTTTAATCACTACATCGATATCCTTAACCATATTACAGACCTCTTTACCTCTAAAAGTCCTTGGAGCTGAACCGCCCTCCTTATTTCTGTCGAATTGTTTCTTCATCTTGCGATATGGGTGATACTTGGGAAGGAACCTACAATGACACATATACACAGTTTTACGCTAGTTATTTAGCCACATACTCTCGGTATCATGTAAACAGTGCAAACATGCTTTGGTTCCTTTTGTACTAAACTCCGACAGGTTACCAAGGGCAGGAAAATCATTGATAGTACAAAACAACATGACGCGTAAAGTGAAGTTCTCTCATTTATACGCATCCCATACCTGTACCCCTTCGTTCCACAGTATCACAAGACCTTCCAGCAATCATGCTAGTTACACATCAATATCGTTCCTAGGTTGCTTCAGCCCTTGGATAATTAGTGACATCAAAATATACTTCCGCTTCATACATAGCCAAGGAGGAAGGTTTTACATACATAGATTCACGGGTCTGGTGCTACGTCAGCTGCTCATGTAAACGAAAGGATTCATTCCATCTATACTCAACCCAAACCTTATATTCCTCGGTTTTGCACCGAAGTCTTCGAAGCTCCTATCAAAGTTTCTCCACTAGGCAGAATCAGCAGAGTGTCTTAGCTTTCCATCTTTCTTACTCTCCTCTGAGTGCTAACGCAGCAATCTTGCTTCTTTTCGATTCACAAATAAATGCTTCAAATGGGGAATTACAGGTAGATACCACAACACCTTAGTAGGAGGCCCTTGCTTCACCTCAATGCCCTTGCCGTCATCGTAGTGATTCTTACATTTGTATCGGGATGCTTTGCACACCGGACATACATGCATGTCTTCATACTCTTTATAGTAGAGGATATAATCATTCGGGTATGCATATATTCTTTCTACTTCCATTCTCAATGGACAAAGAACCTCTTGGCTAGGTAGGTGGTTTTGGGCAACACGTTTCCCTCCGGAAGGATGTCCACTAGGAGATCTAACAACGCCGTAAAACTCTTGTCAAACCATCCATTGCTTGCCTTCAATTTTAACAGATCAAGCACAGATGACAACCTTCACTGTTACAGAAAAGGTCTTCGCAGATGGTTCAAAAACATCATCACAGATGGTTTTGTGAGCTGTCTGAGTTTATGGGTCAGTGATGACATGAGGTCATCACAGACGGTTTTCGAACCATCTGTGATGCATATATCACATACGGTTATTAACTCAGAACCGTCTGCGATAGCTGACTATCACAGATGGTTTATAGATAAAATCGTCTGTGATATCTTACGTATCACAGACGGTTTATAAATAAAACTATCTGTGATATCTTACGTTTCACAGACGGTTTATATATAAAACCGTTTGTGATAGCCTCTTCTCTACAAAATCTCCAAGCAGTGGCTGCTTTTGCCTTTAAAACCGGCTTCGTGTGTATATATATATATATATATATATATATATATATATATATATCTACTACTTAAATATTAGAGTTGGTGATGGTGTGTCCTCCCACACTCTTCCGTATCTGTCCGATGAAAGAGCAGAAAATTGACAGCCCAGATAGCTTCACCTCCTCTCACGCCCCCCTCAGCAACCGCTCATCCGCTCCAACCATTTCATCCACGATCCACCAGCCCAGAACACTCCCATCTCTCTCCCCCGTTCATCTCTCTCTTTCTCTCTCCACTGCTTCCTCTCTCTTCGGGCGGAGGACGCCGCACCACCGGCCGCTTCCTGACGTTGCCCTGCCCCGTCCCGCCAGATCCGGCCGCCACATATGCCCCCGACATAGCCCTGCCTTACCGCTCTCCGGCCTCCATCGACGCCCCGATGCGGCCCATCCCCACCTTGCTCCGACCGCACCCGACACCACGCCGCCATACGATGCTCCACGGCGCTGGCTCTCTCCCTCTCCGCCCCTTAGGTCCACCGCTTCCTTCTGGTTCTTTTCACCGTAAGCCTCCGCTTCCTCCTGGTTCGAGGTCACCGTCTATTCCTCTTTCTTTCTCTAGATGATTTTATTGTGGGTGTTGTCGATTCGCTGGCGGTTGTTCTTCTTGTTCTTGTTGTCATTCATGTATATGTTGTTTTCGTCCTTACAAGACGCAACAGAGCATGAAGCTGGAGGGCGTCTCCCCGTTCCGCAAGACCAACAACGACGGCGGGGACGGTTTCTTCATCGAGATATATGCCGACGACGGCGCCACCGCCACCGCGCCAACGGTGAACTCGGATGTGAGCGATCTTTCCACGGAGGAGATGGACATGACGATCAGGCGGATGGAATACATCATGTTCGATCACCGGAGTTGCGGGGATGCAGAGGACAAGGTAAATGATTTTGATGTTTCGGTGGATGGTTCTGGCAGATCCAGTGATGTGATCTCGAATGGTTTGGTAAGCACATCGTCACCATCCCTACTACCTTCACTTTTGTTTCATAGAGAGCAATCACGCGCTTCTTGGAAATCTGTGCTCCTCTTATTCCTTTTTTTCTCACTCTGCTTTAACTCTCTGCAAATTGATGACACAACAGGCTCTTGCTCCAGTCGCCCGCGCCGCCCCGCGTCACCGATGCCCAACCACGCAATGTAGATAGGATTTCAATTCTTACTGCAACAAGCCTGGTCTAATTCTTGTTGCTTCTTGAAGCTGCTCACCATGTGTTTGATGTAATGCATAAAGAAGACATCTTTGGCCTAGGTTATTTCTTTTGGTCGAATCGTGGAGATTGAAAATAGGAAAGGAATAAAATAGTAGAAAAGCAAACAACAAATCTTTCTTCGCAATGATGAAATGTTCTGAATTAGAGTACAATGCATTAGACATACATATATGACTAGGCATGTAACTTAAGCTGCTGTTACGTGCAGTTTTTTTATAAGAAGATGTTATATGCAGATTCTTATTGTCACAAATGATCCTTGCATATTATGACATTGAAAGAGTAGCAAGAGTTGCTCCCTCCAGTTTATCCATTTTAATTTAACATATAAGTCTAGGTTATTTTTCCAAAGGGGAAAAACATTAGTTCGGATAAATACTTGAAGATTGTCTACTTATTGCCTATATGCTCCCTCCTTGCATGCATTTTCCTATTACTATCGTGTATGGTTGGTCAGAGTACTGTTCCATGCCATTTCACTCATTTCAGTTTTTGTATTTGCAGGAAAAGGTCTGAAGTCTGAGCAATATCAACATGCAATTCTCAAGATATATGTGAAGAGTACAGTTCCATATTTGTTTTAGTTTGGATTGCTGTTGATACAGATTTCGTATAAATCTAATGCCGATGCTTGATTTCCTCCTTTCTGTAAACATATATCTTTTGCGTAATTTACAAATGCATCCTAAGTCCTAAGAATAATTTTCTAGCTGAGCTAAGATCTTTTTGTTCCTTTTCCTTTAGATTTCTGGTAGACCCGAAAACAATGGTGGATCCAAAGGGTAAATACTACTTGTGCTTTCATTTACGATAATTAGTACATTTATTTGTACTTTGCCACTCAGATTATTAATATGCTCACTTCATCGCAATGCTTAAAAAGAAGTGAGGTTTAGATGTGTGAAGTTAAGAATGCCTATGCTGTGTTCCAAACATTCCGGCTGCCTATGCTGTGTTCCAAACATTCCGGTTGCAACACGAGGTGTGTTGTGCATGTGCTTCTCATCGATGGCCATCATATTTCCGATATCTTAGGAAGGTTCTTTTTATTTGTTGGACAACAGTTTGCCATTGAACTAAAATGGAGTTGTAGGTGCTCATTTGTTTTTCAGGTTTCCTTAGTGATGTTACGTTGAAGCCAGAAAGATGAAATTATTTATGGTGGATCATTGGATTTCTTTGGCGGGTATGCTCCATCTACTAATACAACTTATACAAAATGTTTTATATTTACCTTCAATAAGGAATCTTGATATATAGGCCACATGGATTGACTGTGCATAAAAGATTACTATGTGTTGTTATTGTTATAGTTCTTTTCCATTAAATTTGCATAATTCCCAAATGCATTTTGTTGTGCTTATTAAATGTTGCCCACTCTGCTTAAATATAAAGGCCTGCACCTCTCTTCAAAATGTAGTCTCCCATTTTAATGCTCAATATTTACCATTCAATGGAATAATCTGAACTAACGCTTTTGAAAATTTACCATACAATGTATAATATGAACTATCGATAATCGATCTTTTTGGGAAGTGGAGGCATCAGAACCTGTAAGTAAAGAGAAGGAAGCTTGTAACAGAGCTAGATACCGTGACAACAGAGAAGGCTAACAACTTTACACCGAGTAATGGGTGCAATTTAGCAACGCTATTTTGGTGAGCTTCTATCAGATTTTTACTTCAGCAGCGTCTTGTCAATAGAGATCTCGAAGAGCACTAGGCTGGGGTCCTATAATATCTTTATCCACTGAGGAGTTGTTGCTTATTGCAAATTCATGCCAGATTTCTAGAGATGGTGCATATTGAACTGTCTCTCCATTGTTTTTTTCCTTTCATGCCAGATTTTCGTAGAAGAGTGTCAAAAGAGTTGGGCCCACAGAAGCCAGTTGGAGCTCAAAATATGTTGCATCATAGTTGCAGACCTTCATGATGCATTGTGCTTTACATGTCTTAACACAGAAAACATATGTGCCACAACAACGTCAGATATATGTTGAGGTAGCATACCTTGTATCTCTTCTTGTGATGCTTTATTTTGTTGCAGTATTGATGATCAAAGATTCATAATATAACATGCTTCTGCTGTCTCTAGGTAGAAATGTCAGAAATATGATCTGCAATATTGAGGATCAAGAGGATTGGGCATGACCTGGAGGACCATGGCAACCTCTTTGATAATAAGTTTACAAATAACTGTAAGCTTATCTCTACCCTCATTTTAATCTCGATGGTGCCTCCCTTTCGGTGGTTTCTTTAGTTACAGATCAGCGATATCAACAATTGCTTTTGTGGAGATATTAGATGGTTGTGTATAATTGGTGTAAATTTTGTTTTTTTATGCCACATCAATTGGTGGTTTGGTGAAATAGCTACTTTTATAGCTCTCCTGTTTATGTTTTCAGCTTTGATTTTGGTGTATTGGAGAGGTTTGTTCGTTTTGTCTCACAAGAAAATATATCTGGGCTTGGCAGCCTTGGCGTATGAGGTATCAAACATAGATATATGGGTTTACTCCGAACTTTCTTGCTATAGAACCTGATCCAGATGCTGAAAAGGTTGATCTTAGGCATATGATGGATGATATATGGTCATGTCAATGGAACATTGGAACTTAATTTTTCACCAACTCGGTTCGAATTTTAAAGTTTATTTGGAACTTCCATCAACCATGGCACCTATGTAGGAGCATGTATTTTTTTTTGCTCACTCATCTCAATTAAGGCAAGGAGGCTCAATTTGGCTATGAGTGGTGCGACACGAGGACAGCGATGCAGGCCGGATGTGGTGGCAGACTGGCAGGGCTGTGGGTGCAAAACATAGACTGAGCTTGGTGGTGGACATGAAGGCATATTGTAGGCTGAGCACGATGACGGTTGACGGCCCGACATGCTAGGACTATGATTTTTTTAATCCGTAGCAAAGCACGGGCATTGGACTAGTATATATATATAGGAAAATGGTATGGTACTCCTAGGAGTACGTACTCCCACCTCTCATATACCACTTAAATCATATGATGATACCTCTTTATCTATTTGTGAATACTCCAATAATGATTATAAGATACCCCAAAGTGAGTTCCATGAAAAATTTCATTAAATTCCACTTTTTATAGCAAACTTTGTGTATATACTTCTTTTATATATGAAAAAGGGTATATAGCAAAAAAACAAAGGGCTCCAATGAATTTTTTTCAATCAAATCATATTGGAGTATCTTATAATTGGTATTTAAGAATACTGAAAATGATAAAGAAGTATAATATGTGTGTTTAAGTGGTATATTAGAAGTGGGAGTACATACTCCCTGAGTACTAAATTCAGCGCCTATATATATATATATATATATATATATATATATATATATATATATAGTTTGTAGTCCCTTGCTAGCTAACTCGATGCCTGAATTCAGCTAGCTAGCTAGCTCGCTCCTTGGTCGTTCATCCTAAATTTGCAGGTGAACCACGACCTACATCACCGAACCTGACACACTGGAGTGTTCGATTTGCTTCATGCCAATCCTCCACAGTATGTAGCAAATCGTACACTCTAGTGTGTCAGGATCGATGAAGTAGGCTGTGGTTCACCTGAACATTTAGGATGAACGCCCAAGGAGCGAGCTAGCTAGCTGAATTCAGGCCTTGAGTTAGCCGGTTTTAAAGGCAAAAGCAGCCACTGCTTAGAGATTTTGTAGAGAAGATATCAAGAATAGAGAAGCGGAAAGGCGGGCTCGTGGAGGAGGCGGCCACTGTTTGGAAAACTCTCACAAGGATTGAGAATCTAGGTTATCAAAAGAGAAAAAACATGTTAGTGCATGGCTGTAAGAAATTGGAATATGAGTGGTTCATGGATAATACTTGAATACAAGTCTAGTGAAACATATAAAATATGTTGAAACAAATAATTAAGACTCAGACAATTACAATCACATCTCGCTCAAGTATTTTTATACCGAGCGGCAAATTTCTTCATACTAAACAAGAAGACCACAAACTTCTCTAGAAAGAACATGAATGGTAATAAGATAGCAATATATGGTAAGTTGACAATATCATGTTAGGATGTAAAAAAGAGTTTTCTTACTGGTTAACTTTCTATCTATAAAGCAGATAAGAGCAGCAACCTATAGAAACTCACCTCTATCCATGTAGAAGTTCGTTTACATTCATATGTGCAAACTATGTGCAAGGATTTTGAATCCATAAATTCATAAGCTTTGATTCCAAAATTATTCATATACAGTTCATCCTATTGTCCCTGGAGTTTCATTTCATATCTCATCAGTGAACACAACTAGTAACATTTGTGGTTTTCATGCCAAGTAGATATGAGCAGCAACCTGTAGAAACTCACCTCTATCCATGAAATACTTACATGGTGTTATTTATCCTAATAATAGATGGTGATTATAGACTTACTATTAATAGACATCCATTTGTTAATATCCTCTCCAGGAGGCAACCAAATTGCCTCCCTCAGATTGCCACTTCTTAAGGTTGCATCAATGTGTTTCTTCAGCAGCACACCCTGCATCATACGTATCGAAAAAAAAATGTCTTTAGGAACATGCTAGTAGTCACACTCGAACATAACCCCATTCCCCACCTCCGCACTCCATCCATCCATCCGGCCCGGCCCGGCCAGTGATCCACAGAGGAAAGACAAAGAAGACAAAGAAGGCCAAGGGTGTCCAAACCGATTATCAACCGACAAGGTAGCCCACATTGCAACTCAGTTCACATGAATACCAATAGCACAAACCAATAGATATGGCTTACCTCGATCAACATCACCGGTGTTGGTGGTGAGGTAGCCGAGGCCGAGGTCGGTGGAGCTAGAGGTAGCCGGGGGAGGTCGATGAGGTAGCCGGGGTCACGCACGCCGGGGGGAGGAGGAAGAGGGGAAGGCAGTGTCACCGTAGTTGTGGCACGACGATGACACTGCACAAGACACTCTTATTGTACGAGTATCTTGTGCGAAGGAACTGTAGTCTGGCAACCGCTTGCACAGACAGAAGAAGGGCGTCAAGAATGGGGTCACTCGAGTGGGGAGGGGAATGGACGAGAGTAAGGGCATTGGGGAGTGACAACTTAGAGCGCAAACCCTAGCTGACTCCTACTAATAAAGAGACTTATCACAGACGGTTCCACAATGGAACCATCCGTGATATGGTGTCATATCACAGACTGTAGTGATATTATGACTGACAGTTCACATTAAGAACTGCCTGTGAAGTATCACAGACGGTTGTTTGTTGAAAACCATCTGTGATATTTCGAAATATCATAAACGATTATTGTTAAGAACCGTCTGTGATACTTCACAGATTGTTTTTAGCGCAGCAAGTAACACAGACGGTATCTAAAGCAAAACCGTCTGTGATTGCATGTAATACAGACAGTTTTCGTCAACCATCTGTGATGAGGCGTCCAATATTAGCCTTTTTGTAGTAGTGCTTGTGTATTCCGTCTTGTAGCCCAGGAACAAGAGTTTCCCCGAGTCCTCCATTAAGCCCTCGAATTTACCAAGCTCTCTCTCACTATAGTTCCCTTCTACATCGTGTAGCATCTAATCTAGATTGTCATCGTGCGACCTACCCTCATCGAAAGCACTATCCACATCTAGCATATTGTTATCTCCCTCAACAATATTACTACCTTCCGGTAAAATCTGCTCTTTACCGTGACTGGTCCAACTTGTATACTCCTCTAAGCCCACCATGAAGCATGATTTTTTTGGTGGTCATCCACGCAGCATGAGGTGATGAGACAGTAGCCATGACCTACTTCATTGAACCTGACACACTATAGTCTATGATTTGCTTCATTAGCATTCTCTGGCTGGCAAGACCAGCCCCTGCAAGTTCAATAAGCATGGCTGCCAGGAGAGCACCAGGTAATCATACACTCCAGTGTGTCAGGATCGATGAAGTTGGGTGTGGCTGCGTCTCATCCTCCTCATGTTGCGTCTCATCCCCCCCCCCCCGAAAAAAAACCATGCTTTGTGGTGTGCTTGATTGCTCTTTTAGGCGTACTCGCCATCTTCTTCGGTGTGCCATATCACAGATGGTTCTTATTAAAAAAAGTCTTTGATATTCGGTCGACAAGCACCATTTTAGAACAGTCAGTCATTACCATAGACAGCTTTATTTTAGAACCGTCTGTGATACATATCACAGACGGTTTTATTTTAGAACTGTTTGTGATACATATCACAGACGATTTGTGCCACTAAACCGTCTATGATAGTTCCATCTATAGCTAAAAAATGTTTAGTAAACATGTTCAACATAGATAGTAACTTCAACTCCAAACAATGTGGCCAGTCACTTCTTACAAAAGATTTTCTTAAAACAATCTGTGTTAAGTACCACTAAAACCGCTAATTTTACAACAAGTAGTTCAACACCTATGCAAAGAACTTGGCGTACTTATGCATAATCCTACAGTCGTCGCTATAGAAGATGATGTAGTCGCCCCACCCTTCTATCATGCTGCAGCCGGTGCTCATGCACCGGTGGCCGTCCTCAAGCAGCGCCAACACCTGGCCCTGTGGCTCGGCCATCTTCTTCCACATCGCCTCCCGAACCACGTCCGCGGTGAGCCTCTGGCACCGCTTGTACTCCCGATTGGTCCTCTTGGCCATCTTGCACCTGCTGCCGGCTGGATCGCCCTCGACATGCCTGATGTAGTGCTTTCCAACATCGTGCGCCTCGTTGGCCATGTAGAGGCGGCCGAGCACGTAGGCCACAGCCTTATGGCCGGCGATGGCCGCCCAGTCGAGGCACATGAGACCGCGCTGCATGTCCTGGTGCGTGAAGATGAGTGTGAGGCCGACGATGAAGCAGGTCTCTGGGTTGCGGCGTCAACAAGGTGGTTGACGACGGCGAGGTAGCACTCATTGTCCAACCACTCATTGTCACCTCCCGCTCTAGCGCCAAGCACCTCCCCACGGTGCGCTCCTTGGATGCCTTATACATGGCCTTACAACTCCAATATACGTACACAATTCAAGACGTCAGAATTACTCCATAAGAGAAAAATAAAAGGCTAAATTAAGGGCATTGTAGCTAGTTAGATTAGTGACATGCTTCTCTAGTGAAATTAAAAGGCTAACATGTATGCATGCATGGATTGGTTGCCGCCACAAACAGTAGTACTTATTTTTATAGGTATATAAATACGCATGTGGCTTGTAGGCTACAGAGGTCAGCCATAGACTGAGGACAGCTCACGGTCACAAGGCCGACGATGTTAATGACGACATCATGAGGACGAGCGACGATGATCGCTGACCTCCTCGCCTTAGTCCTCGTCGTCATGCTCCACGTGCTCACCATGGCGCTCAACGGTCTGTGAGTTTTCAATACCGTAGTGAGTTTTTTTAACTCTACTGGTTGTTGATGGAGAGTGCGAAAGAGATTATCATTCTTTTAAAATGTATCACAAACCAAGACGAAGAAACGCATCGTAATATCGATGCGCGAGACGAAGAGACGCATCACGCGGGAGCCAAAGCGGCTTGAACATTTCGTAGATGGTTCTAACCACAAACCATCTGTGATACATATCACAGACAGTTATATTTAAAAACCGTCTGTGATTATTCCAGACATAGACGGTTCTAGCCATCGCTAGTAACATAGACGGTCACGCTTGTAAAACTATCTGTGATAATTACATATCACAGACTATTGTATTTTATTACCGTCTGTCATACATAACACAGATGGTTTGTTCCACTAAACTGCATGTGATAGTTCTTTCTATAGCTAAAAAAATTGTCTATTTTTGGGCTAGCCTGTGATAGTTTCACATAAAATACAGTAAGATAAACACGTTATTCTATAAACATGTTCAACATAGATAGTAACTTCAACTCCAAACAGCGTGGCCAGTCGCTTCTTACAAAATATTTTGTTAAAAAAGTAGAAATAAAAATAGATCAACTTATTTCTTGTGGCCCAGGTAGACTGCTATCTCCATCTTCAATTCTTCGTAGGTGACATGATCGGCATCGAAGGGTTCGGGGTCAGCGTTGGTTCCCCGAAACACGCTCATTGGAGAGTTGCCCAAAGACGCTCAGACTCAAGGACCAAGTGGAAATGTGCTAGAGGCTCTCTTCCCTCGCTCTAGGTGTCTCGACATGGTCTACCCGATTGGCCGTTGTCTCGATGTCGCATTCCAAGCGACGGTAATACTCCTAGAGACGTGCAATGTCTTCCTCGAGGACTACGTTAATAGTGAGGTTAGCTCGCCGGAAGAGGGAAACCACCTGAAAGACTTGGCAGAGGAGGATGTCAAGATAGCGGAAGGTGGCCGTCACATACTCCGGCATAACCAACGCCAGAGGAGGGGTATCCGCCAGCGTACGGCCGGCGAGGTGCTCGTACAAAATGGCTAAGTAGGCTATCAACGCCGATGTTAGGGGAGAAGAGTGGGGAGCCATTGTTTTTTTAACTCTACTAGTTGTTGATGGAGGGTGCGAAAGAGAGTAAAGCGATGTGGGGATTCATCTTTGGTGGCGGATGATCATTCTTATAAAACCATTAGCGCGCGAGACGAAGAGACGCATCGTAACGTCGGCGTGCCAAACGAAGAGACACATTGCGCGGGAGCAACCGCGAAGCAGCATTGATGCGTTTAAGAGATCACAAAACCTTCCAACCACAAAACGTCTGTGATACGTAATTATTACAGACGGTTCTTGTTAAGAACCGTTTGGGAATTATCACAGACGGTTCTTTTTAAAAACCGTCTGTGATGTCTGCCATTATCACAGATGGTTCTTTTTCAGAACTGTCTGTGAATTATTATAAACGGTTCTATTTAAAAATAGTCTGTGATAATTACATATCACAGACGGTTCGATCCATCGCTAGTAACGTAGACGACCGCGCTTTTAAAATTGTCTGTGATAATTACAACACTAATGGTTATGAGAAACTGTCTGTGATGAGACGTATAGTATAGCCCTTTTTGTTGCTGTTAGGAAAGGCCTAATTTTTGCGACGACCAAGGTAAAACGTCACAGGCTATCACTCTTAGTGAAGGCTTTCCTACATGGCTACATCACGAACTGATTATAGCCGTAAAAAATTGATTTCTATTAGTACACACTATACACTGTAGGTTAGCTTGACAGCCCATGGAATATGATTTTTTTTTTTTGCCTGCGGGGCTTGGAATATGATTTTGATTGATGCTCCTATGGATATTTAACATCTTTTACTTTGATATGAACCACCGATTCAGAACAAATGATGTACTTATGTCTGGTTGGGCATCGCGGTCCGCGGTTGTCAATCAAATTGGTTGCTTAATCGATTTGAGTACGTGAACACTTAATTAATTTTGTCTCTTGGTCATCCATATGGTTGAAAGGTGTCTAATCTCAATTAGTTAAGCATCACTGTCATCAACAGTTTGACGGTTTGACCTGTAAAAATGTAAAGGATGTGTCTAGGTAACAATCATATCTGTATTTGAAAGAGACAGGATTTTCTGCCTAGGGGTAGCTACCCACCGGCATCCATCATTCGATTTTGTATCAAGATTCGTGTTATTTCTTCTCCCTATCAACTTCGAAGACTTTTAACTCAAATTTTAAAAACTTTCAACTCAAAATTGCTTACTTCCACCTAAAAAAAAATCAACCTTCAACTAAAAAAATTTGAAAACTGTTAATACCGTAGTTGAAAACAATCAACTTGAAATCGGTGACTTCCAACTAAAATAAGGATACTTCTAATTCAAAATTTCTCACTTTCATCTCAAAAAATCCAACTTTCAACTCAACTTTCAATAGAAAAATGTCGAATTTCAACTTTAAAGATCCGGTGGGTAGCTACCCCTGGCTAGCCACATATTTCCATTTCAGCTAATAGTAACATTTTCAGGCATGAATTGGATCAACATCCCTTTGTGGAAAGCTGCCACCGATCAACGTCCATTGGTCATCCAAACTCAATTTTCTCCGCTATGACACTATCATCCTTTGTCGCAGTCAGAATCTAGCAATGGAGGTCCGGTGAACCCTGAAAGCATAACTATGGTAAAAATTACCTACTATTAATTTTTGAACGAAAGTGCATAATCCTGCGCCCTCTACGTCACTAATAAAATACCTGCCGTCGAATCATGTCCCGATCGTCTCCGCGCCGTCCGATCATCTTCGCTCGTGCGCCTCACATCTACGCCGTCGGATCTCATGTGGCCACTCTGGGCCTGTCTGATCAACCGCGCCGTGCGCTCCACCTGCCCGAGCCCTGCCTTCCTCCCCTTTTGCGCCGCCAAGCCTTCGTCTCGCTACCCCTCCCTCCCGCTCCCTCCTCCACCACACCTCTTCTCTCGCACAGCCCTCGCTTTGCCTCGCGACCGGCCACGGCTAGTCGTCTCCTTCCCTCACGCCACCTCACCAAGTCCTCCTCCTGTCCCCTCCCTCTCCCTCCTCCACCACACCTCTTCACCAGCGCCGCCTCTCCCTCTTCCTCCATCCTACCCCCTCGGTCTCCATCCATGGCCGCCGCATCGACACCATCCCTCGCTCTCCCTCCCCCACCGTTGCTACTCCCTCCCCCTTCCTCCCACCCGCACCTTCGGTCTCCCTACCCATCCGCCGCCTTGACGCCTCCCCTTCCTTCCATTGTTAGCCTTATACCGCTTAGGCCATGAGCTTAGGTGTTACCACCGCTTATGTCGTGTCATCGCCTCCAAAGATCCTCCCCACCTCTTACAGGCTCGCTTGCGCCACCTCGCGAACCCTCGTTCCCTCTCCTCTCTCCAGCCGTCACCCAGCCAAGATCGGCGGCCGTCGTCGATCTCCCTGCACCCTTCCGGATCTTTGCGGTGTAGCTCGAGCCCGTCAACCGCAAGATCGATGACTAGGTTGGGGCCGAGCTTGCCGTGCTACTCGAGGAGAAGAGCTTGGCTTTCGAGAGTCAGCTAAGGTGGTTCGATGCCAGGACTGACGACCTCAATGACGCGCAGCGTGGGCTCAGGTGGGTGGAGTTCCTCAAGAAGGGCGAGTTTGACAGGTTCTGGAATGAGGTCAGGGATAGCCTGGGTTCAGGTTCTGGGATTGATATCGATCTAGACCAGGTCTGCATGTTGGCTAGGGAGATTGAGAAGCATGCTGTTGATGGGATTGGCAGGGTGGACTATGCCGTGGTGTCAGCTAGGGGAAGAGTTGTTCGATACTCGGAGGTGTATGACGCTGGCCAACATGGTATCCTTGCTGCGTTTCTAGGTGGAGATTACGGCAACCCATAGAAGATGCTTCAGCCAAGCTTTGGGGAGCCCGGGCAGTGTTTTGCCTTGTAGGGGAGTAGTGGGTTCCTGGAGATCAAGCTAAGGAAGGGGATAGTCCCTGATGCAATCATACTAGACCAAGTGTCGAAGGTAGTGTTTCTTGATGACCCATGTAAGTATTTTCTTCCGTATGCGTTTAGGTATTATCTGCATCAATGTTAGCTTCAGTTATGTGTCTTCATATCTTCGAAGATTAAGTATTGAAAGGAAATGATTGACCTTAACAAGCTGTTAGTGAATGCTAACTATTACAATATGGATGTTTATGGTCATGTTTGCATGTTTTGATCGAAGCTTTTGTGAGCTCCTGGACTAATTTAGGTATCGTGGCATTACCATATCCTGTCATGTGTAGTTGTTAGATGGAAAGGCATAGCTATGTTCGATATTGGTCATGCTTATTGATGGAAAATTCATTCAGGTTTGATTTTAGTTGGCCGTTACAATATGGATGTTTATGGTCAAGTTTGCATGTTTTATCGAAGCTTTTGTGAGCTTGTGGACTAATTCAAGTATTATGGCCTTACCATATCCTGACATGTGTCACTACTACAGGAACCGACATCACAGACGGTTCGGAACCGTCATCACAGACGGTTTCCGAACCGTCTATGTTTGTTGGTCTGTGATAACAGATATTATCACGCACGGTACAAAACCGCTCGTGATAGGAAATATCACATACGGTTTTATTAAAAACCGTCGTGAAGTCAAGTATCACAGACGGTTTCAACTAAAACCGGTCTGTGATCTGAGAATATCACAGACGGTTCTAAACAAAAACCGTCTATGATAGGAGAATATCATAGACGGTTCTAAATAAAAATCGTCTGTGATTTCTGAATATCACAGACGGCTTTTGTTTAAAACCGCTCGTGATATTCTTCTATCACTGCACGGTTTGCGCTTGAAACCGCTCTGTAATACTTGCCTTCACAAACGGTTTTAACACAAAACCGTTTGTGATAGCTCGCACTTCTTCCCACAAATTGTCAAGCTGGCTAGCCTCAGAATTGCTAGCCATGCCCTCTGAAAACAAGCATTCACATAAACAGATTCAAGCATTCACGTAAATGATTCAAGCATTCCCAAAAAACAGATTCAAGCGACCATGACAACTCAAAGTGATCATTACTCAAAATAAATAACAAAAGATAGCATTTGTTCAAGTATTGTCGCTATAGTTACAACTAGATTACAATTGTTTGCGCGTTGAGAGGTTTTAGAGGGTGATGCTCGGGTTGGCGACGGAGTGAAACTCTCTGTTGTCGTTAATGATTTACGTGTTGATAAAGGCGCAGAGCTTCCTCGAATGTCCTTGATCTCTTCCGCAACGAGTGAATCACATTGTAAATTCAAGGCCCGCCGCTAGCAAGAGTAAAGTGCTAAGATATATATATTTAAATTTATAATTAGGAAATAATTATTTCGAGATTGACAAACCTCGTGATCCTTCTTCCTAGTCAGAAGGATTAGTCGCATATGATAGCAGCGTAGATTGCACATAACTCATCATCTTTTTTGTCAAGCTTTGCGCAAAAATAGCAAGAGTATAGTCGATTCGAGACGCTTATTATGAAGTATGATATAGGATTATAGTGTTGTAGCGCGTCATCGAAAATCCATCCCGTGTGTTAGTTAGGCGCTCTTTCCATTGTATATTCCTTTGTTGGCAACATAATTGATGAACGACCTACATGATTCAAAAGGTTATCCTCGGCCATTTCAAACGAATGAAGACTACAATAGAGTTATGTAAGGAGGAAATGAGCATACCTCTCGAGTATTCCTCTTAGAGTGTTTGAAGTCGTGCTTGTTGCGGTTTAGGGAATCAAGGTATATCACATGGTTCCTCTTGGGTATAATAACTAAAAGGATCCAAAGGGTACCTACTCATGTATGTCGCTATAGTCATTAAACCTAAGTTCGTGTCTTGCGTATAAAGTACAAATGAAATTTGTATAGCAAGTAGTGACACTTACCCTCGGTTGTAGGGCACCACTATGTACTTCATGTTCGTCCGACGAAGCAATGACCTCGTTATGTATTTCTCGGCGAAGGATGAGTCTTCTTGATGGTTTGCAACGATACCACATGTGGATCGAGGAAACCCAATCGGTTCTTTCCATTCCCTGACATTTTTCAAAGATGTATCTATACATAAGCAATGAGTTGTGATATTTATTGGTATTACATGAATGTAGAACTTGATTGTACGCGCACTTACAATTGTCCAACATCGTAGAAGCGAGACGCCGAGGCCAACGAGGTTGAATAGTTCAAATAAGTCATTGAAGCCCACGACGAAGTACCTCGTCCCGCTGAAGAAATGCTTGTCCTCAGATTCGACGGTGATTCCAAGATCGCACCCCTTCTTTTGGTCCTCGCCAAGTACCGGGCATGCAAAGCCCGACAAGCATATCCAAATAAGCATTAATATCGTCGGAGCACAATGGTTTTCCGATGATGTAGTTCCTGTATCGCGGACTTCCGGACTTGGGAGGCGCTTAACGCTTGTGGATTTTGATTTGGCCTTAGCGATTGGCAAGATCTTCTTGTGAGACGACTCGAGAATGGATACGACGGCACGCTTTTGTCGTTCCTTGCGCGTCTTCTCCACGGAATCAAGAGGTGGCCTTATGAGGCTAAACATGAGGTGGAGTCATCGAGGGTCCGTTGGAGAGGAATGGTCGTGTCGGATCGCGGCCTTCTTTGGGTCTAGGGCGATGTCCTTCTTGGGCCATCGGATAAAAGAGAGGACGGCATCCCTAGTGTTGTGATCTCTTCATTTGGGCAAATCTTCACGGACGGCTCGGAAATTGACATGTACCATATCCACTGACCTGGCGTAACTGCACCAACCGGGCACCGTCTTTGACCGCCCTTCCTTGTATGGATACATCATCCCTGCGCAATTTCAATACAAAGGGACCCATCCATCCTCACTTGGAGCTTACAGGCGCCGGCTCCTACAAAACGATCGCAATTAGCTAAGGCGTCCTATAGGTCTATCTTTGGTGCATTCCATAGATATACGCTACCTTGATGTCGCTTATCGGTGTCGGACGTCGTCATGTTCACAATTATCTTGCGCGACGCGACGCTACTCCGACGCCGAGGAGGACCGCCTCCCGAATTAGCGGGCGGCTTATGCATCACCGCTCATGAGTATATCCATTTGACTCGCAATGCTTGCCATCTCTACTTGAAATTGGTTAGTAATCATCTGTACCAACCGGGTTGTCGTGCTCGACCTTGGATCTCTTCCTAGTCTTATACGTGCAATGAGTCGTCCGCGAATCCATGACTCCAAGGTACGTTAACCCCAAGGCAGCTGCGTGCGACCCGGTGCTCCTTGTTTCCCAAGGTCAGAGATAGTATATCATTCTCCTCGCTCGCATAGAAGGAGCCTTGGGAAGCTTGGGCGATCAAGTCACGCCGCAAGAGGTCATCATGTTATTATAGGCACTATGAAGTTATGGACTTATTAACAACTTAGTAGTTCGACATATTTACCATACGTTGGGACACTTCTGTCTCGCCGGGTTTGTGAAGGAGATGCTGCCGAAGACGAGACTTGTGCCCTCGCTTTTAACCAAATTTTAGGGAACGCTGGTCTGCGTGACATCGAAACGAGTTCTCCTTCTCCACCGCCCATTCCTCGATTTACCGCTGCAGTGCCGTGCCGAGTCTGTCTTGGTGAGTGTTTCGTGTCTCGAGAGCTTTGTCGCCGCACATTGCTCCTTAAATTCGCCGTCATTTTCATAGCCACAAAGGTGTCCCATGCTTCCCGCGTCAAGAATTTGTACCGCGCTGGCGGCGTTTGACCCGTGTTCACGTACTTCGTGACAAGAATGCTCTTGAAGGTCCTCCACGATTTACCCATCGTGAGCATCGCCGTCCGTCGCACGCGTGCCACATGTGCTTCTAGAATAGTGAACTTCTTTGAAAGTTCTGTCCACAGCGCGCCTTTCGCTTCTTTCGTCAGGTCCTTCCATGTTGGTGTGGTGATGAGGACCCGTTCCTTTGCAAGTATCCCGCAGATGGTCCGGAATCTCGCCGCTGATCTCTTGGGACACAGAGGGACCCCAAAGTCACTGACCTCCGTGATGACCAGTCGGCCCGTAGGCATTTTCGATTGTCCTCTGCCATCTCGCTTCCGTGTCATTATCGTCGACGGTGACGGCGGCCTCGTCGACAGTGACGGCGGCCTCGTCGGCGCCTCTTCCATCTGTGGCGTCGGTGTCGGCGGCCTCGTCGGCGCCTCTTCCATCTGCGGCGTCGGTGACGGCGGCGAAAAAAGTGCCTCTGCCATCTCGCTTATTTGCTATCTATATAAGTTACATATGCAATAAAATGGATTGCAAGTGTCCCATATTAACATATACATTTAAACTTAATAATATGCTCAACATGTGCAATATTAGCAAATAATCATAAATAATTCCAGCATAAATATGAAACAATTAATCTCAGGAAGAAGTACAGAGGTTGACTATAGAGATCAAGATGGCAAATGAAAAGTTGAATGAGCTCATACAGAGTACTAACATTCCTTAATCCACTAGCTTCTCTAAGGAAGCCTACTTCATCGAGGCCGACACACTGGAGTGTGCCATTTGTTTCATGCCGTGGAGGACTGGCATGAAACAAAGGTACACTCAAGTGTGTCAGGATCGACGAAGGAAATGCTAAGCAAAGGTTTAATCCTGTAGGGCTCGCCACCTCCCTGCTCCTATTATGTGCTCTTAGAAGGAGAGTAGCTAAAGAACAAGCCTTTGCCATCTCAATCCTATTGTCTATACTCTTCATCGACCCTGACACACTGGAGTGTGTCATTTGTTTCATGCCGTGGAGGACTGCATGAAACAAATGGCACACTCCAAAGGTGTCAGATCGACGAAGGAAATGCTAAGCAAAGGTTTAATCTGTAGGGCTCGCCGCCTCCTGCTCCTATTATGTGCTCTCGGAAGGAGAGTAGCTAAAGAACAAGTCTTTGCCATCTCAATCCTATTGTCTATACTCTTCATCGACCACGACACCGGGAGTGTACCATATGCTTCTTGCCTTGGAGGATTGGCAAGAAGTAAAGGTACACTCAAGTGTGTCGAGATCGACGAAGGAAATGCTAAGCAAAGGTTTAATCTGTAGGGCTCGCCGCCTCCTGCTCCTATTCTAACACTCCTAACACTCCTTAATCAACGGCAAAGGTTTAATGCTTCATGTACGTAAGACTAGCCTTTAATGAAGACATAGAAACAAAATAGAATCAAGTAAAACTTTCTTTACGGATTGATGATATTATGTGCTCTCGTAAGGAGAGTAGCTAAAGAACAAGTCTTTGCCATCTCAATCCTATTGTCTATACTCTTCATTAAATGAATATGATAATATAAATTCAAACTATGAGCTCTAAACAATACTTTGCTTAACTGTCAAACGATCTCAACTGCTAATCTAAAAACAGATTAAACTTCGATCAAACAGAGGTTGACTACAGAGATCAAGATGGCAATTGAAAAGTTGAATGAGCTCATACTGCATAACTAGAAGAATCACAAACTAGTCAATAGAACTGATCAATTTGCAATAGAACTATGAGCTCAACCGAAAGTAACCAATTAACATTACATCATATTGACAATAGTAAGTAATACAATAGAGCTCAAGTATGAACTAACAATCATATTCAATCTCAAGATAAGACGAGTTCATCACGAGCATGTCAACAAAGCCCATCGATCAATTTGCAATGAACGATGAGCTCAACCGAAAGTAACCAATTAACGAGATCATATTGACAAGAGCAAGTAATACAATAGAGCTCAAGTATGACCTAACTATCACATTCAATCTCAAGATAAGATGTAGTTCATCACAGAGCATGTCAACAAAGCCCACTGATCAACAAAGCCGAACTGCCACAGAGGAGCAATACTCACAGAGAGGATGCCGCACAAGAACTCACGGTGCAAGGAGGAGGCCGACACGGGGAGGAGGACGGCGCGGGGAGAAGGCCGATGCAGAGGGAGGAGGCCCTCACGGGGAGGAGGACGGCGGCGTCGAGGTCGGAGGCGGCGACGTCGGGGCTTACGGCCAGGGAGGTGAACGGGGGCGCCGTGGTCGGGGGCGGCGGCACCGAGGTCGAAGGCGCCGAGGTCGGGGCGACGGCACCGAGGTTGAAGGCGCCGAGGTCGGGCGCGCCGAGGTCGTGGTCGGCGGTGAACTACCAAGCAGCCCTAAACCCTAGAGGAGGCGAACGAGCGCGCGAGAGCCTAAGGGGCGCGGGAGAGGAAGTGACAAGTGAGAGCAAAACCCTAGCGTTTCCCGCCTTATAAAAAGTATATTATAGACGGTTTCTAACGAGAACCGTCTGTGATATGGAACGTATCCGAGCGGTTTTCACTACAACCGCTCGTGATATGGGCGTATCCTGAGCGGTTTTAAATAGAACCGTCTGTGATTCCTTTTCACAGACGGTTGTACAACGGAACCGTCTATGATAACTCTCTTCATTTTCCCGCGTGTCTCTTCGTCTTCATTTTCCTGCATGCTCTAGCTTTGTCTCACGATCACACGGCGCGGCTTCATCTCTTCATTTTCCAACGTCGCTACAGCTCCCCAAATATCTCTTCGTGTCCCGTTCCGGCTTTAGAACTTGTTCTATATATAGATGTGTCCCATTCTACAATGTATTTCACACAACCTCCTTGATCCCCTTTCTCCACAAAAACAGAAATTAATGGCTGCCTCCTCTTCACCTACGCCGACTGCGCACACTCTCTCATTGTGACGTTGAATCGTCTTCTTGGAAGAACACTATTTCAACAATGTCTTCACTCCTCTGTCCAAGAATTTGTCGGAGCGGGTGACGGCCACCTTCCGCCGTCTTGACATTCTCCTCCGCCGTGTCTTCCGGGTGATCTCCCACTTTCGGCGAGTTTACCGTGTCGTCGACGTGGTCCTCCAAAACGAAGTTGCACGTCTCCAGGAGGCTTGTCGTCACTTGGACTCTTTAATCGAGGCAGCAGGCGATCGAGTCGACCAGGCCGAGACCCCTCAAGCAAGAGAAGAGAGCCTATGGGCTCAATTCTTCTTGGTTCAACAGTCCGAGGATCTTCGAGACACACTCGAACGAGCGCGTCAGCGGGTGGACGTATTTCAGGCTTCGTTCGATCATGAACCGTCCGCCTCCGACGCCGCCGCCTACGAAGTATTGAAGACAGAGATAGCAGCCTACCTCCGCCACTAGATAGGTTTCTAGTTTTTTAATCTTTTTATGTTTAACGCCACATTGTTTGGCTATATATATGAAAATTACAAAATGAAAAAAAAAGTTTGGAGGTGAAGTTACTATATCTATTTGCCCATAGTAAGAGCTCCTCATCCCATCGATACTGAAGTGTGTAGGTATGTTGATCCGGAGCCGCGGCGGGGGCGGCAGGTTGCTCCACCACGGCGATGGCGAGAGAGTGGCGTCCATCGCGGCGGTCTTGGCGATGGGAGGATATCACAAACGGTTCTTAATTAGAACCGCTCAGGATAACTAAGTATCCTGAGCGGTTCTAAATAAGAACTGTTTGTGATACTACACAGACAGTTGTAACGTAAAACCGTCTGTGATTAGGGGGATTATCACAGACGGTTTTTGGATAGAACCGTCTGTGATAATTCACAGACGGTTCTATTTATCAACCGTCTGTGATAGATGACTATCACAGACGGTTCTAAAAAATACCGTCTGTGATAGTTGTTCCGCGCCAGCCGCAGGTTCGGACTGACCCAACACAGACGGTTCCAAAGGAACCGTCTGTGATGGGGCGTCTACTATAGCCTATTTTGTAGTAGTGTGTAGTTGTTAGATGGAAAGATTCTGTTGGAGCAAATTGCCAGAGAGAACACCTGCAATGGTTGAGTGAACAAGAGTGAACATTGGTTTCTATGAAGAAGAAAGTCTCTTTTGCAGATGTAGTCCGTGAAGATGATAGACCGTCTATTGCTTGAGGAGTTCTTACTGGAGCAAATGCCACTCCTGTTAATTCTCAAGTTGGTTAGCAAGTGGATAGCGCTCTTTTGCAGATGTAGTCCGTGCAGATGATTAATCGTCTATTGCTCGAGGAGTTCTTACTGGAGCAAATGCCACTCCTATTAATTCTTGAGTTGGTTCAGCAAACTCTCTTCTAGTTAACAATGTTTTTGGTCGATTGAAGTCTTCCCTGCACATCAGCAATGATCATCTTGTTAAACCTACTCGGAACTCGGTTTGTAATCGCCTTCTTTTCCCTCGGAAATCATTCTTCGATCATGTGTGAATATAGATGTTTATACTTACTATCTTTGTGTAAAGTAGGATCAAGAATGGAACAGCTGAATGTTTTCTGCAATAGCAGCACATCAACTTCTAACTTCCTCTAACATACATTGCCACAAAAATACTAGCAAGTGGATAGTGCTTAGATTTTATACTGCAGAAAGCACGTCATTCTTTATGTTGTGATATATTCTACCTCTCTCCAGTCAATCATTTCATTGTTTTTTAGATATTGTGCTTTTTACTATCATATAGTTGAAAAATGATTAAACTGATATACATTTGCATATGTCTGCTTTAGATACATTTGACTATGTCTGCTTATATACATTTGACTAATATCCACCTTTTTTAATCTGATCTGGTTTTAAGAGACTGGCTTCAGACTTTTTCTCAGATTACATATTTATCACTGTTGGAAGGGTGGGGTCAAGTACCGGCCTAATTATGCAGAAAGTTGAGTATCTCTCTAATGTGGATAAAAGAGGCTACCTGCTAGATCTTTTACAAAAGCAATCTATCGGTGTGGCTAATAGCAAGGTATACAATTTGCATTTCGGATTTTACAATTGGATTCGTTTTTCTATTTCTTTCTTGAAGACATCTTCTCATGTTAGCTTGCATGTTTGTCTAGCTGCAGCAACCTCTAACATTGGTTTTTCTGGAGACAAAACGAGAGGCTGACTCATTGAGGCGCTGGCTATACAACAAAGGTTTTCCTGCAACAATGATCCATATTGACAGAACATAGCAGGTGAGCACATTTGCCTGAACTCACCAAGCAATATATACACAATTTTAGTCTGAAATATCTACCATGCTAGTTTCACACCTCCTTTGGCCTCCAGATTTTGTTGACAAAAAACCAATATTGGAAGGAAAAGCTCCAGTGCCTAGTTACGGCCCCGAAATCAGCGGATACCTGATAGAGTAAGTCCAGATATGTACTCAATTGTTTTATGCTTTAATGCGCCGTATGAAATACATGAATCAGAGCATTATATTCTGATAATTTTTATATAATTATATGGGTACTCACGTGTATGTGCTTTCGAACAAAAAAAAACAACCAGATTTTTAGTTTTCGGTAATAATTAGCTTGAGTCCTTTCCTACCCCGCATTGTTCTTGCAAATATGTAAATATTGCAGAGGTCCTTCAATGCAGTTCTGTCATTTACTGATTGAATCTTATTTACTACTTGCCTTCTCCACCTTGCAAGGATCCGAAATTGATTGAGAGGAATTGCTTATGATGTTGTGGAGCGCGATGTGACGTGGAAGGGTGGGGACAGTGTTCACTGGATTTGCCAGAACGTCCAGGCAACGCATTGTCCCCGAAATCCTCCGCGGCTCCTATTCTTCTTAAGCATCTTCTTCTCTGCACGCTCCCGACCACCTCGCGACAGCTCGCCTCCAGGTTCCGCCGCGCCATTAGCTCACCTCCAGGCTCTTCTTCTTTTGCTCTACCGAACTTCTTATTAGTATCTTGCTTATATAATTATTGCTTGGTGTCTTTTGGTACGTACGCTACTAATCGTACAAGTACTTATGTAAATAGTGTCGCTTAACTTAAACTACTCACTTTTGCTAGCACAACAGTACAAACGCTCTATTGATCAGCTCTTAACGCCATGTTTTGTACGGCCACAGTATGCAGAATATATGTAACATCCCAAAATCCTAATCTTGGGATTAATTAATATAAATGCATTAGGAAAAATTTCTTTGAACATTTGCATATGAATTTTGCCATATTAAAAATCTTGTGTTGGATTTATAGCAAAACTTGAACTACAAACAAATAGGTACTAAAAAGGAAATAGATAAAACAAAGAAAAATTTCCATATGAGAGAATTGTTTCGGGCTAATTATCCCAGAAACTATTCAACAAAAATTCTACATGAAAACTTGTTTAGAAAAATAATTACAAACACATAGGAACAGCACTTTGCTCGAATTTTGTAGAAATTCATAGAAGGTTTTAAACTCTAAAAAAATTACTGTAGAAACTAGTTGAGCCCAGTAGTTTACAAAACAAATTTCGTTAAATTTGGAGCTCGTTTGGTTGGTGAATTAAATCGGCAAAGAAATCAGCTGTTAATTCAAAAATCAAAAGCCCGCACTGTTCCTCGGGCTCGAGTCCAAACCACCCGGTCAAACCAGACCGTCTTTGCGAGTGAGTCGGACCCGGTGATTCCAAGTCGTTGGATTCAAAATTGACCGTCCAGATCGAACGGGCCAGTTGGACTGTCCGAACAGCACATTTTATCTAAGCCGTTCATTTTTGATCGGACCGCTGAGATTACACCGACTCGTACCACTTCGATGTCTCGCTGATTGGTGAGCCCCGTGCGCAGGACTTGTCATCCACCTCGCGCTCGGCCACGCCAGCGGACGCCCGTGCACGTGAGCTCCACCGCGCCATCGGTTTCTTCTCGCCGCCCGTGGTTTTGCTGCCACTCAACCACCCGCGTCGCTTCGCCGTTCAATGCCACGCCCATACCTGCTCGTGCCAACTCCTCTCTACTCGTACGATGTTGGGAGCTTCGCTCCTGTTGACCGCCACTGCCCGAGCTCTTCCTCACCCTACTTTGCTGCTCAGGATATAAAAACTCACCCCCGAGCTTCACATTCTCCTTTCCAACCTCGTGCGCTCACTCACTCCTCCTCTTCTCCACTCAATCGAGCTCTAGAGCTCAGAGAGCTAAAACCCTAAAATGGCCGTGTGCCACCACCTCCATTGACGGCCAACCGAAGGGTTCTTAATCGATCCTATCGCGTCATCTCTTATCTCAGTGCACAAGCTTTCTTTCCCCTCACTCAATTCGGTCTTTGATTCATAAGATCGCCTGAATTGGCCCTTCTTCCCCATCTCCGACCAGTACTGCCACTTCGAGCTCGCTAGCGATTCACTGCACTTCGGGCCGATTCGCTATACCTGGAGCATCGCCAGGACGTACTACAGCTTCCCTGACCATCGGACTTCAAGCTCCTTCACCTGGGTTTCTTCTCCACGCGCAATCGACCTCGCCGTCGCAGCTCGCCGTCGACAACTCACCTAGACCACCTTAGCCCCTCCGCGTCCTTCCGGTATACTCCCCTAGATGCTTATGCGCATGCGTGTTTGCTAAGAGCGTTGCTCTTTCACATTGTCACCATTTGCCGTAGCAGCTCCTCCGCTCGCCGCCGGCATGCCACCGCGTTGAGCCATCCCAGGCCACGCCGTCGATGCCGGCAGGTGCGCAATAGTGTGTAGATCCCGTCTTGAGCACCCACTGGCCTCGCTGAGCCCCACATCGCCAGCGAGTAGCTCGGGCGTGAGCGCCACCGCGCGGCACCGCGATGACGAGCACTATATCTCGTCATCAACATGCCTAATGACGCCATTAGGGCTAACTAATCATTTAACTATTTAGTTAATGCTAATGAGTCACTAACGTGTGGGACCAGGCCATTAAGTTAACTCAAAACGTTAACTCCTTTTTAGTCAATGACATGTGGACCCCACGGCTTAAGTGCACAGTAAAAACTCCCTGTGGACCTATGTGCTGTGCATATAGACCTTCGGTCTACGCACTATGCTCGTGGACCTAGCCACTGAAAGTGGGCCCCACTTGTCAGTAAAATCAGAAATCCAATGGAAAATAGAAAATACGCTTTCAGTTATAACCAGAATACGTCTTTCTTTCGGGAAGGCGTAAACTCCGTTATAACAGACGTGAAAATATGTTTCCACCGTTAGAAAACATATTTTTCATTTAAACTGGATTTTTCAAACCGATTGGAGTAAAAGCTTAATAACTTTTGCTACACAACTCCAAATTGAGTGAAATTTATCTCTAAATTCGTCTAAAATCATAACCTACCTGAATATATACAAATATTTATTTTTGGTTGGTTGCTATTTAATTCTTTTCTGGCTCTTTTTAGACATTGATTATTCGGGTTATTCTTGCGACGATCAATCCATTATACCTCCAGAACATCAAGAACAAGGCAAGCACCCCCTTTGATCATATTGATCCCAGTATTTTACTTATTGTACTTTGTTTTGCAAATCCTATTATGCATACGTGTGTTTCTTGTATGAAAATGCTATTATTGGGAAATTGGTAGTGTAAATCCTACTTGCTAAATTTGTATCCTTGGATTATTGACCTCTTACTTTTGTAACCTTTAGAATATGGGTTAGACAATAGATAATGTCAAATGGGAATTTTTTAATACGATTGTCGTACAAATGCAACTAGAGCAATAGAATTTCTGAAAATTGATTAAACGATAATATGTTAATTTGTGAGTTTGGGATTAATTTGGAAAATGTCCAGAGGAGTTACCTCTGTTATTTTATATGAAAATGACATAAAAACTTTAGTCTTTAGACACGGGCAAGTTATGTCATATTCTAAAAGAGTGAGGATTGTAACTTACTAGTAGATAGGGTGGAGTTCTTGCCCAGAGTCAATTAAGGACTGAAGCCAGCAAATTCGAGACTAAGACCTAATCGTACAACCATATGTGTTAGGGTGGGGTAGCCGTAGCTAACTATGTTATCGAAATATTAACCTTGCATGATAGTAGGCAGGAGCGGTGCGCGCAATTTCTATTGCCGACACAACTGCGAATGGCTCACTCCCACAGGTTTCTATCCGGGTGTAGTGAAAGACTCACCTGACGGGTTTCTATCCATCAAGTGAGGGACTCCTTATCGGGTTTCTATCTGGTAAGTGAGGACTCATCATACTACGGGTTTCTATTCGAGTAATTGGGGATAATCATTCGCAGGGCTAGTGCAAGGCTAGGACTAGATAATGTAAAGGCTGCATCGCGAACTCTAGATTGCTTACCTTCGGCAGTGAGCAACGATATAGAGATATTTCAGGCAACTGGAATACCGCGTACTATGGGTAAAGTTGTACACCTCTGCAGAGTGATAAACTATTCGAATAGCCGCGCTCGCGATCATGAGCATGCTTAGTGCGGCTGGTATGGCGGTAGTTTTTGTTTTCCAACATTGTTTTGTCACAAAAGATTGGTGTCATGACTTGGGGTTTTTCATTTGTTGAGTTAACTGCCATTTCTATGGCTTTGTTGCTATGTCTATAGCAGAACTGTTATTTTTATGACTGAATTGCTATTTCTATAGCAGGACTGCCATTTCTATGGCTAAACATGAACTTGTCAGTGCTATTTCTATGGCAAAACCTGATCATATTTTTGCTTACAACCGAGTAGGGTTGTGAGTGTTTGTTGCTACTTGTTCAGTTACTTTACTTACTGTCTTGTATTTACTTTTTCTTAAACTGCTCTTTCAAATTCCGTTGCAAAATATTACTTATGTTTATTGCAAATAAACTTGGCTTTGAGCAAAAGAACTTGTAGATATTTGACAGCTTTGCATCTAATATGATTTTTGTGACACACTACAAGTCTTGCTGAGTACACAAGTACTCAATCTTGCTGTTGTTGTTGGTTTAGAATTTGCAGATGAACTGATGCGAAACGACGAGTTCTTTGCACCTAGCACTGAGGGGTTCAGTGATGGGTCTACTTAGGCCTTATTTCCTTATCGGTTGCCTGAGGGATCAGATGGGCATGCCACTGGACTTTTGCTACTACTATACTATGTTTTCCGCTGCTATTTTACTTACTCCGATGACTACTTTTATTTGGTCGGTCGGTCGTAGTTTGTAATAACTATTGTAATAACTTAAGTAGATTGTCCCTTTTGTTTTACTTTAGATTATGAATGTATGAATGTGATGCCAAATATTGTGAATGTGTGTACTAGCCTTATTCCTGGGACTAGCACTGTATACACATATGATCTTCGGATATTCCACGCCCGGGGGTCTGACAATATATGTTATATTTGCTATGGAAAACCCCCCTTATGTTGTATAGATACTTCCGTGCTTATGCATCTTTGCTATTGTTACCACCTTCTTTACGGAAAAAAATAGGGAGATTCAAGGATTTGCCATTGTACTTTCATGGGAAATTTAGGATTTGCCACTCATGTGAGGATGACATGTGGGTCCTGGACCCACATGTCATCCTCACATGGAGTGGCAAATCCTAGATATCACTCCTTAGTAGTGGCAAATTCTAAATTTTTCCAAAAAAAAATACTAGCTTTTACGTGCTTACAGTTTAACAGACTCTCTAATCTAATTGTATTAGCAAATGATAACAGATACAAAAAAATGCTTCGCATCTATGATGACCATGCCCGCGTCATTTGGCGTGGGTTTTCTTCTAGTACTTACCAAAGCTGGAGCGGAAGGGAGTGCATGAATCGCGAGACAAAACCAATGGTGACAAACGTAACTGTTTTTTTTCCTATAAAAGCAGCTACCTGGTATGTAGCAAAAACCAAATGTAAAATTAGATTTCATGTATATTATCCAATTTGATGGGCAAAGTAATGTTATTTTATTTTTTTGATGATAAAAGGACTGACGCATGGCACTAGCTAGCAACGCATGGCACTAGCTAGCAACAATCTTGTAAAACTCAGGAGACAAAAATTTCTCGGAGAAAGTAATTTAAAATTTTGTTACTCTTATAATTTACTTTTTACAACATAAAGTTAGGATTATCCTTGAACACTAAAAAAGTGAGAAAAAAAGTATATAGGAAAAAGGCTATATCATGGTTAATTAGCAACTTAAAAATAAACACTCAACAAAACTTATGTTTATTTTAGCATGACAAATACTCCGAAGATTTAAAACCATTTTCTTTGTTCCTAATTGTATATACAGGGTGATGCTACTGGCGGTAGGGACCCTAATGGGTTGGTTCACTGTCCCTCTTGACCTTGATCTGGTTAATTATATATAGTACGGTCAACCATAGAAAGACTCTTTTTTAAGCAAAGGTACGCATGAGAAGGTGGAGTGGTGACGACACAATGGTACATATGAAACACAGACCAAAAAGTTCCGAACATCGACACGACGCCTTTCGCTTTAAATTTAAACTATAATTATTTACGATTACCATACTCACATCCCTAAATAAAACTCAACAACAAATTATCCTACAAGTATATTAGAATAATATAAATAAAGATAATCATTGGTACATAACTTAGGACCTCGTTGCCAAGAACGCTTGAGACCACGCGTCCAATAACGTCTAGGAGTATTGACTATCAACAATACTCCATTAAATAAACCATTACTACAAATGAATTTATAACTCATCATTACCACACGAACTAGTACTACTCATGATCCACGCAACTGACATAAAGTATAAAACAAATGTCCATTGATCAAGTTCCAAATAGATGAGCTAATTCTCTAAAGTATAATTGAGGCAACTAAAACTAATAAATTCATGGATGCTTGCACGTAATGTGTATTCTCATCTCATGCACGTCACCATTAATGATTGCCTAAAAACAACAACGAAGCAAGAGTGAGTCTAAGACTCATAAAACAGTAAATATACACACACGAAGCTTATCATTCATGTATTCCATCATCATCTTTTCTTTTCATTAGTGCAATACACCTTTATACTATATGCTCATTTGTTCATCACATAGCTTATATCGGTATAGCTAAGTGAATACTCATCGGTGTTCACCCTCTCAAAATCTTGTCCTCATCTGCCCAGATATCTCTCCACTCCTGTGGAGGCCTACCACAGTAGGTCTTACATGCCCACCCTAGGTGGGTCTTTCTCCTTCATGACATGAAGATGCACATGATGTTAATGCAATTGTTTCATTATCCATTAGCATGTTCTATCATCATCATATAGACATTGAAATAAGCATAGATAAAACATAGAGATAACATGGTAAATTAATCATTAAAATCAAGTAACTCACAAACCGATGTCTACCACTCCACCTTGCACTTCCCTTCTAGCCACGGAAATCGAAACGATGCGAAGATGGCACCAAACTAGAAACAACACCACTTGGACAAAGTGAATACTCACCTCAAAACAAATGACAATAATACAAAAGCATAAAAATAGTTTGACATAGCTCGTTCACCGGACAACCCACCCACTGTCTGGGTGATCAACCGGCCATAATATCCAATTCGTGCCTAGATGGATGCATGCGTGCACAGTCACAAACTATTAAAGCTCGGATCCCATGCATGGGGCTAGCTAGCTCCTGATCCGTGTCTCTCGCCTCTACTCCGAGCCCGCAAATGATATATGCATATCCACTGTCAGATCGATTATATCGGCCCACACCCACCATGGTTTGGGTTACTGGCCATATCGATCTTACCGGTCTCGTAAGACTTCAAACCGGCCAAAATTTGCCCAAAAAAATCGAATTTGCTTAAATTTGATCTTTTAACATTTAAAATTCAAAAAAATAAAATTTCTATTTGAAAATTTCAGCCGATTTTGGGGCAAACCAGTCCTACCGCCCCAGCCCCGTTAAAATTTTTGAACCGGTTTTGAAACCCTGACCCCGCGGGCCACTAGGCCACGCGCGTTCAGCACCAGCACCTCCGATCTTGGATCCGGCCGGCCGTCTCCTTGAGCATTTACACAGTTACACTGCACCAGCAGCTAGCACAGCGTCGATGCTAGTTTCCTTTTTTGCAGTTTTGATCTACTCCCTTCCGGTGGCTGTCAAGGATCGAGGACATCTCTGTACATGAGAGCGAGAGAGAGATATGATACACAGAGAAAGAGAACGACGCGCAACCAGAAACAACACAGAAATCTAATGCATGAGATGCTGTGATATGTACCACGTCTTTTTTTTAGCCTGAAACTGTTGTGGCGATGTACCTGATGATGAGGCTGGCGTCCAATCGGATTAGGGGTGGAAAAAAGCTCCTTATTGAGGCTTGTTGGCTCAGTTCAAAATTGTTTTAATTAGACTCGTTATTTGGTTACATATTAAAATGAGTCAATTTCAAATGAAATTAGATTTTACTCTGGTTTAGCTCGGTTCGGCTCGTTAGCTCAGTTCTAAAAATACTTTCAAATTATAAATAAAATGATATTAAATTAATATGTGTCAATTTTGAAAAAAACTCGATAAAACCACTACTTGGCTCGATATCCACCCTAAATTGGATCACGCTGGCATCCGATCGGATCACGATGGAAGTATCCTTTCGGGCGCATGCATGCACTGTTGCCGCTTTATTAACTGCAAATCCCCTTTACTTTTTCGGGGGAAACAAAAAGAGTTTAGCCAAACTTTGCATAATTCAAATTAATCTACGACCCATGCTGCACGTTACTTGGTGTGTTAGGGCACTACCAACGAGCAAATTTTGCTCGATATTTAGCCGATGCCATGATAGTTTTTCAGTGAGGTGGAAGAGAGAGGAGAAAGAGAAGTAGCTTGATACTCATGTAGGTACCAAGACGTTTTAGGAAACCAAGAAATTAGTGGGACATCTTTCTCAACTCCAAACTAGTCATTCTCTATTATCTAAATACAAACTTTAGTATTAAGCAAGATTGGAGTGGTTATATCTAAAATCTCATCTAACTATTTTCTCTCCTCTAGTATCAAGCTATTGGAAATGCCCTTATCTCCTAATTGGACAAATTAAGAACAATGAAGAAATTTATTTGTTAGTTTTTGACAGTCCTTATTAATTGTAATTTGTAACTTTTTGCTGATGACATAAAACAGAGAAAGAATCTAAATTGGCTTTATGAAAAATATAACTAGTAATGCTAGTAACTTTGTCGTAAAAAAATACCTTCACAATATTATATTCCTTTATACTCCCTCCGTGCGTTCCATGTTACTTATACTTTTAGCTTATGCACGTAAAAAATTAATTAGTGCTTTATTTTGCTGACACATGCTACCCATATCTTCAACACTGTTACCAAGTACTGTATATAGAGTCATTTCAAACGAAAGGTTAAGTATAAAAAACCAAAACAACAAGTATATACTATTTTCAAACTTAATCCGCCTTCAAAACATCATCCATTTTGACAGGACATAGTCGCTTTCTAGTAACACAAATTGTGCCGTAGAAATTAAGTTGCATTTTTGGCCGGAGAGCCCGTGTGTGATATCGTCTAAAATGACGTGAACGTGTATAGTAATATGTGAATGGAAAGAGTAGTTAATTACTGAACGGATCAGGGTCAATTAACTCGTGATTGCTCATTGCTGTAACATTGAGAGCAGGAGAAGCTAGTCAACGGTCAACGTGTTCACACGGAAGGTGACGTGTGGCCAGATGGTTAGATATGTGGGTGTGCACCTAGCCCACCAAGGGTTAAGACCTGAGAGCAAGAGACCAAACTCAGGGTCAATCCGTTCTCTACACATGAACGGATCAGGGTCAATTAACCCCTGATTGTTCATTGCTGTAACATTGAGAGCAGGAGACCAAAATGACATTCTCTGTTCCTCAGGCAGGGGGGGAGGCTTTGTTGGTTCCAGGTGTGGTAGCCACAAACAAGACAGTAGAGATCGAGAGTCCCGTGGGTAGTAGCAAGGAGAAGAGGTGAAGCCCCAAGGTCCTCGAAAAGCAGAAGCAGCACTAATACGAGTAAATGTGATTTTTTTATTCTCAATAGTCTTCCTTCCCCTAGAAGGGGAGGAGGTGCTATTTACAGCGTTATATCATAGGTATGGGAGATTACAACGCTACCCCTAAAAGGCCCTATAACTATAGGTTATTCACTGTCTTTGCACTCTTCTATGCGCAGCCTTAGTGCACGGTGGACTTTATGGACATTATCCACCACGCCTTTGCTCCTGGTCTACAGGTAGCATCTTACTCGCTTCGATCCATGTGAGACAAACACAGGACGAAGGCTTAATATAGACCCCTTTGCTCCATACGAGGTGGCCCTGAAGCGAAGCATCCTGGATTCCCTTCGCTCTAGCGTGTGTTCTGCCCTTTATCTAAGGCTGTCGTGGTGGCCTTTCTGCACTCTTCACTTTGTACGAAGGAGTATTTGGTACCATTCGACAGTGTTGAGGGGGTACCCTTACTTGTAGTCTTCGCTAGGTCGATGTGGCCAGTGGACCGTCCCTACGACACTAGGTAGCTTTTCTACTCTTTTAGACTGACCAGAATAAAAATTTGCTAGGCATGCATGACAAATATGGTCGACACCACAGCACAATATCGCAGAGCTTGAACATCCCACAATTAAGCACCATGTAAATGCAATTTAATTCTCTTGTTTATATTAAGTATTAATTGCTTTTAATTGTTTTTTTAATACTCGCTAGTTGTATTCAACTTTCATCTTTCTAAGTATCAATCCTAGAATTTTTTAATAATCTATTTTTTATTTAGAATTACGAAAATAAAACTACCTTTTTTTTTGTTAGAAATAATCATCAGTCGTCATACCGTTGGGCGACTTATATCTAGTCGCCCAACCATTAGGCAACTGGCCATAGTCGCCCAACGACAGAGCACCAAGCATTGGAGTCGCTCGGTAGTTGAGCGATTTGACTAAATCGCCCAGTGATCGAGCAACTTAGATCAAGTCGCCCAACCACAGGGCGATTTTAAGTAGTAGCTATACTATTTAATAAATCTGATTGGAATAATTGTGTGGGAATAAATGTTACATTTTGTCGGTATTACATTTAGCAAATATTGTTGTAGGATGTTATTTTAAAAAAAATAAAAGGTTGGTGACAAGGTTGGTTGGTCCGTTTGTAATTTTCGTAGAATCTCAAGGGTATAAAATTTGTCAGACTCGCAATAATATTTTGTGATCGTCGTATGTTGTTGTAGTGCGCTAAATTTCTGAAAGAATTTTTGTGAGGACGATAGAGGTAGCAATGATTCATAAGTACGAAGGTAGGTGATATTACGATGCGCTAGGAAATTCATACACGGTAGGGAACTATGGAGAAATAGTACAATGATAACAACACGGCAGTTGATTTGACAAGGGGTTACATGGTAGGCAGGCTAACGAACCAAGGACGGTACAAGCATGCCTTTAGGGAATTAGAAATACATCAAACATATGGATGAAGAGGGTCAGACTACTACGTGGACTGGGGCCATTTGCCCTTCCTTGCGAGCTCGGCGTTGTACTCCTCACCGACCGCCTTGGCCTCGGCTGCCATTTCCCTCTTTTTCTCGTGCTCCCTCTCGCGAGCCTTGTACTCCCTGCGCCTGCTTCCCCTTCGTCCATATCATTCCTAATGCAACGACTCTGCCGACGGCCCTTCCCCCCCCTCAACAGGTCAAGATTCGAAATCCAAGTCCTCTGTGAAATATCCAACATGGCGAAGTTGCCCACAACCCTGAAGCCTCTTAGCTCGCTGCACCACGCCTGCTGCACCCTCTCCTTCATGATGTACTCCGATATGAAGTTCGATGGGTCCATGTGGATGGTTCCACACACGACGAGGATATGAGAGCATGGCTTGTGGAGGAGTTTTGGCTTGTTGCATGTGCAGCTAGGTTCATTCACATGGTCTTTAAGGCATACCTCGTAGGTAACAAGAGACCGAGCCGTCCCAAATCTGGCTCTATCTCGAAGGACCATGTCGAAACAATGCTCCGTATTGCCCATTACGAAGACTGTGTGCGACGGACCATTCTTGGTTTTGTCCTGCATGTACGCTATAATCTTCGAGCAGTACGGTGTATGTGGGTTGGCTGCATGAAGTACTGTATTTGCATGTCTTTCCCTGAAATATCCGATTGTACCGTGCAGAACGCCTTCCACGATGGTGGCAAGGGGCTGAGAATGGAGGCCCCTAATAACCCAGTTGTACACCTCTGCAAGGTTAGTGGTCATTATGCTGTACGTTGCACCGTCCGTGTCGTGCAGCAAGAACCACTTCTCCAATGGAAGAAGCACCCAATGTCCCTCGACGTCCTCCGCGTGGGGATGGTCGAGCTCCCGTAGTGGTGTGAGGCGTTCGGGTTGCGCCATCCTAGGAATGAGCGGACGCTTGTTCCTCTCAACGACATTCTTCCTGGTGTGCTCCTCCAACATCTCCCACAACGCATCAAATTTACGTTGTTGGTTCTGCATAGCAAGCCTCTTGAATAGCTTCATCAACAGTTGCTGCCTGAACTGTTTAAAGAAGTTGGCCCCGAGATGGCGAATGCACCATCTGTTCCTCATGTCTGGCCAAGGGAACGGCTCATCGGGGTCTTGTTGATGTTTTCGGATAGCCTTCATCATCTTGGGGTGGCGATCATGGATTATGCAGACATTAGGACGTGCCCCAACTAATCCCTCCTTCAGATACCGAAGGAACCACAACCAGTTGTCGAAATTCTCACTTTCGACGAAAGCAATGGCTAAGGCCAGAATCTGATTGTTACCATCAACGCCGATTGTTGTCAGGATCATGCCCTTGTATTTCCCAGTTAGAAATGTCCCGTCTACTGAGATCACGGGCAACATGTGTCTGAATGCATCGATGCAGGGACCGAATGCTAAGAAGGTCCTCTACAATACCATAAAACCTAGTGGCAGTCTTTTGGATAGCTTGTCCTTCACAGCAATGTATGTGTCCGAGTTCCTGTCCTACAGCACTTGGAACATATGAGGAAGGTTGTCGTAAGATGCCTCAAAGAACTGAACCTCCTTTCTAAAGCCTTCTGCTTAGCACGCCATGGCTTCACGTAGCTAATCTTGTACTTGAATTTGTGCTCGATAGCCACCATGATGTGCTTGGCTTCCAGGTTCTACTTCTTCACTATCTTTCCATACTTCAGATTAGCTATGAAGGTGGATGTTAGGTTGCGATGCCTTGGCAAAATACTACTGAGCAAGTAGGAGTGCGGCTCCACCTTGGAGATAATCGAGTGAGTCTCGTACTTGGGTCTCCGAGCGTGCACACGCCAAGGACACCCAGCATGCTCGCATACCACAGTTTACTGCTCCTGGCTGGATTTGAGGATACGAAACGTTCGCTGCATAGACAAGGCCCACAACTTAATGGCATCTTGTAGTGATCCCTTGTCAGCAAATATTGCACAAAGCCTAACCTCCGTCCCATAGTACTCCCATGGTGATTCGTGCTCGTCGTGCATAGTAAGACCCTCAACGTCCACCCTATTCCATTCCTACGGGATGGGACCTTCGTCCTCCTTAGAAGAGTCATCACCTTCCTTTTCTAAAGCTTTCTCCTCCGCCCGAGCTGTCAAGTCATCGATCTCCATCTGACACACTATGCTATCAATATGCTCCCTACATCTGCCTGTGTACTGGGTTGGGCGTGCGCTGTGCGATATTCTTATTCTTCCTCAGCAACATGGGTCACCGCCTCCTCTTCTGCCTTCACAACATCGGTCACCTCGTCCTCTTCTACCTCCGCAACATCGGCCACCACGTCTTCTTCATGAACCACGCGCTGCGCGCCCGAGCTGCTCCCACCAACCCGACGATAGCTGCCAGCAAGGCCTCCGACGACTCCCTTCGGACATGGTTGCACGAGTAGCATACACTCGTAGCCACGGCGCCTATAGCCTTTCAGAAATCCCTTCCATGCAACCATGCGCATCAGTCTGATCAGCTCCTACCGAATGTGTGTGGCAGATCGACTCCAAAGTCTATATACGACGACACTACAGACCTCGGGGTCCAAGGAGAAGCTTCCGGTGAGCCAGCGTAGGACATCTCCAATTCGAGCCATTCTCCACGTCTGGGTGTACCATACTGACTCGCTGGAAACCACTTAGGTCAACACCGTATGGATCTTCACGAACTGTACTAACACCGTAATGCACTTTCAATCCTGTGGGCACCGATATGACTGATTTATCACTATAAATATTTCAAACATTGCAACTAGCGATTTCTCAACATACATTCCCCAAATACATGCTAAATCAACAAGTAGCTACACGTCGCCTACACTCGGCCAAGAACAAGAACAAATAAGACTATTACCTTCACGGGGAGACTTTCTTTTTTTATCAACGAGCTTTCTTCGTCTTTCTCTTTCACGTCCCGAGCTTCTCTCCTCCCTTATCGCCCTCTCCCGAGCTCCTCTCCTCCCCTTCTGTATCTCTCCCAAGCTCTTCTCCTTCCCTTCTCTCCCTCTCTCGAGCTCCTCTGCTTCCCTCTCCCTACCTTCTCTCCCTCTTCACTCCCCCTATCATTCTATCCCTCCCCTTTTCTCCTCTCCAGATCTGCTCTCGTTGTCTGCTGAGAGAATTGGCAAAAGAAACTGTGATGGGACCGGGTCTGGATTTCTATACAACCATCTAATCGCTCAACCGTTGGACGACTTAGCAGCAAGTAGTAGGCCAACGGTTGAGCGACATGTCGACTAGTTGCTCAACCGTTGGATGACTTGGCAGACTAGTCACTCAACCATTGGACGACTAGGTAGCAAGTACTGGCCCAACGGTTTAGCGACACGTCGACTAGTCGCTAAATCGTTGGATGACTTGGCAGCTAGTAGTGGGTGATTGGTAAGTAATCTATGAATAAGTTATAGTACAATGCAAGAGGGAATGCATAGACAACCATGTCATAGTAACTACAACGTAGAATATGTAAACACATAATACAAGTACACAGAGCACAACGAAGACCCCCTACTGGCCACCCGTAGCACCTCCTCCATCGGCGCCACGTCCCACACCCGGTCCGTGCCCACCATCGCCCCGCTTAGGCTTCCTTGGTCTGCCGGGCGAGGCCCCGAACAAGGAAAGGCACTCAAAGCCTGTGACCCATGCTCCTAAGACCTCGGGGGTTGACTCCACATGTGCCTGCGTGCCCACAGGGGGCCCGCTAAGCTGTGACCCAGGAAGAATCTCGACAGGTGTAGGCTCAGCTACTCCCCTGATCTCCTTGGGGTAATCCGCGAAGAAGGCGTCCACGGCCTTGTGGGCATCGTTGTGTGGGGAGAGCTCAACTCCCGGCTGGAGCTGGTAACTTGCAGGACAAATAATGTTAATCCCTACAATATCTCGACGATCACAAACATGAAGAGAGGAAACGTACCTTCGTCGGGGGCCATGGTGCGCGCGAAAGGGTCATACCCGCTGTACTGTCCATACGGGTTGGGGAAGAAAGGATACTACCCTGGCGCTCTCGGGTAGGTGTCTTGGAACGACGACGGTGGCGGTGGCAGTGGCGGTGGCAGTGCGTACCCACGTGCCCACCCAAACCATCCAGCCTACCAAGGCACATGCGTAGGCGGGGCACATGCACGTGCCCCTCCTGAGACTCCTGACTAGGCTGTAGGACGTGCTAGCCTCGGCATATGCACCGACGTGGCCACCCACTGGACCGTCCTGCACGACGTTAGGGTCACTACACGCCTTGCCCCACTATAGACCCGATGGGCAAACTGCGCTATCTCATCTCGCGTCACCTCCGTACCGCGGACGAGCCTAACCAGGATCGACCCGGAGTCCCTCGCCATCACGACGATGATGTTCGTCTGCAAGGAGTACACGAAAGTGTCAAACTTGTAATTGATGTCACCTTACTCAAACATGTTGAACCACGAGAGTACAAACCGCGAGGTGCACATTCCGCCCGAAGTGTACAAGGTATGTGTCGGTCGGTGCTGGTACGCGAGCGGGGGGAGGGTCAACGACATGCACCAGTTTGGTATGTGTCTGCGGGGCGTACCAGCGTAGGTACTCGTCGTACATGCTAGGGTTGTACGGGGCGTCCTCCTGCACGCAGTCCACGAGGGTGTTCACCCACTACGTCACCCACGACTCCATCTTGGTCGGCCACTGTGTCCTGGTGCCATCCCTCCTACTCTGCCTGTGAAATGTACCACTGTAATTAGAAGCCGTCGTAATAGAACTGGCAAAAAAAATATACGAACATGTGTTGTGTGTGTATAACTCACACATGGGTCGAGTCAGGCACCCTCGTTTCGACGGGAACTGGAACAACCTTGTGGAGGCCGAACTGGTGCATCACCTTATGCACCGCGTAGTCCTCGACGAACATGTCGAAGACGAGCTTCTTCTGCGTCCGCCAGTACGCCCGGTTGCGCCAGCACAATGAGGACAGCCCTCTGGGAGCACGATCCTCCGTCTCCTGATCAGAGTACAGCTCCCAGCGCACGTCGTCAGCGGTGAGGTGGTCCAGCTACTCCATGAAGTGCTCGTACACACATGTGACTTGCATGTGCGCATACTGTGCCTGCGAGCCAGAATAGTGGTTATAAAGGATGACCCATTAAATGACTGAAGTAAAGATAGAGAGAAGTACGTACCCGTCTATGACACCAAAGGGACCCTACGGTCGGCCGGTCCACCGCGTCCCCATGGTACATGTCCGCGCCGTATGGGCTAGAGTCTACCAGCATGGGCCATCTGAGGGAGAAGCGCTCGAATGACCACAGCTGCAGCAGGAGGGGGTAGCCTGTGAAGATAGATGTTAGCTTCGTCCTACAACACGCATCACACATGCCGCAGTACGTCATGGCAAGTACGACTGATCCCCAGCTGATCTGTAGCTCCTCGCCATCGGCGATGGCCCTCGCGTACCCCACGAGGCAAGCGTCGATGGAGTCACCACGGCTGCTGGTAAACAGTACCCAGCCGAAGAGCCACAATAGGTACACCTCAAGGTGTCGCGACACCTGGTTGTCGGTGGGCTCCGGGACCATCCGCTCAACCTATGCACAAACGAATAATTAGTAAGCCCGGCATATGGCTAGGATAATGCATTGCTAAACATGGAAAATAGGTAGCATACATACCTGAAACTACGAAAGCCACCGCAGGTGCGGGCCATGCCACTGTCACTCCTGGAAGTCATAATACGGTGGCGTGGCCTCCGCTGCAAGAACCCCTTGAAACCTTCCCAGCAAGGCATCGCACCAGTCGACAAGCGCATCCGACGGGAAGGCAGGGGCTCCCGCAATAGGCAGGACGAGTAGCAGCACGACATCCTACAGAGTGGGGGCCATCTCCCTGAATGGAAGGTGGAAGGTGTGCGTCTCGGGCTGCCACCGGTCCACTAGGGCTGTCAGGAGCGACCGGTCGAACGGGAACCGTCGTGACCGCTCCGGACCAGCCTGGACCTCCCTGTCATCCTCGACCGGAGTGCCGTCCTCTTCGGTGGCCTCCACCATCCGCGCGAGAGGTAGAATACCGGCAAGGCTCAGCTTGCAAAGCACAAAGAAGTAACTATATAGAGGACATATGACACAAAGAAGTGGCACAGCTTGCGGACAAACCTGTCTACCCAGTGTGGGTCCAGTCTCCAAGCCCATCGGGGTGTCCGCGTATGAACCACCCCCCAAGTTAGTCGTGTCGTCCCTGCGAACCGGATGCGAGACATGACGGCTTGCGCTGTGCTGCACGTCGACCAGCCAGTCCAGCAGGCTGAAATGCTAGTCCGAACCACTAGGGTCGCGAGCCATACCTGCAAATCAAATTCCAGTTAGCAATTACGACACAGTTAGTGGGTTCAATTACTTATAGCATAGCTCCAAAAATTCTGAAAATTAAGTTGCATTCTTGCATAAGTCTAGTGATGTTTTGTTCATAACTACCATGGTTTCCAAAGTAACATCCCATGATTTTATATGCAAACCTACGACTACGCTATTTACAACTATTAATAATATGCATGGACCCTGTCTACGTGGGTTGCCCAGTATGGACAGGCACCACCATTTTCTTACAAAATATTATATAATGACTACAAAGTTTTTAATAATATGTTCACAAATAATTAAAACTTATTAACCGATATTAGCAATTGTTATCATCAACAGTTCATAAAATTAAGTTGTTTTCGCAACTAAATGTGTGAAGCAATCACCCGATTGAGAAAAAAACACAACTAATTATATATAAACATTAAGTATCATCTGAATACAATATTTACAATGCCTTGTTTACCCAACCCTAACATTCATTCAACCGATAATTGCTTAATATCCTAATCTTTACCATCACCGCTACACCCCCCACACAAATTTTCTAGCTTCGCCACTGATAATATGACACTACACAGTACGCGTCTAAAGATTTTTCTAATTAACCTACCATTATTTCATTTGCTAACAATATGTCAATACACATGATGTTGATTGCTAACCTACCATGGTTTCAAAAATACACACATACAAAATAATACTAGAGACTCACCGTCGTCATCGTCAATGCGAAGACACTTTCTTTCCCCCTCTCCCTCTTCCTCTCCTCTCTTTTTCTCTCCCTCTCCTCTCTTTCTCTCCTCTCTTCTCCTTGCGGCGTTGCTGTCTAGAAGAAATGGCGATCGCTTTCACGGCTGCCGTGTCTTGTATTTGTATAAAGTGCTTACGATCGATCCTAGTTGCCGAACAGTTGGGTGACTAGGACACCTGTTGCTCAACGCTAGGCCCTAGTCGCCCAACTGTTGGGCGACTAGGGCCTAGCGTTGAGCAACAGGTGTCCTAGTCACCCAACTGTTCGGCAACTAGGATCTAGTCGTGCTACCGTATGGCGACTTAGAGGCGAAAGGTCCAGTCTTCCCACGGTTAAGCGACTTGAATATCTGTCGCTCACCAGCTGGGCGACTAAACCAAGTCATCCAACCGTGGAGCGATACGTGATTATTTCTGACAAAAAAAATAAAGTAGTATTATTTCTATAATTCTGAATAAAAAATAGATTATTAAAAAAAATTCATCAATCCTACGTGAGTCTTACGAAAAGTATGCAACTTACAATGCTTTCACACGTTAAAATCTGTCACACTGTGACTATATGACTAAATGAAGCTTACCGAAGTTTATCATATACTGTGCTAATTAAAATATCTACATATGCTACAAGCAAAAAAAGTGTCAAAGGTTTTCCAACTAGCAACCAAAAGCCCTTTGGTGATTCAAAATTAAGCTCTTTTTGATGTTTTATTCATCTTTCCCTTTGTCAAAACATATAACAAACTTGTGGATTTATAACAGTGCTAACATGCTAACCCATTCATTTTAGGCAATAAATCAACTTGACATTTGTTGACAGAAGCTGCTAGAGAGCGCTATCACGTTGCAACTGGATAGCTCCACCATGCTGGCCTCCACCAACCTCCGCACCGCCGGTTCCCTCCCTTTAAATTTCCACTCTCTTATTCGTGCCTGTCGCCCTCCTCACCTTCTTCTCCAGTGCCGGCTGCAGCTCCGCGCTCCTCATCCGCCTCCCCCTACCCCTCCTCCCCCAACGGCGGTCGGCGGCGACCTCGCCGCACCGCTATCTCCCCCTCCCCCACCTCACCAACCATGCACAACCTAATATTCACCGCGCCGCCGCCTCATTGTGCTGCCTTCTGGAGGTGTCGACAACCCTTCTTTGCCGCCCACCGCCTCCCTCTACATCGGGGAGCACGGTGAACTCGTCGATGGTGCACGAATCTGGCCACCACCAGATTTGGTGGCCCTCCATCCCGCCTCGTCAAGTGTAGCCATCGCGCATCACCAGCTACTTGTGAGAGAGATGGAGAACGCTATAGCGTTTTCTAATTTTTTTTTCTCTTTGTTGATGTACTAACATACATATAGCCCCCGAAGTTTTCTACAATCATGTAAAATTTCATATTGAAACACAACTTCTTGAGAAAAATGACAAGGAAATTTTGGTTTCATTTACGGGTTTGTATACTTTGTTAGAGATGTCCCTTTTGCATTTCTCACAGAATTTTCTGAAATTTTATATGGTTGTAGATGACCCTGTAAGGGCTACTAATGCAAACTTTCTAAGATTATATCAAATTAATTTAGCATCTTAGAGGAAAGCAGTGGTAGATCTAGGATTTGATCACGCCTTGGGCTAAATTCTAATGGACTAAGATCTTAAAACTAACACTGATTTCTACCCACACTAGGACTTAACAAAAAATAAGCCACAAATGCTTCATTGATACGAAACTTTAGCAAAAATGTTTCAACAGAAAATATAATAAGAAAACCATAAATAATATAGCATCTTAGATATACAAATTGAGTACCTAAATAACGAAGATTTTATTGGTAACCTAGCCTGCCATTTCTTCGTCAATAGTTGGACAAGTACATCGTTTGGACAAAGTTCAACATGAGGATTGTTTTGCTCGATGTGACTAGCTCCAGTTCCAACTGTTTTTGGAAGAGATGGTTTAGATTGTTATGTTTGTATTGAAAAATAAGATGACAATGTCTTGCTCCTCTTCATTTTGTATCTCTAGTTTCTAAATAACCAATGCACTTATTAACAATATGCAAGCTACAGGCAACAAGTTAATTTTGATTTTTGTACCAGCTGACAGCCACCAAGCCACCAAGGAACCAAATCAACCAATCAACTAATCAAGTAATAAGTAATCAACCGACAACCAAAGCTCAACTGCTCAAGCAATGAAGCAACTACCGAACTACTCAAGTCTCAAACTCAACAGTCTCAACTACAACTCTACTCTCTAACTACAAGTCTATCGTCTCTACAAGAACTACCTAAACCTGAGCAGAGCTGCTGAGGCGCTGAGCAATTTTTCCACATAAATGCAGCCAAGAAGTGAGAAGGCAAGAAGGCGCACTTGTTGTCGGCTTGTCACTGATGCGCTGAGCTACGGCCCGTGACCCCACGTCAACGAGGATGGGGGGTCAGAGCCCAAAGGCCGCAGGTGACGGGCGTGGTGTTGCATGGGGAGTTGCTGAGTTGGGGATAGTCGGACGGGCGTGGAGCCGTGGAGGGAGGGCACGGCCGCGGCCTGCAGCGCCGGCCGTGAGGGAGCCAGGAGGGGCGGCCGGCGGTGGCGGCAAGCAGGCGAGGGCGCCTAGGGTGTGGAGGGGATTAGCCGATTAGGTTTGCTCTGAGTGCTCTCTGCAGCTCTGCTGGATGGAGCCCGACATGGGAGGCAACATTGGGAGGGAGGTGTTGGGCGTGGGCGTGTGGGCCGGCTGTGCCTCGAGCTACCACTGCTATTTTTTTGTTGAGACCTATATCTATTGTTTTTGCACTGCTGTTTTTGCTGGGCCTTGGGCTACAGCCTACCTTGTCCGATGCCCAAATCCGCCCCTGGCAGAAAGAGTTAGCATGTGCACCTACTCAATTTGTGGTTAGAACTGAATATACCCAATCCAACAAAATTTACATATATGGCTTTATGTCTCTGGAAATAGTTGATAATGGTGAAATCAATAAGGCTAGGTAACCTCCAAACATAATGAGTCCTTGTTCGATGAAATACAGTCCATGCAAAACTCGTGCACCTCATGTAATGACGATTGAAAAGAATCGCTTGCCAATTAATTTGGCTCAACTACAATCATCTTTGACATATTTTAGGCTCCACGCTCTCACGAGATTAAGGCCCTGTTTGTTTAGGTTTAGGCTTTTTGGCTTATAGCTTAAAGCCAGTTTTTTTGGCTTAATCAACTTATAAGCTCCTTAGCTTGTAAGTCAAACTTTGGTGTTTGGTAATATGTCTTTTTGTAGGATGTTGGCTTATTGAGTTGTGTGTGAAGGATAAAAAGTTTGAATTGCCCTTGAAGGTTTAAAGAACCTTTTTAAGCATGTATTTAAACTTATTTTTGCATGAGATTTGAAAATATGATGATACGTACAAGTGTACATATGAAACAAAATAGATTTCGCTCATACGAGCATGCATGTGTGTACCTATCCAAATAAATTGCAAATATTGACATCGGAGATATATATCTAAGAAGACCAGAGTATAATAGACAACCTATTCATAGCAAGATATCGCTTGTCCGTGCATGCATGTATTCAGCATTTGAAAACAGATTAGAAAGGAAGCATAATCTTGGAAAATAAACCCCACTTTATAATACAATAGTAGTGTACCATGCGATTCCTCAAATCAGTCTTATAAATCTCTATAGGTTACAGTGCAACATAGTGCATAACATCACAGTACAATAATACCAATGACTATTGTGATTGTAAAGGATAGCAATTGGCAAGGTTACAAGGGTATTATCCATTCTATACACCTCGCATTTCATGTCAAATCCATCATAGTTCGGTTTGAAGGATAAGTTCTACAGCCGCAAAGCTCAAAATCATGAAGCTGGAGATCCATCCCATGTGAAACAAAAACAGAGAAGCTCTAGTCTGTCTTATTTATTCATAAGGCAATCCTTGAAGCCCTTCTCTAGTTCTTCTCCATTGAGATTCCTGCCTACGAACACAATCTTGTTGATGCGAATCTCATTTGGTTCCCATATTCTCTTAGGAGATCCCTGGAAAATATCATGCACCCCCTACCCATGGAAAACACACAAGAAATTCAGGCACATGAATATACACACAAAACAAATGTTAGCGCGACATCTCATTGTGTTCTTGTGAATGCAATAACATATCCAAATTCCCTGCAGGCATGAACTCATAAACAATAGCACACTGACAAGCAATACCAAAATTAGCATTGGGCATGCTACTAGGTTTAGGATTTTCAGTGAGTGAGATAGTCTCCTCCTCCTGGAAGGCACGACAACAGGACATGGAGGCAAGTGGAGCTCCGGAACTCCTCCACAAAGGTTATTGTTTCCGGCCAATGTGAGGGTGGTGGCATTTGCAAAGACTCCATATCTTGGGATTTCACCTTGTAGATTGTTGAATGACAGATCTAATTGTGAAAGAAATTGTAAACTACCAAGGAAACGAGGTGACGGCATTGGGGAGGGGAGGGGAGCAACGACAGTCGAGGGAGAGGAGGGAGGTGGCGGCGAGGAGGGAGGGCGCAAGGCGTCGGGAGGGAGGGCAGCGACGGCTTGGGAGGGAGGGCGGCGACGGCTTGGGGGGAGGAGGAGGCGGCGGCCTCACGGAACTCAAGGAAATGAATGTTATTTCGTGGGTAATTTCAGTGAACTTCAGTGGCAAATGGATATTCTATTCCACAAAAGCCAAAAAAAGTATCTCTCCCTTGGCTTAAGACTTTTAGACTTAAAATAGCTTAAGCTTTTTATAAGCTGGATAAAAAAGTCATCCCTTTGTTTAGGCTTAGGTTTTTTTGCTTATAAGCCGAAGAAAAAGCCTAAATAAATAGGCCTTAAGCTTACTTACTGCAATCAATACAATACAGAGACACGATTTTCTGGCTAGTAGCTACCCACTTGGCATCTACCGTTCGATTGTGCATCTAGATTTGTGTTCTTTCTTCTCCCTATTAACTTCAAAAACTTTTGAATCAAAATTTCTCACTTCCACCTCAAAAATTTTAACTTTCAACTAAAAATTTTGAAAATAGTTAATACCGTAGTTAAAAACTATCAACTTGAAATAGGTGACTTTCAACCCAAATTAGAATACTTCTAACTCACAATTTCCAACTTTCATCTAAAAAATCAACTTTGAACTCAACTTTCAACAGGAAAATGTTGGATTTCAACATTAAAGATCCGGGTGGGTATCTACTCCCCTGGACAGCCACATATTTCCCAGATAATGAATTCTAATGTGCCCGAGACAGTGATGCCAAAGTCAAGATTCTAAAGGATCATTGATTGAACTTAAGCAGTATAGGAAGAATCGAGAGTCACAATTATATATATTGAATAATCAAAGTTCGTGGGGGAAAAAAGACCACTCAAATTATGCCGTAGAAATTAAGTTGCATTTTTGGCCGGAGAGCCTGTGTGTGATATCGTCTGAAATAACGTGTGTATATAGTAACTTGTGAATGGAAAGAGTAGTTAATTAGTGAACGGATCAGGGTCAATTAACTCCTGATTGCTCGTTCCTGTAACATTGAGAGTAGGAGTAGCTAGTCAATGTGTTCACATGGAAACTGGTGTGTGGTTAGATGGTTAGACGTGTGGGTTTGCACCTAGCCTACCAGGAGTTTAAGTTTTAGATTTGGCGTTGATGCCCACCGATATTACAAGTCCACATATACGTGTGCGTTCAGTAGGAAAATACATACCATGCTCTGAGGTATTTGGTGTCTCCGATAATCTAGCGTGTGTAGAGGACACGCACACGAGTGGTATGAGTGTGGTGGGGTATTTGGTGTCTTCAATGATCTAGCGTGTGTAGGGACACACATGCCTGTCTATACGTGAATGGTATGAGTATAGTATATGTTAAGTGTGTGCTTCTGTCTTATTCTCTCTTAAAAAAATGCCTTCACGTGGGAATGACCGGCGGCCAATGGGATTTAGCAGCCCGGTAGCTGCAGGCAGATGGATCGACGTACGGCCAGCTGCATACACGTTGCAACGGGGCACAGTAATTAGTGTGTCATGCAACGAGCCACTGCAGCTATGCTATCACAATGGCTGGTCGATGAATGGAGTGTGGCGCGAGTAGTGGCGGGCATATTCGGAAACAAAAAGCGATCTAGCTTCTCTCTTTCCGCACGTGGTGACTTTGCATCCGATCGAACGTATATATTTTGTTAGATAATAGAAATATAACACCCGATCTCTACATTAACTAACGATGTACGTAACCATTACATCACCAGTGGCTAAAAGGTTAAAATAAAAAATGGTCAAAAACCAACAATGATAAATAAATTGTCATACAAAGGCTAGCAAAAAAAAACCACCTAACCCCGCCTTCAAGACTAACCAGCAGATCGTCTACACGCGCACAACAGTTGTGCAATAAAGAGGCAATGATAGGCCAGTCTCCGTAGCGACGCCTTCAAGAAGGGAAACGACTCACGTCGTTGTCGTCGGATCGAATCAGTGAAGGTCAGATCAGGAGTTTTCACTCCGAAACTTAGGTACCAGTGCTCCAAAGTAACGTCTTCAAGAAGGTAACGCCGCTCAGGTCGATGTCGTTTCCAGATCTAACTAGCGAAGGTCAGATCAAGAGTTTTCACCCTAAGTCGAAGGTACTAGCGCTGCAAGACCACGCCACAGCACAACCTCGTCGCTCGATCCAACCAATAAAGGCCAGATCGCCAAGACGACGTCCGCAACATCCGCACCGGCCAATCCACCAGGGAGGAGCCGAGCGCTGCACAAGCCACCGCCACCGAGCCGTCGCGATCTCTACCAACTGCGCCAAATCTGAATCTGCACCACGCCACCTCCGTCGTCATGCCATCGACGAAGCCTTATCGCCGGAATAAGCCAGCAGAGAAGGGTCCCAGATCCAACCCCGACGAAAGTCTATACCATTGGAAATCAGCGGACAGACACTGGGCATCGGGAGCGCGATGCAGATTAGACGCCACCACCGAGAAGAAGAAGTCCCGCGGCCGCTGACCAGCTGACGGTGATGGCGGCGAGGAGGAAAGAAGGAGAGGAGAGTTTGTTTGGCGGCGGCTAGAGTTTTTAGAGACAATCCTTCGCAAGAGATCAGTTGGCGGCTAGGATCGAACGACCTATGGTGCACCGTATCCGAGATAATCCGCCTTGCATGCGTTCAGAGCCGTCCAATCGGGCATAGATAGGTCTAGTTTAAGACCGTAAGACGTTAAAAAAATTATTTACTTTTAGAATAGAGTGGGCAATAGTTTGTAAATAGACGGAATTATCTTTGCTTTGTGTTACAAATTTGTCTATATTTCCATGATCAGTTGAAATGAACGGTCCTCCTCTAGATCCTCTCTTTTTTTTCTTAAAAAGAAAAAGAAAAACCATCTCAAAATCCAGCTATATATCATGCAACTTTGATTTGTTGGTCGATCTAGGTACTTTGCTCGTATCCATATTAATAGCAAGGTCCCTCTAGTTTGACTCTATCTTCCCTCTAGTACAGGTCAATAATGGTAATCATTGTCATAAGACCTGTCTGAAAACAACTTTTCTGTTTAGCACGAGAACTTGTCTCTGGGCTATGGCAAGCTAAAGTATGAACATCATAGTCTTTTACTTGCATTTCCCTTTTTCAATACCATTTTCTCCTTTTACTCTAAATTCTCTGTCTTGTCACTCGATCTAACTCTCACGCGGGCACACTGCATTAACACAAAAAGATAGGAGTGGAAAATAAAATCAAGCACCAAATAGTTGATAGTCTAATTTGGATTGACATGTCTCATAAATGTCATGGAATTCCCATCCAGCTAACAACTACCTATTTTGTAGGTTATTTGTTATTTTAGGATGTAACCCTCATTGAAAGAGTCTGGAAAATACTATGTATGAAGTCCAAGATGATCAATTAGCTAGGGAAGAGAAGGTGAATTTTTAAAAATTCTTTTTAGTTCTTTCTATACAAGCCCGCTCCACCAAAAAAATGAAGAACTTTTGATCCACTAAATTTGCTCAGAGATTAGTGCAATCAGCATTTGCAAGGTTTAACTAAACTGCGTAGCTGCTCATTGTTGGTGGTGGGGGAGGAGAGGAGAGGAGGCAGTGTTGACAAAGCGCTGAGGCCGGGTTGAGTTGCCGGTGGCGGTGAATGATTTCAGTATTATAGGGTGGTATTGGGAATAAGCAAAGATTTCAGTACATAGTTGTAGTGGGTGGTGAAGCGAATTTGGGGGTAACACGAAGAGGAAAGGACGAGAAATCAAGAATGGCAACGAGCAGAAGACGATGCAAAATCAAGAAGAGAAAGCGACACATCAGCTGAGGAGTGGAGGATTGGGGATGGGAGCGAGATTTTTAGCTCACTGGCCCAAATTGTTACTTGCATCATTTTTTTTAGGAGGGGACATGCACTACTGCAAAAAAGGTCATCACAGACGGTTCAAAAACGTCATTACAGACGGTTTTGTGAGCCGTCTTAGTTTATGGGTCAGTAATGACATAAGGTCATCGCAGACGGTTTTCGAACCGTCTGTAATGCAGACTATCACAGACGGTTTGTAGATGAAACCGCCTATGATAGCTGATGTATCACAGACGGTTTATCCTAAGAAATTATCTGTGATATTCTTTCAAGTACATGTATACATCCAATTCACATTTATTTCAGAAACAAGCATATCCATTTCATAAATCAATTAACTCAAATGAACTAAAATTAACCATTCATGAACAAATACACACATGTGCCATTAAGTTCAATCTTATCACAATCAAGTTCAATCTACATTGTGGAACTCCCCTTTTGGGTTTATGACTTGAGACAACAAGAAGTACGCAAACTGTCCTCGAATGGAAATTAGCTCGGTCTGTTCCAATGTAGTTGTAGCGATAATCGCAACCTGTCGCTAGGAAGATTAAAGTTGTGCATATATATAAATTGATAAGTATGAAATAATTATTGCAAGATTTACAAACCTAAGGATCATTAGTCATCGCGGAACCGAGGAGTAGTTGCATGTTGTGGCAAACATAGTATCCACAGGTGTTGTCCAGTAGCTGCTGTGGCACTACAAAAATAGAATTGGTTAGTTCGAGAAACATTACTACGAAGTGTTATATAGTATTAATGTGTACTAGCGAATACCAGGAAATTTAGATCGTGTCGCAGGGCGCTGATCCCTCCCGTGGATCTCTCTCTAGTAGCAACATACGCGATGAACAACCTACGTGATTCAAAAAAAGTTAGCCTTAACCATTGCAAAGGAAGGAAAGAATACAATAGAGTTATCTATGGAGGAAATGTGTTTACCTGTCGATTAATTGTCGGATAACTGTAAAATCGTGTTTGGCCCTCTTTAGGTAATCAAGGTATATTACCTTATTCTATTTTGGTATAATTACAATTAGGATCCAGTGGAACCTACATAGGTATGTCGTCATGGTCATTAAACCTAAGTTCATGTTCCTTGTAAAGTACAAATCAACAAGTATAGCCACTAGTGCAGCACTTACTCCTGGTTGTAGGGCAAAAGTATGAATTCCTTGTTACGGTGAGCCAGCATCGACATTTGTGATGGTAAATCGGCCCTCGGGCCTTTTCGATATCTCTCTTCTATCGCGTTTGGATTTTCTAGAGGACGGCGCATAATACGCATGAGGCGACAATGACGGAGAATGAGCGAACGACATCTTCACAAGAAATAGAAATTCTGACATGCATGAACATATTATCATAAGATTATCTATGTGTATGGATATACACACCAATTAATAAATAATTGAGATATGTAGGAAAGAAATTAGAATATTTACTTGCATGACAGAACAAGTTCTGCATTCCAAGTACATGCTCGTCCAGACAACAACCCTACACCAGAAAAAAAAAACCCCTCTTCTCGCTCCAATGCCGGTAGATTAAGGGTGCGTTTGGTTCGTTGAATGGAGGTGTTTGGTTGGTTGAATGGAACCAAACCATTCGAGATGAGATGGTTCAAGAAATAGGAATATTCCATATTTATAATGTATCATCCCGTTCGGGAAAAAATCCCGAACCACACCGTTCACTCGAATTCCAAGGCACTTGGTGACGTGGTGGCTTGATTTACGAGCTTCAAATGACCATATTTCCTAAACCGAGTATCCGATTTGCGATCCGATTGAACCGTTGTGTTCCTTGTCATTTAATCAACAAAACAAGACTACTCTTGAAATATTTTAGTGCAAAAAATATCATGTAGGCCCCACGTGTCATAACATTCCAAAGTTTAGTGCAATCCAAATACAACCTCATTCATCAAATTAAACACCATCTTGAACCATCCGATTGCACCAACCAAACAAAATCATGTATCATCCTATCCCACCAACAAAACATCATACTTGTATCATCTCATCCAGGACGATCACATCCTACCTGTACCATCTCATTCCATTCAATCTCATCCCACCAACCAAACGCACCCTAATTCATCGACAAAACCCACTGATTCCATTGGTGAGGAAATCGCTACATGGTATGTACCTTGCTTTTCCAAAAACGTAATTATTATGACAACATGCACATGTACACTTACATCTATAACGAAAGAAAAAAAATGCTCCGCAAGGCAATTGACCTTGTTGTAAAAGTTTTTATAATGTTCTTTTTGGCTAAGGGGTGCACTCAGCTATCATAGCCACCCTTAAGGCTCAACATCGGAGAAATCATATATAGGATCAAATCCCGGAAAATCCACAATAAACCCACCTAACAGCGTTAGCCACAAGACCGGGGTAGCATACTGAACTAGCTGGTTGGTAGATTTATAATGTTCCACGCAGGGTTTGACGAAAAAAAAAGCAAGAAATGCCGGATAAGGTTAAGAAAACTTTTATTGACAACATCACATTGTAAGAATATTAATTGTCTGGTGTAGAGAACTGCTGCAAATGATGTGGAATGAATATTTTTGCATAAGGATGAGGTAACCAGAGATGTTAAAAAAATTGTACAAATGTGCTTAAGTAGTCTTGTTGAAGTAACAAACGGATGTTTTGCAGGCAGCGAGTCTAGAATTTTTTTAAAAAATAATCTATTTTTTATTCGAAATTACAGAAATAATACTAGTTAAGTTTTTTTTACAGAAATAATCTCTAGTCGCCGTACGGTTTGGCGACTCGGGCTAATCGCCCAACCGCCGCGCGACACATCTCCAAGTCGCTCAATGGAACGGCGATTTAATGGTTCGAGGCATAGTCGCTTGATGGCATGGCGACTTAGACAGAGTCGCCATACGGTCGAGCAAATAGGTCGAAGCTAGACCCAAGTCGCCCAACTGTATGGCGACTTGGGGTGGCTATAAAACTCGTGCGCGGCTAAACAGTCGCCATTCCAGCGAGCAAACCGAGTCGAGAAGAGAAGAAAGAAAAGAAAGAGAGGAGAAGGAGAGGGAAAGAGAGGAGAGGAAGAAGAAGAGGAGGAGGAAAAAGATGTTCTTCGCTTCGCATCGACGACTAGGACGGTGAGTTTGTAGTATTACTTTGTACAAGTGTATTTTTGAAACCATGATAGGTTAGCAAGCAACATCATGTTTAGTGGCATATTGTTAGCAAATATTTAGAGAGAGCGTGGTTAATTAGTAACCATGGTAGGTTAGCGAGCAACATCGTGTGTAGTGACATATTGTTAGCAAATGTTTAGAGATAGCATGATTAATACAATTAGTTTAGAAGTTCGTATGAAGGAAAAATGAGTCGGCGAAAATAAATTTAGTTGTACTATTCCGCGTGCTGCGCTAATTGCATATAGGCTAGATGAATGATAACATGTTACTTTTCTATTATATAAACATGTCGATAACCCGTGCATTCGCAAATGCTAGTTTATAGAATGTTAAATATATGTATTTATTTGCACAATAAAGAATTGATAACATTTACTTCATAGTTTTGGTTGGATTAAGGAATCACAGATACATGGTTCCAAACACGTAGGATTCTTAAACATGTGAAATTTTGTTTTTTTTCCTGAAAGCTTCACCCATTATAAATTTGTATAGTAACGATGATATTTTAAATATATCGCAATCCATAGAGCCGGTACAGGTGTTAACGTAATATAGCCTTTTGTAGGGAAAATTATGTGTTTACCATGTGGGTTTGATGAAATTGTATATGTATTACCACTGTGTTCAAGCAAAGTGTTTAGGTGCCACTAAGAACATATCAAATATGATTTATTTGCCACTGGAATATAATTTAAATGCTTAATTAATATGAATGCTTTTAATTTCTTAATTTGCAGGTATGGCTCACGACCCTAGTGGTTTGGACTAGCATTTTAGTCTGCTGGACCGGTTAGTCGACGCGCAGCACCGCGCGAGCCGTCGTGTGCCACATCCGGTTCGCGGGGACGAAGCGGCTGACTTGGGGGTGGTTCGTACGCGGACACCCCAACGGGCTTGGAGACTGGACCCACGCTAGGTAGAGAGGTTTGTCCGCAAGCTGTGCCACTTTTTTGTATCATATGCCCAGTATGTACTTACTTCTTCATGCTTTGTAGGCTGACCGTGCCGTCCTTCTACCTCTCGCGCGGATGGTGGAGGCCACCGAAGAGGACGGCGGTCTGGTCGACTACGATGGGGAGGTCCAGGCCGGTCCGAAGCAATCACGACGGTTCTCGTTCGACCGGTGGCTCCTAACTGCCCTGTTGGACCAATGGCGGCCCAAGACGCACACCTTCCACCTCCCTTTCGGAGAGATGGCCCCTACTCTGTAGGATGTCACGATGCTGCTCGGTCTGCTTATCGTGGGAGCCCCTGCATTCCCGTTGGACGGGCAAGTTTCAGGGGGTTCTTGTGGCGGAGGCCGCGCCTCCGTACTTTGACTTCTCGGAGCGACAGCGGCATGGCCCGCCCCTGCGGTGGTTTTCGCAGTTCCGGGTACGTATACTACCTATTTTCGATGTTTAGCGGGCTTACTAATTATTCGTTTCTACGTAGGTCGAGCGGATGGTCCCACAGCCCACCGTCGACCAGGTGTCGCGGCCCCTCGAGGCGTACCTGCTGTGGCTCTTTGGCTGGGTAATGTTTACCAGCGCAGCCACGGTGACTCCATCGACGCCTGCCTCATGGGGTACGCGAGGGCTATCGCCGACGGTGAGGAGCTAGAGATCATTTGGGGATTAGCCGTACTTGCCGTGACGTACCGCGGCATGTGCAATGCGTGCTGTAGGACGAAGCCCGCATCTATCCTCACAGGCTGCCCCCTCCTGTTGCATCTATGGTCGTTCAAGCACTTCTCTCTCAGATGACCCATGCTGGTAGACTCCAGTCCATACGGCGCGGACATGTACTATAGGGACGCAGTGGACCGGCCGACTGTAGGGTCCCTTTGGTGCCGTAGATGGGTACGTACTTCCCTATATCTTTACTTCAGTCGTATTACAGGAAATCCTTTGTAACCACTGTTCTGGCTCGCAGGCACAGTATGCACACGTGCAGGTCACACGTGTGTACGAGCACTTTGTGGAGCAGCTGGACCGTCTCACCGCTGACGACGTCGGCGCCGGGCCGACTCGATCAGAGACGGAGGCCTGATGCTCGCTGGGTCTGTCTTCACTGTGCTAGCACTACCGAACGTACTGGCGGACGCAAAAGAAGCTCATCTTCAATGTGTTCGTCGAGGACTACGCGATGCATAGGGTGATGCGCTAGTTCGGCCTCCGCTAGGTTGTTTCAGTTCCCGTCGGGACGAGGGTACCTGACTCGACCCACGCGTGAGTTACATACAACACATGTTCGCATATGTTTTTGATAGTTTTGTTACGGTGGCTTCTAATTGCAGTGGTATGTTTCACAGGCATAGTAGGAGGGGTGGCACCAGGATGCAGTGGCTGGCCAAGATGGAGCCGTGGATGGCATAGTGGGCGAACACCCACGAGGACTGCATGCCGGAGGACGACCCGTATGACCCCAGTGCGTACGATGAGTACCTTCGCTGGTACGCCCCATAGACACACACTAGGCTGGTGCATGTCGTCGACCCTCCCCCCGCTCACGTGCCAGCACCGACCAACTCGTACCCTCTACACTTTGCACAGAACGTGCACCTCGCGGTACGTAAAATCGTGTTTTAAAATGTCTGAGTACGGTTACCTGTATTATAGGTTTGACGCTTTGACATACTCCTTGTAGACAGACATTAACGTCGGGGTTGCTAGGGATGGACAGTCGATCCTGGACAGGATCAGCATTGGTGCAGAGGTCACGCGCGACGAGCTAGTGCAGTTTGTTCGTCAGGCTTGCAGTGCGGCGAGGCGATGCATGACCCTGACGTCGTGTAGGACGGTCCAGGAGGTGGCCTCATCGGTGCATACGTCGAGGCCTTCGCGTCTTACAGCCCAGTCAGCAGGCTTAGGAGGGGCATGTCCACGTGCCCCGCCTGCGCTTGGGCCTTTGCAGGCTGGAGGGTCCGGGTGGGCACGTGGGGTACGCACCGCCACAGCCACTGCCACCGTCATCGTTCTAGGACACCTACCAGAGATTGCCAGGGCAATATCTTTTCTTCCCCGACCCGTCTGGACAGTACGGTGGGTTTGACCCTTTCTCGCGCATGGCCCCTGACGAAGGTACGTTTCCTCTCTTCAAGTTTGTGATGGTCGATATATTGTAGAGATTAACATTATTTACCGTACAGGTATGATGGTCCACCCGACACCTGGGTTCTTCTCGCACGAGGACGTGGATCAGTACTTTGCGGAAGCACCTGGGGAGGTCCAGGGAGCAGTTGAACCTGCACCCGTCGACGTTCTTTCTGGGTCGCAGCTTAGCGGGCCCCTAGTGATCACGCAGCAACAGGTGGAGTCGACCCCCTTGGGAGCACGGATCAGTAGGGCTCCTGAGTGCCTTTCCCTGTTTGGGCCCCGACCTAGGCACCGCGTGCTTCAGAAGCCCAAACGGGGGCGTATTGGTGGGCGCGGACTGGGTGTGAGACGTGGTGACGACGGAGGAGGTGCTGCGGGTGGCGTAGCGGGTGGCCAGTTGGGGGTTTACATATTCTGTGTTTACGTATTGTATTTCATAGGTACTATGACATGGTTGTCTATGCATTCCCTCTACCATTGTTCTATAACTTGTATTATGTGTTGACGTATTCTCCTTCGTAATTACTATGACATGGTTGTCGAATTTTTTATTAGTTTCGAATCGTTTGTGACCTAGTCGCTGAAGCATTCGACGACGTGGCAAGAAATAGTGGCCCACTGCTACCCAATTCGTGCAACGGTTGAGCGACTAGTCCATATGTCGCTCAACTGTTGGCCCTGCAAGTCGTCCAACGTTTGGGCAACTAGTCCACGTGTCACTCAACCATTGGGCCAGTACTTGCTGCCAAGTCGTCCAACGGTTCAGCGACTATCAACCGTTGGGCCAGTACTTACTGCCAAGTCGTCCAACGGTTCAGGGACTAGTCCACGTGTCACTCAACCCTTGGGCCAGCACTTGCTACCAGGTCGTCCAACGGTTGAGCGACTACACGGTCATATAGAAAGCCAGCCCAGCTCCCGTCATGGTTTCTTTCACCATTTCTCTCCACAGACAACCATAGCAGATCGAGAGAGGAGAAAAGGGGGAGAAGGTAGGGAGAGGGAGAAGCAGAGGAGCTCGAGAGAGGGAGACAATAGGAGGAGAGGAGCTTGGGAGAGGTACACAAGGGGAGGAGCAGAGCTCGAGACGTGGAAGAGAAAGACGAACAAAGCTCATTGATACGAAGAGAAGGTCTCCGCGTGAAGATAATAATCTTGTTTGTTCTTGTTCTCGGCCGAATGTAGGCTACGTCTAGCTACTTGTTTGTTTAGCACGTATATGGGGAATGTATGTCGAGAAATCACCGCTTGCAATGTTTGTAATATTTACAATGATAAATCAGTAATGTCGGAGCCCACAAGATTGAAAGTGCATTACGGTGTTGGTACAGTTCGTGAAGGTCCGTACAGTGTTGACCTAAGTGATTTCCGGCAAGTCACTTTGGTACACCCGAACCTAGAGAATGCCCGAATCACAGATGTCCTATACTGGCTCAGCAGAAGCTTCTCCTTGGATCCCGAGGTGTGGAGTGTCGTCGTACAAGGGGTTTGGAGTCAGTCTCCCACGCACATTCGGTGGGAGTTGAGCGGAGTGATGCGCACGATTTCATGGAAGGGATTTCAGGAAGGCTATAGGCGCCGTGGCTACGAGTGTGTGCTACTCATGCAGCCATGTCCGAAGGAAGTCCTAGGAGGCCCTTCCGACGGCTACCGTTGGGTTGGTGGGAGCAGCTTAGATGCGGAGCGCGTGGTTCACAAAGAAGACGCGATGGCTGATGTTGCGAAGGCAGAAGAGGACGAGGTGGCCAATGTTGAGGACGCAGAAGAGGACGAGGTGGCCAATGTTGTGGAGGCATAAGAAGAGGCTGAGGCAGAAGAGGAATATTGTGCATCGCACGCTTAGGCTAGTGCCCAGGCAGATGCAGGGGAGCATGTCGACAGCATAGTACGTTAGATGGAGATTGGTGACTTGACAGCTTGAGCGGAGGAGGAAGCTTTAGAAGAGGATGGTGATGACTCTTCCGAGGAGGACGAAGGTCCCATCCCGCAGGGATGGAATAGGGTGGACGTTGAGGGTCTTGCTGTGCATGACGAGCACGAATCACCGCGAGAGTACCATGGGACGGAGGTTCGGCTTCCTGCAATGTTTGCTGACAAGGGATCACTGTAGGATGCCATTAAGCTGTGGGCCTTTTCCATGCAGCGGCCGTTTCATGTACTCAAATCCAGCTAGGAGTAGTACACTGTGGTATGCGAGCAAGTTGGGTGTCCTTGGCGTGTGCACGCAAGGAGACCCAAGTACGAGACTCACTGGATTGTCTCGAAGGTGGAGGCGCACTCCTGCTTGCTCAGTAGTGTTTTACCACGGCATCGCAACCTGACGTACACCTTCATAGCCAATGTCATGTACGGAGAGATAGTGAAGAAGACGGACCTGGAGGCCAAGCACATCATGGTGGCTATCAAGAAGAAATTCAAGTATAAGATTAGCTACGCGAAGGCATAGCATGCTAAGCAGAAGGCTTTGGAAAGGAGGTTCAGTTCTTTCGAGGCATCTTACGACAACCTTTCTCGTATGCTCCAGGTGCTATAGTACAGGAACCCGGTTACATACATTGTTGTGAAGGAACAGCCATCCAAAAGACCACCGCTAGGTTTTATGGTATTGCGAAGGACCTTCTTAGCATTCGGTCCTTGAAACAATGCATTCAGACACATGTTGCCCGTGATCTCTGTGGACGGGACGTTTCTAGTAGGGAAATACAAGGGCATGATCCTGACAGCAATTGGCGTTGATGGCAACAATCAGATTCTCCCCTTAGCCATCGCTTTCATCGAAAGTGAGAATTTTGACAGCTGGTTGTGGTTCCTTCGACATCTGAAGGTGGGAGTAGTTGAGGCACGTCCTGATGTCTGCATAATCCATGATCGCCACCCCGGGATGATGAAGGCCATCTGACAACTTCAGTAAGACCCCGATGAGTCGTTCCCCTAGCCAGACCTGAGGAATAGATGGTGCATTCGCCATCTGAGGGCCAACTTCTTCAAACTGTTCAGGCAGCAACCATTGATGAAGCTGTTCGAGAGACTTGCTATGCAGAACCAACAGTGTAAATTTGATGTGTTGTGGCAGATGTTGGACGAGCACACTAGGAAGCATGTCGTCGAGAGAAACAAGCGTCCCCTCATTCCTAGGGCAGCACAACCCGAGCGCCTCACACCACTGCGAGAGCTCAACCCTCCCCATTTGATGCGGAGGGCCTCGAGAGACATCGGGTGTTTCTCTCATTGGATTGAGGCCGAGCCATTAGTGAAGTGATCCTTACTGCATGACACGGACGGTGCAAGGTATGGCATAATGACCACTAACCTTGTAGAGGTGTACAAGCCCCAGTTATTAGGGCCTCGTTCTCGCCTCTTATCGCCATCGTCGAAGGCGTTTTACATGGTACAATCGGATATTTCAGGGAAAGGCATGCAAATACGGCACTTCATGCAGCCAACTCATAGATATTGTACTGCTTGAAGATTACAGCATATATGCAGGTCAAGACCGAGAAGGCTCAGTCGCACATGGTCTTCGTAATGGGCAATACGGAGCATCGATTCGATGTGATCCTCTGAGACAGAGCCGGATTCGGGATGGCTCGGTCTCTTGTTACCCATAAGGTATGCCTTGGAGACCATGTGAATGAATCTAGCTGCACATGCAACAAGCTAAAGCTCCTTCACAAGCCATGCTCTCATGTCCTCGCTGCGTGTGGGACCATCCGTACAGACCCATCGAACTTCATATTGGAGTACTTCATGAAGGAGAGGGTGCAGCAGGCATGGTGCAGCTAGCTAAGTGGCTTCAGGGTTGTGGGTAACTTTGCCATGTTGGATACTGCAAATAGGACTTGGATTCCTAATCTAGACCTGTTGAAAGGGGGGAAGGTCCGTCGGCAGAGTCATCGTATTAGGAATGATATGGACGAAGGGGAAGCTGGAGCGGTGGGTAGACGTTGCAACCGGTACCGCCAGGAAGGCCACACTGTGAGAACTTGCAAGGTGCATGCCAACATGTAGGAACTTGTATTAGAACTGCTAGTACGTTGTAACTTGTACTTCAGTCAGTACTTTGGTTCTTGTAAGCACTGTGGAACTAATTGTATCGTAATTGCAAATTTTAACTTTATTTGAAGAGTCAATATCTCGTCTTAATTCTAGCGGATAATGTCTGGTATGGAATAGCTCGGTTTTCAGTACTCGTTCATACAATGCATGTTTGTTCAATGCATATCGGCGCCTATAGCTTAATGCACGCGACACATCGATGCAACAGTCAACTCAATAAAAGGCAACCACAATGACGCGTCTACCATTTAGTTCCATGCGTTACAAGATTGAACATAATTGCATACAGAATAGGAGACCACCGAGGTACAAGCTTTTTCGCCTGTGTCTAATTGTAGAAGGTGCCTCGCTCAACCCACATAGAGTGTTGTACAGGGGGGCGCCTCGGACGTGGCTGACCATCATTGTAGTGGCATGCACATATGCAGCTAGGGTTCGCGCAGCAGCATGTGGGATCATAGGAACTTCCTATGCTCACGACCTCCTCGTTGCTCCTCTCGCGCTGCATCTGTTGGCGAAGGTCATCATTTTCTCGTTGAGATTGTCAATCCGTTCCTCTAACTCAAAGATTCGGTCCCACAATCTATCCATGTACATCACAATATGTCGTTCATAGGGACGATCGATCCAGCGGACAAAGGCGCATTTCGCCATCTGCTGCAAGGGACGGTTAGCATGGAGGCTATATTAGCAGTAACATGAACCAAACTATTTGCTAATTGTACCCCAGAGTGTGGGCATCAGAAGAAACGTCGTTCGCCATCGAAAGGGCCGTCCATGACCTGCACAACAGCGTCCTCCCTGTGTCCACATTTCGGCAATACCGGTTGAGCACGCTTGTTCGGCATCAACCGGTAGTTAGGCCCGAAGTCCTCCCTTCTTTCTAGGGGAAGGTCTTGCTTCGGCGACCCCGGTTCGACTGGTCCCTCCGCGTCTGCCATGGTATGTTATTGTAGGACGGAGAAGGTTCTTTTTCCTACGGTTTGAAGGGTCGAATGGTCCTACATTCGGAGCATGGGTCGTGCATTTTATAGCCCGCAGGGGGGAGGCTAACAAAGTGGTTAATGTGTTAGCTTGAAGATGACAACACCAGACGGGGCTGGCTGCTTTGCGCAGAGACAAGACCAAACGAGGCAGCTTTGTGCAGTGACAAGACCAAAAGAGACAACGTTGTGAAGTGACAAGACCACACGAGGCAACTTTGTGCAGTGACCAGACCAAAGGAGACAGCTTTGCGCAGTGACAAGACCAGACGGGGTAGCCTTGCGCAGTGACAAGACCACACGGGGTAGCCTTGCGTAGTGACAAGACCACACGGGGTAGCTTTGTGCAGGGATAATACCAAAGGAGATAGCTTTGCGCAGTGACAAGACCACACGGGGCAGCTTTGCATAGTGACAAGACTAGAGGAGCCAGCTTTGCGCAGTGACAAGACCACACGGGGCAGCTTTGCGTAGTGACATGACTACACGGGGCAGCTTTGCGTAGTGACAAGACCAAAGGTCATCACTCCATGCCAACCATGTGGCTTATAAAAGGGGGTGGAACAGATCTAGGAGAGAACACTACACAACCAAACCCAACACTACAACACCAGAGCTTCCTCTCCACGCCTCACAGGCTACTACACCAGAGCTTCCTTCACCACGCTGGGATGGACGACAAGCAGAGGCAATGGGACCGGATCCGCGAACTAGCAAGGGCTACTGGGGAGCGGGACGACCAAGCAAGTGCTGCTGTGGCCCGGGTCGAACAAGAGACGCGTGCCTACATGGCCTATGTTCGTAATGAAGCCCCCCGTAGCAGCAACCCCATGCCGAACATTCCAACCGAGCGTTTGCCGCAACACCCGCCTAAGGGGGAGACGCCGCCCCTCTGTTGGTGCAGGGACAGATGCAAGTTCTTCAAGTCCAAGCATCTGCTCAGCCTGGGCATGCGTTACTGGGGTTGCGCAAACTACTCTAGTGACTATCCTGACCGACGTCGGGACACGAGCAGCTATCGACAGCCTGTAAGGAACAGTTACAGTGTATTCCCCTACTATTTCTCTTTCAAAGTACGCACTAACAACCTCTCCCGTCTACCTGTAGTCCCCGGATCCACTAAGTGGCTACCGCAAGTGGATCGACCACGAGATCCACCCACATGACTAGTGGTCTCTCGACTTCGATGAGTGGCTTGACCAAAAAGACCGCGATATGCAGTAGGAGCGACGTCGCAACGACGAGCAAAACGACCGTATACATCGGGAGACGCAGGCTCATCTCGAGGTGCGCAGGCGCAGGGAGCGCGAGGCTCGCGAGAGGGAGCGCAAGAGAAAGAGGGAAATTGAGGCCAAGGCCAAAGAGGCCAGCGAGGAGTTCAACGCCGACCTAGCAAGGAAGGGAAAATGGCCCCGGTCTACACAGTAGGTCGGACCATTTTGTACTAGTCCCCCGTCGATGGTCGAATCTATTTCCATTCCAAAAAGGCGCATATGTATCGTAGGAGTACTTCAGTTTGTTGCATCGTTTATGATGCTATTTGTTATGCACGTAACCAAACCCTATGTGCCATATTATTCCCAGCTTCGTTATAAAGTCCAATTTAATTCGCAACATCAAATCTCCTCGTCTTTTCGCATTTGATTCTTACATATCATTCCCAGCATCATTATAAAGACATCCAACAACATGTATCACTTCTGGGCAAGGTCTGAAAATATTGTTTGTGAAGGATATATACGCTGAACTGTCAAAGGTTATCAATCCACACAAAAATGGGGCCTCTAGCCACCTGTTGCCCCATGTTATTCCCTAGCGTATAGTAATATCACTTACCTTTCTACTTACAACTCATTACTATCTCAATCGTCCTCATAAAATTCTACAGAAATTTAGCGCACTACAACAATATACGACGATCACAAAATGTTATTGCGAGTCTGAAAAATTTCGTACCCTTGATATTCTACAAAAATAACAAACAGACCAACCAACGTTGTCACCACACTTTTATCTTTTAAAAAATAACATCATACAATACGATTTGCTAAATGTCACACCTACAAAATGTAATATCTATTTAAACACAATTGTTCCAATTGGATTTGCAGACTAGGAGGTTTATTAGCTAAAATCGTCCAGTGGTTGGGCGATTTGACCTAAGTCGCCCAAGCACTACGCGACTTAGTCAACTCGCTCTACAAATGCGCGATTCCAACGCATATCGCACCCCAGTTTGGCAACTAGGTCTAGTCACACTCTAGTCGCTCTTCCATTGAGCAACTTGGAGATGTGTCATGTGATTCGGCGACCAACTGAGTTGCCAAACCGTACGACGACTAGAGATTATTTCTATAAAAAAATTAACCGGTATTATTTCTGTAATTCCGAATAAAAAATAGATTATTTAAAAAAATTCGTGAGTCTATGTATAGGATGCCATACTAGTGCACCATGTTGCCCGAGCAACATGATTTCAAATGCGCGAATTCCACCCAAATATATACTAGTCAAGCTGTGCATTCACACGTAGCTTATAGAATAGTATTTTGTAATCTATATTATTAAGATATGTCCATAATAATAAGACTTGTACTAAAAAAATTGATATTTTTATTATAGATAAGTTGGAAAAACAAAGGAGAAACATAGAAGCATTGTTACAAACCTATAGGATTACAAAATACATGAAAACATTGGGACCTCTTTGCGCCGTGGTTGATCACTATCCATAGGCCTCCAGTGAGCTAATGCTACACTTCTTGTAGCATATCCATCGTCATAGAGCGCCTTCACCGAGGGACCTCTCTGCGCCGTGGTTGATCACTATCGATCAGCTACTCCAGTACCTCTCTGATCTCATCATCTTCACCTCCATGTTCATCGTGAGCCTCTAAACCTCATGCGCGCCTCAATTTGTAGAGGGCGAGTAGTTTGCACCATATTCACCGTGGCAACCTATGGCGCCACCGCGACTGCATGTCGCCGACTCACCTCCGGTGATCCTAGGGCCCTGCGCCTAGCCTGATAGCATCACCTGGACTCATAGAGTCCAGCGCTCCCCTCCTTTAGCCCGGGGAAAGCCTCCTACACGAAGTCCGTCACAAGCCCGAGAGCTTCCTCCTCTCCTCGCCGCCGTGACACCACCTCCGGCCATCTCTGTCACCGCCACCACCACCCATAGCTTCGCCCTGCTCCCCTCTTTCCATCCCGCTGCTTAACTTCACCACTCACCACTGGCGAGCTCGCCATGGCGCTCGGCCGCATGCAGTTATGTTTCCTTCTCTCATTCTCTCACTAACAGTGGATCCACTCGCATTTAGGATTTGATGAACACTAATGATAGTGGTTAAGTATGCTAAGTCACTAACATGTGTGACCAACTGAAAATTTAATCAAAAATCTATTTTAAAACACATTTAGTATATGAGACATTGACATGTGGAACCACCCCCACTGTTTCCAGTTTTAAAACAGTGAATTAAAATAAAAAAATAGGTTTAATTATTTATTTAATAATTAATGAGTCTATGACATGTGAGACCGCCTCTATTTTTATAAATAAAATCAATAAATAAAAATATGAGTCACTAACAAGTATGGCCCACATGTAAACTAATAAAATTCGAAAAAATGTAAAAATGAGAAAAGCCACTTTCAGTTCAAAGGAAAATACACTTTCTCTATTGGAAAGTGTAAACATAAGAAAATATGCTTTCGACGTCACCTTTTTAATTTTTCAAGATTTTTCAAACCAAGCAAAATTAAAACGTTAATAACTTTTGCATATGAACTCCAAATTGAATGAATATTTTTTTTATAAATTCATCTCAAATCATGCTCTATCTGAATATGCAAAAATATTTGGATTTTATTGCTGTCAAAATTATTTTTCTATTTATATTTGTTATCGTCTCTTTTGAATAGACGTCGATACCACGAACGAATTATGCGACGGCCCTCCATTCTCATATTCGGAGATACCAGAGTAAGAAAACACCTCGTTTGATCATGTTGATCCCACTATTTCAATTGTTGTACTTTTTTTGCAAAATCTATTATGCATGACGTATGGTTGCTTAAAATTGCTATATTTGGGGATTGTAATACCCCAGCCGACTCATAGTGCGGCCCATGTGGCCCATGAGGAGTCATGTGGTGCGATTAGTCCCATATTACTTGTCTAAAGTGAGTTGTAGTAGTATATAATGCCTGTTGGGTCCAAACTTAGCACCTCTGGGTTAACCCTTTTACACGAATCGATGACGAAAGTGTAAGTGGGGTGCTATGTGTGCGTAGGTCCGCCCCACGGTGGGCTAGGCATTGAGCGGATTTTGGGCCAGGGTGTTACAGATGGTATCAGAGCATCAACCTTCGCTGCATGGGCGTGTGCGAGACAGGGGCGCGGGCATATGGCGCATGGCACGTGTGGTCCCGGAGTGGTCGCACGGCATGGCATATGTGCTAGCACTGAACGCACAAACGTGTACCGATGGGTGGTTCTGTGCATTTGCCGCGTATACGGTGTGCTGCCGAGGGCGTCAGCCCTTGAGGGGGGTGAATGTAATAACCCAGCCTACTCGTAGTGCGGCCCATGTGGCCCATGAGGAGTCATGTGGTGGGATTAGTCCCATATTGCTTGTCTAAAGTGAGTTGTAGTAGTATATAATGCCTGTTGGGTCCAAACTTAGCACCTCCGGGTTAACCCTTTTACACGAAGCGAGGACGAAAGTGTGAGTGGGGTGCTATGTGTGCGTGGGTCCGCCCCACGGTGGGCTGGGGATTGAGCGGATTTTGGGCCAGGGTGTTACAGGGATAATGGTTGTTATATTCCTATTAAATGCATAATCCTCCTTGAGAAGTTGATACCCTTACTATTGTAGCCCTTAGGTTATGGTTTGGACAATAGCTTATGTCAATTTGGGTATTTCGATTGCGAATATCACATAAATGCTTAGCCAAACCCTAGTTTCACAAAAATTAAACTATGGATAAAATTTGAGTTGGATTTGGGAGATTTTGAAATGATGGTCCAGAGGGGTTTACCTCTGTTATTTTGTATAGAAATAAAATGAAAAACTAGTTTGTGACATGGGCGAGTTATATTATAAACTGAGGAGTGTGAGACGTGTATCTCACAAGTAAATAGGGGGAGATCCTCGCCCGGGTCAATTAAGGACCGAACATCGGTACATCCGACCTAAGCGTAAGCGTACAACCACTTGTACTGGTATGGGACAACCTTACCTAATTAAGTCATCGAAGACTAGCCTTGCATGTTGGTAGGCCACAGTAGTACGCGCATGACCGGGCAGGCTTGCTCGAAGGGGCTCCTTTCACCGAGGCGTTGGGACCAAAGCCTTCCGATATAATGGTGAAAGCCTCACTGAGACGAAGGTGTACCCAAATGAAGTAAGGGTTTCCATTCGCCAGGCTAGTGCAAGGTTAGGACTAGGTGAGGTAAAGGCTTCATTACGAACTGCAGACTGCTTACTAAAATGTTGTGAGCGGTGGTATTGATGTATGCCGAACAAACTTGTCGACAATCGAGTCGCCGATCTTACAAAATAAAACAGAGGAAAATGGTACAGAGTTCTTGGGAGAGAATGGGGTTGCTTTTTATTGCAATGAACTGGATCCTTTACAAGGGATGCCTTCGACTAGACAGTGGACTAGCTCTAATTACACTTGGTGTACTAATTGCTATGCTATTACTTCAGATGAAAATCCAATCGGTTGTTGATATTTCGAATTGGATTCCTTTCTACCGTCTAGATCCTCCTTTAAGTAGTTGATGAAGTGGTGGCAGTTACTCCTTGAAGAGGCGTCTGTTGGATGTGTCGCGACTAGTCGGAGGGAGGTGGTAGTTGGTGAAGTATCAATCGTTCAATGGTTGATATCAGAGGGAGATAATAACCATATAGTGGTTACTGTCAGTATCTTAGGGCTCTAAATATCACATGGGTTAGAGCAAATAAGACATATGCTCTATTCATCACACGGGAGGAATATACTTAGAATCAGATCCAAGCACCAGTTCATTGCTTCTACGAGCAGTCATCTGGTTGGAGATTAGGTACAAGACCTCATCTGACCTGTGTACCCATTATGTAACCTTTGGAATCCCTACGACCACGGGGGTCGTTAGGCTTAGGGGATATGACCACGAAGGTCATGTGGTCTTTTTAATTAAATAAAGTAATATTTAAAGATTTTAATTCTCGTCAGCTAGCCTCTGAACTTTAAATGAATTGGTCGTGTGAACCATCCGATGAAACATCATATCGGGCATACCCTCATTTAATGTCGTGAGAAACGAGGTGGTGTGTATTCACTTTAAAGTTGAGAAACTGTCTTGGGAACTGAAGAGTTTTTCTATCCATTGGACATTGAAAAGGTTTGTGTCCGTTGGAGTTTGGGTAACTCTCGATTGCAGTTAAGGAATTGCGGCTATAAAATCTCAAGTGCACACAACTTTAGGGTTTTTACGCTCTCAGCTTTTCTTGAACCCATTTTCATCTTTTCGTAAGAATCTCCTCTGACCTCCTCTTATCCTTCTGCCGAAATCCTCCTCCGACCACTATTTATTCACCCATAGATCTCGCAATGTCGGATTCAATTACTAAGTGATTGGTGTCTGATCTAAGCGGGAAGAAACTCAAGGCTCTAGAGGGGATCAAGATGCTTCCTGGTAAGAATCCAATTAAGTGGAGGTTAGCAATCAGAGAGCATTACCCAAGCCACGAAGATGGAGAGATCCCTATCTTTTTGGCATACATTGAGTGCGGGTTTAGGTTGCTGGCGCACAAATTTCTCTCCCGAGTTCTCGAGTACCACGGAGTCGAATTGGTGAACTTGGCTCCCAACTCCATTGCCAACATCAATATCTTTGTCTACCTCCGCGAGGCCTACCTAGGGATCCGACCAAACTTGAAGGTCTTTAGGTACTTCTATTGGATGGCGAGGTCGAGGAAGTCAGCGGCCGGACCTGGGGAATGATCGCTGCGCCTTCACGACAGAAAGGCCAGCGAGTACATCCAAATGTACTCGAAGTCTTAGTAGTTGTCATAGAAGAAGAGCTGGTTCTACATGTCGGTCACGAAGGACAACGGCCTCTACTTCGCTAGCAAGGTGGCAAGCGAGAATCTCAACTGGCGGTGAACCGCGAAGATGGAGGGAAAGGTTGGAAGATGGATTGAAGCCATCCAAGACCTAAGTGCCAAGGGTTTGATCTTTTGGCACATGGTGAGGAACTTCTCCATACGATGGATAAGTCCTCTAAGGCTCTGATCGCTCTCCCTGCTATGGTTTATTGGTCGTGACGAAGGGACCAAAGATTCCAAGGAAGGTAAGTCTTGAAAAAATCCCGACCAGTATGGTTTATTTAGTTGTTTATTTTGTAACCTTGGAATGTCTTTATTCTTTTGAAGCCCTTTCCTCTAATGAAATCAGAGAGTGGATTAGAATGATCTGCGCTGGGGAGCCTAATGTCAAGGTTGTATTCCCTAGCATTTTGGTTGTTGTCTTTGAAAAAGAGAGATTGGAGAGACTCAAGGTAAATAATAACTTTTCTTCACCGTGTATATATTTTTCGATCATTTTTTGACTATGCTCCAATATGCAGCGGTCAGGTTAAGGATGAAAGAGACCGTTGGGGATTCTTCACCAACTATTGTTTCAACCGAATCTTGTTCGACGACCACACAAGATGATGGTCTCCTAGAGGTAAAAAGCCATTGAAAAAGGAGTATATATTTGAGATGGTAAATTTCATCACCTAATTGAATTTAATTCATAACTTAGGTGGAAGAGAAGGAGAACCCGTAGCAAAAAGCTGTGGAAGTCGTAAGCCCCAAGATGGTCATTCACGATCTGACCGTTGCTGCTAAAGCAACAGCTCCGGTGGTCGATGAGACCACAACCTCCGATTAGATGGTAAAAGATCTTATCCTCGACCAACTGGTCGAGGATATTTCTTCTGACCACTTGGCGGAAAATATGAGGGGTCTGACCAACCCTACTAGCGCAGGATCGATGAAATCGGTCGAGAAGAAAAAGAAAGCAAGCGCTGCGGATTTTGCTCCAGCGCGATTCAAGCTCAAGACCAAGAAAGCGACCAAGAATGTATACATGAAAGAGACTTATGAAAATACATACCCTTAATGCTTCTGGTGTTCTGGAACTTTGAAATTTCCTTTCTTCTATCTTCTTAGGAACTCTGGTGTTCCAGTCACCTTCGACTAGAGCACCCCTCTGGAGAAAATTCATGAGGAAAAAGAGGTTGAGCCAGCCCCCGAGAAGGTGGTAACGCCAATGCCTGCTTAGGAACCTGTGGTGGCTCCAACTCCAACTATGGAGGCAAAGGTTCCTAAGGGGTCCCAACAGGTGTCGACCACTACTAGGCCTAGCAACTTCCCTCATTGTCGTCGATTTATCAATGATAAAGAACTCGATGAGGCTTGGGGGAGGATATCAGACCGTTAAGCAGAGACGAGTCCTGATAATATTTTCGCCAAATACAACAACGTGGCGATTGGGGTAAGCACCCATGACTACTTTCATAGCCTTTTCCTTAAAGCTCATCAGAAACTTAAAGAAGTTTGCTAGTTTTTTAGCATATAGTTGAGAACATCACTGTGGTCAGAGGACTAACTCGGCGAATAAAACTCTTGGAGAAGAAAAACTCCAAATTGAAAAGTAAGTACTTTCTTCTTGACTTCTCCTCTCCTTCTTTGCTATCTTGCTCCTCTTCTATTAATTAAGTTCTCCCCTTATCATATTTGATAGATTTGGAGAAAATTAAAGAAGAGGTTATGGCTAAGGAAGCCATAATAACCAAGCTTGAAGGCGAATGCCAAGCCAAGGACCAGTCGATCGAATACTTGACGACCAGGCACAAGGAAGTCATTGAGACTTTCGAGAAGAAAAATCAAGGTAACCAGTCGTAATCTTGACCAGTGTACTATCTTTTCTAATCATATGTATTTATTCTTTGGTCTACCGTGCAGAGCAAATCGTCGGACCCGGGAGTAACACCTCAAATCCTCTGTGTATTTCTGAACTAGTCCCATGATTAGTAGCTAGTTCATACAGTAAACAGATATGGTAACATCCATAAATCGCACAATTATATTAATAATCAACAGAGTTTATTACAAGAAAGGCTTACACTACTACAAAAGGCTATCTTCGGGCGCCTCATCACGAGACGGTTGACCAAATCGTCGGTATTACATTCAATCACAGACGGTTTTGGTTTAGAGACGTGCGTACTCTCATCGCTACGCTAAAAAACCGCTCAGGAAGAGGCAATATCACGCACGGTTTATGTTGAAGACCGTCAGGAAGTATCACGATGGTTCTTGTTCGTAACCGCTCGTGATATTATCGATATCCTGAGCGGTTTTAAAACACAACCGTCAGGAAGTATCACGAGCGGTTACAATAAGAACCGCTGTGATATTAATTAGTATCACGAGCGGTTCTTAAAAATAACCGTCAGTGATAATATCGCTCCAGCGTGAGTTTCTTCATCGCCGGCGCGTCGTTAAGGGCCAATCCGCCCGGTTCCCGATCGTCTCTTCATCGCATCGATCCGCTTCGGCTCCCGATGCATCTCTTCGCCTCACGCTCGAATTTATTCCTTGTTTTATAAAAAGGATCATCCGCCATCCAAGATGATCATCCCCACATACTTACAAAAAAGTAAATGGCTGCCTCTTCCTTGTCGCCGCAGATCGATGGCCTTCCCGGCCGCTTTGTCGAGCACCTCTCTCGGTGTCGTTGAACTGTCTTTGCGGAAGAACACTGCTTGATCAACAAGTGTCTTCACTCCTCTGCCGCAGAATTTGCGGGCGGTGGCGGCCACCTTCCGCCGTCTTGACATCCTCTTCCGCCGTGTCTTCCGGTGATCTCCCACTTTCGGCGAGTTTACGCGTCATCGACATAGTCCTCCAAAACGGCGTTGCACGCCTCTCAGGAGGCTTGCCGTCACTTGGACAGGAATCGGGCGGCAGAAGCATCGAGTCGACGGTGCCGAGACCCTCAAGCAAGGAAGAGATCCTATGGGCTCAATTCTTCTTGGTTCAACATCCGAGGGTCTTTGGGAGACACTTTCGAGCGAAGCGCGTCAGCGGGTGGGCGCATTTCGAGCTTCGTTCACGATGATCGAGAACCGTCCGATCTTGACACCGCCGCCTATGAAGTATTGCGAGATGGAGATAGCAACCTACCTTCGCCACTAGAAAAACCTTGTTTAATTATAGGTTTCGCTTTTTTAATATAAACATGTAATTTCTTCATGCCATGTAATTGTATATATATACTTGAGAAAAACCATTTCACGAGCGGTTCCATTATGGAACCGTGCGTGATATGGGACATATCACGACGGTTCCATAATGGAACCATCGTGATATGTCCCATATCCTGACGGCTCTATTATGGAACCGCTCGTGATAATTATCACCGACGGTTCCATAATAGAACCGTCTCGATAAGTCTCTTTATAAGTAGGAGCTAGCCCACTTGCCGCTAGGGTTTGCGCTCTAACTCGCCACTCCCCAATGACCTTACTCTCGTCCGTTCCTCCCGTCGCCGACGCCGCCATTCTTCCGTCGCCGACGGTTGGCAGATACGGTGACCTTTGCAAAAGACACTCGTGCGATAAGAGTGTCTTTTGCAACACACCAATAGCTAACTTCTGATGACGTCAAACTCGTCACTCCCGGCCTTTCGCTAGGGTTTGCGCCCGCCCTAACTCCGTTCCTCCCCACCTCGACGCCGCTCGACCTGCGTCGCCGACGCCGCCTTGACCCGTTGCGCCTGCTAGGGCCTTGGCCGAACTTTGCTTTCCCCATCCTCCTCTATTCTCCTCTAGATCTGTTAGCTTAATGTCTTTTGTTGAGTTTGATTTTTATGCATGAACCTTAAGTTGTGTCCCGATGTTTGTGTGATTTATGCAAGGTAAAGGAAATGGATGAGGGTTGTCTTTGGTGTGGGGTCGCCACCGTGGTTCTTGTTGTACTAAGGTCCCTCTCTGTCTCTACCCCTTGCTCTGTGATGAAAATGGCTAGCTAGTGCTTTATGATGGATGCCGAGGGCTACTACTTGTGTGGTGGGTTTGGACACCCTTGGTCTTGTTCTCTTCTTGATGAACCGCTCAATGATGTTAATAGTCTTATGCTGAAATTGAATTGATAATTAGTTCATATTAATAGTCCTCTTGCTCGTGATGTAATGATGTAAATAGTCTTATGCTGAAATTGAATTGATAATTAGTTCATATTAATAGTCCTCTTGTTTGTGTGATGTAATGATGTCAATAGTCTTATGCTGAAATTGAATTGATAATTAGCTCATATTAATAGTCCCTTGCTCTGTGATGTAATGATGTAAATAGTCCTATGCTGAAATTGAATTGATAATTAGTTCATATTAATAGTCCTCTTCTTTGTGTGATGTAATGATGTCAATAGTCTTATGCTGAAATTGAATTGATAATTAGTTCATATTAATAGTCCCTTGCTCTGTGATGTAATGGTGTCAATAGTCTTATGCTGAAATTGAATTGATAATTAGTTCATATTAATAGTCCCCTTGTTCATGCGGTCAAGTTCTCCTACCTCTTGCGTGCAGTCGTCCTACCATTCCATTCATAATCTCTTCTCTATAAAGTCTCCAGCGGTGGTTGCTTGTGCCATTAAAACGGCATCATATATATATATTATTAGTAGTCCTCGGCCACTTTAGGAATTAGTCCCACGCATGACATGAGAAGAATGAGACAGTATCCACGGGCAATCTCATTGAGCCCTTGTAAGTTTAAAAAGTATGGATGCAAAGAGAGCGGTCGGACATCCAATTACCTGGATTGGACGTCGCTATGTTCAGAAAGTGACGTTGATGCGCAACTACTCCGACTGGGAAGTGGCATCATGTATTAGCAACCAACAATTCTTGAGCATGTAATTGTCTTTAAAGCCAACAAGAACACCAAGCAACAAGTTGAGAATTCTTTTGAAATATGAGAATGGTTGCTTAGTGTTCTTGTTGGGTTTAAAGACGATTACATACTCAAGAATGGATAGTTGCTAATACATGATGCCACTTCCCAGTCGGAGTACCTACGCATCAACGACACTTTATGAACATAGCGACGTCCAATCCAGGTAATTGGATGTCCGAACGCTCTCCTTGCATCCATACTTTTTAATACTTGCAAGGGCTCAATGAGGTTGCCCGTGGCTACTGTCTCATCCTTCTCATGTCAAGTGGACGATCCCCAAAGTGGCCGAGAGACTATGAACAATATATATGTAATATATATATGATGCCGATTTAATGGTACAAGCAACCATCGCTGGGCCTTTATAGAGAAAAGTCATCACAGACGGTTCCCACCACAAACCGCTGCGTGATATGTGCTTATCACGCAGCGGTTTGTGGCTGAAACCATCTGTGATATGTGCTATCACGAGCGGTTTGTGGATGAAACCGTCTCGTGATATGTGCTTATCACAGAGCGGTTTGTGGATGAAACCGTGCTCGTGATATTACTTATCGCAGACGGTTTGAACCACAAACATGCGTCAGGAAAGTATACATCACGAGACGGTTCAAAACCGTGCATGATGACCTTATGTCATCACTGACCCATAAACTCAGACGGCTCACGAAACCGTCTGTGATGACGTTTTTGAACCGTCTGTGAAAGCCTTTTCTGTAGTAGTGTTACAAGCCAACAATAAAGAACACAGTGGAACAGGAAGAATGTGTAGTAGAGTCCAGCTGATCTGCCACAAGCAATCGACTAGGGTAGCGGCCTAGTCGTCAAGATCCACACTAGTAGCAAAGTCTTTCTCCTATGAAATTTATTTGCATTAAGTAAGGGTGAGCACAACTTCCGTACTCGCAAGTTACACCCAATAACAGAGTTAATGCTTGCATGGATATTAACAAGGAAGGCTTATAGGGTTATTTGTACAAAAGCAATATTTGACATTTTAAATACAATACTAAGTTCAAAAACTCAAATTTTACAATAACTAAAATTGAGTTTGAATTAATAAAAATAGTGTAGGCACCAACATAACACTAATTTAAACATAGGCACCAACCCGGGGCTTCAACCCATAACTTTTCTCATGGACACCCATCCATGTCAAAAACTATTTTACAAAACCTTTTGAAAACAATATCAAAGTCTAACTTTGAGTGGCTTTGCTCAGCATGTCCATGACCGTGGACACGGCTATTCGAATAGTTCTTAACACTCTGCAGAGGTTGTACAGCTTTACCCACATGACACAACTTCTCTAGTTTATTTGGCATCCGTCGATACCACCGCTCATTACCTTAGGTAAGCAGTCTAGAGCACGTATCAAGGCCTTTACAATGCGTCATCCTACCGTAGTCCCGCCTCGCTAAGGTTTCACCCCCTTTGGATAGAAATCTGCCGGGTTCAGGCCCCCTCTTGCGCCAGGTGGGAATACATAAAAGTAGGTCATAAAAGACACCCACGCAACTGGATGGCACGACCATGGTGCGGCTAGAAGACCGGTCCTTAACTGACTTGGGCAACTGTTCATAAAACCCACAGGCCTCGATCATAGAAATGACTCGATCCCGTGCATCAACATGCACCATCCAAACATCCATATCGCCCAAGTCCAAACTAATTTTCATTTTGTTTAACAAGTCAAATCATTTTATAAATTTGTATGGTAAAGACAATGCCATAGAATCATCTTCAAATCATAGTTGAACTTTTGGCTAAAGTTCCCCCAAATCAAGATTTTTGGTCTAAACTTTGACTAAGCATAATTTTCTCAAAATGATCCTAGTTCATACTATCGTATCAACTAGGTTTTATCTAGGGTGACAATATGTTTGATTCAATATCAACATTGGCCTTACAAAGGATTTAGGCATAGCTATAAATTTAAAACAGAAATTTAAATTACTGAATAAAAATAAGAATGGAGTAATAATTTAAACAAAATTTAAATAATTTTAAATACTAGGCTCAAATATGATCAAAGGTATAACTTGCCTTGCTTAATTAGTCTTTGTTCTCAAATGGTGTCGAAATCTAACTCTCCGAAGTCGTCGAAATCTATACGTGAAAATAAGACAAATTCAAATGAACTCCAAATTAAATAATTTTGGTTTAGTTAGCTAAATCTTGAATTTATATGAATTTATAAATTTGAATCGTCAAAATTGGAGTTCGTATGAAGAAATACGAGCTCCTTGAAGTTTAAACCCTAAAGAAAACCCTAAAAAGGAATTTCTTGATTTTTCGGATTTAAATTTCTACAAGAAAATCGATTAATGACATTAGGCTAACGTCATTGATGAATTTTTTATTTTTTGGCTGAATTTATTTTCAAAAGGAAATGATTTATTCACTAACATGTAGGCCTGGGTCTTGTGGATCGGGTCCACGAAGTAATGCTTGGTCCACGGTGGACCAGGCGCAAGGGCTGGCGTGGTTTGCCACGCAAGCAGTCATGAGGGCTGCCACGTAGTAGCCACACTAGCATTTTGTGCTGAGGTGGCGCTTACGCGGCATTGCGATGGCGGCCATGTGGGCGGCGGCAACGGCGTTGAGCTCGTCGGCGCCGACGAGGGGCTCAACGGCGAGAGGGGAGCGAGGGGATCACGATGCTTACCACAGCAACACTGGGGCTTGCACGGCTCGCTGGCGGCGAGGGCTTTGGCAGTAGCGCAATTAGGGCTCCGACGACGTTGGGGCTCCGGGGGTCTTCGGGCCGGGGAAAGGTGCGCACGGAGATGAACGCAGTGCGGCAATGCCGGGGCTACGGTCATTGTTGCCGATGAGGACTGGATGACGCCGGAATTGAAGAAAACCGGAGCCTCGGTTGCCGGAGAAAAACTCTAAAATTCCGGTGCTAGAAGATAAGAGGAGCGAAGAGAGTTAGGGCGTTAGTTTCGGCGAAGAAAGGTGAAGCCGATGCGTGCCTAAATATGGGAGGGCGAGGCCGTGACAGCGTGCGGCACACGAAGGTCCGTGTGGTGATGTCGGTGAAGATTTGGGAATTGAGGCAAGAAACGGAAGGAGAGAGGTGTAGGCGGGAGCGGTATTGACCGGGGATCTTAATGCGTGAGATTCGGGGAAATGAAGGGGAGGGAATCGCGGAGGGGATGGAGCTTTTAACAGGCGCTAATGGCAGCTCGGGTGGGGGCGCTGGAGGAAGGAGCAGATGAGGAAGAAGAAAGGCGTGTGTGGCTGATGGGCAGGGCCCGCGACTAAGAGAGAGAAGAGGGAGAGGGAAGCGGTTGGCGAGGAGCGGGCCGGAGGCGTGGGGAAAATGGGCCAAACAGTGGAGATTCAGCCCAAAAGAGGTTTTATGATTTTTAATTGATTTTCTAATTTCAAATAATGAGTTATTTCATTTAGCCTTTAGAAAATAGCAAATAAAGTTAAAAAACATTCCAGAAAAAAATCAGAGAAATTCCTAGAATTGTTTTGAACTTAATAAATATAATTTCAACTTAAAGTTGGCTTTTATTTTTGCACATAATTTATTTTGTCTTTAAAATAGTTAGGGAAAAGCTTTTAAAATTCCAGAAATTAATTACATTTTTCTTTTTAACTTTAAATCCAAAGAAAGCCCGAAAACTCAATAAATTTTCTTTTTGACTTTAAAACCAAGAAATTAAATAATTGATTATATATATTTATTTTTAACCAAGATAACTCTTTTAAATTACGAGAAAATCAAGAAAAATCTTTGATAGCCAGAAAATCCAATAAAATAATAAGTTTATTAATTTTTATTTTGATAACAGAACTTTGGGATATTACAAACTAACCCCCTTAAAAGGAACCTTGCCCTGAGATTCAAAGAGGCTAGAAAGAAAGAATACGCACATAGGATAAATGAATGAAGAGATAGAGAGAGTCTATCTTCAAGCTGGCTTCACGTCCAAGGGTGTTGGGTTGTTCAAAGTTTTTAAGTATCGATTTGTCCTTCAATTCCATTGTGCATCGACAGGCTAGGTTGTCTAATGGATTATTAGAGAGGAGCGAAAAGCAAAGGATAAGAAAGAAAGCTATGAGGAGAGAAGTCTACCCACTTAAGCAAACGCTGCACACAAGATCAAAAATATCTATGTACAACGTACCGAAAGAAAATATACTATACAAGTTAAGAAACAATACAACGTTCTACTCGATCGAGACTATTAATCTGGTGAAATGACTCAATGAACAGAATGAGTCTTGGTAGAGTTAGACTATATGGTTGGGCTGACAAAACGATCTTTGGTATATCTTGTCCGTTGTCCTTGGATGGTGGAGATGATGATACTTTCTCGATGGCTCCATGTCTTGTAGTCTTGAACGCAATGGTAAAGAACGTGCTGATCATCTATAGAAATTTTTCAAGGGAAAGAGGATCTCTTTAATATTATAAAATGGTGAAAGAAAATAAGGTAAGAAAGAGTTGTTATGAAGAAGCTAAAGATAGATATATGACCAAAATGAGGAGAGAACAAATTATTTTTCTTATAAAATAAGTTTTGAAGATTTTCAACTAACGGCCGTTCTAACTAGGTCACGACCTACAGTCGATATGGCTCTGATACCACTTCTGTCGAACCCAGGAGTAACACCCCAAATCCTCTGAGCATTTCTGAACTAGTCCCATGATCAGTAGCTAGTTCACACAGTAAACAGATATGGTAACATCCATAAATCGCACAATTATATTAATAATCAACAGAGTTTATTACAAGAAAGGTTTACAAGCCAACAATAAAAAACACAACGAAAGACGAAGAAGGTGTAGTAGAGTCCAGCTGATCTGCCACAGGCAATCGACTAGGGTAGCAGCCTAGTCGTTGAGATCCACACTGGTAGCAAAGTCCTTCTCCTATGAAGTTTATTTGCATTAAGTAAGGGTGAGCACAACTTCCGTACTCGCAAGTTACACCCAATAACAGAGTTAATGCATGCATGGATATTAACAAAGAAGGCTTATAGGGTTATTTGTGCAAAAGCAATATTTGACATTTTAAATACAATACTAAGTTCAAAAGCTCAAATTATACAATAACTAAAATTGAGTTTGAATTAATAAAGATAGTGTAGGCACCAACCTAACACTAGTTTAAACATGGGCACCAACCCGGGGCTTCAACCCATAACTTTTCTCATGGACACCCATCCATGTCAAAAACTATTTTACAAAACCTTTTGAAAACAAAATCAAAGTCTAACTTTGAGTGGCTTTGCTCAGCATGTCCATGACCGTGGACACGGTTATTCAAATAGTTCTTAACACTCTGCAGAGGTTGTACAGCTTTACCCACATGACACAACTTCTCTAGTTTATTTGGCATCTGTCAATACCACCGCTCATTACCTTAGGTAAGTAGTCTAGAGCACGTGTCAAGACCTTTATAATGTGTCATCCTACCGTAGTCCCGCCTCGCTAAGGTTTCACCCCCTTTGAATAGAAATCCGCCGAGTTCAGGCCCCCTCTTGCGCCAAGTGGGAATACATAAAAGTAGGTCATAAAAGACACCCACGCAACTAGATGGCACGACCACGGTGAAACGTTGCAAATTAGTTACTCAAATCCTGCCCACTTAGGACATGTGGTAGCACAATGTGGCTTAGCAAGATGCGACTCGAAGACCGGTCCTTAACTGACTTGGGCAACTTTCCATAAAACCTATGGGCCTCGATCATAGAAATGACTCGATCCTGTGCATCAACATGCACCATGCAAACATCCATATCGCCCAAGTCCAAACCAATTTTCATTTTGTTTAACAAGTCAAATCATTTTATAAATTTCTACGGTAAAGACAATACCATAGAATCATCTTCAAATCATAGTTGAACTTTTGGCTAAAATTCCCCCAAATCAAGATTTTTGGTCTAAGCTTTGACTAAGCATACTTTTCTCAAAATGGTCCTAGTTCATATTATTGTATCAACTAGGTTTTATCTAGGGTGACAATATTTTTGATTCAATATCAACATTGGTCTTACAAAGGATTTAGGCATAGCTATAAATTTAAAATAGGAATTTAAATTACTGAATATAAATAAGCATGCAGAAATCTAAGTTCATTTGAAGAAATATGAGCTCTTGGAAGTTTAAATCCTAAAGAAAACCCTAAAAAGGAATTTCTGGATTTTCTGGATTTAAATTTCTAAAGGAAAATCGATTAATGACATCAGGCTGACATCATCAATTGATTTTTGATTTTCTAGTTGAATTTATTTTCGAAAAGAATTGATTTGATTTGCTGACATCTAGGCCTAGGTCTTGTGGACCGGGTCCACAAATTGATGCTTGGTCCACAGTGGACTAGGTGCAAGGGCTGGCGTGGCTTGCCATGCAAGTAGCCACGAGGGCTGCCACGTAGTAGCCACGCAGGCATTTTGTGCTGAGGTGGCGCTTACGCGGCATCGCGGTGGCGGCCACGTGGGCGGCGGCGCACGGCGTTGAGCTCGCTGACGCTACGCGCCACGGCGAGGAGCTCAACGGCGACAGGGGAGCGAGGGGATTGCGATGCTTACCACGGTGGCGAGGGCTTTGGCAGCTGCACGATTAGGGCTCTGGCGATGTTGAGGCTCCAGGGGTCTTCACGCTGGGGAAAGGTGAGCACAGGGATGAATGCGGTGCGGCGATGCTGGGGCTACAGTTGTTGTCGCCGATGAGGACTAGACGGCGTTGGAATCGAAGAAAACCCAAGCCTCGGTTGCCGGAGAAAAACTCTAAAATTTCAGTGCTAGAAGAGAAGAGGAGCGAAGAGAGTTGGGGCGTTGGGTTCGGCGAAGAAAGTATAAGCCGATGCGTACCTAAATAGGGGAGGGCGAGGCCGGGACAGCATGTAGCACATGAAGGTCCGCGGGGTGATGTCGGTGAAGATTTGGGAATTGAGGGCAAGAAACGGAAGGAGAGAGGTATAGGCGGGTGCGGTATTGACCAGGGATCTTAATGTGCAAGATTCGGGGAAATGAAGGGAAGGTTATCACGGAGGGGATAGAGCTTTTCACAGGTGCTAATGGCGGCTCAGGTGGGGTCACTGGAGGAAGGAGGAGATGAGGAAGAAGAAAGGCGCGTGTGGGTGACGAGCGAGGCCCGCAAGTAAGAGAGAGAAGAGGAAGAGGGGAGCGGTTAGCACGGATCGGGCCGAGCGGGCCGGAGGTGCGGGAAAATGGGCCGAATAGTGGAGATTCGGCCCAAAAGAGGTTTTTATGAATTTTAATTGATTTTCTAATTTCAAATAATGAGTTAATTCATTTAGGCTTTAGAAAATAGCAAATAAAGTCCAAAAATTCTCAAAAAATTTCACAAAAATTCCTAGAATTGTTTGGAACTTAATAAAAATAATTCCAACTTAAAGTTGGCTTTTATTTTTGTACATAATTTATTTTGGCTTTAAAATAGTTAGGAAAAAGCTTTTAAAATTCCAGAAATTAATTAAATTGTCCTTTTTAACCTTAAATCCAAAGAAAGCCCAGAAAACTTAGTAAAATTTCTTTTTGACTTTAAAACCAAGAAATTAAATAATTGATTTATATATATGTGTATATGTGTGTGTGTGTGTATAACCAAGATAACTCTTTTAAATTACAGAAAATCCAAAAAAATCTTTAACAGCCAGAAAATCTAATAAAATAATAACTTTATTAATTTTTATTTTTGTAACAGAATTTTGGGATGTTACACAAACTCAAGCATTAAAGAGAGCAGAAAAAGATCTTGAGTTCGAGCGTGGTAAAGAGGCTGAACTCAAACAAAGTCTCAAAGAGAAGGTCAAGGCTTTCAATAAGATGCTCTTCGACATAGGATCGGGATCATGTTTTCCCATTTTAAAAGATCCCGTGGAGAAGATTAATTACCTTGGCCTCCAACTCGAAGACCTCAAAAGCCTACTCGAAACAACTCGGAGCAACCACACAGAGACTATGAAGAACACCGTTGCGGATGGAGTTACCTTTGTGCTCACAAAGCTCAAGGCCTCTGACCCCTCCCTCAACTTCTAAGCCCTTGAAACAAACTTCAGCTGCTCGGAAGATGAGGCATCCAAGATCTACGAAGGAGTAAGATACTTCGGAATGAAGATTGCTGAGGAGATGTAGGTCGGGTCTCCATCCCGTAGCGACCAATCTGGTGGTCCTGAGAAGTAGATGGTTGTAATGTTAGATTTGTAAATGTAAAAACTTACCTTTTTTATTATCAATAAAGTCTTAGTTTATCTTTTCACTTTGCTAAATACTCATATATTTTCTAGCCCTCGATGCTTCTATTAGTAGAAGAACTTATTAAAGAAGCAGTAGACCAAGAAAAGAGCAAAAGCTATGACCATGGTATGAAGTATGTGCTGATTATGTTATAAAAAAAAGATCTAAGTACTACTAGGAAATCAACTTGGTCGGAACTAGTGTGTGACTTCGACTAGTTTTAGATTCATTCCATAATTGAAATAATGTATAGTACACTAACTGGCCAGAAGATGTTACTAGACTTAGCTTGATGATAAGAAATCATGCAAAATTGTATGCAAAAAAGCGATAAGTGGAGATCTCATATACTGTGGGTAAAGTTGTACCCCTCTGCATAGTGTAAATCTATTTAAATAGCTGTGCTCATGGTGATGAGTGTGCTAAGTGTAGTATTGCCGGGTATAGTCTCTACTTTCGCAAAAACAGTTTTGTCTATGGCTGAGAATGAAGTGTTGATCACAATGGAGGAGGGTTGTGAGTTTACATTTGTTGTGTTACTTACTTGATTATTTCGTTATCAGTCAACAGCTCTTTAAAAATTTCATTGCAAAGTAGTACTGTAACATCCTAGTTTTCAGGGCTTTTTGAAAAATTTTAATTTAAAAATAACCATTTGATTTTACTGAATTGCTAAAGCTTAAACTTGAAATTTTAGAAAATAAAAACAATTTAATATGAATGAATCAAACTTCAATTAATCAAAAATTGGTTTCTTTGATTTTTCTTGGGTTTTATTGGATTTAAAGTCAAAAAGAGTATTTTAAGAATTTTCTTGAATCTTTCATATTTTATAAAGGCTTTTTCCATTTTCCTAAAATTTAAAAATAAATTATTTGCAAAATTAAAAGCTAAATTTAAGTTATAAATAATTTTATTAAGTTCCAAATTTTTCAAGGAATTTTTGTGTATTTTTCTTGAATTTTTGGTCTTTATTTACTATTTTCTAAAAGCCTTTTTGGATTGTTGTATTTTCTATAAATCAAAAATGCATTTAAAATTCCCTTTTCGTGTTTGGGCTGAATTTCCTTAGCCCGATTCTTGTTTTCCTCTCCTGCGTCCCAGCTTGCGTGGCCCACTCCCCGCGCCGCCCGCCTCCCTCTTCCCTCTCTCTATCTCGCTGCCAAGTGGGGCCTACTCCATAGCCTTCTACCTCCTCGCCCCCTTCTTCCCATTGGCTACCCATGCTAAGCCGCCCGCGTGCCCACGTCACTGTCACTTCGCCCATGCCCTCACCGTGCTGCCTCGTCAACGCCCTTTAAATGCCGCTCTGCCCATCCCCTCGACCACCGCGCCCCCATGCCGCCACGCCCTGCCAACGCCCCCATGTCGCACTGTCGTGAATCCCGCCAAGCCATCTCCTTCCCCGGCCATCATCCTCCCCCTTTAAATGGAGCACCTGGAGCCTGTCGCCCTCCTCTTCCTTTTTCCCCATTTCTCCCTCTATCTCGCCTCTGTTCGTTGGATTTTCGAGCTCAAACTTTGCTGGTCAGAGCTCGTGCCATGGCTCCTCCACTGTGGTCTGCACCTTCGGCATCGCACGGCTGCGGTCTACGCCGTGCACACCTCCTCACCCCCGGGCCGTCACCGGAACCCTAGAGGGGGCTTAAATCCGACGGGTTTCCATCCAAAGGAAGCGAAACCTTAGCGAGGCAAGACTACGGTGGGATGGTGTATTGTAAAAGCCTTGTGATATTCTCTTCGTCGCACACCTTCAGAAGCATGTGAAACAGACATTATGAGAGATTATCTCTTATATGTGAAGCTGTACAACCTCTACAGAGTGTAAAACTATTCAAAATAGTCATGTCCACGGTCATGGATATGCTTAGCAAAGCCAAAGAAACGTTAGACTTTGTTTTTGTTTTCAAAAGATTTCATCAATGATTTTGGATAGTTTATCCAATTGGAAAATTTGGCGGTTTGCCTTGCGATAGGAAGGTATCCTTGACCACTTTCATGATGGATGTTATCTATAATAAAACTTGAGAATTTAGAAAAATAAATTTTAGTTATACAAAAAACTGCTTTGGAACTTAGTATGAATATTTAAATGGAAAATGTCGCTTTATGCAAATTGAGCCATATAAGCCTCCCTTGTTAAATCCTTGCATGCATTAAAATCTATTATTGGGTGTAACTTGCGAGCACGGTTGTTTTTGCTCACCTTTCTTAATAAATTATTGAGCAGGAAAGGAGTACTACGAGGATAATGAGAACTTGGACGACTAGGTTGCGCCCCAGACGATTGCCTGTGGCGAATCGTGTGGTCTACCTTATTGCTTTTGCTTCCGCTGTATTTTGCTAATTGGCGATATGCCCCTTTTGTAACAAACTTGAATTATTATGAATGAATCATGTATTATGGTTGTGTTATCATCTTTTGTTTGACTGTGTACACTAGCTGTTCTTCGACTAGTGTATGAAGCACAATGAATCCGGGATCCTTCGCTCTTGGGTTCGACAAGTACTTATCGTTATTGCAAATAAAACTTGCTTAATGCTGAAAATAACTTGAAAAGTCTCATCCTTTGATAGCCTTGTATATATAATTATGTAGCGATACACTATAAGTCTTGCTGAGTACAAAATGTACTCAATCTTTCTTAAATTGTTCATCAGAGTATGAGGATGAGCCGATTCTGGACGACGCCTTCTTCGCTCCCGGTACCAGAGGGTACAGGGACAGGTCTTGCTAGGGTTTGGTCCTTGTCGATTGCCTAAGGGATTGGATGGGCATACCACTGGACTTTTGCATTTAAATTACTGTGTTTCCGTTGCTACTTCTGACATGATCTTTTATTTGGCTGGTCAGCCCTTGTAATGTAAATTACGTAATTGCTTAAGTTATGTACCATATTTGTTTCATATTGTATGCAAAGTAGTTAAAATCGCGATCCCACTCGTAGAGTCTTACGATTCTACGAACCCACGACAGCCTATCGATCCAGATCGCACTGCGAATCGAAACTAAGTAGAATCATGGTAGAGTTGTGATCCAAAGAGTAGAATCGTGTAGAATCGCATAGTATAATCATGGTAAAGTCATCTAGAGACTTAGAGCATTTTTTTTTTGCAATTTTTTTGAGGCCAGGCTTTGCTGATATTTTGTTTTAGAGCAAAATTTGTTGATATTAATTTCAAAGAATGAAACTATAAATAAACAAGGAGCATGCAAAATATTATATCAGTGTGGTAATGCTAATAGAATTATCTATATTATGACATGAGCAGTCTTGAACTTGATAATGATAAGCTATTTTCATTCCTAGAGTATGTCTAGCTGCTTTTAAGGAACATGCAAGCATTGCAATTAGATATTGATTTACAAAAGTTGTGAACATTTCTCATTTAATTTTAGTCAATTAGTCATGGTCATTGGTTGTTCTCCTGTAGTTTAGAACTATATCACCCATCATGTCAGTACAATTATGCTTTTCTGTTGTGCGATAAAAAGTGCTTTGTCCCTTTTTCGGTTATAAGTAAGTGGTAAACCATATAAGAATCATACAAACTTATAGTATAGATGACATGTGTATTTTTATAATTATGTAGAATGACCAATTCAACGATTCGATACTACGATTTGATCCTACCAGAGGCAAATCGACCCAATTTAGGATCTCAACTCTGACTACCTTGATTGTATGTAATTACGTATGAATGTGTACATCAATGTTGTGGATGTGTATACTAGCCACTAACCATGGGACTAGTACGGTACACACACGAGGATTTCGGGTATTCCACACCCGGATTTCGGCAACTTTTCTAGAAGATTATCCTCTCTTCGTGACTCTCCTCCCTCTCTCTCTATGATGAGAATAAGGCTCTGCTCCTTTTATAGAGTATATATGGTTTGACGAGGAGGTGCTTTGGAGACCGATACGGTCAGGTGATACTTCTTGTTTTCTTCTCTGGAGATGGTTCTCGCTGCGCTTCCTAAAAGGAAATTGTTCCAAATCATATCACGAGATTTCCTCCTGTAGCTTGTGATATGCTCAACAAATACCATTCTTGCAATGTATAGGTGAATCAATATTACTTACCATTCTTGCAATATATGGGTAAATCAACATTAATTAAGGGGCATTTCCTTGTATCACTACTACAAAATATGCAATAGTAGACGCCTCATCACAGACGGTTCAAAAGGAACCATCTGTGTTGGGTCTATCGGGACCAGACATTTGCACTGCAAGCCTATCACAGACGGCTCTTAATATTAAGAACCGTCTGTGATACATACCTATCACATACGGTTTTTTAATAGAACCGTCTGTAATAATTCATAGACGGTTCTATTAACAAACTGTCTATGACAATGATGGTATCACCGACGGTTCTCAACAAAGACCGTCTGTGAATTATCATAGACGGTTCTATTAAAGAACCGTCTGTGATACGTTTCACTGCCTATTTTCTAGAGCCCGGGCTGTTCGGACCGTCCGATAGGAATCGGACGGTCCCGGTCGGAGGAGACGTTTGGACCGTCTGAATGTCTCCTCCGATCGGGACCGTCCGATTCCGATCACACGGTCCGAACAGACCCGTGATCTATAAAATAGCAAAAAAATTCATAAAATCCTAAAATAATTCAAGGAGGTTCCTGCGATGTGCTAATACTCAAATAAAATTTGAAACCTCACTTTTCAAGTGTTATTTGTTTAACTAAATTCAAACCTAACTTAGGTTGTTGAATAGAGGTCCAATTTTTTTTACACTAGAAAATACTTATAATTTTGGTATTATAATTTTATTTGAGTAGTCCAAACGTCTCCTCCGATCGGGACCGTCCGATTCTGATCGGACTTTCCGAACAGCCCGGGCTCTATAAAATGAGCAGTGGAACGTATCACAGACGGTTCTGTTATGGAACCGTCTATGCTTACTTATCACGAGCGGTTCCATAGCCATAATGTAATGCTCAGGATAATCTGGTATCCTGAGCATGCCTACATTATGGAACTGCTCGTGATTATGTATCATAGACGGTTCATAATAAGAACCGTCTGTGATAGGCCCACTATAAATACTTGGACCAGACAGACCCCCCTGCTCATTCCCATTTGAGCCACCACCTAGGTCCTCCCCCACCGCCACCAGGTCCTCCCCCATTGCGCCGCCAACAGAGAGGAGAAGGAAGGGAAGGAAGGAGGAAGTGAGGAGAAGGAGAGGAGAAAGGGAGGAGAAGGAGAAGGAGAGGATTCTCGAGAGATATTTGGTATTTTCTTCATGAGCTCCGAGGGTAACTATCTATAACCATTTATGTTTTCTATAAATTAATTGCTAATTAATCAATTTAAGTATGTTTGGTAAATAGGAAGAGTACGTACTTGCGGTTTATTAATCTAATTTGACATTAATTTGTTACATGTGTAGCGTAGATGGACCAAAACTGGATGTACGGTGTGAACCGTGTGAGTGAAGAGTACATTAATGGCGTGCTTGCTTTTAGAAGAGCCGCCGAGTAGGATATGTTGAAGAATGGGATAAAATTTATGTACTGTCCATGCATTGATTGCGGTAATCTAAAGATGTTTAACAACCCGGCGCAGATCGAAACACACTTTATTTGAAGGGGTTTCAAAAAAGGGTATACATGTTGGACCAGTCATGGTGAAGAGCAGATTATACAGGAAGTTAATAATGACGGCATCGCTGAGGAAGTCAACGATATGCCGGATGTAGACTGTGCTTTTGATGAGGATAGGTCGCATGATAACAATCTGGATCAAATGCTACGCGATACAGAAGAGAACTACAGTGAGAGAGAGTTTTGTAAATTCGAGGGCTCAATGGAGGACTCGGTGAGACCTTTGTTCCCTGGCTACAAGCCGGAATACACAAGGTTGTAAACCGTGATTGAACTGCTAAAATTGAAGGCAAGCAATGGTTGGTTCGATAAGAGTTTCATGGCGTTGTTAGGTTTCCTAGGGGACATCCTTCCGGAGGGAAACGTGTTGCCCAACACTACCTACCAAGCAAAGAAGATTCTTTGTCCATTGGGAATGGAAGTAGAAAGAATACATGTATGTTTGAATGATTGTATCCTCTACTGTAAAGAGTATGCAGACATGTATGTATGTCCCGTGTGCAAAGTATCCCGATACAAGCGTAAGAATACTGCTAAGGTGAAGCAAGGACCTCCTACTAAGATGTTGTGGTATTTGCCTGTGATCTCACGTTTGAAGCATTTATTTGCGAACCCAAAGGAGGCAAGATTGCTGCGTTGGCACTCGAAGGTGCGTAAGAAAGATGAAAAGCTAAGACACCCTGCTGATTCTGCCCAGTGGAGAAACTTCGATCAGAGCTTCGAAGAGTTCGGTGTGGAACCAAGGAACATAAGGTTAGGGTTGAGTACAGATGGAATGAATTCTTTCGGTAACATGAGTAGCTAACATAGCACCTAGCCAATGAATCTATGTATGTACAACCTTCCTCCTTAGCTGTGTATGAAGCGGGAGTATATTTTAATGTCACTACTTATCCAAGGGCCGAAGCAGCATGGGAATGATATTGATGTGTACCTAGCACCATTGCTGGAAGATCTTGTGACACTGTGGAACGAAGGGGTACAAGTATGTAATGCGTACAAATGAGAGAACTTCACTTTACGCACCATGTTGTTCTGCACCATCAATGATTTTCCTGCCCTTGGTAACCTGTCGGGCTTCAGTACAAAAGGAGCCAAAGCCTGTCCGCATTGCTTAGATGCTACGGAGAGTGTATGGCTAAACAACTCGCGCAAAACTGTGTATATGCGTCACCGTAGGTTCAGCTCCATACCGCAAGATAAAGAAACAATTCGACGGAAATAAGGAGGACGATTCAGCTCCAAGGGATTTTAGAGGGAAAGAGGTCTATGATATGGTTAAGGATATCGATGTTGTGCTTGGTAAGGGATGTAAATTAAGAACCCGTTAGAAGAACATCTGGAAGAAGCGGTCAATTTTTTGGGACTTGCCTTATTGGGAGCACTTAGAAGTTCGCCACTGCATCGACATCATGTACGTGGAGAAGAATGTATGTGATAGCTTGATTGGTCTCTTACTAAACATTAGTGGCAAAACAAAGGATGGTGTTAACGCACGGCGTGACTTGGTTGATATGAACATAAGGACCGAATTAGCATCGAAAGAGACCGATAAAGGACGAACATACCTTCCCCCCAGCTTGCTACACTCTGTCCAAGGCCGAGAAAAAAGAACTGTGCCAGAGCTTGCATGGTGTGAAAGTCCCGTCTGGTTACTCGGCTAACATTAAGAAACTTGTTTCTATGGAAGATTTAAAATTAATTGGTATGAAGTCTCATGATTTTCATGCGCTGATGACACAAATGCTTTCTGTTGCAATTAGGAGTATCTTGCCGAACAAGGTCCGAGTGGATGCTCAGAAGGTCATCGATCCCCAAGGACTAGATGCTCTACAGGCCGAGGTGGTGATGACTCTATGTCATCTTGAGATGTATTTCCCTCCATCATTTTTTGATATCATGGTCCATCTCATTGTTCACCTTGTGAAAGAGATAAAGATATGCAGCCCTGTGTTCCTACGTCATATGTACCTGTTCGAGAGGTACATGGGCATTCTCAAGTCCTACGTACGGAATCGATCTCGACCGAAGAGCAGCATCATCGAAGGTTATGCAACTGAAGAGGTCATTGAATTCTACGTCGACTACATGGCTCAGATGGAACCGATAGATGTGCCTCTATCTCGTCATGAGGGGAGACTGGATGGTATCGGGACCATCGGAAGGAAATCAATTACTCCTGATCTGGATACGTACGCTCAAGCCCATTTCACGGTCTTGCAACACATGACCCAAGTGTCCCCGTACATCGATGAGCACAAAGACATGGTACGCCAATAGAATCTAGACCGGTCGGAGGTTTGGATCATGAGAGAGCACAACCGTCGGTTCAACGAATGTTTAAAGGTATGAATCACTGGGAGGTCATCAAGTGATGATACGCTACTATGGTTGGCAAAAGGGCCAAAATTTACAATTGTGATATTGCAAGGATACGATATAAATGGGTACACATTTTATACGACAGCTCAGGATAGGAAGAGCACAGTTCAGAACAGTGGTGTCCGCATAGATGCGTTTCACGAGCAGTTCAATACCACCGGGGCACATGGGTTGAACTCTTACTATGGGTTCATAGAGAAGATTTGGGAGCTCGACTACGTACTTTTTAAGATCCACCTATTTCGATGCCATTGGGTTAAACTTCCGCAAGGTGTGAAGGTCGACAAGTACGGCATCACCACTGTGGACCTCAAATGTGTCGAATACAAGGACGAACTATTCGTACTCGCTAAGCAAGTTGTTCAAGTTTTTTATGTAACAGACCCGGCAAATAAGAACCGCCACGTAGTTCTTCATGGAAAAAGAAGGATTCTCGGAGTTGAGAATGTCATGGATGAGGAAGAGTACAATCAATTTGACGAGTTGCCTCTTTTCGGAGACAGCATCAAGCTTGAGGAAAAACCCAGTCAGGAAGGTAGCTATATGTGCGTCGATCATCATGAAGGGCTATATTTTAATTAAAAATTTACTCCATTGTAATTAATTTATTCCATAACATCATGTGTTATGGACTTGTAATCTCTCATATATTTTGATGTCAAACATGGAATTGTCATGTGTTAATATGTTATGGACTTGTCATCTTTGATATTGATGTCAATGTGGATGTTCATTGTAATGTGGAGTATCAAAATTGGTTTCAATTGATTTGGAGTTGAGTTCAATTAGATATGAATTTTTGAAGTCAAACGAATTGTCAATGGATAAATTCATTTTCAGTCAAATTATTTGGAGTTGTGTTATGGACTTATTTGGAGTTGTGTTATGAACTTGTCATCATACTTGTCACTAGGTTCATATGGACTTGTCATGATTGTCATCACACTGCTTGTCACTAGGTTCATATGGTTTTGTCGGGATATCACAGACAGTTCTATTATGGAACCATCTGTGAAAAGCAATCACAGACGGTTCCATAATAGAACCGTCTGTGATATGGAACGTATCGCAGACGGTTCTATTAAAGAACCGTCTGTGATGTGGACATATCACAGATAGTTCTTATTAAGAACCGTTTGTGATTGCTTTTCACAGATGGTTCCATAATAGAACTATCTGTGATATCCCTTATAGCCCTAGGGCTCGCCCATTCATCTCCCTAGTGCCGCCTATTCATCTCCCCAGTGCCTTTTGCCCGCTCAGCCCTCGCTCCTTCACCCCCTCTAGGGCTCACCCATTCACCTCCCTATAAGCCTCGACATCGCCGCCCAAATACTCTATCGAAAAACCGTTGTGCTCCGACATAGTATTAACCAGCGCTGGATTAGGTTGTCAGGCTTTGCATCTCTGGTACATGCGGAAGACTGAAAATAAGGGGTGCGATACTGGAATCACCGTTAGATACAAGGATGAGCATTTCTTCAATGGGCCGGGCCACTTCGTCGTGGGCTTCAGTGACTTATACGACCTATTCAACCTAATTGCCCTCAATGCCTCGCTTCTACGATATTTGACACTGTAAGTGTGTACAATCAAGTTCTACATTCACGTAATACCGATAAATATCACAACTCATTGCTTATGTACAAATACATGATGAAAAAAGCCGAGGAATGGTCCGCTCTATGCAAACCATCGAAATAGACACATCATTCGTCGAGAAATACATAACGGCGGGATTGCTTCGTTAGAACAACAAGGACTAGTACATACTAGTGCCCTACAACCAGAGGTAAGTGCTTTGCTACTTGCTATATAAATTTCATTTATACTTTATACACAACACGAACTTAGGTTTAATGACTATAGTAACATACATGAGTAGGTACCACTGGATCCTTTTAGTCATTATACCAAAGAGGAACAAGGTAATATACCTTGATTCCCTAATCAGCAAACAACACGACTTTAGCATTCTGACAGAAATACTCGACAGGTATGCTCATTTCCTCCATACATAACTCTATTGCAGTCTTCCTTTGTTTGAAATGGCCGAGGATAACTTTTTGGAATCATATAGGTCGTTCATCACCTATGTTGATGGGGGAGGACTATACAAGGGGGGATCGAACAACACACTGATACACAGGACGCAATTTTCGGTACGCGCTACAACACAATAATGCTATATACTTCCTAATAATGCGTCTCGAACTGACTATACCTATATATGTAATTCTATTTTTGCAGTGCCGCCTACAAAAAAAATGATGAGCCATGTGTATTCTACGTTTGCCATCATATGAAGCAAATCATTAGTGCTAAGACGAAGGATCCCGAGGTTTGTCAATCTCAAAATAATTATTTCTGAATTATAAATTTAAATATACATATGCTTACCACTTTACTCTTGCTAGTGACAGGACTTGATGATAGAATTAGATGCACTCGTTGCGAGAGAGATCGTGGACGTTCGAGGGAAGCTCTGCACCTTCATCAAGAAAGATATCATTAACTCCAATGGAGACTTTCACTCCGTCGTCGATCCAAAGTTTCACCCCATCGACACCTCTCAACCACGTGCAAACAATTAATTCAATTGTAATCCAATTGTAACTATAGCGAGAATACTTGAACAAATTCTTTTGTAATTTATTTTGAGTAATGATCACTTTGAGTTGTCAACAATTGATTATCTGTGATGTATCTGTTTTCTGCATACTTGTTTAGAGGGCATGGCTAGTAATTCCTGAGGCTAGCCAAATTTTTTTTAAAAAAAGTAGTTAGGGTAATGAGCTATCACAGACGGTTTCCATTAAAAACCGTCTATAATACGTAGTATATCACAGACGGTTCTATTTACAAACCTCAAATATCACAAACGGTTTGTAAATAGAATCGTCTGTGATACCCTTCATAGATGGTTTCAACAAAAAAACCATCTGTGTTATGCCGCATCACAGGTCTGTGATAACCGACGTTATCATAGACGTACAAATTCAGACGATTCAAAAACCGTCTGTAATGATAGTTTCGAACCGTCTGTGATAAGGCTGTATGTAGTAGTGTATGCCACTAAATAATTTTTTATATTCCTTATATGCCACCGATGTCTCACTAACATATGGACCTCGGGTCCACATGTTAGCCTCACAATGAGTGGCATATAAGGAACCATGTAGTTATTCAGTGGCACGTAGTGAATTTTTCTCATTAATTAATACAGAAATTGGTATAACTGTGACATGAATAGAACAAATACTTAAGAAATAATCGATGCGTTTAAGACGCATCAAAGACTTGAGCTCTTGGCCTCACCATCGTCTGCCATCGATGTTCTGCTTTTTTGTTCTTGTTGTCATAGTTAGACACTGTATACTTCTCTTCTAATTTCGTAGTCTCCAATCTTAATGCCATATCCCACCAGCTATTTGAACATCCGACGTTGAATCTGCTCCGAGATTTCAATCCTCAATATAGAAATAAAATAGTACTATGCTAACATGTCAATTTCATGCATGCTTTAGAAATTAGGTTTTGCGAGTGTCGGATTTTATTGGTCTGTTTAGAAGTTCATATTTAATCAGGCTTAGTTAGAGAATCACTGGAAAAATATATAAAGTCAACCAATGCAAAAGAACAAGGCATGGCTCGGCTAGCTCAAGATCAAATGGTTGCTAACACGTGAGAATTGGGAGAGCTTCCTTTACGACCCTCCATGCACAGTGAACGTTTTCGTGGTGGCTTCCTCCCGAGTTCACACGGTCTGAGAACGCAACGCGCTTAGTCTATATGAACTTTTTTTTTTTTAAAAAAAAGTAGCTAATGTATATGAACTCATGTCATCTAATCAAGTAACTAAACTATTCTAGATATTAAAATGTAAAGATGTATCGTACATAACTATAAATAAATTTATAAGCATGCATTTAAAGAAGAAAGAGTTTATGAGCATATAAGTGACAAACAGAAATAGGGGAGGCGTACCCAGTCTAGCTGAGGCTGCCAATTCCATCGACATTTTTATGTAAGAAAAATATCCTATGAACATTATTTTTTTATGTGATGGGATCAAATAGATACCAGAAACATATATTAAATCTTAGCCATTATAACTTGGACCCACAGTACAGATGACCATATCTTTCGAAAATGCATACTTTTAGACTTCATTGTTTTTCTTTTGAAATTTTTATTCGGAATTTAATTTGCATATTATCGAAGTTTTTAGTTCAGAATTCGTATACAAATCAAATAGTTTCCTTTTATTTTGTACTTGGCATGCTGTGGAGTTTGTATGCAAATCGAATTGCTATTTTTTGTTAATTTTATTCCGAATTTGTGGAGTTTGTATGCAAATCGAATTGTTATTTTTGTTAATTTTATTCCGAATTTGCATATTTCCATATTGTACTTGACATCAACTGTAATTCATATCTAAATCAAACCGCTAATTGTTTTATTATTTTTATTTCAAATTTTGGTATCTTTGGATTGTACTTGATAGATAGTAGAATTAGTATACAACAATTCAAATTGCTATTTTCCTGTTAATTTTATTCCTTTTTTATTGTACTTGACAGGATTGGAATTTGTATACAATTTAAAATCCTATTTCTACATTAATTTTTATTCTGATTTTGCATAAGATTGTACTTTATAGGGAGTGAAATTTGTATACAAATCAAAAATTTATTTTTCTGATAATTTTTATTTCGAATTTGCGTATTTTGGGATTGTCCTAGACAGGGAATGGAATTTGTATACAAATCAAATTGCTATTTTTCTGATGATTTTTATTTCGAATTTTCCTATTTTGGGATTGTCCTAGACAGGGAGTGGAATTTGTATACAAATCAAATTGCTAGTTTTCCGATAATTTTCATTTCGAATTTGCATATTTTGGGATTGTCCTAGACAGGGAGTGGAATTTGTATACAAATAAAATTGCTATTTTTCTGATAATTTTTATTTCGAATTTGCATATTTTGATATTGTCTTGAAAGGGAGTGGAATTTGTGTACAGATCAAATTTGTTTTTTTATATTGTGAATTTGCAGATTATTGGACTATACTTGACATGGAACTGAATTTGTATGCAAACTAAATTGTTAAATTTATGTTATTTTTTATTCCGAATTTGCATATTTCATGACGCAGAGTTGAATTCCTATGCAAATTAAATTGCTATTTTTCTTTTATTTTTACTCCGAATTTTAATCATTTTTCGATTGTACTTAACGTACACTCTTTCTTTTAATCTAAGTCATGATAATTGGGGTCTGCAAGTGCGACGAACCACCCTGTGATATACAGCAAAGGTCTCTTTTTTTTTTCTTTTTTTTTTTGAGCTACGGTACTTCCCGAGGGAGGTCTACCAGGACCTCCTAGGAGGTCTGCAAGACCTCCTAGAGGTCTTGGCCAACCACCAGCGAGGTCCACCAGGACTGACCTCCTGGAGGTCTTGGCCAACCACCAGCCGGTAGCACCTCATAGTATATCACAGAGAGGTCAAGCAGACCTCCCAAAGCTAAGTCCCGTAGGACCTCCTGGAGGTCCTGCCCCTGTGCACCGAGCTAGTCCCAGGAACAGATTGGCTAGCTCGCACAGAACTAACACAAGTGTAATCAAATCCATACACAAGCTAAGAGGAGCAAGAGACAAAACAATAATTATAAATATATTAAAGACCAAACCGCCAAGCTTCTTCAGAGTTGCCTCAAGGGCTACAACAGAAGAACAAGAACAGCGGAAAGCAATACTTCAACGATAGGTCCAACCGATCAGCCCACTAGCTATCGAGTGGAGGACGTCCCCTAGGTCACAAGGTCTCCAAAGACCTCTTCTTCACTGAGCTTTGAGCTCCCTGGAGCTTCCTGCAGCTGCTGATTAAAACAGAGGGCAAAAGCCATGAGTACATTGAATGTACTCGACAAGCCGTGGGAGTGTATGCAATAAGTAATCATGCAAGGCTTGCCAAAAGAGAGTATAAGGTTAGTTAAATAAGCGATGTTTGACAACAAATAATATAAGTAGGTTGGAATGCTCAAGTTAAAACAATAATACATAAATACATTTGTTTTCGAGGAGGTCGTGAGCACCCGCTTACTCCCAAAACCCACTCTGGAGCACCCACTCCAAAGTTCCAAAGACCAATCGTGGGAGGCCTGGTCACACCCATGACCAGGACCTCAGCCACGACCACTCTGGAACACCCACTCCAGAGTTCCCAACCAGCCCCTGGACCTCATCTCGAGCCAACCATGACCCCTCTAAAGCCGGCCAAGGTCTCTTCGAGGCAAAGCCACAGTCTCTCGCAGAAGCGCCCAGGGACACAATTTCACAAAGCTACCCCTTGCACCATTTTCACCGGGCATGTCCATAACCAAGGATTTGGCTATTCGAATAGATTTTACACTCTGCAGAGGTGTACAACTTTACCCACAATCCATGGTTTCTCTAGCGGGACGGGTTCCGGTCACCCTTGCTCACTTCCGAAGGTGAGCAGTCTAGAGAGCGCGGCAAGGCCTTTACAAAGCTTTGAAATGACTCGGGGCTGCCCGCTAAGGTTTCGCAATTCCCCCCCTTTGGTCTAGAAGTCCGCAGGGTTATGGGGTGCCCCTCTTGCCGGCGCCTCACGCTCAACCACAACACCACCAAGTCATCTCATTGCTAATTATTCAGCCAGACCACCCCACAAAGTGATCTTGTGGTTGCACTGATTGGCCCAGATCAACAGAACACAAAGTTAAGTCCTTAATTGTGCTCAGGCAAGACATCCACAATCCCAAAATGAAGCATCCACTACTCACTCCCGACCTTCTCGCCCGAAAGCAAAACAATTTGTAATTAACCCCGCCAAAAGACCACCCACCTGGCACAACAATTATTAATGTGATCTCGCACCACAATCAACACAACTTAAGCATCCTGCCATAGTTGCTTAACAATGGCACCAACCACAGGTTCCATAATTCAATTAGTCAAGATTATTAATTGATGAAGCATGATTCCCAAGACCCACGGTTCTATGACAATATTAAGCATTAAGCTATCGGTCCCATGTTGGTAATAACAGAAGATACCAACTAAAATACCCATCCTAAGGTGTCCAAAGAGTTCATGTCAACATGTTGAGTTCAAGCACACAAAGGAGGCATAATGTCAACAAGGGATATAGCTGCTGCCCAAACCAGTTTCTATAAAGATAGCCATGCAAGTTTAACAAATTAAAATACTTTTGCAAAATGAGATCAAGATGATCAAGGTCCACGACTTGCCTCCGTTGAAGGAAAAGCTTGGTGGTGTAGCTTGAACCACGAGCTCCTCGAAGAATCAACCGAGATCTACACGCGCAAAAGAAAACCAAATAAGCAAATAAACTCCAAGAAAACCAAAAGAACTTACTTAAAGCAAAGAGAGAAGAGGTCCAAGCCCAAAGAGCTCGGGACCCGAGGAGCTTGAGGAGCACACCCAAAACCAAGAGGAGGCTAAAAAGACGAGCGGGAAGGAAGTGGGCGCCCCGGTGCTCTATTTAGAAAAGGAGAATAGAAGCACCACAACAGGGGAGGTGGCGGGTTGAGTATTAGGATCGAGGCACACCGCCACAAGGTACTAAAAGAAATAAAGAAAGCAAGGGATGTGACACAAAGTAGAAAAAAGAGTACAAAGGTAGGTGGCAGATTTAATGTGACTCAACCCACATCAAATGCACTTACGACGCCAAGGGCGATCAAAAGGTCATGAGATCATCAAAGACATGGTCCACGGTCCAAAGAGGAGGTCCAAGGAGGAGGTCCAAGAAGGAGGTCCTACGAGGAGGTCCTAGGACAAACAGGGAGGTCTAGACCTCAAAGGTCTAAACACAAAAGAGGAGGTCTGAACCTAAAGAAGGTCCAAACCCAATAAGGAGGTCTGACCCTAAGGAAGGTCCAAACACAACAAGGAGGTCTAGACCTCAAAGGTCTAAACACACAGATGAGGAGGTCTAGACCACAAAGGTCTAAACACAAAGAGGAGGGGGTCTAGACCACAAGGGTCTCAACACAAAGAGGAGGAGGTCTAGACCATAAAGGTCTAAACACAAAGAGAAGGAGGTCTAGACCACAAAGGTCTAAACACAAAGAGAAGGAGGTCTAGACCACAAAGGTCTAAACACAAAGAGAAGGAGATCTAGACCACAAAGGTCTAAACACACAGAGGTCCTAAGGATATGAGGTCCTAAAGACACAGCAAGGGGGTCCTCTGGACAGGAGGTCCGAAAGACAAAAGATAGCTGGACCTCAAAGGGAGATCCAACCCTCAAACAGATCTAGACCCCAAGGAGGTCTAAATCACGAGAAAACTTAGGCCTCAAAAGAGGTCCCAAGCACAAGGGGGTAAGGCGCTCGAGGAGGCCCTGAGAGCAAGGAGGTCCCGACGATCAAAATCTCCACAAAAGGAAAATCGGACGGTCAAGATCTCGAAAAGGAGAGTACCTGAACGGTCAAGATCTCAAAAGATAACGAGGAGGTCCTAACACTCGGATCTCCAAAGGGGAGGTCCGATAGTCAAGATTTCCAACAAAGGGAGGTCCTGGCGGTTAGGTCTCCAAAAGGGAGATCCGATGGTCAAGATCTCAAGCCAAGGGAGGTCCGCGGAGACAAGGATGCGTAGGAGGAATAGGAGCCGTTAGATCTTGATCGGACGGAGCAAGGCAAATGGGCCGTTCGGACCAAGCGAACGAGCCAACTCAACTAAGCCGTTTGATGTAGATCGAAGGGCACAAAGAGAAGGGGATGTTTGGACCAAGCGAACAAGTCCTCAGGATCGGTCCATCCAAATAGCATCAAACGGTCCTAAGGCATGGGAGGCAAAACTCAAGCTGATGCGACCAAGAAGAGCAGCCAGTGGGTCCAAGCGCTAGGGAGGTCTTGGACCTAAGGAGGTCGGGACCTTTAGATCCAAACAAAGGGAGGTCTGGATCATTGGATTAAACAATGGGGAGGTCTGGATCCTTGGATCAAAATAGAAGAGGGATCCGGATAGTCAAGATCTCCAAAGAGGAGGGTCCTAACGGCCAGATCTCAACAAGGGGAGGTCTGAGCGGCTAAGATCTCCAGAGAGTAGGTCCTAACGGCCAGATCTCAACAAGGGGAGGTCTGAGCGGCTAAGATCTCCAGAGAGGAGGTCCTAACGGCCAGATCTCAACAAGGGGGAGGTCTGAGCGGCTAAGATCTCCAGAGAGGAGGTCCTAACGGCCAGATCTCAACAAGGGGAGGTCTGAGCGGCTAAGATCTCGAGAGGAGGTCCTAACGGCCAGATCTCAACAAGGGGAGGTCTGAGCGGCTAAGATCTCGAGAGGAGGTCCTAACGGCCGATCTCAACAGGGGAGGTCTCGAGCGGCTAAGATCTCCAGAGAGGAGGTCCTAACGGCCAGATCTGGTCAAGGGAGGTCATGCGGTTAAGATCTCCAGAGAGGAGGTCCTAACGGCCAGATCGATCAAGGGAGGTCTGAGCGGCTAAGATCTCCAGAGAGGAGGTCCTAACGGCCAGATCTCAACAAAGGGAGGTCTGAGCGGCTAAGATCTCCAGAGAGGAGGTCCTAACGGCCAGATCTCAGCAGGGGAGGTCTGAGCGGCTAAGATCTCGAGAGAGGAGGTCCTAACGGCCAGATCTGGTCAAGGGAGGTCTGCATGCGGTTAAGATCTCCAGAGAGGAGGTCCTAACGGCCAGATCTGATCAAGGGAGGTCTGAGCTAAGATCTCCAGAGAGGAGGTCCTAACGGCCAGATCTCAACAAGGGGAGGTCTGAGCGGCTAAGATCTCCAGAGAGGAGGTCCTAACGGCCAGATCTCAACAAGGGGAGGTCTGAGCGGCTAAGATCTCCAGAGAGGAGGCAATCAGAAAGATAAGAAGGATCTAGACATCAGGAGATGTCCGACGAAAGGAGGATCTGGACCAAGGGGAAAGCCCAACCAGAGGAAGGTCTAGAGAAGGAGAGGAAGATCTAGAGGGAAAAGTTAGGCTGGAGGACAACCAAGGCCTTCAAGGAAAGAAGGATAAAAACCAAAGAACAACAATAACTCCAGAGCAGCCAAAAAGGGATTAATTGAAGTTTGATTAGTTCAAGTTAAATCTCCAAATTTCTGAAACCTTCAAATTAAACTTTGAACTCTCAACAAAACCAAATGGTTTATTTTTAAAAGCTTTTCAAGACTCCGGAAAAACGGGACGTTACAGCAAGATAGACGGCTGGTTTTTTTTTTCTTTTTTCTTCGTTAATGTGAGAAATTTCTCGGAGTGTCTAATTAGTAGAGGTATAGATAGATAGATAGAAACAATATTGCAAAACAGAAACTAACGATGACAGGTACCTTTTCATGGAGGAAGGAGATCAGTGTTGGAAAACGATGTTTTGTAGCTCAGGGCGATGGGCATATAGTTGCCACAAAACTTTTGTTCTCGTGAAAGTTTCCTGGAATTCTTAGCTAAAAAGAAAGAAATATTAATAACTTTCCCAAGTTTTACAGTTTCCCGCTTCTCTCGACCTGTACAATGACTAGTGGATAAAACGCAGAGCGCATGTTAAGTGCATATATATGCTAGGATGCACGGACACGGACACGTGTGTCGGACACGATACGTATCGGATACGGGATACGCCATTTTCTAAAAAATGGCGACACGGGGACACGGCTGTATATATATAATAATAATAATAAATGTATATCAGTATATGTATTATTGAATGCTTTTCTACGTGTTTATCAAACAGAAAGTGTACAATGTTAGAAATATGTACCTCAAAGATGATCCTCGGCTCCTGGTCTTTTCAGTTCTTCATAAATCATAAAGTATAACTTTATATTAATACAAGAAATTCAAAATTCCTTTAACCTGTGAATAGAAAAAACTTGATTAGTAATTGGTAAATGCAAGTAAGCATTGTAACAAATACAATGCAAGAGCAAACACCTAAGTACCTAACAATCTAACATTATAACAACCATCAAATAATTGACAAATGATAACAATCAACAAAAAGTATCTAACATTACATGATTACACTTTCCAATTTTTCAATTATTCAATCAACAAAGTTGTCTAACAATTATTCAATGTACTATTACGTTCTACAACTACAAGTCTACAAATCGAGATTCAGAGGTCCCAAAGTGGCGTGGGAGGAGGCCAAGCCGCCAGAGGTGCTTGACGACAAAGCACAAGTCTAGATGATATCTTCCAAACTATTTGAGTAATCAATCCAATTACAAAATCATAGAAATCTGCCCTGAGCACATAGCTTGTCTTAACCCTGGTCCCTGAGAGTCAAGTTCAAAAGACTTCATATCCAGCCAATCCATGGACCGACGACTACGAGCCGACCACTGACCAGAGAGCAGAGGGCGGCGCTTCATGGCGTCATGGCGCTTCAGAGAGCCGTGGAGAACCACCGGGCGCAAAGACAGGAAAGGGAAGCCGTGGGAACCGCCGGCGCAGCACAGGAGCACAAGGAAATCGGGTTTTGCCGTTGAGGAAGAAGCTCACCACTCACCAGGGAAGAAGTCGGCGGCGGCGGCGGCGGCATTGGAGGAAGCGGCGGTTCCGGTGGCCGTCGATCCGCCGGATCTGGCGACGGCAGCTGCGGCGGAAGCACAAGAGGACTCAGTCGCGTCCGGATCTGCTCGCGGTGGCCGGATCTGGCGGCGGCGGCCAGCGGCGCTGGCGGCCGGCGGCGGCCGGCGGCGCTGCGGCGGCGTCTCGCCTCGCGAAGGCGAGCTCGGGAGGGGCGAGGTGAGTTGGCCGAGCTCGGGAGGTTGCAGCCGGGTTGGGTTAACCTCTGTGATTTGGGCTGTGTGATTTGGGCTGAATTAAATGGGCCGGCCGTGTCCGATACGGCTGATGCCGTGTCCGATACGTATCGGAATTTATTTTCCTTTTTTTTCGCGATTGTAATTTCCGACACGCCTCCGATACGTATCGGAGCCGTGTCAGAGCCGTGTCCGTGTCCGACACGGTGTCCGACACGGACACGGCGACTGCATGACGTGTCCGTGCTTCCGAGATAATATGTACCATGTATACTCGGTACTTAATTACAAGAGAATTGCTAGTTTCTGCTTATGGGCAGCAGATCGATCGGTGACTTGTAGTGCAGAGAAGAGAACGGATCGAGCTGCCTGCACCGCGTGTGGCCAACATTTTCCTCAGCAGCGATCAGATGGATGCGCGCCTGGCGCATGCAAATGTACGTACAGTGCACGCACAGGTCCCACTTGATAGTGTATAAATTAAGGAAGCGACTACCGCTTAGACGTAGGGTCCGAGCATTAGCGCCGTACGCTATGCTCTGACTTTGGATTTCACACGGTGTTGTTTAACCGTCTATCTCGCGTGTGAACGGAACCTTCTCCCGACAGCAGCAAACATGCAACAAATCATCAACAATACATGCAACATCATGCACACCCCAGACAGCAGCAAAAAAATCCCCCATCACTCCGTCCAATCCCGCTCGTTGCCCAACCTCCAACATCAAAAAAATCCTGTATAAATTCGTCCGCCCGATCTCCTCGCAACAAAAAAGAGGAACGTGTGCAACATTTTTTTTTTCAACGGTCGTAACAAAAAAGAAACTAACTATTAAAGAAAAGGTGGAGCATCTCGAAACTCCAAAGTGTGCAACTTTTTTTTTCAATGGTCGCAACATTTTTTTTCACGGTCACAACTATTAAAGACTAGAGAGATGGACACCTGGAGGTGGAGGAGATAGGGATATTGGGAAATAAGAGCAGCTAGCAGTGAAAGAGTGGTCTGTGGGGATATGAGAATGAGTGGTTGAGCGAATAAGTGGTCTGTAGGGAAATGGTCGCAAGGTGTCCAGTTTTCTTTCGCCCATCGTACGTACGCGCACTATCAAATTCCATATATTAAGGGGCGTCTATGTCACAGTAAACCGAAGATTTCAAAAAACACTTTACACCGTTGGATCAAAATCGTATGGCTCAGACCTTCTCCTTTTCTCACCTATATAAACTCCCACACCCACACCCTAACCCATCTCTACCTCCCACATCCAGCCATCGCCAGCCTGATGCGGCTACCAGCAATGCCATTGCCGCCGGCGCATACCGCCTCCTCCCCCTCCGTCCCACCTCCCCTACCACTGTTCTTCCTCGTCTCCAGCAAGGGCGGTGCCAGATCCGCCACCACCTCCTGCTGCCTCTCCTCCTTGAACTCGTCCACGACCGCCTGCCGCCGCTAGTCATTGCCCTCCTCCGCAGTGGTAGATCCAGAATGAAATTGACCGGGGGCCACCATTCATATCATTATATGTGTTTTAAGTCACCGAGCTTAAACTGTAGGGTGCACAACTATGTATTTGTTGATTTTAATAAGATAAAACAATATTGGACCCGAAAGCCCGATATGGATTCGCTCTTGCTCCTCCGTCCCACAGCTGAGGCGGTGCCACCGCCGCCGCCTCCAACCGTCGTGCTTCCGATGCCCCATCCCTCCCTCTAAGGTCCGAGCTCCGGTAAACTCAAACCCTAACCGGTGAATCCGAGCCCTAACCAGCGGCGGTGAGAGATGACAGCGCCGACGCCTGAGAGGAGGATGACGACCTTAGCCAGAGCACGAATCTCCATGTGAATCTAATGGTGAGAAAACTCGACTAAGATTTTGCAATTTTTCAGTCGCACATGACTTAGCAAATACGATATTTCAATACATAGAACATTCGCAGGCGCCAACATTACATGTGAGCAACAATTAAACCTAATGAGTGCGTGAACATCCATGCATTCACCGTCCGTACGCGAAGCTGCACTCACGTTGATTCACTGGCCGCACGAGTATATAGCTGCTAATGCTTTTAGGGATTTTTGACAAGGAAAAGAAAGCAAGCATATTTAAACGCATTGGCCTTGAACAATATATATGTACGTATAGACTATGTAGACTGATATATACACGGCTACGTACATCGATCTTTCTCTTACCATGCATGCCCATGCCTTCTGATCATAGCGAAACCTATTAGTATACGGCAGCCACGCATGCACGTTGGTCAGGGACGTACATGACGTGATGTTTAACCAGCTGCAGTCAGCGCGCACATGATATGAGTAGTGATGATCGATCAAGATCCATGCACTGGAAGAGTCGTCAAAGCAGATTGAATGATGGTCTTCAACAAAATGAATGGGAGATCGAACGGTGCTTCTTTACCATGCATGGGTACGCGCCACGGTAAGGCCAGATTGGTTTCGGACGGTCTGTGTAACCTGTCAGTCTTAATTCACCTGACCTGACACGCGTGGATTCAAAGAGAATGCTAAGAAACCGGGCCCACTCTCGTCCACGACCGCCTCTTCATCCATCCAGTAGTCTATATAAAAGAGGAGAGACCCTAATCATTGTATATAGTTTTACAAAAAAACAATAAAGAGAAGTTAGAAGTTCCCTCATATCTCTGTATGCAATCTACTATTCTGTTTTTGTATTCTTGTATTGTTCTTACGATTCTGAGTTTGCTTACGAGGTAATCGTTCGGACTGGACTTATCAGCGACGGTTCCTCAACACGTTATCAACACGATCAACTCTCATCAGATCGAAAGGTAACCGTCGTAGCACGACACTCGTAGATCGAATCTTTTTTTTCTAGATTGCTTTCAATTATGCAAATTTGGTTTTCTAAATTGTATCCTATGGTACAAATCCGATCTAATCTACCACGAGCTGACTTGAAGTCGGCGGCACAATGTCGATCGGTAGATTACATGGAAAAGTGGATCTCGATTGTAGCGTAGATTGGAAATTGCAAATATGTTCTAATCTACCGCGAGCCGACTTGAAGTCGCCGGCCAATCTGATTGGTAATTGCATGAACGATAATTACATGAACAGTAGTACTCGGATGAACAGTACACATATTACATGAACAGTAACAACAAAAAAAGGGGGGTTTGGCCGATGGCCCCGTACAGCCTGGAGCCGCCGGCCGGCACCGCACCCACACGGGGTCCCCTCCGTACCGCAACATGAAGCCGACGCCGCCCACGCATGCCCGCAAGGCCACACCACTGTCCACACTGCCAAAATCCGGCCTGCCAACCCACACGGCACCGCACGGGCGCACCACCACTCGTCGGCCTGAATCCGTGTGCCCGAAGCGCCGCCTTCCCCACCGGCTTGAAGCCGTCGGCTGCCCGCTTGTAACCGCGCCGTCGCTGAACGGCGCCGCCTCCGCCCGCGCCTTCCCCTCTTTGGCCGTCCCACATGGCCGCCTCTGACGCTTCGCCCGCGCAGCGTTGCCACAGCCACCCGCCAGGCGCTGGCGCCCGCCACACAACAGCACCGCCAACTCGCCAAGCGCCGCCACTTCCACGCCGCGGTGCAGCTCAATCAAGCCGCCGTTGCACCCTCGCCGCATAGCCTCCGCTGCGTCGTCGCCGCCACACGCCCACACCACCCCGCGATGGCTGCGCCATCGTGAACCGCCCGCCTCCAGCCGCCTCGCCTTGAATTGCACATGGCAATGCCGCCTCCCTTACACGGCAAGGAACCCTAAGCCCCCTTGCCCCTTTTTGACCCGGGTGCATTGGGCCGTGGTGGGCCGACCGGCTATAATGGGCCATGGAAAGGCACAATAGGCCTTTGAAACATGGCCCGACTGAGGAAAAAGAAAGAAAAAAGAGAAATTTTGATATATACCACTGCTTTCACTTGGCAGTGACATATTTCGAAGAGAAAACTGAGTGGCACATTTCTAAAACACATACTAAGCAGTGGTATATATCAAAATTTTGCAAGAAAAAAAGGGGAGGGTGCGGTTGAAAATCCTAAAAATTTGGAGATTAACCCTCAGAATTCTAAAAATTACAAGGAAGTATCGCGAATAAGAAACTTTTGTGGAAACCCCCTGGAAATTAGAAAATTACGCAAATTTTTTCTCAAAACTGAAATTTCACGATTTAACACCTGAAAATTGCAGAATTTGCCAAAAAATTATTTTCCAACAGAAAAGGGCCTTGGAATTCAATTTTAGCATTTGAAGCATGTTTAACTCTGTTATTGTTATTTCTATACAATTTATTTATCGCATTTACTTTTTTTTTATTATATTTGATTGTTTATATTGCTTTTAGTCACTGAAAATAGCAGTAAATCATGGAAAAAAATGCATAGAAAAATTCGGGAACATTATGAGAATTTTTGCAACCATTTCATGCAAATTACCCGCAGTAATCTTATGAACTCTTTGCATGAATATGTAAATGACTAGCATCACGAACTTCGAGTTCGAAGAGCTAACCCAGCATGGCCAAAATTTATACCAGTCTTCAACTATGTGGTAAGATAATCACGGATGAGCAGAAGATTGAGAAGACTCTCTCTACCTTTCACCCGAATGTGGTGCAATCCGCACGCAACTATCGTCAAGATGGCTACAAGTAGTATGCCGAATTGATCGACATTATGCAAGTTGCAGAAGCTCAAGATGATGTTCTTAGGAAGAACTACATCTCACAACCGTATAGTAGCAATATTGGCCATGAAGCCAATGCTAGCAGTTACAAGGGGAGGAAGCCTCTCACAAAGAAGAAGGGCAAGAAGGGTAAGGTCGTGGGTCGCACGTTATTGAAGCTTTTCAGTCTAAAGAAGAATGGCAAAGGACAGCATGAGGCACACCTCGCTATTGCATGCATAGAGGATCCACAACCATTAGTTGCACTCATGGATGTGGACAGCCCAGTAGCAACCCCCATGACCCCTCCTTTGGACATCGCAGTGGCCGCAGCTGTAGTTGCCCAAGAGGAGAAGATCGCCATGGAGCAGATTGAGGCAGAAGTTTCTGAATACTTCGCGGATTCGATCTAATGCACGTATTGCACTTAGATCCTTTTACAGTCACTTGTAGTACGTGATTGTGATGGAACTTTGAATAATAGTTGTAAGCTCTAGGAGAGCAAATCATTTAAATTGTTATGATGAGTCCTATAAATCTTATTTTTTTGTATTTATAATAGCAAGTTATGTTCTGATATTTGAAGTATCAAAACGCGTGTGGTGCCCTATGGAGGAAGTGTGCTTAGCGGATAGAAGCATAATGAATACACCTTGAGATAGACGAAATATTTTAGTCGATCAGCAAGAATTCTGGTAGTCTTACGACAATCGCAAAAAGCGATACTTATATAATAGGCTCAGGAAGGGCCACAATTATACTCTCGATGGGCACAACTTTCGTCATTAAAGAAGCCTTAGTGTACCCAGAATTGATTAGAACTCTCAAGGATATTCGCACTAACGGTTTTCACGTAGAGACTGAAGAAGAGTATGGTAAGGAATACCTGCTCATTACAAAGCGTGAAGAAAGTGAAAAAAGGCATTAGAACGACTTTCTTCATATGAAACTAGGCTATTGTCGGACCCAGGAATGAAAGATCCCGAACCCTCTGTGTTCATACACCAGTCCAGGATTTCCGGTGTACACAGTTACAAAAATGATAACATAAACATATCTCGCATTGCATTAATAGTAAATCAGAGTTTAATACAACTGAGCTTGAAGCCAAATAAAAGATTAAATAACATAGTGGAAGTAAAAACAGTAGTAGTAGGCCAGAACGATCCGCCACAGGCAATCGTCTGGGGGCGTAGCCTAGGCGTCGGTGTCCTTACCATCCTGATAGTAGTCTTCACCTCTAGGGTTCGCCCATTCACCTCCTCGTAAGCCCCGACACCGCCGCCTCCGACCTCGACGCCACCGCCCCCGACCTCGACGACGCCACCGTCCCCGACATCGATGACACAGCCACCGCCTCGACACATAGCCTCCTCCCCATTGTTGGGACCCAAAAATACATCTCAGGAACCCTCTGTGTTTTCCGAACTAGTCCCAGATCAGTAGCTAGCTCACACAGGAAACAGTGATGAAATACCGTCCATTTATTCGATTTAACTAAAAAGATCTCAAAGTAACAAATAATAATAATAACTGGACCTTATGCTCAACGTTTACTTAACTTGCCACGCAGGGCTAAAGAAACAAATAAAACTCTTGTAGCGGAACAAAACTCTTCAAATGGCCAATCAATATGCCCACAGGAAATCGAGTGGAGAACGCATTCTAATCCGCAAAACCTTCATAGTCCTTCTGGAAGAACTCTTGGGCAGCTTGATATTCTTCAACTGTTGATTTAAACTGTGAATACCTTGAGGATATGCTCATAATCCTATGTGATGATACAATTGGCAATTTGGTTGAAGGTTTGTTGGATTTCATGTTTGTCAGAAAGTTTCAGCAAACTGTCAGGATAATCGGTAGTACCGGCGTGTTAACCGCGGTAATACCGCTTTGCGGAACGACCGTTTGTTGTTAAGCGGTATGGAAAAACCAGAACGAATGCAAAATGGTCTTGGATTTCTTTGTGGAGCGGTATGACCGCATCTTGCTTGGCGGTAATACCGCACTTCGGTATGACCGTTGTTTTGCGGTATGCAAATTCCAGAGGAGTGGTTTTTGGAGAGTTTTGGATTTCTCCTAGTTGCGGTACGACCGCAGTTGATTGAGAGGTATGACCGCAGTGCGGTAATACCGATGGTTACTTGGCGGTAGTACCGTTTTTGGAATGATTTGAGCTGAATGTTATTTCAATTTGAGAATTGTTTTTGGGTTATGTCATTTCCATGTTTGTTAATGCATATGTGTTGCATATTGCATGTTTTGAGCTAACGTGGGTCAAGTTGTGAAGAACTTGTTCCCGGAGACGATTTCTTGGTCTATTGTCAGTCGCGGTGGCTTGGAGGTCAATGACGGTCAACGGCGAGGAGGATCGACTAAGCTTGGAGAGCCGAGGTCCGAACGATCATGGATGCCGGTGAGGTCGTGACTCAAGCATGGCGCAGAATGGGCGAGGTTGATCGAGCAGGCGATTCGATCTACCGGTTGGATCAAGCGGGCGGGTCGGTGCAAGTGCCTTGGAGGTTCCGATGGGATTCTGGACGGAGAGACTTGCCGACATGATGAGAGCCGTTGATCAACCTACACGTGGCGAGCAAAGCGATTGCTTGACAGATTGGACTCGGTCCATGGAGAAGGATCGAGAAGGGTATTTTGGTAATTTCACCAAATACCGCCTTGGTGACCTAATGCCAACCCGCGGCGCAAGGCGGTGCGTCAAGAAGTGGAGTAGGTCAAGAAAAGTGAAGACGACGCTTTGAGATGCGTGCGTGTGTGTCCCGTTTGTTATTGGGCCTAACGGGAGCCCATTAGGGTTAAGTCTTCTAGAAGCTCTAGGCCTCATATAAATAGAGAGGGTGCTGCTCATAGCAGCCCAGGCACTTCATTTGAAAACCCTAGTTTGGTTTTTAGGGTTTAGGGAAGAAAAGAGAGGCTTAGGCTCTAGAGAGATGGATTGATGTGTATGCTCTTGGATGGAGCTCTGGTCCTCCTTGAGGGAGTGGTCAGAACCAAAGAACATCATGAATCGATCTATGGATATTCTACCAAAGATGAGCTCCCCTCTTGTGTTCTTCCTTCTCTTTTGATGATTTTGGGTGCTTCCTTGATCCTATGGTTTTTGGTTGTTCTTGTGCACTCTTACTCCTTGCTGTGACATGTGGGAACATATCTAAGGTCACCTAGATCATCAATCTCCCACGAGCAAGAGTTGGATCAAGTTTTTCGTTTTGCTCGGTTCTTTGCCCTTCTTAGGTAAAACTGAAAAAGATCGAAACTTTGACATAGATCTGGACGATCGCCACTTGGAATAGGTTCCTAATACCCTTAGGAAGGTGTGTTCCAAATTTGGTGGAGTTTGGCCTTACGGTTTAAAAGTTACGCCGATTTTCGATTTCGTTTTCAGGCTGTTCTGTTCATCGTCAGGATAAAAGGTAGTACCGCACTTTTGCCTGAGGTAGTACCGCGATCTTGATAGTACCGCACTTACAACAAAGGGTAGTACCTTTGTCCCTGATTTTTCGAGATTTCTTCAGAAGTTTGTTCTTTGTGCTTTGAGGGTTTAGGAGTGGATTCATTACAAGTCTTCCAATCGTGCTTAAGCATTCATCTTCATAGCCCTAATAGCTATTGGAGTGATTTAAGAGTTGAATCCATTATCTTTGCAAAAATTTGGTGCTCCTATTCACCCCCTCTAGTCGCCTATTCCGTCCTACAATTGGTATCAGAGCGAGGTTAGCTCTTCTCATAGATCTTAACCGTTCTGAGGAGCCATGGCGACTGACAAGTATTCACTCAAACCTCATATTTTCGATGGAGTTGATTTTGCTTACTGGAAGGCTCGCATGCAAGCCTACATCGAGGCTCAAGGGCACGCAATTTGGCTTAAGGTCAAAAATGCTTATGTCGTGCTGGCCGATGAAGATGTAATCAATCCTGATGTAGAGGCTAATAGCAAGGCTCGGAACTTCTTGATTCAAGGGCTTAGTCGATCTGAGTTTGAGCGTGTGTCTCATTTGAAGTCTGCTCATGAGATCTGGAAGACCCTCTGTGATTACCACGAGGGCTCTACCGCTATCAAGGAAGTGAGACAGAACCAACTCAAAAAGAAATACTCAAAGATCGAACAAAAGCCTGGTGAATCTTTGGATGAGTTATTGGGAAGGTTTTCCAAGATTCTTCATAATTTACGTGCTGTTGGTCTCACATTTATCGAAGTCCGAGAATGCACGCCAGCTTCTTGGGTGCTATTGATGTGAGAGTCCGGGGATGAAGATCACGTCCATCAATGACAACACTGTCATGAGTGAGCTTACCATGGATAAGCTTTACTCGAGGTTGAAGTCGCATGAGATTGATTTCATCTCGCGACTCCCCAAGACAGAGTCGATGGCTTTAGTGGTTGACCCATCTCAGGGTAGCTCTTCTGATTCTTTGGACTTTGGCTCATCTGGTCTTTCTTTGTCCGCTTTGCATTCTTTGAGCGATGAGCACTAGACAAAATACGAGGATGATTTAGCCCTACTAACCACCAAATTCTCGAGAGTCTTCAACAAAGTGAGGAATGAAGGAGAGGTGGCCTCACATTTGCTTTGAGTGTGGTGAGCCAAACCACATTCGCTCCAGTTGCCCCAAGTCAAGGGCAAGATGGAGGACTTTCGAGGCGCCCTCAAGCTAAGGATGTGAAGCCCAAGAAGTTTAACTATCGCAAGTTCATCGGCAAGGTCCTTACCGCTCTTGAGTCTGTTGACATGAGCGATGTGGACTCGAGGACGGACGACGGCAGCGACTCTCATGGCAAGAAGAAGGATCAAGACTTCACCGCATGTGCTTCATGGCCAAGGACAGCCACGACGTCGACTCCAACCAACGGCACGACCTTTTCAACGATCCCGATGAGGTATGTCCCTCACCTGCTCAGATGAAACGTGCTTTGGTCATTTCTGAATGAAAATTAGATAAGCAAGCTAGAATGCTTAAGAATCAGGACATCATGATTGATAACTTGAAACTAGAAGTTGCTACACTCAAATCGATTAGATCTCAAGATGTTTGTGATGCTTGTTCGAATGTATGATGAATTGGTAACTCTAAGACTTTCTCATTCCTCTGTTACAAATCAATTAAAAGATGCTCTTGATGAACTAGAAACTCTCAAGTCTAGTCCTGCTTGCATGAATGCCATTGCTTTAGATGTGACTACTATTGATGCTATCCCTTTGCCTTGTTCAAATTGTGCTTTTCTTGAACTAAAATTGATAGTGCTACAAAAGAATTGAGTAAATTTGATGCTAGTCACACTGTTCTCATTGTGAGAAAAATAAGATTAAGATGAAAGAGATGTCCTAAATGATTACAGACTCTAAAAGCGCTTCATGTGAAAACGTGTTAAACTCACACTTGAGAATGATGCTTTAAACAAGACACTAGAAGAAAAGGCTAAAATTGAACAAACCATGTCCATGATTTGCTTCCAAGAAAGTTGTTGATTCTTGTACTCTTTGTATTGAACTTGGGCATAATGTAGATAGGGTACAAGAAGCGTTTAGAGTTAAGTTCAAAGAGCAGTTGGATAAGATTAGGGATAACTATTGTGTGTCTTGTGAGGCTTTGAAAGCCGAGGTAGCTCACTATAAGGAAAAGTCTGATAGGGCTAGCAAGTCAAATAAGTGTGTTTCTTGTGTTGAACTAGCCAATCAAAATGACTATCTCAGAGGATCTCTTGAGAGATTTGTTGGTGGGAGGAAGAAACTCAACATGATTCTAGACAAATCTAAGGTGAGTGTGAATAATAGTGGCCTAGGTTTTGATTCCCTAGAGCATTCCAAGAATCATCCACCTAAGGTTGTTAGAGCTGTTGAGAGTGGCCTGTTTGAGGTAGAACCCTCTAAGCCATCCAAGATAATCTTCAAATCTGCTGGTTTTGCCCAAACAACTTCTAGCAAGATAGGTGCTTCTACTTCATCAAGTCAGACCCCTCAAAAGGTCAAGTACCATTGCACCTTCTGCAAGAAGAATGGCCACATTGTTGAGTTCTGCTTCCGTAGAGCCAAGATTGAGAGGAAGGAGAGGATGAGTGCCTTGAGGACCATTAGAGGAGTTTCTTCACCTGCTATAGTCTCTAGAGCCAGACAGCCTGTTTTTCCTGCTAGACATAGGCCTAGGTTCGTAGATGACTTCTTTGACTCTTTTGGTGGCTCTAGGCAGCGTTCTGGTTTAGGATTTCGTGAGGAGAGACCGCGAGTAGCATCTAGACAGGGGGAGTACCGATCTTTTGGTAGATCGTTTCGGAGAGGTCTAGGTGGTTCACGTGTGCATTCTTATGATTTTGTTCCTAACCGCTTTCTTCGTTGCTTCTACTTGTTTTGCCTAAGCATCATGTGACTCAAGATCGGATTCCCAAGTCTTTTATCACTAACCCCATCTTCGAGGCACATATGTTTCTGCTCGTGCTCATTAGGTTCGGCGTGCGAGGAAGGAAGACATATGGATTGTTGACTCGGTGTTCTCGACATATGACCGGGGATTCTAGATGGTTCTCCTCCTCACACGCATCCGCAATGAATTGATCACATTTGGGGATGCGTCTACCGGTACCGTGACAGCCAATGGCACAGTGCGTGTCAACAACAAATTCATGCTCAAGGACGCCGCTTTGGTAAGTAAGTGAAATATAATCGCTTTTCTTTCACCGCTTGATGAAGGTCTAGAGGTGAGATTTAAGAGTGGTGAGTCTGGGTTTTAGATTCCTCTGGTGAGCTTGTCTTTAAGATTTCCAAGTTTGAGAGGATCTTTTGTGCTGATTTTCGTGTCTCTTCTGCTTCTAGCCCTAGGTGTCTTGTAGCCTCTGACTCCCATGATTTAGTGTTGTGGCATCGTAGGCTTGGTCACATAGGTTTCACCACTTGACTAGAGTCGATGGTGAGGATTTGATTAGAGGTTTACCTAGGCTGAAGGCTGTTAGAGACCTTGTGTGCACACCCTGTAGACATGGTAAGATGGTTTCTGCTTCTCATCCTCCTCTTACCTTAGTGATGACTAATGGACTAGGTTAGCTCTTGCACTTAGACACTGTTGGTCCTTCTAGAGTCCAGTCTGCCGGTGGTAAGTGGTACGTGCTTGTGATTGTGGATGACTACTCCAGGTATTCATGGGTTTATTTTCTGGTTTCTAAGGACGAGGCATTTGGTTTCTTTAGAGATTTGGTCCTTAGACTTGCTGTTGATCTTCCTGGAGCTTTGAGAGCCATTAGGAGTGACAATGGGACAGAATTCAAGAATTCTTCCTTTGCCACCTTCTGCTTACGATAGGGGCTAGAGCATCGGTTTCTTCACCTAGAGTTCCCCAAGCAGAATGGTGTTGTAGAGAGGAAGAATATGACCCTTGTAGAGATGGCCAGGACCATGCTAGATGAGCATTCCACACCTAGGAGGTTTTGGGCTGAGGCTATCTTTACCGCTTGTTATATTTCTAATAGGGTGTTCTTGAGATCTGTTATTGGTAAGACTTCCTATGAGCTCAGATTTGGTCATAAACCCAAAGTTTCTCATTTCAAGATTTTTGGTTGTAAGTGCTTCATTCTTAAACATGGCAACCTTGATAAATTTGAATCTAGATGTTCTGATGGCATATTTCTTGGATATCCTGCTCATTCTCGTGGCTATCGTGTATTTAATTTTGACACTAACAAAATTGTTGAGACTTGCGAAGTCACTTTTGATGAGGCTAGTCCCGTACTAGACCCGATCTTTGCAGTACACGTGTTTTCGATATTCGAGAAAGCATCTTAAGTCGACGATGACTCGAGGATGAGGACCCATCCATCCTCCACTCATTTCTGAGAGGGTTGGAGAGCCTACTTCTACTACATCAGCTTCAGATGAGCAGCCTCTTCCTACCTTCACTGACGATCAGAGTGGCTCTGCTCCTACCTCCACAGTCCATGAGGTAGAGGCCACTTCAGCACCAGGAGCTCCTCTTCAGATTCAAATGACAAAGATCCACCGAAAGCAGATGATTGGGGATCTTCATGAGCAAGTCACTCGCTCCAGGTTCATTTCTCCTGATTCCCATGCACATTCTGCATTTGTCGCTTCTTTTGAACCCCGAGATGTCACCCATGCTCTTTCTGATGCCTCTTGGGTCAATGCTATGCATGAAGAACTTGAAAATTTTGAAAGAAACAAAGTCTGGACCTTAGTTGAACCTCCACCTAATTATAATGTAATTGGAACAAAATGGGTTTTCAAAAATAAGCAAAGTGAAGATGGGTTGGTAGTTCGCAATAAGGCTAGACTTGTAGCACAAGGGTATTCCTGTGTAGAGGGCTTAGACTTTGAGGAGACCTTTGCTCTGTAGCTAGATTGGAAGCCATTAGCATTTTGCTAGCTTTTGCGGCATCCAAGGGCTTCAAGCTATTTCAAATGGATGTCAAAAGTGCTTTTCTCAATGGCTTCATAGAAGAAGAGGTCTATGTCAAGCAACCACCGGTTTTGAAAATCCTAAGTTCCCAAACCATGTTTTTAAACTCTCCAAAGCCTTGTATGGATTGAAGCAAGCCCTAGAGCTTGGTATGATAGGCTTAAGAGCTTCTTGCTCAAAAATGATTTTAAAATGGGAATGGTTGATAAAACTTTGTTCACTCTCAGGCATGGCAATGACTTTTTGTTGGTTCAGATTTATGTGGATGACATTATATTCGGTGGTTCTTCTCATGCTTTGGTGTCCAGATTTTCAGATTCTATGAGCAGGGAGTTCGAGATGAGCATGATGGGCGAATTGACCTTCTTCCTTGGTCTTCAAGTCAAGCAACTGAAAGAAGGCACCTTCATTCATCAAAGTAAGTACACAAAGGACCTTCTTGGTAACCCGACATGGGAAGCAGTAGGCCAATGTCTACTCCCATTGCTACATCCACCGTGCTGGACCCAGATGAGGATGGAGAGCCCGTGGACCAGAAGGAGTACCGCAGCATGATCGGCTCTCTCCTCTATCTCACGGCTTCGAGGCCGGACATACAGTTTGCTGTGTGTCTGTGCGCTCGATTTCAGGCTTCCCCTCGAGCTTCTCATCGTCAAGCAGTGCGTCGCATATTCAGGTACCTCCAGGACACTCTTGACTTTGGACTTTGGTATTCTTCTTCCTCTACTCTCTCTATTCGGCTTTTTTCGATGCTGATTTTGTTTGGGTGTAGAGTGGATAGGAAGAGTACTTCGCACTTATCATTTCTTAGGCACATCTCTTATCTCTTGGTCATCTAGGAAACAGTCCTCTGTTGCACAGTCCACTGCCGAGGCCGAGTATGTAGTCATGACCATGAGTTGCTCTCGTGTTCTCTGGATCTTGTCTACTCTGCGGGACTTTGGGTTGTCTTTGGGTAGTGTTCTCTTTTACGTGACAACACATCTGCCATTAACATTGCCAAAAACCCAAAGCAACATTCTAGGACAAAGCACATTGATGTTAGATATCATTTTCTTAGAGACCATGTAGATAAGGGTGACGTTGTGCTTCACTTTGTTGAGTCTCGAGCAAGCGAGTTGCGATATCTTCACTAAGGCTCTTGATTCTTCTCGTTTTGCTTCTTTGCGGGAGAGTTGGGGTTGTTAGTCCTTTTGGCCTGTTTTGAGGGGAGTTTGTTCTTTTGCATTCATTCGTGCCATAATGCATTTTTCATTTCAAAGAACTTGCATTGTAATATAATCTTGTGGAGCTTTGATTATTATCCTTGTATGACTTGATTTTATACTTTATACCTGCCATGTCTTGTGCTAGTTTGCTAGACTTCTTTATGGCTTTTTATGTATAGCTTAGCTTTTGCCATGCTAGCTTTATTATCTGTGAGAAAATTGAATCAAAACATGACTTGTTGGATCTTGTGACTAGTTTTGCTTTAGTGATCCTCTCATGATTCATGCCATGTCATATAAGCTTAATTGAGTCTTGAACTTATTCTGAGTTTCAAACTGAGCTATGATAATTCTTAAGTCAAGCAAATGAAAAATGAGCTTTTTGTGCGAAAAAAAACTGATCTCACCAATTCTTTCTCGTGAGACAGCTTGCCATTGCACTAGGCATGAACTCAGGGGGAGTTTTGGATGACCTAGACCACTCTCTTAAGCTTTTGTTGCTTGGGATGGTCGTAGTGAGGCTTGAGATCTAGCACAATGCTAAGAAAACAAATTGGCAATTGGTTGAAGCTTAGGAGGCAGTTGTGGATGGCTCCTAGTCCATGACTTGCTTTACTAAGATAAAACCAATCATTTTCAGCAAAGTGCTCAAAGTGCTAAATTCTAAGTGCTTGAACAAATTGATTCAAAATTGATCTCAAATGCTCAACATTGACTCATTTTCTAGCTTCTGGCTCCATTTTGCTTATAGACATGGCCTGACTCATTTTTGGATACCTTTAGTTAAAACTGTGATCTTGAGCCCCTTGTTATGTTGTCGATTCTTTTAATCTCAGATTATTGCTATTTTGGTCTTAGCTTTGCTGTACATGTTTTGCCATGATTGAACATAGCTTCTTCACATAATATGGCTTGGTGTAATACTTGTACAGTCTTTATGGATAATCTTCATGGCTCCTTTTGCTCAAATTACAAACAAAACAAACAAAAAAAATTGAAAAATTACAAAAATTACAGCCATTCCATTACTTTCATGCTCGATCTTCTTCCATGCACCTTGATGAATTCATTGTCAAAGGGGGAGAAAGATTGGTAAAAATGTTGTTTTAAGAGCTTTTTGGAGTCATAGGCTTTTTATTGATCATAGTGAGTGGGATCATCTCTATTGCATTCTTTTGGTCTTATTTGCTTTTTCTGAATTTGAATTGCAATTCTTGAAGACTCACAATGATCAAAGGTCAAATAGAACAAGTGTTCTTTCTTTTGGACCAAAGTGAGATTTTTGGCTACTCTTTGGAATTTGAAGCCCTCTTTGCCTTCTTTGCCTTATCTCACTTGTTGAAACTTTTCTGAAGCCAATTTGGTCACCTTCCTTGCTTTTACTTGCTAAAAGACCAAATTGTGCCTTTGTGCGAAAACCTGTTTTCTTTTACTTTCAAATCTCAAAACATTCATTTTTGGGTTATTGCCAATGTGTTCATCAAGGGGGAGATTGTGAATACCTTGAGGATATGCTCATAATCCTATGTGATGATACAATTGGCAATTTGGTTGAAGGTTTGTTGATTTCATGTTTGTCGAAAGTTTCAAAGAAATCGTCAGATAATCGGTAGTACCGGCGTGTTAACCGCGGTAATACCGCTTTGCGGAACGACCGTTTGTTGTTAAGCGGTATGGAAAAACCAGAACAAATGCAAAATGGTCTTGGATTTCTTTGTGGAGCGGTATGACCGCATCTTGCTTACGGTAATACCGCGCCTTCGGTATGACCGTTGTTTTGCGGTATGCAAATTCCAGAGGAGTGGTTTTTGGAGAGTTTTGGATTTCTCCTAGTTGCGGATACGATCGCTAGCTTGATTGAGAGAGTATGATCAAAATCTTGGTAATACCGATGGTTACTTGGCGGTAGTACCGTTTTTGGAATGATTTGAGCTGAATGTTATTTCAATTTGAGAATTGTTTTTGGGTTATGTCATTTCCATGTTTGTTAATGCATATGTGTTGTATATTGCATGTTTTGAGCTAACGTGGGTCAAGTTGTGAAGAACTTGTTCCCGGAGACGATTTCTTGGTCTATCGCTATGTAGGTGGCTTGGAGGTCAACGACGGTCAATGGCGAGGAGGATCGGGACTAAGCTTGGAGAGCTGAGGTCCAGAACGATCATGGATGCCGGGTGAGGTCAGGTGACTCAAGCATGGCGCAGAATGGACGAGGTTGATCGAGCAGGCGATTCGATGTACCGGTTGGATCAAGCGGCACGGGGTCGGTGCAAGTGCCTTGGAGGTTCCGATCGGATTCGGACGGAGAGACTTGCCGACATGATGAGAGCCGTTGATCAACCTACGTGGCGAACAGCGATTGCTTGACAGATTGGACTCGGTCCATGGAGAAGGATCGAGAAGGGGTATTTTGGTAATTTCACCAAATACCGCCTTGGTGACCTAATGCCAACCCGCGGCGTAAGGCGGTGCGTCAAGAAGTGGATTAGGTCAAGAAAAGTGAAGACGGCGCTTTGACATGCGTGCGTGTGTGTCCCGTTTGTTATTGGGCCTAACGGGAGCCCATTAGGGTTAAGTCTTCTAGAAGCTCTAGGCCTCATATAAATAGAGAGGGTGCTGCTCATAGCAGCCCAGGCACTTCATTTGAAAACCCTAGTTTGGTTTTTAGGGTTTAGGGAAGAAAAGAGAGGCTTAGGCTCTAGAGAGATGGATTGATGTGTATGCTCTTGGATGGAGCTCTGGTCCTCCTTGAGGGAGTGGTATGTGACAACATCATGAATCGATCTATGGATGTTCTACCAAAGATGAGCTCCCCTCTTGTGTTCTTCCTTCTTTTTGATGATTTTGGGTGCTTCCTTGATCCTATGATTTTTGGTTGTTCTTGTGCACTCTTACTCCTTGCTGTGACATGTGGGAACGTATCTAAGGTCACCTAGATCATCAATCTCCCACGAGCAAGAGTTGGATCAAGTTTTTCGTTTTGCTCGGTTCTTTGCCCTTCTTAGGTAAAACTGAAAAAGATCGAAACTTTGACGTAGATCTGGACGATCGCCACTTGGAATAGGTTCCTAATACCCTTAGGAAGGTGTGTTCCAAATTTGGTGGAGTTTGGCCTTACGGTTTAAAAGTTCGTCGATTTTCGATTTCGTTTTCAGTCGTTACATTCATCGTCGGGATAAAAGGTAGTACCGCACTTTTGCTCGAGGTAGTACCTTGATCTTGATAGTACCGCACTTACAATGATGGTAGTACCTTTGTCCCTGATTTTTCAGGATTTCTTCAGGAAGTTTGCTGCTGTGCTTTGAGGGTTTAGGAGTGGATTCATTACAAGTCTTCCACTGTGCTTAAGCATTCATCTTCATAGCCCTAATAGCTATTGGAGTGATTTGCGAGTTGAATCCATTATCTTTGCAAAAATTTGGTGCTCCTATTCACCCCCCCTCTAGTCGCCTATTCCGGTCCTACAATTGGTATCAGAGCGAGGTTAGCTCTTCTCATAGATCTTAACCGTTCTGAGGAGCCATGGCGACTGACAAGTATTCACTCAAACCTCATATTTTCGATGGAGTTGATTTTGCTTACTGGAAGGCTCGCATGCAAGCCTACATCGAGGCTCAAGGGCACGCAATTTGGCTTAAGGTCAAAAATGCTTATATCGTGCCGGCCGATGAAGATGTAATCAATCCTGATGTAGAGGCTAATAGCAAGGCTCGGAACTTCTTGATTCAAGGGCTTAGTCGATTTGAGTTTGAGCGTGTATCTCATTTGAAGTCTGCTTATGAGATCTGGAAGACCCTCTGTGATTACCACGAGGGCTCTACCGCTATCAAGGAAGTGAGACAGAACCAACTCAAAAACCACTTTGTTTAACCAAGACCCATGACTCACCCCGTCATGGTACCCACAAATTTTAACAAGAGTGGCTCACCACCACGATTCCATATATCATTAAGTCAAGATTAATCATTATGACACATGTGATGATAAACCCATCGTATCTAAGCTGAACTAAGCATTAATACGCTACCCATGTTGGCAATATCAATATTCCCAACTAAAAATTATCCACGCTAGGGTGACAAGGGATTCACGGCATTCAAATCATCCAAGGAGGCGTAATCACTACTACAAAACAGGCTATAGTAGACGCCCCATCACAGACGGTTCCAAAGGAACCGTCTGTGTTGGGTCTGTCCGGACCTGCGGGTGGCGCGGGAAGCCTATCACAGACGGTATTTTTTAGAACCGTCTGTGATAGTACACAGACGGTTCTATTCACAAACCGTCTGTGATAATCCCCTAATCACGGACGGTTGTGAACTCAAATCGTCTGTGTACTATCATAGACGGTTCTATTAACAAACCGTCTGTGATTGGCGGATATCACGAGCGGTTCTTATTAAAACCGCTGTGACCTCGCCGCACCGCTTCCAGGTGTCCCCGCCACACTTCCGCTTTGTCCATCACTTGGCGCGACCGCCACGCCTGTTGCCTCTGCATCGCCACCGCTTTGGATCGAGCAACCTCGGCCGCGTCACTGCTCCAATGATTAGATCTGCTGCTCTCCCTAGGTGCCACACTTCCACTAGCTCTCCTCCAACCTGCGGCTCCTCCTCTAATTAAGCAGATGGAGTAATACTTATTATCCTTTATCGATCCAAGAAACCGCCTCGATATATATATTTCAACATATAATTAATATAGTAACTTCACCTCCAAACTTTTTTTTTTCATTTTGGAATTTTCATATATATGGCCAAACAAATGGCGTTAAACATAAAAAGATTAAAAACTAGAAACCTATAAATAAAGAAAGTTTTTCTAGTGGCGGAGGTAGGTGCTATCTCCGTCTTCAATACTTCGTAGGTGGCGGCGTCGGGGGCGGATGGTTCGTGATCGAGCGAAGCTCTAATCGCCCACCCGTGATCGCTCATTCGAGTGTCTCCAAGACCCTCGGTCGTTGAACCAAGACGAATTGAGCCCATAGGCTCTCTTCTCTTGCTTGAGGGTCTCGGCACAGTCGACTCGATGCTTCTTTGCCTCAATCGCCAGTCCAAGTGACGGCAAGCCTCCCGAGGCGTAACGTCGTTTTGGAGGACCACGTCGACGACGCGATAAACTTCGCCGAAAGTGGGAGATCACCCGAAAGACACGGCGAAGGAGGATGTCCAGACGGCGGAAGGTGGCCGTCACCCGCTCCGGCAAATTCTCGGACAGAGGAGTGAAGACATTGTTGAAATAGTGTTCTTCCACAGCACGGTTCAACGTACAGCGAGAGAGGTGCGTGTATAGTGCGGCCAGGTAGGCCATCAATGCCGGCGACAAGGAAACAGAAGAGGCAACCATTTCTTTTTTTGTGGAGAAAGGGGATCAAGGAGGTTGTGTGAAATACATTGTATAAGGGGACATCTATTTATAGAACAAGTTCTAAAGTCGGAGTGGGACACGAAGAGATATTTGGGGAGCTGTAGCGACGTTGGAAAATGAAGAGATGAAGCCGTGTGATCGTGAGACGAAGAGACACACGGGGAAAATGAAGAGACTTGTTGTTCATTTCTCATATATCACAGACAGTTTTCCAATAGAACCGTCTGTGATAAGGATATCACAGACGGTTTCTTATGAGAACCGTCTGTGATATGTTCCATATCACAGACGGTTCTATTAGGGAACCGTCTATGATAGTCTTATCACAGACGGTTCTTAAATCGAACCGTCTGTGATATACTTTTTATAAGGCGGGAAACGCTACGGTTTTGCTCACACTTGTCACTTCCTCTCCCGCGCCCCTTAGGCTCTCGCGCGCTCGTTCACCTCCTCTAGGGTTTAGGGCTTGCCCGTTCACCGCCGACTACGACCTCGGCGCCTCCGCCCCTGACATTGGCGCCCCCGACCTCGGTGCCCCCGACCTCGGCGCCCATGACCTCGGCGCCTTCGACCTCGGTGCCACCGCCCCCGACCTCGGCGCCCCCGTTCACCTCCCCGGCCGTAAACCCCGACGTCGCCGCCTCCGACCTCGACGCCGCCGTCCTCCTCCCCGTGTCGGCCTCCGCCCTCTGCACTGCCTTCTCCTGCTGCCGTCCTCCTCCCGTGTCGGCCTCCTCCCTCTGCCACCGGCCTTCTCCCAGCCGCCCTCCTCCCCGTGTCGACCTCCTCCCCCACCTCCCTCCTCCCCGCGTCGGCCTCCTCCCCTGCACCGGCCTCCTCCCCTGCACCGGCCTCCTCCTTGCACCGTGAGTTCTTGTGCGGCATCCTCTCTGTGAGTATTGGTCCTCTGTGGCAGTTCGGTTGATCTTTGCATATATATATTTGCAGTGCTAGTTGATACCTTGATCTGTATTAGTTCTCGATTTGAATCTATCTCAAGATGTTACAAATTGATTAGTGGGCTTTGTTGACATGCTCGTGATGAACTCTGTCTTATCTTCGAGATTGAATGTGATAGTTAGTTCATACTTGAGCTCTATTGTATTACTTGCCACCGCCAATATGATGTCTTCGTTAATTGGTTACTTTCGGTTGAGCTCGTAGTTCTATTGCAAATTGATCGGTTCTATTGACTAGTTTGTGATTCTTCTAGTAGTCTGTATGAGCTCATTCAACTTTTCATTTGTCATCTTGATCTCTGTAGTCAACCTCTGTTTTGATGGAAGTTTAATATGTTTTTGTTAACAGTTGAGATCATTTGACAGTTAAGCAAAGTATTGTTTAGAGCTCATAGTTTGAATTTATATTATCATATTCATTTAATGAAGAGTATAGACAATAGGATTGAGATGTCAAAGACTTGTTCTTTAGCTACTCTCCTTCTGAGAGCACATAATATCATCAATCTCTATGTTGGGATTAAACCTTTGCTTAGCATTTCCTTCGTCGATGCTACTCTCCTTCTGAGAGCACATAATATCATCAATCTCTATGTTGGGATTAAACCTTTACTTAGCATTTCCTTCGTCGATCATTTTACTTGATTCTAGTTCTATGTCTTCATTAAAGGCTAGTCTTCTGTACATGAAGCATTAAACCTTTTCTTAGCATTTTCTTCGTCGATCCTGACACACTTGAGTGTACCTTTACTTCGTGCCAATCCTCCACGGCACGAAGCAAATGGTACACTCCAGTGTGTTGAGCTCGATGAAGTAGGCTCGGGCAAAGATCACAAGAGAAGCTGGTGGATTAAGGAGTGTTAGAATAGAAGCTAGTGGATTAAGGAGTGTTAGGAATGTTAGTAGTCTGTATGAGCTCATTCAACTTTTCATTTGCCATCTTGATCTCTATAGTCAACCTCTGTATTTCTTCCTGAGATTAATTGTTTCATATTTATGCTGGAATGTTAGTAGTCTGTATGAGCTCATTCAACTTTTCATTTGCCATCTTGATCTCTATAGTCAACCTCTGTACTTCTTCCTGAGCGCAAGTAAGCGAGATGGCAGAGGCACCGTCTTCGCCGCTGTCACCGACGCTGCAGATGGAAGAGGCGCCGACGAGGCCGCCAACACCGAGCCTGCAGATGGAAGAGGCACCGACGAGGCCACTGTCACCGTCGACGATAATGACACGGAAGCGAGATGGCAGAGGACAATCGAAAATGCCTTTGGGCCGACTGGTCATCACGGAGGTCAGTGACTTTGGGGTCCCTCTGAGTCCCAAGAGATCAGCGGCGAGATTCTGGACCGTCTGTGGGATACTTGGAAGGGAACGGGTCCCCATCACCACACCAAGGTGGAAGGACCTGACGAAAGAAGTGAAAGGCGTGCTGTGGACAGAACTTTCAGAGAAGTTCACTATTCCAGAAGCAGACGTGGCACGCGTGCGACGGACGGCGATGCTCACGATGGATCAATCGTGAAGGACCTTCAAGAGCATTTTTGTCACGAAGTACGTGAACACGGTCGATGCTCTTGCGCAAAGATAGATTCTTGGCGCGGGAAGCATGGGACACCTTTGTGGCTCTGGCAACGACGGCGAATTTAAGGAGCAAAGTCGGCGCACAAAGCTCTCGGACATTTAAACACTCACCCGCCAGACTTCGCCACGGCTGGGTACGGGTAAATCTGAGAATGGGCGGCGGAGGAGCGAACCCGTTTCGATGTCACGCACCCGCGTTCCCTAAAATTTGGTTAAAAGCGAGGGCAAAAGTCTCGTCTTGAGCAAAGATCTCTTTCACAAACCCGGCAGACCGGAAGTGTCCCAGCGTCGGTAAATATGTCGAACTACCTAGTTAATAAGTCCGTAACTTCATAGTGTCTATAATAACATGATGACCTCTTGCGGCGTGACTTGATCGCCCAAGCTTCCCAAGGCTCCTTCCATGCGAGCGCGGGGAGAAAGATATACTATCTACGGCCTTGGGAAACAAGGAGCACCCGAATCGCACGCGAGGCCTTGGGGTTAACGTGCCTTGGAATCATGGATTCGCGGACGACTCATCGCGTATAGGAGTAGGAAGAGATCCAAGGCGAGCACGACGGCCGGTTGAATACAGATGATTACTAACAAATTTGAAGAAAAGATAGCGAATTGCGAGTCAATCGGAGATAGTACTCTGAGCGGTGATGCAAGCCGCCCGATTAATCGGGAGGCGATCCTCCTCGGCGTCGAGAGTAGCGTCGCGTCAAGATAATTCTGAACATGACGACGTCCGAAAACCGATAGACGACATCCGATCACCGATAGAGCGACATCAAGGTAGCGTACATTTATGGAATGCACCAAAGATAGACCTATAGGGCGCCTTAGCTAATTGCGTGTCGCTTTATAGGAGCCGACGTCGTGCAAGCTCCAAGTGAGGATGGATGGGTCCTTTGTATTGAGGTTGCGTGGGGATGGTGTATCCATACGAGGAAGGGCAAGCGGTCTGACGGGTGCCAGTGGGGCGCAGGTTACTCAAGGTCAGTGGATATGGTACATGTCAATTTCGAGCCGTCCGTGAAGATTTGCCCGAACGAAGAGATCACAACACTAGGGATGCCGTCCACTCTTTTATCCATGGCCCAAGAACAACATCGGCTGGACCCAAAGAAGGTCTGCGATCTGGACACAACCATTCCTCTCCAATGGGACCCTCGATGACTCCACCTCATGTTTCGCCTCGAAGGCCACCTCTTGATTCCGTCGAGAAGACGCCGAAGAACAACAAAAAGCGTGCCGGCGACGGTTCCCGAAGTCGTCTCACAAAAAACGCCGCCAATCGCTAAGGCCAAATCGAAATCATCGAGCGTTAAGCGCCTCCCAAGTCCGGAAGTTCGCGATACCCGGGAACTACATCATCGGAAAACCGTTGTGCTCCGACGCAGTATTAATACACGCTGGATATGCTTGTCAGGCTTTGCATGCCTGGTACTTGGACAAGACCCAAAAGAAGGGTTGTGATACTGGAATCACCATCAGATACGAGGACAAGCATTTCTTCAACGGGATGAGGTACTTCGTCGTGGGCTTCAACGACTTATATGAACTATTCAACCTCGTTGGCCTCGACGTCTCGCTTCTACGATGTTGGACACTGTAAATGCGTACAATCAAGTTCTACATTCATGTAATACCGATAAATATCACAACTCATTGCTTATGTATAGATACATCTTTGAAAAATGTCCGGAATGGAAAGAACCGGTGGGTTTCCTCGACCCACATGTGGTATCGTTGCAAACCATCCAACAAGACTCGTCCTTTGTCGAGAAATACATAACGAGGTCATTTCTTCGTCAGACAAACATGAAGTACATAGTGGTGCCCTACAACCAGGGGTAAGTGTCACTACTTGCTATACAAATTTCATTTGTACTTTATCTGCAAAGACGAACTTAGGTTTAATGACTATAGCGACATACATGAGTAGGTACCATGGATCCTTTTAGTTATTATACCCAAGAGGAACCATGTGATATACCTTGATTCCCTAAACCGCAACAAGCACGACTTGACATTCTAAGAGGAATACTGAGAGGTATGCTCATTTCCTCCTTACATAACTCTATTGTAGTCTTCATTCGTTTGAAATGGCCGAGGATAGCTTTTTCGAATCATGTAGGTCGTTCATCAATTATGTTGCCAACAAAGGAATATACGATGGAAAGAGCGCCCAACTAACACACAGGATGGATTTTCCGGTACGCGCTACAACACGATAATCCTATATCATACTTCATAATAACGCGTCTCGAATTGACTATACCTATATATGTAATTCTATTTTTGAAGTGCCGCCAGCAAAAAGATGATGAGTTATGTGCAATCTACGTCTGCTATCATATGCAGCTAATCCTTAGAGCTAGGAAGAAGGATCCTGAGGTTTGTCAATCTCGAAATAATTATTTCCTAATTATAAATTTAAATATATATAGCTTACCACTTTACTCTTGGTAGCGATGTGTCTTGGATTTACAATGTGATTCACTTTCGTTGCGGAAGAGATCAAGGACATTCGAGGAAGCTCGCACCTTTATCAACACGTAAATCATTAACGACAATGGAGAGTTTCACTCCGTCACCAACCGAGAGCATCACCCCGTCGACACCTCTCAACGTAAACAATTGTAATCCAGTTGTAACTATAGCAACAATACTTGAACAAATGCGATCTTTTGTAATTTATTTTGAGTAATGATCACTTTGAGTTGTCAACAATTGATTATCTCTAATGAATCTGTTTTTGTGCATGCTTGAATCTGTTTTGTGCATGCTTGTTTTCGAGGGCATGGCTAGCAATTCCCGAGGCTAGCGTAAAAAAAAAGAATATTGTGGTCGGGGCTATGAGCTATCATAGACGGTTTTTGTTAAAACCGTCAGAAGGAAGTATCACCAACGGTTATAAAAACAAACCATTCAGTGATCGCGAATATCACGCAGCGGTTCTCAACAAAAGCCGCTCGTGATATTGACAAATCCGCATCGTTTTTGTTTAGAACCGCTCGTGATATTCACAAATCCTGACGGTTTTCTTTAGAACCGCTCGTGATAGTCACAAATCACGAGCGGTTTTTAGTCCAAACCGCTCGCGTGATACTAGCCTTCATGCAGCGGTTTTTAGTAAAACATGCGTGATATTGCGTATCACGAGCGGTTTTTACCGTCTGTGATAATGGCTCGTTATCACGCACCAACAAACATAGGCGGTTCGAAATGCGTGATGACGGTTCCGAACCGTCTGTGATGTGGCTTCCTGTAGTAGTGAATGACAACAGGTAATAACTAAACCCAAAGCAGTTTATCTAAAGATAGCATGCAATTGTATAAAACAATATACTTTTGAAATCATGGGTTCAATATGATCAAAGGACTACGGCTTGCCTTGGAATAAATCCTGAGATTGATCTTGATCTTGGTATACTCCTCCTTGCTCGAAGCTTCCCAAAGTATCAACGTCTAATCGCAAACAAGCAAATAAACCAAATAAATAAATAACAGAGAGTAAATAAACTCCAAAAATTAAATAAAAATCTCAGATAGATAGATCTTGAATTTAGATGAATTTAGGAATTTGAATGGACTGAATCGGAGTTCGGATGCAAAAGATATGAGCTTTGCAAGATCCACATAAAATGACAGAATCAGAATGTCGGAATTTAGAGAATTGTTTCTCTGAAGGAAAAACAATTAATTGAGTCATGCTGACATCATCAATGATTTTCAGCTAAAAGATAAATAGAAAAATGATTATGACAAGTGGGGCCCACTGGTCATTGACTTGGTGTATGGTGGGTTGAGTTCTTGGAGATTGGATCTGGTGAGATTTTGGAGGTGCCACATGGCTGTTGACCAGGACGTCGATGAGGATGCCACCTGGGCCAACAAGGTGACATGGCTGCTGATGTGGAGTAGTGAAGTGGCTCACGACAAGCAAAAGGAGTAGGGAGGCACTGCCATGGCCGACGATGAGGGAGCTCACGGGTGATGATGAAAACGGCAGCGCAGGGTCGTCCGAAGAAAACCAAGGTGCTCACCGGGACGAGGACGACACAGCGAACTCCAGGAGATGCTCGGGACGACCGGAGACAAGCTTGAATGGCGGCGGGAAGGAATTGACCGACGTTGAAGGAGAAGCTCGGCAGCGGAGTCCCTAGGTGATGGAGAGGCCAAAAGAAAGCGGGGATTAGATGAGAATAAGCTCGGCCACGATATGACACGCTCAAAAAGGGTGGGGAGCTCACTGAGTAGCAGATCGGTAAGATGACGCCGGCGGTCGTTTTTGGACGAAGATGAAAACAGCGAACGGAGCCTCTCCGAGCAAAAAGGGTGCGAGCACGGTGTAGCCCACGCTGATGCGGACTCGGAGACGGTGGCGGCTTGAGCAGAGACGGACCGACGACGATGAATTTCGTCGTTGAAGAAGCTTCGGGCGTCCTCGGTTGTTCGGCGATTGCGGCGCAACCAAGATGAAATAGGGGAGGGGGCGTTAGGGTTTCAGAGGAGGGGAGCGAGGCGAAAAGATTGACGCGGTCGGCTTCTTAAATAGGGCTGCAAGGGAGGAGTACACAGGGAGGCCGGCGGCTTTGCGTTTGAGTCGGACACGGGATGAAAAACGTCTCCAGGTTGAAAACGATTGCGCAGCATGCGGGGCCACCGGTCGGCCAGACAAGGAAAAAGGGAAAGAGCGCGCGCTACTTGGGCTAGCTCACGGCGCTGAAAGGAGAAAAGGGGAAGCGCGGCCTGGGCTGAGCAAGAAAACGGCTTCGGCACGGGCTGGTGCGTGCACAGGAAAAAGGCAAATGGGCTGGTGCGGCCATGTGCAAGAAAAAAAAAGGGCCGACGCTCGGCTGGCTTCGCCCGCACACGAGCACAAGGAAAAACAAGAGGCTTGGGCTGCCGAACAAAAGATAAGGAGATGCGGCTCGGCTCGGGAGGAAAAGAAGATGCGGCCCAAGTGCAAGGAAGGAAAAATGGCTGGGCTAGTGAATGGAAGCGGGCTGAGGTGGAGATTTGGCCCGAAAGGTAATCTGAGATTTTAAGTACTTTTTCTTTTTAGAAAATAAAAAGAACTCCAAATAAAACTTAGAAAATAGCAAATGACCTCGGAAAAATTCTAGAAAATTCTAGAAAATATATCCAAGTTCATAGAATCCAAATAAAATAATTTTGATAATAGTTGATGTTGACATTAATCACATTAAATTGTTTTTGAACTCTGAAAATTCCAATTAAGCTTTTAACTTTAACAAGAAAATTCAAACGGTTATTTTTCTTTTTAAAACTTTAAAACAGACCAAATTTTTGGGATGTTACACCCGTGTCAGCATCCTCCCTCTGCCGGCCTCCTCCCCGCGCCGTCCTCCTCCCCGTGTCGGCCTCCTCCCTTTCACCGGCCTCCTCCCCGCGGCCCCCTTCCCTACACCGGCCTCCTCCCCCGCGCCGTCCTCCTCCTCGCATCGTCCTCCTCCCCTGCACTGGCCTCCTCCCTACACTGGCCTCCTCCTTGCACTGTGAGTATTGCAACAAAAGAATGTTAATTATATATCTTTGATAATATGTGAATTGAATGAACAAAAGAATGTTAATTATATATCTTTGATAATCTGTGAATTTGATAGTCTTTGATAATCTGTGAATTGAATGAACAAAAGAATGTTAAGTATATATCTTTGATAATCTGTATCCATGTATGCACAAAAGAATGTGCTGGATTGGCTTCAAATTCTATATTAGATTGTGCACTGAGAGATAGCAAAGTGGTTATGTGGGCTCGGTTGATCAGCTCTGTGATGAATGTCAAATCTAAAATCAATTTGATAATTGGAAACAATCTTGAGCTAAAACTATTGCTTTCCGTTGTTAGGTTTAATATATAGCTTTATTCCTTTTGGTTGTCAGTTCTGCATAGTTCAGATTATCCTTGTATGAGCTAGTTGATCTTTGTGAGATACTTACATAGTTATTCTCAATCTGTGGATAATCCTCTTTGCTGAAATGATATTGTGATTATCTTGATATCATTGCTATGTTCTGTTTTTCATAACAGATTGCCTTCTATTGTCTCAGTGGATATATTGACTCTGATAGTCTTTGATAATCTGTGAACTGAAAGTTTATTTTGCTACCGTGAGATAAATTTGATATTCAACATGAAGTTTTAGGTTCAGCTCAAGATCTGTTTGATAATTGTTAAATTTGATTAGTGAAGATATATTGACTGATGTACTGAGATTGCAAAGGTTAAATCCTTTGCATCCAGCATACTGGATGAGATGGCAAAGACTTGTTCTTTTGCAACTCTCCTTCTGAGAGGACAAACTATCATCAATCTTGTGCAACTCTGTACTTATTTCATTCATATACATGTGGTATATATTTAGCATTTCAATCAATTTAAATGACTTGAATGATTTACATTTGATTATGTTAATTTGGTCATTTAAATGCTGTTGGATTAATTCTTTATTGTTTCATATTTATACTGGAATTAATTATTATTATTTGCTAATATTGCACATGTTGAGCATATGTAACTTATATAGATAGCAAGTAAGCGAGATGGCGAGGCGCTGTCTTCGCCGCCATCCATCGACGCCGCCTAATGCGTCAGATTTTTAAATCGACGATAATGATACGTAAGCGAGATGGCAGAGAAAAATCGAAAATGCCTACCGGCCGATTGATCATCACGGAGGTCAATGACGTTGGGATCCCTCTAAGTCCCCAGAGATCAACGGTGAGATTTTGGACCATCTGCGGGATACTTGCAAGGGAACGGGTCCCCATCACCACACCAAGCTAGAAGTCTCTAATGAAAGAACAAAGAGGCGCGCTATGGACAGAACTTTCAAGCAAGTTCACTATCCCAGAAGCAGACATGGCACACATGGAACAGCATGCGTTGCTCTCGATGGATCACACGTGGAGGACTTTCAAGAGCAATCTTGTCATGAAGTACGTGAACACAGGTGAGACGCCCTTCGCGAGTATGGATTCTTGACGCGGGAAACATGGGACGCCTTTGTGGCTATGAAGACGACAGCCAAATTTAAGGAGCAAAGTGCGGCGCACAAAGTTCTCCAGAAACGAAACACTCACCCCCACAGACTCAACACCGCTGGGTACGCGACTAAATCCACAGAATGGGCGACGGAGGAGGAGAATGCAACTGGGCCATTTCCTGGTATCACAGACCCGCGTTCCCTAAGCTGGTTAAAAGCGAGGGCAAAAGTCTCATCTTCGAGTAGCATCTCTTTCACAAACCCGGCAGACCAGGAAGTGTCTTAACGTGTGGTAAATATGTCGAACTACCTAGTTGTTAATAAGTCCATAACTTCATAGTGTCTATAATAACATGATGACCTCTTGCAGCATGAATTGACTGCCCAAGCTTCCCAAGGTACCTTCCAAGCAGACAGGGAGAAGGATATACTATCTACGGCCCTGGGAAACAAGGAGCACCTGGGTCGCACGCGAGGCCTTAGGGTTAATGTACCTTGGAGTTATGGATTCGCAGACGACTACTGCATGTATAGGAGTAGGAAGAGATCCAAGGCCGAGCGTGAGGACCGGTTAGTACAGATGATTACTACAAAATTTCAAGGACAGATAACACAATTGTAGGATCAAATGAATCAACTCCTGAGCCAGTCGCAAGCCGCCCCCGTTAATTTGGGAGCTAGTCCTCATCGACATCGAAATAGTGTCGCGTCCATGCATAATTCTGAACATGACGACGTCCAATTACCGATAGACGCCATCAAGGTAATGTACATCCATGTAATGCACCAAAGATAGACCTATAGGACGCCTTAGCTAATTGAGTATTGTTTTGTAGGAGCCAACGCCCTGCAAGCTCCAAGTGACGATGGTTGGGTCCATTTCTATTGAGGCTGGGCGGGGGATGGTTTATCCACACCAGGAAGGGGCAGTGCAGCACGGTGCCCAGCTGGCGCAGGGTGTACGCTAGGTTCCAGGTGGACATGGTACATGACAATTTCATGGCTATCCCGTTGGAGATTCGCCCGAACGAAGATATCAGAACACTAGGGGATGTCATGCACACTTTTATCCAGTGGCCCAAAAAAGGGCATCGCCCTGGACCCACCAGTGCCACAATCTCGATACAGCCATTCCTCTCCAATGGGACCCTCGATAACTCCACCTCATGAACCTTTGCTTCAGAAGGCCACCTCATCGGTTCCCGTGGAGAAGGTGCCGAAGGGACAAAAAAAAGCGTGCCACCATATCAGTTCCCGAGTCATCTCGCAAGAAGACGTGTAGCGGGCAAGTCGTTAAGGCCAAATTGAAATCGAAGAACATTAAGGCACCTCCCGAGCCCTCGAAATACTCCATCGGAAAACTGTTGTACTCTGACACAGTATTAAACCGCGCTGGATTAGGTTATCAGGCTTTGCATCTCTGGTACATGCGGAAGACCGAAAAGAAGGGGTGCGATACTGGAATCACCGTCAGATACAAGGATAAGCATTTCTTCAACGGGCCAGGCCACTTTGTTGTGGGCTTCAGCGATTTATATGACCTATTCACCCTCATTGCCCTCGACGCCTCTCTTCTACGATGTTGGACACTATAAGTGTGTACAATCAAGTTCTACATTCACGTAATACCGATAAATATCACAACTCATTGCTTATGTACAGATACATGATGAAAAAAGCCGAGGAATTATCCAAACCGGTGGGTTTCCTCGACCCACATGTGGTCTCTATGCAAACCATCGAAACAGACGCATCCTTCGTCGAGAAATACATAACGGCGGGATTGCTTCATCAAGACAACAAGGACTACATACTGGTGCCCTACAACCAGGGGTAAGTGCTTCACTACTTGCTATATAAATTTCATTTGTACTTTATACGCAGCACGAACTTAGGTTTAATGACTATAGCGACATGCATGAGCAGGTACCACTGGATCCTTTTAGTCATTATACCAAAGAGGAACAATGTAATATACTGTGATTCCCTAATCAGCAAACATCACGACTTCAGTATTCTGATAGAAATACTCGACAGGTATGCTCATTTCCTCCATACATAACTCTATTGTAGTCTTCCTTCGTTTGAAATGGCCGAGGATAACTTTTTGGAATCATATAGTTTGTTCACCGCCTATGTTGATGGGGGAGGACTATACAAGGGGGGATCAAACAAGACACTAACACACAGGACACAATTTTCGGTACGCGCTACAACACAATAATGCTATATCATACTTCCTAATAACGCGTCTCGAACTGACTATACCTATATATGTAATTTTATTTTTGAAGTGCCGCCAACAAAAAAAATGATGAGCTATGTGCATTCCACGTTTGCTATCATATGGAGCAACTCATTAGTGCTAAGATGAAGGATCTTGAGGTTTGCCAATCTCGAAATAATTATTTCTGAATTATAAATTTAAATATATATGCTTACCACTTTACTCTTGCTTGTGACAGGATTTGATGATAGAATTAGATCCACTCGTTGCGAGAGAGATCGTGTACGTTCGAGGGCACTTCTGCGCCTTCATCAAGATACTATCATTAACCCCAACGGAGACTTTCACTCCGTCGCCGACCCAATGTTTGACCTTGTCGACACCTCTCAACCACGTGCAAACAATTGATTCAATTGTAATCCAATTGTAATTATAGCGAGAATACTTGAACAAATTCTTTTGTAATTTATATTGAGTAATGATAACTTTGAGTTGTCAACAATTGATTATCTGTGATGTATCTGTTTTCTGCATGCTTGTTTTCAGGGGGCATGGCTAGCAATTCCTGAGGCTAGCCAAAAATTAAAAAAAAAAAGTAGTTAGGGTAATGAGCTATCACAGACGATTTTGTGTTGAAACCATCTGTGAAGGTGGTATCACAGACGGTTTCTAAATAGAACCGTCTGTGATGTGATACGTAGCATCACAAACGGTTCTATTTGGAAACCGTCTGTGATATTCTCAAATATCACAGATAGTTCTAAACCGTCTGTGATATTTGAGAATATCACAAACGGTTTCTAAATAGAACCGTCTGTGATATACTACGTATCACAGACGGTTTTTAATGGAAACCGTCTGTGATACCATGCCTTCAGAAACGGTTTGAAAAAAAATCGTCTATGTTAAGAGTATCACAGACGAACTATCACAGACGGTTCAAAAACCATCTGTGATGACGGTTCCGAACCGTCTTTGATGATGCTGTATGTAGTAGTGTATATTAAGGCACATGTAGCCTATACTATCCTGAAAATTGTATTTAGAAGTACTGAACTTTTCTATCTCCGACATAATAGATTATGCCATCCAAGTCTTAGGATGATAAGAAATATAATTAACAATTCACAGGGATATAATATCAATGTAATGAATTTCCTGAATCAAGAAGATTTTGTGTGCCCCGCATATGCCACCGGGAAATTAATTACTGGACTTTCTACTCTGAAAGCGAATGATAAAGTCCCTGCATTCCTGGACCATATCCAGGGAGATATTTGCAGTCCTATACAGCCCATGTCAGGGCCATTTAGGTATTTTATGGTGCTCATCGATGCTTCCTCAAAATGGTCGTACATATGTTTATTGTCTACGAGAAACCATGCTTTTGCAAAGCTAATCTCGTAGATAATTAAAATAAAAAATACTTTCCCTGATCATCATGTGAAGTCCATCAGAATGGACAACGCAGAAGAACTTACTTCGAAGGCATTTGATGATTATTGCATGGCAATAAGAATTAACGATGAGCATTACGTACTGTATATCCACACCCAGAATGGACTAGCAGATCTTTGAAGAATTGTAATTTACCAACTACATGTTGGGGACACGCAGTCCTACAAGCAACAACTCTCATCAATTTTAGACTGCCGGCATATAACATCCATACACCTATGCAACTAGTGCAAGGGTCAGTACCGAAAATTTCTCATCTTCACATATTTGGTTGCAAGGTTTATTTACCTATGCCACCACCGCAGCGAACTGCAATGGGCCTTCTCCGAAAGTCTGGGATATACGTTGGTTTTGAGACAGCATCCATAACTTGAAATTTGCATACAGCCTGCTTCGATGTAGCATGTTTGATGATGATAGTTTCCCGTCATTAGGGGAAGGAAATCAACCCCTTGAAGAAAAATATCGGGAAATAACGTGGCAAACCACGGGAATCCATGCACATGACCTGCGCACTAGTGAAGCAAATAGATAAGTCCAGAAGATAATTGAAGTCTAGAAGATAATTGAAGTCTAGAAGATAATTGATTTGCAAGTATTAGCGAATCAACTGCCTCACCACTTTAGTGATTTGAAGAGCATGACCAAGTTGCATGTGCCTGCACGCAATGCACCGAAGAGGGTTGAAATACCGAAGAAAGAAAAAGGTATACCTAATCCCGTCCAGAGGCCTCAAAAAAGGACGAGAACTCCGTCCCCTCGAATCCGAAGTAACCGGAGACGCTTGGTGAAAAAGCATAATAAGGACTTGACATAGCCGATCACTGAAGTTCCCTAGAATAAGAAGAGGAGCCAGTTGAGACCTAACACCAGTATGCAACCTTCAGTAAAAGGCATACCAGATTTGAATATTCCTACAGAGGGAAACATCAGCATAGATGTGTGCACACACATTGGAGCTAAAAAACTAAAGGAACTTACCCCGCAATTGGAAGCAGCGGCGAGTGAGTAGAAGCATTAGAAGAATCGCTCGATGAAGAAATAGCTATAAATTATGTGACCACGGGAGAATCTATAAATAGAACAACAGCCAATGCCGGTATTTATTTTGCAAAAAAAATTGCCACAATCATCGATCTTGATCCAGAGCCTGTATCGCTCGCTGAATGTAAGAAAATATCAAATTGGGAATATTGGAAAAAGGCAATAGAAGTAGAATTATTATCTCTGAATAAAAGAGAGGTATTTGGGCCTGTAAGTCATACGCCTCCTCATGTGCACCCCGTAGGGCATAAGTGGGTATTTGTTCGAAAGAGAAATGAAAATAACGAAGTTGTAAGACATAAAGCAAGGCTTGTTGCACAAGGTTTCACTCAACGATTAGGAGTTTATTATGAAGAAACCTATTCCCCAGTCATGGACAGAACTACCTTTAGATATTTAATCTCAATGGCAGTAAACCTGAATTTAGAAATGAAATTGATGGATGTGGTAACTGCATACCTTTATGAAAACTTGGATTCCGACATTTATATGAAGGTACTTGAAGGTATCCCTATCCCGAACCAAGACAGAACAAATAGAAATATGTACAATAGCAAGAACTCGAGAAAGTCCTTTGTATGGACTTAAGCAGTCAGGTAGAATGTGGTATAATCGCTTAAGCTACTTTCTCTGCAAGAAAGGCTACACGAACAATATGGATTGTCTCTGTGTATTTATACGACGATCCCAGGATGGATTTTATATAATCTCAGTGTATGTAGATGATCTGAATATCATCGGGACCCTGGAAGATATTAAAAAAGCAAGCTCTTACCTGGAGCCGGAGCTCGAAATGAAAGATTTGGGTAAAACCAAATATTGCCTAGGCTTGCAGCTTGAGCATGCCCCTGAAGGGATTTTAGTGCATCAGTCAACTTACACTCAAAATGTGTTAGAAATGTTTGACTTTGAAAAGACATATCCTTCAAAAGTGCCGATGGTCGAAAGATCCTTGTAGGAAGACAAGGACCCGTACAGACCTAAAGAAAAGGGGGAGGAAGTCCTAGGATCGGAATTCCCGTACTTGAGCGTAGTAGGAGCATTCATGTATTTAGCAAACTGTACTAAACCGAACATTACATTCGTCGTGAATATACCAGCAAGGTATAGTGCAGAACTTACCAAAAGGCATTGGCAGAAAATAAACAACATCTTCCGATACCTCCAAGGAAGCAAAGATCTCGGTCTATTCTACAGGAAGAACCAAAACCTAACTATGACTGGCTATGCAGATGCCAGGTACCTATTAGACCCGCATACAACTAAGTCGCAAATAGGCTATGTATTCCTATGTGGTGGAACTGCAATTTCATGGAAATCGTTTAAGCAAAGTCTGGTAACAACTTCAACGAACCACTCGGAAATCATAACACTACACGAGGCCTCACGAGAATGTTCTTAGCTTCGGCGGATGATTCACCATATCTAGTAGTCGTGTGGATTGAATACCATGCAAACCCCCACACCCCCACAATTATCTATGAAGATAATGCAGCTTGTGTTGCACAAGTACAGATGGGTTATGTGAAAAGTCCTCTCACAAAGCATATCAACCTTCAAGTTCTTCTATGCTCATGAATTGGAAAAGATAGACGAAATTAAAGTACTATATACTAAGTCATGTGAAAATCTTGTAGATTTATTCACTAAGTCACTTCCAGCGTCTAGTTTTGAAAGATGCATACGTGGAATTGGAATGATGAGACTTAGAGAAGTGCAGAATTCATGAGGGGAATCTTTACAAACTCATTATTGAAGCTTGATCATGAAGATCGAGTACCCAAAGAATAAATCCTAGTGATTCAATGAAATTGGGTGGATTGTACTCTTTTTCCCTTGACGAGTTTTCCTAAAGTTTCTCGGCTAAGATTTTTAATGAGGCAATTCGTGCTGCACAACAGAACGTGTACTTGTATGTACTCTTTCTCCAAACTTTTCTCATTGGGTTTTTATGAAGTTTTGATGAGATATGAACCTGTCGAATGAGTGCCCAAGGGAGGTTGTTAAGAAACTGGGCTCAGGCTAGCAACCCTGGCCTACGATGATCTCTTCATCCATCCAGTAGCCTTTATAAAGGAAGGGGGGACCCAACCATTATATACAGTTTTACAGAAGAGCAATAAAGAGAAGTCAAAAGTCCTCTCATATCTCTATGTTCAATTTAATATTCTGTTCAAATGTTTTTATATTACTGTTACGATCCTGAGTTTATCTACAAAACAATTACTAAGATTGAGATCGTCAACGACGTTCCGCACTAAATTCTACAACACTCGCTCGTCTGATTGGGCAGCGCATTTAAACCGTTCGGTGGCACAGTTGCGCCGCTGCTGCCTCTCTTTTTGACTCTTTTACCCACACAAACTCACGCGATCTTCCGGTATTGCCCTCGTGTCTCGCCCTTTAAATCGCCACTACTCCCTCCACACTCCCGCACCCCATGTGTTCATAGTCAGAAACACACACACACACACATAGGGTCGAGCACATACACCGAGACACGTACGATGGGCTCGTCACCTCACGTCAAGTTCCTCAAGATGGTGTACCAGCTCGTCGTGAACAACTTCCTCGCCGTCGTCGCGGCGGTCGTCGCTACCGCCGCGCTCCGGAGGGCGTGGCCGGTCAGTCCAGACGTGCTCGTCGACCGGCTGCGCGCCCTACCGCCGGTTCACATCCTCATGGCGGTGATGCTGACGGTGGCCATGGCCAAGCTGCGGCGCATGCGCCGGCCCCGGGAGGTGTACCTCGTGGAGTACGGCTGCTTCCGGCCCAAGCCCTACCTCCGCACGCCGTTCGCCACGTGCCGCGAGCACGCGCACCTCATGCCGTACCTGGTCGACGAAGAGAGCGTCGCCTTCGCGATACGCCTGCTCGAGCGGTCGGGGCTCGGCGAGGAGACCTGCGTGCCGGAGGCCTACCACTACATGCCCCCTGACCGCAGCCTCGAGGCGTCCCGCGAGGAGGCCGAGCTGGTCATCTTCTCCGCCGTCGACGACGTGTTCGCCAAGACCACCGTGAAGCCCGCCGACATCGACGTGCTCATCGTCAACTGCAGCATCTTCACGCCGACGCCGGTGTTCGCCGACATGGTCGTCAACAGGTACAAACTCCGCGCCGACGTGCAGAACGTAAACCTGTCCGGGATGGGCTGCAGCGCCGGGCTTGTCTCCGTTGGCCTCGCCAAGAACCTCCTGCAGGTGGCGCCGCCGGGCACCCACGTGCTGATCGTGTCCACGGAGATCCTCTCGTCGCAGTACTACGTCGGCACCGAGCGCGCGATGCTGCTTCCCAACTGCCTCTTCCGCATGGGCGCCGCCGCCATGATCCTCTCCAACTCCCCGGAGCGGGCGCGGTTCCGGCTCGGCCGGGTCGTGCGCACCGTCACCGCCGCGCGGGACACAGACTACCGGTGCGTGTTCCAGGAGGAGGACGACATGGGCATCACGGGAATCCGGCTCTCCAAGGACCTCGCCACCACAGCAGGCCACGCGCTGAAGAGCAACATCGCGGCCTTCGGCCCCCTCGTCCTGCCGGCATCTGAGCAGCTCCTCGTCGCGCTATCCTTCCTGAAGCGGAAGCTGCTGAGTGGGCGCGCCAAGGTGAGGCTCTACCGCCCGGACTTCCGCACAGCGTTCGAGCACTTCTGCATACACGCGGGCGGCCGCGGCGTGATCGACGAGGTGCAGCACGGCCTCGGCCTCTCCGACGACGACGTGGAGGCGTCGCGGATGACGCTGCACCGGTTCGGGAACACGTCGAGCAGCTCAGTGCTGTACGAGCTGGCGTACATCGAGGCCAAGGGGAAGATGAAGAAGGGCGACCGGGTGTGGATGATCTCCTTCGGCGCCGGTTTCGACTGCAACAGCGTCGCGTGGGAGTGCGTGAAGCCGGCCGGCGACGCCGACGGGCCGTGGGCGGAGTGCATCGACCGCTACCCGGTGCAGCTCCCCGAAGTCGTCAAGGACATCTAAGGTGGGGAGCATGATCATATATGTCCGAGCTTGCAGCATGCAGGCACACGTATATATGTACGTATGTACGTAGTATACGTATATAAATTTGGCACATGTCGAAGGGTTCAAGGGATCCTTCAAAACATACCCTACTTTTAGAAACTTCCTTAACTTTAACCACAATAATATATAAAAAGTCATTTATATTGGTCGCATGAAAATATATCTTTATATTAGCCATAAAAATATTTTCATAATATAATAATTTTATATTATTTTATGAACATATTTATATTAAAAATAATGGTATGTCTAAAATATCATATATTATTAAACAGGAGAGTATAGCTGGATGGAGCGACAGTCTAAGTACAGGCCTTCCTTGTTTGGTGTGTCTCGCCGTCGTACACTAGCAATTAAGTGCTGTTATGTTGGAAACAGCAATATAATTGGTCACGTTGTGATCTCAGAAACAAAAGTGATTAGTTGCTATTAATGTTAGGATTGCCACATGTGGTCAACAAGTGTTGTATTAATGAAAACCCTAATGAAGAAATGATATGGTCGTTAGTATCTTTCAATTGTTTCGTAACTACTAGTACTACTATATGTTTAAGTAGTTTGCATGGAATAACGTGGGTTCACAGGTCGCCGCATGCATCTAGTGTTTCAAGTAATAATTAGTCTTGACTAATCGCTTGCAAGCATTTCTTTACTCCCGTAACAAGTAGGAGTAGTAGGCTAGTACTCCCTCCGGTTTGTTATATTTATCCATGACCCATTATGCGTATTGTTATATTTATCCATGACCCATTATACGTATAGATCAAGAAAACACTAAATTTAAGAAATACTTAGTAAAAAATGACCATACATACCATTATTAAATGACATATCACAACCAATTAACATCTTCCAAAGAATTTAAATAGGGGTAGAGAGGAAATTTTTTTATAACTATATTCTAAATTCTCTCAATAGACAAATATATTATAACAGATACTCCCGATCGAGGCTGTGGACAAATACAGTGAAACGGAGGGGCAGTAACCAACTTCCTAAAACAACTAGTACTACTGTAGTTACACCCGTGCGTGCGCTACCCCGGGAAGAAATCATTCTTGGTATAACTAAAATTTCGGACCCCCTCCTCGGATAGAAACGAAATTTCGTTAATTTCTGAATTTCGTCCTAAAATTTCCCCCGGATATTTCGCTACGTACAAATATAGCTGTGCCCACTGTGGGTGGGTATGCATGGGCGGACCACACAAACACAAAGCGTAAATTTCTTCACTTTGGTAACCTAAAATGTGGTATATTATTGGGTGCGCATATCCTGGATTCATTTCTCAAATTCCCGGTATGCATATCTACAGGGCACAGGAGTTATGGACTAGATAACCTGAGACAGTACTCTATAGCAAACTTATAAACAACTTGTATGTTAGTGTTTTAGAACCGAACTTACGTAAAGATTATTTCATTCGGAGGGTCTTCAAGACTTAAATCACACAGAGAGAACGATACGGGGATTTTTATACAGGTTCGGACCTTCTCCAGAGATAATAATAACCCTACTCATATGTGGATGTATTGAGTATGCTGGTTTAATTTACAAATCAAGAGGAAGACTCGAGTGTGATGTCTCCTGCTCCTGATTGCCCTTTTCTTCTTTGTGATGATCCCGCCTTTTATACAGGCTTCGAAGTGGGTTACTGTTTCTCCAGTCCAAATGGCACCTTAATGCTTCAGATGATGGAGCTGTTACTGGAGATTATTGCGGGAGTAGTAACGTTTCCATGTCGCTAAGCAGTTATCACCATGACAGAGAATTAAATCGTGCTATTATTCCGGAGAATAACAGCGTAATTGACTGCACATATCCTTAGATATAGTGCAAAAGATTCTCTGATCGACTAGGCCCACATGTCTGTAAGCCTATCGACTAGAGACTGGTCATAGAAGAACTTACGATCAGGTGGTGGTTGTAGTAAAGCTTACGACCACAGACTGATTGTAAGGGGACTTACGATCAGGGGATAGTCGTAGAAAGACTTACGACTATGGAGTGGTCGTAGAAGAACTTACGACCTCCAGCTTCTCCCTTATGAATATTAAGGGGTATACTCAAGAACCATATGACGGTATTTTTATCCATAATATGAATTATAGATAAATAATTAAATGATGATTATTATATCCTCGTCATCTAGCCCCCTAGCTTCAAGTCAAAATAACTTACTTGAAAAAGGAATCATAAATGATCTTACGACCAGTAGGTGGTCGTAGAATGGTGGTCGAAGGAAAAACTCTTCGATCGGTATTTCATTTGACCAGAAATTGACTTGGTTAAGAAGTCTGTAGAAAATTTTACGACTTACAAGGTGGTCGTAGGAGATCTTACAATCACCAGGTGGTCGCAGTACTGTAATCGGAAGCAAAACCTTTCCGATTGCTATTTCATTTGACCAGAAAAAGACTTGGTCAAGAAGGTAATTTCACTTGAGGTGTAAATACAGACTCAGTTTTCTCGAGCACACAAATTAAAGAATCTCAATTGACTCTCATAGACCTGTCTGTTGGAGCGGTTCCCGAAGCGGTGGCAACCGTTGGGTCACCACATCTTTAACTCAAGCGTGCGGTTATAAATACTTACAATGGGTAAGACTTTGGTTTTTTTTACCTTTCCTCAAATCGCTCCCATTGTTCATCAAGCTCTCCGCCGCCGACCAAATCGAGTGTCCTCCTGAAATCTTTTCAAATACAAATCTCCGATCCTTAAGAAAGATGGCTAGATCAGCTTCCTAGTGAGTCGAATCGGAGATAGATGCGACCAAGATTAAGGCTTTGGTCGCCACCGAGAAGATCCCGAAGAGGCAGTTCGTGAAGTGGATTGAGGCTACTGGGTAGCATTGGCCGTCGGGGGAGATTGCGCAAATTCCCGTCTTACAGGCATTCTGTGAGTGTAGCCTTCGATTGCCTACTCGCCCTTTCCTCACTCTCGTACTTGAACACTTCGGGGTGGAGTTAGTGAACCTCGTTCCCAACTCCATCACGATGTTAGGCGTGTTCGTTTACTTATGCGAGGCCTATCTGAGGATTCCGACCGACTTGGAGTTGTTCTAGTACTTAAATGGAATGATCAGGCTAGCCGGAGTCGCCGGTAGTTGTAGTCTGAAGCTCTACGACGGGAAGTCGAAGGAGTACATTCAGATGTTCACCCGGTCATCATGGCTAGGATGAAAGAAGAGGTAGTTCTATTGGAAGACGACCAGTGAGGATAGCCTCTCCTTTGCCGGAAGTCCGGTCGAGAAGATTTCTTCCTAGGATTCGACTCCCAAGGATCTCGGCCGGATCACCTCCTACATTCAAGCCATCAAAGACTTGAAGGAAGATGGGCTTATCAGATGGCACGTGGTGAAGGATTTCATCATGCGCCACATTAGCCCTCTGAAGAAGAGGGCTCATCTCATGTGGAGGTACCTAGGGCCGCAAGACCTCACCAGAGATTACGAGGAGGGTAAGTAAACTTCCAGTCTTAGCCTTCTTTCTATTAATTTCGAATTTCCCTTATTGAAAGTTTACTTGCTCCTGCAGATCTCTCACAAGAGGAAATTGAGGCTTGAGTCAAGCTTATTTGCGAGAAATTCCCTCCACCGAATGTGGTGGCTCTTCAAATCCTGGTAGTCCTATCCGCAGAGGACAAGATGGAACACCTAAAGGTGATCAAGAATTGATTTTATCTTTAGGATCTTGTGGTCGTAGAAAAACTTATGATTGGGTACTGGTCGTAGAAGAACTTACGACCAAGGTGTTGTCGTAGAAAAACTTATGACTAGGTACTGATTGTAGAAGAACTTACGACTAGGGTGTTGTCGTCGAAAAACATACAACTAGATACTGGTCATAAAAGGACTTACGACTAGAGGATCGTCGTAGAAAAACTTACGACTACTTAGTTATATTTCTTTTACTGATTTATGCAGAAAGTGGCATGGAAGACCGTCAAGACGACGAAGAAGTCGAACTAATGGTCGTCGGCGCGATGGCGGAGCAAGTCGATACTCCTCCGGCCAAGAAATGTCGGCTTGTGATAGTCGCCGACAAGGACGGCGTAAGTTCAAGCTCCACTGCTCCGACCGGGCCTTTTGCAAAATTTGCTGCAAACATGGCTGTTGCAGTGGAAGCAAGGGCGATCGAAGCGAGCATCAATGCTCTCAAGCGCAAAGCCCCCAAGATCAAGGTACCCTTCTGCTAGGACAATAAGACTTTCGCAGTTTCTGCCTCCCGTGGCTTAGTCAAGCAACAAGAAAAGGAGAACTGAAAGAGTTTTATGTCTTTTATGAAGGAAACTACTGCACCAGCAGTGCTTGGTCGAGGGCAGTGCTGCCCTTGAGGTGGTCGAGATAGGTCTCAACCATCCAGAGAGCCAGGAGGCTCAAGAAGCGGTGGTGCTCACTCAAAACCCACGACCAGACGTGGTCGTGGCTGTTCCCATTCCTCAACTCGAGTCTCGACCAGACGTGGTTGAGAAGAAATCGAAGAAATCTTTCTTAGGGAAGGTTTCTTCCAAATTCAAGATTAAGTCTGGCACACGAAGGTATGTAGAAAGACAAAAGTGTAAGAATAGCATTTACCTTTTACTTTTTACCATTTGACGTGTTTCCTTTTTTATGATCTTAGCCCGACCCCTCTAAGCATCAAGGACGTTCCTGTCGAGGAACCTATTACCATTTATCCGGCAGTCGGAGAAATGACAGTGGCGGTGGTCGAAGGGTCATCCACCGCCCGAGTGTCGAAGGTGCCGTTTTTGTTGAAGCGGCTATGACCACTGAGGTGGTCGTGGAGCCAGAAGCGAAGATGGCAGAGATAGCGGCAAAAGCATCCAGCCATGGGGGTGAAGCATTCGATTACCGTGCCGAGAAGGAAATCGTTGTGTATGCTCCTCCCAACCCCCAAGGTCAAGCTACTGATGCCGCTACCACAGAAGAAGAAGAAGGGTCTGATTTCTTCGACCATTCCTTCGGGTTCTTCGGCCCTGCTACCGTCATGGGATCTTGTGTGTTCAGATCTCGTGCTCGCGTTCCTCACCCTAAGCATATTCCCAACGGAGGGGATGTTTTCGACGACGAGCGTTTCAAAAAGGTGTGATGGGACCGAGTTCAAGAGATCGACGAACTAAAGAACCCCACTAGAGTTTTATCTTCGTTTGCTTGAACAACCATGAATGTAAGTACCTGCCGTTCGGTATTCACATACATGTCTTTTCTCGCTTTTTACTGTCTTTCTTTATGCAGAAAGCTTTGGAACAAATTGTCACTGTTGTTGAATACAACAGGCAAATTATCCAGCTGCGACAGGAGAAAGCAGTACTCTACGAGCAGGTAGAGAGATGGTAAGTAACTGTTACTTGTAGTCGTTTATGTTTTGACCACTTGCACAATGCTTATGGGGATTGTTGTAGAAGATCTTACGACTAGGTATTGGTCATAGGAAAACTTATGACTAGAGGATTGTCATAGAAAAACTTACGACCGGGTACTGATCGTAGGAGAACTCACGACTAGAGGCTCATCGTAGAAAAACTTACAACTAGGTACTGATCATAGAAAAACTTACGACCGTTTGTTCTATGCTCATGTCTACTCTTTTCTTCTGTAGGTTTAGGAGCGACAAGAGAATCTTAGCTGATTCGCTCGACTATGAGAAAGCCGAGATGAAAAGGCTAAGTGAGAAGAACGAAGACCTTCTGAAGAAGCTTTAGGAGGCAAACTCTGCAATTGAAAAGTTGTAGAGACTAATAAACGGTAAGGGCTGGACTTAAAACCGCTTACGACCTTATTTTCTTTTTCTAACTCTTATTCCTTTTCAGAAAAAGAGGTCAAAGTGGGGAAGCTCGTAACCGATGTCAAAGAAAAGACCTTGGTTCTTCACGAGGTTTCCCACATCGCCAAAGAAAAAGATCAAGAGGTCCAATCGTGGGAGGAGCGCTATATAAATAGCACTATCTCTCACCAGGATGAAGTCAAGAACTTAGATTCTTGACGAGCAGGTAAGTAAGTCTTTACCTGTGATCGGTTTTGTTTTCTTTTCGAGGTCATTTTATCTTACTGGTCTTATTCTTTTCAGAGCGAGCAGTCGAAATAAAATGACTCTGTGAGGCTTCGACTCGTAATCAGGAGGAGATGAAGTTGATGAAGGTTAACCTTCAAGACAATATTTCTCTTCTGAACAATGTACTCGGCGGGCTTCATGCTGAGGGGATCACTCCTCGTAAAGACACGATGATTGCTCACTCGAGTATTATTAGTAATCAAGTCGGAACTTTGCAAGAGTTAGTGACCACTCTGAAGACCAACTAAGCCAACTCGATAAGAGAGGCGGTCAAGGGCGCAATAAGTTTTGTTTTGGAGAAACTTAAGGCTCATGACCCCAATCTTAATATGCAACTAATCAAGGCTGACTTCGACTGCTCTAAAGCAGAAGCGGAGCAGTTGATAGAGGAAATACAATTGATCGGTGAGGAAGTCACGGAGGAGATGCAAATAGGATCCCTCTCATCAGAGTAGTTTGTACTTGAAACCTGTAAAGACAAGTTTTTGTTGTTGGTATATATAATCCATTCTTCTTCCTGCAAATCATCTTATCGAGTAGTTGGTAACTCATAAGATAATGAATGGAAAAAGCGATTAAGGCTAAGAATTGAAGTCATATTGATAACTTTATCCTAGCCCCCGACTATTTGCTTAGTTTATTTAGATAAACTAAGTAAATAGTGTGCAATGGGCTTTCTTAAAAAGAGATAGGTTTATCTAACTTATAGTTTTTCGATCACGATTTTCTTGCATTGGTCGAAAGTATAGGATCGCGTCGACACTAGGAAGTTTCTTCTAGTGGGTAGGACCACATGCAGAAAGGAATGGCTTCGACTAGGTGATGTTACATTCTTCGACCAGATTAATCAAATCAAGAACGGTCAACTTGAGTTAGAAAAACGTCTGGAGTACCTAAAAAATCCGTTTAACTTATTCCAGTGCACTCGGTAGGTTCGCTCTGGTAGCAAGAGTTATAAACAGGATGGCGCTAGGAAGTTCTTTCTAGTGGGCAGGACCACGTGCAGAGAGAAAAGACTTCGACTAGGTGTTGTGTCTTCCTCCGACCAGTTGAAACGAAATGAGTTACCAAAAGAGTTGAGTAAATTGCAAAAGTGTACTCTGCTTAGTTTATTTTTCAAAAATGAAAGAAGAAATAATCTAAGATACTAAGAGTTGGCTTGAAAATATTTTGACCATGTGGGTTGAACCCAAGTTCTTTGTGTTGGCAGCAAAAGGGAGGAACAAGTTGTTGGGTCGCTGGTAGGCTACGATAGCTACAAACAAAAATTTTCTACCACGCAAACCAGGAAGCAAAGCAAGTAGATGATCATAGATCGTTACCACCAGACGCGTAGAGCAGCGGAAGAAGGGTTGGAGCAGCCTGATCCAACGTCGAGCGCGTTGATGTAGTGGTCGTAGTCGATCGTCCAACGTCCTCACGAGTCGATCGTCTCCTCCAGCAATGTCTGCGGTTCCTCGTGAAGATCGCGGATCGTCCTCAAGCGCAACAATCGCAGCAGCGCCTCTACGGTATCCACACGTCCAGGGGAGGAACAACCGTACGTCGGTGTGCTAGCACTAAGTCGCACGGCAAAGCTCTCAGGAAAATGATGGCTAGGGTTTCGGTGGTGTTTTTCACGCGTACCTCCCAACAGCCTCATGCATCTCCTTATATAGTGCTCGTGACGGATCCTATCCGAACACGTTTACGAATCGTATTCGTACTGATTTGTTCCAACCCGTTAAGTGTGTGACCCTGTAGGTTCATGCGTAATCGGTTGTGACTCGAAAACCCTTTCCGATCACTAGTCGTAGCGGCTCCTAGCAGAACATAGCGATTCTCGAATACACACAAATTATATCGGACGAACCTTAATGCAATATGATCTACGATCAGGTCCTCATCACTTACAACCAGGTCCTATTTCTATACGACCAGTTCGTATGTGGTCATGACCAGTTTGTAACTCCTTACGACCAGGTTACGACCACTCTGTGATTACGTTCGACCGATCTCGACCATTCAGATTCCATACGATCACCAGAACTAATCGAACGGAGTGACCTACTCGTGTATACTCCTTTTGCCTCACAATGTCTGGCTGAACTCCAGGTGAGATGTTATGTCATCCATGGACTGTTCAATTCTTTCTCGATCGAGTGTCAAATAACTTTACGTGGTCGAACACTTGACTACTAGTGGCACGACCATGCACTTTCTTTATCCGATCACAACGAGGGGCCCAGACATCTCTCTGTTATGTTAGGAGGGCAAATCCCATATCCGACCAAATACATTCCTCTCCATGTTTCACAAAGATACCCAAAGCTACCTTTATAACTACCCAGTTACGGTGTAGCATTTGGCAACCCCTAAGAGTGCTATTACACATGTAGGAAACCATGTTGATCTCAGGTCTAAGGATTATACATCGTCATTGCTTGAGACCAACTAACGACACATAGAATCATAACAATCTCAATAGTGTCTCAAGGTGGGTCTTATCCAACACCATGTTCTCTAACATGTGTCCATATTATTGGTTTGATATCTCCATATCTATGACTCGTGAAACATAGTCATCAACAAATACATATGCTAGTCCATTCATATGTGTCCTCATATGTTTTCGACCAGGGATCGTATAAGAATAATTATCGCAGAAATATAGAGTTTCACAATCAAGTCACATACTTGATAATCAATATTAACAATATTATTCTTGGAACAAGATAACACATTATCCAATATAATGAACATAATGAAATATAATCATCCCTATGATTGCCTCTAGGGCATATTTCCAACACAAGTCTACCCTAGGACGTTCCTTCTAGTGGATAGGACCACGTGCAGAAAGGAAAGGCATCGACGAGGTGATGTCACCATCCTTTCGACCAGTGCAAAGAAAGTTTGGGTACTGGTCATAGAAGAACTTATGACCAGGTAATGATTAAAAAATTATCAATGCGCTACTCAAAGTAAGATAATAAAGATAGAAAGAACCTGATACTTTATTGTTGGGTTGGTCGGTTACACATAAAATTTGCATAACTAGTCGATGTTCCAAGAATTAGAGAGAATTTGGCCATCTTCCATTGCTAGTCGTACCAAACCTGGTCGCATAACTTCGACCACAGTGTAAGGACCTTCCCACTTGGGAAAAATCTTGTTTCGATTAGACTGGGATTGAATTTTCCTTAATACTAAGTCACCTACAACAAGACTGTGAGGTTTGACCTTATGATCGTAGTATTTGCGTAGGGCTTGCTGGTAGACTGCTGAATGGATTAAGGCTTGATTTCTCTTCTCTTCGAGCATGTTAATGTCATCCGCTCAAAGTTGTTCCTGGATTGACTCGTTGATAGTTTTGACCCTTGCTAACCTGATCTTTAGTTCTAATGGAAGTATGGCTTTGGCACGCAAAACTAGAAAAAAAGGTGTTTCACCTGTAGCCCGACGAACAGTCGTATGAACTGCCCATAATACTGAGGGTAATTCTTGTACCCAAGCCCCCGAGTGCTTGATAAGCTGGTCGAAGACTCGAGTTTTGATTCCATGTATTATTTGGCCATTCGCACTTTCGACTGCCCCATTGCTTTGAGGATGGGCAACAGAGGCGTAACACAGCTTGATACCCAACTTGTCGCAAAATTCTTTGAATTTTGTACTCAAAAATTGCATACCATTATATGTGATTATTCGACTTGGGATCCCAAACCGAGTAATCACGCTTCTCATCATGAACCTTTTTGTTGCTTTCGTTGTTATCCCAATCACAGGTTCGGCTTCGATCCGCTTTGTGAACATATTAATAACCACAAAATGGAACTCGAAGCCTCTTGGAGCTTTTGGGAACGGTCCTAAGATATCGAGACCCCAGGTCGCAAAAGGCCAAGATAGAGGAATTGTTTGTAATGCCTGAGCCGGTTGGTGTATTTGCTCGCTATGAAACCGCATTGTACACATTTTTAACCAAATTGCTTGGCATCGTAGAGAGTCATTGGTCAAGAAAACCAGCGTTTTGTGGGAAGCATGAGTTCTACAGATACCCCCGTGTATGTCATGAAGGAGGTTTAGTCCTTCTCTCTACGATATGCATCGCATGAGTACCCCTTGAGTGCCTCGTTTATAGAGGACTCATTCGACCAAAGTATACATTTTGGCCTTTCGGGATAAGCGGTATGCCTCGAGATCATTGTCGGGTATGGTACCCGTATGAAGATACTCGTAGATGGGATTCATCTGGTATCCTCGTATTCTAGAGAGGCTATCTCAATAGGAGTTGTTTCTAGTGTTTCGACCAGAGACGACTTCTGGAGCTATTCCAAGAAGACTCCTTTTAGTACTTGTGATCGGGAAGAAGCTATACGAGCAAACTGGTCTGCGAGGAAATTATCCTTTCAAGGGATAAATTGTACCTCGAAACCGAAAAAATGCTTTTCAAGTTTTCAAACCTCCGATAAGTACCGAGACATGGTTGGATTAGAACACTAGTACTCTTTTCCGACCTGATTCACGACTAGTTGAGAGTCTCCTCTCATGAGTAGTCGCCAAATCACAAGCGCTTTCGTAGCTCGTATACTAGCAAGCAAACCTTCGTATTCTGCCACGTTGTTAGTGGTCTGAAAGTTTAATTGAATGGCATACTTTAAGGTCTCTCCGTTAGGAGATTCTAGGACCACCTCAGCCCCCGAGCTACTTAAAGTAAGTGACCCGTCAAAGTACATCGTCCACTGGTCGTGGGTATCGTATTAAGGATCTTGAACAGGTTCAGGATTTGTCCATTCGACGACAAAGTATACCAAGATCTGGGATTTAATGGCCGTTCGGGACACGAAATGGAGGTCGAACTCCCCAAGTTCTACTGATCATTTTGCCATGCGTCCCGCTGCTTACCTATTCTGGAGGACCACTCTTAAGGAAAACTCAGATGGCACAATTATCATGTGTGCTTGAAAATAATGCCGCAGTTTCCTCAAAGACACGAGGAGGGTATATAGAAGTTTTTGGACCTGAGGGTAACGCTTCTTAGACCCGTGCAAAACTTCACTTACGTAGTAAACTGGTCGTTGAACATTTTCATGCTCTACGACCAGTACTGCGCTCATTGCATGTGGCGTGGCAGCTAGATAAATTAAGAACGTCTCTTCTGGTTTCGAGGAAACTAAAACAGGAGCACTCGTAAGATACCTCTTGACATCCTCAAAGGCAACATTTGCCTCTTCTGACCACTTCAAACCCTTGTGCTTCCTTAAAAGATTGAAGAAAGGCCGTCCTTGTTCTCCTAGTCGTGTAATGAAACGACTTAAAGCCGACATGCATCCTGTGAGTTTCTGGACTTCTTTCTTCGTGGTTGGAGGGTGCATTTGCATGATAGCCTTCATCTTTTTGGGATTTGCTTCGATTCCTCGTACAGAGACAAGGAATCTAAGCAATTTTTCTGAAGAGAGTCCAAATACATACTTCTTAGGATTGAGTTTCAGGCGGTGTTTTTTGAGGTTGTTGAATGTCTCCTGCAAGTCGAAAACATGATTAAGATGCTTGATGATTTTTATGACTAGATCGTCAACATAGGCCTCTAAATTTCGGCCTAGCTGAGGTGAAAAAGTCGATTGCATCAAGCGTTGAAAAGAAGTGCCAGCATTTTTAGACCAAATGGCATTTTGACATAACAAAATGTCCCAAATGGAGTAATAAGCGCGGTCTTTTCTTTATCTTCTAGACACATATTAATCTAATGGTAGCCAGAATTTGTATCTAGAAAACTTAATGTTTCACAACTAGCAGTAGAATCAACCAGCTGATCGATACGAGGTAAAGGGAAATCATCTTTTGGACAAGCTTCATTAGGATAAGTGAAGTCTACACACATTCTCCACTTGCCATTAGACTTCCTAACCATTACAGGGTTGGCCAACCACTCTGGGTGGTTGACTTCTCTTATAAAGCCTGCTTTAAGTAGCTTGTCCAATTCTGACCTTATAGCATCTCGTCGCTCAGGAGTAAATCTCCGTAATTTTTGTTTTATGGGTACTTTGTCAGGCCGTAGAGCTAGCCTGCGCTCGATCACTTCCCTGGGAACTCCGGGCATGTCGAATGCTTGCCACGTGAAGACATCTACGTTTGCTTGGAGAAAAGCGATGAGGACGCCGTCCTATTTGGGATCGAAAGTATCCCCGATGCGAACAGTCTTCGAGGGCTCCTCTAGATCCAAAGAAACCTCCTTGACCTGGTCGTTCGGCTTAGGTGTAGCTTTAGACTTCGACTGCTTGGTCAAAGGCTGTCCTTTGTTTTCTTCTCGAGCTGGTATCTCGCCAACCATTTCGAGGGACCAACGGTCACACGTGTGTGCCATCTTTTTATCACAATGAATTATGATCACTCCTTTGGGACCTGGCATCTTAAGACATTAATACCCATAATGAGTAGCGATTAAGAATTTTGCCAAAATTGATTGCCCAAGTATGGCGTTATATGCCGTATCGAAATCGACCACATCAAAGGAGATCTTCTATGTCCTGAAATTACTTGGAGAACCAAATGTTAAAGGAAGAGAAACTTGGCCAATAGGTTTGGCCGAAGACCCCAGTATAATACCATGAAAAGAGTATCGTACCGGTCTTACCTTGGTCCTGAGTACTTGCATCTCATCCAGTGTACTCGTAAACAGAATGTTTAACGAGCTACCACCATCAACCAACACTCGATTTACTCGACAGTTGTTGATGGTAGGCTCGACCATGATCGGAAAGCGACCTGGTCGAGTGGAAGGGATCGGGCAGTCACCCTTCTCGATGGAGATGGTGACTTCCGACCACTTCGGTAATTTATTGATAAGAGGAGGGTCAATGGAATTTACCTTGCGTTCGACAACCTTAAGCTATTGTTTTGACTCATATGCCGATGATCCCCCATAGATATGCTCGATGGTGTGCTTGGGATCTTCAAATGGCATCTCCTCGTTGTCATCTGACTGCATGCGACCACTGGCTTGCCATACCTCTTCGGGGGTAGGAAGTAGTCCTTTGTCGTTGTAGTAGTCCTCGAGTTTTTTTTTGAAAAACTCGGTAGTTGCGAAAGTCATGGACTTCCTTTTTATAGAAAGGATACCACCTAGGCTTGTCGTTCTTCCGCTTGGGGTGCTTACCCTTGCCTCGATCAGAGTATGGCTTGGAGCCTTTAGGATTTTTATCGCTCACGGCCAAGACCTCATTAGAACTGTTGGCTTAAAACTTTTGGCCCTTTGCATTGTTCTTAGATTTCTTGGCCTTCTTGTCCTTCTTCTTACCACTTTCGCCCACCTCTTCAGAAACTTTATCATCTCGATCAATAGTATTATTCCACTCGACTGCTTCAGCAGCGGTAGCATATCGAACGGCCATCTCGAAGAGCACGACGATAGTGGTAGGAGGATTTAAGGTGATATCCTTTGTGATCCTTCTACTACGGACTTCCTGCTTGAAAGGTCTGATGATAGAAGAATCAGAAACCTCAAGAATGAAATTTCGAACCTGATGAAGCGTCGAATGATCTGGTGCAGAGTCTCGTGGTCGTTCTGTCTCATCCTGTGCAGGTCGTCTTCCTTCCCAGGGTGATAGTAGGTTCCCTGAAAATTGGCTAGTAGGAGGTCAAGAGGTGCTGCCATGAATAAATCGACTCGAGTGGCTGATTTAACAACCACGATCGAGCAGATCCCTCGAGCACAGTAGGAAGGTAATTTGCCATTACATGCTCTCCTACTCCTGCTGCTCGAACAGCGGTTGTGTAGATCTAGAGGAATTCAATAGGGTTTTGAGATCCATCGAACTTCTCCATGTTCACTGGTCGAAATCGAGGCGGACAGCGGACTGCTCGGAGGTCGGGTGAGAAAGCCCGACACCCGATAATGACTTCTTGATGCCTTCTTTGCAGAAAAGAAGGATTGTTGTCACCAGGTGATCATACACGACGACACCCGGTCGTAGGTGGACCCAAATTGTGGTAGGTCTCAACCTTACGAGGGAAATACTCCTCATATTCCATCTACTGTTGCAGATTTCTGGGTTGGAGTGGTGAACGATCACCTCTCTTGGGAGCTTGTTGATCATCAGGCGTACGAGGAACTTTCCTTCGACTGGAGTGAAGATTAGGAGAACGTCGTGATCTGTTGTCACACCGATCTCCACGTGGTGAGTTATTCGAGCGGCTGGAAGCTGATGGAGTCGTACCGCCATGACTTCTGGATTGATGTCAGCGAGGGTGCTCGATTTTGGCCATCATGCTTCGAAACCTTTGTGCGATCTCTTCAGTGAAGAGGTTGTAGTCGGGCGTTCGAGCAAGTTCCCAAGATAGGTTCTCGAGAAAATCATTGATGCGCTGAAGTTCTTGAGCTTCCTCCGACTGATAGTGGACACACCCAGGCAGATTTCTCTGAGCCGCGATTCTTCTATGTCGGGTTGCCTCAGGAACGTCGATACCTGAGCCTCGAGTTTGCCTCAATGGAGTGTGAGCATTTTGAGAATCTCCTTCACGCTCATCAGAGTGTTGACTCTGTTCATCACCAGAGGTGTCCTTGTCATTGGCACGAGGGGTCGCAACGTGTGATCGTTAGGGAGCATCCTTAGTCTTGTCTCTCTAGGAGAGTGATCATCACCTGAGAGAAGGACGAAGACCTCCCGTTGATGATATCCACCTACGCTTGAGGCCTCCTCGCTTGAGGAGTAGTCAAAAGACACCGTCTGGCGACTTAGAGCAAACCCCTCCAGGAAGGGGAATTCTGGGTTATAAACGTCTTCGTCCGTAGGTGAGCCCTGCGATGGGATGGTCGAACTCGTAGGAAAAACATGTTCGACCCCATCCTTTGTAGGGCTAACCTGAGAGAGACGATGACCAGGTGCTGATGAACCTCCGGAATGATTGCCTCCAGGACTTGTCGTACCAGGTCGGACTGTCTTAGACGAACTTGAACACTTAGAGGGGGAACCCTCGCCATGCTCTGAGCCTATCTTGGCGCAGTCCTGATTGTGGTCGGATTGACCCTTGCATTCTGAGAAAGCTGGTTCCTCATTCAGACGTAATGTTGTGGGGGATAAGGATCCCTCCTCAACTCCATCAGTGGTATGGTCTCTTGGAGAATTATCTTCGAAGGCGACATCACCATTGGATGATGCAATACTCAGCTCATAGTTGAAACTGGCATCTATGTCGATATCTGCGTAATCGACCAAGTTGAATCAATTGTCCTCGTTCCACTCTCCTTCCATGGGTGCATTAGAGTTGGGAAAAAGCGAAGGAAAGCTAATGAATCGAAGATCCCCACGGACGGCGCCAACTGTCGGTGTTTTAGAATCGAACATACATAAAGATTGTTTGATTCGGGGGGTTTCCAAGACTCAAATCACGCAGAGAGAGCGACACGGGGATTTTTATACAGGTTCGGGCCTTCTCCGGAGAGAATAACAACCCTACTCCTGTGTGGATGTATTGAGTACGCGGGTTTACAAATCAAGAGAAAGACTCGAGTGTGATGTCTCCTGCCCCTGATTGCCCTTTTCTTCTTTTCCTGATGATCTCGCCTTTTATACAGTCTTCGAAGTGGGTTAATGTTTCTCCAGTCCAAAGGGCGCCTTAATGCTTCAGATGATAGAGCCGTCACTGGAGATTATTGTGGGAGTAGTAACGTTCCCACGTCGCTAGACAATTATCACCATGACAGAGAGTTAAATCGTGCTATTATTCCGGAGAATAATAGCCTAATTGACTACACATATCCTTATATATGGTGTAGAAGATTCCCTGATCAACTAGGCCCACATGTCTGTAAGCCCTATCGACTAGAGACTGGTCGTAGAAGAACTTATGACCAAGTTGTGGTCACAGTAAAGCTTACGACCACTGATTGTGGGAGGACTTATGATCAGGGGATAGTCGTAGAAAGACTTACGACTATGGAGTAGTCGTAGAAGAACTTACGACCTTCAGCTTCTCCCTTATGAATATTATGGAGTATACTCAAGAACCATATGACGGTATTTTTATCCATAATATGAATTATAGATAAATAATTAAATGAGGATTATTATATCCTCGTCACTACAGTTGTTGTTGAAAAAAAAAGTCTGTCTATACAAGATTTGACTGTTTTCTCAGCCCAAAACAGTTAAATTTGAGTTCATTTACAACTTCATTACACATAAATTACAGTAAATTATTTATATAATTTTTATTTTTTGTAACTGCAATTATTCTCGAAAGTGTTAATAACTTATATTTTCATCACATAATTCAAAATTTAACATATACTTTGAGAGATTGAGAAAAATGAAGACAAAAAAAATGAAATTCTATGCTAACAAAATATGGTAATATGGTGAACCTATTATGTTCTGAAGAAAAAATTATAATAAATCCAGACCCAATTCATCAGATAAGAAGAAGTGCAAATCTCAAAACATATCAGACGAATACAAATTCGACTATTTTAACAAAAGAAAATAGTCGAATATTGTTTAACAAAACCGAAAAAAATAAATAACCTGCGGTGCGGCAGTGCCTTGAGCTGGTAACGCTTGGAAGCATTTTTTTTAGGGAGAATTGAGGATTTGCCATTGTACTTTCATGTTAAATTTAGGATTTGCCACTCATGTGAGGATGACATGTGGGTCGCTGGACCCACATGTCATCCTCACATGAGTGACAAATCCTAGATATCACTCTTTACTAGTGACAAATCCTCAATTATTCCTTTTTTTTTACTATGGTAACAAGTGTTAGTCTAGCTCGCGCCCGCTGCTAGTACACCCTTTGTTTAGTTCTGTATGTGGGTGGGCGGGCCACACAAAAGCATAAGTTTCTTCACCGTACTAACCCAAAATTCTGAGACGCGACCAGCATGTTGGTTGCCATTAATTTGCCACAATTTTATATGTTGGATTTTGAGACCGAACCGGTATCCAGATTAGATACTAGAGTATCATCTCTCTTTATTAACTATGGTGCCACATCATCCTTTTGCCTACATGACAGACTTAAGATACCAGCTAGGGTAGAACACTGGGAGCAGCCTTAGGGTGCGGGTGTCTAGCTTGGATCATTTCCTAAATTTCTCCATTTTTCTGTATCCAAATTAGACAGGCCGGAAGAGTTCTAGGTCAGGTAGCCATGCAGAATCAGTTGCTGTCTATAGCAAAACTCGTAAACTTCCACAGATCGAAGGAAAAGAGAAGCTCGATCCATCGTCGCCATTTATTATTATTACTCCATGTGTGGAGCTTTCGGCGGAATAACGCTGGTTCATACGTCATCGCAACTTCGCAAGCAACAGGCGGTTAAGTAAAACTTACTTTGAGTAACCAATCGCTTGGTTTACCTCGGCAACAGGTTGTAGCAGTAGCAGCGTAATTAAGTTCCGTCACTTCGGTGACCTGAAAACTACGAGACGGACCTTGCGTGCATGTATATGGCCATTTCCAGTTTTCCACTGTATCCAAATTAACAGGCCAAGAGTTGTATGAGTTGCAGGCTAAACTCATGAACTCCCCCTGATTGAAGGAAGAGAGAAGCTCGATCGATCCATCGCCGCGCGCCATAACTACATCAGCTTGCACCGGCATGTGGAGGCATGCATGTCCCGTACGTACATATATACATGATGGGCCACTGGGGTCACTCGATTGGTGAATGGTGATCGTGAAGGCGACAAGCAAGGGACTACTAAGACTAGCTTGAATGGCCACGCGTACGTACGCGCGCGCACATGCGACACATGTGTGCGTGCGTGCATCCTCACCTCGCCGTTTCGATGCATGCTTCGGGCGGGCGGCGCACGCTCTTTCAATTCCTCGCCGTACCGCGGGGCGCTCGGTCGCCATGGGCGTTTGCTGTTTTCCTCAGTCCGTGCGCGGCATCCCTCGGCCGGCATGGGCGTTTACTGCTTTCCTCCGTCCACGCGTGGCGCTGTCCATTCCATTGGGAGGTGCGCGTGTGGGATCGATGTGGGAAGTTGCACAGCCGCTTGAGCGCTGCACTGCGCGTGCTTCCTGTCGAGGAATCGTCACTGGCGAGTTCAGTCTAAGTGATTATCTCGTAGACAAGTATGAAATCGTAAGACCAATTTAAGAACATAAAAACAGAATAGTAGATTGAATACAGAGATATAGGGGGCTTCTTGCTTCTCTTTATTTCTTCATCAATCGATCAATCGTTTACAATGAATAGCACTCCCTATTTATAGGCTAGTGGATGGATGAGGACTCTACCTGGACTAGGACTCTCTGGCTTGGGTCCGGTTTCTCAAACACTCCCCTTTGGACGCTCATCCGACATGTTCATGTCTCGTGAAAACTTAATAAAAACCCAGTGGAAAAAATTTGAAGAAAGAGTACATGACATGCGTTCCGCTGCGTTGCACGAATTACCTCGTTAAAAACCTTAGCCGAGAAACTTCATGAAAACTCGTCAAGAGAAAAAAGAGTACAATCCATCTAATTTCATTTAATCTCCAGGATTTATTCTTTAGGTACTCGATCTTCGTGATCAAGCTTTAATAATGAGTTCATGAAGGTTCTCCCCCTGAATTCTGCACTTCTCTAAGTCTCATCATTCCAATTTCACGAATGCATCTTTCAAAATTCGATATTGGAACTGACTTAGTGAATAAATTTACAAGATTTTCACATGACTTAGTATGCAGTACTTTAACTTCGTCCATCTTTTTCAATTCATGAGCATAGAAGAACTTGTGGTTGATATGCTTTGTGAGAGGACTCTTCACATAACCCATCTGCACTTGTGCAACATAAGCTGTATTATCTTCATAGATAATAGTAAGGGTTTGTGCGGCATTCAATCCAAACGACTGCTGGATATGGTGAATCATCCGTCGAAGCCAAACACATTCTCGTAAGGCCTCGTACAGTGCTATGATTTCTGAGTGGTTCGTCGAAGTCGATACAAGACTCTACTTAGATGATTTCTATGGAATTGCAGTTCCACCACATAGGAATACATAGCCTGTTTGTGACTTAGTTGTATGCGGGTCCGACAGATACCCAGCATCTGTATAGCCATTCATAGTTAGGTCTTGGTTCTTTCTATAGAACAAACTAAGTTCTTTGTTTCCTTTGATGTATCGGAAGATATCCTTCATTCCCTGCCAATGCCTTTGGTAGGTTCTACACTATACCTTGCTAGTATGTTAACGACAAATACAATGGCTGATCTAGTACAGTTTGCTAAATACATGAGTACTTCTATTGCACTTAAGTATGGGAATTTCGGTCACAGGACTTCCTTCCCCTCTTCTTTAGATTTGTACGAGTCTTTGTCTTGCTGCAAAGATCTCCCAACCATTGGCAATTTCAAAGGGTATGCCTTTCAAAATCAAACCTTTCTAACACCTTCTGAGTGTAGGTTGACTAATGCTCTAATATCCCTTCAGGGGCATGCTCAAACTGCAAGCCTAGGCAATATTTGGTTTTACCCAAATATTTCATTTCGATCTCTGACTCCAAGTAAGAACTTGCTTTCTTAATACTTTTCAGGGTTCCAATGATATTCAGATCATCTTGATACACTGAGATTATACAAAATCCACCCTAGGATCATCGTATAAATACATAGGGGTAATTCACATTGTTCGTGTAGCCTTTCTTGCACAAAAAAATCACTTCAAGCGATTATACCATATCCTGCCTGATTGCTTAACTTCGTATAGTGACTTTCTGAGTTTCATACTGTACAGATTTCTATTTGCTTTGTTTTGGTTCAGGACAGGGATACATTCTGGTATCTTCATATAAATATCTGAATCCAATATTCCATAAAGGTACACTGTTACCACATCCATTAATTTCACTTTTAACTTCAGGTTTACTGCCATTGAGATTAAATATCTAAAGGGTGGGGATGTTGAGTGAAACCTTGTGCAACAAACGTTACTTTACATCATTATTTTCATTTCTCTTTCGAACAAATACCCACTTATACCCTACGGGGTGCACATGGGAAGGAGAACGGCTTACAGGCCTAAACACCTTTCTTTTATTCATATATAATAATTCTGGCTCTATTGCCTTCTTCCAATCTTTCCAATCTGATCTTTTCTTTCATTCAGCGAGCGATACATGCTCTGGATCAAGATCGATGATTGTGACAATTTTCTTTGCAAAATCAATATCGACATTGGCTGTTGTCTTATTCATAGATTCTCCCGTGGTCACAAAGTTTATAGCTATTTCTTCAAAGGGTGATTCTTCTAATGCTTATAATGCTTCTACTTGCTCACTGCTGCTTTCATTTACGGGGGCAAGTCCCTTTAGTTTTTCAACTCCGATGTGTGCACACACATCCATGCTGATGTCTCCCTTCATAGAGATGTTCAATTCTAGTATGCCTTATTCTAAAGGTTCTATACTAGTGACAGGTCTCAACTGACTCCCCTTATGGTTCTAGGGAACTTCAGTGATTGGCTGTGTCAAGTCTTTCTTATCCTTTTTCACCAGGCGTCCCCGGTTACTTTGGATTCGAGGGGCCGAAGTTCTCGTCCTTTCAGGGGCCCTAGGACGGGATTAGGGATATCTTTATCGGTATTTCAACCCTCTCTGGTGCATTGCGTATAGACTCATGCGACTTGGTCACGCTCTTCAAATTACTAAAGTGGTCATGTGGATATCATGGGGATATGCCCATGATCTTAGGATGATGAGACAATTGGCAATGGCGTTGAGGGTTTGTGGAATCACCCGTTTTCGGCGTTGCTCCAGTTCTGTTAGGCCTTTGGCGGTCTGACCGGCCATGGTGGTGGTCAGACCAGCCATGCCTTGTGTGGCTTTTCTGGTTTGGTGGCTGGCGGTCAAGCGGCGGTGGCGGTCGACCCGTGATGTGGAGCGGTCGGACCGGCTTTGCTGGCGATCATATCGCCACTTTAATGACTTTGGATTTTGGGCCGGGCCAAAAATAGAGGTGTAGGCAAGTGAGAGGGTTCTTACGCACTTGGTCCCATAATTTTGGAGCCTCGAGCAAAAGTTCTATTTGATTGAAAATTCGAGAGGTTCGGATTTCGGGGTGGAATTTTGGCTAAGTCCCATTGTGGCGGTCGAGACCGGCCTTTGGTTGGCGGTCGAGGCCGGCGATGAAGCGATCCGACCGCCAAGGGTGGCGATCGGCCGATGTTGGCTTGTTTCGCCAGCCCGCGTGGCGGTGTTTTGTGGTTGTTAGGTCAAATTCATGGTTATCATTGCATATGTGTTGCATGTTGCATGTTTTGACTAGCGTGGGTCAAGTTGTGAAGAACTTGTTCCCGGAAATGGTTTCTTGGTCTATTGCTGTGCAGGTGGCTTGCAGGTCAATGACGGTCAGCGGCGAGTGGATCGGGACTAAGCTTGGAGAGCCGAGGTCGAAACGATCAAGGATGCGGGTGAGGTCGAGGACTCAAGCGGGCGCAGATGGACAAGGATGACCGAACAGGCGATTCGGTCTGTTGGTTGGATCAAGCGGCGGAGTCGTTGCAAGTGCTCGATGGTGCGGTGGGATCCGGACGGGAGAGACTTGGCGACATGGAGCCGTTGATCAACCTACACGTGGCGAAGCGGCGAGTGCCAGCGCAGATGGACTCGGTCTTTTGGAGAAGGATCGAGAAGGGTATTTTGGTAATTTCACCAAATACCGCCTTGGTGACCTTTGGCTAAACATGCGCGCTGGTCGGCGATGGTGAAGCGGTTTAGGTCAATCGATGATGAAGACGGTGCTTTGAGATGCGTGCGTGTGTTAACCCATTTGTATGTGGGGTCTAATGGGTGCCCTAATGGAATATTCTCTAGGATCTAGCCTCCACTATATAAGGGCTAAGTGCTGGTTGCACTTGGTAACCCTTTGGCCATTTGTAACCCTAATGTGTGTTTTAGGGTTTTGAGGAGAAGAGAGGAGAGGCTAGGGTTCTAGAGAGGGATTGAGAGTGGGTGCTCTTGGAGAGAGCTTTGTCCTCCTTGTAGGAGTAGCTATAAATAACAATCATCCATCTTCTCAAATCAATCCAAGGAAGATTGCAACAAGATGAGTTCTTATTTGTTCTTCCTCTCTATTTTGTGATTTTGGGGCTTTCTTCGATCCGTGGGTTTTTTATTGGTTTCTTGCGTAGATCTAGCTTGCTGTGATATGTGGGAACCTATCTAGGATCATCTAGATCATCAATCAACCACAAGCAAGCTTTTGGATCTAAGTTTTGATTTTGCCCGGTTTTGGTGAAAGAAAGGGTGATTTTCGGGGGTTTTGCTCTTGAGAGCTTTTGGCTTGATTCTTCCTGTGATTGAGTGTGCTAAGATGTATGGGAGACCATCCTTAGCCATCTTGGATTTATTCCTCCCACGAAATCATCTCAATCACTGTTTTCGCATTTGGCTCGATTTTGAACCCACCTTCGTTCAAACTAAAAAAGATATGAACTTTGGCATGGATCTCTGCAATCTTTGATTGGAATAGGTTCCTAATATCTTTAAGAAGGTGTGTCTCAAATTTCGTGGAGTTTGGCCTTACGGATCAAAAGTTAGACCGATTTTAGTTTCGGTTTTCGGGTTGTCTGCTGTTCATCGTCAGGCTGGAGGTCAGACCGCCGTTCTTGGAGGTCAGACCGCCCCATGTAGCGGTCAGACCACCCATTTGAGAGGTCTGACCGCTAGGCAAAAAATCGACCCGCCAATTTGAGAGGTCTGACCGCCCAACTCTTTGTGAATTGAGTTTTTGAGTTATTTTGGGTGTTTTGCTTGGGGTTTTGATTTGGATTCAATACAAGTCCTCTGCAGTACTTGAATGTTGATCTTCATAGCTTCCGTAGCTATTGGAATGATATTGTGTTGAATCTAATCAAGGTGAAAAATTAGGCGTGCTCCTATTCACCCCCCCTCTAGTCGCCTTTCCGGTCCTACAGGTCAAGAAGTTGATTCGCCAATGCTTGCAAATCAATTATCTTCTAGACTTTGATTGTTTTCTAGGCTTCAATTATCTTCTGGACTTCTCTATTTGCTTCACTAGTGCTCGGGTCATGTGCATGTATTTCAATTATCTTCTGGACTTCAATTATCTTCTAGACTGCAATTATCTTCTAGACATCTCTATTTCCCGACATTTTTATCAAGGGGTTGATTTCCTCCCCCTAATGACGGAAAACTAGCCTCATCTAATATACTATCAGTGAATCGGGCAGTATGCAAATCTCTTGTCAGAGGGTCCAAATACCTGATTATAGATGCTATCTCATAACCAGCGTATATCCTAGACTTTCAGAAAAGGCCATTGCAGTTCGCTGTGGTGGTGGTATAGGTACATAAGCCTTGCAACCAAATCTTCAAAGATGAGAAATTTCTGTGCTGACCCTTGCGCAAGTTGCATATGTGAATGCATGTTATATGCCGATGGTCTAAAATTGATGAGAGTTGCTGCGAGCAGGACTACGTGTCCCCGACATGCAATTGGTAAATTACAATTCTTCAAGGGTGGTCGGGCAATAAATTTAATCTTTTTTAATTAATGCCTTTGCTAGTCCATTCCGGGTGTGAATATGCGGTATGGAATTCTCAACTTTAATTCCCATTGCCATACAATAATTATCAAATGCATTTGAAGTAAATTCTCCGGCATTGACCATTCTGGTGGACTTCACATGATGATTAGGGAAATTATTTCTAATTTTAATTATCTGCGAGATTTAGCTTTGCAAAAGCGTAGTTTCTCATAGACAACAAATATACATGCGACCATTTCGAGAAACATCGATGAGTATCATAAAATACCTAAATGGCTCTTACAGGGGCTGTATAGGACCGCAAAAAGTCTCCCTGGATACGGTCCAAGAATGTAGGGACTTCATCCTTCACTTTCATAGCAGAAGGTTTAGTAATTAAATTCCCAGTGGCACATACGGGGCACACAAAATTTTCCTGATTTGAGAAATTATTTACATTGACATTATGTCCTTGTGAATTGTTAATTATATTTCTCATCATCCTAAGACCTAGGCGGGCATAATCTATCATGCTAGAGATAGAAAAGGTTCAGAACTTCTAAATATGGTTTTCAGGGCAGTATAGGCTACAGGTGCCTTAATATTAGTGTAGTATAGCCCAGATCCATATGAAGGAAGTCGTTCCAGTACCATTTTTCTACTTTCTTCACGCTTTGTAATGAGTAGGTATTCCTTACCATATTCTTCTTTAGTCTCTACGTGGAAACCCTTAGCGCAAATATCCTTGAGAGTTCTAGTCGATTCTGGGTACGACAAGGCTTCTTTAATGATCAAAGCTGTGCCCATCGAGAGTATAATTGTGGCCCTTCCTGAGCCTATTATACAAGTATTCTCGTCATGATTGTCGTAAGACTACCGAAGAATCTTCTTGATCGAAAAAGTTTCATCTCTCACAAGATGGTATTCATTGTGCTGCTATCTGCTAAGCAACTTCCTCCAAAGGGCGCCACACGCGTTCTAATATAATGTACTTTATTAATATGTAGCAGAAAGCAAGCCACACATAAACAAAATACTTCAGATATAGGAACATAACTTGCTATTATAAATACGGACATAAGTCTTGTAGGACTCATGACAAGAATTTAATACTTTGCTCTTCTAGACCTTACAACCATTATTAAAAAAATAATTCAATGTTCTGCTTCAATTACAAACTGCAAGTTACTATAAAAGATCCAAGTGCAATGCGTGCACTAGATCGAATCTGTGAAGTATTCAGAAACTTCTGCCTCAATCTGCTACATGGCGATCTTCTCCTTTTGGTTAACTACGACTGGGGCCGCTGTGATGTCCAAAAGAGGGATGATGGGGGCTGCTACTAGGCTGTCCACATCCATGAGTGTAACTAATGGATGTGGATCCTCCGTTCCTGCAATAGCGAGGTGTGCATTATGCTGTCCTTTGCCCTTCTTCTTAGACTGGGAAGCATCAATAACGTGCGACCCACGACCTTACCCTTCTGGCCTCTCTTCTTTGTGAGAGGCTTCATCACCTTGTAGCTACTGGCATTAGCGTCATGGCCAACATTGCTACCAGGTGACTGTGAGATGTAGTTCTTCCTTAGAACATCATCTTGAGCTTCCGCAACTTGCATGGTGTCAATTAATGCGGCGTACTCCTTGTAGCCATCTTGACGATAGTTACATGCGGATTGCACCGCATTTGGGTGAAAGGTAAAGAGAGTCTTCTCAATTTTTTGCTTATTCGTGATTACATTATCACAAAGTTGAAGACTTGTACAAATTCTGGCCATGCTAGGTCAGTTCTTCAAACTCCTGGTTCGGGATGCTAATCATCTTCATATTCATGCAAATAGTTCATAAGATTACTATTGGTAATTTACATAAAATGGTTGCAAAATTCTCATAATGTTCTTCGAATTCCCGATTCATGACTAGACCTGTTCAAATGCCGGGCCAGGCCGGGCTTGAAAAGCCCGGCCGAAAATCATTAGGCCCGAGTGTAAGATCGAGGTGGCCGACTAGAGGGGGGGTGAATAGGCGTTTTAAAAACCTTTAGGCTCTAAAACCGATTTCTAATGCGGAAGCTAATACAAATACGGTTTTGCACAATTAGAGCCTAAATCAACTAGGTTCCCCTAAGTGCACCAACAATACAAGTCTATTGATAAATAACAATTAAGCATATGACTTGTAAGCTAATCAATTCAAGCAAGGTGAATAGCACAATGAACAATTTGCAATCATACACAATGAATAAGCAATTTAATACAAGGTATATAAATTGCACAATGTAAAGCAAGCATTCATACACAATGAATGTAAATGCAATAGTAAGGCACAAGGATGCAAACCACAATGGGCACGGTTATGTTTTACTGTGGTGAATCGGAGACTTGCTTGGTCTCTCTAATCCACGTTGAGGGAACGCAAACTAATTGGGCGGCTCCACGAATTAAGCCTTCCTCCGAGGATCAAACACCTCGCTCCACTTGGGTTGCTCTTTCCTCCACTCCGGAGATGGCGAGCACCACGCCACTCACAAACCGCCTGTCTTCTCACAATCTTCTTTGAGAAGCTCACTGCGCAAGACGACGCCCACGCCGCCTAGGTGTCGGCAAACACCAAGAGTAACAAGACTCTAACTCTCACTTGAACCAATCAAGTGTCAAAGCTCTATGGATACGAAATCCACAACCTAAGGCAACACATGCACTTAGGGTTTGCTCTCTAACCTCACTAAGTGCAACACATGCACAAAAGAGTATGAGAGGCTTGCACTAGCTCAATAGAACTCAAGGGGCACCAAAGAACTCTCCCTCACACGCCCAAGGTGGGTATTTATAGCCCACACACAAAAACTAGTTGTTGGGAGAAGTTTGTCAAAATTCAATGAGGCCGGACTAACCGCAGTAAAGCCTTGTCCACCCGCACCCTCCAACGGTTAGAAAACTAGTCGTTGGGGCACGGCCGATCGACCAGAGCAAAAGCCGGTCAGACCGCTCTGACCGGTCTGACCGCTCAAAACACGCCGGTCAGACCGCTCAGGCAATTTTCCGAAAAGTCGCTCTCTGGAAAAAGCTAACCGGGTCGATATGACCCGGGAGGCCGGTCAGACCGCGCTCACAACTCCGGTCAGACCGCGCCACCATTTTCTAGAAAACACCACGCACTGGAAAAAGCTGACCGCGGGCATAACCCGCGAGTCCGGTCAGTCCGGGCTTGAGCCTCCGGTCAGACCGAGGTCCGGTCAGACCGCCCGCTTAACTGCGGTCAGACTGCTCCAGACAACAAAACAAGATTTTTGCATTCCTTTTCAACACAAATTTGCAAAACACATTTGCAAACAATATGAAATGCAAACAAGGCATGTAGGCAAGATTCTCAACTAGTTGCAAAACACATTTGCAAACTTTTAGAATCATCCCACCAATTGCACTTCGCTTCAACTCAATTTGCAAAACACATTTGCGAAATTAACGCGCGATGCAAACAAGGATTCAAGTGAGATTCTCAACAAGTTGCAAAACACGTTTGCACACTTTTAGAATCACACCACAAGGAATAAGGTACATGGACTTATACCATTTGCAAAACGCATTCGCAAACTTAAGTCACATGCTACAAAGATTATCCATGAGCCACAACTATTTGCAAAACACATTCGCAAATCTTGGCAACATGTTAAGGTGAGCTAGAGCAAACACAATGAGCTATCAACACATGACAAACTCAAGCTACTAGTCAAAGACCCCTCTTAATAGTACGGCAACCTATACTAGCAATCCGGTCTCCCAACCAAACACCGAGACCGGTAAAAGACTAGGAACACATCCTTAGCCCTAGCTAGTCATACCTTTGCCTTGCGCAAACACTTGAAGCTTGATGACGCACATCCTCACTTCAAGTCCGGGTTCTTGACTTGATATGCATCAACTCATGATGCATCCTTCACTTGACCTTCATCAACACATGATGAAGCTTTACTTCGGGATCTTGACTTGATGCTCATCAACACATGATGACATCTTCCATCCCGAGTCTTGATATGCATCAACACAAGATGCACTCTTCACTTGACATCCATCAACTCATGATGGGTCTTCACTTGACTTGATGATCAACACATGATCATCTCTTCTTGACTTGATGACTATCAACATATGATGTCATCCCAAGTCATCAGCCACCTGGAACATAACCTATTCATCCAACTCATGGAAAATGTTAGTTCCACGATATGATTATCATTAATTACCACAACATACCATTAACTCATAATGGCGGGACAAGATACCACAATCTTTCCTCATTGGTAATTGATGATAACCACTTCAATAGCAAATAATTGAATAGAGTTTGGTATGAGTATATAAGCACTACATAAGTTATATATACTCAACATGAGTGTATACTGAACTACACAAGTCATATTAACTCAAGAATACATGAGCATATATAAACTACATAAGTCTCATATACTCATATGAATATATTAACTAAACAAGTTAAACATATTCAAGGATATGTGAGTACACATGAACTACACAAGTTATGTTCTACTCACATATAAGTATATATAGACTACACAAGTCTTATACACTCTTATGAATAGATTAACTACATAAGTTAAACATATTCAAGAATATGTGAGCACACATAAACTACACAATTTATGTTATACTCACATATAAGTGTATATATAGACTACACAAGTCATATATACACACTTGAATATACTAACTACATAAGTTATATATATTCAAGAAAATGAGCATATATAAACTACACAAGTTATATATACTCACATGAATATATTAACTACACAAGTTAAATATATTCAAGGATATGAGTATATACTGAACTACACAAGTTATATATATACTCATATGAATATATTAACTACACAAGTTAAATACATTCAAGAATATATGAACTACACAAGTCTCATATACTCATATGAATAAATTAACTATGCAAGTTAAATATATTCAAAGGACATGTTTCAAAGTAAAGATCCCAATTATATATGGACAAGGAAATATGGATCAATACTAATGAAACCACAAAACATATATTGAGCTCCCCCTAAATGTGTGCATACACAAATGTGTAATGGAAACATATGCACATATTCAAGTTAGACTTTTGGTGGAGTTCAACATATATTTTGGATCCGAGGAATGCAACAAGATATATGAATACAAACCTCTTTGTTCATTCTACTTTGTATTCTTTATATCCAAACGAGACTAAACATGATATAACAATAAGAGTGTTAGTCTTACAAATAGATTCATCATTATGAAATCATACCTGTTTGGATTTGTCATTAACCACATGCATGCCTTCATGGTTATTACCTTTATATCCAAATAAGACTACACAATATGTATATCAATAGAAGGTGTTAGTCTCACAATTAGATTTGTCATTAATCACCAAAACCCCATTAACACATAATGGTAGGTCTAGATTCTTCACCGAGCCCGGCCCAGCTTGAAAACAGGATTTTCGGTTTAAAAGTGTTATTTTAATCATTTTTTGGAATAAAAAACTAATATTTAATTCATTTTCAACATTAAATAAATAGATTTTTGTTTTTTTAATTGGTTTTATCATAATTTCGAGCAGGGCCGGGCTTCTATCTGGCCGGATTTGGAGTCCCAAGCATCGGGCTCGGGCCGGGCCACCCATGAATAGGTCTATTTGTGACCCCGTATTTTTCTATACATTTTTCATGATTTACTGCTATTTTCAGTGATTAAAAGCAATATAAGCAATCACATATAATCAAAATAGTAAATACAATACATAAATTGCATAGAAATAATAATAACAAAGTTAAACATGCTTCAAATGCCAAAATTGATTCAAAATTTGAATTCTCGAGGTCCTTTTCTGCTGGAAAATAAATTTTCGGCGAATTCTACTATTTCAGGGTTTAAAACGCGAAATTTCAGTGCTAAGACAAATTTTCGCGTAATTTTTCCAGTTTCTAGGGGGTTTTCGCAAACTTTATTATTTGTGAAAATTTCTCGTAATTTTCAAAATTCCAAGGGCCCTTTTTGCAAAACAGGATTTTCCACCACCCCTTCCCTTTGTTTTCGGTTTTCCTTTTTTTCTATTCGAAAAGGGAAATCCAGCCGGCCTTCATGGGCCGACCTTCATGGGCCGCCCTCTTGGCCCATGCGCTAGAGCAAAATGTGGTCACCGTAGGTTTCCTCCTCACGCGCTCAAGTGGCGGCAATGTTCTAGCTCGGAGGCGGCGCGCCTACTCGTTAGGCGGCGGCGGCTAACCACGATAGAGCGCTTATCTTGAGGCGTGGCGTGTGGCGGCGTCAAGCGGCGGGCGGAGGCGGGCGGCCGTGCCATGCCGTCTTGAGGTGGCGCGGGCGACGAGGTTGAGACAACTGTCGCGGTGGCGCGGAGGAGGCGACTTCACGCCGCGGGCAGCGGTGCGTGCGGGCGCGGAGCGGCCACAAGATCTGCGGTAGCTTTAGCGCCGCGCACCGATTCGTCTTGGCGGTGGCTTCATGAGCGTGGTCTGCCGACGCGTCTGACGGCCGCGATGCTAGAGCTGTGTGAGGGCGGCGTGGGAAGCGGCGCCGTCTTGGCGTATCGTGTGGCGAAACCGGCGATAGAATATAGCTCGGTAGTGGCGCTACCCACCCTTCTTCTTTTTTTTTTGTTCTTCTTGGGTGGTGCTTGGTGCGCTCGTCGCGTAAGCGAGGCCAAAATAGCACCTGCGGGCGGCGGCGTTCTTTGGCGCATCTGATCGGCCGGCGCTTTAAGCGTCGGGTCGAGCCTTGGCGGCCTTCTGAGCTAAGCGATCTTTGCGGGGCACCGCCTGAGGCGGTCTTCAAGCCGGTGGTTTCTCCCCCCGAGCCGCTATGGAAGTCGATTGGTGGAGATGCAGCTGCAAGCCATACGAGGCCGGCCAAAATTTTTCGTTTAGTGTTCATATGATGTATTGCACTGTTCATCCGAAAAATACTGTTCATGTAAGTGTCATTCGTGCAATTACCGATCACCTTGGCCGGCGACTTCAAGTCGACTCGCGGTAGTTTAGAACGAATTTGCAATTTCCAATCTACGGTACAATCGACATCCAATCTTTCTTGCAATCTACCGATTGATATTGTGTCGACGACTTCAAGTCGGCTCACAGTAGATTAGAGCGGATTTGCTCCGTAGAAAATCAATTTAGAAAGCGAATTTGCAGAATTGAAAGCGATCTAGAAAATACGATTCAATTTACGAGTGTTGTTCTTCGACGATTACCTTATGATCCGAGGAGAGTTGATCGTGCTGATAACGTGTTGAGGAACCGTCGCTGGCGAGTCCAGTTCGAGCGATTATCTCGTAGACAAGTATAGAATCGTAAGAACAATGCAAGAACACCAGAACAGAATAGTAGATTGAACACAGAGATATAGGGGGCTTCTTGTTTCTCTTTATTCCTTCATCAATCGATCAATCGTTTACAATGAATAGCACCCCCTATTTATAGACTAGTGGATGGATGAGGAGTCTACCTGGGCCAGAACTCTCTGGCTTGAGTCTGATTTCTAACACTTCCTACATTTGCACTGCTCCACACTTGGTTTTGTAGCGCAGGCGCAGCTAAGACTGATCACTTACGGTCGTGAGTCGTGACTCATGTGGCTGCGGTGCAAGGATGGGCACAGGCCTAAGGGCTTGTTTGGTTGGTGCCCTGGATTCCATGCCTGAGAAAAAGTGGTGCCTGGAGGTAGCCTGAAAAGTAGATGATTTTTGCCTGGCCAGACAAACCTGAAGATAAGTTGTTTGGTTGGAAGTTTGTGCCTGGAATTGATGAATGAAAAATAGATCGTTGGATTAAAGCAATGGGCAAGTGATAAAGTTGCTGCCAGTTCAGGAGCTAAGCGCTCAAAACGAGTGCTCGAGCCAGCGGCTCGGCGGCATCGTTCCAAGCGGCGAGCGGGCGTCCTCGAGTGCATCGCGGCCAGCAAAAGCTCTCCAGGACAACAAGCAAACAGCCCCTGTGATCTTTACTAGGCTAATCTTCGGCTCCTTTTTGGCCCATAATTAGCTGGGTCCCCATCAGGCCCTTATTAACCATTGGCCCACCATTGGCCTAACTGGGCTTTGGTAACCATGAGCCCCGCATTCATGGATGCATGCTTCCTGGCTACTCGATTGTACATATAGCCTATATTTTGAAGCTCATGGTCATGGCCGACAATATGTCCTCGGGTCTTCCCTGTGGTAGGGCAGCAGGTTCGACCACCTAGGGCCCACGGTAGTCAAGGACCCTTAGTTCATGTATGCATACTTGTGGAACAATCAATGTCCCAAGGAGACAAGGATCTAGGCCCAACTCGTCAACTGATCAACTCCCAAGATCCAACTAGGCCACAACGTTGAGAACATGGAAGACCCAAGCTGCAAGAATCCTCATTTCTCCATCTACAAGACCACAACGAAGAATAATAAGTGCCCCATTTCACCATATCCAGAGCAAATGGCTAGATTTGATTGCCTCTTGGGACAATGGGACATAAAGTGGTCTACCTTACCATACCCGAAACATGTGACGGGTCGATGAGTCCCAAGGGGCGGTGGCATCGAACCTATTATGAGGACTCGGTTCTCCTTTGAATAAGAGTTGATGGGTGGCTCTATCTTACAATCTTCGAATTTACCTTAACGTAACATTTCTTTGATTTGTCTTGGCGAGTTTTTGTTGGCTGATTGGTTGTACCCTATCCAAAGTGCAATGATGCCTAAGAGTCTTGTATGGACGGTTTGAGTCAGGGTTGGCAACTTCACAGGGAGCTTCATCTTGACCTTGCATCCATGTTATGTTGGTCTTGACGTCTAGTGGTGCTTTTAGCAAGGGATGAAGGAAATATCATGAGATAGGGAGAATATTACAGGGATAATGTCACTAAACCCATTTTCCCTTTGAAATTTAGGTTTTTAACATATGTAAAGTCGGGAAGGCTCAAACAATCATATACATCTTTTAAAACAAGCTTTTCCTGTGACTGCGAAATATGACACCCATGGGCAAAATAGGCAGTGCATAGGTTCCAAATAAAATCTCACGACAGTACAACGTCTATGTGTGGAAATAAACACATGGGAATGCACAGTTTTGCGCACAACGGTTACTCAAAATGAGATTGTCCTACCTTAGCAAGTCGTCACATTTCTGAACTAAGTTTTTGAAGCTAGGGTAAGAAAAGAGGTACCCAATTATCTTTCGAAATCAAATGAAGATCTGACATAGGTAAGAGTGAAATCTTTAGGAGGGATGAGAATGAGCAATATTACTTACTTTTGTAGGCGAAGATAGGTTTTTCAAAAAATCCACTAATGAAACTAATGGCCATGCTAATTAAGGTCACGACCTAGAGTCGATATGCTCTTATACCAAGCCTGTCAGACCCCAAAGTTGAAACTTGAGACCCACTATGTATATTTGTGCTATTCCCTAGATCAGTAGCTGGCGCACCCAATTACATTGTTGGTTCAAATACATATCACGAAAATATAAAGTTATTGCATAATATTAAAAAAAAACGTAAATATACCTTATGACTTTTGACTTGCAGAATGGCCAAACAGGCCAAATACTTCCAGAGAATTAGTAGCGGAAGAAGAATCAAAGCATAACGCGTAGAACCTTCACGATATGCCCACTGGCAATCGACTGTAAACTCATGACCTAGTTCTTGGCCTTCTTGATCTTTAGTCTTGTCCAATACTCATATTTGTCCCTAAAGCCTTTTTTATGCTTACTGACTAAAAGAATGTAAATAGCGAGTATGAGTACACAACTGTACTTGCGAGCCAATACGCAGTGCAATTATTATAGATGCAAGCTAATCAAAGGGAAGACTCGTAGTTCTTTTATTTTGCACAAAGCCCTTTATTGAAATAGGTTAAGTAATAGCAAATCCTAAGACTTAGCATCTTTAACCAATATAGGTTTTATAAACTAAGTTTTTGTTTGTAAAGTACTAGTGGAGATTTTATCTCCTATACCATTGAGTGACTTTGTTCACTCAATGCTCAGGCTATCCTGTATTTACCACTGGTCCCCGACCAGGCCATTTCAAATCCCTGGGGTCTCACCCCACCTTTTTCCATTCCATCGACCAAGCTTTCTCAATTCTCTAGATTTCAACCCAACATTTCCAACTGCTGGGCTCAAACCCACCCTTTTCATTCCACACACACACACCAATGGTTTTATAAAAAGGAAAGCTATATCAAGCAAGTTCTCAGTACCGCTCTTTACCATGAGCACGGCTATCCAGATAGTTTTCTTACTCTGCAGAGTTTGTACACTTTACCCACAAGAGATAAATCAACTTATACTGCCCGACACACTTCCGTAGGAGTGCGGCTAATGTTGATTATCACAAGACCTTTACAATGTCCCACCTCATCGCACTTTCGCGCCGCTAAGTATCACCTCCTTGGGCTGTGCCCCCAGGAGGTCTCCCATTGACGCCGTGCAGATCGGTGACTCTCTTACCCTAAGCACACCCCACACACCCACCAGTGGTGAAATTGCGAGGCGGCAGCCAAATTAGTTAGCCAGGTCTTAGATGTTACAAACTTGTGGTTGTACTGTTTTACATGAGAGGTTATGACCAGATTCGGTCCTTAATTGACTTGGACGGTACATCCACATACCAACTCTCTCTTGTGCACCCCGGCACCAGCCACTCTTTCCAGCCACCCAAATCGATTTTTTTTCAGGTTTTCTTTTGTTTTCAAAATAACCTTTAATCTAACATACCAGCCAGGCTCCCAGCCTCGACTGTCCAATATCATTTCTAAAATTTTTTATTGAGTTTTCAGGCAAATTAATGCCCGTATGATATTGTATCTAAGCAAGGCTAAGTATGACACTTAGATATGGACTTATAAACTAGTGTGTTAACCATTAATTATACGGTGTCAAGGATAATGTCCAAGTTCAAGGATTGAAAGTTTATACACAATTATTGTTAAGGCATTAACTATGAGCTAGACCAATATATTTGTATAAAACATAGCAATGCAATTTCCTAATTTAAAATAATATAATTGCAAAAATTAGGTGCAATATGATCAAAGTATTGACTCGCCTTGCTCAATATTCTGATACGGCTCAATATGTTGATAATTGCCTTGCTCAACATTCTAATAAAGCCCAATATCATGATAATCCTGGTCTTGTTCTTGTTCTGCCTCGGACTGCTGTCCCATCATAGCTTCAGGTTCTATCTACGCAGAATACGTTTAAATCCAAGAGCGACTGAAAACAACCAAATGAAATCCAATAAATCCAAATACATATAACCAGAAAGAAATACTTTGAATAAAAGCAAACATTTCTAACAACAACTTGGAAGGATAAAGTATTCCAGATGGAATTAGACGAAGGAAACACTTTAGATGAAGTATAACCGAGGAAATTGATGAAGGAAATACTACAGACAAAATATATCCGCTGATAATTGGAATGAAGGAAATTCTTCAGACCAAAGTAGATAATTCTAGGAGAGAGAGAGAATGTTCACAGGAACATTCCTTACTGGTTAACTAGATGGGAGAGATTACCTGGTTAGGTAATACTCTTATATTTGTTTTCGGATCATGAAGGGTTCTACTACTGAGAACGGATGACGACGGACGATACCTAGAGCTTAGGTGATGTTGTTTTCCTTAACAGGCCACCTAGTACTCATAATCACTCTCTCTAGGCAATCTATGTATACATCCACAATTATCATACAGTCAAAATGTGAGACCCTGGGGCATTTAACTTGTAATACTTAGCCATCCACTTGACTCTAGTATCACAAACCAAATATCCCGTGCTTCGGGAAAATGTATACATCCCAGAAGTGTTGTATACACACCCATTTACAAAATCATGCATCAATTCCATACAAACATAGAAACAAAGCACAAAATTAAACAAAAGACATACAATATAGATATTTATTACACAAGGGGCCAACCGGCCACCAAAGCTAAAACTTAAATAACAGCGGAAACAATTATGCCATAAGATGGCGATAAACAAAAGCTAACCGGTTTGCCGATACCCCACAAGGCAAACTGACTGGGCCGCCAACTAGTCGTCAAAGCGAAGTCTACTCACAAAAGTTAATCCCTTGGAGATCTACCTCCTCTGCAACAATTAATTAAGCAAAGCAAATGAGTACAAAAATGTACTCGCAAGATTTACGTTTAGTGTAACAGCCTATACATATGCTACATGCAAGCTTATTTAAGTGGAGGAGGCTCTAGACTCATTTTCAGCATAAAGCAAGTTTTCATTTGCAATACTATAATAGATTTAAAGCAGTTTTACAATCTGTTTTTATTGACAAAAACAGCGAGACAACAAGTAACAATGTTAACAAGACATCCTGGAAGTGGCTAACCCAATAGCCACCCCAACAATAGCATGAATTCCCCATTCATACCACCCACATCAAGTTTTAATTAAATGTTATAGTCTAGTTCTTGTACGACCTTACCAAGCATGTCCATAACCTAGGACGAGGCTATTCGAATAGTTTGAACCCTGCAGGGGTGTACCAATGTACCCACACGTGAGACCGCCTTTTCGCCAAGCTATTTAGCACACTTCCTTTGGTATGCCAGCACGGCTAGTCTTACATGACACTTTCCAATGGATTGTGCTAATTAAGAGTCGCACCCAAACCGAAGAGTAGGATGCACCGGCCCAGCCTAAGCAACTGCGGGTGCTCCCCTCCTTACAAAAACAAATATTTTTCTTTACAACAACCACCAGCGACTCATAATTAACACCCCCAAAGTACTTAGTCAAGAGAGGTTCCATATCCCCCTCGTGTGGTTAGCACACAAAAATCGCTTGCCTTAGTGACACAAGTAACTCGGTCCTTGTTGACCCGGGCACCATTCCAGTCACACCATAAGATCACACCATTAACCATTTTGCCCAAGTCTCAAACATTTCATTTTCAGTTTCAGTTTTTGACTTTACAAAGTAACAAAGCAAAAAGTGCTGAGCATAATGGTAATAATAATTTTGTGTGATCAAAGTTATCGACTAAGTCGATAACCGCCCAATTCTACCAGTAGCTAAGCATTTCTAAGCATGACACCGTAAAGATAATAAAAGAGCATAATTCAATCACCGGGCTCTAATTCACCGGCGAGATTAATAACTTATGGTTAGTGGCAGGGGATAATAATTTAAGGGCAACCATGCAATAGGAATAACTACTTCTACTCGGGGAAAATTTACTTTGACACAAAAGCATGCATACATATAATTTGTAAACAAAGTATTAGACTTTAAAAGTAATGGGATTATTATGATCAAACTGCTTGCCTTGCTGAAGTTGCTCAATATGCTGCAGAGGATCACTCTCAAGATCAACGTACTCGTCGGAACCTAGCGAAAGAGCGAAAAAGAACCGATAAGAACGAAGAACACCGAAAAGGCTCAAAAACCAACTTCAGCGAAAAGCTTTGAAATTTTTACAACAAGTAGAGCATGATTTTTAAGGAATTTAGCAACAAGAATCAATCGAATTGGATACATGATGTTAAAGTTATGGCCAAAACAAATCTAGTCGGCTGGAAAATTCACTTTGGTTACTATTCATCTGAAATTAATTTTTTGGCATAAATTTCCAGAGAGGTGTTGCACCTGAAATTTTATGGTAAATAAAGCACCTCATAAGATAAAAAACACAATTGAATTCACCTCATTTGGAGCTAGGAGGCATTTTCCATGATTTTTCAAAGACATGAAAAAGTGCATAATACAATTGCAACCACATAAATTCAAAAGATAACAACATGACTAAACCTATTCTACAATTAAGCATATTAACAGAGGAAACCAACAAACTTGGTTTCACTCAAAAAGGAGTTACAGAGAATTACTTATGCATTTTTCAAGTTAATTGAATTTTCAACGCAATAAATAAAGCTAAACTGAATTTAAATCTATTAACAATTTTTTCTGGAGACAAACTAAGCCTACAACCATTTTTTGATTAAAGCTTAGTTAAAACCAGAAGTAACAAAATTTGAATCAACCGAAAAGGATTTGAAATGAATTAGTTATGCAATTTTAAAGTTTATTACAATTTTCAGTTTGGAAACGTTCGGACGGTCCGAACGGCCCAATCATTCTCAGGCGTTGAAAGAAGATCTGACGGTCCACAACGAATGGGGCGTCCGGACGGTCCGAACGGCCCAATCAATCGGGAGCGTTGATATGCAAATGGACGGCCCACAGCGAACACAACACAACCCACGCGCACCGCCCACGCGAATCTCAGCCACAGATCTTAGGATGGACGGTTGACACCCGGTGGTCCAAACGGCCCACTAGATCTGGGCCACAGATCAGAAAATGAACGGTGCACAATCAATCAAGTGTTGCGCACACGCCCGAGAGAGACAAAAAGAGCGGGGCCCCACTGTCAGCGATAGTAAGCCATGCGCACTTAATTAAAGCACACAGGGGGTGTTTAAGGAGTGCGGCCCCACTTGTCATTGGCACTTAATGACATGCAAAGGGGTTTTAAGGCGCTGGGGCCCGCGTGTCAGCGACTTTAAGTCACGGACAGCGTTCCACGCGCACGGGGAGGGTTTTAATGCGCGCGGGCCCACAGGCCATTGACTCATTCAGTTGTTTAAGGACACATTAATTGCTTACAATAATTTAAACAACGATTAGCATTTAATGATCAGATCTTTGTCTTAATCCGAGAAGCTACAGTGTAGCTCGTGTCCGACAATGGAGCCGAGCGTGAACCATGGCTTATCGCCGGCGATCTAGGCCACGGCGGCGCGAACCAAGCACAAGAATGGGTCCGCAATAACATCGCGCAGACCCAGAGAGCACTCACAGCAGCTGCGTCGGTCTAGATCGGTGGTGAGCTGGAGTGAGGCGGCAGGGCAAAACACGGCCGAAAGCGAAAACGAAAGAAAGCTCCGCAATAGTTCAAGGAAGCAGGTGCCCAGCCATCTAGGGACTACCAAGAGTCTACCTGAGCACTGGAGGAGTTCAAAGGTGGCCGGAGAAGCTCTGGCGGCGGAGACCAGTACCGGTGCTAGAGACGATGACGAGGAGAAGACGGCCTAAGCAAGGAGAGTAAGACTGCGTCATCGGGATAGCTTCAATAAGGCTCAAGGACGGTCCATGAGCAAGCAATTGAAGAATGAAGCACTCACCGGTGATGCAGACGAAAGGGGGTGATTTCAGTCGACACGAATAAATCCCCAAATTTGACTTTCCCTATGAAGGTCAAACCAAATTAGGTTAGGGGTTTTGCTTAAGGTGATACGAGGCTCGAGGTGCCGCGAAATGAAAGCAATTGGACCACTAAAGCACCGGGACGACGAAGGAGCTTCCACAGCCGTCAATGGCGGTTTGATGCTTTCGGGGATTTGAGCTCACTTGAGCAGAGATGGAGCTATGCAAAGCTGTGTGGTGTTGAAATTAAGCCAAGGAGGGACTCAGTGGCTTTAAATAGCCCAAGGGAGCTAGGGTTTGCAAAGGACTAAGCTCAAGGATGAGCTCGGTCCATGCTCTACCGTGGGCAAGCAAGGCAGGTGGAGGAGCTGACAGAGACGACTTCGGGGGCGGTAGCACGACGCGCATTTAATGCTTGCAGCAAAAGAGTCGTTGCAAGGACTAGGGGAGGGGACAGGGCATGCTCACCCACGCCATGGCACTGGCACACGCACGGGCTCGGGAATGACCGGGGGTAGGGGATGACCATGTTCAAGGGGCCCCACCAGTCAGTTACCTAATTCAAAGTGGCTCGGGTCAAGTGAAAGAAAGGGGTTGAGTCTAACCCATTAGGTGCTGACCCACACCACTCACGGCTAGATCAAAAGCGGATGGCCAGGATTGAAACAATCTGGGCGGCCCGATCAAGGATGGATGGCCAAGATAAAGAGGGGGATGGGGTGGTCCGAACGGCCCATTAAATCCAGCCCGTTGAAGCGAGATCCAACGGTCCACAGGCACGCACTACTTTGAATGCGCCTGGTGCAATTAGGCGGTTGGACTCAACCAAGTCAAAAGGTTAGGCTCGAGTTTGACCTAGCCCAACAGTAACTTTGACTAGGGTTTTAATTTTAAGTAGAAACTTTGAGGGATTTTTAGAGATAGCAAACTAACTCCAAAAATTCTGAAATTTTAAATGGAGGTTCCTCACTCCAGGATAAACCTTACATAAAATTTTCAGAGATTTTTATGCACATCATTTTTCTCCAAAAATTTCAGAAGGCTTGTTCTAGGGTTTGACCAAGGGTCAAATTGGTTTGACTAACCTCCAAAAATTATCAAATAATTTCTAAAAATTATGAAATTTTTTAGAGGTGTCACATAGCTTCCCTAGAAACAAGGAAAATTATTTCCAAGAGTTGAACATAAGATTTTCAACAAGGATGTTATCACTTTAGTCAATTGGAGATTTTGGTTTTTGATTTCCCATAATTCCTTTACAAGAATTACCGAATTGTTCAAAAACTACAAGATGCAAGAAAAGTTTTAGTTTCTACTCATTTTCTTACATTTGAAACACACAGCTATATTTGGGATGTTACAAAATCTCCCCCCCCCCCCTTACAAAAATCTCGTCCCGAGATTTGGCTCACTTGGAAAAGAAAGATGGGTAGTCCGCACGCAGGCGATCTTCCCGTTCCCAAGTAGCTTCATCCTCGAAATGATTTGACCATTAAGCTTTAAGGAATTTGATGGCACGATTCCTAGTCTTTCGTTCAGCCTCTTCAAGAATGCGAACAGGGTGCTCGCGGTAGGTCAAATCTTCTTGGACATCGAGAGTTTCCAACGGAGCTTCCTCGGTTGGAACACGGAGGCACTTCTTCAATCGGGACACATGGAACACATCATGTACCCTCGAGTCGCAAAGCAGTAAATCCAACTTATAGGCAACAGCCCCTTTCTTCTCGATGATGCGGTAAGGACCAACATATCGAGGAGCTAACTTGCCCTTGACGTCGAAACGTTGATGGCCCTTCAATGGAGAGACTTTGAGATAAACAAAGTCATCAGGCTCAAAACTCAACTCACGACGTCGACGATCCGCATAGCTCTTTTGCCTTGACTGAGCCGTGCGGAAACGATCACGAATAAGTTGGACTTGACTCTCGGTCTCATTGATTGAGTACGGGCCAAAGTAAGGTCTTTCGCCGGTTTCAGACCAATTCAACGGAGTTCTACACTTCCTCCCGTATAAGGCCTCGACGAAAAGCATCACAAGAGATATCGAAGCTTCGATGGACATCGAAAAGAACGAGAATGGGAGTTGTAGTCAACGCTTCCTGAGTTCTTGAAAACTTTCCTCGCAATTAGCGGACCACACAAACTTCTTGGCGAAATCGATTCGCCCTAATTGCTAGGATAACCAATCCATGCCAAGAATCACATCCAAGCTCGCTGAAATGAGGAGGGTAAGATTTGCTAAAAATCCTACTCCCTCAATCTCAACAGGAATATCCCGACACTCGGTTTTAGCTCTCAACTCCGAACCAGGAGAGCGAAAGAGCAACGGGACCAACAGAGGGGCAAGAAAAAGATCACCAATAGCAGCAAAAGACTAAGATACAAAGGAATGAAAAGCTCCTGAATCAAACAAAACAGAAACAGGAAGAGAGTTGACAAGAAGGGTACCCAACACGACGTCAGGTGCCTCCTGTGCTTCCTCAGCGGAGATGGAGTGGACTTGATCACGAGCAACCTTCTGATCTTGATGCTTCACAGGGCAATTGTTGGCGTAGTGCCCCTTCTGGTTGCAGAAGAAACAAGTCACCCCGGCAGCTGGATTACGGAGGCCACCTAGCTGACTCGCAGGTGCATGTGGTTGAGACACAGCCTGCGAAGGACGAGGGGTTGCTGCAAGCTTCTTAGGGCAACTATTCGCATAATGGCCCTTGCGTTTGCAGAAAAAGCAAGTGACTTTAGCTAGGTTGCGGAGGACCCCTTGAGCCTTCTTCTGGCGCTTGTGAAATTCCTTAAGCGCTCTCTCTTTGCTCCTGGACACAATGGTGCTGTCGACCAAAGTCTGAAAGTCGGGGAAGCCATAGACTGCTACTTTGTCCCGCAGCTCCTCAGACAAAGCACCCAAGAACTTCTCTTGTTGGGCGGCATCGGTGGTTGCGAGGCTTACGTAAGCCACGAAGAATCATTGCTGCGCTTCTACTTGACTTAGCGATCACCCTATTTAGACCACACCCTTGGGATAGTGATCGTTCCTCGCAGAGAAACAAGTAACTTTAGCAGCTGGGCGGTTTAGGGTAGGTGGTTTTCATCACAGTTAGGACAAGCGTAGTACACCGTGGTCAGAGTGTCCTTCCTCACCACAGCGCTGACAAACCTTGACCCTCCCTAGAGTGCAACCGACGGCGATGTGCCCCACTTCACCACAGCGATAGCAGATAGGAAGTACTCGCCGCTCCTCAGGGCAGGGGGACCAAAATCCGTAACACTTGCTAGAGCGGAGGCGTTTACGGGTCTTGTCTAGGCAGTTGGAGCCAAGGAGATTTTTATCCCAGCCAGCTTGCTGACCTAGCCCACAGCTAGTCTGTCCAAACATCCTGCTATGAAGAGAGGGGTTAGCAAAACAACCAGAGAACTAGAAGCTAAAGAAAGTGAAAAACCAACGATTAGGGGAATGGAACATCACCCCAACCGAAAGCCAACAAGACAGCCAAGAAAAGAACTCCAAAAGCTTACAAAAAGGCTCACAAAACAGCAAGGAAACGTAGGACTAAAGCTCAACTTCCCGACATAACTAACCCGTATTGAATGAACTAGTAATCGGTTGAGAAGGCAAAATTTCAGCACACTACTCTAGAGCTAACACACCTAAAGAGCAAGGTAAAACCAACAAGGAGGTGTTAGATACTTAGCTAACTAGTATCACATCTTACCATTTTATTCCCACAAGTTTTAATTGAGTTATCCTCTCATTTTCTACCTTAATTACTAGCTAACAGCTTGCTGTCCAAAATGCTTGCTTGCTGTCCAGATTTTGAATCCAGCTCCAAGCACTTCTATTCTTTATCAACAGGCAGCCGAAACTTAAATTTTAGAACTCTCATTGGTCCCCCAAAAACCGAATTAAACGATAACAACTATCTTTTGAGAGAAGGAGAGGAAAACAACTTTTTAAACTTAAGTAAGAGCAGGATGAGATAAGAAAGCCAAGATGGTTAAGGAGGAAAATATGAGAATTTACTTAAGCTTTCAAAAATCATTTGATACTTTGAAACTAAGTTTTTCAAAACATCCTAAAGACGACCAAGCTAGGGTTTCTACGGCCAATACGGCTCTGATGCCAACTTTGTGAGACCCCGGGGCATTTAACTTGTAATACTTAGCCATCCACTTGACCCTAGTATCACAAACCAAATATCTCGTGCCTCAGGAAAATGTATACATCCCAGAAGTGTTGTATACACACCCTTTTACAAAATCATGCATCAATTCCATACAAACATAGAAACGAAGCACAAAATTAAACAAAACATACAATATAGAGATTTATTACACAAGGGGCCAACCGGCCACCAAAGCTAAAACTTAAATAACAGCGGAAGCAATTATGCCATAAGATGGTGATAAACAAAAGCCAACCGGTTTGCCGATACCCCACAAAGAAAACTGACCGGGCCGCCAGCTAGTCGTCAATGCGAAGTCCACTAACAAAAGTTAATCCTTTGGGATCAACCTCCTCTGCAACAATTAATTAAGCAAAGCAAATGAGTACAAAAATATACTCGCAAGACTTACGTGTAGTGTAACAGCCTATACATATGCTACATGCAAGCTTATTTAAGTGGAGGAGACTCTAGACTCATTTTCAGCATAAAGCAAGTTTTCATTTGCAATACTGTAATAGATTTAAAGCAGTTTTACAATCTGTTTTTATTTAACAAAAACAGCAAGACAACAAGTAACAATGTTAACAAGACATCCTGGAAGTAGCTAACCCAATAGCCACCCCAACAATAGCATGAATTCCCCATTCATACCACCCACATCAAGTTTTAATTAAATGTTATAGTCTAGTTCTTGCACGACCTTACCAAGCATGACCATAACCTAGGACGAGGCTATTCGAATAGTTTGAACCCTGCAGGGGTGTACCAATGTACCCACACGTGAGACCGCCTTTTTGCCAAGCTATTTAGCACACTTCCTTTGGTATGCCGGCACGGCTAGTCTTACATGACACTTTCCAATGGATTGTGCTAATTAAGAGCCGCACCCAAACCGAAGAGTAGGATGCACCGGCCCAGCCTAAGCAACTGCGGGTGCTCCCCTCCTTACAAAAACAAACATTTTTCTTTACAACAACCACCAGCGACTCATAATTAACTCCCCCAAAGTACTTAGTCAAGAGAGGTTCTATATCCCCCTCGTGTGGTTAGCACGCAAAAATCGCTTGGCTTAGTGACACAAGTAACTCGGTCCTTGTTGACCCGGGCACCATTCCAGTCACACCATAAGATCACACTATCAACCATTGTGCCCAAGTCTCAAACATTTCATTTTCAGTTTTTGACTTTACAAAGTAACAAAGCACAAAGTGCTGAGCATAATGGTAATAATAATTTTGTGTGATCAAAGTTATCGACTAAGTCGATAACCGCCTAATTCTACCTAGTAGCTAAGCATTTCTAAGCATGACAAGTAAAGACAATAAAAGAGCATAATTCAATAATCGGGCTCTAATTCACCCATGAGATTAATAACTTATGGTTAGTGGCAGGGGATAATAATTTAAGGGCAACCATGCAATAGGAATAACTACCTCTACTGGGAAAATTTACTTTGACACAAAAGCATGCATACATATAATTTGTAAACAAAGTATTAGACTTTAAAAGTAATGGGATTATTATGATCAAACTGCTTGCCTTGCTGAAGTTGCTCAATATGCTGCAGAGGATCACTCTCAAGATCAACGTACTCCTCGGAACCTAGCGAAAGAGCGAAAAAGAACCGATAAGAACGAAGAACACCGAAAAGGCTCAAAAACCAACTTCAGCGAAAAGCTTTGAAATTTTTACAACAAGTAGAGCATGATTTTTAAGGAATTTAGTAACAAGAATCAATCGAATTGGATACATGATGTTAAAGTTATGGCCAAAACAAATCTGGTCGGCTGGAAAATTCACTTCGGTTACTATTCATCCGAAATTAAATTTTTGGCACAAATTTCCAGAGAGGTGTTGCACCTGAAATTTTTATGGTAAATGAAGCACCTCATAAGATGAACAACACAATTGAATTCACCTCATTTGGAGCTAGGATGCATTTTCCATGATTTTTCAAAGACATGAAAAAGTGCATAATACAATTGCAAACACATAAATTTAAAAGATAACAACATGCCTAAACCTATTATACAATTAAGCATATTAACAAAGGAAACCAACAAACTTGGTCTCACTCAAAAAGGAGTTACCGAGAATTACTTATGCATTTTTCAAGTTAATTGAATTTTGAATGCAATAAATAAAGCTAAACTAAATTTAAATCTATTAACAATTTTTTCTGGAGACAAACTAAGCCTACAACCATTTTTAGATTAAAGCTTAGTTAAAACCAGAAGTAACAAAATTTGAATCAATCGAAAAGGATTTGAAATGAATTAGTTATGCAATTTTAAAGTTTATTACAATTTTCTGTTTGGAAATAAAGCTTACCGAGAAAATAAAACAACTTAACGAAATGACGTGGCGCAACGTGGGCGCCAATTTGAATCCAACGACCACGCTACCGGCACAAGTTAACGCTAACGCCAAGCGCTCAACGACAATCGTATATAGAGCGAGCGGCCAGATTGAATGGACGTCGGACAAATCAACGCCCAATCAATCTGAGGCGTTGAAACAAGATCTGACGATCCATAACGAATGGGTCGTCCGGATGGTCCGAACGGCCTAATCAATCGGGAGCGTTGATCTGCAAATGGACGGCCCACAGCGAACGCAACACAGCCCACGCGCACCGCCCACGCGAATCTCAGCCGCAGATCTAAGGATGGACGGCTGACACCCGGTGGTCCGAACGGCCCACTAGATCTGGGCCACAAATCAGAAAATGGACGGTGCACAATCAATCAAGTGTTGCGCACACGCCCGAGAGAGACAAAAAGAGCAGGGCCCCACTGTCAGCGACAGTAAGCCATGCGCACTTAATTAAAGCGCACAGGGGGTTTTCAAGGAGTGCAGCCCCACCTGTCATTGGCACTTAATGACATGCACAGGGGTTTTAAGGCGCTGGGGCCGCGTGTCAGTGACTTTAAGTCACGGACAGCGTTCAACGCGCACGGGGAGGGTTTTAATGCGTGCGGGCCCACAGGCCATTGACTCATTCAGTTGTTTAAGGACACATTAATTGCTAACAATGATTTAAACAACGATTAGCATTTAATGATCAGATCTTTGTCTTAATCCAACAAGCTACGGTGTAGCTCGCGTCCGACAATGGAGCCGAGCGTGAACCACGGCTTATCGCCATGATCTAGGCTACTACGGCGAACCAAGCACAGAATGGGTCCGCATAACATCACAAGACACCCAGAGAGCACTCACAAAGAACAAGGCGGCCCAGATCGGCGGTGAGCCGGAGTGAGGCGGCGGGGCAAAACACGGCTGAAAGCGAAAGCGAAAACGAAAGAAAGCTCCACAACAGTTCAAGGAAGCAGGTGCCCAGCCATCTAGGGACTACCAAGAGTCTACCTGAGCACTGGAGGAGTTCAAAGGTGGCCGGAGAAGCTCTGGCGGCGGAGACCAAGACAGTCTTTGGAGACGATGATTTAGGAGAAGACGGCCTAAGCAAGGAGAGCAAGACCGCGTCATCGGGATAGCTTCAATAAGGCTCAAGGACGGTCCATGAGCAAGCAATTGAAGAATGAAGCACTCACCGGTGATGGAGACGAAAGGGGGTGATTTCGGCCGACACGAATAAATCCCCAAATTTGACTTTCCCTGTGAAGGTCAAACCAAATTAGGTTAGGGGTTTTGCTTAAGGTGATACGAGGCTCGAGGTGGCGCGAAATGAAAGCAATTGGACCACTGAAGCGCCGGGACGACAAAGGAGCTTCCACGGTCGTCAATGGCAGTTTGATGCTTTCGGGGATTTGAGCTCACTTGAGCAGAGATGGAGCTATGCAAAGCCGTGTTGTGTTGAAAGGAAGCGAAGGAGGGACTCAGTGGCTTTAAATAGCCCAAGGGAGCTAGGGTTTGCAAAGGACTAAGCTCAAGGATGAGTTCGGTCCATGCTCTGCCGTGGGCAAGCAAGGTAGGTGAAGGAGCTGACAAAGACGACTTCGGGAGCGGTAGCACGACGCGCATTTAATGCTTGCAGCAAAAGAGTCGTTGCAAGGACTAGGGGAGGGGACAGGGCATGCTTACCCACGCCATGGCGCCGCACACGACGGATCGGAACGACCGGGGTAGGGGCGACCATTTTCAAGGGCCCCACTACCGCTGACCCAATTCAAAGTGGCTCGGGTCAAGTGAAAGAAAGGGGTTGAGTCTAACCCATTAGGTGCTGACCCACACCACTCATGGCTAGATCAAAAGCGGACGGCCAGGATTGAAACAATCTGGGCGGCCTGATCAAGGATGGATGGCCAAGATAGAGAGGGGGATGGGGTGGTCCGAACGCCCATTAAATCCAAAATTTCATTGAAGCGAGATCCAACGGTCCACAGCACGCACCACTTTGAATGCACTGGTGCAATTAGGCGGTTGGACTCAACCAAGTCAAAAGGTTAGGCTCGAGTCTGACCTAGCCCAACAGTAACTTTGACTAGGTTTTAATTTTAAGTAGAAACTTTGAGGGATTTTTAGAGATAGCAAACTAACTCAAAAAATTCTAAAATTTTAAATGGAGGTTCCTCAATCTAGGATAAACCTTATATAAAATTTCCAGAGATTTTTATGCACAACATTTTTCTCCAAAAATTTCAGAAGGCTTGTTCTAGGGTTTGACCAAGGGTCAAACTAGTTTGACTAACCTTCAAAAATTATCAAATAATTTCTAAAAATTATGAAATTTTTTAGAGGTGTCACATAGCTTCCCTAGAACCAAGGAAAATTATTTCCAAGAGTTGAACAGAAGATTTTCAACAAGGAGGTTGTGACTTTAATCAATTGGAGATTTTGGTTTTTGATTTTCCATAATTCCTTTACAAGAATTACAGAATTGTTCAAAAACTACAAGATGCAAGAAAAATTTTAATTTCTACTCATTTTCTTACATTTGAAACACACACCTATATTTGGAATGTTACACAAAACCAATCATCTTATATGCTCTCATGATTATTCTAGTTATTGCTTCCTATTTACCGAGGAAATTCCATGAAAGCTAGGTGAGACCGATGCATAAGTGCTGGGTTCGCATAGGGTAGACATACGCCTCACCAATATATGGGACCTAGCTTATTTAATATTTTATCTTATCGATTTATATTTATCAAGGAAATTCCATGAGCCTTTGCTGGATTTCCCAAGCATGGGCTAGATATTAGCCTAACACTAGTTCAGGGCATCTATGGGTTTGGATTCATCTACAAGGTGATCCATACTTAAGATTAACTCTAGACATGATGTTGTTAGGTCAAGGCATACAATCCTCATTATCTTGGTAACCATTTACTGTAGGCAATTATACGCCGACTGACGTAGCCTACATGTTGCTTTAACTAGACCCTAATGATCCACATACTAATCCTGAGTTTATCTTTATTATTGCAACAATTTGTCTAGGAATTACTAGTGCTGGATCATATGTGCATGTGTGTGCTTAATGAGCCTTATAACCAAACTTGTATGGGATCTCTCTTTCATATCATTTCATAACACCACAATGTTATACTGAACTAGTCTTAACCTAAAAATCCTAAAGTAATTATTTAATGACTTAGGACCATACTATCATGTAGGAACTTTAAAATATAAGATTATTTTGACAAAGCTTAATTGCTTGGGACAAATCTTGATTTGATTATTAACTAAGTCGGTTAGAAAAGGCAATGACTAATGCACATTTTTCTATATGATCATACTATTCTATTTAATTATCCTTTTAGTTACTTGACTTGTTGTCACTATCCAAAAATGCAACCTGTTAGTTGAACATCTACAACTAATTAACCTTCTAATACTATTAGGTTAATTACTTACATTAATCACTGTCCATCCTAATTAAGATGTGTATACTATAATCTAATCCTATGAGCCTATTGCCATACTATGTTGAGTCTCATTCACTAATATCTTCAGATAATGGTTATCAATTTGTCTTACTTCTTTATCACTACAGACACTATTACTTTGGTACAGTTCCTAGTTCAAACCTTGCCTTCGCTCATTAGATGACAGCAATTCATTGGAAACTTCTAACTAAACTTGACTTTGCAATTTACTAAACAGACCACTTGCTAACCATTTTTCCATCAGCCCACAACTTACCTAAACTAACTACTAATTGTCTAACTTGCTATCTCTTATCACTAACTAATCTACAGTTCAACTACTTAATCTGCAATTGCGAATCCTCCCAGTATTTTGTCTAGATTCCATAACCATCAGTGGACTATCATCCTTACAAATTCTAATTAACCCACTAAGTATTTTTACACTACTTATTAATCCTTCTACTAATTAAGACCATCTACTGATGTGGGGCCACTGTCAGTCACTTACATTTGTTTACATGCAAACACATACACACAGAGATATCCAAAGGGAAAGGAGTTGCAGAGAGATAGAGTAGCAGTAATAGAGGAGCGAGGAGGCAGTTCAGGCGCCACTCAACGCCGGCGAGGGGGTCGATGGCGGCGATGGGTTACGGAGAAAATGGGTTGAGGAGGGGAAGGCGGACTCGTGGGCAATGGCGGCGCAGCCGGGAGCATACGACTGCGGCTAGGCGGCGACCGGAGCTAGGGAAGGAAATGGGCGGCGGCGCCGGAGTGGAAAAGGGGGGAAAAGGGGTGCGCACGGGCATAAGGGAGCTATGGGAAACTTACCTGATCTGGTAGTGGTGGCGGAGGAGGGCCGGAGCGGGCTGGCGCCGTGGGCCACCGGCGGCGTGGAGCAATCCACCGTGGGGGTGCCGCTCGGGTGGGGGAATGCTCGAATTGGAGGTTGGGGAAGGCTGAGGAAGCCGGGACGGTGCTCCAGCTCAAAGGAATTGAAGAAGCGCCCACCGACGCAAGGAGGGAGGTGACGGCGGTGGTTCTCGGCCGGTTTGAAGAAAGTGACGGTGGTGCGAGCTCCGATGGATCGGGGCCGAAATCGATTGAGGGATTTTGGGGAGGACTCTTCGGGATGCGTTTTGACGCGCTTGGCCGACGTCAGGGCTCACCGTGGCGGTCAGAACTGTGAGCGGGTGTGGCGTCCGTGATGGGGGTGCGGCGGCTTGAGCTCTGCGCTTTCTTCTTTGGTGAAGATGAGAGGGGTGGGGAGGAGATGGCCTAGGGGGCAGAGGAGGGCTGCAGCTCTGCCTCTTGTAGGTGAGCGGCGGAAGAGCCGAGGGTGAGGCCGGCGGCATGGGCAGAGGGGAGGCGTGGGCGCTATGGTGATGCGATGGGCGAGCGGTTGTGGCAACGTGGCGAGGATGGGTGCGTGCATGCCGAGCACGTGGCTGCGAGGGTGGGGTGCGTGGCGGCCGAATCCTGGCCGGCATGGGCGCCAGCGCCTGATGCGGTCGGGAGGTAGGAGGTGATGGCGCTGTGCTTGCTTGGCCGAGGAGGAAGACCAGCGCTTAGTTGGTTGGACTGCAGCAATTTCATCCGTGCCGGAGGAATAGTATGAAAAGAAAAGAATAGGGATAACTTGGAAGAAAGGATTGTAATAGAATTTTAGGGTTAGCTAAATGTTCTGGTATTTTTATTTGGTAATTTCTTATGCAATGATAGATATAGTTTGGTATATGTTGGGTACTTCTCTTAGGACTTTTTGATCAATTAGCGGATTTTGGTTTTGAATTTCTATACCTTTGATCTTAGGGATTACCCTATATGTAAATTTTAGAAGAGCAATGCTTTGGAGTTTAATTTGTGTAGACCAATTATGTTTCTAGAGTTTCCATATTCAGAGTTTCTAGAGTTTCCATATTCGGAGTTTCTATTTCACTTCACTTGTTTCGGCAAAAGAGAAAATACACTTCAAATAACTCCCAAAAATGCAAGAAAAAAAGGATAGCAATAGTTATCACATAAAAAGTTTTAAAAATCCTGTATTTTTGTATTTTGGCATTTTTGGGATGTTACACGGTTGTACCTCAACTTTTTCGTAACGGCTAGTTCAGAGCATTAAATGCAACTGTTCCGACTGTTGATCACGACAAGCGTTAGTACCTGGTTTGAACAATGGTATTACCGCAAATGCTGAACTTTTTAGGAAGTTGGTTCAAACAGCTAGTTTTGTTGTTGGGGGCTATAAATACACCCCCACCTGTACCATGCTCAGAACCTTTGGCCATATTGAATACTTTAGAGGCTTTGGTGCACTCTCTTCTACTCATTTGCATTCAATTCATATTTTGAGGTAGTTGAGAGCATTCAAGTGCATTGCATCATTAGTTAATGTTGTTAGCAGTTGATTTTCCTCAAGCAAACATTGTGGTTCATTACTCTTGCTGATTGCCGACACCTAGATGTCTTTTGAGGAAGACTGTCTGGTGATCACTTCAAAGAAGATTGTGAAGTGACCCGGTAAGGAATTATGAAGTGGCTGCGCACTCACCATCTCCGGAAGGGAGGAAGAGCAACGATAGTGATCGAGGGAAGTGCTTGTATGGAGCCGACTTGATTCGTTCAAGTTTCCTCAACGTGGACTAGTGAAGACCGACAAGTCTTCAATACCACGGGAAAACATCGAGTGTCCACATTGTGGTTTTCCTCTCTTATATTTACGTTTCCGCATTTATATTTCTAGCTCATACTTGTGTAGAATTCTTGCTAGAATTGTTTAGTATAATTTTGAGTTGCCTTAGCATATTGATCATAGCTCTTAACTTGTGCTAGTAATTCTTGTTTAGGATCACAATTGTTAAAATTGTTAATTAGAGAGCAAGAATTTTTATAACTACCTATTCACCCCCTCTAGTCAGTCATCCTTGATCCTACAAGTGGTACCAGAGTTTGGTCTCTCTAATTTTGGACTTAATCATCTAGGAGAGAAAGGATGGCTAGTAAGGCAATGTCAATAGGCAAGGTACCTTTATTTGATGGATCAAATTATGCTTATTGGAAAATTAGAATGTCTATTTATTTAAAGAACATGAGCCCAAGCATATGGAGAATTGTTAGTGAGGGTTTTGTGATGGCACTCGATCATACACATCCCACGGATCTTGAGGAATGAAACTCCCACCTCAATGCTCAAGTGATGAACGCTCTCTTTGGAGCTTTAAACGCAGATGAGTTCAATCGAGTGAGCAATCTTGAAACTGCTCACGAGATATGGACTACGCTCTAGAAAATTCATGAGGGCACATCCATGGTTAGAGAAGCCAAATTGCATAGGCTTCGGATTAAATATGAGACATTTGCAATGTTGCCTCATGAAAACATCATTGAGATGTATTATATACTCAACAACATTGTAAATGAGCTCATGGGCCTAGACACTAACTTACTTGATGTTGGTATTGTGCGCAAGATGCTTAGGGCTCTACCGGACAAATACGAGACGTTGGTAACTCTATTTATCAATTATTCCGAATTCCAAGAATGACACCAACTGGACCCTTGGGCAACCTCATCACAATTGAGTTTTACAAGAAAGACAAGGAGGAGCTTTTGGAGCCATCCTCCTCTAAGAAGAAGATTACCGCTTTCAAGGCTAAAGCGGAATCAAGCGATGAAGAGGAGGAAGAAGATGATGACTCCGAAGAAGAATTTGCTCTCCTCGTGAGAAGAATGAAGAAATTCATGAGAAGACGCCCATATCGAAGCTTCAATTTAGACAAAAGCAAAAAGGGGCATTTCTCCAACGACAACAAGCATTATAGCAACATCTGTTGCTACAAGTGTGAATAGAAGAGGCACATTGCCTCTCATTGCCCGAACAAGAAGGATGACAAGACCAAGTGATCAAAGAAGAAAGAATTCAATGGCAAGAAGAAGCTTTTCAAGAAGCTTCATAAAGATGGCAAGAATGAATCATGTGTCGGGGAATGGGACTCCAATGAGGAGTATTCAGACTCTGACTCCGATGATAAAGGGTCCTCAAAGAAGAGAGGACTTGTTAGCATCGCCATTAAGGAAGCACCATCGCTTTACTCCACTCCTACTTGCCTCATAGCAAAAGGAGATAAGGTAAAATCCATTAATGGCAATGAACCTTCGTATGATGAATTAATGGATATGCTTGAAGAATTAAATGAATGTCTTGGAAAAGAGAAGTCAAAATTTAAAGTCTTGAAGAAAGAATTTGTCTCTCTAAAAGACTCTTACGAGGAGCTAAAGGAAGCTCATGACTCTCTCCTTCTAAAAGATATTGAGAAATCTCATTCAAATGTTGGAATTACTTGTAATTTGATGAATAAAATGCCTAGAGTAGAAGTCACTTCAAATGCTATTTCAATGTCTAGTACTTCTACTTCATGTGATGATCTTTTAGCTATGCCATATTACTCTAAAATTGATTCAAATACTTGTATGGCTAAAACATGTGATCCATTGCTCATTGTTGAAAATCATGAATTAAAAGAGCAAATCACTAAGATAAGTAAAAGCTTGGAAAGATGCTTCAAGGGTAAAGCAACCCTTGGCAAATTATTGAGTGAGCAAAGGTGCTCATTTAACAAGGAAGGATTTGGGTTTATTCCCAAGAAAGGTAAGAAGTAAATTTACAAGCCCACAAGGTTTGTAAAAGAAAATGGTAAGTATTGCAATAAATGTCGTAATATAGGACATTTACAAAATACATGCTCAATTGCTAAAACTAAGTCCTATGGCATTTATGATTCATGCTACATGCTTAGAAAATTTATAGATGGCAAAGTTGTAGCAAAGTTTATTTGAACTTCAATTTTAGATGCTAAAAAGAATGTCATTTTGGTGTCCAAAACCTTTGTTACTAACCTTCAAGGACCCAAACAAATTTAGGTACCTAAAAGAACTTGACTCTTATTTTGTAGGTGAACTACAAGACCGATGGAAAGTGTTGAGTGCTTGATTGTGGATGCACTCAATATATGACCGGTGATAGAAAAATGTTCACCATATTCGAGAATGGAAAAGGAAATGATAAGATCACATTCGGTGACAATAGCAAAGCAAAGGTAATAGGATTGGGTAAAATTGCTATCTCAAATGACCTTTCCATTTCTAATGTATCTTTAGTTGAATCACTAAATTTTAATTTGCTATATGTTGCTCAGATATGTGATCTTGGTTTAACTTGTACTCTTTCTCAAGAATGTTTTTCTATTTCTAATGAAAAAAGATAACTCTTTAGTTTTCAAAGGATTTAGATTTGAAAATCTTTATTTGGTTGATTTTTCCTCAAATGACTCATGCTTGAAAACTTGTTTAATTGCAAAAACCTCTTTGGGTTGGTTTTGGCATAGAAAGCTAGCTCATGTTGCAATGATTCAACTTAAAAAGCTTTTCAAATATAACTTAGTTGTTGGCTTGAAAGATATGAAATTTGAGAAAAATAAATTATGTAGTGCTTGTCAAGCTGAAAAGTAAGTTCCTTCCGAATGCTTCCGGATGATGACATACTTCCTTTGGTATGTCGGCCGGGTAAACTAAGATTCGGTATTTTTCAGCAAGTTAACATTATGAGTTGAATCACCCATGTGCGACTAATTTTGCTACTTGATCATAACAACTCCCTCTGGAATGTGAGCTTCGCGAAAAGCTTCCTTGAACTCGTCCCAAGTTAGGATGTGTCCAGCAGGCTGGATGGCAAACAAGTTGTCCCACCAAGCACTAGCTGCTCCATCCAATTAATAACTAGCAAACAGCACCTTCTCCCTCTCAGAACATTGAGCAATCAGCATCTTCTTCTCAATATTTCTAAGCCAATCTTCGGCTTCCATTGGGTCCTCAAAGCTGGAGAATACTGGTGGGTTGGTTTGCTGAAAATCAGCAAGGCCTCCGTGAGCACGGTGACCTCCTGCATCTCTAGCTGGTGCAGGAGCTGAAGTAGTATTACGTGCAATCTGCTCCAGGATGCGCGTCTGATCCATTCTGTTGCGCTCTATCTGCATGAGCGCATCAGCCATGGTGGGCGGCGGAGAAAGATGTTCCTCATGCTGACCACCCTGTTGACCACGACGACTAGACGGTTCTTCCTGGTCTCCCTGAGGGTAAAGACTAGTGACAGAAGCAAAACGGGATCATGGGGGTGAGGAACCCTCTTCTTGTTGTGCTCGCGAGCGAGTAGTAGGTCCTGTCATTCTGTTGCCATACAACTGTTAGCAACACAACAAGATCACACTCGAACAAGCACAAACAAATAGTTTGGACAGAAAAAGGGAAGTACTAAACTTAACATACATGATGATATGAAATGTACCAGAATTAACACCAAACAAACACAAGACCCAATAAATAGCAACAGCAAGTTTCGGTACAGTGCAACCATATATGTCGGTAGACAACATGGCTATGGTCCGAAACAAAGTCTTACAACACAGCAACATAATAATACAAAAGCTATCCTATTACATTTATTTAAAGGACAGCTACTAGCTGATTACAAAGCTATGCCGCAAGCCCTCACAACCAAGGTCTAAGCAAAGTCATCCCGGTTGAAGTTCACTGGAAACTCATCTAAAAGATGGGCTTCGGGTGAGCTGGTGTCTATAGGGTTCAACGGATTGATGAGACGCCTTGGAGAACCTAGCAAAAGATTTTGACCTCCCGGGGGTGCCGGCCGCTGAGTGTGAGGAAAGCCTGCCAACATCCGGGCTTGGCGATGCTGTCCATAGACGTACAAGCCCCGCCACTTCCGGAAGTCGATGATTTGGTGGTGCAGAAGCAGCTGGGGAGGTCTCGTTGTTACCATAAAGCACGTTATGAGGAACGCGATTCATGCTAACACCGATTCTAAGGTACTCCTGAGCTTCTATCAGACGGTGTCGGGTCTCCCACAACTCGTACACCAGGCAGCGATGGACTTGGTCCATAATATGAACCAACCTCGCCAACTGGCGCACCTGTGGATCTTCGCCAAACTGAATCCTATCGAACGAGTTCACTTCTGCTCTCGGACCTCGCTTAGGAAATTGATAGTGAGGTGGTTGAGACAGCTCTGTCAATTCATGACGAAGAAGGCTCATCATCCCACTAGCGGCTTCCTGGACAGCCATGGCTTCAGAAGTGGCATGTACTTGGATACAGTAGGAAAGGCTACCCGTCACATGTCTAGCAATAACATTGATGACAGCCCGGTGCTCTTCCATCCCAGGTCCTCGGTCTCGGCAATAGATGGCGTACTCCAATTGGTAGGTGAAGTTTTAACCCTGTAGGGGTGTACATCTTTACCCACACGACTTAATCAGCCCATAAACATTCGGCTGCCTCCGAATGATGACACACTTCTTTTGGTATGCCAGCCGGGTAAACTAAGATTCGGTATTTGTCAGCAAGTTGACATTATTGAGTTGAGTCACCCATGTGCGACTAATCCCGCTTAGTACAAATGACGGATAGCGCCTGCTAACCGAGGCACACATGTTATGTTGGGAAAGGTGATTCAATGAACAGAAATTAAAATTGTGCTCCTCTACACATATAGAATTGAAATCGGAGCCCTACGAACATGCAAACTTTGCAAATGTCCTCACTCCACCAGTTCCTCAACTCAATAACATCAGCCCCTTACTTAACCAAGCAGCGTCCATACACCACATGTGGAAGTATGTAAGGTACTCAAATTGACAGGTCACAATTCTGTCCTTAATGCTCCGGACAAGACTACCACATTTCCCAAATCTCGTGCATGAAGGCACCATCACTAGCATCCACTTGTCCAGATCTAAATCAAATTGTTATCAAACAAAATTAACTTAACTTTCAGTTTTAACCAAACTGACAAAGAAATCAAAGATAGAAATCACAAAGGTGTTTCCCAGGTCTGACAAGATAAGCTTGTCAAACAATTAACGTGCTACTGACTTGCAAGGCTAAACAATAACCTAAGGACCAAAACACAAGCACCAGATTTCTATCTTAAGCATAAGTGTATCAATTTGATTAAAGGTAAGCCACAAAGATTGGTTATATAACTAACTAACACACATAGTACTGATACTTCAAAATAGCATGCAACAGTTATCACTGTAATTAAAAACACTAAAGTATCAAAACTGGGATCAACATGGTGCAAGAGGATGCTTGCCTTGGTAATAAACCACTTGTTCACTCTCAGGTTGATCAGCAATATGCTCACTTGACTCAGTTAAGTCAGATCCTAACAGAAAAATAGCAAATGAACATCCAGAAACACTAACAAGTAATAAAATGCTGAAAAGATGCATGATCAAAGTATTATTGTGCAAACTAACAAAATGCTTAAGCTACAAGCTAATCTTAGTAAAGGTAATAACCCAGATTAACACTTACTAGCTCTAACCCGACCAGGATTAAAGGCTAAAACTCTGCTACAGTGTTTTCAGGCTGTCCGACAACAGAACAGCTAGGATTGAGATCCTTTCCGATATGAACACACAATGAACAAACTAACGCTTACTCGAGCTACTAGGGTTTACAAGGGAGCTACCTAAGCTTGGATGGTGGTCGGAGAAGCTCTAAAGCTCGTCGGCGATACGAAAGACCGAAAACGACAATAAGGAGTTCACAGTGACATATGACCTGAGCAAAGAATCAAGGAATGAGTGATAGGGATAGGTTACTTGGCTCTGTAAGAAGCTTAGACTGGGAGGAATTGAGAAAAGACTCATGCTACCAGATTTGGAGATGAAAGGGGGCAAACTTGACTGAAATAGGAGATTTTCGAAAATTAACCAACCTGCTCGACCAAATATGAAATTAATTGAGGGGTTTTGCTTCTTAGATCATAAGACACGATATGACGCAAATAGATCTACCAAGAAATTACCGAGAATGAGATTAATCCAAGGCTGGCATTCGGTGCGTGCTCCTATTGCTCAAAAGACAGCTCTGGGTTTTTAATGCTACAAACAATGCCAAGGTTGCCCATTAGTCAGCTGATTAAGGCATGAAGATAGATGAACAAGAGTACAAGAACGAAGGATATTCCTGATTGATGAGGACAAAAACGAGCGACGCATCAAACTGGCTAAGAACAAAAATGAGGTTTTTTATATCCACTTCGTCGGAGAAGACAAGGAATTGATGAGTGGCGATAATGGCAGTGAAATGGTGCCAAGTGGCATTTGCATGCTACAAAAATCACGACGCAGCGCCACCTCGCTGTCGATGCTCTCGGCGCTGGCGCCATGGCGCGGAGAAGGTGAAGATGAGTGTAACACCCCAGCCCAACATGAGCCTAGAATGCTACTAAACTAACACTATATCAATCTATGACTAAGACATTTTACTAAATTTCGACAAAACCTTCTTTGTATAGTTGGCTATACTGGAGATTCCACAGATTAATATAACAATAATCCAATATTCAAATCATCCAATATAACCTAAATATGGACGAACATCCAAAATTGAGCTAATCATTACTGTATCATTCATAGCATGCTAAACAACTAGGATATAATCCAAAGAGCATCCAAAATCCTCTAATCCATTTATTACAGTTTGTGCTAAGTAAAGATGTAATCATAATGAATACTTTAAGCAAATCATTCAACTATTAAATTATCTTTCTATCGAATCATCTGTTTGTAGATCGTGCTATTGTGCAACCATTCTAATCTTTTCTTTCCCCCATGCATGCCGTTCTTGTAATGGTACCTAAAAACATAACAACAATAAGAGTGAGTACAAAGACTCAACAAATACAATAAATGGCAACAACAGCATAAATAATTGTAATCATCAACCAATATCCACAAAACTATTCATCAAACATATTACATGCTCATGTTATGCAATATGCTCAAAATGCACTTTATCTTTCTCTTTCTCTTTTGCATTTTACCGGTAATGCAGAGCGTGCATCCGTCGATGCACACCCATGCATGTGCCATCTTGCACAGGGACTATTGCCTATACTCCACAAGTATGGGGACCTAAGCCCATGCTCCACGAGCATGGGGACATTTAGCCCGTCATAATCATGACGGGGACCTCAACAATTGCTTGGGCATCACATGACCAAGTCTTCAATATGCCACCATCATGCATATGAATGAAATCTTAAATCATCATAAACATGCATTCATAACAACATCGCATATGAATAAACCTATTCATACTACAAGCATTCACGATCATTGACTTTATAATTTTCAAGCATCCATGAAAAGCATACAATTCACAACACTAGAAAACATGAATATTAACATTCATAATAGCTTAGCAACCATGATCAACACATATACTCATAGTATTAGCAAACAATGCCATTCGTTCAAATTAATCCTATCCATCATGGTACTTGCCTTAACCGCGTGAGAACGAAGGACGTGAAGAGGGCGCTGCCCCCGGGACCAAACCCCCACCTGAGTACATATAAAAAACATGCTAAGACAACAATACTAGACCAATAACAAAACTAGAAATACAAACAAACTTGCTACACTCTCTAGCGCAATCCTAATGCCACTCCTAAATGTCGATCTGTCCCCTCTGTGGACAGTCACATTATAAAATTCATATCTTTTAGTACATGAGTCCAAATGAGATGTTCTTGAACTTTCTGGAAAGGTTATCAATTTCTCCAACTAAACGTAGTTGATGAGCCTTTCTGATTCAGCCATCTAACACCCCTACCAAGCTAATTAACATAACATCAAATTCACGTCGGGTTTCTGGACAGTAATACTAAAACTATCATACCTTTCAGTACGATTGTCCAAATTTCACATTATTGAGATTTATGGAAAGCTGAGATAATAATCTACATCTTTAATTAAATTAATCTCCTCTAATTTTTCATTTAACTATTCGTTTAACTCAGATTACTAAAAACTGTCAGGATACCGACAGATTTGTAGAACAGCAGTGCTAAATAAATCATAACTTTTGAACCACTCATCCAAATGACGCGATCTAGTACTTCACGGAAAGATGACGACGTCGTCTATGATTCTCTAGGAGACAGCCAGATCTGATTTTGCCGTTAACAACTCTAAATCAGATGAACAGTAAAAACTGCCAGATTACCGATCTAATACCGACATTGCCACGATACACAAATCTACGACTTAACGAACGATGATTAGGAATTACCCTTGGAGAACCAATGAAGAACTCGAAGAACACCACGTGATCTCTCTCCTTCCCTTCTCTCTTCTTCTTCTTGACCGGCCAACACAGGTGGTCAGCCCTAGAGATGGCAGCGAGGTGAGCTCGGTTGGGGGAGAAGATGGTGGCGCAAGGGGGAATGAAGAGGAGGGGCGGCTACTGTTCACGGAGACACTATAGCAATGGCGGTGCTACTGTAGCATGTTGTGCTACAATAACCCCCCTAGGGTTTTCCCCTCTCCCTTCTTCTTTTGTTGGTGGTCAGCCCACTTCTTGGTTATGGGCCGAAGGCCCATATCTATTTCCCTCATTTTCCCTATAAATTCATTTTATTAATCATTTTCTAATTTATTAAATACTCATTTAATAAAATGGGATATTACAATGAGACACTAACATGCAGGCCCCACTGTTAGTCTTAGTGAAGATACAACACAGTGAGCTTAAACAAATGTTGATCGTCCGATTGTAAACGAATGGCTCAGATTGATTGTGACGTTCGGATGGTCCGAACGGCCCAACTCATCTTGACCGCACGTTTAAAATCTAACAGCTCTGGAAAAGTGCGCGCTTGAGAGTTCAAACGATTAAAAGGGACACCTTTGGATCTGAAACCAACGGTTGAGATCCATGGGTTGTTCGGAAGGTCCGAACGGCCCACTCAACAAGGACGGTACGATCTAAATCCAACGGCTCACAATCAAGGTGCGTTCGGATGGTTTGAATGGCCCAATTGATCCTAGCGGTTGAATTTAAATATAACGACTCGCGCGCGTGTTGGGCTTTACCAAAAGAAAATGGCATGGCCTGATAAAATGAGGATGGCCCGATTTAGATTTAACGGCCCAGATTACAAGGTGCGTTCAAATGGTCAGAACGTCACACTTGATCTGGTCCATTGAGTTTAAATCTAACGGTCCAGAGATAAGGCGCGTTTAGGTTTTCGAACCAACAACAGGGTTCGATTGGATTGAACGTGGATGGTGTAGATAGCATGGGACATTCGGATGGTCCGAATAGCCCAACTGATCTGATACGTTAGTTTTGAATCAGACGGCTCGCAAACGAATTAGGGTTCAGCTAAGCGCTAAACGTGACAGGTCTAGCCCAAATGGCACTGGGTTGGATTTAACCAAACTGGTTCAAGCCGCTACAGTGCTAAGAGGCTAGGGCTGGGTTTAAAGTAGACTAGACCCAAGAATTAAAATTCAAAAGATCGACCGGAGGTTTAAAAATACCAAATAAATTTATAAAAATACGAAATTTCTCAGAGAAGCTACTGAGATGATATATGTCCCAGATAAATTTTGAAAACCACTGTTCTCATTTGAAAAATACTTAATTAAATACTTTGACCGAAGAGGTTTAAATAGAGAAGAGAGATTTTTCAAAAGGTCAAAATAATCTCTAAAAATTTGATAAAAATATATTTATTCAAGATAATTTATCTAGTGTTTGATAAAAATACTTCCTCGGTCTCAATACAAGCATTGACTTGCATTTTCTTTTGAAGCTTCAAAACAAGTCTCAAGTTTGTGTTGAAATGGAAGTTTTTAAATTGTAACAAGATGCTCAAGTTTCATAATGACCAGAAATGCTATGAACAACATTTTATTACTGTTCATTAAAACTGAGGCTGTTACATGTCGTGCCATAAATCGTCTTTATTTCTATCACATTTTGAAAAAGACTTCGTACGAACTTCTTGTTGGAAGAAAACCGAACATCTCATATTTTTGTGTCTTTGGTTGCAAATGTTATATTTTGAGAAAATGTGTTCGTCTTTCAAAATTTTCAAGTTGTTGTGATGTTGGCTTTCTTCTCGGTTATTCTTCAAATAGCAAAGCTTATCGTATTTTCAACAAAAACTCTGGTTTGATTGAAGAAACACATGATGTTCAATTTAATGAAACTAACGGTTCTCAAGAAGAGCAAGAAAATTTGAATGATGTAGGTAATGAAACTTTGAGACAAGCTATGAAAAATATGCAAATGGGTGATGTCAAGCCAAAGGAGGATTCAAATGACCCATCGTGTTCCACTCAAGTTGAACCTCCTACTTCTTCCACATTAAGCCAAGTTCAAATCAATGAAGAAGACAACAAAGAAGATGAGTAACGATCAAACTTATCTCCAAGAATTCATAATGCAATTGCCAAAGATCATCTAATAGATCCAATATTGGGTAATGTGAGTAAGGGTGTTCAAACTCGATCTCGTGTTGCTTCTTTTTGTGAACATTACTCTTTTATCTCTTCTCTTGAGCCAAAACATATAGATGAAGCACTCGATGATCCGGATTGGATGAATGCAATGCATGAAAAACTCAGTAACTTCACCTGAAATTACGTTTGGACATTGGTGGATGGATCCAAGGAACACAACATAATTAGTACAAAATGGGTCTTTAGGGAAAAGCAAAATGAAAGTGGAATGGTTATGAGAAACAAGGCAAGACTAGTTGCTCAAGGATACTCACAAGTCGAAGGTTTGGATTTCGGTGGAACCTTCGCTCTCGTAGCTAGACTTGAATCAATTCAGATATTACTTTCTTTTGCATCATACTTTGATATTAAACTATTTCAAATGGATGTTAAAAGTGTTTTTCTAAATGGAAAAATATCCAAACTTATTTTTGTTGAGAAACCACCTGGTTTTGAAGATCCTAAAAATCCAAATCATGTGTATAAACTCTCCAAGGTGCTCTAGGGTCTTAAACAAGCTCCTAGAGTATGGTATGAATGCCTTAGAAATTTTCTAGTTTCAAAAGGATTCAAAATTGGAAAAATCAACTCAACTTTGTTTACAAAAGTTTTAGATGATGATTTGTTTGTATGTCAAATATATGTTGATGATATTATTTTTGGGTCTACTAACCAATATTTTTTCAAAGAATTTGGTGATACGATGTCTAGGGAATTTGAAATGTCCAAGATCGGAGAACTTAGCTATTTCCTTGGACATTAAATCAAGCAACTCAAAGATGGGACCTTCATAAGCCAAACAAAGTATCTGAAGGATTTGATCAAAAGGTTTGTCATGGAAGACGCAAAGCCCATCAAGACTCCCATGACAACCAATGGTCATCTCGACCTTAATGAGGGAGGTAAACTGGTAGATTTAAAGCTTTATAGATCTATGATTGGTAGTTTGCTTTATCTTACCACATCTAGGCCCGATATCATGTTTAGTGTCTGCATGTATGCAAGTTTTCAAGCATCACTAAAGAGTGCCATTTGGTGGCCATGAAAAGAATTCTTAGATATTTAAAATATTCCTCAAGCATTGGCTTATGGTACCCTAAAGATGCAAAATTTGAGTTAATTGGATATTCGGATTCCGATTATGTAGGTTGTAAAGTGGATAGAAAAAGCACCTCGAGTAGTTGTCAATTCTTAGAAAGATCCTTAGTTTCATGGTCATTCAAGAAACAAAATTCAGTAGCCCTATCCACCACCAAAGACGAATATGTTTCCGCAGGTAGTTGTTATGCACAATTGCTATAGATGAGGCAAACATTGATAGATTATATAATAAAATTTGAAAATATGCCTCTTTTATGTGATAATGATAGTGTCATAAAAATTATAAATAACCCAGTCCAACACTCAAGAACCAAGCATATAGATATCCGACACCATTTCTTGAGAGATCATTTGGGCAAAGGAGACATAAAAAATTAGCCACATAAGGACCGATGATCAATTAGCCGATATCTTCACCGAACCATTAGATGAGAGTTGTTTTTGCAAGTTGAGGAATGAGTTAAATGTTATAGATCATTCTAATGCTGCTTGAAACTCATGCCTCATATTATTTTCTCTCATTTGGATTTATCAAAGTTCTTATGGAAATTAATTTAAAATAATTCTCAAAATTCTCATATTTGATGGAAACTATGTTAAATGGAGTTTTTATTATCTATCTCATGCATAATGATCCTAAAGAATATTTATTTGAGTGTTATATCTAGGATCATTTGCATCCATGCTCAACTATGAAAATTCCAGGAAAAATGGTAATATCGCGGTTTACCGCCAGTACTACCGCTTCCCAATAATACCGTAACTTCATTGCAAGATTACAAGATCTCGGCCGGTGGTCCCGAAATAGTTCCAACCGAGGCCTTATCCTTCTAACCTCTCTCCTATGTGCAAATCAACTCCGCATTCCAGAAACCTCTGAGAGTTCATCTCTCTCTCTCTCTCTCTCTCTCTCTCTCTCTCTCTCTCCTCTCTTCCTCTCCATAAGAACTCCACTCAAATCTTTCGAGTTTGCGGATTTTTCATGAATTTTTCACTGGAAATTAGACTCTTGGATCTTATCTCTCTCATTCCCCGAGGTATTTTCCCTTGAATCACTCCTTTTCTCATTCTTTATCATTTATCTAATATCTAGGGTTTGAACAAAATGTGGATGATTTAGTCAAATTCATTTGGGCAAATTGTTAGAAACTAATGTTTGATGACTTATTATGTCTTTCACATGGATTATTTCATGCCAAACATCAGTTAGAATCAAGAATCGAAAGATTTCCCTAAGAACTTATCTTGGTCTTGGTATTACATTGTGGCCACCTTAGACTACCGATTTATGGTAATATCGATGTCTCTCATGTACTACCGCTCCAATAGAGAAATATTGATTTTTATCATAATCTTTTGCATCAATCCTATCCTATTTTGTTCTAATTTCTATTTCTTATCTTAGCAACCATGTCAATAACAAAGAATTCTCTTCGCAAGAGTGCTACTCTTGACGGAGATCCCGAGGAAAGATATGATCCTCCAACCTTTGGTGCTAGACCATCTCGTCTAAGGATAGCAACTCGAAAAGTGGCTTCATGAAATCAACATCAGTGAGAACCTCTGCAACTCAAAGGGAGGATAGTGATCCTGAAACATATTCTTTTCTGCGAGCCATGAGAACCAAAGACCAAGGTCAATCATCGAAGCAGCAACCTTAGGTAGCTAAAGAAGAGGAATCCAGTGACAATGTGGAAGAGGATGAGGAATATTCTAAGGAAGAAGAAGATGATGAGGATATGGTAGAGGCCGAAGAGCCTGTAATTGATCTTATGCAGATTACAAGTGACAGTTATGCAATGCTTAGTCATCTAAATCAATTTGAAAAACCAGCAAATTCAATGGATGCAGGATTTCATACCAGATTCCAACAACAAGTCTATGCTAAGCTCTACAATCATCACCGGTAGTTCGTCGATCACAAGTATGTAGATTGGACACACCTGCAGAACAATGGTTGCTTTAATGGAGCTTACCGTTTATTTCAAAGAGCTGGTCTGGAATAGATAGTAACATTAAGATGTGACTACAATAAAGAGTTGATTCGACAGTTTTATGCTACTATCTATGTTTCTCCATATTTCGATCTCTTGATATGGATGACAGGGACTCAAAGAATACAAGCTTCCAAAGCTGACTTTGAGCAAGCTTTGCGGACGTATTCAGAATCCCAAGAGAAGATCTATAACAGAGGAGCACTCAGAACCCCGGCATGGCGTCAATTCTATGATGAAAATGAGAATTTTGTACCCAAGAAAACTAGAGGTCTTCTACCCTTGCTCAGTCTCATAAATTGCATCATCAATCACACCTTCTTCCCAAATAGCAAAAATTTCGATGCTATTCGAGGACATGCTTGGAATATCATAGACAACATCATGCATGGGAGAAAGTTTGATGTAATTGATCTTATCATCAGAGAGATTGGAGCTTCCAAGAATGATAGAATCAAAAGGATTTACTTTGCTTCCTATATCATGTCTCTTATCATGAGGAAGATTCAGTTCCGAGGAGGACGCCTAGGAGTTCACAAGCCATATAAGCCAAGGGATGGGGGTCTAGTTCCTACAGCAGTTCCCACTCAGGTTCAATAAAATACTCCAGCTGAATATCAAGTCTCTTTATCTCAGATTTACTCAGTAGTTTTGGAGATTCGCGACTCTTAGCAAAGGTTGGAAAATGCTCAGACTGAGACAAACAATCGGATTGCTGCTTTAACAGATCAAGTGAACACCCTAGAGCAAGCAGTAGCACCCTCCTCGCATATTCGCTATGGACGTTGTCACTGTCGTGATCCATCTCCTCAAGATCCACCTCTGCAAGCTCCACCACAAGAATGATTCCTTTTGGTCCTTAATGCCAAAGGGGGAGAAATTGGAAAAGGTTTGCCAGATTAAGGGGGAGTCTCAAGAAGAGCAAGATCAAGAATCAAGAACTGTCATATTATATATCTTATATTATCTTATCTATGTTGGAACTTGTTTATGTAATACTCTTTATGTTTGAAGCATTTGAACTTGTTGAATGGATGCTTGTAATAGTTTAATAACTCTTATGTCATGCTACTTAATGGTTATTATCTATGGCTATCAAGTATATGTATTCAAGCATTTTTTTTCAACCATGATTATTATCCTTATGCTTGAATGTTTACAAGTTCCTCGTTTTTAATAAATAAAGGAAACTCCGTCCAAATTTCTAGCAATACACAAATGTGCATGAAAATTACTTCTTGAATCCATATGCACATATTTAGGGAGAGTTTTGTTTATTTATTAAATTGACTTTGAGTGCAATTAATTCTTCATCTCTTTTGAACTCAACTCAAGAATTATTTATTTCTCTCAAAAGTCAAAACAAGAATATGCAACTTGGTGTATATTCAAAATCTTTCAAAACCATTCATAATGATTAGGTTGTCATCAATTACCAAAAAGGGGGAGAATGAAAGCATCTAGGCCCCTAAAAATAATTTTGGTAATTAATGTTAATAATGTATTAAGGGACTAACATGTGTGTTAAGATGTTTAAAGGTTTAGTCCTCGAGTTTGAATGATGACGTGGAAATGGCAATGCAAGGATGATAAAAGATCAGCATGGCTCAAGGCAAAGGCATCATTTAACTTAAGGATCCTTTTATAGTTTTTACCGGTCTCGGTGTTTGGAGAAAAGACCGGATTTGTAGGCTAGACGTCATACTATAAAGAGGGATCATGGCTAGTAGTTTGAGGATATACTTTGGTGCCAGTTTGATCAACTAGGAGACATGCATTGCATCTTGAAAAGCTTCTGAAAATCTTAATTGAAAATTGGTATGACCGCAATGATGAGCGGTACTACCGCAGGTCGCTAGCACCGGATTCTAGTTGATGGTACATTTATTCCAGAGAGCTTGTTTTTGGTGTTTTGTTCTTGATTGCAAATCGGCATGACCACATTTGATAAGCGGTACTACCGCAGGTCGGTAGTATCGAATTCTAGTTGGCGGTATGTTTATTCCAGAGAACATGTTTTCGGGAGTTTTGTTCTCCCTTGGAAAATGGTATGACCGCATTTCTTTAGCAGTACTACCGGCGTGCGGTAGTACCAGGTTTCACATGGCGATACGTTATTTCTAGAGAAGGTGTTTTGTTTGATTCTTTAAACATTTGGAAATCGATAGCTCCGTTCTTGCTGAGCGGTATTACCGTTGTGCGATAATACCAGTTTTTAGTTGGCGACTGTACCGTAAATTTTTTGTAACGGCTAGTTCAAAGCATTAAATGTAACTATTCCAACCGTTGATCATGACGAGCGGTAGTACTGGGTTTGAACAGCGGTATTACCGCAAATGCTGACCTTTTTAGGAAGTTGTTCCAAACAGCTAGTTTTGTTGTTGGGGGCTATAAATACACCAACACGTGCACCAATCTCAGAACCTTTGGCTATATTGAATACTCTAGAGGCTTTGGTGCACTCTCTTCTACTCATTTGTATTCAATTCACATTTTGAGGTAGTTGCACTACAACAGAAACACCCCTGTACCAACGCATAGCTAGCAACGGAACTCACAGCTGTTGCAAATAGGCTTATGGGCTGTGTTCCACCTCTCCCACATATAAGTCAAGAGGAAAAAGCTGAACCCATCCCCACCCCACCTCCACCCCCTTAACTTCCCCCCCTAATATCCCATTTAACTTAACACTAGTCCGGCGCTCCCCGGTTATCTTCAGCCGAATGGCGCCTCCTACCTTGCTTCACGGCTCAGCCGCAGCCAACCGCCGGCTCCCTAGTTTGCCCCCGGCCGTCGCCTGCTCCCTACCGCCCTCGCGTCCTCTCCCCAGCGCGCCTTCCCCTCCGTCTTGCTCCCTCAGCTCAGCCCAGCCCCATGGCGCCGTCACCTCTCGCCCAAGGTTCTAAAAAGCGGTCCCAGGCGCCGACTAGGCGCGAGGCGTCTCCCTGCCGACGTGACTTTTCCCGAGGCGACGAGCTAGGTGGGAGAGCTGCCGAGGAGGTCCAAGTCGGTCATGGGCGGCGCGCGGTGGCTCTAGGCGAGGCGTCGAGGCAGCTAAGGACTGCGCCATGACCCCATCCAACCACCATCGTGTGCTAGGGTTCGGGACTTTGGGCTCTCGCATCGCGCCTCCCACGCCGCCGATTCGACCTCATCGCCATCTTCCCCGCCGATTCGACCTCGCCGCCATCTCCCTCGCCATCTTCCCCGCTGAATCGAGCTTGCCCTCCATCTACGCCGCCGAATCGAGGTACGCCGCTCCCCTCTGCTCTCGCGCCGCTGACCTCCCCTCTCTACTCCCCCTCCCGTGCCACCGCCCTCCCCTCTCTGTAAACTTATGAACTGAATAATGTGGAGGCTTGCTGATCTACTTTGTGATCAGTGAAGGTCATCATCTATTTTTCATACATACAATGGATGGGAGTTAATTTTTGCAGTTATATTGGTTTAGCTATTGACACTCTGGATATTTGTGGATATAGGAATATAGGATATAGTGTCAGCTCCCCGGCCAAGCTCTCCTCTTGTGAGAATAGTCACAGCTACTGAAGATGAGAAGCAAAATGCCATGGAATATGGATTGCCTTCATCGCATGCTCTCATTATTATTTGTTTGATGGGGTATACTCCTATTCTAATTGTTTTTATGAAGAATTGTATTGCAATGTATTTGTTGGGTTTGCTTGGATGAGGGAAGTTCAAAAGGGTCATGCTTCTATGTTAATTAAGCATATTGATGATTTTTTATATTCATATGTTGTGTTAAGAGAGAACGATGCACACAGGTCTGCAAACTATCATACCCATGTACCCAACACAAGACAAAACACACTTATGTTGTAGACTTGCTAAGTCTGTTTCTCTTTAAAGTGAATTGCAGAATATACATAAGAAGTTTGTTGGCAATATTCTGCAAGAATCTAAATTTTGGGTAACAAGAAAGGTAAAACCCATTGTGCACAAATACCATTTACTTGGAATCATTATTTATTTACAGCCTTTTGCAGAATTTACTTGATGTTGAAGCAAATAAAGCATCAAAACAAAGGCGTGTTTTAAAAGTGCCATGCTAGTCGATGTTAGGCCATCGCTTGATGGTCGGTGTGTTATTAATCTTCAGAGTTGCATGCCCATAATTCTATACCAATATGTGTTATATTATGATGGTTTCATTATATTCTATCATGTCGACATTGACCATGGTGATAGCCGATGATGTTAATTTACTTATTTCTACTTTTTGCACATTTCACAGACAAACAAGGTTACTTTCAATCTCACTACTGAGATTATCCATCAAGTACATTCTTTCTACTTTGATGATTGTTTGTCATGAATCATCATCTAGATGCAGGTCTGCATGGTAGCATCATTTTGCTATTTTCTCAACTGTCATAGGTGTTGTACTATGCTATAAGAAAAAAAACTATATCTACTTTGCGGGTGATGCCATGATGGAATTTCCAAACAACTGTGTTGTTTAAAGGGTTTCAATTGACCAACTATTTGATACCTATCGCATCGTGTTTCAGCCTTTCAGGCCCTACACCTCACCTGTTTTTTTAATACCTAGCATGCACAATGGCATGATCCCTCATTAAGCCATTTTTACTTCATGCAACTGTAAATTCCATTGTCGGTGTATATGTTTAGCTAGACCTGATTAAAAGCTGGGCCGGGCTAGGCCACTCAAAAGCATTCTTGCATCCAGGCCAGCCAGGCTACACTTGGGATTGGCCTATTTGGGCCATCGGACCCAGACTTTGCAAACATGTCCTGGTCCTAAACTAGGTTTGGTCTGGGTCCTTGGGCTAGGCTACATTTGCTCAATAATAAATAATAATCATGTGTACCTAGCATGCATTATTTACCGAGCAAGTGGTAAACTACAAGATTGTATATTTGGAAGTTGGAATGAGGTGATGACTTAAAATTATTGAACAAATCAGTTGTATTCTTTGATGTTTTGCACATTTTTGCCGAAAAGCTTAGATTTTGTTCCAAAAAAGGTAAGATATTGCCTATCTACATTATACTATTATGCTGTGTCTTAGCATATCCTTTAGGAAGTTTGGGCTTAAGATGGTGTTAATTTTATACTATTGTTGTATCATGTAAAGTGGATGTTGATTTCTCATTTTGCTTTCTTTTTTCCTTCATCCTCTCATGTAATTATATATATATATATATATATATATATATATATATATATATATATATATATATATATATATATATATATATATATATATATATATATATATATATATGTCGAAAAAGTTTTTGGACAAAATACTACAGAGTTGAGTATCTATTCAGGATAAAAATATTGTGATTTTGTTTCTTCCTAATGGTGCATTAATGGACTCAAATTTTTCATTGTAGGTTGATAAGATAAATGGATGATGCTATGGATGACATGATGAATGCAAGGTGGAGAATGGTGACATAGGCAGATGATCTTCATTACGTTTAGATTTTATTATGTTAGGAAATGATGTTCAACTAAAATATTTATATCATGTCTTATGTGGATGGTTCTCTATGTAATGCAATAATTTATTTTTAATATATGTGTGGATATCATGGGGATATGCCCATGATCTTAGGATGATGAAACAATTGGCAATGTGGCTTTTGGTTTGAAGTTTCACGTGTTTTCGGCAAAGCTAAAAGGCTAGTCTTCGCTATTTTGGGAATTTGGCTTTGGGATAGATTGAGTTCATAGGCTATAGTGCATATGTGTTGCATGATGCATGTTTCACTAACGTGGGTCAAGTTGTGAAGAACTTGTTCCGGATTCGTGTTTGCTTTCTATTGTCAGCAGTGGCTTGCGTGTCAACGACGGTCAATCGGCGAGGAGGATCGGGACTAAGCTTGGAGAGCCGAGGTCCGAATCGATCATGGATGCCGGGAGGTCAGTGACTCAAGCATGGCATGTATGGATAAGGATGACCGAACGGGCGATTCGGTCGATCGTTGATCAAGCGGTGCGGGGTCGGTGCAAGTGCCAAGGTGGTCCGGGAACCGGATGGGAGAGACTTGCCGACACGATGAGAGCCGCCGATCAACCTAAACGCGGCGGCGGCGCGATTGCTTCAACCGGATTGGACTCGGTCTTGGAAAAGATCGAGAAGGGGTATTTTGGTAATTTTACCAAATACCACTTCGGTGACCTAATGCCAACCCGTGGCGCAAGACGGTGCGTCAAGAAGTGGATTAGGTCAAGAGAATTGAAGACGACGCTTTAAAATACGTGCGTGTGTGTTCTGTTGATGTTGGGCCTTAAGTGAGCCCATTAGGTTTAATCTTCTAGAACCTAGGTTTGTAGCTGCCATATAAAAGCATTTTGGAGATGGGACATTAGGGTTGGTGCCCCAAATAAAGGATAGTTCTGTGGCGGCCGTGTGTCCTCCAGAAAAAGATAAGAGGTGTGGCGGCGCCTCTCTAGAAAAATTTTGGTGTCCGATAGAAAATTGGGGGAAGTGGCGGTGCCCTCAAGAACCAGAAAATTAGATAGCGCTTGGCTGCGCCTGTAATCCTTCTGGAGAAATCTGAGTTGGGCGGCAGCAAATTCCTTGGGAGAATCGAGAGTCCTTGGCAGCTGTTTTGATGGGTATTTCTCTTTGATTCTTGCGTGTGTTGTAATAGCAGCGTTTTGGCTAATGCATGTAAGGGTCCAGTACTGTTTCTTTGTGCATGTTGTCGGCTATATTATGGTCTTGATTGCTGTCTAAAAAAGCCCGTGAAATCAATGTGTGGCGGCGCTGGGTGTGTACCCCGTCCGCAAAAATCAGTTTTTTTCTTGGGCGGCAGCCAATCCCTTGGTAGACTGAAGAATCATTGTGTTGGTTTATTGATTGCAGTCTCTTTTGGCTTTTGCTTGTTGTCTCATACACTGTTGATCTGATTTGAATATTTTATTTGGCTGCCATTTGTTGCGTGGAAATCAGATTTGACGGAATCGTTGTTTGCTGTTTTTTAGTTCAGTTATTTTCTCTGTTGATTGACTGCTACCTGGTCTCCTCATCAATCTTGAGGTAGACGTTGTTTCTTTCTTTTTCCTGTTGGTGTTTTGGCCCCTGGTCAATTTGGAGCCTCGGTGGCAAAGCCTGCTCATCCCGCAAAATCCGGATTTTCCTGGAGGCGACCAGTAGCGCCTTAAGCCCCCACAGTAATAGAAGACCTGGCAGCGATTTGTCCTCCCGAGAAATAGGGTTGTGACGGGAGTTTTTGGTCTTCAGTGCTGTGCGTATGTGCTGCGTGTCCGATCCAGTCCCTTTGGTTTGTGGCTTGATGTGGTAGTAATTTGTTGATTAATCTATTGCTAGTCAGCTGTCTCTTTGTGTGTGTTTGTTGGTGCTATAGAAAAGCAGAGCGCTCTGTGAAACCGAAGCTTGAGGCGGCTGTAGTTCTTGCTGTTCATATGTGTTTCTGTCATGAACGTGCTGCCATTCATTGATACAGTTGATCTGTTGTTTGCTGGTTAAGTTTCTTCTTGGCTGCCTTCTGTGTGCGTGCGATGGCTTGTTCGGCGTCTTGCAGTGCATCGGCAAATCGTGTGCGTGTAGTCTTTTGCTTTGGGGTTTGATCAAATTCAACACAGATCATCCGCTATGCCTGTATACAGATCTTCATAGCTTTTATAGCTATTGGAGTGAAAGCAGTGTTGAAATTGATCGAAGGGAAAAATAGAGAAAGCGTCTATTCACCCCCCCCCCTCTAGTCGCCTTTCCGGTCCTACAATATGAGTGTTCTTTTTAACTATGCTACGACCGATAATGATTTTTTTACTTTGTCTTCTACACTCTTATAATCGTTGCAGCAACCTAATTATATCCGTTGCCAAAATAGCAAAAGTCATCTGTATGGCAAGTACCAATGCTTCTATGCGTTGTGACAATATAATTATATCCATTGTCAAAATAGTAAAAGTCATCCATACATGGTAAGTACCAACGCATACAAGTGTAGTTACAACCTGACTATATCTGTTGTTACTTTGCAACCTGACAAATTTTTCCGTTAACAAAGAAAACAATTTTCCTTTGACTACATCGTTACTTGTCAACCCAAACAAGAAGTGTCTTTTAAACCAAATCATATTAATCCCTTAAGAACCAAATAGAACTTCCCAACATGTCAAATTGCTCACACTAGTTTCACTTACTATACAAATCATGAACTCCCAAAGATCACGAATACAAAACTCTAAACATTTCATTTAACCAATATTACGAAAGACAATCAACTTACTTTCTCTCTAGAAGAATCATCACCACTCCAACAAGTCAGAATCTCTTATGGACTATGTTACTAACATCAAGAATATTTCACTCTTAACAAGATTCGTTATCATCAACTCTTCCTTTATAAAGCCCCAAAGGCTTACCAAAATGTTACATGCTACTTTACCATCTCATCCTCAATTGAGAGTATACCAAATCCTTAAAACCTCACTACACAACCACTTTATTTTAGAGGGAACCTACTATACAATTTAAAAGGTTATACCAAAAACCCTTTCGTCATAAACGTGCTGTCATCCGACTATTTCACAACCATGTCATCGTAAGCCATCTACTAAATCACATGAGTTCCACTCTTATTGATGCTCAACACCACATGTCAACACACCACGGTTGCACTCCAACCATTGTTGCTATCAACTGGCTTCATCATGAAATCTATATGTTACCTACTTTCCTTGCCAAATCTCATGAACAATTACAAGCACATATTTAGCCGTTCTACCTCAAATTCATAATTTGGTACAAAATCACAATAAAACTTCAAGAATCAAAATCTTCCATCATTCAAGAGTCCCAGCAACACTATAACTAAATTCATCACATCATTCTTTATAGAAGAGCTATCCAGAACTCTTTCCATAATATTCTACATCCACTAGTTTCTATCCCTTCAATCTTTTGTTGGCAAATCCAACATTTAATCTTGGTAAGAAACTTGTAGATGTAATAACTATATATGTTCACCACGTATCTATAATTCCCAGATTAATATCCACTTAAGCAATAATCCAGCATCTCCTCAACTTTCCCTTTCCACACAGTTGATTTCATCCATTGAGACCAAATAATCCAACGAGGTTAGAAAACTAAACAGTTTTAGTGGTCAAACCAGTTCGTCAATATTCCACACTTCTTAATAATCTCCTTTAACTTCAATTAGGTATAACCATACCCTTAATCACAGTTCATCAAGGACTACTTCACAACACTTTCAAATTAATCCATTTTCCTTTCAAGGATCTTAGTTAAGATCAATCATGCACACACTACAGACCCCACTCGATAATCCATATCATATCCATTAATTGCTTTGATTATAACCTCTCACTTAACCAAGACAAACATCGCTAAGGGGTTTAACATCTTCTTTCATAAAAGAGAACCATTAATCTTCAACACTCAGAATACCCAAGAGAGATACATTGAGTTAAAGCCTCCACGTACTAAAGGACTTGCAAAAGGACAATTTCTTAACCAAAAACATCAAGCGAATAAGTGGGTCATGCTTTCCAATGAGAAAGACAAAACTCCAATATAAAGGTCAAACTTGACAATCAACCAAGTTCACCAACCGCAAGAATAACTCATCGGTTGGAAAAACAATAATTACTTTACGGGACAAATTAAGCCAATGGAAATACACCAATCTTTTTCAAAGCAACCCCATCAACTCGAATGGACTACTAATCCAAGAGAAGTTCATCAGCCACAACTAGACAAGAGTTGACTAAATTCAAATTTCTAGGAAGAGAACAACTCTTCAAAAGATATTCACTATCAACACCTATACTAGGATATCTGAGATAACCACTTCCCTATTCTCATACCGCGAACGGTAGTGTAACCTGGTACAGCCCAGGACCACAACCACGACCTCAACCTCTCAACATGGGTTATCCCCACACATAATAACCATAATATTATAATATAGATATATCAGATCATCTCATAACAGGAATCATCAATACAACACAACGGAAGCGTAAATGCAATGCAAAAATCCATTCCCAACTACTGTGCTTAGTGTGTCAAGTTTAATAATTCAAATACCACGGACCTACAGCCCGCTCTGATACCAACTGTAACACCCTAGACCGACAAAGGCCTAGAATGCTACTAAACTAAACAATAAAATAAAATTAAACTAAAACAACTTACTAAATTTCGACAGAACCTCCTTTGTATAGCTAACTATACCGGAGGTTCCAACAGTCACATATATCAAAGATAATATTCTAGCATCCAGAATTCATCAAAACATTCAAAATATGCTATAAATAAGGATATCCAAAATATGCTACTCTTATTATTACAAGTAATCCAATGCATGAAGTATAACCAATAATAAATCCTTAAGCGGTTTGCTTATTATTAAGGTACGATATAAATGTTATTCAACTTTAAATATGTGTGGTAGTGAGTGAATCCAAGACAAGCCTACTCCCTCCCGTGCATGCCGTTCCTGCAAGTGGTACCTAAAAGCACAACAAAAGTAAGAGTGAGCCCAAAGACTCAACAAGTACAATTCATGGCATCAACAACATACATAATTGTAAATCATCAACCATTATCCATAAAACTATACATCAACACTATTACATACTCATGCTATGCAATATGCTCAAATGCTCTTTAACTTTCTCTTTCTCTTCTACATTTTATCGGTAATGCAGAGCGTGCATCCGCCGATGCACACCCATGCCTGTGCCATCTGGCACAAGGACCATTGCCCATACTCCACAAGTATGGGGACCTAAGCCCATGCTCCATAAGCATAGGGACCTTTAGCCCGTCATAAACATGATGGGGACCTCAACAATTGTTTGGTCATCACGTAACCAAGCTTCAATATGCCATCATGATGCATATGAGTGAAATCTTATATCACCATAAACAAGCATTCGTATCAACATTGCATATGAATAAACCTATTCATACTACAAGCATTCATGAATAGCACATAATTCATTACACTAGAAAATATGAGTATTAACATTCACAATAATCTTAGCAACCATGAACCGCACATTTGCTCATAATTAATTCTATCACATGAACATCCATGAACAGCACATAATAATCTTAGCAAACAAAGCCATTCAGTCACATTAATTCTATCCAACATGGTACTTGTCTTAACCGCGTGAGAACGGAGGATGTGAAGAGGGTGCTGCCCCCAGAACAATCCCCCACCTGAATATATATAAAAGCATACTAAGACCATAGTAATGGACCAAACAAGCTATATAAGCAAGCACGAACTCGCAATAGATTCTAACGCGATCCCAACTCCAATTTCTAAATGTCGATCTGTCCCCTCTGTGGACAGTCACATTCTAAAAATCATATCTTTTAGTACAAGAGTCCAAATGAGGTGTTTTTGGACTTTCTGGAAATTTTATCAATTTCTCCAACTAAACCTAGTTGATGAGCCTCTCTGAATTGGCCATCTAAAACCCCTACCAAGCTAATTAACAAAACATCGAATTCGCATCGGGTTTCTGGACAGTAATACAAAAACTACCATAACTTTCGGTACGATTGTCCAAATTTCGTGTTCTTGAGCTTTCTGGAAAGCTGAGACTATAATATACAACTTTAATTATAGTATGCTCCTCTAATTTTTCCTTTAACTAATCACTTAATCCAGATTACTAACAGCTGTTAGGATACCGACAGATCTGCAGAACAGTCACGCTATAAAATTCATAACTTCTGCTACAGGGGTACAAATAACACGATCTAGCACTTCATGGAAAGATGACGACGTCCTCTACACTTCTCTAGCAGACGTCCAGGACTGATTCTGCCCTTAACCATATCAAAACAGCGGTCTAACCCAATCTATCCTGAACAGACCTAATTACCGATATTGATCAATTAATCAAATACGCAACTAATCGAAGGGGGATTGGGGTTTACCCTTGATGATCCACCGAAGAACACAAGAACAGCCTGCATCCCTCTCCTTTCCCCCCTTCTCTCTTCTTTTCCTTCATCCTTCTTCCTTCTTCTTGGCCAGCAGCAATGGGAGAGCACCACCAAGAGTGAGGGGAATAGCAATGGAGTGCAAGGGGGAGATGTACTATAGCAGCACCACTGTAGCAGCGGCAGACACTGTAGCTACAGTACATTCTAGGGTTTCCCCCCTCCTTTTAATAGTGGTCGGCCCCTCATGGGCCTCCTAGGCCAAGGCCCGAGGTCCAAGTTGTCGGGATTTTGCACAAAACTCCCTCCATTCTTTCTGTTAAATCACTTGCTAACTAGTTCTTCCCTCTAAATAATTATTCTCTCTGGAATAATCATTCGAATACTTTTGGGATATTACACTTACCATATTGATCATAACTCTTAACTTGTGCTAGTAATTCTTGTTTATGATCACAATTGTGAAAATTGTTAATTAAAGCGCAAGAATTTTTATAACCTCCTATTCAAGGTAGTTAAAATTGCAATCCTACTCATAGAGTCTTACGATTCTACGAACCCACGACAGCCTGTCGATCCAGATCACACTGTGAATCAGAATCAGGTAGAATCGTGGTAGAGTCGTTAGAGACTTAGGGCATTTTTTTAGAGACCAGGCTTTGCTGATATTTTGTTTTAGAGCAAAATTTGTTGATATTAATTTCTCAGAATGAAACTATAAATAAACAAGTAGCATACAAAATATTATATCAGTGTGGTAATGCTAGTACAAATATCTATATTATGACATGAGCAATCTTGAGCTTGATAATGATAAGCTATTTTTATTCCTAGAGTATGTCTAGCTGCTTTTAAGGAACATGAAAGCGTTGTAATTAGATATTGATTTACAAAAGTTGTGAACATTTCTCATGTAATTGTAGTAAACTAGTCATGGTCATTAGTTGTTCTCCTGTAGTTCAAAACTATATCACCCATCATATCAGTACCATTATGCTTTTCCGTTGTGCTTTGTCCCTTTTTGGTTATAAGTGGTAAACCATATAAGAATCACACAAATATATAGTATAGATGTTAAATATATGTATTTTTACAATTCCGTAGAATCGCTGATTCTACGATTCGATCCTACCGGAGGCAAATCGACCCAACATAGGATCTCGACTGTGACTACCTTGCTCCTATTCACCCCCCTCTAGTCGGTCATCCTTGATCCTACACGAGACCTCTCGCCTGGGTAGAGAGACATGAGAAGGAGAAGGTGGGAGACCTCTCGCCTGGGAAGAGCAGCTTGGATAGGGTAGGGCAGAGAGAGTTAGGAGAGGTGAGGAGGTGACTTGCTGTCTTGCCGACTGCCATTGCTGATGGGCCAGTGGGGTAGTGGGCTATCGCCTATTGGAGTGTTGGCCAAGTATTCCAAATATCCGGCTTCGTATTATCTGGATAATCTGTATTTGTATCCTTATTCGATGGATAAAAGGGCTACTGTATTCGTATTTGTTTTCGACAAAAAACCTGTATTCATTTCTGATCCGAGAAAAATCCGATCCGAGACAATCCGAATCCGTTTCCATCCAGATCGGTTGGAAACTATCCGATCCATTTTCACCCCTACTCTTGGTGATGCCACTATTGTCTTTTTGGTGCTTTCATCGTCGCATACTGTTGTACAACCGAGGCAAAGAAGAAGCCAGGAGCAAAGAGCATAGAAGGAAGGAAATGAAGAGGAGAAAAGTTAGGGCATCATCAACATCGTCGATTTCTTTAGGAGTAACGACCTGGTAGTCTTTCGTTGATCCTAGAATAGCGATTGTTCATGTTGTAGATCGTTTTGATCATGGAAAATTTAGGTAATTAGGGATATTATGGGGGTAATTAGGGATATTTAGGGTCGGATTTAGGGACCCGTCCAATTAGCAAAGTTGTAGAATCTTGTTAGATTTCTAGGAAGGCCTGGATCATTAGAATCAGAGTAGCGAGTGAAACATTATGACCTTATGAAGGTCGTTGTCCAGATTTTGGACGTAGCTGGCAGACGTCGTGAAGAAGGGTCAGTTTCATATAGTAGATGGTCAAATTAAATTATGGTGACAACTTTAATAATGTATAAAATTTTGTGTAGTTTTCAGAACTGATGTAGTTCATATATTTTCAAGTTTTAGAATTAAAGATAAAAAATTATGAAATAGACTGTTCTGACGGATTCTGGAACATTCTTCGGGTAAAGAAACGGGATAGAAAACGATAGAATCAGAGGTTCGTCATAACTAGGAAATTGTAGGTTTTTTTGTGGGGATTCCATAAATTCTTGGATGGTTGATTTTGATGTTCGAATGAATATGTTAGAGCCATTTTACTACTAGGATAGCAGGTAGTGTAGTGTGTCTGGTAGTTTTGGGTTAAATAGGCCGGTTTGGCGTAGAGTGCGATGATGGTTAGAATAAAGTGTTGGTGCTATGATGTTATGATTTTGATATGTGTTTTGAATTGTTTGTCCAGGGAGTGTGATCTCTTGTGCTTTGCCATCGCTTCGCTATCCAACTTCAAAGGGATAAAGAGGCAAATGTTTGGTAGACAGCGTTTATTGGTTTATCACTGTATTCTTTCTAACTCATTACCATTATATTGTTTGTATTTTTACTTTATTTAATTGCAAGCAATGTGAATGGTCATGATTTTATTCGTATTGATGGTTGTGAGAATGTTGGATGATAGTAATATTCGTGAAACTATGAATAATTGTGCATTCATAAGCATCATTACATATGAAAAGGTGGTCACGATGATCACAACTCCACGGGAGTGGAGGAGGTTCTCGATCCTTGAGGAGGATGGGCTTGAGAGTGAACATTGTCGCAAGTGTTCACTCACACTATACCGGTATGCGCGAAAGAAGTGCATGCAGACATATAGCATAGGGATGCACAGAATGAAAAGAGAATTGAATGATTGAGTATGAGAATAAAGAAATCAGAAACAATTTATGTTGATGATGATATTGTTTACCGTTGATTAAGTATTGCTCATTGTCTATTATTGTGCTTGCTGAGTCGTGGACTCACCCTTACTCTATTGTTATTTTTAGGTGACCATTGATGATGTTGGTCATGGGAAGGGCTAGCACACACTTGGAATTACGTCATTTACTCGATTACAAGAACTATTGATCATGAGACTGTTTATTAGTGTGATAGGTTATAATTAGGAATGGATATTATTGTTTAGCCTTAGTTGATTATTCATTAAATAAACTTGATTGGTTTGGTTTTGCATTGGTCTTGGTTTATTATTTTGGCATGCTTCTTATGAATTAATTATCTATGATTCCTTTATTGTTATCCTTGTGTTATTGTGACCCGTGGACGGGTTTTATCTTTGATATGCTTGCTGTAATTTAGTGTTAATTGTTGTTAAATTTGGTAGCTAGGTTCGTTTAGTGCCATTTTAGGCTCCGTGTTGGGCTGGGGTGTTACACCTCCCTCCCGTCCGGAGTAGGGCCGCCTTCTCCTCCCTCCGTGCCGGCCGCCGACGCTGCCCCGCCCTCCTCCTCCTCCTCTCCCCTCCCTCCTCCTCTAGCTCCGGTCCTCCCTCCCTTGTCGGCTCGCCGCCTCGCCTTGAATGCTTCACACATGGACCAGATGGGTCCTGCCGGCATCATGCCATGTCTGGCACGGCCTAACACTATTTGTGTCAAGCTGGGTCGGCCCACCATGCCAGGGTTGTGGCCCAAGAACGACACGAGGCTTCGTGCTGGGCCGGCACAGCCTATAAACAGTGTAGAATGTGCCATGCCTGAGTCGGGCCAATAGTGTCATGCCTCAAGCCGGCCCGACCGGCACGACCCATCTGGCCATCACTAAATGTCACCGACAGACAGTGTGACTGTAAATTGAGAAATGACGATAGACAGTTAGCCCCAGAATATCCAAAGTATTACCGATAGATAGCATGTCCCTCAATATGGTATTGCTGGTAGATGGTTTGCCATAAATCTTTACCGACAGCTATTTGGTCGGTGAACGTGATTTTTTACCGATAGTCACCTGACAGCATAATTACGCCATGGTGTAGTGAGTACCAAGAAGAATACGTGAAAACTTAAAGCATATAATCTACAAAAAAAAAGGGCCTGAAAATAGGAAAAAACACTTCTTTAGAAAATGTACCATGCAGGCAAGTGAAACGGCTACAAATTGAAGGAATTGAAGGCGAGTTGTTTGGAAATCCTTAAAATTGGGATCTCCTCCATTAATGGTTGGTTGGAAATCCTTAAATTTGGGATATCCTCCTCCGTTAGGGCTTTTCTGGGAAGCCTATTCCCGGTCGGGATCCATGTGGATGGGCTAGGAATTTGAACTAAAATCTCGGCCCATCCATGTGGATGAGCAGTAATTTTGGCTCAACCAAATAAGGCCTTAATGATGGCGGCAACCCGAGGAAATAACACTAATCAAATAGCAGCGATGGCATTCGTTTTAGGAAAAGAGGAGAGGAGAGGAACGAGACGTCGTGGCTCGTGAGTCGTGACTCCAGAATGAGGGGAACGAGGCATATTATTCTTCATTGTAGTCTTGTAGATGGAGAAATGAGGATTCTTGCAGCTTGGGTCTTCCATGTTCTCAACGTTGTGACCTAGTTGGATCTTGGGAGTTGATCAATTGACAAGTTGGGCCCAGATCCTTGCCTCCTTGGGACCTTGATTGTTCCACGTACAGGGTATATAACATACTTATCAATTCCATTCCAAGATCGGCCGGAATGGTTTAACATGCCATACCAAGCACCCAAACCCAACACATCAGTAGCCTCGATCCTGCATCGCCTCAATCTCGTTAATATGGCCATTCCTACCATTCGGCCATTCGGTCTTGGTCAAAAAAAATTCAAAATTGAAGTGACCACTTGCTTGAATCAGTTTGGAAGGCCGAGTCCAATACTACTCCTTCTAGAAGTGAAATTATGGTAGACTATGGAAAATGTATGAAATTATGAACTCATGTTGTATTATTTAACTATGTACGACCTTTATATTTATGAATTAATTGAACAATGTGTCATTTTTATTCTATGGTTATGTATTTGAAGTGAAATTATGTGTGCATATAATTTATATATATATATATATATATATATATATATATATATATATATATATATAAAAAATACGTAATCTATTACTGAATGGACCAAGACTCAGTAGTCCATACTAAGAGGCAAACCGGAATAGCGTTCGGAATGGAATTGATAACTATGGTATATACACAAGTATGCATATATGAACTAGGGGCCCCTGACTACCGTGGGCCATGGGCGGTCGAACCTGCTGCCCTACCACTAGGACGGCCTGAGGACATATTGTTGGCCATGACCATGAGCTTCAAAATATATGCTATACATACCATTGATTAGCCAGGAAGCATGTTGGATACCAAAACCGAGTTAGACCAATGTTGGGCCAATGGTTAATAAGGGCCTGATGGGGACTCATCTAATTATGGAACATATGGGCCGAAAAGGAGCGAAGATTAGCCTAGTACAGGTGCATGCATATGAATGGACATGAGTGCATGTGGCTTGGTGGAAACGCTCCTAGTTCAAACCCTTAGAACTGCACAATTTTTTTTATATGTTTCATTTTTAAATTCAAAAAAAAATTAATTTTTGATTGCCGAAATTGACTAAAATTTTCTGATAATCAGCAACATCGGTTCTATCGGTGACCCTTGGTAGAAAATAAAACCGGTTTTGGAAACCTTGACGTTCAGAAGGCGATAAGCTTCGTCAATGGCTTTTAAGTCGCCGATTGCCCCCGATGTCAAACAGCCCTCATCGAACCACCCTTATTTTGGAGGCAAACAAAAGTGAAGACCATTTACTTGAACATAAACATGTAACAATAATTTATTTAATTCTAATAGCAAAACCAATGTTCAATACATCACAAAAATACAAACTACTCATTGGTGACAATCTAGTAGCCCATGACTATGATATGATTTGTGACAAAACAAGATTCTCTATTCTTAGGGTGCATTTGGTTGACAGAATTCTCCAAGGATTATCAAGAATCTTTTAGTAATCATATGAGATTACCTTGTTTGGTAAAACAAACAGGAATCTAATATTGCCTTGGTAAACAGATTACCATTGATTCTAGGAATCTGTTTTGTGTAGAAAATGGTGTCTATCCTAGATTACCAAGGGAAATGAATCTTTGTTATTGCATTTTTTATCATATGCTTTTGATTCATCAAAGTCAAATTTTGAACTTTCAAAATTCAAAATCCAATGTATGGAATTTAAAAAAATTCAAAATATGAATTTTGAAACCAAGATATCAAAACTTGATCCCTAAATTTTGGAATCTTAAATTTAGACTATTTAATTTGGAAATACAAAATTTCATGGTTGGATTTTGAAAATCATTTAAAAAATTTTTGAATTATGGATTTCAGATAATCAAATTATGATAATTTAAATCTTAGAATTTAAACTCCAGAACTCAAAATTTAAAATTTCAAAATCCAAATTTTGAACTATTGAATAATACAAAAATGAATTTGGAATGTTGGAATTTTAAATTGTGAGATTTTAAATTGTAAATTCAAAATTTATATATGTTAACCTTCATGGTTTGAAATTTCAAATCATGTAATTTAACTTTGTGGACTTGGTGGTTCAAGTTATGAAATATTTGAACTATGATAAAGTCTAATATGTAGTTTCCTTCAAATCAACCAAACATTGGAATCTTAGATTACCGTTAATGTGTTTATCAGTAACTAGATTGAGGGGAATATTATATTACAGGGGAATATAAGATTATACGTACCAAACACACCCTTATGGGTTTTGATACTAGATAGAAACTGAAACACTACCAAGAAGAATACATGAAAACTTAAAGCGTATAATCTGCAAAAAGGGTTTGAAAATAGAAGAAAAACACATCTTTAGAAAATGTACCTTGTATTCAACAAGCTGTAAACAGAAGGAATCGAAGGCGAGTTGGTTGGAAATCCTTAAAATTAGGATCTCCTCCGTTAATGGTGGTGGCAACCCAGGGAATCCTCCGGTATAAACGAAGGGAGAAAGGCAGCACAAAGAGGCACGCCACGTCACCCCGAATACCTATGCCGTCCGATTTCGCGCTGGATTTCTCCACGTTCGTCTGATTCGTCTTGTGTTTTTCTTGCCTGCGCTGCCAAAGGTGTTCTCAGTCGTTCGATGCTCTCGCTACTTCTTGTCCACCGTTTGATCACTCCTGGCAGAGTGCTCCCACATGCAGCCTCTTTCTCCCTTCCACTCATCTCGTTCCCCTTCCCTCACCTCTGACGACATCCGCCTCCTCACCGCTCTGCCCCTCCTCCTCTCCTCATGCGATTCTGATCCGCTTTGCCCCTCCACTTCTCCTCATGCGATCTTAATCAGATCTGGCCATTGCGTTCCCATGCGCTGCCCCATCTCGCTACTCGCCACCGCAGGCAAGGCTGCCTCCGAGCTCTCCTCGCACCACCATGTGTTCGCTCGTGCGTCGTCACCTGTGCGGCCCCGCTCCGACCTCGAGGTCCCCTCGGGCCACAGGAACACCACCTCCGGCTCCCCCGCCCCCGCTCCGGCCTCGAGTTCCCCTCGGGCCGCATACGGAGCACCAACCCTTGGCACCCGGAGCCCTCCCCCTCCGGTCCCCTTCGCAGCATGGTCGACTTCGCCCGTGCGTCATCGCCTTTGCGGCCCCGCTCTGACCTCGAGGTCCCCTCGGGCCACCTCCGCCCAACCCGCTTGGGCCTCGAGGTCCCCTCAACCCCCTTCGCCTTTGGATCCGGCAACATCTAGCGCCCAGAGCCCCCCTCAGGACCCCTCTGAGCTCCGTCCGTGCACCGTTCGCCACCCACCTTGGGCCACCTCGGGTCCCCTTCGCGGCACGGTCAACTTCGCCCGTGCGCCGTTGCCTGTGCAGCCCCGCTCTGGCCTCGAGGTCCCCTTAGCCCCCTTCACCTCCGGCTCCGGCAATCCTCGGTGCTCGAAGTCCCCCCTCAAGACCTCTTCGACCTCCATCCGCAAGGCTGCTCACACCTACTCGGCCACCTCCGGCCTTTTAGAGCCCCTTGATCGCCTCCCGAGCACCACCTCGCCCACGGCAGACCTTTCTGCCTCGCCTGTGACACCCCGTCGCTGTCCCCTCGGCTTCGACCACCTCTAGAGCACCGCCTCATCGCCTCTAGCCCCTTTAAAGCCCCCTTGGGTCGCCTCCGGAGCACCACCTCCGGCTAGGCAGATGAAGACTGTGCTACGGTCAGAACCTGACGCGCCACTCACCGTCAACCAGTAGGTTATGGCTACCGCTAGCGCCGGAGTGGCCGTCTCCTTCCTCACTTGTCCCACAGAACTAATCAAGTGTAGGTCTGAATGCTATCTCATTTACGTTATTCTGAAGTTTGGATTATGTGTTTCTGTAACCTGACTGTAAATGTACCTATTAAGCAAGGAATATACACACAGTTAGGGAAATCATCCTATAATGCACTAACCATTTTTTTTCCCAAGCATCATTCATCTCCCTATAGCATGTAGTAGTAATTCTAATGCTCTAGCAAAATCTGTTGGTTAATTCCATACTTCCATTCAGGCAGTGCATGCCTTTCTATTGGACTATTTAACAGCACTACCTTATATGGTATATCTCTGCCTATGTTATTTTGATATGCTGGTGGAGAAAAGGGAAAAAAACCTTGAAATTTGCAGTTGTAGCTCAAATATTTAAAGTGATGTTGTAGTGACCATCGCTGAAGCGATGATCCCTAGACTACCGTTCTAAGCATAGCTAAGCGACAACAACTCGTGTACTAGATATAGAGTGACTAGAGCCCATCCAGCGAGCTCTAAATCACAGCAAATATTAACCTAGGCTCAGTAGTAAAGGATGGATATTTACCTACAGTTCATTTAACTAATCAGGTAAATTATCGCGAACTGAGAAATAACTTGTCAACATAGCATGCATACATATAGTTGAAATTAAAATATTAGCATGAGAAAATAATGGGATCAACATGCATCAAAGGAAAACTTCTTGCCTTGCTGGGGATATTCCACTTGATACTGAGGATCACTCTCGTATTTAATAGAATCGTCGAAACCTATCGAACGTGCGAGAAGAACCAATAAGAACTAATAACATCGAATAAACCAAAAATTCAAATTCATCAAACAAGCATCACACTCACACAGCAGGTAGGGTACGATTTTAGAAAAATTTAGAAACAAAAATCATTTTATTTGGAGTTAAGAAGAATTTTTTAAGAATTTTCCAAGTTAAAAAGAATTTTTAGTGTAACAATAATCCTAATTGGAACTTAATTCTAACACCAACATTTTCTATGGTAGTGACAAGGTTAAAACCTATTCCATGTTAAAGTACAAAAAGAATGGAAACCAACAAAATTGGTTTCACTCAATTTGGAGCTAAAATGAATTAGTTATGAATTTTCTAAGTTATTTGAATTAACAGTGCAAAAATAAATCATTTTTGGGATTTCTAAAGTCATTAAAAACTTTTTATACCCATCTAGACCTAGCCCAAGAGAATGACAGATGGGGTCCACTAAACAATGCTTTCCTTTTTTCTTTTAATTCCCAAAATATTTCTCTAACACGTGGGGCCCATGTGTCATAGACTGGGTCTACGACATAGTGTGTGAACCCTTGGTCCATGGCATAGTGCATGGGTCCAAGGACCACCGGGTTGTTTACTATGCACAACGGCCCCACTTGTAAGTGACACGACTTAGAAATCAGTGTATTAACCACCGGGATTTCTATGCGTGGGCCCGCAAGTCAGCCGAACGGAGCTGTCATTAAACCAACTAAACCCCAATCATTAGCACTATCCGACAGTTATTCCGAGTTTAAAGGCCTGCTACAGTGTGGTCGGGCATTTGGACAACACAGGGTACTCCCACCTGATTTCATCTTCGGCTAATCGCCGTCGAGGAAGGCCACGGCGGCTCGGGTGAGTGCTCAAAATGGATAGCCCACATCCTCGCGCAAGCACCGACCAAGATCGAGTCGATGGCCGAGTGGCTTGTGAGTGGCATGCGGTAAGGTTAGGCGGCGGTGCTCATGGCTGAGATGACGTTTTCACAACCAAGTGTCACTCTGAGCTAATTGTTGCACGCATGAGTGACCAAGAGGTGCTAGGAGCTCACCGTGATGACCCAGAGCTAAGGAGATCACTGGAGACGTGCCGGTGGCGAAGGACCGAGTCGGCGGCGGCGGTGGCTTCACCGTGGAGGCGATAACCTGAGCAGAGATAGGAGCAAATAAGAGTAGGGGCAACTTCAGTGAGTCCATAAGATGGTGTGAGAGCAAGGAATCGGAAAGGGGAGCTCCTCACCGGAGATGGGAAAGAAGAGTGTTGCTTTCGGCCAGTTTTGAGGAATGACGAAATTCCAGTGCCCCTATGGATGACAACCAAATTCAGGTTAGGGGAAATACTTCTAGAGGTCTATAATGCATAATGACACGAAGAGAAATAGAAGATTTCCACTGGAATGGCCGGAGTAATGTGGCGGCGCCTCAGCCGACAATGGAAGCCTGAGCTCACGGCGAGTTCTCTTGATGGAAGAAGAAAGATAGCTAGGGGAGTAGCTTGGGTGGAAAATGACGAGAATTGGAGCTCTCGGGAGGCTTTAAATAGGCGACGACGGAGGTTTCATGAGAGGGAGCTCCGCTCAGGCATGACGCAAGGTGAGAGTGAAGGTTGGGCGACAGGAGGTGACCGAAGGAGTTAATGCCGAGCCAGGGGATGGGCGAGGAGCGGGAGATGCGGCCGAGGTGAGGCCCGTGAGAAACCACGGGCGGTTTTGTGGCGTGGCGCAGCAAGGGCGAGCGGAGCCGCCACGACATGTGCACTCGGCGAGGTGGCGTGGGGGTGCTGACCACGTGGAGAAGAACGTCTGTAACCGGGGCCCACACGACAGCGGTTGAAGGAGATAGAGGGCTGGGTCGGTTAGGTCTAGGTGGTTCGATCGAGTTGCTTAGGGGGGTGGTGCGGCTCGAGCCTGGGTATGGTCCAGGCTAGGGTTAGTTCTAGGCAGCCAGGTCGAGTCGAGTCGAGGTCGGGCTCGGTCAGAACCGAATTGGGTCCAGCCGGAGGAATAGTAGCTAGGTTGGATTTTTGAAAAACAGGCTGAAATGGTTTGGGAATTTTTAGAGATAGCTGCTTAACTCCAAAATTCCCAAAATTTTTATGAGAGGTCATTGACTCCAGGTGTAATCTTGTGGAATTTTTCTAGAGTTTTTCATGCATATAATTTTTCTACAGAAAAGTTCTAAGGTACAGTCTTAGGGTTTTGACCAAGAGTCTAACTGGTTTGACTAACCTCTTAAAAATAGTAAATAATTTCTAAATATTATGAAATTTTTCAGAGGAGTCACTAGGATGATCTAGAAGCTAGGAAAAATAATTCCAGGGTAGGATTATAGGATTTGCTTTAAAAGTTTTCAAGGATTATGCTTCTAGTAGATTGAAGCATTAGGTCTTTGAAATTAACAAATCCTTAGAAAGAATTCTCAGAAAATTTCAAATGACAACATGAGGCATCAAAAGTTTTAAATTATCCTCATTTTCATACATTTGAAATACAAACCATGTTCGAGATGTTACAGCGCCTTTCACTGCTATACGGAGCAATCTCAACCTTGTGGCTACCGGTTAGGATTGAGGGGGAATGTTAAGATATCTAACTTAACACCAAGAAGACGTATGGTTATACTTAGAAGTCAGTGCCTTGTAATTCCTGTAACTAGTGGCTATTAATGGCTCCTGTAACTCCTGTAGCTAGTGGCTATTAATACCTCCTATAACTCCTATAGGTACTGTTGTGCACGTATAACAATTGAGTGTGCCGAAATATTCCACTTCTCTCAAATTCGTATTTACTCATACCTATATGTGTTTTTTCCTAGAAACTAAGCAAAAACATAAAATAGAAAAACACGGCTTGAGCCAATGTAAGCCTAGGGGTACTATGCCGTTAATATTCTCCAGAGAAACCTCATTTATTTATCCTTAAAGTTCCTTGTAGACATATATAGTAACTTGATGATAGGTGTTTATTGCCACAACTAAAATTTATATATTTAGTGACCGCTTGAAACCATCACAAAACCCCAAAAGCTTGTGATGGTGCTCAATCATAGCAGCAGCAAGTCACCAGTAGTTAGGAACAACGGTGACACTACAAAAGACACTCTTATCATACGAGTGTTTTGTGCAGTGCACCGTGGTGTCACAACCGTCGGTGACGGGAAGAATGCATGGCGGCGTTGGCAACGGGGTCACTCGGGTGGGGAGGGGAACAAACGAGAGTAAGGGCGCCGCTAGAGAGTGACGAGTTAGAGCGCAAAGCCTAGCGGGCTCCTACTAATAAAGAGACTTATCACAGTCGGTTCTATTATGGAACCGTCAGTGATACTTATCACAGACGGTTCCACAATGGAACCATCCATGATATGGTCTCATATCACAAACGGTTCGTTATTAAAACCGTCTGTGAAGTATCACCGACGGTTGTTTGTTGAAACCGTTTATGATACTTAGTAATATCACAGACGGTTCTTGTTTAGAACCGTCTGTGATAGTTCACAGACGGTTTTCAACATGAACCGTCTGTGATATTACCACTTCACAGACAGTTTTTAGTGCAGCCAATAACACAGACAGTCTCTAAACCAAAACCGTCTATGATTGCATGTAATACAAACGGTTTTGGTCAACCGTCTGTGATGAGGCGTCCAATATTAGCCTTTTTGTAGTAGTGTCACCTTGTCCCATCATTATTGCCATCACTCATGAAACCATTACCATGTAAATATCATCATTTAAACATTGCCATGTAAGCATCCTCATGTAAACACTACCATATAAGCGTCATCACATAAACATTAGCATGCGTCATCATGTAAACATTTCTATGTAAGCTTCATCACATAAGCATCATCATAAAACATCATCATTAAACTATGGCATTCATGCTCATCAACATTACCAAGCAGCAATCATCAACAATCAACTATGGCATTCATCAGGTATGAAATATAAAAACTTATTAATACTACTTGCACTTGCCTTAATCGTGAGACAGAAGACAAAAGGCAGAACGCTCTAGCACCGGAGTTCACCACCACTGAGCGACGCGCACTGTATAATGACCACCACCTACAACTGCAAGCGAAAACCAACTAGGAAAATGATCTCGCTTTCAGAGAGGGGACGATGAGAGCAACTACTAAACTAATGAACGAATGGCAAGACAAACAACGACTGATGGAACACAATAGTTTATAACTACAACCAAATAGCTCTGGTTATCAACTGAACAATCAGCCACAGGCTGCCAATTACCATCAACAACAAGAAAGCGTAGAGGGTCCTCACAATTACAATGCACGATTAACATCAGCAATTATCTGCAATTTCTGGTTACTACAGATAGAATTCACAAAGACAACACAGCTCACTAGTCTCGCTCATCAATCACACATATATGATAACAAGAAATATAAGCCAAGTAGAGCAATACCCACCATTCATCTCAGCCATGGCGTGAGTCTTCTCATTAACATCTCCAAATCTCACAAAACCATAGCCCTTCGATCTACCAGTATTAGCATCAACCAAGCATCAATCAACACAAGTAACAGAAATCAACCCAATCTGAAAATCAGTAAAGAGTTGAGTTGTTGGATGGGAACCACAACCAACTGAATCTTTGATCTAGATCAGCAAATGAAGTAGCAATCGGGCAAATAACGAGGCCGCTCGTTCTGCAAAGAGACGAGGCACGGAGGCCGCCGCCGCTTTACTCCGCCCACCACATCCTCCCTCGCCCTCCTCCCATCTACCAATCCATCCCTTTTCGTCGCCGGCGCCGCCAGCAACCAGCCCCACCGAGACCCATCCATGCACCGACACACCCGCTTTCACGGGCAGCGACACCAACACGAAGAACCACCCCGGCGCCCGCTTCCCACTGCGGGTCCGAACGACATCGACGCCACAGAGTCCGCATCGTAGCAAGGAAGGCAATGCGGGTTCATCAAGGCTGTCGAAGAATAGGCCACCTAGTGGCAACCCTCGGCATTGCATTCGAGGCTGGAGGTGGCAACAGGCGCAGGGTCAGGCGTGGCCGAGCCGAGAGCAGGCCGGAGGAGGTGGAAGGGGGAAGAACTCCTTGTGGAGGCGAGCGAGCGCTAGATATGGACGAGCCTGCCAGCGACGACGGCGATGAGCTTGCCGTTGGGGCTGAAGCGGATGGTGGAGGGGCGGCCCTGAAGGAGACGCCGTAGGGAGCGGCGGTGGCGCCAAAGTGAGCTTGCCGGGAGAGAGGAGGCGCCAGAGGAGCGAAGTGAGTCAAGGGCGGCGCCACGGGAGGTGGTGCCAGGAGCCGGGTCGCCCAAGAGGAGCCGTGGGGGAGAAAAGGGCGGCGCCGGGAGGGGGAAAGATGGCGACCAGAGAAAAAAAGGCTAGGCGATTTACTTTGTGGAAGAAAAGGGGAGGAAAAGGTTTCAGCTAGGGTTTCAACTCTCGTTGTTTATGGGCAACAGAGGCCCAAACCAGCCCACTATCTCAACTCCTCACCAAATCTTTTCTTTTTAATCACATTCTATTTCTTGTTTAACTATGAACTCCTACGGGGTATTACATTCTACTCCCCTTAAACAGAATTCGACCTCGAATTCTACTCGTCGTTCTACTCGAAAGAACACCAAAACTAATATTAAACAATAGAACTCGTTCTGAAACAACTATTTTACAAAGAGAATCCAATTGAAAATAAATAGTTCTCATCGCAACCACGCAATGCCAACTCTCCACTAAAAAGGGTCAAACCCACAATCGAAGATTCATCACGAACACTTGTCCACTTTTCAATTAGGCAGTTTGTAAATAAACACCACGTACGCCAAAAGAGAAGTCGATCGAATATCCAAATCAAACACTTCTTTTATTTTTCTGAACCAGAAAGAATCATTATGCCAACATAAAGCCAACTCAAATTGCAAATGACCCTCTGACATAAACACACAACTCAAATAATAACCAAGAGAACTCTTCACTACCCAAGGAAACATTATTTTTCTCAGTTTCTCTTTTAGGAATAAAATTTCTCTGAAACCTTGGAAGTCGAATTCATCACAGTAGATCCGCCCCTGCTCCACGTAGGATTTTGTTGACGTGTCATAGCTAAGAGATGACAATAAATACACTATTGGAGATGCCCTTAACATTAGTGCCATCAACCGTTTGACGGTTTGACCTGTAAAAATGTAAAGGACCTATCTAGGTAACAATCAATCTGTATTTGAAAGAGACAGGATTTTCTGCACACTCGGCATCTATCGTTTGATTTTGTATCAAGATTCGTGTTCTTTCTTCTCCCTATCAACTTCGAAGACTTTTAACTCAAAATTTGAAAACTTTCAACTCAAAATTTCTCACTTCCACCTCAAAAAAAATCAACTTTCAACTCAAAATTTGAAAACTGTTAATACCGTAGTCGAAAACTATCTACTTGAAATTGGTGATTTTCAACAAAAATAAGAATACTTCTAATTCAAAATTTCTCACTTTCATCTCAAAAAATTCAACTTTCAACAAAAAAAATGTCGAATTTCAACTTTAAAGATCCGGGTGGGTAGCTACCCTGGGCAGCCACATATTTCCATTTCAAATAATAGTAACATTTTCAGGCATGCATTGGATCAACATCCATTGGTGGAAAGCTCCGACCGATCGCCTCTTGCGGCCACAAAACCAAATTTTGATTTGAAAATTTTGTCTGACATTTTTCGATTTTTGGCCAAACCAGTCCTACCGCCCACCCCAATTAAAAATTTTAAACCGGTTTCGAAAACCCAAACCCCCACTGGCCACTAGGCCACGCGCGTACAGCAGCAGCACGTATGATCTTGGATCCGGCCGGCCGTTTCCTTGAGCATTTACACTGTTACACTGCAGCAGCAGCTAGCACAGCATCGACGCTAGTTTAATTTCCTCGGTCCACACTGTCCTTTTTTGCAGTTTTAATCCACTCCCTTCCGGTCGCTGTCAAGGATCGAGCACATCTCTATACACGAGATAGAGAGAGAGAGAGCGACGCGCAACAAGAAACAACACAGAAATCTAATGCGGTGACGGATATGCATGGGATGTTGTGTTATGTACCCCGTCTTTTTTTTTTCCCTGAAACTGTTGTGGCGATGTACCTGATGACGAGGCTAGCGTCCAATCAGATCACGATGGAAGTTTCCTTTCGTGCGCAAATCCCCTTTAAAGAGCTTAGTCAAATTGTGCTTACTTCAAATTAATCTACGTCCGATGCAGCAGGTTATTCGGTGTTTTAGGGCACTCCCAACCAGCAAATTTGCTTGATAGCGTTTTAGTGAGGTGGAAAGGAAAGAGGAGAGAGAAGAAGTTGATACTCATGTAGGTACCAGGACCTTTTAGGAAACCAAGAAATTATTAGGACATCTATCTTAGCTCCAAACTAGTCATTCTCTCTTATCTAAATACAAACTTGAGTATCAAGCAATATTGGAGTGGTTGTATGTAAAATTTCATCTAACCATTTTCTCTCCTCTAGTATCAAGCAATTGGGAATGCCCTTAGCTCCTAATTGGACAAATTAAGAACAATGAAGACATTTATGTGTTAGTTTTTGACATATATAGTATGTCCTTATTAATTGTAATTTGTAACTTTTTTGCTGATGACATAAAAAAGAGAAAGAATCTAAGTTGGCTTTATGAAAAATATAACTAGTAATGCTAGTAGCTTTGTCGTAAAAAATACCTTCAGAATATTATATTCCTTTATACTCCCTCCGTGCGTTCCATGTTACCTATAGTTTTAGCTTTATGCACGTAGAAAATTAATTAATACTTTATTTTGCTGGCACATACTATCCATATCTTCAACACTGTTACCAAGTACTGTATATAGAGTCATTTCGAACGAAAGGTTGCCTATAAAAAACCAAAACATCAAGTATATACTATTTTCAAACTTAATCCGCCACCAAAACATCATCTATATATTCACAGGACATAGTCGCTTTCTACTAACACAAATTGTGAGAAATTAAGTTGCATTTTTGGCCGGAGAGCCCGTGTGTGATATCGTCTGAAATGACGTGTGTATAGTAATTTGTGAATTAATGGAAACAGTAGTTACTTACTTAACGGATCAGGGTCAATTAACTCCTCATTGCTCATAGAAGTAGAGAACAGGAGTAGCTAGTCAACGTGTTCACATAGAAGTTGGCGTGTGGCCAGATGGTTAGGCGTGGTGGAGATATCCAGTAGCAACGTGACAGCGCTCTCTAGCAGCTTCCGTCGACAAATGTCAAGTTGATTTATTGCCTAAAATGAACGGGTTAGCATGTTAGCACTGGTTATACTTCCCCAATTTGTTATATGTTTTGACAAAGGAAAAGATGAATAAAACATCAAATAGAGCTTAATTTTGAACCACCAAAGTGTCTTTTGAATACACTTTTTTTGCTTGTAGCATCTGTAGATATTTTAATTAGCATAGTAAATAATTAATACTTAATAGAAACAAGATAATTAAACTGCATTCAAGCTCTGCGATATTGTTCTGTGGTGTGGACCATATTTGTCATCCTAGCAAATTTTTACTCTGGTCAGTTTAAAAGAGTAGAAAAACTACCTGGTCAGTCTAGAACTTGGAACCCTTGATGGGTTGGGTGCAAAAAAAGTATCTACAGATGCTACAAGCAAAAAAAGTGTCAAAGGTTTTCCTACTAGCAACCAAAAGACACTTTGGTGGTTCAAAATTAAGCTCTTTTTGATGTTTTATTCATCTTTACCTTTGTCAAAACATATAACAAAATTGGGGAAGTATAGCCAGTGCTAACATGCTAACCCATTCATGTGTGTGTTATATCGATCTATCACTATCGGACTCAAATTCTTTGCCGAGTGCAAAAATATTTGCCGAGTGCCAAATATCGCACTCTTCGGCAAGAGCTATTTTGCCGAGTGCCGCGACTCGCAAAGAAATGCACTCGGCAAATTCATATTTGCGAGTGCCATGCACTCGCAAATAATAACACTTTCGGTAAACAAGCGCTTTCCGAGTGCGAGCACTTCGGCAAGGAGGGCACTCTGCAAAGGCGGCTTGAGGTCACGGCTCCCGCCCGCCGTCAAATTTTGCCGAGCGCCGGCCGTTTGGCACTCGGCAAAATAAATCTTTGCCGAGTGCCAGGCAGCCGGCACTCGGCAAAGACACCCTTTGCCGAGTGCCGCTGCACTTTCGGCAAATTGTTTTTTTGGCCTCCAAATTTTTGTGCAGCCCTCCTCTGATGCAGTACTCTATGTAAGAATTTGGTACATTTTGTGGCTTTTGTTATATATAGTTAATTTATTTCATTTACTATAATATACATCAATAATGGAGATGTCCCGTTTGAAAGCATCAGACGTGACAACGCATCTTGTTGTAAACCTTTCTCAAATTTTTATCACAGCCTCCACATATGATATCATGACATCTCCACAAGTTTCATAATTTTCAGACTTTGTTTGCTTTTTATAGAATTTAAAACACTTCCCAAGAAGTTCACTACAAGTTTCATGTTTCACAACAAGATGTTCAAATTTCGGTCCGGTCATGCTCTCGGATACGGCCTCACACTACACTCAATAACATGACTATCATTTTTGAATCATTAAATTCCATTATTCGATGCACGCAGCTCAAATTTGCATTTTCCAAATAATTATAGTAAATGAAATAAATTAACTATATATAACAAAAAGCCACAAAATTTACCAAATCCTAACATAGAGTACTGTATCAGAGGAGGGCTGCACAAAAATTTGGAGGCCAAAAAAAAAGAACGTTGCCGGTCAAAGCCAGCCACCAAGACTCTAAGAAGTGTAGTTTTGCCGAGTGCCACACATCCGCACTCTAAGAAAGGGTTTTGTTTTTAAAAAAATTTCCTATTTGGTAAATTCGTGCCAGGGGAGCACGCGGCAAAGCTTTATTTTAAAAAAATTAACGTTTGCCGAGTGCCGTATCGGGGGCACTCGGCGAACTTGGCTCTTTGCCGAGTGCCCTCCTGATCCGACACTCGGCAAAGAAATTAAAAAAATAAAAATAAAAATTGTTTGCCGAGTGCCGGATCGCGGGCACTCGGCAAACCTCCTCATTATGACTTAGGGCTGCGCCATCGCACACACGCACACACCTGCACACACACGCCATGCATCGCCAGCCGCCGCCCCATTTTGCCGGCTCCAGCCACATACCGCTTGCGCCTTGCCCGCCCACCGCCACGCCACATCCACACGCCGCATGCCCGCCGCCGCCACAGCCGCGCCGCCCCCCACGCCAGGCCAGAACCTAGCGGCGATCCGCTCGCTGCCGCTCCACGCCAAGCTTCGCTTCCACGCCGCGCCTCCCGGCCGTCCGTTGCCCTCCGACCGCCTTGCCGCCTCCTTCCCTGGCGCCTCCTCGGCCTCCACCGAAAGCAGATCCAACCTCCACGCGCGACCTCCCGTTCCCTGCGGCGCCTCCTCGCCTCCACCCGGCAGATCCGGCCTCCACGGCGCCCGCCTCACCTCCTTCCTTGATCCGAAGGTACATTCACGCTGCACCGCCTCCGCCTCCTCCTTCTTCTCTTGACGCTCCAGCCGCCTGACGCCATGGTGATAAGAGTGGTGATGAGGCATCGCCCGCTTGTCAAGAACTAGTCACTACTCACTAGTGAGGTTCATCGAGGATCTTTATTTAGGGCTTTGATTCTTGATCCATTATTAAATTGTTACCGATCATATCATGCCTTTGTAGTATATATGTTGGAGTGATTACCATTAGGTCTCTTGACTTATGTGATCAATGGTTTTAGTTTTCATATATGAAATTCAATGTTTTTGGGTAGAAAAAGAACGACATGAATCGGAATATGGTCCACTCTTGGGTATCTGAATCTCACTACAAAACTTCTCAAATATATCTTGAATATTAGGTAGAGGAGAAGTGTAACCTATCCTTCGTCTTATCCTAAATCCTTGCTAATATGGTAGGCATTTCAGGTTATATATACTTCGACAATATTCAGAAAGTTACTTAGATAGCCGCACATAACCTTTCAAGAATACATTGGTGTATGCTGAGGCGAACGTGAACATTTCGAGTTATACTCCATCAATATCCATATAGTTACACAGATAGCCGAACATAATCTTTCAAGAATTCATTGGTGCGCTGACAAGCTTGCGCATTTGGTTATCTAGCAAATAATGGAGTTCATGACCCGCACCGAGAGCATGTCAGGGTTTTAATTGTTCAAATTATTAGTGTCTGATGCCATAAGGCCGAAGCCTCTAGTGTACAGCATGGGCTATATGATTCAAGTAAAAGAGAGCACAAGAGATCAAAACTTTAGTAGCACACTGCATGCTCCTTTTGGTGTGAGTAGTACAACCATTTGGACTAAGATGGAGTACACTATTGTCTCAGAGCAAAAGACTGAGGGCATTTGCTACCCCTCCAGCAATGATATGTCTTTAGAAATGCTCCCTTCCCACCGTCAGAATTGGCCCTGTCACCCTTTTACCCAACTTTCTCTTGGCCCCTACTTTTGAGATGGGTTTTTTAAAAGAAGCTAGGTGCAAAAAGGTTTATTTAATAAGAAGATTACATCACTGATCGCTAACTGAAGAACAATTTGTCATGCCTATGAACCCTACACCAAATCGTATGCCATGACATGTACGAGCTTTAGTTTAGTGGCAATCTCAGATATTGTACTGCTACCTAAATCTCGTGATGGCCTTGCTATTCCTTTGTAGTTTTTTATGCATGTTTGCCATTTTTGGCTTTCCTTCTTCTGGGTTAATTTTAATACACAATCACAATTTGCCTGAAAAATAGTCTTGCAGTAGGGTTTATTGAAATGGAATCATATGTTAATATTCACACATTGGATTCTGCATATTGTTCTTGCACTGTCATCCAAGATTTGCAACCTCTTTGTATGGTTCACCCTTCTAGCTGATTAAAGTTTTATTTCATGTCGTATTGGACCACAAAAATATATAAGGGTGGCATTCTCTAACATATATTAGTTTACGCTCACATCGTATATACGACAGTGGACATGATTAAAGATAATAGCTTGAAAATGACACTAAGCAACCTGGAATAAAAGAATAAGACATGTCCTTCTAAAGTACATCATTTCATACATGTCAAGACAAACAAGGCAAACATACTCCAAGATCGAACATGATACTAACACATATTCAATTAATAGGACTTAAAAACAATGAATAAATAAAAATATGGAAAATATCTCATGCGGACTTGTGTTCATGTGTAATGATGTAAGTTTTCCATGTGGTGCGTTGGATCGGATGGATGAATCAGATTTGCAGAGGCTTTATAAATTACGCCCCTCAAATTTCAATAAATTGGTCCATCAATTATTTGTCGACAAGCTAACTATGAATTAACCATCAATTTTCATCACCTTTGAGTTACTTCGATATCGATAATTCTTGTGTTCACATTTCACAAGCAAGGCCATAAATGCTTTGAAATGTTAATTGAAATGTTTACAATGACTATGAAGTAACTTTGGATGCCTCAACATCTATAGAAATTTGTTGTTAAATGTTGCTAAATATTGTTTTATGTTTCTCTTTTTGCAGAGAAGAGCCAGTCGGAGCGGCGCCGGAGTACCTCGGTGACCCCAATCGCCTTCCTCGCTGCAGTGCAGCTGCACTGCGTCGCCGCCTCGCCTGCGACCGACCGCCACGGCCCGCTTAGCTGACTCCACCACCGCCACCCTAGGTATAACCCCTCTTCCGTATCATGGTCGAGATCACGTAACCCGCTTAAGCGTCTCCGTTCGAAAGAGATACGGTTGGAAATATGCGATATTTCCATATCTAAAACCGTGATCTGTTTGAATTGTCCATGCTCATGATAGGTGGGGTTAGTTTCCATGGTTCTGCTCCGATCCGAGAGCGAGTTTGGCATCATCTCCTGTTGTTCTCCGGATACACACTCTCCTGGCAGGGCGTGTATTTGGAGAACAAAGAAAATCTTCAAAATTATGTCTCGAATAGGAGTAGAGCATGGAAACTAACCTCATCTACGGATCTCAGCGATGAGATTAGGACCTATCCTCACCTATTAGATAGTAGGAACGTCGTGTAGATGCAATTGATGTTTATATTACTCGCTATATATGTTAGAGGATGGAGGACCGTGAGTGGATGTACACGGGCCGGAGAAGTCAGAGTGATTACACCACGGAATGGATGAACAAGACCGATGCTTTCTTGAACCGTGCATTTGGCAAGGCTGCTAAAGGACATTGTCTAGTTTTGTGTCCCTGCAGCAAATGTGGAAACAGGAGAAGGGTAAACAAGGTGGACATGGGTAAACATCTTTTGAAGAATGGATTTACGCCGGACTACACCCGGTGGGTCCACCATGGTGAAGCCCATCGTATGAGAGAGGAGGTGGTGAGACCACGCGTCGAGGCTTATGATGCTGATGCCGGTAGCGTATATGTTAGATGACTTTCACCAGGACAGATTCGATGAGGGACGAGAAGGAGGAGATGGAGGCGGCCAGACAAAGCGTTCTACGACATGATGGACTCGGCACAGAAACCCCTTCACGATCGGTCAACGGTGTCTCAACTGGATGCCATTGGACGCTTAATGGGGTTGAAGTCCGAGTTAAACCTGAGTCGAGAAGGCTTCGATAAGATGTTGGCCGTGATTGGCACCACCGCTCGGAGGGCCACATTCTGCCAAAGAGCATGTACGAGTCACAGAAACTCCTTCGTGCACTTAAGATGCCGTATGAGCAGATACATGCTTGTTCGAAGGGGTGCGTCCTATTTTGGAAAGAACACAAGGATGCAAAGCACTGTCCAAAGTGTAAATCCTCCAGGTACCTGGAGGTAGACTCTGGTGATGGCCAGAAGAGGCAGCTTACGATCCCCGTGAAAATCCTACGGTACCTTCCATTCCTACCGAGGATCCAACGGCTATACATGACCGAGGAATCCATGAAATGATGACATGGCACAAAAATGGCAAACGGTACAATCTTGACAAGATGGTACATCCATCCGATGGTGAAGCATGGACCCGCTTTGATGACAAACATCGTGAGAAAGCGATGAGGCTCGAATGTGCGTGTCGCTACCGGCAACAGATGGGTTCAATCCTTATGGACTGATGGCTGCCCCATACACATGTTGGCCCGTGTTCGTTATCCCCCTCAATCTCCCCCCCGGCGTCTCCTTTCAACGACATAACGTATTCTTGTCGTTGATAATTCCCGACACCGGGGAGTAATATGGGTGTGTTCATGGAGCCCGTGTTTGATGAATTGGTCCGTGCTTGGGACGAAGGGTATGGACATACGACCAGAGCTACAAAGACAAGCTTCAAAATGCACGTTTGGTACCACTACTCCTGCATGACTTCTGGCGTATGGGTTATTCTGCGCTACCGTGTGTTCACGGAAGTTCCCATGCCCAATATGCAAGGAAGGTGTGAGGTTCATTTGGTTGCACAAGGGTGGCAAGTACTGCGCTCGACGGACATCGTCAATTCCTCCCTCTTGACCATCCATTCGCACAAGACATCAAGAACTTTACGAAGGTGTCGTGTGATGCACCATGCACCATGGATGATGATCGGTGCCGAGGTTCATGCTCACATAGATGCTCTCGTGCCCAATCAAGAAGGTGGTTTTGTGGGATATGGTGAGCAACATATGTGGAGTCATAAGTCGGGCTTGACGAGGCTCCCTATTTCGATGACCTTCTTCGCCACATAACATTGATGTAATGCACATCGAAAAGAATGTCGCCGAGGCACTTTGGGCAACACTCATGGACACCGAAAAGTCTAAGGACAACCCTAAGGCTAGAGTGGACACGCAACGTTATGCGATAGACCAAATCAAGAGATGACCTCCTAGTCGCGGCAAGACATGGAGAAGGCCTAAGGCGAATTCGTCTTGAAAAAGGACCAAAGGAGGAAGTACTTGAATGGATCCAGACGCTAATGTTCCTCGATGGGTATGCAAATAATCAAGAGGGGAGGAACTTAGGCACTCTGCGAATCAACAGGATGAAGAGTCATGACTACCACATATGGATTGAGCGGCTTCTTCCGGCGATGGTTCGAGGCTATGTCCTGAGCATGTCCGGCAAGTCTTTGGCGAGTTGAGCTATTTCTTCCGCCACTTTGTGCCAAGGAGCTATGTCGGACCGTCATTGATGACTTCAAAAAGTGGCACCGTGTTGCTCTGTAAGTTGGAGAAGATCTTTCCACCGGCTTTTCTTGGCGATCAAAGATTTGATTGTGCACCTCCGTATGAGGCACGTATGGGGGCCCGTGCAGTTCGTTGGTGCTATCCAATCGAGAGATGTCTCAAGACTCTTCGCAAAAAATGTAGAAATAAAGCCAAAATTGAGGCTTCCATTGCGAGGCATACATTCGGAGGAGGTGTCAAACTTCACAGAGAAATACTACATCGAGAACCTTCCTAGCGTTTATAATCCACCCCTCGTTACAATGTCAAGCGAAAATGAATCGAACCTCGGCCTTTTCCAAGGGCAACTCGAAGCGCAAGTGCATCGACCACTAAGCAATTGAAAAATGAAGAGTGGCGCGATATCATGCTATATGTGTTCACCAACCTTGTCGAGGTGCGGCTGCTCATTGGGTAAGTTCTCAACGAACTTGTTTCAATACGCCACCTCCTTGTTTCTTCGTCCAACCCCTTGTTTCTCGTTAGTGCAGGAATTTCTTCGTCAATCTGGCATGAATCAAGGGATCCTACCCGCAGAAACCGATACCCTTCTTTCACGAGGTGCGGGACCAGGAGCCCCGATTTCATTTCTTGGTTCAAGCAGAAGGTCTTGTCCCAATTTAGCTCGTGCTTAGTTCGACATTCCAAGTTGATCGTGCGCTCAATAATATAACGATCTATCCCGCTTGAGCTTGCGCCCAAACCGATCGCGCCTATAAGTGACGAGTTGAGACAGGTTGCAAACGGTACGTGTCGTTAGGGTCAAGTCATTTACCGTTATGACGTGAATGGATATCGTTTTCACGCTAGTTACAAGCGTAGTCGCCCAATCGAAAAACCACAAACAATGGAGTTTTTACGCCCGCAGACCGATGGCCTCGACTATTATGGAAGAATTGAAGAAATCTCGAACTTCTATTTTATGGTTCCAAACCTCTTAATCTGTCATATTCAAATGCCATTTGGTTTCATCACGAGTAACGAGACGAACCCCTAAGCTTGGGCTAGTCGAGATTCGACAGATTCCGCTCTATCCAGAAAAGATGTCTACATTGTGGCTCAACAGCCGCCCGTGTTTATTATACGCCATACGCATGCCAAGACAAAGAGCATCTTAAGGGTTGGGCTATTGTGCATAAGGTATCGCCACACGGTAAACTACTCCGTCCCAAACGATGAAGATTACAACTTCAACCCAAACACATATGATGGAGAGTTCTTTCAAGAAGAGGGCTACAAGGGAGGTTTGAGATAGACTTAACCGAAGCGATAGGAATGGAAGTAGACAATGAAAGGGTTGATGACGAGGACGCTGGAGATGAGGTGCGATACGTGAAGGACTTACAAATGCTTGAGCGATTACGTTTAGGCAATGACAATGAAGACAACATTCCTCCTTCGGATAGTGTTGATGATTTGGACAATGTTGATAGTGATGACGAGACCTATGATCCAGCTAATCCCAATCATGAAGATTATTTCTAATACATGTAATACTATGTTTTTTATAATTATGTTTTGTTCATTTTGCATCTATTTCTAATACATGTATTACTATGTTTTTTGTAATTATGTTTTGTTCATTTTGCATCTATTTCTAATTACGTCTTGCTTATTCTTTTTAATTGCAGGTGAGTGAACAAAGATGGCGGGCGGCGTCAGAGGGACGTGTCTCGCTTTACTGAGAGACCACGCTCATGGAGGAGGAGGTGGAGGGGTCGGACAGGAGGAGGAGGAGGACCGCCGGCCGCAGGAGGGGGCCGTCTCCTCCCACGCCGCGTGAGGACGTGCTGGAGGAGGAGGAGGAGGAGGAGGAGGAGGAGGAGGAGGTGGCGCCCGTGGACGAGTTGGCCGAGGAGCTGGTTCGGCAGACGGGCGAGGAGGAGGGGGCGCAACGAGGCCGACGAGGAGGCGGTAGCCACGGTTCCGCTTCCTCCTCTTCCTCTTCGAGTGTCTACTTGCGAGGTCCCGCGAGCCTCCTCAGTTCTCATCTGATCCCGACCGACGCCATGATTCGCCTCAAGGGCAAAAGTAAGTAACTTTAGATGTTGTCACCACTACTCATATGATATGTTGAAAAAAGAGAAACTAATAATTTTTCTTAATCACTTGTGCAGAACGGGTGGTTGTGTCGGTGGTAGCGCCGCCCGCCAATGGCATCTGGGTCTTCATGCGAGCAACACTACCCGGCATTGTCACGTCTGGCAGGAAGACGGAGCCGCCTACTCGTTTGACCACTACGCCTTGGCCCCGATGCGGAGTACCCCAACAAGGCGCGGTGAAAGGCGGAGTTTTGGGTAAGTCTTCCTCGCACAACATTGCTCAATACATCGCATTCATTGGACTTTTCTTGAAATAATGAATGGATACATCGCGTTTGTATGCGCACTTATTTGAGATCACGGTGAGGATTTGAGGCCGTATGACCGTGGCTACCAAAGCTCGTAAAAACTCATCACCGACATGCATCACGAGGTGCGCATCCGAAGCCATCGTAACCTACCACGGGTCGAAGCTTGGAGAGAAGGTCACCAAGAAAGACGCAAGAAACATGACGCCGACCGACCAAGACCTTGAGGTAGATGAAGAACATTAATATTGATTCGTTTTGAGATTAAGTACGTTTAATTTGATCTTCTTATATGTCAAATACTTGATGACGTGTAGATGATTCCTGGTGGTGCCAATCGTATCCCGAGTCTTTGGGCGATGATCGTGGACAAGTGGTTCACGCAGAGTATCTCCAGATGCACAGTGATGCCCGGACCGTCGTTTGATGATGCAAGGTCCAAAGACACCATCAAAGCGACCGCACCTCTCCGCATACAAACAAGCATGGGTACACGAATTCATTTATCTATTGTGACGCTCAATTACGCACGATTTCTAATTATCTTCTTTGTCTTTCTCGCGATCGGCGTCACATAGTGGCCACCTTTGCTCGGACTTCGGGCATGGTGTATGGCCCACAAGGGCAAGGCGACGTCCGACGTCTCCTTCAACTCGAGGACCCGCCCAGCGCACCACGAACCCGAAGGCCCACACCCGCATCAGTGAGTACACGTTGGCGGCAAGGTCGGCCCATGGGCCGAGCATGATCCGAGCACCGGGACATTGATGGAGAGATCGTCATGAGGGTGGGACAAGGCAAGAAGCATGGGCGGTTACGGCTTGGCGACCTCATCGACACGGCCTCTACTCCATCTCTCTCCCAGATCCGAGCACGAGCACGAGCGAGAGCCCGCCATACGCCCGGCGAGATCACAGACAAAGACCGGTCGACGACTCGAGGTTATTCTGTTTTACTCGTCGTACATTGATCTTTACACACCTTTATTAGCTTTGCATTATCAAACATTGGAGTGAAATATTGCAGTCCTACCGAACAAGAAATGAGGCAACGTCGGAGCCGGAGGCCGAGCAACAGAGGATGGAGGCCGAAGCGAGAGGATGTCGGCCCACCGGAGGCCGAGCAGCAGCGAGCGGCAGCCCAGACGTAGAGGTCGGCGGACATTACGGAGTTCCTACAAAGTCTTGGGCAACATACGGGCTTCTCTGTGCCAGCTGGGCTGTTGGCTCCACCTCCGCCTCCGCGTCCTGCAGCTGCAGCTACTCCTGTGAGTATGAAAGTTTTTTGCTTTTGCTTGTGCTTTGCTTGTATGACCTCTACCTTCCTAGATTAGGTATCTAATGTAATCTTGTCTCACATGCAATCTCTTCTCCTTTGTGCAACCTCAATCGGCGGGTTCAATAATCCACCTCATGCGCCTCCGAATGATCGACTTTTCCTTCACCACATCGCGATGGCCACCTTGAGATGAATGGTAGTTACTTGTGATGCACTTGTCGATTGTGATGAACTTGTGGATTTGTTTGGATGGACTTGAGCACTTATTGTTATATATGTGATGGATGAGATAAATATGTGATGGATGTGATAAATATGTGATGGATGAGATATATATGTGATGGATGTGATATATGTTTGGATGGATTTGTTTGTCGTGATGGAATGTAAAAATAAATAAAAACACAGGTTTTGGGTCACTTTGCGAGTGCAACACTCGGCAAAGGACCCTTTGCAGTGCCATGGTCATGGCACTCGGCAAAGCTGAATATGGTATTTGAAAGCCCAGTTTTCCAGCTTTGCCGAGTGCCATGACCATGGCACTTCGGCAAAAAATCATTTGCCGAGTGTTGCACTCGCAAATGACTTTTGCCGAGTGCAACACTTTCGGCGACACTCGCAAAGATTTTTCAAAAAAAAATTGTAAAAACTTTGCCGAGTGCCAGCCATCCGACTCTCGGCAAAGAAATTTTCAAAAAAATTAAAAATCTTTCTTTGAGTCGGCCGGGTTGGCACTTTCGAAAGCGGCAAATCAACGGGCCGTATTTGTGGCGTGCCTTTTCTTTGCCGAGTCTTGACTCGGCACTCGGCAAATCCTTTACCGAAAGTGCGGAGACAAAAGGCACTCGGCAAAAGCTACTTACCGATAATTTTTTTTCGAGTGCCCTTTGCCGAATGTCGCACTCGGCAAAGCTTTTGCCGAGTGCAAAGGAGCCTTTGCCGAGTGCCTGAGGCACTCGGCAAAGAGCCGGAACCCAGTAGTGTATATAGCCTTGTTTAATACAAATTAATGTTGTACCTATACTGCCAAAGAGTTTTTGTTTTGTCCAAGCTATGATGACGGCCATGCTGCCATGAAAGACCACACCGTTATATGAACAACACGGTTAATTTCCGCTGTGGATTCCACTTATTTTATGACATTTTTGTTGCCGTCACAAAAAGGCCTTTTTTTTCAGCGAGGGCTTGGAATATGATTTTGATTGATGTTCCTATGGATATTTAACATCCTTTTACTTTTATATGAACCACCGATTCAGAACAAATGATGTACTTATGTCTGGTTGGGCATCGCGGTCCGCGGTTGTCAATCAATTTGGTTGCTTAATCGATTTGAATACGTGAACACTTAATTAATTTTGTCTCTTGGTCATCCACATCCCTGGAAGGTGTCTAATCTCAATTAGGTTGCTCCCAACGGGCAGTATCTTATTGCAGTTTCTTAGTGCATTATAGAAGTGTTAGGAAACTATCTTCCCAATGCATGGTTTCTTATGGTGTGGTATCTTAGGCGGTTTCATTTAATTACATGCATGAGAGGAAACAGCGATCACAATAAATTTTATGCGTTGGATTTCGAGACCGAACTGGTATCCAGATTAGATACTGGAGTACCCTCTCTCTTCATTAACTATGGTGCTACATCATCATTTTGCCTACATAGCAGGCTTAAGATACCAGTCAAAGTGGAGCACCGGGAGCAGCCTTAGTTAAGCATCAGTGCCATCAACCGTTTGACGGTTTGACTCGTAAAATTGTAAAGGACCTGTCTATGTAACAATTAATCTGTATTTGAAAGAGACAGGATTTTCTGCACACTCGGCATCCATCGTTCGATTTTGTATTAAGATTCGTGTTCTTTCTTCTCCCTATCAACTTCGAAGACTTTTAACTCAAAATTTGAAAACTTTCAACTCAAAATTTCTCATTCCCACCTCAAAAAAATCAACTTTCAACTCAACAAATTTGAAAACTGTTACTACCATAGTTGAAAACTACAACTTGAAATCGGTGATTTTCAACTAAAATAAGAATACTTCTAATTCAAAATTTATCACTTTCATATCAAAAAATTCATCTTTCAACAAAAAAAAGTGTCTTATTTCAACTTTAAAGATCCAGGTGAGTAGCTACCCTAGGCAGCCACATATTTCCATTTCAAATAATAGTAACATTTCCGGGTATGCATTGGATCAACATCCATTGGTGGAAAGCTCCCACTGATCGCCTCTTGCGGCCACAAAACCAAATTTTGATTTGAAAATTTTGTCTGACATTTTTTGATTTTTGGCTAAATGGTCCTACCGCCCCACCCCCGTTAAAAATTTTAAACCAGTTTTGAAAACCCTGACCCCCACTGGCCACTAGGCCACACGCGTACAGCAGCAGCACGTATGATGTTGGCTCCGACCGGCCGTTTCCTTGAGCATTCACACTGTTACACTGCAGCAGCAGCTAGCGCCACAGCATCGACGCTAGTTTAATTTCCTCGGTCCATGCTGTCCTTTTTTGCAGTTTTAATCTACTCCCTTCCGGTCGCTGTCAAGGATCGAGCACATCTCTATACATGAGAGAGAGAGAGAGAGAGAGAGAGAGCGCGACGCGCAACAAGAAACAACACAGAAATCTAATGCGGTGACGGATATGCATGGGATGTTGTGTATGTACCCTGTCTTTTTTTTTCCCTGAAACTGTTGTGGTGATGTACCTGATGATGAGGCTGGCGTCCAATAGGATCACGATGGATGTTTCCTCACATGCGCATGCATGCACTGCTGCTGCTTTATTAACTGCAAAAGCCCTTTACATTTTCGGGGGAAACAAAAAGAGCTTTGTCAAACTTTGCTTACTTCAAATTAATCTACGCCTGATGCAGCACGTTATTCGGTGTTTTAGGGCACTCCCAACGAGCAAATTTATATATTTAGTGACCGCCTGAAACCATCACAAAACCCCGAAAGCTATGATGGCACTTTTAACTCGAAATTTGAAAACTTTCAACTCAAAATTTCTCACTTCCAACTAAAACAAAAATCAACTTTCAACTCAAAAAATTTGAAAACTGTTAATACCGTAGTTGAAAACTATCAACTTGAAATTGGTGACTTTCAACTAAAACAAGAATACTTCTAATTCAAAATTTCTGACTTCCGTCTCAAAAAATTCAACTTTTAACAAAAAAATGTCGAATTTCAACTTTAAAGATCCGGGTGGATAGCTACCCCTGGGCAGCCACATATTTCCATTTCAAATAACAGTAACATTTTTAGGCATGCATTGGATCAACATCCATTGGTGGAAAGCAGTCGGACCCGGATTTCAAAACCCAGAATCCTCTGTGAAAACACTGCACTACTTCCTGGATCAGTAGATAGTGTTCACAGGGTACATCACTGAATCAATTCATACAAAACGTAGACCGAATCATTCATAATATTATAAACATCAGAGTTTAATTAGACCACATCGGGTCGAGTTTACAATAGGGCTGATTAGGTCAAATGAGTACATTACATAAATTACGGAAACGGTAGCGGAAGCAAAAGGGGTAGAGCATATCTCTCCACAGGTAAGCGACTGGGGTAGCCTGTGTATGACCAATATTAACCAAGAACTCGGATAATATAGGTTGTACGCAAGCACCGGCGGAGCCAGTTAGACTGAGGCAAGAACCAGACTAAGGAACTAAACTACTCTTCATCATTGCCTTGTCTATCGACATCTGAATCCTTATAGTAGGCGTAATCACCATGATTCGTGGGTTCTGAGGGTTTGGGGGAAAGAGCGAGGATGAGCACAACTTCCGTGCTCATGAGCCAACACACAATGAGATGCAATAATATACATGCAAGGTTTAACAAGGATGGCTCGGGTTCTTTTATTTGCTCAAAGCAACATTTATAATTACTAATATTAGAAAGTCCTATCACTTAGCATTCTAACTAAATCACATTTTATTAAAGAGAATAACTGTGCAATATTAATAACGGCAAAGGTTACCTCTTATGCATATTTTTTATGGTGGTTACATCCACCTAATAACATCACTAGGTACTTCCACCTAGGCAAAACCAAATTCAGGGTTACATCAGCCCGACAAGTTTTTCATTCCACCCACAAAGTTTTATAAATAGAACTAGCTCATGTAAGTTCCCATGCCTGCCCTTGATCGTGGCATGACTGTTTGAACAGTTTATTACACTCTGCAGAGGTTGTACACTTTATCCACAAGAGATAATCGTCTTGATATATACACATGTTTCCTTAGACATGTGAATCAAGGGGAAATTACCACAAGACCTTTACAATGCATCCCTCAGTGTTAGTTGCACCCACTAAGGTTTCATCTGAGAGTGGTTACGCGCACACACCTGTGTCAACCATGCCCCTAAACCCCCTCTTGCACCACACAGCGGCTTATGCCAGCATCCTGACCCGTGTCCAAGATGGCTTACGCCAGCGACACGACGTGTGGGTCACTCCAGTGGTACAACTGGCATTGGTGGATGCAGATTAGTTGGTCAGGTCGACACCATTATAGACTTATGGTTGTACTGCTTTACATTAGGAGGTCATCACAAGATTAAGTCCTTAGGGACCATCTGGACGGTTCATTCCACATACCATCCACAAACCAACATTCCTTGGGATGCATTAGCGCCCATCATCATATCATCCGCCCAGATGTGGTAACAGCAAGTTATTAGGGTTTTTGGGGATCACGAATTACATTATCTCAACATCTTAGTCATTTACACCCAATGACTACTCAAAACCATTTTCATGATTAAAAGATGATGATTGGGGTAGTTAATACCCCAAGATTTAAGCAAGACTAGCATGGTGCTTAAGTATAGCCTATAACTAGTATAGTTACCACATAATTACTAGGGTGACAAGGAATTAAGGAATTCAATTGTCAAGGATGGTGTAATAATTATTTAATCATCAAGTAGGTATTTAACTACCTTAGGATCATTTGACATACATTTGCATAAGGAATTAAAGCATGCAATTTGATATTTTAAAAGAATATAATTTGCATAAAATATAGGTTCAATATGATCAATGTATTGACTTGCCTAGGTCTAAGGCAAGAGGGTCTTAATAGTCTTGAGCTTGATCAAATTGAAGATCTCCCGCTTCTTCGAACTCTAATCGGACGAACGTGCTGGAAAAGAACAAACAAGCGAAGAAAGCAAATAAATAACAATAAATAGTAAATAAACTCCAAATTGAACAAAGCTACTGCTATTAGCAAGACACTGAATTTAGAAATTTTTAGAAAAAATTTCATTTAATTCGGAGTTAGAATGAGGGAGAATGGATCCCCTAGAGTTTTGGTTTAGAATTAAATCTAGAAAAAGACAGAGGAGAGAGAGTTCATCTCTCTGATAGTGGGGTCCGCATGCATAGTGGCTAGGTTCAAAAGGACAATGCGTGGATCGTGTCCGACTGCTCAGTGTACGGGTCCATGAGGCTCCCATTATGCAATCTAATCTTTTGGGGCCACTTGTCATACAGTCTTCAAGACTAACCAGGAGTTAAGATCTTCATTAACTGTTGTCGGGGCCCACACGATAATGATTCATGGTGAAACCCAAGGTTAGTTAAACCAGTATTAACTCACAGCTTAAGCATTGAATAACGCTAAGACCAAGATTTGGTTCACTGATTAAACCGCTACAGGGGCTACCTGAGCTTCGGACCAACAGGGGAGGCTTTGGACACTGGCGGCTTTGGCTCGTCGCCGACGAGGATGGCCATGAGGGCGGCCGGGAGTACCCAAAATGGGATCCCCTCGGTCTTGCACACCCGACGGCACCGGCGGCGACAGCCGAAATGGCCTAAGGCGACAGCGTGCCGGCAAGAAGCGACAGCGGCGCTTGAGCTACAACACTGACTATGGCTCGGTGGTGCTCTTGGTAATCCCAGGAGCACACCAGCATCTAGGAGGCCTAGGGGACATATCGAAGGGGTTGGTGTGGTCCGAAGGTGGCCGAGGCAGCACGACGGTAGGAGTCCGAGGCGGCGCGAAGAAGAGGCACGCTGCCGGTGAGCTTCGGCCGGAGAGGGTTGGAATTGGTGTTGGGGTTGCCCTGAAGATGGCAAGGGGGTCCTGTAGACAGAAGGAATTGACTGGAGATGGCTTGAATCGCCAAGGCGAAGAGGTGGCCGTGTTTGGGGGGGAAGAAATGAAATTCCGGTGGTTTTGCGCTTACCTCGATGGTTCTCGGTGGCAAAAAGGAAAGGGGAGGGGAGGAACGAGGCCAGGGCTTCTTATAGCTAAAGGGGGAGGAAGGACCCGTTGGAGGTACTCGGTGGCGGCGCGTGCGCCGAGGGTGGCCATGGCAGTGGAGCCGGGAGCACGCGCACGGACGCGACACAAAAAAGGGAATGGGTCAGCGAAGCGACGCGGTGCTGCTAGGTGGGCGCAGAGAGCCGGGACGAGATAGCGACGCCGACGCAAGCGTAGACACGAGGATCTGGATCGTGGGCGTCGCGCCGACAGGAGTGGTGAAGTTGGGATGGAATGCGTCGGGCGCTTCGGGGCGCGCACGGTATTGGCGTGGGCGCGGCCGAGAAAATGGGGAAGCGGGGAAAGAGGAGAGGTAGAGATGGGCTTACGGGTGTAGAGAAGGGCGCGTGCGGTGCTGACGAGCGGCAGGTAGGCGTGGAGGAGCCGGAGCCGAGCGTAGGGGTGCGTGCGTAGAGCGTGCTCTGGTGCGATGGTACGGGCAGGGGGGTGTCTCGGGCTAGGAGGGGTAGGGGATGGGGCTAAGCCCAAAAGAAGTTGAGAGGATTTTGGGGGGGGGTTTGAAATCTGAAATTTGGATCTTTGAGTGAAATTGGAAAATTGGGGAGTAGAGAGTTGGGAAAATGCAAACAATTGAAGTTCTAAATTTACTATTCAAGAACTAAAAAACCGGCTATTACAAAAGCTGCCACCGATCGCCTCTGGCTGCCACAAAACCAAACTCAATTTTCTCCGCTATGCCCCTCTCATCCTTTGTCGCAGCCAGAATCAAGCAATGGAGGCTCGATGAACCCTGAAAACCTAACTATGGTAAAAATACTTACCAAAGTTGGAGCCAAAGGGAGTGCATGAATCACGAGACAAAACTAATGGTGACAAATGTAACTGTTTTTTCCTATGAAAGCAACTACCTGGTATGTAGCAAAAACCAAATGTAAAATTAGATTTCATGTATATTATCTTATTTCATAGGCAAAGTAATGTTATTTTATTTTATTGATGATAAAAGGACTGACGCATGACACTAGCTAGCAACAATCTTGTAAAACTCAGGAGGCAAAAATTTCTAGGAGAAAGTAATTTAAAATTTTGTTAGTCTTATAATTTACTTTTTACAACATAAACTTAGGATTATCCTTGAACACTAAAAAATGAAAGAAAAAGTATATAGGAAAAAGGCCATATCATGGTTAATTAGGAACTTAAAAATAAACACTCAACAAAACTTATGTTCATTTTAGCATGACAAATACTCCGAAGATGTAAAACCATTTTGTTTGTTCCTAATGGTACACATGAGAAAGCTAGAGTGGTGATGACACAATGGTACATAGGAAACACTCATTAACAAAGAGTCCTAATGTCACCACTACACTTTTCACTCTAAATTTAAACCATAATTATTTACAATTACCACAATCATATCCCTAAATAAAACTTTACAACAAATTATCTTACAACAAGCATATTAGGATAATATAAATAAGGATAAACATTCACACATAACTTGGGACCTTGTACCCAAGAATGCTCAGAACCATGTGCCCGAGAACACCCGAGAGCATTGACTAGCAACAATATGATTAAATAAACCATTACCACAAATGTGTTTATAACTCATCATTACCATACGCACTAGTACTACTCATGATCCATGCAACTGCCATAAAGTATATATCAAATGTCCACGGATCAAGTTCCAAATAGATGAGCTAATTCTCTAAGGTATAGTTGAGGCAACTAAAAGTGATAATTCATGGTTGCTTGCACGTAATGTGTATTCTCATCTCATGCACGTCGCCTTCAATGATTGCCTAAAAACAACAACAAAGCAATGGTGAGTCTAAGACTCAGTAAATACATAATAAAATAGTAACCACACACACAAGAAGCTTATCATTCATGTATTCCATCATCATCTTTTCTTTTCATTAGTGCAATTGTCGGACCCTGGGCTTTGGATACCTGAAGCCCTCATGTGTGTACTATACAAGTCCCATAATCAGTGGCTAGTACACACATCCACAACATTGATAATCACATCCATACATTTATCCATATAAAATGAAACAAATATGGTACATAACTTAGATGATTACATAGCCAAATAAAACTCAAGTATCAATAGAGTGCAGCGGAAAAACATAGTAAATAAACCAAAATATTACAGCGGTATGCCCATCTGAACTCTTAGGCAACCAACAAGAAACAAGTCCTAGAAAGACCCATCACCGAACCCATCGGCTCCAGGTGCGAAGAAAGCGTTGTCTGGTGTAGGCTCATCTTCTAAGTCTGAACAACAATTTAAGCAAGATTGAGTACATTCTGTATTCAACAAGACTTCTAGTGTACCGCAACATATTATAAATGCAAGGCTTCTCAAAGAATATGGATTGAGCACATTCCGTACTCAGCAAGACTTCTAGTGTACTGCAACATATTATAAATGCAAGGCTTCTCAAAGAATATGGCTCTATGCTACAAGTTGTTTTAAGCATTAAGCAACTTTTATTTGCAATATCAATACGTAGTACTTAGAAACGGCAATTTAAAGACCAGTTAAATAGATAAAGGACAACAAGTAAGTAATTGAATAAATAACAACTCACAACCCTCCTCGACTGCAAGCAACATCTTATTTTCAGCCATAGACATGGCACTCAACTCAAATATAAACCAACAAACCATTTTCCAACGAAACTGTGGTTGCACTAAGCATGCTCATGACTGCGAGCATGGCTATTTAAATAGATTTATACTCTATAGAGGTGTATAACTTTACCCACAACACACGAGTTCTTTGGTTTGTTCAGCATTTGTCGATACCACCGCTCACTACATTTGGTAAGCAGCCTAGAGCAAGTGTCAAAACCTTTAATCACCTAGTCCCAAACTTGTACTAGCTTGGCGAATGAACACCATCACTTCACCTGAGCACACCCCCATCTCAGTGAGGCATTCGCTGTTGTGTCGGCAAGCTTTGTCCCCAACACCTTGGTGAAGTCGAGAAATCACATATGCTTGCCACTACTATGGCCTACCAACATGCAAGGCTAGTTTTTAATGACTTAATTAGCTAATCTCGTCCCATACCGGCACATGTCGTTGTACGCTTAAGCTTTGATAGGGCTTGGTGGCATTCGGTCCTTAATTGACCCGAGCGAGGATCTTCCCCTATCTACTTGTGAGATACCTCTCTCACACTTCTCATAATATAATATAACTCGCCCGTGTCGCAAACTAGTTTTTCATTTTTATTTTTATACAAAATAATAGAGGTAAACCTCTCTGGACTATCATTTCAAAACTCCCAATTTCATATTCATCATGTCATTCCTTTTTTGCAAATTTTAGTAAAGGCTATAGCCTGACTAAGCAATTGTGCAATACTTGAACTCAAAATTCCCAAATTGACATAATCTATAGTCTATACCATAACCTAATGGCTACAACAGTAAGGATAACAATATTTCAAGGAGGCTCATGCATCGAATAGGATTACATCTACCATTAACCCCAAATATAGCAATTTAATCAAACATACACACATGCATAATAGATTTTGCAAAAAAGAAGTACAATAATTAAAATAGTAGGATCAACATGGTAAAAGGAGGTGCTTGCCTTGCTCTGGTTGTTCTGAATATGAGGATGGAGTATCGTCGTGAAAGTCGTTCGAACAATCGACATCTAATCAAAAGAGCCGAAAGCAAATTAAATATAGCAAAAATAATTTGAACAACAACAAAATCTAAATATTTTTGCATATTCAGGTAGAGCATGATTTTAGATGAATTTATAAAAATATTCATTCAATTTGGAGTTTTTATGCAAAAGTTATTAATATTTTAACCTGCTTCGGTTTGAAAATTTCAGAAATTAGAAAAGTCTTGACGTCGGCGCGATTTTCAAGTTTACACTTTGCAACAAAGAAAGCGTATTCTTATCTAAATTCTACTTAGGTTTACGCTTTCCAAAGAGAGAAAACGATTTTTCTCTCGAACTAAAAGCGATTTTTCTCATTTTTCGATTTTTATTAACTTACATGTGGGGCCTACTTGTCGCTGACTTATATTCTTGTTTTATTGATTTTATTTATAAACCCGGGCGGTCCCACATGTCATAGATTCATTATTCATTAACTAATGATTAATCCTAATTTTGATTTTAATTCTTGACTACCGGGGCCCACATGTTAGTCTCTCAGGTTTTAGAACGTGTTTTAAAAGTGAGAATAGTGCATGGTCCCACATGTCAGTGACACATTTGCTAAAAATGTTTGAAATTAGATTTCTGTTAATCTTTTCAGCTGGTCTGACTTGTCATAGGCTTAGTACCTTTTTAAGCTATGTTAATTAGTGCTAAACATCTCCTAATCACCCGGGCCCACTAGTAGAGAGAGAGAGAGAGAGAGAGAGAGCAGGAGAAGAGCAGTAGAGCTTCGCGTTGCCGAGTGCCATGGCGAGCTCGCCGGCGGTGAGGTATACACAGAGAAGCTCAGGGGATGCCACCGGGTGGTGGTGGAGGCCGAAGGCGGTGCTACATCGGAAATGAGCGGTGGAGCTCCTCGGGTCCGAAGTGGATTCCACGATTTGAGCCAATTGGCGGTGAAAGGTGGTGCACACTGGCTCTAGAGGACGTCTACGATGCTATTGGCAGTACCTCGAGGACTAATGGTCACCAGAGCGGCGACGAGAAAGCTTCACGCGGCAGTGCCATGATCGGCCACGATGAAGTCTATGCTACACCAGCTAATCTTCCGATCTAATGCACGCAAAATCTCTAGGGGACTACTAGAAGCTCACCAAGGTCCTTGATGGTGTTGGGGGATGACCGAAGTGGCTTGGCGATGTTGAGCAGCAGCGGCGCAAAGGAGGCTCTCGGTGACTGCGTACTGTAGGGAAGGAGATGCTACAAGGAGGTGTGCATTAGCTTGCATGCACACTGAGGATGGTAGGTATAGAAGGAATCGACCAAAGACTCACTAAGGTGGTGGCTAACTGGAAAAGGGTTGCGGTGGCTGGAAACGAGGAAGAAAGTTGATTCGGGGGCTTCCCTGCATGTGGATCATCATCCACCAAGGAAGAAACATCAGTGAAGTATAGGACACGAAATGACATGGTCAAGTGAGGTTCAAGCTCACCAGAGCGTTGGGAACATGAAGGTCCGAAGTGGAGTGTACGCTGGAGGTGAGGAAGACGATGGCGCATTCATGCTATAGGGTTCTCGGAGCTACATCAAGCAAGGAAAGAGCATCAGTGAGGTAAGGGGTGCACGGTGACACGGGTGGCGATTGCAAGGAAGCTCACTAGAGCTAATGGCATTGTGAGGCTTACTCACTAGCGTCGAGAATGACGCACTTGCTCTTAGCGATTCAAAGAGCTAGAAGCTCAAAGAAAACATGAGATGGAATGAGTGGCGAGCTAGACAGATAGTGACACACTCAAAGGCTTAAATAGCAAAGAGTAGCGCATGAGATGAGCAACGAGAAAATGCGGCCACAGTGAGAAACTCGCCGGTTTGCTTTTGTCTCCGCCAGCGGGGTTGGCGCCATTAAGAGGTAGGCAGCATGGGTAGAGCCAGGTGGAGGTGATGAAGGTAGGTGAAGCGCGAAAACGGTGGGCGGCCGTTGAAAACAGCGGGCGAACGGCGGAGCAGGCGAGGGCACGTTGGCGAGCAAGGGCGAAGGCGAGGTGGAAGACAAGCTCTGATGAGTGGGGCCCGCATGTTAGTGATAGAAAGCGAGCATCGTTGGCGCAGGCTAGATCTGGGCAAGCGAAAATGGGCTGGCTCAGATTCGCCCAAAGGCGAGAGGGAAATTTGAATTGGTTTTTCAGATTTTCTCCAAAACTGGCTGCGTATTTGCCGAATTTGTATCCTTATCAAACATGCTCTAAAATTCATCAATTTTTTTTAGGGCTTTTGACAACTTTTAGTTTATTATGTAAATTTTTCAGGATTTTATCTATTCTGTGATTTTCTTAACAATTCTTACAAGTTGATGCTTGCATGAAATTTCATTATTCGTTATATACGAGAAGTTCAAAAAATCATGCATAAATAGTTTTCCCACTTAGAATATGCTCAAAATTATTTTCCCATTTATTTTTATTATATCTTCCCAAAAATGAATTTTTTGGGATGTTACATCAATACACTTTTATACTACATATTCATTTGCTCATCACATAGCTTATATCGGTTTAGCTAAGTGAATACCCATCGACGTTCACCCTCTCAAAATCCCATCCTCATTGGTCCGAAGATCTCTCCACTCCCGTGGAGACCTACCAAAGTAGGTCTTACATGCCCACCCTAGGTGGGTCTTTCTCCTTCATGACATGAAGGTGCACATGATGTGAATGCAATTGTTTCATTATCCATTAGCATTTTCTATCATCATCATATTACCATCATCATCATATTATTATCATCATCATATAGACATTGTAATAAGCATAGATAAAATATAGAGATGACATGGTAAATTAATCATTAAAGTCAATTAACACACAAACCGATGTATACCGCTCTACCTTGCACTTCCCTTTTAGCCATAGAAAAGGAAACGATGTGAAGAAAGCACCAAACCTGAAACAACACCACCTGGACAAAGTGAATACTCACCTCAAAACAAGTGACAATCATACAAAAGCATACAAATAGATTGACATTGCTTGTTCACCAGACAACCCACCCACTGTCTGGGTGATCAAACCGCCATAATATCCAATTCTGGAATACAAACATACGAAACCATATGAGTTCTGTAATCTACATGAAATTTTCCACATTTTTCTAGTTATGCAAATTCCAGATTAAGCCATCTAATCCCTCAATTTCAACACCGTAAGTCATTCTATTATATTACTGAACAGCAGACTTATCAATTTTGTATGTATTTTTTCTACAACATAAGAAGTGTCAAACCATACCACTTCTGGAAACTATGTGTCGGGACCGGATTTCTGAATCTAAACCCTCTATGTATTTATGCACCAGTCCCAGATCAGTAGCTAGTGCACATAGTGGAAACATCATTGATAACAAGTTCGAATCATAGAATAACATTAATAAATAACTGAGTACCAGTCTTATGGCCACTTATTACAAAAGAGATCAAAAGACCTAGAGTCTCACAGCAGCAAAAAAAAAAAAAAACTCCGATGTGGCCCATCGAATCGCCCACTGGCATTCAACTCGAGAGCGCAGCCTAGTACTCCAAGTGTCCTTCGTTAAACCCGCGGGCGTAGAAGTCGTAGTTTTCATTGGCATCATTGTAGACTTCTGAGATTTGTTTTAAGTGTAGCATGTGAGTACATAAAGTACTCCACGAGTCTTGGAAAATTATGCATATGCATAGCTTTAACAATTGGGCTTATAGGGTTCTTTTGCACAAAGTAATATTTTAAGTTTAAACATTTTTCATAAAGCACAATTGACAAACAAAGATTCAATAATTAAAATAATTTAATTCTCGAGTGAAGGTTATATCTACCAGCCACTAGCATTGAGGCTCTATCCGCCAAGTTTTTATGAGCAGGGCTCTAGCTGCCCAACTGGCTCTAACTACCATAATAACAATCCAAGAGTTCCAGCTACTCCTAGATTCCCAAAATATTTCTTTAAAAACAAAACTAAAATATGCCATATGAAAACGCACCTTGCTTGCCCTTGACTGTGGGCATGGCTATTCAAATAGTTTTACACTCTGCAGAGGTTGTACAGCTTGACCCACACAAGATGGTCAACTTATATTTGTCGACAATGACACGCTTCCTTAGGCGTGCGACTAAGCGATTATCACATGGCTTTTACATTACTTTATCATAACATTAGCCCACCCGATGAGCTTAACGCCGTGTCATGGACGCCATTTACCATCAACCCGGAGCTCACCGTTGTGGGGGATAACTTGCCCGAACATGGACGTCAATTACAATCATGTACACTACCTAGGTAACTCGAACCATCTATAGCTCGCGGGCTAAATGTCTGGACTTAGTAAATTATTCAGCTTGGTCCTTCCCATTTAAGACGTATGGTTGATCGGTTAAGCTCGGTTTGAATAGACACAAGCGTCGGTCCTTAATTGACCAAGGCAAGACATTCAAAACTCATGCCACTCGCCCTAGTCTAAACAATTTCAACCGTTTTATTTTATTTTTCAATTACTGATATTACCTAATGTCATGCATTTTCCAAATATAGCAAAAAGGGTAATAATGGTTTTCCCCCAAAGGTTAATCAAGACCACAAAGCATGTCTAAACAATTCTACCGTGTTTAACTATTCCATAATATTGTAATCAATATTGTGGAGTTACCATGCTAGGGTTACAAAGGTATAGGATAACAATTATCAAAGGAAGACATTACCAATTTTAGGTTTAACTAACAACCTACAATTTGAACTCGTCATTTTATGTGAAATACCAATGCATAATACCTTAAAACTAAAAACAATACTTAAAAATTATAGGTACAGAATGTTCAAAGGATACTCGCCTTCATTAAAATTGGAGGTTAACATGTCAGGTTGGTCCAAACTGGTCCCAAAGGCGTCAGACTCTACACATGCGAAACGAAACAAAATAAATAACCAAAAAATCCAAAAAATACCATTAGATAGATTAATAATTTATATGAATTTAGGAACAAGAATCGATGGAATCGGAGTTCGTATGAAGGGGAACACCCGAAAGATTTGCAAGAAATTAAATTGCTGAAAACTATAAAGGAGAGGAATATTCCAGAGAATATGTTGTCTGATTTTTAACATGTGCAAAGTCATAGTATATGACATCTTGACCCCACTTTCTAGAGAAAGAAAGAGAGGAAGAAAAGGATGAAGCCAATGCCATGTGGGACCTTGTTGTCATTAACTCAATAGCTACACATAGGGAACAATCAACAGAGCAGAAAACACAGGATGGCTCGGTGGCTTGGGAATGGTGACGATGCTGGTGAGTGGCAACACGGCGATCGACCAACAAAGAAATGGAACCCCACGGGGTGGCAATCCTACAGTGGCGGCAATGGGCCGAGACGACCCAAGGTGGTGGCGACGGCAAGACGGGTTGTGGACAGCGGTGGCAATGCGAGGCGCGGGAGGTGGCGGTGGGTGCATGGGCTATGCCCGCCACGAGGAAGGTGCAGTGAGGTTGGGGAGGCCAGTAGTGGCCAAGGCGACGGGACGATGGTGGCCGGCAGCGGTAATATGGCGGTGGTGACGGCGGTACTTCACGTCAAGGAATCGATTGAATTGGGAGGGGGGAGGTGGAGGATGACTGGGAACGCGTCGCGACACGATCCACTAGACAAAATGCTCACCGGAGAAGAAGATCAGGTGACGCGGGTGATTTCGGCCCAAAGAAAGAAACGCTGAAATCTGGGGATGAACTGCAACCAAAAACAAAATTGATTAGGGGGAAATATTCACAAGGCTCAGGAACATGACGTGACGCAGTTCATGGTTTTAAATTCTCATTGGAACGATGGAGACACAAATCGAGTGAAATGACCGGCGCATGGGAAGACATCGATTTCGGCAGCGACAGTGCTCCAGAGGTTACAGGGGTTTAGAGGAGGTGTGAAAGAGTGGAAGAGATGCCCGGGTTTCAACTTATAGACTCGAACGAGGTTTGAATTGATGTGACCGCGAGTACGAACGTTGACAACAATCACGACATGGTTTTGGAAATGGAAGAAACTAACATGCAATTGATTGACTGCAATAATGGAGAGATTTATCGTGCAAAGATGGTGGCGCAGTGATGACACGGACGGCATGGACACACAACGTGATTGATAGGCACGTATGGCACGAACTGCCGGGCGATGCACCAATGTGGGCAGCGTGGGCGCGGCTCGGGCACGCATTGGAGCACGGTGTGGCCTGGGCTTGGTGCGGCATGGTGCAACCAAGGACATGGGTGCGGCATAGGCTAAGCGTGGAGCGCAGTGGGGGCACAACTGGCGGCTCGGGTTGGCCAGGAGCAGAGACAAAGAGCAAGGAAAGAAAGGAAGAAGAAAGAAGAAAAAGAAATGGGCCAAGAAATGGGCCGAGAGATAAAAGAAATGGATTTTAGTCCCATAATTTTTGTGGGAAAAATCCAAATTATGAAATTTGGATTTTAAATTTGACGACGAAATTGAATTGAGACGATCGAACTAGATTTGAATTTTGGATTTGGGATTTAAATGAATGCAGAAACTCCAAAAGAAATCCAACACTTTGAATTAATTACTTTGAACTAAATTTTTAAGAAAAAACAAAATTTGGGATGTTACAAACCTACCGCCCTTAGAAGGAATCTCGACCCCGAGATTCGGATGGACCAGGAAAAAGATTGGGGTACTCTGCTCTCAAATCCTCTTCACGGTCCTAGGTTGCTTCTTTCTCTGAATGATTGCTTCATTGCACCTTGCAGAATTTGATAGTCTTGCTTCTGGTATGACGTTCTACTTCTTCGAGAATTCTAATAGGGCACTCCTGGTAGGTGGGATCATCCTTCAACTCAACTTCCTCTAGTGGCATTCGTTCTTCGGGAACCCTAAGGCACTTCTTTAACTAAGACACATGAAAGATGTCATGCACATCTCATAGCTGAGGTGAAAGCTTCAATTTGTAAGCAACTTCTCACCTTTTGACTAGCACTGGAAAAGGTCCAATGTATCTTGGTGCAAGTTTTCCACTTACTCTGAAATGACACATTCCCTTAAGCCGTGAAACCTTCAGGTAGACATGATCTCCAAGTGCAAAGGTTAGATCTCGATGGCGGTTATCAACATAACTCTTCTGCCTAGTTTGAGCTAATTTTAGATTTTCTCGAATCCTCCGCACCTGTTCTTTGGCCTCCTTCAAAACATCTGGTCCAAACACTTGTCGTTCTCTAGTTTCATTCCAATCCAAAGGAGTTCTGCACTTTCTTCCATAGAGTGCTTCAAAAGGCGACATTTGCAAGCTTGACTAGTAACTGTTATTATAAGAAAATTCAGTATATGTCAAACTTACATCCCAACTTGCTCCATTGGTTAAAGCACAAGCTCTTAACATATCTTCAAGAATTTGATTCATCATTTCATTCTATCCATCTGTCTGTGGATGGTAAGCTGTATTAAAATTCAAGTTGATGCCCAAAATTCCCTACAATTTCTGCCAGAATCTAGAGGTGAATTCACTACTACGGATCACCTCATCACAGACGGTTCGGAACCGTCATCACAGACGGTTCAAAAACCGTCTGTGATACGAATATCACAGACGGTTTGTTATTGAAACTGTTTGTGAAGGCATAGCATCACCGACGGTTTCCATTAAAAACCGTTTGTGATACTAGAATATCATAGACAGTTCTATTTACAAACTGTCTGTGATATTTCTAGGTATCACAGATGGTTCTTAAATAGAACCGTTTGTGATATTCTACGTATCACAGACGGTTTTTAATGGAAACTGTCTGTGATACTATGCCTTCACAGACAGTTTTAACAAAAAAACCATATGTGATAGTTCATTACCCTAACTACTTTTTGCTGATTTTTGGCTAGCCTCAGGAATTGCTAGCCATGTCCTCTGAAAACAAGCATGCAGAAAACAAATACATCACAGATAATCAATTGTTGACAACTCAAAGTGATCATTACTCAAAATAAATTACAAAAGATCAAATTTGTTCAAGTATTGTCGCTATAGTTACAATTGGATTACAATTGAGTCAATTGTTTACGTGAAACTCTGGGTCAGCAACAGAGTGAAACTCTCCTTTGTTGTTAACGATTTCTGACATGATAAAGCTGTAGAGCTTCCCTCGAATTTCCCTGATCTCATCCGCAACGAGTCCATCTAAATCTATCATCAAGTCCTGTCGCTAGCAAGAAAGAGCAAAGTGGTAAGTATATATATTTAAATTTATAATTAGGAAATAATTATTTCGAGATTGACAAACCTCGGGATCCTTCTGCTTAGCACTAATGATTTGCTGCATATGATGGCAAACGTAGATTGCACATCACTCATCATTTTTTTTTCAAGCGGCACTACAAAAATAGAATTACATATATAGGTATAGTCAATTCGAGACGTATTATTATGAACTATGATATAGGATTATTGTGTTGTAGCGCATACCGAAAATTTCGTCCTATGTGTTAGTTGGGCGCTCGATCCATTGCATGGTCCTTCTTTGCTAACATAGGCGATGAACGAACTACATGATTCCAAAAAGTTATCCTCGGCCATTTCAAACGAAGGAAGACTACAATAAAGTTATGTATGGTGGAAATGAGCATACCTTTCGAATATTCCTTGCGCACGTCAAGTCGTGGTTGTTTCTGACTAGAGAATCAAGGTATATCACCATGTTCCTCTTTGGTATAATGACTAAAAGGATCCAGTGGTACCTACTCATGTATGTCGCTATAGTCATTAAACCTAAGTTCGTGGTTGCAGATAAAGTACAAATGAAATTTGTATAGCAAGTAGTGAAGCACTTACCCTCGGTTGTAGGGCACCACTATGTAGTCCTTGTGGCCCCGACTTAGCAATGCCGCCGTTATGTATTTCTCGATGAAGGACGGTCTGCATTTCGATGGTTTGCATAGATACCACGTGTGGGTCGGGGAAACCCACCGGTTCTCGCCATGCCCGGGCTTGTTTCATCATGTATCTATACATAAGCAATAAGTTGTGATATTTATCGGTATTACGTGAATGTAGAACTTGATTGTACACACTTACAGTGTCCAACATCGTAGAAGCGAGGCGTCGAGGCCAACGAGGTTGAATAGGTCATATAAGTCGTTGAAGCCCACGACAAAGTTGCCCGGCCCGTTGAAGAAATGCTCATCCTTGTATGCGACGGTGATTCCAGTATCGCACCCCTTCTTTCCGGTCTTCCGCATGTACCAGGCATGCAAAGCCTAACAAGCAAATCCAGTGCGTGTTAATACTGTGTCAGGGCATAATGGTTTTTCGATGGAGTACTGCCTGGAGTTCTCAGACTTGGGAGGCACCTTAATTTTCATCAATTTCGATTTGGTCTTAACGACTGGCAGCGTCTTCCTACGAGACGACTCGGGAACTGATACGGCGGCATGCTTTTCTTGTTCCTTCGGTATCTTCTCCACGGGAACCGATGAGGTGGCCTTCTGAGGCGAAGGATGAGGTGGCCTTCTGAGTTGATTCATTTGATCCTGCAATTGTGTTAACTATCCTTGAAATTTTGCAGTAATCATCTGTACCAACCGGTCCTCGCACTCGGCCTTGGATCTCTTCCTGCTCCTATACGTGCAGTAGTCGTCTACGAATCTATGACGCCAAGGTACGTTAACCCCAAGGCCTCGCGTGCGACTAGGGTGCTCCTTGTTTCCCAAGGCCGTAGATAGTATATCCTTCTCCCTGTTTGCTTGGAAGGAGCCTTGGGAAGTTTGGGCAGTCAATTCATGCTGCAAGAGGTCATCATGTTATTATAGACACTATGAAGTTATGGACTTATTAACAACTAGGTAGTTCAACATATTTACCACACGTTGGGACACTTCCTGGTCTGCCGGGTTTGTGAAAGAGATGCTGCCCGAAGACGAGACTTTTTCCCTCGCTTTTAACTAGCTTAGGGAACGCGGGTCTGTGATCTCAGGAAATGGCCCAGTTGCGTTCTCCTCCTCTGCCGCCCATTCCTCGTATTTACCCGTGTACCCAGTGGTGCCGAGTCTATGCGGGTGAGTGTTTCGTGTCTAGAGAGCTTTGTGTGTCGCACTTTGCTCCTTAAATTCGGCCGTCGTCTTCATAGCTACAAAGACGTCCCATGTTTCCTGCGTCAAGAACCCATACTACGTGAAGGCGTCTGACCCGTGTTCACGTACTTCGTGACAAGAATGCTCTTGATGGTCCTCCATGATTTATCCATTGAGAGCAATGCCGTCCGTTCCACGCATGCCATGTCTGCTTCTGGGATAGTGAACTTGCTTGAAAGTTCTGTCCACAGCGCGCCTCTCTCTTGTTTCGTGAGAGACTTCCAGCTTGGTGTGGTGATGGGGACCTGTTCCCTTGCAAGTATCTCGCAGATGGTCCGGAATCTCGCCGCTGATCTCTTGAGACTCAGAGGGACCCCAAAGTCACTGACCTCCATAATGATCAGTCGGCCTGCAGGCATTTACGATTTTCCTCTGCCATCTTGCTTACATATCATTATCATCAACGGAAATCCAGACGCATTAGGCGGCATCGGTGACGGCGGCGAAGACGGCGCCTCTGCCATCTGCGGCGTCAGTGACAGCTGCAAAGACGGTGCCTCTGCCATCTGCGGCATCGGTGACGGCGGCGAAGAGGTGCCTCTGCCATCTCGCTTACTTGCTATCTATATAAGTTACATATGCAATAAAATTTATTGCAAGTGTCCCAAATTAACATATACATATGAAGTATCTCCATGTCATTTAAAATGAATAATATGCTCAACATGTGCAATATTAGCAAATAATCATAATTAATTCCAGCATAAATATGAAACAATAAAGCATTAATCCAACAAAGATTTAAATGACCAAATTAACATAATCAAATGTAAATCATTCAAGTCATTTAAATTGATTGAAATGCTAAACATATATCACATGTATATGAATGAAATTATCACAGAGTTGCAAAAGATTGATGATAGTTTGTGCTCTCGTAAGGACTTTGACAAAACAATATAAGCATTTAAATGACCAAATCAACATAGGATTGTTGCAAGCATTTAAATGACCATAATAACATGTGTCCATGAAAATCATCCAAGTCATTTAAACACAATATTATGCTCAGCTCAGCATTAATAGCAGCAAATCATCAATTAGCAGCATAAGGCACAGATGATTGATGATATTATGTGCTCTCAGAAGGAGAGTAGCTAAAGAACAAGTCTTTGGCATCTCAATCCTATTATGTATACTCTTCATTAAATGAATATGATAACATATATTCAAATATATTCAAACTATGAGCTCTAAACAATACTTTGCTTAACTGTCAAATGATTTCAACTGTTAATGAAAACAGATTAAACTTCTAGTCAAACAGACTACTAGAAGAATCACAAACTGGTCGTTAGATTACCAACAAAAACTGAATACTCTCAATAGAACTGAACATGAAGACACAGGTTTAGTGATAAAGCCGATTGGCTGACATAAGAGTATCCACTTCAAATGCTAGAGATCAAATGAACCAGAAGAATCAGAATAACTAGCTTTCAACCGAAAGTAACCAATTAACAGTATATCATATTGACAGTAGCAGGTAATACAATAGAGCTCAAGTATGACCTAACTATCACATTCAATCTCAGTATAAGACAGAGTTAATCACAGAGCATGTCAACAAAGCCCACTGATCAATTTGCAATATCTTCAGTACTAGATTCAGAAATCATAACTAATACATATCAAGGTATGAACTAGCACTGCAAATAATATATATATATATATATATATATATATATATATATATATATATATATATATATATATCTGCAAAGATCAACCGAATCGCCACAGAGAGCAATACTCACAGAGAGCATGCCGCACAAGAACTCACGGTGCAAGGATGAGGCTGGTGCAGGGGAGGAGGCCAACGCGGGGAGGAGGGAGGCGTGGGGGAGGAGGCCAGTGCAGGGGAGGGGGCCGCGGGGAGGAGGCCGGTGCAAGGGAGGAGGCCGGCTCGGGGAGGAGGCCGGTGAGAGGGAGGACACCGACACGGGTAGGAGGATGGTGTGGGGAGGAGGCCGGTGCACAGGGAGGACGCCGACATGGGGAGGAGACCGCCCATCGAGGCGGCGGCAGCATCATCGATGTCGGGGGCGGCGTCGTCGAGGTCGGAGGTGGCGGCGTCGAGGCTTACAGGGAGGTGAACGGGCGAACCCTAGAGGAGGCAAAGGAGCGCGCGAGAGCTGAGCGGCTAAGCACTAGGGAGTTGAATGGGCGGCACTGGGGAGATGAATGGGCGAGCCCTAGGGTTATGAAGGCCTATCACAGACAATTCTTTTATGGAACCTTCTGTGAAAAGAAATCACAGACGGTTCTATTTACGAACTGTCTGTGATACGTTCCATATCACAGACGGTTCTATTAAAGTACCGTCTGTGATATAGAACGTATCACAGACAGTTGTTTAATAGAACCGTTTGTGATAAACTCATATCACAGACGGTTCCTGAATAGAACCGTCTGTGATTCCTTATCACAGACGGTTCCATAATAGAACCGTCTGTGATAACCTAACATCCTGGTGACAAATGAACAAGTCTTCATTTTTCCGCGTGTGTCTCTTCGTCTCACGATCGCACGACTTCGTCTCTTTATTTTCCAACGTCGCTACAGCTCCCAAATATATCTTCGTTTCCCGCTCCGGCTTTAGTACTTGTTCTATAAATAGATATCCCCTTCTGCAATGGATTTCACACGAACCTCCTTGATCTCCTTTCTCCACAAACTACAAATGGCTTCCCATCTCGTGCCACCAGATTGGCCTACATTGTGCTTGTTTACTCGCACCTCTCGATTGGAACTCGGCGCAAGTCGCGGACAAGCCTTCCGCTCGCAATGTCATCCATTGTAGGCCCTCCGATCTCTCGGAGACCATAGTGGCCATCATCTGTCGACTGGAGCTCCTCCTCAGATGGACCAATGCGAGGGTCTGCGACATCCGGCGAGTAAACCTCATCGTGGAGATCGTCCTATGGAACTACTTAGTCCGCACAGAGGATGTAGCCTAGAGAGTCGAGGATGACATCCAAATTGTAGGAGAGTGGGTCGACCTCGCCGAGATGGAGGAGACCAGGGTTGATGGCCTCTGGGCTATATGTGACTTGGTTTCGGAGTCCCAATGGCTACAAGCGCGAATCGGGCGTGCAAGGTCGCTGGTGGAGGCATTTGATCTGACAGTCGCTGATCCTGCCACCACTGAAGCCGATGAGAAGGCTTATGAAGATTTGAATGCTAAGATAGGATCGCTAATCTTTTTTTTATCGTCTGTGATGTAAAAAGGATATGGTCTTTTTATCGTCTGTTTCTTACAAGCACATAATATTATCATTCCACATTACAATGAAGTCCACATTGACATCAAAATCAGAGATGACAATTCCATGTTGAAATCAAAATATATAAGAGTTTACAAGTCCATAACACATGGCAAGTCCACATTGACATGTCTCATGTTATGGAATAAATTAATTACAATGGAGTAAATTCTTAATTAAAATATAGCCCTTCATGATGATCGACGCGCATATAGCTAGCTTCTTCACTGGGTTCTTCCTCGAGCCTGATGCCGTCTCCGAAAGGAGGCAACTCATCAAATTGATTGTGTTCTTCCTCGTCCACTACATTATCAACTCTAACGATCCTCCTTTTTTCATGAAGAACTACGTTGCGCTTCTTATTTACCGGGTTGGTTACATAGAAGACTTGAACAACTTGGTTAGCCAGTACGAATGGTTCGTCTTTGTATCTGACACGTTCGAGGTCCATGGTAGTGACGCCGTACTTATCGACCTTCACCTGTGGGAGATGGACCCAACGACACCGAAATAGGGGGATCTTAAAAAGCACGTAATCGAGCTCCCATATCTCCTCTATTTGCCCATAGTAGGAGCTCCTTAGCCCATCAGTACTGAATGCATCTATACGGACACTGCTATTTTGGACTGTGCTCTACCTATCCTGAGCTACCGTATAAAATGTGTACCCATTTATGTCGTATCCTTGCCATGTGACAATTGTAAATTGTGGCCCTTTTGCCAACCATAGCAGCGTATCATCACTTGATGACCTCTCAGTGATTCGCACCTTTAACCATTCGTTGAACCGACGGTTGTGCTCTCTCGTGATCCAAACCTCTGACCGGTCTGGATTCTGTTGGTGAACTATGTCTTTGTGCTCGTCGATGTACGGGGACACTTGGGTCATGTGTTGCAGGACTGTGAAATGGGCTTGACCGTACGTATCCAGATCGGGAGTGATTGATTTCCTTCCGATGGTCCCGATACCATCCAGTCTCCCCTCATGACGAGATAGAGGCACACCTATCAGTTCCACCTGAGCCAAGTAGTCGACGCAGAACTCAATGACCTCTTCGGTTGCATAACCTTCGATGATGTTGTCCTCCGGTCGAGATCAATTCCGTACGTAGGACTTGAGAATTCCCATGTACCTCTCGAACGGGTACATATGACATAGGAACACAGGGCCGCATATCTTTATCTCTTTCACAAGGTAAACAATGAGATGGACCATGATATCGAAAAACGACGGAGGAAAATACATCTCAAGATGACATAGAGTCGTCACCACCTCGGCCTGTAGAGCATCTAGTCGTTGGGGATCGATGACCTTCTGAGCAATTTAGTTGAAGAAATAATACAGCTTCAAGATTGCCACTCGGAACTTGTTCGGCAAGATACTCCTAATTGCAACAGGAAGCATTTGTGTCATTAGCACATGACAATCATGAGACTTCATACCAATTAAATTCAAATCTTGTATAGAAACAAATTTCTTAATGTTAACGGAGTAACCAGATGGGACTTTCATACCATGCAAGCTCTAGCACAGTTCATTTCTCTTGGCCTTGGACAGAGTGTAGCAAGCTGGGGGAAGGTACGTTCGTCATGTATTGGTCTCTTTCGGTGCTAACTCGGTCCTTATGTTCATATCAACCAAGTCACGCCGTGCGTTTACACCATCCTTTGTTTTGCCACTAATGTTCAGTAAGAGAACAATCAAGCTATCACATACATTCTTCTCCACGTGCATGACATCGATGCAGTGGCGAACTTCTAAGTGCTCCCAATAAGGCAAGTCCCAAAAAATTGACCACTTCTTCCAGATGTTCTTCTGACGGGTTCTTAATTGACGTCCCTTCCCAAGTACAACATCGATATCCTTAACCATATCATAGACCACTTTCCTTCGTTCTCTGAGGTCACAAGATCTTCCAAAGAATGGTGCTAGGTAATCAGTAACACCACGCTATTCTAAGCCAAGATGTCACCTAAATAATCTAACATACAAACATAATGCGGAAGAATTAGAACACCATCTCATCTAATGACAAAAAGAGATAAATATTCAATAGGACCATGTCATGAATATAGTCTGAATCTAAGCAATAACTATCGAAAGATTAATCAAAGATCACAAGTACTACTGAATTAACCATAACATAGCAATAGGTATCATTCATCATCTAAATTTATTTATTACAATTCATCAATAACGAATGAAAGATAGAACTAAATCATAATCTTGGACTTCAATAGGGTGAAGTGAATGAGTGGTGCGTGCCTACTCCCTCCCAATAGAGCCAACATCAATGATCACCTAAAATAAACAAGCAACGCAAGAATGAGTCCGAGACTCAGCAAGTACAGTGAATAAATGGGACATACAACAAACATGATCAAGCCAACATCATTGAAGAATATGAATAAATCACAGAACGAATATTTGAATGAATGGATTGAATGAAATGAAGGGACTACACACATGCATATACCGGTATTGCTAGTGACACACCCGTCGGTGTTCACCTAAGCCCGTATTTAACAAAATGCGGGGATCCAAGTCCCGTATGAAGAACGTTTCATACGGGTGTCCCAATCTACCCACATTAGAATGGTGGGTCTTACGTGCCCATACTGGAATTGATGGGTCTTTTTAGTCCAATCCCGTGGATGAAACATGAATAATGGATGCATGGAATGCAATATGTATATTGTAAAGACATGCTCTCTAATCATGGAGATAACACATATGGAAGGAACATGAACATTAAATATTATCATGGATCTTAGAAAAACACAATATCAACATCAAACATTCAACATTTTCTAATTATCAGAACATCAAAGTACTTGCCTTCCGCGATGCGACGCGTTAGTAGGCAATGGCGGTGCTCATAAACCTGAAGCCTCTCCGCCTACACAATATACACTCAAAATAAGAACAACATATAACAGCACACTTCCATTAACATTCTACAACGCTTTCCCGACAACCCACAATTAACTAATTAGATCTAATCTGAAAACAGATGACACAGTCATGGAACTAATTCTGGATAGCAGCACAGAATCACTCATATCTAACGATCTGTTACTCGGAACGAGGTGAGCCCAGATCCTATGGAAACTTAACGAACATATCTACGAAAACCTAGTTGGTGAGATAACCCAATTCGGCCAAAATCAATATTCTACAGGCAGATGAACTTGAAAGACAGAATCTGTCCTGACGAAATGGGCAGCAGTAAAGAAAATAACACAACTTTTGATCTACAACTCCGATTGAGGCGTTCTTTATCATTCTGAAAAGGTTATAAAAATTTCTACAATAACCTAGTTGAGTGAAAACCCTGAATCTGCTAATAACATAATCATAATTTAGGAGACAACTTGACAGTTCACTCTCGTCAGTATTTCAGGACAGCGGTAAAGATCAGACCATAACTTTTGATCTGTATGTCGGAATTACGTGTTCTTGGCGGCTACGGAAAGCTAAGAACATTATATAAATATCTATAGGAGATGGACACCTCCAAATCGGCCTCTAAGAATCCGAAATATGCCACGTAAGCTACTGGACAGAACTGAACTTACAACCGAACGAATTCGATCCAAACTAAATAATCTAATTTCGCATCTAATCAACATTAAACAGCGGGGAAACATCTCGTTACCCTTGAAGAACCCCGAAGCACGATGAACAATCCTTGAAGAAGATGATCCCTTCTCTTCTCCTCCTTTCTTTTCCTTTCTTCTTCTTCCTTCTCTTCTCCTCCTAATTTCCCTTTGAACGCTTTCTTTTATAGAACAAATCGAAGTATTACAGGTACACATCAATATCATTCCCAGGTTGCTTCGGCCCTTAGATAAGTAGTGACATCAAAATGTACTTCCGCTTCATACACAGCCAAGGAGGAAGGTTGCACATATATAGATTCACGGGCCAGGTGCTATGTCGGCTGCTCATGTTATCGAAAGGATTCATTCCATCTGTACTCAACCCTAACCTTATGTTCCTCAGAGCTCCGATCGAAGTTTCTCCACTAGGCAGAATCAGCAGGGTGTCTTAGCTTTCTATCTTTCTTACGCTCCTTCGAGTGCCAACGCAGCAATCTTGCATCCTTTGGGTTTGCAAATAAACGCTTGAAACGTGGGACCACAGGCAGATACCACAACATCTTAGTAGGAGGTCCTTGCTTCACCTTAGTAGTATTTTGATGCTTGTATCGGGATGCTTTGCACACGGGACATACATGCATGTCTGCATACTCTTTACGGTAGAGGATACAATCGTTCGGACATGCATGTATTCTTTCTACTTCCATTCCCAATGGACAAAGAACCTTCTTTGCTTGGTAGGTGGTGCTGGGCAACACGTTTCCCTCTGGAAGGATGTCCGCTAGGAGATCTAACAACGCCGTGAAACTCTTATCGGACCAACCATTGCTTGCCTTCAATTTCAGTAGTTCAATCACGGTTGACAACCTTGTGTATTCCGGCTTGCAGCCAGGGAACAAAGGTCTCACCGAGTCCTCCATTAAGCCCTCGAATTTACAAAACTCTCTCTCACTGTAGTTCTCTTATGCATCGCGTAGCATCTGATCTAGATTGTCATCGTGCGACCTATCCTCATCAAAAGCACAGTCCACATCCGGCATATCGTTGACTTCCTCGGTGATGCCATCATTACTAACTTCCTGTGTAATCTTCTCTTCACCGTGACTGGTCCAACATGTATACCCTTTTTTGAAACCCCTTCGAATCAAGTGCACTTCGATCTACGCTGGGTTGTTAAACATCTTTAGATTACCACAATCAATGCATGGACAGTACATAAATTTTATCCCCTTCTTTCAACATATCCTGCTCGGTGGCTTTTCTAAAAGCAACCACGCCATTAATGTACTCTTGACTTACACGGTTCACACCGTACATCCAGTTTCGGTCCATCTACGCTACGCATGTAACAAATTAGTATCAAATTAGATTAATAAACCGTAAGTACGTACTCTTCCTATTTACCAAACATACTTAAATTGATTAGAGATTAATTCATAGCAAACATAAAGGGTTATAGATCGTTACCCTCGGAGCTCACGACGAAAATACAAAAATATCACTCGAGAATCCTCGCCTTCTCCTCCCTTCCTCCTCTCCTTCTCCTCCCTTCCCTCTCTGTCGGCGGCGCAATGGGCTTCCTATTTACCAAACATACTTAAATTGATTAGCGATTAATTTATAGCAAACATAAAGGGTTATAGATCGTTACCCTCGGAGTTCACGATGAAAATACCAAATATCTATCGAGAATCCTCTCCTTGTCCTCCCTTCCTCCTCTCCTTCTCCTCCCTTCTCTCTCTGTCGGCGGCGCAATGTGGGGAGCACCTGGTGGCGGCGGCTGAAATGGGAATGGGCAGGGGCGGTCTGTCGGGACCAGGTATTTGTATTGCCAGCCTATCACAGACGGTTCGTATTACAAACTATCTGTGATACTTACCTATCACAGACGGTTTTTTAAAAGAACCATCTATGATAGTTCACAGACGGTCTTTGTTTACAACCGTATGTGATAACGGAGATTATCACGAGCGCTTTTTGAATAGAATCGCCTGTGATAGTTCCTGACGGTCTTTATTATCTTGGGCAAGGAAATTGAATTCATGAAGGTACTCGGTCACGATCTTCGCTCTTGCTTAAGAGCGAGAAACTCCTGCTGTTTGATCGAGATAACTCCCTCAGGAATATGGGCTTCACGAAATGCTTTTTTGAACTCATCCGGCGGGCTAGATGGCATGAAAATTGTCCCACCACACACTAGCTGCGCCATCTAACTGATAGCTGGCAACTAATACCTTCTCTCTTTCAGAACATTGAGCGATCAACAACTTCTTCTCAATATTCCTTAGCTAGTTCTCAGCTTCCATGGGATCTTCAGAGCTGGAGAATACCGGCAGGTTAGTCCGCTGAAATTCAGCGAGACCTCCTTGAGCGCGGTGACCTCTTGCCTCTCTAGCTGGTGCGGGAGCTAAAGAGGTATTACACACAATCTGCTCTAGAATGCGCGTCTGGTCCATTCTATTGTGCTCTATCTGCATGAGCACATCAGCCATGGTGGGCGGTAGAGGAAGCTGTTCCCCATGCTGACCACCTTGTTGACCCTAGCGACAAGACGGTTCTGCCTGGTCTCCTCTAGGGCAAGGATCATTGGCAGGAGCGAAACAGGATCGTGGGGGCGAGGAACCCTCGTCCTACTGTGCTCGAGAACTAGTGGTGGGTTCGGTCATACTATTGCCATACAATTGTTAGCAACTCAACAAGGGTACACCTGAATGAGCACAACTCGGAATTTTAGGACAGCAAAGGTAAGTACTAAACTTATCATGCACAATGACATGAAATGCACCAACATTAACACCAAAAGAAGAGGCAAAGGCACAAAGGCCAGCATGAGATCAAATAAAGCAAATCATAGTTTTCTGACACAATTTCTATACACACTACCTGTAAGCGATGCGCAATTACTTGGAACAAAAGAAAGCGAAGGATCACACTATAAAATCTAACTTCTATAAGATAAGGACTATAAATAGGGTGGATATAATCTAAGAATAATTCCTAGCTTGATCCTAATATCACAGTATGACAAAGTCTTCTCGTTCCTTTGCCCTTGCTCTTCTGGGTGACTACTAGCATGTCTATTTTTGGAAAAGAGAGATGAGCAATTTAAAAAATATTTTGCACAAGTCCAATGAATAGTGAGATAAGAATTAGAGACTAAGATGGGTAAGGAATAAAAGATTTCATACTTAAACTTGTAGAAAATATTTTGTTATCAAAATAATTTCACAGAAGACTTACTAATGCTAACGACCATGCTATTTTTAACCTACAGTCAGTATGGCTCTGATACCAACGCTGTGAGGACCCCAGGTATTGAACATATTCCAAGTTAGAGAATTACATCCGAAAGCATAATTCTTGACAAGGAATAAATTCAATACCAGGCTCCCGGATATGTCTCACAATAGTTCCCAAGATCAAAGACTATTGCACATATATCCTTTACAACATTGTACCATGTCATACAAGGCATACAGATAACATATACATATCATAACTTTACAAACTGGTTCGGTTCAACAGAAACCACCGAACAACAGCATCAACCAGAAGTGTTTGCAGCGGAAGTAAAAGTATAAATAGCAAAAGCCTCCAAGTGTGCCCTAAAAACCCTCAGGCAACTAAGTGGAGGATAGAAATAGCTTCACTCGTTAGCATCGCCCTGATCAGTGCTAACGGGCATTTCATACAATGTCGGACCTGGGAGTAACCCCCCAAATCCTCTGTGCATTTCTGAACTAGTCCCATGATCAGTAGCTAGTTCACACAGTAAACAGATATGGTAACATCCATAAATCGCAATACTTTATTAATAATCAACAGAGTTTATTACAAAAGAGGCTTACAAGCCAACAATAAAGAACACAACGGAAGATGAAGAAGTAGAAGAGTCCAGTTAATCTGCCATAGGCAATCGACTGGGGTAGCGGCCTAGTCGTCGAGGTCCACACCGGTAGCAAAGTCCTTCTCCTTTGAAATTTGTTTGCATAAAGCAAGTATGAGCACAACTACCGTGCTCGCAAGTTATACCCGTCAAATAACAGGATGACATGCATACATGGATATCTCAAAGGAAGGCTTAATGTGGTTGATTTGCATAAAGCCAAGTTTCTTTTAAATACAAATACTAAGTTCTAAAGCAGTTATTCTATAACTAAAATTTATTTTTATAAATTCTCAATTTTATAGTCGGATAACATTCACACATGAATGGTGAAGGATACCCTCCTATCACATAGCTTCCTGCCCAATTCCCATTTGGATAGAAATCATTTGACAAATCATTTTGAATTCAAAACCAAAGTCTAACTTTGAGTGGCTTTGCCAAGCATGTCCATGACTGTGAACATGGCTATTCGAATAGATTGATACTCTGCAGAGATTGTACAACTTTACCCACATGACATGAATTCTCTAGTTTGTTTGGCATGACCAATGCCACTGCTCACTACCTTAGGTAAGCAATCTAGAGCACGTGTCAAGGCCTTTACAATGCGCCATTCCACCGCAGTTCCCCCTCGCTAAGGTTTCGCATCCCCCTTTGGATAGAAATCCGCTGGGTTCGTAGAGCCCCCTCTTGCGCCAGGTGGGAATGCATAAAAGTAGGTCGTGAGAGACACCCACACATCCGGATGGAACAACCACGGTGGAACATTGCAAATTATTCAGCCAAGTCCTGCCCATACAGGACATGTGGTAGTACGATGTGGCTTAGCAAAAGCGGCTCTCAGGCCGGTCTTTAACTGACTTGGGCGACTTCCAATAAGAACTCTGGGCCTCAACCCTAACCAGGTTGAACCCGTGCATAAACTTGCACCCACCAACCATCCATTTCGCCCAAGTACAAACTTTCATGACAAACCAATGCCATAGATTTTTAAACAACATTTGATTTTTGGCTGAAATTTCCCCAAATCAAATATTTTTGGTCTAAGCATGGCTAAGCATAATTTTTCTTAAAATGTTCTAGTTCATACTATTGTATAAACTAGATTTTCATCTAAGCTGTCAAGGTAGGTTTATTTCAATGTCAAGATTGGCAAGACAAAGGAATTAGGCATAACTATAATTTAAAACAGAATTTAAATTACTCTATAGAAATAAGCATGCAATAATTTAAAACAGAAATTAAATAATTTTAAATAATGGAATCAAATATTATCAAAGGTATAACTTGCCTCGCTCAATTGCTTGCTCTCAAACAGCGTCGAAATCTGACTATCTGAAGTCGTCGAAATCTATACGCGAAAATAAGCCAAATTCAAATGAAGATTCAAATGAACTCCAAATTATATAATTTTAGATTAGTTAGCTATATATTGAATTTATATGAATTTAGGAATTTGAATCGATGAAATCGGAGTTCGTATGAAGGAGAACGAACCCCGTGAAGTTTCAAAATCACATGAAATGATTAATTCCGAAAATTATACTATTCATCAAAAATCGTGGTTTCGGATGACTGGGAACAAAGAAAGAGCTTTATGGCCATGGCGATGAAAGTACGGCGTAGAACGCGTCAAAGTGAACTCAAGGATGTCGACGGTTCGGTGAGAGCTCCTTCGATGGCGACGCAGTTTGACGGAGAAGACCTTCGACGGGCGGCGGGCTGACGTCGGCGTTGCGTGCAAACGGAGAGGAGTTAACGGATGAGGTTTGTGGAGAAACGAAGAGGGAACCGTGGGGAACACAACGCTCGCCTCGGTTGGGGTGGAAAGCGCACAGTCGGCCGGCGGTGGCAACGACGCGCAAAAATGGACCAAATAATTAACGGAAATTAAATAAAATCTAAAAAATTACAAAATAAATACTAAAAATAGTAGATGAATTTAGGAGAAAGAATCAATGGATTTGGAGCTTGCATGCGAGAGAAAGAATTTTTTGGAATGAATAAAATTGTTATGTACAAAGTGATAGAATGGATAACTAGTTAGTTCACTGTTCACCTTTCTTCTCAGTTGAACCCACAGCAAGCTCGCATGGAGGAAAAGAAATGGCGGCGGTGCTCTGGTGAGTTCCCGGTGACGAGGAGGTGAGCAACCCGTAGAATGCGAAGCCGCGATGTCGGGGAAGTAGGCAACTTGGCCAGAGCTCTACTAACGGTGGCGCTAGAGGCGACGGAAGGGAGCTCGGCCATGAAGAAAAATGCCGATTCCGCGAGGTGGGAGCGAGAGAGAGAGGTGAGTGGTGGGGATGAGATGAGTGAGAGGAGGGCACCCTGCTCCCTTTATAGGGGTAGAGGGAAGTCGTGGAGGGAGAACGCAGTCGCTTTTCAAGGTAATTGAAGAACGAAATGAAACAGCTAAATTAATTGCATGCAGCGGATGAAACATCCAATTGAAGGTGTGGAAACGTGCGTGACGTTAATGCGCACATTTCGCTTCAAACGGAATCCAATTTAACGCATTGAGTGAGGAGAAAGAAGAGAAAAGGTGGTCGCCGCCATTAATGGAGCTCGGAGCTCGGTTGTAGCAGTGGCCAGCAAGGGCGCAATCGGCGTGGTGGTGGAGGTGGGCGGCGGCGAGGAGCGGAGCGCTGGGCAACCAAAGGGGCGGCGCTGCCATTTAAGAGGCTTCGGCCAATTTGTTTTGGTTGTCATGAAAAGAAAGCTACGGCCGGAGGTTGAAGATGAAAGGGAGATAAAGAAGGGGATAAAAGGAATTAAAGAAGTACAATATTGATTGAAAGCACATAGGAAGATGGTAGCTGATGCATGAGACTAGCACGTTAATCGGGCTTGGGCTGGGGCAGTAAAAAGATGGGTGACCTTGCGGGAAGGCCGGGTGCCTGCGCGTGAACATAATAAAATATTTATTTATTTATTAAATTCGAAAATTAGATTTAAGCAATAAATAAATACAATTTTAGAAGATAGCAAATAGAGTCCAAAAATTCTCAAAAATTTCTATAATTATTTTGGACGTAATAAAAATAATTTCAGCTTAAAGTTGGCTTTTTTTGGCACATAATTTATTTTGGCTTTAAAATAATTAGGAAAAACTTTTAAAATTCCAAAAATAATTAAAACTTTACTTTTCACTTTAAATCCAATAAAATCTCATAAAACTCTATAAATTTTCTTTTTGACTTTAAAACCAAAAATTAAATAATTAACTTTTTTCTTTTAACAAATAAAACTCTTTTAAATCACAGAAAATCAAGAAAGAACTTTGACAGCCAGAAAATACAATAAAATAATATCTTTATTTATTTTAATTTTGGTAACAGAACTTTGGGATGTTACATACAAGTAACCATCCTCACCTGCAACAAGTGGTTAAAGCACCTGAGTACAAAAGGTACTCGCAATACTTACACAAAACTACTAAAAGAAAGTGTTTAGCAGCACCTAAACAAAGGATTAGAACTTTACATGCATAAGGCTGACAACAGGAAGGTTGTAAGGTAATAGTTTTGCATGAAGCCAGGTTTCAGTCCTACACTTGCTAAGTTTTGCTAAAGCAATGTTATAAACAAGTTTGGACTAAAACAACAGTAAGTAAAAGATTATTCAACAATCATTCACAAAATCAAAGTGACTGTCCACTTTGAATAAATAACTAGCATGAATACACCTTCATGCCAAAACAGTACCCTTGACAACATTTTAAAAACAGAGTCTATACATTGATAACCAACAAATCCAGTGTTGTCCGTAACCGTGGACACGGCTATTCGAATAGTTTTAACTCTGCAGAGGTTTACATCTTTACCCACACGACTTAGACAGCCCGTAAGCCTTCGGATGCCTCCGAACGATGACACACTTCCTTTGGTATGCCGGCCGGGTAAACTAAGATTCGGTATTTTTCAGCAAGTTGACATTATTGAGTTGAATCACCCATGCGCGACGTAGTCCCGTTTAGTGCAGGTTATACCGCCTACTAACCAAACGAGCACGCAAGTTGTGTCAGGAATACCGAGTCAATGAACAAAATAAAATAGTGCTCCCCTGCATATTATAGAATTGAACTCAGCACCCTACGGACACGTAAACTTTACAAATGTCCTCACACCACCAATTCCTCAACTCAAAAACACCATTCCTTACTTAACCAAGCAGCGCCCACACACCGCGTGTGGAAGTACGCAAGGTATTGGAATTAAAGGGTCAAAATTCAGTCCTTAACGATTCGGACAAGACTACCACATTACCCAATCTCGTGCACGAAGGCACCATCACTAGCAACCACTTGTCCAGATCTAAACCAAAATTTTATCAAAATAGAAAAGATTTAACTCAAATTCAGTTTTACCCAAACTGAACAAAAGAACCAACACTAAAAGCTTAACTGGTGTTTTCCCATGACTGACAAGAGAAGCTTGTCAAACTAACGTTCTACAGACTTGCAAAACTAAGCAAAATCTAAAGAACAAGGTACCAAAGACAACTATGCTACCTTAAGCATAAAAGTATGAATTCAATTCAGGATAAGCCACAATCATTGGGATATAACTAACTAATCACAGATTAAAATAATTTAGAAAATAGCATGCACACAGTCATCACTGTATTTTAAAATTCTAAAGTATCAAAAATCTGAGATCAACATGGTGCAAAGAGGATGCTTACCTTGGTAATAAAACACTTGTGCAGTTTCTGAAGCCTTAGAAATAGTTTAACTCATGTTGGTACAGTCAGATCCTAGCAGAAAAATAGCAATGAACATCAAGAAAACTGACAAGTACCAAAATGCTGAAAAGATGCATGATCAAAGTATTAATGTGCAAACTAGCAAAATGCTTAATCTACAACTATTTTAAGAAAATATAATAACCTAGATAATCACTTGCTAGTGCTAACCAACAAGGATTAACAGCTAGGGCTTGCTACAAATTTTGTTGGTCTGTCTGACAACAAAACAGCAAAGGCAAAGATTTTAGATCTTTTGCTGATTGAAAGCACACTAAGCAAAAAGACTTTTGCTTATGCTAGGTTTGGTAGGAGTCTACCTGGGCTTAAGAGATGGTCGGAGAAGCTCAGAAGCTCACCGGTGATATGAAAAACCAAAAATGACTAAAAGAAGTCCTTCGGTGATAAGATGATCTGAGTAAGGAATTAACAAGTGAGTTATTGAGATGGGTTACATAGCTCTATAAGAAGCTCAAAACGAAAGGAATTAAGAAATGGCTCACCCACCGGAGTTGGAGACGAAAGGGGGTGAAAACCGGCCGAAACAGAAGATCTTCAAAATTCAATCCACCTATTTGACCAAAAATGAAATTAATGGAGGGTTTTTGCTCCTTAGATCACATGACACGATGTGAAGCGAAAGATCTAACGAAAAGCTCACCAGAGCGAAGGAAACCACCACGGCGACGCTCTAGCGTGCTCTGGATAGCCCGCGGACAAGCTCATGCTTTAAATCTACAAACAATGCCAAAGACTCCCATTGACAGGGTGAATAAAGAAGTGAAAGAGATAAACAAAGGGTGAGAATGAGAAGGCTACGCCGGAGATGAAGAAGAATCACTGCGGAAACAAAAATGGCCGAAAGTGAGCTCTAGGGTTTATATAGCCAACTCGCTGGAGAAGAAGAGGCGAGCTCGTGCGTGTCCTCATGGCAGCAAAATGGCGCCAAGTGGCAATTGCATGCTGCAAAAATGCATGGCGCAATGCCACCTCAACGGCGACAACCTCGATGCTGGCACACAGGCGCGAAGGAGATGAAAATGACTCACTACCTTGTGGGCTCAAAATGTCAGTCCCAGCAAAGATACACAACTGCAAGCTCAAACTAATTTTGATCGTCCGATTTTAAACGAACGGCTCAGATTGTGTGGGGCGTTCGGACGGTCCGAACGGCCCAACTCATCTCGACCCTACGTTTAAAATCTAACGGCTGCGGAAAAATGCACACTTTGAGTTTCAAACAAAATAAAAGCGGCACCGATGGATTTTATTTCAATGACTGAGATCAACGGGCTGTTCGGACAGTCCGAACGGCCCAATTGATCCTAGCGCTTGGTTTTGAATCCAATGGCTCACAATCAATGGAGCGTTCGGATGGTCCGAACGACCCAATTGATCCTGGTCATTAAATTTATATCCAAGGGCTTGTGCGCGTGCTGGCTTTTCCATTTGAAATTGGTTTAGCCCGATAAAATGTGCATCGCCCGATTTAGATCTAACGGCCCAGATTGCATGGTGCGTTCGGACGGTCCGAACGGCCCACAAGATCTGGTCCATTGAGTTTAAATCCAATGGTGGAGATTGCACGGGTTGTTTGGAAAGTCAGAATAGCCCAAGAGATCAGGATCGTCCGTTGAAAATCGGACGGCTCATGAGTGCCCTGGGGTTTGACTGAGCGCGAACGTGACAGAGCTAGTTTCAAAGGCACAAGTTTGGATTAGGCCAAAGTGGCTCGAGTCACTACAGTGCCCAAAGACTGGGTTTGAGTTCAAAGTTGACTTGAACCCAAAACCAACTTCAAAAGTTTGACCGGGGGTTTAAAATATCAAAAAAATTTGGAAAAATACGAAATTTTGCAGAGAGGCTATATATCCCAGATAAATTTTGAAAACCACTCTTTCTCATTTTAAAATACTTAAATAAAAACTTTAGCCAAATAGGTTTGCTTAGAGATCAAAGATTTTTCTTAAGATCAAAATAATCTCTAAAAATTTGACAAAATTCATTTTTATTCAAGATAATTTTTCTAGTATTTGACAAAAATACTTCCTGGTCTCAATACAAGCATAGACTTGCATTTTCTTTTGAAGTTTCAAAAACAAGGCTAAGATGTGAATCGAAAATGGAGGTTTTTGAGTTGTAACAAATTTGCCCAAGTTTCAAAATGACCAGAAATGCTATGAAAAGTATTTTATTACTGTCCCCGACAAGTTCAGGCAAGCCGGGCATTGCCCTCCCTCTCCACCCTACATCTGCACGTGCGTTGCACATCTGTGCGCAGGGCTGCCAGAGCACATGGTGGCGGGCCGAGCACGCGGCATCGAGCCAAGCAGAGGCTGGGTGGTGGTGGCAGGAATCCGACGACCACGAGCAAGAAATCCAAGAGGAATGAAGAAAGAGACAAGGCTGATACGTGGGACCCATGTATAAACTATAATTCCTTTTATCTGCTATAGCTAATTCAGATGCCACGTAAGCCAAAATCAGTGACGTGGCTGCCAACATGGCCAAAACCACCAATGAAACCAACATAGGGTGTAACTTGATTTGGTTTTGACAATTTAAGGATGTAAAGTGAATGGTTTTGTAGTTTAGGGTGTTTTTTGGACTCGGACCATAGTTAGGGGGTAAAGTGGATTTATTCCTTTTCCAAATATAGCAAAAAGGGTAATAATGGTTTTCCCCCCAAAGGTTGATCAAGATCGCAAAGCATATCTAAGCAAGCCTACCGTGTTTAATTATTCCATAATATTGTAATCAATATTGCAGAGTTACCATGCTAGGGTCACAAAGGTGTAGGATAACAATTATCAAAGGAAGACATTACCAAGTTTAAGTTTAACTAACAACCTACAATTTGAACTCGTCATTTTATGTGAAATAGCAATGCATAATACTTTAAAACTGAAAACAATACTTAAAAATCATAGGTACAGAAAGTTCAAAGGAAACTCACCTTCATTGAAGTTGGAGGTTAATGCGTTCGGTTGGTCCAAACTGGTGTCGACGGCGTCGGACTCTACACACGCCGAAAACGAAACAAAATAAATAAAATAAAAACAAATAAAATCTTAAAAATTATAAAATTAGTACCATTATATAGATTAATACTTTAGATGAATTTAGGAACAATAATCGACAAAATCAAAGTTCGTTGGAAGGAGAACGAACACTCGAAAGATTTGTTGGAAATTAAATTGCTAAAAATTGTAAAGGAGAGGAATATTCCAGAGAATATGCTGTCTGATTTTTAACATGTGCAAAGTCATAGTATATGACATCATGACCCCACTTGCTAGAGAAAGAAAGAAAGAAAGAAAAGGATGAAGCCAATGCCATGTATGACCTTGCTGTCATTGACTCAATAGCTACACACAGGGAACAATCAACAGAGCAGAAAACAGAGGATGGCTCGGTGGCTCGAGAATGGCGACGGCACTTGCGAGTGGCAGCATAGGGCAGTCGACAAACAGTAAAATTGGAACCACACGGGGGTGGCGATCCTACAGGCGGCGGCGGTGCCGAAGACAACCCGAGGTGGTGGTAGCCCATACTACGGTGGCGACACATGGGCTGCACACAGCGGCGGCAATGCGGTGACATAGGGAGGCCGACGACGGGTGCACGGCTCGCCCACCACGGAAAGGTGGACGTGAGGTTGGGGAGGCCGGCGAGTGGCCGAGGTGATGGGGCGACAGTGGCTTACGGCGGCAATGAGGCGGCGGCGACGACAGCACTCCACGGCAAGGAATCGACCGAATTGAGAGAGGGAAAAGGTGGCAGATGACCAGGAACACATCATGACACGGTACACTTGGTGAAATATTCACCGGCGAAGAAGATTGGGCGACGGGGATGATTTCGGCCTAGAGAAAGAAATGACAAAATCTGGCAATGAACTACAACCAAAAACGAAATTGATTAAGGGGGAAATATTCACGAAGCTCGAGAACATGACGTGACGCGGTTCGGGTTTTGAAATTCTCACAAGAATGACAGAGACACAAATCGGGTGAAATGGCCAGCGCTCAGGAAGACGTCGATTCCGATGACGACAAAGGCCCAGAGGTTATAGGGATTTAGAGGAGGTCCAAAAGGGTGGAAGAGATGCCGGGGTTTCAACTTATAGACTCAGACGAGGTTCGAATTGATGCGGCCGCGAGTACGAACGTTGACGACTAACATGGCACGATTTTGGAAACAGAAGAAAATGACATGCAATTGATTGACTATGGTAACGGAGAGATTGATCGTGCAAAGATGGTGGCGTAGTGATGACGCAAATGGCATGGACACACGACGTGACTAACGGGCGCGCATGGCGCGAGAGACCGGGAGATGCACCAACGTCGGTGGCATGGGCGTAGCGCGGGCACATGTTGGAGCACAGTGTGGCCTGGGCACGGCATGGCATGGTGTAGCCAGGGACCTGGGTGCGGCATAAGCGAGCATGGGCACGGGCTGGGGCACAACCTGGTGGCTCGGGTTGGCCAGGAGCAGATACAGAGAGCAAGGAAGGAAAGGAAGAAGAAAGAAGAAAGAAGAAAAAGAAAAGGGGAAAAAGAAAAGGGCCAAGAAATGGACCTAGTGATAAAAGAAATAGATTTTGGTCCAAGAAGTTTTGCAGGAAAAATCCAAATTACGAATTTTAAATATGACGACGAAATTGAATTGAGAGGATCGAATTATATTTGAATTTCAGATTTGGAATTTAAATGAATGCAGAAACTCCAAAAGAAATCCAACACTTAGAATTAATTACTTTGAAATAAATTTTTAAGAAAAAAAGTTTGGGATGTTACACTATGGAAAATTATCTAACTTTTCCTTGTTATAGCCATCATTTAATTCGAGCATTTACTATGTAACACCCCGATTTTCATAATCGGGATGTTAATATTTAATTTAGCGATCTATTAAATTTTTTACTACGTTTTAAAAAAATTTCGGTGTTTAATTAAAATGTTGCTTTAAAAATCAAATTGCATTAATTAAAATGTTGCATTTTAATTGCCAGCCAAACCATTCTTCTCCCACACTACCGTTTCCTCTCACCTCCCACTACCACTTCATCTTGCAACACACACCACTCACTGCCATCATCTTCTTCCCCCAACAAAGTACACAGCCATTTCGTTTATTTTGTCCCAACCAAACCATTTCCTCTCCAACAGCAACTACATTCCCATTTAACTATGCCAACCGAACCCATCTCCATCAACACCTCTGCCCATTTATTTGCTTTCTCTCCAACCAAGCAGTAGCCACTCATTCTCTCCCCACTGTTCTTCTTCCCAAACACCAAAAACAGAAAACATGAATTCAAGTCCATCTTGCCACCTTCTCTCCTCTCAATGCCTAGCAAAAACTGAAAACCTCTTCATGCATGTTATACCAACGTGTTCCTCATCACCTATGCTTCCCATCCATCCAAGTAGATTTCGCATGCAAGTGTTTTTTAGTGTTTTGGAGAGAAGAGAAAGAAGAGAAGAGGCACTGGACTGGATCACGAGCAGCAGTGGTGCATCGGCTCCATGCAGCTGGTGGTGTGGGGGCAGCCCCATGCATAGCAGGAGCGGCACATGCATGGGAGCTACAGCAGCCACGGGAGGAGCACATGCAGCGGCTTGGGTAGCAGTGGCAGCCTGGAGCATCTTGGGCATGAAGGAGCAGCAGTAGCGGTAGTACAGCATGCAGCATGCAAGCTGCCGAGAGCAGCGGTGGCCCAATCGGCGGAGTCGCGGTGAGGTGGGTACCTAGTAGCGGACAGTGGTGGCTCAGGCGGAGTGGTGACACGGTCGGCGAGGCTGTGGCGCGGTGGTGGCCAGTGCGAGGCCAGAGCCATGCGTGCAGCATGCATGCATGTGGCAGCTCAGCGGTGGCTCCATTCGGCGATGGCGACGGCGATGCATGCGAGCGGGTGGCGGCGTGTGCGAGCAGCTCGGGTGGTACGGTGAGCGGTGGCGCTGCAGCCTAGGTGAAGACGAGGGCGCTGAGGTGCTGTCCAGTGGCATCACGAGCATGACAAGGCGGAGCCCGATGCCGAGGCGCTGCATGCATGCAATGGTGGCATCGGCAGCGGTTCGCTGGGGCAACCGTGGCGAGGATGCATGGACGGTGGAGTAGCGGCACGAAGATGATGGCATGGAGGAGCCGGCCGAGAGCGTGGCGCATGTATGCGACGGTATGCATGCAGCGGCGCGGTGGCCCGAGCGAGGCGAGGCGGTATGGTGTGTCGCGCTTGAGCACGACGTCGGCAAGGCGGCTCCGTGGGTGTGGCCGAGAGCGACGGTGACAATGCGTAGCGGGACACGGATGCGGACAACGAAGGCTTGTTGCGGCACGGTGGTACCGAGATGATGGACATGGACGAGGAGCCGAACGTGGATGCAGACGAGTTCGGCAACGACTACGGTGGACACGGACGAGAGGCTGAGCAGATGCGGAAATGACGACGACTACGGCGGACGTGGACCCGAGAAGACGTCTGGTGATATGTCGCACGCCTAGTGCCGTGGTAAAAATCTTTAGTGTCAAATCGTGTTTACGATATATACTTGTGCATGTTGCATATTAGTCATGAGCGTGGCATCTTTTTATGCATGTTTAATTGTAAAAATGATTTGGTAGCTTAAGACCGGTATAACTCTCCGGTTATGTCTTATTTGTGCGTAGGCGTGATTATGTGTTGATATTTTGGTGAATGCGAATCATTAGATTTTGTGGCAAAATGTGTGTATTATTGATCGGTGGATGCTAGATTAATTATACATTGGATCAGTTGATTGGAAGATATTATTTTGGAGTCGCATGGAAATTAGTGGTGATCTTTGGATGATAAATTAATTGGAGGTTTTCCCTCATGTTGGATTAGTAATTTTAGGAGATAGGACGCATAAGGATTTTATGATCTATTACTTGATGGATAGCCCTTGTGATGATATTTTTGGAGATGTGGATGTTGAATCGGACGATTTATTTAATCGTGGGCAAATTGGCCGGATGTCTTAATTAATATCCATGTGAGTTATACGTACTAGAATTGGGAGAAGGTGGGAATGGATTATTTGTTTGCAAACAAATATTTGGATTGCCATGTAATTAGTAGGTAAGTCTCATGTGTCGAGTTGATATATTTGTACCCTCAATTGGATTAGTAGATAAAGGATTATTAGTTGATTATAGAGGCACTTATATGATTGGATTGGTAGAGGTCGTTCACGACTAAGTTCGGTGGATTGGATATGAGATGATCGATTAGTGAGCCATTAGGTGTTGGATGCGTTTTTAAATTGTTAACCCCATTATGTGTTGGTCAGTCAATTAAACCTCGATCGGTGAAAAATTGAGTGTATGCAATTATGACTTGCCGAGGTTAGACTAGTAGAGCTAGTAGTTAGGATTAGCTTAATTAGTCTAGCAAAGAACAATTGATGGATTTGATTATAGTCATATGTCCATAAATTGGTGGATTTAGTACATTTATCGGATATGTTGTATAGTTGGAAGAGCGTGAATATGGGCATTGTGTGGTTGGATAGGCTACTTTGATTATGATAGAGGCTAGGTTAGCTTGAGTTTAAAAAGTATTTTAATGTGGTAGAAATTTCAGAAAAGGATTATTTTTACACTAAAAACTATTTTATCTTTGAAAATTCGTAGAAAATTCATATGAACTCCAAATGAGTTGAACCAAATTATTTTGGTCTTATATTTTTATTCTATATTTATATATGTAATCCTTTTTCCCACCACTATTCTACAAATTCTAACCAAATAATTAATTTTGGATGAACAATGTAGATTGCTATTTATTGGATTTTTCTGAAAATCTGATTTTCAAACTGCTATAACTTTCACATACTAAATCCCAATGGAATGAATCTTTCACCTAAATTCATATAAAATAATAACCTACCTACTTTATAATTTTCATGCATTTTGGATGATATTGATTTTTGGGATGTTTTCGGTGTTATTGCTCTTATTCGATGTTTTTCGTTCATTTGATAGTTAACGAAGGTACGAATGTGATCAAGAGTGATTTGCAGTAGCACATGGACCATCCAAAGCAAAGGCAAGTAGTTTCATCCTTTGATGTATATTGAATTCCTATTAATTTCGAAAATGTATCTATGTTGTTTTTCAAGTATTCTATGCATTGCTTAATTTCAAGTATTTGTATGTCAAATGGGTAGTTTAGTTATATCCACTTGCTGCATTGGCCCTCCCTTTGAATGTTGATTTACCTTGTTCATTGAATGATTAAGGTTGTATGTTATATGAGATTGTTTACTAATTTGTAGAACAATGCTTAGCTATGCTAGTAGTTGTAGCCGAAAGCGGTTGATGGAGCTAGTCCATCGGCCGATGGATTGAATCGAATCTTGATGAAATTTGAGGATTATATGGATTGAATTATGTTGAATTTGAGGAATATGTCCAGATCTTCGTATCTAGCGTTTGAGGAATTGTTGGGTGGGAATTGTTGTGTGCTGGACTTGGACAAGTGATAGGGTGATGAAGGGAGATGGTCCCAGATTTGCGTAGCCCCGTCTGGGTATTTGAGGACTGGTCTGTGGTGTGATGAACCAAGTCTTACGTACAACCACATGCCGAGATAATGGCGAAGGCTTGGCTTAATAATTTGTTGTGTGTTAGCTATCAAAATGCAACTAGATTGACAATTGTTGTTGTTTAGGTCTAATGGCTCTCTTGTCAATCTAGTGGGGGCATGTCATATTTTTTCTTTTCTTGCCCTTAAGGGTCTTTTGCGTATGCCGGATTGTTGCGCAAGGGACTTACTTACACAACGAGTACACCATGGTGACGATAAGCGACTTTCGGCCATGGTGTCGTATCCTCGGGTGGGTTGATAGTTAGAGCATGACATTGTAACGGCCTCGTTATGATATCTCAGTCACAGTCCTACGGAAGAGTGCATGGCGATAGTACGAGGTATTCATATCATGTGGGTAAAGTTGTACAACTCTGCAGAGAAATAAATCTATTCGAATAGTCGTGTCCCCGGTTATGGACATCACTTGTGGGAAAGCATGCACAGTTAGCTTATGGGAAATTAAGTTTGGGTTATGGTTGGAAATGTTATGTCATTGTATTAGTTTGTTCAGATCTGAAATTTTACCACGAACGGGAAGTTCGTATGTTGATTTATTAAGGAATGAATTGTGTCACGAACTGGAAGTTCGTGTGTTAATTATATTTGGAGTATCTACTATTGTTGATCATAAATTTGGAATTATCTACTGATTATATAAGTTTTCTAAATGTTTTACAAATAGCAATTTGGATCTATATCGTTTATCTCAATAAAAAAACTTGCTTTATGCTGAAAATGAACCATGTAAGCCTTCCTTTGACACTTGAATACATTTATTATATGTTGTTATATGTAAGTCTTGCGAGTACATTTTTGTACTCAGTTGCATTGTCTATGTTGCAGGTGAGAAGTCGTTCAAATTGGGTTAAGTACTTCAGGCGCTACGACTTTAACCCCAGTTAGTTGCTTGTGGGTTTGGGTATGCCAACTCGGCTCTTTCTCTTTTATTTCTAAGTTTATCTTCCGCTGCGATTTATTCCCTTGTGTTTACTTTTGGCCGATCGGCCCACATATAAAAAATTGGACCATAAGGTTCTATTTGATGAAGTTGTATTAATGATTTTATTCTCTTGTACGATTGTGTATGGATGTGATTGCAATGTTGTGTTTGGATATGTGCATGTTAGCCACTGATCCTTGGGAGCTAACATGAGACACATATCCGGGCACTCGGAATCGTTTTCGTCTCTCGTTAAATGTTGTGCTTTTGGCGTAATCACTTAAATTGGGACAGGTCCGATCCCGCGTCCCTACATACTATATGTTATAAGGCAAACAACACAGCTACTACCAATGGCAATGGAATTCTGGATAACGGCGCTCCTGAGGCCATAATTTTTATACCACTAAACCAAATCCATTATTCTTGCACTTTATGGAAAGGTTAAACAATAACATACATTATTCATAATATAACAAAGCTACAAACCAGGATGTAGAGAATCCAAAACCCCATCTCGGGAACACACTAAACTGAATCATGGAAATATTCAAACCACCTATCTCGCTACCAACCTACCTTAAAACTTTGATAAAACGCTATTCTAATATCGCATCAAAGGCTCTTGGGTCATTACCCAGCAAATCAGACGATAGGAACGCGAAGCCCTAATTTCCTTTCTTCGCCTTTTCTTCTTCTTCTTCAACCTGCTTCCTTCTTATTCCTCCTCTTTCTTCTTCTTTCTTCTTCCCTGCCTGGCCTCTTCTTCCATGTCGATGGCTATTCCTTCTTCCTGGCTGCCCTCCTTTCCCCTGTCTTGCTCCTGCCATGGCAACCAAGAGCAATAGCGGCCCTTCCCATGATAGCGATGGCGTGAAGAATGACAAATGATGATGGCGTGTGGAAGCGATAGTGGCAGCGAGAGGAGGTAGGGTCAAATGCGGTGGCAACTACTAATGCAGATGGAGGAGAGCGGCTAGGGTTAGAGACCCCCGATGCCCTACTCCTTTATAACCTCGGGTCCAAGTCTGGTTCGATCGAACATGATTCAATCGACAACCCCTTCCATGTCTTTTTTTAACGAGATATTACAACATTTGTCAAGGAAGACAATGACAATGCACATAGCTAAGCACTTGTGGGGCGAAGGAGGGTGTGATGCGCATGCTAGCAGGGGCACTGGCCATTAGGGTCGATGGCCACTAGCCAGGGAAAAAGAGGGGAGAAGGGAGAGACGAGCTAGAGAAGAAGACAACATAGGATCTATGGTGGCAACAATGCCATCATAGTCTTGTTTAATGGCATGTGGTGTCCTAAATAATAGTTCGTTCCGATGCGGATGTGCATGAAGATGGCTATGATGTGGTAATGGGAGGTGAGTATGAGATGTTGGGAAAAATCTTCAATGTGAATCAAACGGCTACAAGGGACATCCCACATCGGGATCTATGGGTGGGAGGTTAGGCAAAGAAAAAAGGACCCTATTGCCATAGTACAGAGTCGTCTCCTTGTAGCACATATGTTGTGTACTTATTTATCCTTGGTCGACATCAGGTTGCCTCTTTCAAGCTATAGTTTTACCGTTTCCTACCTCTCCAAATGTCCATTCGAATAGAAACACTAGAAAACACTATATCGTTTCCTCCTCATACTGCTGGCCCCATCCAATTTATGTATGCTCATGACCACCATGTCACTTGCCGCCCCTTCCACCTGACCGTGTCCATGCCAATGACCTTACTACGCACTGGTGACCTTGCCATCGACCTTCCCGCTCACCACAACCTTGCCATTGAGCCCGTCACAACCCAACACATTTGGTAATGATGTATAGATGCTTTTAATAAACATGTTGGTGGACCAAATATTCCACAACATCACAAAGGGTGAGTGTGACGACTTTAAGAATCAATGGTCAAGTGTATCTAGTAAAATGAGCACTTACTGTAAGGAGGCCGAAATTGCATACAAAATTTGTTTGACTGCATTTTTAGATTGTGTAAGATATCTCATATCGCAAGGTGAAGCTTTTCGTGGACATAACAAATCCTCCACTTCTATCAACAAAGATAATTTCAAAGAGTTATTAGATTGGTACAAGGATAAGAAGAAGGAAGTGAAGTATGCATTTGATACAGCTCCCGGGCATGCTATTATGGCTTGTGTAGATATTCGAAAAGAGCTTTCCAAAGCTTGCGCAGAAGAGGTCACGAAAGTGATTAAGGGTGAGATTGGAGATAGGAGTTTTGTAGTGCTTATTGATGAGTCTCGATATGTATCAACAAAGGAGTAAATGGCAGTGATTGTGAGGTTTGTTGTACATCTTTTTTTAGTCATACAATTTTTACATTTTTGTATTGTACAATTGTTCTAACTTTGCAAAATTTGTGGCATGCAGATTTGTGAACAATTAAGGGAAGGTTATGGAAAGGTTTCTTGCTATGAAGCATATCACAAATTGTACATCTGCGGCATTGAAGGATGCTTTGGTTAATTTGCTTGATCATCATGGTTTACCAATTTCTAGGCTTCGTGGGTAGGGCTATGATGGAGCTTCAAATATGAGAAGAGAATTTAATGGCTTGCAAAAACTTATTCGGGATGAGAATCCAAATGTTTTCTATATCCATTGTTTTGCCCACCAGTTACAATTGGTGGTTGTCACTGTTATACAAGTTGTAGTAGAGCTATTGTTGATTTCTTCAACTATGTTCCCTTGATAGTGACAGTTGTTAGTACATCTTGCAAGAGAAAAGATGCATTGATTGAAAAGCATTATGATATCCTGTTGGAGAAGTTGAAGAATGGTTTGATATCTGCTAGGAGAGGGCTGCATCAGGAATCTGGTCTAGCTAGACTTGGAGATACTCGGTGGGGTTCACATCTCAAAACATTGCTTGGTATATACCAAATGTTGGAGGCAGTTGTGGATGTGCTAGAGCTTATAAGTGAAGATGCTTGTCAAAACACATGTCATGGTGGAACAGCAGGTTTGATGAAAAAGATGGAATCCTTTCAATTTGTATTCATCATGCATTTTTTGATAACATGGTTGAGAATAACAAATGAGCTATCACTTGCTTTACAAAGGAAGCACCAAGACATCATTGAAGCTATAGGCTTGATATAGGATGTGAAAGAATGCTTTCAAGATATGAGGGACAATAGGTGGGAGACATCAATACTATAGAAAAGGTCATCACAGACGGTTTTTCTGAACTGTCTAACTTTATGGGTCAACGATGACATGAGTTATCACAAATGGTTTTTAAACCGTCTGTGAAAAAGCTATCACAGACGGTTCTAAACAATAACCATCTGTGATAATCAATTATCACAAACGATTCTTATTCAGAACCGTCTGTGATAGTTTTTTCTATTGCAAAAAAAAAACTACATATGGTTGATTACACAATCTGGAATGAAAGAAAACTCAAATTAGACGGCGAACGAACGGTGAAAATAGGTGCTGAAACTTCGGAGACCGCTTTGAGACCCTAAACGACTTGTTTTGGATTTTTTTTTCACTTTTCCATAGCCTCGTGAGTGAATATGACCTGGACTTATGGATTTTTGGATTGAACTTTTCGTTAGCTTTCCAACGAGCTAAAGAACGACGCAATCCGAGTATCTGACTTCGTATGCAAAAGTTATGGTTTTATCGGACAGTGCGTGAAACCAAAATCTGTTCGGATTCGGATTTGTGGCCCGAGAGAAAAACGAATCCGAGATGAAGAGGCGGACGATGGCCCGGTACTCGAGTCGAGGATCTTTGAGGTGCTCGCTAGCGATGTTCATGAGCTTCATCACAAAATCCACAATCTTATCTTGATCTATTCATTCACAAGAAAACCACGGTTACCACTAAGAGCCACCAAAAGCAACAAGGTAGGGGAGGCGACAAGTGATTGATCACTTACTGGCTTGGGTCCTGCGCGTCCCTCCTCGTCAACTGTGTCTCCTCGCCGAACCTTGTCGGGGAATCGAGGGCGGTCGCCGGAACTCACCGTGGGGAGGGGAGAGGGAGAGACTGATGGAAGACAAGGTGGGGGTGGCTATAATATATAAGGACAACACCAAAATATTTCGCCTCCCGCACACGCGTCCAAAAAATTTCGCCATCCCGTGCTGTGAATTACAGACGGTTTCAAACAAAAACCGTTTGTGATGACCATAACATCACAGACGATTCTTGTTAAGAACTGTCTGTGATATTATGGTCATCACAGACGATTTTTAGCGTAGCTAGTAACACAGACGGTTGTAAAACCAAAACCGTTTGTGATTGTATTTAATACAGACGGTTTTGGTCAACCGTCTGTGATGAGGCGTCCAGTATTAGCCTTTTTGTAGTAGTGCATTGTTCGACCAAGTCAAAAGCTTTTGTGAGGCATATGGGATTGATGTGCCAAATATGAATGATGTCATTGAAGTTATGGGTAAATCTGTACGTTGGAAGCACACAGTGACTCAACATCATTATTACAAAGTTAACATTTTCAATGCTGCTCTTGATGCAACTATGAATGAGATGAATCATCACTTCAATGAAATTTCCTTGGATTTATTAATTGTATGCATGTCTTGTCTTGATCCAAGTGACTCATTCTCTAAGTTTAATGTTAATAAGCTTGTTCGACTTGCTTTGAGATTTATCTTGATGATTTCATGGTGGTGATCGACTCTTGTTAAGAAATCGGTTTGGACCTTCATTCTCAACATTAGAAGAAGTGAGGAATTTCATGGATGTCGTGATATTTCAAAACTTGCTCAATTGATAGTTGAAAAAAATAGAGAACTTTTCCATTGATATATCACCTCATCGAGCTGACATTGATCCTTTCAGTGGCAACAATATCTGTTAAGAGAATATTTTCAGCAATGAATATTATCAAAATAGATTTGTGCAACAAGGTATCGGATGAGTGACTGAATGATTTGATGGTGTGCTATATCGAGCGAGACATATTTAGATCATTGATGATGATGATAGGATAATAAGATCCTTTCAAGGCATGAAATCTCGCAGAATAAATTTGCATCGTGAAAGTCGTGATTCAAGCTAGCGCCTTAGTGATATGATTCTTTTATTTTGAATGTTCTTGATTATTTAAGTACAATTTGCTATTGTATCACTATTTTTTCTAATTTTGATCTACATGTTGTTACCCACTGAAACCATATTTACATATTTTGAGAACACACTTTCCATTAACGAGGTACTTTCATTGTATTTCTCTTTTTTTTACTTTGCTTTTATTCATATATGAATTTGATTGCATAAAAATACAGCCACTATCTTTTTCATCCTGGACCCACTACTGCCATCGACCATCTGTGCACCACGGTCTCATGGGAGAACTCCGCACACCATGGATGGGGCAGCTCTCCGGCAGCCACACCTCGCTGATATCCACCCCACCACGTCCTCGTCGGCGACCGCTCCAGCCACCATGGCCTCTCAGAGACCTTGTCAAAAGCCGGTTAGTTTTTTCCCTTTTGCCCACCTATCTCAATGCCCCTCAAATGTTCGATGATGTGTCAGTGTAGGATATTTTTTGGTTCCACGCATGAAACTTACCAGCAACACAATAGTGCTTAATATTGCAGCTTTTTCGGAGTGATTTGGTACCCGTCAATCTGAAAGGCTACAAGGACACTGCCCAATCTTTTTCTGCAGATTCTATTGGTGTTGTTTACTTGGGTGCTTATGGTTCACATTGGATAGCTTAGTGTGCTTCATGTTACCATTTTGGAGAGAACCTCTGTTTCGTTCAACTCTAGTTTAAGTTATTGTCCGTTTATATTGGTCAATTCTTAATTTGCATGTAGCAAATTTTAGAAAAGCCAACCTTTTGATGAACTCAACAAAAACTTGTAGTTACTTTGACCTGTTGGTGACAAGTAGAAAACTTCACATTTCAGGATTCAGATGTGTGTTAATATACTAAGAAACTACCTCATCAGTTTCTTTGTCCTTGATATTTCACGTCAAGGCACTCCATGTCAAGTCTCAAGTGTCAAGACATTCCATTTCAGTGGCACAACTGCTGAGTGCTGACCAATCAGCTTGAATGCAGTGTGCTCAAATCAGTCATCGGTATCTAATACTTCCAATTGGTGTGACCATAGGGCAAATCGGATATGTAATTATTGGAATAATTGTTTGAGACTCAAACGATGGATATGCAAACAATTATTGGTTCTTCAATTGCAGATTATCTACAATGTCTAGATTGCATTGTAGGACGTCTTGGAAGAAGGTCCATAAAGAAGGCTTCCTGTGTGCACCTATCCATTGTCAAAATGTGAGTTTGTTGAAACATCTAACAGTTTGATTGCTGAGGCAAGTATACTACGAAGACATGTTACTTCAGTAGAACTAGAATATGAGATGTTTTATAATGCAGTTAGGCGGTTCTCTTCTACCTTTTGTTGTTTTTCCTTGTGATTCTGGTGATCTGTGATGTTATGTTATGCCTCACCGCCGGAGAGCCTGCGCGGCGAGCGAGTAGTGAGTCGGTGCGGCATCAACAGCGTATGCAGTGGACGAGTAGGCACCATAGTGGCGAGCACGAGTTGAGTGCGGCAGTTGCACTTACTCCGGCAAGCTATGTGCTGCTTTGCTTCGTTTTCATCGTCACTCCACTCCATTCATCAATTTTTCCCCTTGTTGAAACTTGCTCTAAACATTCAAAACATCATTGAAACTTGCATGAAACATATGCTTGTTGAAACCTTGTTGAAACTTGCATGAAACCTCCAGATTCATGCCCTCCTTTGATTATTTTTTCCCTTGTTGAAACTTGCACAAAACTTTCAAAACCTCATTGAAACTTTCATGAAACCTGCTTTCAATCTTGAAACTTTCCTGAAACTAGCTTGAAACATGCCTTTGAAAATTTGAAATCGCTTGAAACGTGAAAGCTGAAACTACGCAATGAAACCACGCGAAACCTGTGTGGAACTTTGCTTGAAACTCTATTGAAACTTTCTCAAAACTTTGGAACCTTGTTGAAACTTATCTAAAACCTGCTTTTAATTTTGAAACTTGTAAGCTGAAACGCGATGAAACCTTGCGAAACCAGTGTGGAACTTTACCTTAAACTCCATTGAAACTTATCTCAAAACTTTGGAACCTTATTGAAACTTATCTGAAACTTGCTTTTGATTTTGAAACGTCTGAAACTCGCTTGAGACATTCGAAGCTTGAATGCTAATATGTGATTGAACCCCTGTGAAACATGTGTCGAACTTGTTTCAAGCTCTGCTGAAACTTGCTCGAAACTCTGAAACCGTCGAAACTTAGCTCAAACTTGCTTTCTGCTTTCAAACTTTTGAAACTTGGAAGATGAAACCTGATTGAAACTATCTTGTTGTGCTATAGTCTATAGTCTCTTAAAACCTAATGTTTAGGTTATAAAACCTAGTTTAGTTGTGCCTTTCGGTTGAGATAATATCCATGCCAAATCCTGATTTCCTACTCTTAGCTATCAAACTTTGAAGTTTCAGATCTGAGACCTTCAAGTTTTAAAGTTGAAACATCGGGTTTTAGCATCATGATTGAAAATGTTTGGTTTTAGCCGTGAAACATTGTCAGCACCCGCATATGTAGTTTCATCTTTGAAAACCTCCATGAATCCTAGTGTTTCAGTTTGAATCTTTAGGATCCAATTGTGAAACACTCCGTTCATAGATCAACTTCCGAATTTCTTTATAAAAAATAAAAAAAAACTTCCAAAATTCCCACTTTCTTGTACTGCATGAAACTAGGAACTGTGTTACCACACCCATCACCATTAGACGAGAAAAAAAAAAATCAAACACCCTTGCTTCAGATCACTGAAATTATACTACATATATAATGAAGCAATTCATCAAGCACGTTACATGCACAGCACACACCTCAAACTTCCATCAGTTGGACAAATCCGCATGTGCAACTTCAAGTGTACATCTATCTCAGATAAAAGGTGAGTATGCCGCAACAAGGCAAGTGAAAACTTTCAAGTTGCTGCCTGGGGGTCAGTGGGGCGCCTCACGCGAAATAGCTAGGACATGGAGGGAGGCTGGTGAGGTTTCTTCCCAGGACACGCGTGGGGAGTAACTGTCAGTGAGGTTTCAGGCCAACGTCGTCGCAACGTGGGGGAAGCCCAGAGTTCGCCGGGGAACGCGCGCGGAAGAAGCGGGGGGAAATTTCAGGCCATCCGCGCCACGCAGGGAGAAGGACCACCGAGTTTTAGGCTGCGAGCCACATGAAGGAAGGCTGGGGGAGGTCACCAATGCGCCGCATGCAGAATAAGCCGACGAAGTTTCAGGCCATCTGGCTGTGCCATGAGCAGAGGAAATGCCGATGAAGTTTCAGGCCGCCGACACTGTGGAGGAAGACATTGAGGCTGTCGCGTGCACGCGAGTGGACGAAAAGCCAACATATATTACTGGGTCACGAGCGATAGAAATCAGAGCGCGTCATCAGAACTTGATCGACGACTCCGAGCTATCCCGTCGGAATGGGGATCTGACGGGATACCGTGGTGTAGCCACGTCCATATTCAAAACCATCCTCTTATCGTTCTACTGAAGTTATAAAGCTACATATTCATCTGATATTTTGACATTTGAACTGATCAGGTGCAAATTACCGCCGGCGCCTCTGGTGTTCTTCTTCTCTTTTCCTTGTACATAGACTGATAGACAGAAATCGTGTATCATGTCACGTCGAAAAAAAGAGTAGCCTGTCTTCTTCATGGTACCAGCGCTACCTTCACAATGCTGCTATAAATTGGGGAGCATAGCGACATAATTTACTACTCCTGCCCAAAACGGTAGTACGAGCAACTATATGTACCTAGTAATTAATCACCGATCACCGAACAAGGTAAACAGTTGAAGCAGGATAAATCTGTCAAAATTACAGCGTACTTGTTACACCATGTGGCTACGTCTAGAATTATTTAGTTGATGAATAATTGATATTGTTGCTTACTGATATTATTTGAGATATATGACGTGTGTGTGAATTTATGTCGATCAAGATGAAAAGACAATGATATTATACTTACGTCCGGACGGTCCGGACGCTTTCAGTGTAATACATGCACAATCTGCGTCATTACGTCGCGCGCATCCGTAGTGTTAGTGACACCACTTGTAACGCATGCAGAGCGTCAACAACTCTCGAGCTTGAGCTTTTGCTATGCTGTGCAAACGTACATGACTTCACCGCAACGATGCAATTTTTGTATGCGCAGCTTTGTGTTTATCTCTAAGTCTAAGAACCAGTACTAGCAAGTATTCCAGACGCATGCGGCCATATACACGGCCAGATCATAACCAGATCGACCCCTGCTAGCTAGTCGTATGTACGGATGTACCACTTGGATCGATACTTTTCTCTGTTTCGAGTTTATTGCTCCAGTTAATATGCTCACCTAGCAGCGAGCTAGCCGATGCTCTGTAATGCCATTAGCTATGTATGTGTATAACGATGTTGTTTTGCATTCCTGCCTATATACATAAAAAAGATGAAACAGCGGTTAACAAAGTAAATCATTCTATGTATAATCGTGATCGTACCGCAGATGAACAAAGCTCTCAACTCATAATTGTTTTGATTTGTGATGTTGCAACCGTTGTTCGGAGATGTTGCAACCGTTGTCCGGGGATGTTACAACCATTGCCCTATGATGTTGCAACCGTTGTCCGGGGATGCTGTAACCGTTGTCCTGAGATGTTACAACCGTTGTTCAGAGATGTTGCAACCATTGTCCTAGAATGTTGCAACCGTTATCTGGGGATATTACAAGTGTTGCATCTATAGAAAAAAAATGTTACATACAGTTCACGGCGATGTTGCAATTTTTTCAACGCGTTTTTTTCAGATGCTTTTTTTTATTTGTGATGTTGCAACCATTGTCCGGGAATGTTGCAGCTATTGTTCGAGGATGTTGCAACCGTTATCCGGAGATGTTGCAACCATTGTCCTAAGATGTTGCAACCGTTGTCCGGGGATATTGCAACCATGTCTGGGGGATGTTACATGCAGCGGCGTACTTACTACATGTGTTGTAATAAGGGCAAATGATGCTACATAATTTGTATTTTTATGCTGCGCTAAGTGCTAAATTTCTTGATGCCTAACAGAAAGGGTGACACGACGTATAACTAGAGTCTTGGTAAATTATTAACTGCACTTATCACAATGCGTATATAACAATAGAAAAGTGCCTAGTCTAGAAGCATCAGGAAATTTCCTCCTAGTATCTTTGGGACCAAATCGGACGTACGGCTCCTACTATCACCCCTATAAATTTCCTCGTCATCTTTGGGACCAAATCAATGTTCACTGGGAGGGTGTCTGATTCCTAACCTCAAATCAGACGTACGGCTCCTAGTATCACCCAGATGGAAAGAATTTGTGCCAGAAAAATATAGTATTTTGGTCTTTGTATGTGCAGGGTAACTTGGAGGCGATCATGATCTCTGGCGAGAACTAGGAGATGGTTTGGTGCGAAGTCATAGTCTAGAGGGTCGAGGATGTTGGAGGAGATGGTCGAGCTCGAGTTGGGGAGTATAGAGATCAAAGATGGATGATGTCTGTTGGAGCTATGAAGGTACAGCTCGGAGGCTACGACACGTGATAGTTTTAGAGTGTTCAAAATTAGAAAGCTAACAGAAATTAGAAATACCTTGTTTGTTGGGATTGAATTAATTTTTTGTAACCGTGTGTTAAGGTCACGTGGGGCACTAGGACTATTTACGTGGGATTGCATTAGGTGCTGGCGTAGGCAGGACTTTGGGAATTACTTGATCAGGGCGGGCTGTAGACGTGCTGATTGGTTTTGGTTAGTAGCGGCAGCAAAAAAAAAAAAGGCTGGCCAGGTTTTTGGGTTCTCGGGAGAGAATTTTGGATCAGCATGCGAAGGTGCTGTGTCTGTGGCATGCTTTGTTTTCTCCTTGACGTGAATATGTGTTTGTGGCGGCTTGCTTCTTTTCCTTGACGTGAGGTTTTGGGGTCCTGTGACTTTTGCACGCTGAAGGGGATCAGGGTGCTGCTAGTAGCGGCGGCTTGAATTTTGGATCGGGATTTGTGCTAGCGGCTGTACAAGGGACGTGATTAGGTGCCGCAACTTGAGTTTTGAGGATTAGGGAGAAGCTAGCGGCGGCTTGTTTTTCCTAACGTGAGATTTTTGGCCGACATGCATATGTGCTAGCGGCAGCTTGAGTTTTTCCGTGGAGTTGATTGCTAGTTGTGGCTTAATCACTTGTGGAACGGGCTTTGAATTCTGGATTTCCCTATTGTTGCCTTCTGCTTTGGATTAACGTCTCTTGCCTCCGCTTTCCTGCATGTGATGGTTCTTGCACATAGATACTCCTATCTGCTGGTGACTTCGCAATACGAGATGAGCGATTTGAATAAGGCTCTTTGCTGCCGAAGTATATTGATTTCGAGTGTTTGCTGATTTGCGTGTGAGAGAGTTAGGCTGCTCCCAATGAATAGTATTTTAGTGCAGTTTCTTTAGTGCACGAGAAGTGTTAGGATACTATCTTTTCAATGCATAGTTTCTTATGGTGTAGTATCTCAGGCTGTTTCATTTAATTACATGCATGATCTTTACTAGTATTTTAGCATTGTGGCTTATTTGTGGCATGTACTAAAGCAATACATGCATGATCTTCCCAATGCACGGCATCGATCACAATAAATTTTATGCGTTAGATTTCGAGACCGAACCGGTATCTAGATTAGATACTAGAGTACCCTCTCTCTTCATTAACTATGGTGCCACATCATCATTTTGCCTACATGGCAGGCTTATGATACCAGCCAGGGTGGAGCACTGGGAGCTTAGAGTGTAAAAATCTTCCACAATCGTTCACCCCCTTCTGATTGCCATTAACGACCCTACAATACTCCTCTACAGGACGAACGGGGTAGTCGAGGGCAATCAAGGTGCACACGAGGAACCAACAAGGTAAACATAAACAGGCTGTGTTGGTTAGGTACCGATCGAGCCCGGCCATAATATGTAAAAACCGTCCGATCAAGCAACTCCGAATTAGCTGTAACAACAAATAGGGTGTACCCGGTTTGTGCTACTATTCAGTATTTCGGTTGCGAACCGAAATGGAGTCAAACCTGCTTAGGAACAGTTGAAAAGCATTATTTTCATTAAATAATAGCCTAACAGCTATTTTGCAGCAACAAAATAGGCATCTTGAGTCCAAAGCTTTGACTTACATTCAGAAGAACCAAAGGCTTCCACAGGAAAAGCTTGAGTGCGGTCGCAACCCTAACACGATCTCCATAGTGTCCTTCAATCTTCTGATACCTTATGATGAAAATTTAGCAAGATTGAGTACGCAACATACTCAACAAGTCACATAGGAAAGCTATTTAATTACATGTCAGGAATTAAGATGATTGTTTAGGGTTTACCTCATCAGGCATCTGTGGATGCATTTTGAGTTTAAAGCAGCTTATCATTAAAACAGTAAAATCATACTAATATAACATCGGGGGTTTACTTAACAATTGCAATTACCATCTTAACATATCAAAATCTCTACTTATGCCTCACATATTGAAATCACCCATGAACACTGTTGGAGATATGCCCTAGATGCAATCATAGAGATGATTATATTTCGTTATGTTCATAATTTATTGGATAATATGTTATCTTGTTCCTTGAATAATATCGTTAATATTTATTAGCAAGTAATTGACTTGTTTGTGAAACTCTATTTTTATCTTTGCAATGATTATTCTAAAGCAATCCCTAGTTGGAAATATATATGAGGACACATATGAATACACTAGCATATGTATTGGCTGATGACTATGTTTCACAGATCATAGATATGGAGATATCAAACCAATAATATGGACACATGTTAGTGAACATAGGGTTGGATCGACCCACCATGAGACACTACGAGAACGTTGTATTCTTATATGTCATCAGTTGGTCTCATTTACAATGTGTATGCTATGTCCTTAGACTTGAGGTCGTCGTACGTACTCAAGATGTGTAGTGATTTACTTAGGGGTTGCCAAACGCTACTCCGTAACTGGGTAGTTATAAAGGTAGCTTTCGAGTTTGTCATGATATATGTGCCAAGGCATGGTCGATCAAGATATGATTTGCTCCTCCATGCAATGGGAGAGATATCTCTAGACCTCTCGAGTGATCGGATTCCAAAAATACATGGCCATGCTACTCGCGGTTAAAGAGTTAACCATAGTCGGGGAATTCGAGTCACGTGATCGAGAAAGAGTGGTCAAGCTTACCAACAAGGATGGCACATACTCACCTTGAGTTTGACCGATATTGTGAGGCAAAGGGAAATACATATGAGATTTGTTGAGATTCATCCGATGTGATCTTTACGTATACTAGGGAGTCGGCATGTCCTACTAGGGGCCACTACCAATTAGTGGACGAGTAGGAGTACTCGGGGCATGTCCAAATGTAGGTGAACCTATAGAGTCACATGCTTAAAGGGCTGGGACACATTTTGGATGGTGATCTAAATTCTTATGGGCCTCAAAGTTCGATACCCATCATGGATGTCTATATATAGAGAGGCGGTGGCATAGGGTTTGTGTGATTTTTTGGAATTCCCAAACCCTAGTCGCCACACCTCCCTCACCCAAAACCACGCAACTGAAACTAGCACTCCAGCGCGTGGTGTCCCTGCCCCGTACATGTGGATACCTTGGAGGCATTGTTGTGAGGCTTCAACGCTAGAACGATCCGCAACTTGTGACTGTCACGAGGAGCACTTGGAGGAGGCGCGAGGCTAGTACGACTACAACCGCACCAACACGCTACATCAACTCTTCTTCCACTGCAGGTCTGCGCATCAAGCGGTAATCCTGTGATCTCTAACTAGCAGTGGTTCCTTGGTTGCGCGGTAGATTTTCAAAATTCCGCTAGTGTAGCCTATCCGTGTTCCTTCATAACACAACTTCATTAACCGGAAGCACGGCGTATCCGAATACTATTAATTATACTCTGTAAAGTTGCCCAACTTTACCCACAAGATACCTCAAACTCATACTGTCATGCAATATACATGCAACCTAATAGCGTGCGACTGAGTTGAGATAATTAACAAGGCATTCCCAATGCTCAACCTTTCTAGCATCTACCCGGTAGGTTTAAGGTCAATACAGCCGTTGGGAAACCACCAGCCAATGGTAGAGTGCACGGTCCAATGCTGATGGGTCCATACTATTGTGTAGTTCAGCGAGTGCTCTGACCGGTCCACTCCTAACTCACCCCCATTCCGTGGCTGCTCTATCACACAAGAGTAGTTGACATCCTGTAGATATTCAATTGGAAGAGCAGTGTACTAAGCCAAGTTGGATATACCAAACCCGTGGTTGAGCGAGATCTGTGTCTGTTATTTGGCACAAGGTTCTTGTACTTACCTGTCTCCAGTGAGGAAATGGGCCTACACCAACTTGTGGTTGTCCACCTGGTTGGTCTCACCTTCGACTCACTATTGTCAAGCATCTTGGGTTGTCCATCCTCTTGGTCTCAACCCTCAACTCTCCACCAAAACCATTGGCGGATAACCAATACTCTTTTCTAGAACTTACAAACACATTGTGTGACAATGCTGAATATTTATTAATATTTTATGTAACTTAACCTTGTCAAGGTGAAAATGGTCTACAAAGAATAGGTGGGCTTTTATGTGAGGTGATAGGATATATCTAATCATCATGGCATTCAAAAGTATTATTTCAATATTAAATTAATTGGCATAAATACGGTAAAGAAAGTAATAATAAAGGTTCACAAAATATAAGCTCAAAATGATCAAATGAATGCGACTTGCCTCCATATCTACAGTCCTTGACTGGATTTACCTCTCCTGTGTGTTGATCAACTGATCCTCTGTAGCTTGATCAACAAAATCGGGTTCTAACGTGGAAGAAAATCAAATAAATAAGTCTGGGCTCAACAGGAGGTGAACTGGGAACAACATGAATTAAATAAATTTGGAAAGAATTGAAAAGAAAGGTGGTGTGGGTGGTTGGGCTTTATTGGGTGCTTGATTAGGTCAAATAGAGTCGAAAATGGGTTTCAAAATGTGTGTGTGTGTGTGTGTATAGGGTCTGGGATGAACAGTGATGGGTCTGGTGAATAGTACTGGGTCCGATAGTATTCACTAATGGATTTGGGTGGAATAGTAATGGGTTTCATGAATAGTGTTAGGTCAACACTATTCACAGTGGGTCGTGTCTTATGAATAGTAATGGGTTTGGCTGTGGGCTAATGTGTTTAATAGTGTTCGGCCGGAAGTGAATAGTGGTGGGCTTCTCGGGTTTGGGCTTGAACAATACTGGGCTAAACAGTATCAGGCTAAATAGTATTGGGTTTTGAAAAAAAGGGCTGCACACAGTGGAAGAATGAATTGGGCCGGCCCACTTGGCTTGGCAGGCTGAAAACCATTTGGGCTAGCCTTGCAGGCCTGCTTCGGCGGTCCAGCTCGTCCCAAGCGAGCTGGTGCTCGCTCCCCATGGAGGCCGAGCAAGAACCTTGGTATATGGACAGGGGCTACCGCCCCTGTGACCCCGAAGGGGTTGCCACCCCTATGGACTAGGATCTTAACTTGGTTTTTGGTATTGCTAGTTCACACCATCCGTTAGATAGAATGCGATTCTATGCATAACTTGTTTTTGTAGGATTTTGTGAATAGTATGGCCAATTATATATGTGATGCTTGTGAATGATGTATGAGATGCATGCATGTGTGTAATGTTCATTACCTACGTGTCATGCTTATTTCAGCCCAAGGCTGTCTATATTTGTATAACGGTATGCATGTCGACTTGTGATGCTTCTTCACTCCTTGTTATTTATTACTAGTGCTATTAGGAGTAATGGCTTAATGGGAGTACTTGGAGATATGGCGAACAGGAAGTACTATGTGGAAGAGATACTATATCACGATGCAATGTGATTGTCTGTGAATGCCTTTATATCCCTGTTCATTTATTTCTATGTATATTTTTAGTTTCTCCGAATGCTTTTAACATGGTAGAAGTAAAATTCCCTCACATAATTTTAAGCTAAATTGATGCCCTCCCAATTAGCTGCACCATCCAAAGTTATGTATTTTAATGGTAGGTCTTGCTAAAGCATAGTACCATTAACTTTCCTTGACTATATGGGTTTGTGTCGAACACTTACTCACATAGCATTGATTAAACTTGACAAGGTCATTATAATGGTTATAAACATTGGGGCATAGGGTTGGGAACTGGGCATAAAGATGTCGCCTAACAACAATAGTCATATAGAGATATGATTAACAAAGGGTTGCTTACCAATTTCATCAATCTTCTAGCAGTGATGCCAAAGCTCACTAGTAGATTAACTAATTGTGGGTCTTGAATCACTAAATGTTATAAGAGGGATATGGAATTTAGTGGGAGCATCTTTATTAAATTGTTTAATAGAAGTTACTTTTCTTGAACATATATCTTAGTTTTTTTTGCATATTTTATGTTGTAGATCATGGCACCAATTGCTGTACCTACCTCCAGTTTTGCTTTACGTTCGATACTTGATAAAGAAAAACTTAATGGAACAAATTTTGTGGATTGGTCCTACAACCTAAGAATTGTTCTTAGGCAAGATAAAAAAAAGGAACATATTCTAGAGGAACCAATTCCAGAAGTGCCTGCTGAAAATGGTACTGCTACTCTTAAAAACGCCTATAAAAAGGCATGTGATGAGTCCCTTGATGTTAGCTGTCTCATACTTGCTGCCATGAACTCAGACCTTCAAAAGCAGTTTGAGAACATAAAGGCATATGATATGATCGTAGCGCTAAAAGGCATGTTTGAAACACAAGCAAGAACTGAGATATATGAGATCTCAAAGAATTTATTTGGGTGTAAGCTAGCTGAGGGTAGTCTGGTGAGCCCTCATGTGATCAAGATGATTGGTTACACACAGAGCTTAGAAAAACTTGGTTTTCCCCTTAGCCAAGAGTTAGCTACTGACTTGATTCTTGCGTTGCTTCCTGCAAGCTACGGGCAATTCATTATGAACTTCCATTTGAATGGCTTAGACAAGAATCTCACAGAGCTACATATGATGCTCAAGACTGCAAAGGATAGCATTAAGAAAAGCAATAGTCATGTGATGATGGTGCAAAAGAGTACAAGCTTTAAGAAGAAGGCTAAGACTTGGGTAAAAGGAAAGGGCAAGGCTAAAGCTTTGGATGAGATCTATACTAACAAGCCTAAGCCCAAGACTAAGTCCGGCCCGACTCCAGAGAATGAATACTTTTACATCAGAGAGCGAGGCCATTGGAAGAGGAACTACAAGAAATACCTAGCTGATCTGAAAAAGAATGGTGGGACTAAGCCTTCCACTTTAGGTATTAATGTTATAGATGTTTTTCTTACTAATTCTTCCATTAACTCTTGGGTATTTGATACCTGATCGGTTGCTCATATTTACAATTCGATGTTGAGTCTAACAAGGAGTAGGAGCATTGCAAGAGGCGAGATGGATCTTCTCATCGGGAATAAAGCAAGGGTTGCTACATTAGCCGTTGGGACCTTGCCATTACATTTGCCTTCAGGATTTATTATGGAATTAAATAATTGTTATTGTGTTCCAGTCATGAGTAAAAACATTATCTCTGCCTCATGTTTGTTGGCAAAGGGTTATAAGTTCATTACTGAGGACAATGGTTGTTCTATATTTTTGAATAAAATGTTTTATGGCTATGCTCCTATTATGAATAGGTTGTTTATTTTAATCTTGATGATGCACCTGTCTATAATATTAATGCGAAGAGGCTTCGGCCTAATGATATGAATTCCACTTTTATTTGGCATTGTCGTTTGGGTCACATAAGTGAGAAACGTATGAAGAAGCTCCATGATGATGGACTTCTAAACACATTTGATTTGGAATAATTTGAAACGTGTGAATCTTGTCTACTTGGAAAGATGACCAAGGTGCCTATCACTAAATGAATCGAGAGGCGTCGACTTGCTCGGCACTCATACATCTGAGATGTGTGTAGGCCAATGAGCACAACTGACTAGAGGTGGTTTTCGGTTCTTCATTACTTTCACCGATGACTTTAGTAGATATGGATATATCTACTTAATGAGGCATAAGTCGGAATCCTTTCAAAAGTTCAAGGAGTTCCAAAGTGAGGTACAAAATCAACTTGGCAAGATAATCAAATTTTTACGATCTGATCGTAGAGGTGAATATTTGAGCCATGAATTTGGTGATCATTTGAAGCAATGTGGAATTGTCCCATAGCTTACACCACTTGGGCACTCTACAATGGAATGGAGTGTCCGGCGGCGTGTCGGGCCTTGTTGGGCGCGTTCGATCGATGATGAGCCAATCGGATCTGCCATTGACTTTTTGGGGTTCGCTCTCACTACAACAAAACTATCACGTAGAGACGCTTTTGTTTTGATGCTTTTATGTCTGTCTCTCTGTTGAGAAACACCTCGTATGTAAAGACGCTTCTCAAGGCGTTTTATATGGCGCCACAAAATCTCTTACCGTGAAAGGCACATATCGTTTACATTTATGTAGAGACGAATCTTGAGACGTTTGAGAATATGTCCGAGAATTAAGAGGACAAAATTTTAATTCTGAGACGAATTTTGAGGCGTTTTAGAATATGCCTCTGACTCTAGGAAAAGTATTTCGTTTTAAATTTTTTTCGGTGGGGGACCGAAAGGACTAAAAATAATTTCGAAAGAATTTCGTTCAACGTTTTGGATCAAATATGAATTTAAAATCTAAAACATTTGCAAAAATTACTGCTCTGAGGGGTTTTTGATCCTTGCTCGCGGGAAAAAAACTGACAGCACCTTTGCACTAGGAAATCTCTCGTCTCTTGTTTCTTTACTGATTGCTACTCTCTTTAACCCACATTCTTGCCCTCCCAGGAATGACCAGAGCGTGTATTCGGATCCGCCGCCGCCACTCCAAGAAGCAGAAGCAGAACCTGGTGACGCCGCCTCCCACACCAAAGAACGCCCCCCACGGCACCAGCGCCGGCGTGGAGTTACCGCCCTCCGCCGGAGCTCATTACCGGAAGCTGCGGCAGCTGCCGCAGAGGTGGCGGCGCTGCAGCGTGGGAGGCGGCGGCGATGCACGCGGCGCCCATGACTTATCTCGCCCTCCCGCGGAGCTCATACACCGGGGCCAGCGCTGCAGCTGCTGGGGAGGCGGCGGCGCTGCGCTTCCTCGGGCGCCAGCGTCAAGCACGGACTGCCGCGGGCGGCGGCGAGGGGCGCGAGGCGAGAGGCATGTGCTTTGGCTGTTCCAGGCACCCACAGTCCCTTGTGCGCCAATGCCAAATTAGCAGGCTCTTCTCCACGCGACCACTCCTCCGCATTTTCGGGCATCATTGCCATACCATTCAATTATAATTCCATAGCATTCCATACCTTGCCTCACTTTTATTTTAAACAAATTGTTCAATGTCCCATTAGCACAAGAACACTTTTTGGGTGGAGAGTAAGCTAATATGAACTGGAATGGTGTTGTTGTTTTAGCATGATTATTTATCAATTCATAAATTTATGTAGCATTACATTTGCTTACCTTATATTGTCGAAACCAGGTTTGCGAAAATATATGAGATGCAAAATGGTTGCTTTCACAATCTTGGACCAGATCGGCTGCCCAAGTTGTAGATGAAGCTCAAGCAATTTGGTATGACTAATACATAAATTTGAATTTGCTAATTTCTTAAGTAATGATTGCCTCACCTATGCATATTTATCTTTGTTTAACCACATCTGTTCGTTAAGAGGATCTAGCTAGCTTATGACTGGGTATAAGGTGATAGCTTTTTGCTCTTCCATTGACATAGGAAAGTTATCTGACGCTTACTAGTTTGATAGGTGTCTCTGGATTCTTGATAGCTAAACTTAGATCTTCATTCCAAACCGGGTTAACTGTCTTCTTTATCACACTTGTCTTCACTCTCTGTATGTACAGTAAAATGAATGACAAAGCAGCAACAAATCGAGTAAAAATGTCCAAGAAACTTGATGTACAATGATCCAAACTGGGTTAGCGCATACCATCCCTTCAATTGCTTATCTTGTTTAGAATTTCGGATTTCTCTTTACCGGTATATAAGTATTCAAAAGATGATTAGTGAATGGTTGCCGTGTGTAGGTGATTATTGATACAACTAATTTCCAATAAGCAGGATAGGATGCACTTGTTGTGAGATAGCATCACTCTTCAATCTCAAGTCATGGAAATTTCTAACTAGTTGCATGCATCGATCTGTAAGTGCAACTAAACAGAACTACTATTATAAGTAGCAAGTACATCCACAAAGAGGCAATGTTGGTCATGTGTTTGTGGATTCATACATGTTTCGCACATAAGTAAGAACACTGCACACACGAGAGTAAAACATAGTAGTGGCTAATAATATTGAAGAAAGAAAGAAAAGGTCGACCTTATTGTCCAAGTGGAGCACAACATAGGGGTCGCTACCGGTGGCATCACGATTGACAAGGTTTACTCCTCGCAACACTCGGACGCTGAGGAAACCTGGCAGCTAAGACATCTCTTGTTCTTGTTCTTGCTGAAATTCTCTCTCTCTTCCTAGTACTTTTCTCACCTAGAAGAAGAAATGGAATGTAAAGGGGATAATAATCCACTAACGTACGAAGATATATCATATACTCGATCGGTCCATTCGTTCATCATCTTGAAACGCCGTTCAGTTACCATGCATGTTTTCCATTTTTGTTTACGGGCAAAAAAGTTGGACATGTCGTGGCCTCAAATTAAACTACATGATTTGACCATGTCTTTTGGGCCTTGTGTGTTTCTTATTACCTTATTTTGTCACGCTTATGATTTTTGTAGATAATGGAAGAGCAAAAAGCTATCACCTAATAACCAGTTATTAAAGTGTTACGACACACCGCACATAATGTCACTATCTTTAGTCACCATCCCCACATTCTTTGCAATCACTCAAAGCGATATTTATCATAAATTTATCGATTGTGTGAATTCCTTTGTTAATCATTCATTCAGATACCTCTGAAAATGAAAATCGACTTCTTTGTCCTTCTAGGCTTTTGCAATTACATGCAAATTTGAATAGGAACGAATATATCTCTGTGATAGTGGAGCATCAAGAAGCCATTCAGCTGTCATTCATTAAAAAGCAGCAATTGTTTCTTGTCATTGTTTTTGATCCAGTATCCTAATCAAATCTCCACTATCTTCACTCTTTTTCATTCCTAGATATTCTGTCAAATAGTCTTTGTGCAACTAACTAAATCTAGATTCTTAATCTTCTCTAGAATTCTACATTTCCAAACTTTATGGCATTTGAAGTCCTTACTCATTATGTATCTGCCTTCACCCTAGTGAAATGATCATTTTAGTAACACAAGGAACTCGAAAAGCTAAGAATTTAATGTTACATGGGTGCATATCAGTATTGACTTAACATATCAGCTATGTTGTGATACACTTACATTGCTGGCATAAACATCGCGTATTCAGAGTTAGTGTGGAACATGGAACTAATTTTCTTTTGGCTTCTGTTTCAGAATCTAGGAGCATGCTTATACATGCAGATGGATGAGCGGCTCACATGTGATGGCTCGCATCAACATACCCAGAGGCTCTGTCTTTGCGCATGAAATGGACATGAAAATTGGCAGAATTAAGTCTCATATTCAGTTCTATTAGGAAATATAACTCAAACCAATTTTAGTCTACAATGATTTTGCATGTAGAAATAATTTATCCTATTGTTGTAAGTAGTCTCAGCATGTCAACTACCTAATTTGAATGACCAAGTGATATGGTGAGACTATTGCTAGTAGAGGCTTTAATCTTCACCTATCCCTAACATGTAAATGATCTCTTTAAGAATGTCGAGTGAAATGACAGAAGCTAAATCAGAATCAGTTCTCTGTGTGGCTGCATGACCTAAAAAAAAATCACTAGCTCATAAATCCTTTACAGAAATCATCTAAACTATATGTTACCGATTTTTTTTATTAAAAAAGGCTTCTCTTTGGTAAAATTACATTAATATGTAGGCTCTATTTGATGAACTCTGAAATCTTTATCATGGTCCTCTTCAAAAAGATAAATATATATCATGTTGATGATCACGAGTGACAACCGAAAAATTGGCCTCTTTGTCTTTCGACTTGGGTTTCTGGGTCTATGGACATGGTGTACGCGAATCTATATCCATCTAGGAATGCCTGAGTTGGATGCTCTAGACGTGTGGACCATCTGATTTTACGTGTTTGTGATAATATAAGGTTACCACAGACGGTTTTTGAACAGACAGTCGCCTGTGAAAAAAGCTATTACAGACCGTACTAGTCGAGCCGCAGCGCCTCGCTCACCGGAGGCTTCGTGAAACAGCAGGCTACGGATGAGTGTCAGCCTCCTACGGCAGACATAGAGCTCCTGCGCATCCCTCCTCCTCGTCGTCGTTGGCTGCGTCTCCTTGCCGGAGAATCGAGGGCGGTCGCCGGAGTTCGGTGTGGGGAGGGGAGAGGGAGAGTTTGATGGGAGATAAGGTAGTGATGGCTATAATATATAAGGACAGCGTCAAAACATTTCGTCTCCCGTGCACGCGTTCAAAAATTTTCGCCCTCCCGCGCTGCGAATTACAGACTGTTTCAAACAAAAACAGTTTGATTTTACCATAACTTGGATGTCTTACTCCCTAATTTTACCATAATTTTACTATGACTTGGATGGTAAAATCATGGTAATTTTACCATGACTTACTCCTTGATTTTACTATGACTATTAATGACTAACTCTCTTATTTTACCATGACTAACTCTATGATTTTACCATGACTAACTTTGTGATTTTACCATGACTTGGATGCCTAACTCCCTGATTTTACCAGGACTTGAAATGAGTAACTCCTTGATTTTACCATCCAAGTCATGGTAAAATTAGGAATTTTACCAGGACTTGAAATGACTAAGTCGGCCTCTCCCCTCGTCTCCCCGTCGCGCTCCCTCCGCGCCTCGCTCCCTCCGAGCCTCGCTTCTACCACCAACGGTGGAGGTTGAATCAAGCGACAGAGAGGCCAAATCGAGCGGCGGGAAGGTCGATTTGGCGTCAGCGAGGCCGATTCAGCGTCAGCGGGAGGTAAAATTCAGCGCCGATGAGTCGGACCACCCCCCTCTCTTTCTGTTCCATCCCGCCTCGCACCGCCTCCCCTGCCTCGCATCGCCTTACGCCACCCTGGACTGCCCAGCCGCTGCCTCACCTTGCCCACCTCAGCCTGCTTGGGTCCACCTTGGACTAGCGTTGACCGCTTAGGCAGGCCGAGCACCTAGGGGCCCGATTGAGGCTGAGGCGCGGCGGTTGCCCTACACCCAGCGTTAAAATCATGGAGTAGTCAACTCAAGTAAGATAAGGGAGTCACAGACGGTTATCAATATGAACCGTCTGTGATATTAGCTCATCACAGATGGTTTATATTAAAAACCGTCGGTGAAGTATCTTTAAAATAAAGTAAAGAAGTTAGAATTGTAAATAAAGTTAGGAAGATGTTATTTTTAAAATATTTTTTAAAAAAAGATTAAATCATAAAAAAAAGTTCAGATATTAATTGTCCCGTATCATAACACACGTCCCATGAAAAATTTCATAAACGAATATGTCGAATATAAATTTAATCTAGAAAATATCAACACATGCAGATATTTTACAAATACATGATCGGATGGATATTATGTTACTCGTTCTTACCTGCTAGATATTACAGCAAAATACTTGTTTTGACACACTATTTTCTTAGTTTTACCGCTTAAGAAGAATTTCCCCGCCATTTCCTTTGGAATTTTTTCCCTAATACATTATTTTCCCACGCTCCATCTCTCCACTCCCCACTTCTTCAACCTCCAAAGAAATCCAACGCGGGTGCTACGCCTCCCCCACGCCGGTTATGTGCCTCTCCCCAGTCCCCACGCTGCTGCGCCTCTCCCCCCACGCCGGTGCTACACCTCTCCCAAGCAGCGCCTCTCCCCCACCCGGTCTGCCTCTCCCCCACGCCGGTCTTGCGCCTCTCCCCACCTTCTTCTTTGGCAGGTCTTCGCCTCCCCCACCGGTCTTCTTGGCCGTCTGGCGCCTCTCCCCACGCGGTCTTGCGCCCTCCCCCACGCCGGTCTTGCTTCTCCCCCACGATTCTGCGCCTCCCCCCACGCCCGCGCCTCCAGTCTTCTCCACGTAAGGTATATCTGGCAATCCATTGAATGCTCATGAGGAATTATTCTGTTGAAAATAGTTGCAATGGATATATCTGGTGAATACTCCCCGGTGAATGCTCATGAGGAATTATCGGTGAATACTCAACCCCCCGCACATGTTCTGGATTGCATTTTTGCAATCTATGTGGTGAAAGTAGTTATGCATCAATTATCGATTGAATTTGTGTTGAATATATGCATCAATTTTGTGTATAAGTTTGAAATTTGTTTGCAATCGGCCATTTGGAGTTAAAGCGAACATGATTACGTGAGCTCTTTGTTGTATGAGTTTTTAGGAATCGGCATTTGTATTTCCCTTGAGTTGAGTTCACATGATTATGTGAATCGCTTTGTAATATATCTTTGTTCACATGTCTTGGTTACTGTCTTGCTAGTTGGCCACGCATGATATAGTTTGAATATCATTAGTAATAATTTTTTAGGGATTTGATCACTTCTTTGGACTTGCATGGTATAGTTTCATATATTCTCATATGCTCAGTAGATGGATAAAGCACAAGTCTCAGCTGTTGCAATATGGGATGCATTCACAAATAAAGTGTGAATTTACATCTGTGTTCATTGACAACTGAATGAGATATTATTTTATTAGTTCGTGGAATAAGAATCATATATTCTGAAACTGTCAGTGTCAATATCATATGTTCTGAAATTGTCGGTGTTATGATTGTAGAAAGTGCTCTTTACTACTGAGTTTGGTATGACTAATACATAAATTTGAATTTGCTAATTTCTTAAGTAATGATTGCCTCACCTATGCATATTTATCTTTGTTTAACCACATGTAGACTATTAAGAGGATCTAGCTAGCTTATGACCGGGTATAAGGTGATAGCTTTTTGCTCTTCCATTGACATAGGAAAGTTATCTGAGGCGCTTACTAGTTTGATAGGTGTATCTGGATTCTTGATAGCTAAACTCGGATCTTCATTCCAAACCGGGTTAACTATCTTCTTTATCACACTTGTCTTCACTTTCGTATGTATAGGTAAAATGAATGACAAGCGTGCAACAAATCGAGTAACAATGTCCAAGAAACTCGATGTACAACGATCCAAACTGGGTTAGCGCATACCATCCCTTCAATTGCTTATCTTGTTAAGAATTTCTGGATCTCTCTTTACCGGGTATATAAGTATTCAAAAGATGATTAGTTGAATGGCTGCCGTGTGTAGGTGATTATTGATACAACTAATTTGCAATGAAAAGGATAGGATGCACTTGTTGTGAGATAGCATCACTCTTCAATCTCAAGTCATGGAAATTTCTAACTAGTTGCATGCGTCGATCTGTAAGTGCAACTAAACAGAACTACTATTATAAGTAGCGATACATCCACAGCCTGAGCAATGTTCAGGTCATGTGGTTGTGGATTCATACATGTTTCGCACATAAGTAAGAACACTTGCACACACGAGAGTAAAAGCGTAGTAGTGGCTAATAATATTGAAGAAAGAAAGAAAGAAAGAAAAGGTCGACCTTATTGTCCAAGTGGAGCACAACATAGGGTTAGCTACGGTGCATCACGATTGTCTAATGATAAATTAATGAACATTGATATATTATGGTCATGTTCTCATTACTGAGTTGATCTCTTTGAAAGAGTTGTTGATAATGATATCAGACATGAATCGATAACGACCTTGAAGAATCGGATGGCAATGCACCGCTCCCGAATACTATGCGGTGATGCGGTGATTTTTCATTTATTTTATGCATTAATAAATTTAAATGCAAGTTTTTGCTAATGTTTTAAAACTATCGTTTATCATAAGTTGCAGCAATTACGTCTCGGCAATTATACTAGAACTAAAGAGGGTTCCAATTCATCTATACCACATGAACACATGATTGCTAAGGTGTGTGAAGAAATTTTCACTCAGTTATCAAACTATGCTCATTTTTAGTATAAGTTCACTTACAACTAAACTGAACTTCAATTGTAGAAAGCACATACTGAAAATTGTGTTGAAGCCAACCAGGGTTGTGCTGAATCAACTTTACCGCATGAGCAGGTTACTTACCAGGTATATGCAAACTGCAAATCAAAATTACTGCACCCGTATTGTTTCATACAGTAGTATTACCGATTTTGTTTGTGTATTCACTAATCTTCCTCATTTATATTATATCTGTCACATCTCACATGTACCTCAAAGAATGGAAGTACTAGAATATAGTTGGTACAATTCAATATGTGATGTTCCTAGTTTTTGTATAAAATAAACCCTTTAAAAGTTCATCAATAACAAACGTTGTATTTCTTTAAATGATAGGATAATACTGAAGTCTTCTTGTTTTCAACGAACCCAAGAAACAAAAATAAAGTTGTGGCCAAAGGAGGTTTAGTGAGTAAAGATAAAACATGTGTGGTTGGAGGTGACATGCTTGGAGATGAATATTTTGGAGTTGTTGTTCACGCTGTTACAAATATTGGCGATGAAAGATTGCTTAGACCATATGAAAATATACATATAGTAAGAGATACTATTGGTTGTGTTGTTGCTTGGCCTCGGTTATATGTAAGTCCGTTTTCATATAATCATTGAGTACATTTCAATGTTTGATAGTTACTTGAACTCTATTATTCATGAAGAACCTTTGTGCTTTTTAGGTCAAAAGAGCTAAGAAAATAGCTTTAAATCAGTCACAAAACAACCTGGTATGCTACATTCTTCTAATTTCATCAAATAAACTTGTCATCTTACACTTTTCTAACCAGGACATTTATTTCTTTTTCAACCGGCTTTGTAGGATAATTAAGGACTACAAAGAGAATGCAGTGGAGATGGAGGAGCTAATGTATTAGTTTCTCTATAGGCAAAGCTTATAGATAGATTCCAACTATTTAGAAATTTTTTTGTGTCAATCCATATAATCTTTTTCTGATGTATCTGCACCTGTTTTATATGGATGTTTGATTCAGTTGTGAACTCCACTTGATGTAAATTCAAATATTTGTTGTTGCTATGAAGTGCATGCATGCTCTCTGATTTTCTTAGTTTCTTGATTGTGAGAATATGATGCTTCCATGTGAAGACATGTGCTCTCTTGTTTTCTAGTCTTTTTTGGATGAGGTGGAATAATGTCTTCATCTGACGGTATATGTTTCCGTTTGTAGCAAAATGTGCGAATCAAATTGAAATAATCCAATTAAATTTGAAATAATTTTTTCACGATAAGATGCCCAAAAGGCGCTTTTGTGTACTTAGAGGCGTATATAACGTCTCTACAAAATATGTATAAATTGTGCACACATGAATTGAATAAATTTGTAAAAGCGTCTCTATGTTTGTTGTACATAAATCGGGCGTGTCTATATCAGTAAAGACGTTATGTAAGTGTATCTACTAAAACGTCTCTACATACATAGACATGAATTTTAACGTCTATCTAAGCGTCTTATATCCTGTACACATGTTTTACAAGCGTCTCTACAGTTCTTGACACGGTCCGTGGGGAGGTGCTCCAAAGACGCTTTATAAAAACGGCTCTACGGTCCTCTAGAGATGAAATAACACGTCTCTAGCCTATAGATTGGACGTCTCTACATAGATGTTGTGTTGTAGTGTCTAGAAGCGCGCTTTTACTTTAAACAGGGTACCATCTAAATCAGTGGATAAGACACCATATGAGATGTGGACTAGGAAGAGTCCTAGTTTGTCTTTCTTAAAGATTTAGGGATGTAATGTCTATATTAAACGTTTGACGTATGATAAACTCACACCCAAGTTTAAAAAAATGCTTCTTTATAGGATATCCTAGGGAAACCAAAGGATATTACTTCTACAACCAAGAAGAAGGCAAAGTATTTGTCGCTCGAAATGGTGTCTTTCTAGAGAAAGAGTTTATCTCGAGAAGAGCAAGTGAGAGAACCGTGCAACTCGAAGAGGTTCGAGAAACTCCACTTGGGAATGACCTAGCTACAGACGCCCCAATAAGGGAAAATGTGGTTGGGAAACCCGCAATTGAAGATACCTTGGTCGGGGAAGCACCAAATCTATGAAGGTTGGACAGGACGCACAAAGTACCTGCTCGGTATTCACGTGATATATTGTTGTTAGATATCGATGAGCTTGTGACTTATAAGGAAGCGATGATGGGCCCATACTCTGAGAAATGTCTTAGAGCCATGAAATCCGAGATAGATTCCATGGGAGACAATTAGGTTTGGAACCTAATCGATCCGCCTGATGGTATTAAAACCATTGAATGCAAATGGGTCTATAAGAAAAAGATTGACATGGATAGAAATATTCACATTCATAAAGCTCGACTAGTCGCAAAAGGGTTTCAACAAGTTCAAGGAGTTGACTACGATGAGACTTTCTTGTCGGTAGCGATGCTTAAATCTGTACGGATCATTTTAGCTATTGCTGTATATTTCGATTATGAGATATGGTAAATGGATGTCAAAATAGCTTTCCTTAATGGAAACCTAAGTGAGGATGTGTGCATGATACATCCTAAGGGTTTTGTTGATAAAAAGAATGCTAGTAAAGTGTACAAACTTCAGAAATCCATTTATGGGTTGAAGCAAGCATCTCAGAGTTGGAATATACGTTTTGATGAGGAGATCAAAAGGTTTGGTGTCACAGCCCCAAGTTAATTAATGATAATTAGTATGCATCTCATTAGCATGCATATTGTTTTTGGAGCATTTGCATTTTTTATTGCACTTGAAAAATCTTCATGAAGGATTAAACAATAACCTAAATCAACTCCTCAAATGAAAACAGAAATAAGTCCTTAAAAATCCTCTGTAATATAATTTAATCAAATACTATAATATTTATCTTGAATAAATATAATTTTCCCAAATTTAAGAAACTCAATTCAACCCACACAAAATTCAAACTTTATTCAACAACCTATTCTAGGTTTGATTTCAGAATAAGCAAATAAAACTTGAACAGTGATGTTTAAGAATTTGTTCGAGTACTAGGACACCTCAAGACCTTCTCTGAAAAATTTCAGAATTTTAGGAGTTTATTTGCTATTTTTAGCACCCGGTCAAAGTAGAGGAGTCGGTTTAAATCCCAGTCAAACTATGGACTCAACCCAAACAGTGTTGGACTCGAGTTCGACCCTTGCGACATGATTTGACCGAGCCGCCTAACTACACCTAGTCTGAACTCGAGTCCAGCTTGCACCGCCTTGAGTCACAGACAACCCAGGCCCACTTGTCGGGGTCGTCTTCTTCGTCCCGTTGGCTCTCTATCGAGACCACAGGTATGCAACTCCGAGACTCTCTGTGTATTCCAAACTAGTCCCATGATCGAGAGCTAGTCCACACAGGTTTGCAACATCGATGAAATCATATCCATACAACAAGGTAGCTAAGAAACAAACAAATTAATATTACTTAGTAGCAAAAGGACCTTATGGTCAAGGTTTTACAGAGCTTGCCGCGCAAGGCTAAAGTCACGACTAGGTCCACAACCGGATCTCGACCGGGGTAAACTTTCGATTGGAATAAAACAAGCTAGTGGAAGCCATCGACATGCCCACGAACAATCAGTGGAGAACGCATCCTAGTTCGCATAGTCTTGAAGTACTCCTCTTCATAGAACTTCGGTGCTCCCAGGTCTTCTTTGGTGATGATCAACAAATGGCCTTAAAGTCTGTGAGTACTTAAAATACTCGACAATTAAGTAGGGAATAGTATGCAAATAGTATTCATGCAAGGCTTGACAAGGATAGCTTTATGTTTAATTTGCAGAAAGCAGTATTAACAGTAAATACAGTAAGTAGATTGAAAAGCACAATTATGGAAGGATAGTCGACACCGAGAGGGTGGTCGACTACGAAAGGATGATCGACACCAAGAGGGTGGGGGAGAGGGAGCAGCTCAGGGAAGGTGGTGCCAGGGCGCGGCAAAGCGGTGTATAGGGAGGCGGCAAGGTCAAGGGCAGTTGTGGGAGGAGGCGGGAGTAGGAACGACCGATGGGAATTCGGCTAAAACAGAGAAAGGGAAATTCAAATACCAGAGAACTCCAATAAACTCAAAATAAACCAAATTCAGATTTAGTTGAAGTTTGATTAATTGATATTAAATTGCTTTTAATTTCTAAAATTGTAAATTAAGCTTTATTTTTATTTTTTGAAAATTTTCAAAAAGCTCGGAAAATTGGGATGTTACAAACCTACCCCACTTAAACGGAATCTCAACCCCGAGATTCGGGCTAACTAGAGAATATGTTTGGGAACTCGGACTTTACTCATTCTTTCAAGTGACTTTCTCTTTTGAGCAAACAAAGCGCAATCGATGCCAAGCCGACGAAGGACTTACAGAGCAGCGTCTTTGAGTTGATTGGGCTTGATTTGCAGCGACTTGATTCACTCGACCTCTTGCAGAAGGAAGTGGAGTCATGGTGGCTTGACCTGGAATCTGAGCTGTCCCTTGACCTACTCCTGGTGTAGTGGCTCTAGCTGGCGTAGCTCCCAAGTTGAATGGAATTCGCATCAGGGCTCACTTTCTTGGGCAACTGTGAGCATAATGACCGGTCTTGTGGCATCTGTAACAGGTGACTCCTGGAGCTGGATTGTTGCTTCCTTGTGGTTGGTTGTTGCTGACTTATGAAACAGCTGGGCGAGGTGTCAGTGCAGTGGTTCTGAATGTGGCAAGAGGAGTGAAACGGACAGGGTATTGTAGATTCATTCTGCCTCTCTGCATATGACATTGATAGGCACCATGCTGCATCATCTTCCTCTTGCAGGATTCTTCTAGGTCACGATGAGAATCTTCTATGAGCACAACCTTGTCCACTATATGCTGGAAATATACATAGTCATTGCCAATAACTTACACCTTCAAATTGGGATTGAGTCCATGCTTGAAACGATTCTGGTGTGCATCATCCGAAGCAACGTCCTCTGGAGCATAACGAGACAGTTGGGTGAACTTGTTGAGGTACTCATTCACTGACGGGATTCCTTGCTGTAGCTTGCGGAACTCGTTCTTCTTCATTTCTACAATACCATCTGGGACATGATAGTAGCGAAAAACTGCTGAAAACTTGGCCCAGGTACTATCTTGTGAATTCTCATGGGCTGCACAGTAATTCTCCCATCATTCTACGACAGTGCCTTCAAGCTGATGCACGGCATACAGAACCTTATCGCGGTCGTCACATCGAGCAATGGCTAGCTTCTTCACTATGGAGCGTAGCTAGTCATATGCGTCCAAAGGTTTAGATAAGTTGGAGAAGGTAGGCGGATGCATCCTTATAAACTCTAAAAACTTAGATTGCTGAAAAGCTTGTGGTGGTGGTGGCATGACAGTTGCTTGATTATTCTGGTTCAACATTGCGACTAACGAAGCAGCAGTCTGATTTTGTTGATTTATCATCTGATTCATATTCTGCTTCATCGTGTTCATCAATGGTGTCTGGGCTACCATGAACTGACCCAAACCCTGATCTGCTATTGTGGCTGGAGGAGGTGGTGTATTGGGATCCACGAGGTCAACGTGACTTGCAGTGTTGCGGGCCTAGACCATCTGAAACAATTCTCCACAGGTTTAATAGATGAGAGAAAGAAAGCATGATAGGTGAGTGGGAAAAGCACAATAGACGAGAGAGAACAAGGTAAAATGACGGAAGCATCCCAACCAGGGAAAATCGGTTAAACCCAAAGAACAATAGCCAGAAAGCTATTAAGAAGTGATAAAACTCTAGCAGAAGATCCTATTACATGGGCTAACGATACTAAAACTAAGAAGGACAACCCCACCAAAGCACTTCTAACCTAACTTATATGGAACATCTAGGCCATCCAGTGCTTTAATCGTCGAGGAATTGATCCTACAGAAATTACTGAGGTGAGAAGGATCAATTTAAATTCGAAAACAAAGTTTCAGAAGAGATAAGATGTAAGAATCAAATAATGAGATGAGAAAAGATTCGAATGATATAAGAAAAGAATAGAACAAGACGAGAGAATAACAACTACTCATGTTAATCGGTTGGTTTGATTTAGAAAATAAATTTTGAAATCTTTGACTAAAACGACCATACTAACTATGGTTGCGTCCTACAGTCGATATGGCTCTGATACCACCTCTGTTAGGACCCCAGGTATGCAACTCCGAGACCCTCTGTGTATTCCGAACTAGTCCCATGATCAGTAGCTAGTCCATACAGTTTGCAACATCACTGAAATCATATCCATACAACAAGGTAGCTAAGAAGCAGATAAATTAATATTACTTAGTAGCAAAAGAACCTTATGGTCAAGGTTTTTGTAACACCCTGGCTAGTCGGAAGCCAAAATGTTACCTAAATAATCTAACATACAACCATATTGCGGAAGAATTTAAACAATATCTCATCTAATGGCATAAAGAGATCAACATATAATAGAACAAATGCAGGAATATAATCTGAATCCAACGACAGTTCACGAACTCCAATTATTCAAGTCTACTGAATCCACTAAGATAATTATATCAAAGGAGTAATCAAGGATCACAAGCAGTTATTTAATCAACCTTAACATAGAGAGAGATATCATCCATCATCAAACTCTATTTATTACAACTCATCACTTAACGAATGAAAGACAGGTACAAAATCATATTATTGAAACTTGAATATTGTGAAGTGAATAAATTATGTGTGTCTACTCCCTCCCAAGGATGCCATCATCAGCGATCACCTAGAATAAACAAACAAAGGCAAGAATGATTCCGAGACTCAGCAAGTACAAAGAATAATTTGAACTACACTGAATATGAACAATACAGTATCATTAAGAATATGAACATAGAACTGAAAGAAACATATGAATGAATGGAATGAATGGACTACACTTCTACTTATACCGATATAGCCAGTGACACACCCGTCGGTGTTCACTTATGCCCTAATTTAACAAAATGCAGGGATCCAAGACCCGTATGAAGAACGTTTCATACGGAGATCCAAATCTGCTCACATTGGAATGGTGGGTCTTACGTGCCCATACTGGAATTGATGGGTCTTTATTTTCCACTCCCGTGGAAAAAACATGAACAAATGAATGAATGGGATGAAACATGAATAATGGAAGACATCCTCTCTTTCAACATGGATTAACGGATATGAAAGGAACATGAAGCATTGAATGTAATCATGGATCATAGAAATAATAGTATGAATATAAGCACTCAGCATTCATCAACATTAAGAATTACAATGTACTTGCCTTCCACTCTGTGAAGCGTTATGAGGTAAGACGGAAGCTGCTACACTCGAAATTCCCCCTCCTACACAAATTAAATACTTGAATAAGGAACCATGTGAACAGGACGTCGCTCGAAATGTCTAATCGCAACATCCTAACCCAAGGATCACAAAGTCAATCTACTCAAATAAACCGATAGTCTAACAGGACTACAATCTGGACAGCAAATACAAAATAAATCATAACTAATGATCTGAGACTCGAAATGGAGTTCTCTTAGATCCTATGGAAAGATAAAAATATCCTACATAAAAGTCTAGTTGGTGGGATCTCCCAATTCGGCCAAAAACCTATGTTAATAATCCTCTGAAAGTCGAACATCGAATCTGTCGACAGAACTACATAGCAGAGAGAAATAATCATATCTTTTGCTCTACAACTCCAAATTGAGTGTTATTTATCATTATGCAAGGTTAACAAAATTATACAACAACCTAGTTGGGTGAAAACCCTGAATCTGCCATTATCTTAATCATATTTTAAAAGACAACTTGCAGTTCATTCACGTCGAGAATTCAGGACAGCAGGAAAGATTATACCATATCGTTTGAACCGTAAGTCGAATTAGGTGTTCTTGGTAGCTACGGAAATATAAGAACAATTCCTATATATCTCGGGAGATGGAAATCTCCAATTCGGCCTCTAAGAATCTGAAATCGGCGCGCAACAATCTGGACAGAACCAAACTAATAGCAGTAGTAATTTCGATCCAATCAATCTAATCGAATTAGCATCTAAAAGTGATACAAACAGTGAAGAAAGCCCTTCATTAACCTTGAAGAATTGCTGGAAGGCGAAGAACAAAAACCCACGAAGAGGATCCTTCTTCCACTCCTCTACCTTGCTCCTTCGATGGCAAACCGCGATCTTACCTCTCCTTCCTCACGTTGGTCGACGGAGGGAGCACCAATGGTAGTGAGGAGCAGCACCAATGGAGGAGGGCGGCACCAAGGGAAGGAGGGGGTGGCGGCTTGGGCAAGGAGAGGTGGGGGTGGCGGCTGCCCAAGGGAAAGAGGGTAGGGAGATTGGGGCGGCTAGGGTTAGGGAGGGAGGAAAGGAGGCGCCCCCCCTCCCCTATGGCTGGCCCTCCTCTTGGGCCTTCTGGGCCAAGGCCCAGGGCCCAAGTTGGCGGAAAAACACAGAAAAACCCTTTTTAACTGAATATTCTCTCTTTTGATTAATTTCCTTCCTTAGAAATAATCAGATTTTCGCGGAGAATCCCCTTTCTAACACGTGTAGTTTTCTTTTGCATGAATTCTCCCTTGGAATAAGATCGGGGTATTACGGTTTTACAGAGCTTGCCATGCAGGGCTAAAGTCACGACCAAGTCCACGACCGGATCCACGACCAGATCTACGACCAGGGTAAACTTGTAGCGGAATAAAACAAGCTCGTGAAAGCCATCCGACATGCCCATAGGCAATCGAGTAGAGAACGCATCCTAGTTCGCATAGTCTTTGAAGTACTCCTCTTCATAGAACTCGGTGCTCCCCGGGTTTCCTTCGGCGACTGATCAACAAATGACGCAATGCCGTGCGTACTTAAAGTACTCAGCAAGTTGTAGGGAACAGTATGCAAATAGTATTCCTGCAAGGCTTGACAAGGATAGCTTTATGTTTAATTTGCGAAGCGATATTGACGATTAATCTGATAAGTAGATTGCAAAACACAATTCGAAAGATTATTACATAAGTAATCTAGTTTATTTGAAACAACTCGTGAACACCCGGATCACTTCTCGAACAACTCGTGAACACCCTGTTCACTTCCCAAACAACTCGGAACCAACCATGGCAACATTTTTGAGAAAATCTACCCCTCGTGTGAAATTACCAGGCATTGTCCATAACTGGGGGCACGGATGTTCAAATAGTTTTACACTCTACAGAGGTTGTACAGCTTGACCCACAAGAGATAATTGCTTGATAAAACACATGTTTCCTTAGACATGTGAATCAAGGGGAGATTATCATAAAGCTTTTACAACGCTCCGTTTTGACTCAGTTCTGCTCGCTATGGATTCACCATTCTGGGCCCCCTCTTGTGCTGCTCATCAACCCAAACAGAACCGACTCAAAACATTGCTAATTAGTTGGCCAGACCAACCCCATAAATGGACTTGTGGTTGCACAGTATGGCCCAGATCAATGGCGCACAAAGTTAAGTCCTTAGTGGTTGCTCAGGAGAGACTTTCCGCATCCCATGTGCCTCACGCACCTAAGTGCCTCCTGCACCCTATAATGTGCCTCCCGCACTGCCTTGTGCATTCCTCCTTTGCCACCGACCACTCACCCGAGCATAAATCATTTTCGTTCAACCTGCCAAATGACAACCCTCTCCATGGTACAACAAATTTTAATAACAGCGGCATTGCACCACAATTGACACAACTGTGACCTCTCACCACAGTTGCACAACAGTGGTATCGCACCATAATTCTATATATCATTAAGTTAAATTTATCATCTTTGAATTATGTGATCGAGAGACCATCGCATAACTAAAGCATGACTAAGCATAATCGCACCCATGTTGGTATTATAATAATGTCCAACTAAGATTACCCAACCTATGGTGTCCATTGGTACATGTTAACATGTGATTCACAATTATTCAAGGAGTCATCTTGTCAAGTAGGTATTTAACTATTCGAACCATTATTATAAAACTAGCAATACATGTTGATATAAAACAATATAATTTTATAAAATGGGTTCAATATGATTAAAGGTCTCGACTTGCCTTCGTTGAAGAGTTGAGGCAGCTTGATCGTTGGGTCCAAGAACTCTTGAAATGCTTAGGAATCTATACGTGCAAAAAGAGCCAAATAAATAAAACAATTCCAAATAAAATCCAAAAACTACCAAACTAGAACAAAAAAAGGTAATGAATTTAAATGAATTTAGAGATTTGAATCACTCGAATCGGAGATCGAATGTAGGAGAATGAGCTCTCGAAAGGAGGTTCAACTGGTCGGAAGACTTCGACTACCTGGTCAAAAGTGGTTCGACTACAGGTGGTCGAAAGGAAGGATTCAACTACTCAACATGATCGAAAGAAGGGATTCAACTACACGAGTGGTCGAAGGAAGGATTCGACTACTCAATGTGGTCAAAAGGAGGGATTCGACTACACAAGTGGTCGATGAAAGGATTCGACTACTCAACATGGCTGAAAGAAGGGATTCGACTAGACGAGTGGTCGAAGAAAGGATTCGATTATACGAGTGGTCGAAGGAACATGATAGAGAACAAGGCACGGGGAACTCCCCAAGACCGAGAGAGAGGCTGGAGGAGATCGAAGACTGCGCGGGCTCCAGCGAACTCTTCGATGGTGAGGAGGTTGTTGACGGCGCGGGCTCCAGCCGGCGGTGACGAAACTCAAAGGACGGCAACATGGGGCGAAAGAAATAGGAAGAGTTGAGGGGAAAGCAAGAGGAGGCAAAGGACTCCCTAGTGCTCCATTTATAGAGGAAAAAGGTGGGGACCGGGCAACAAGATGGGCGGCGGGATTCACGGCGCATAGCAGAGACGACGGCACTTAATGCACTGAGCGACATTTAATGTGCCTGTGCAATGAGACAATGGCATTTAATGCGCACGGAGTTGGGAAAAAAGAGGGAGGAACACGTGCCGAGGTGAGGGTGTTCGAAACCGCGAGGGTGGTCGAAACCAAGAGGCGTTCAAAACCAGAAGGCTGGTCGAAACCGAGAGGTAGTCAAAACCAGGAGACTAGTCGAAACCGAGAGGCGGTTGAAACCAGGAGGCTGGTCGAAACCAAGAGGCGGTCGAAACCAGGAGGCTGGTCGAAACCAAGGGACGGTTGAAACCAGGAGGGTGGTCTAAACCAAGAGGGTGGTTGAGACCGAAAGGCTAGTGAGGGAGGAGGCAGGAGCAGAATGACCGATGGGAATTCGGCTAAAATAGAAAAAGGAAAATTCAAATACAAGAGAACTCCAATAAACTAAAAATAAACCAATTTCGGATTTAGTTAAAGTTTGATTAATTCATATTAAATTGCTTTTAATTTCTAATATTGCAAATTAAGCTTTGGCGATTCAATAAAATCGAATGGTTATTTTTATTTTTTTGAAAATTTTCAAAAAGCCCGGAAAATTGGGATGTTACACTCTCGCATGTGAAGCTCGCCACACGGTTGTGCCGCTCTCAGCTGCGCCAGGGACGCCGTCAATCCACCTCCCTATCTGACCACTCCTGGAGCTCCTCCGCTTGACGCCGCCTCCACTCCGTCTCCTTCCCAGGCATATACCCCCCCTCACCCTCCTCCATTTCGGCCATTCCTTCTCTCGGGGCTGAGAAGGAAGAAGCTCGTTTGAGCACCTCGCTCGGGTAGTTTTCAAGCTATGGCGTTCCTCGTTCTCACCATCCCCCACTGTCTCCATTTTGGCTAATGTGATCTTCTGTTTTCGCTTGTAGCTTACGAGACAAAGCAGTGACATTGGAGCTTCCAAAGCGCGCACCAAACGGCATCCTTTTGGCCATCTTCTTCTTGGGTGAGTTTCTTGATCAATCTTACACATAACATCGTGTCCTTGAGCATGATTAAGAAAACCCCACAACTAATTTGGCCAATGCATGACAGGAGCTTTGGAATTTGGAAGTGACCTATCTTTGGCCGACAAGATCCCATTTTCACCTCATTGGCATTGCCTAATCCCCCCTGTTTACACCATCAACATACCTCCTTTAATTTGTTCCTACATCTATTTGCTTTCGTTTTCGCTCAGGATCTCTCCTCCATGTGAACCCCGAGCGTCGTCATGGACATTGTTGACGCCGACCCTACTCCAGCGCTCTCTGAACCTCTCCAACGCTCAGGTAGCATCCCGCTTATCTGGACAATGTGGAGCTCTATCGCTGCATGCACTTTTGGCCGAAGTCCATCGCCGCCCCTTACCAGCTAGCCATCGGTACAGGCCATCGCCACTACCACCTTTAGGTGCGCACTGCTATTAGGAATCTATTCCCGCCCTTGGTTCACGCCGTTGTGGACCACATCGCCGGTGGTGAGACCGGAGGTGAAGCGAGCACGTTTTTTAGTTGTTGAATTCCCGATAATCACTGTAGCGAGTCATTAGCGCCTAACCATTTTTGTTTTAGGTAAAGTATTCATTAGTTGGCGTAATAGTGTAACTATGAGTCTATGTTTAAATGGGCCCAAAATAGTAAACAAGGTGGGTAAACACTCTATTTTGTTTAGTCGTTGACATGTGGGCCCGGCACTTAAGTGCATAGTAACCGTAAACCCATGGACCATGGGCCGGGTATGTTGACCTTCGGTCCATGCACTGTTGCATGGACCAAGTCAATGACGTAAGGGCCCCACCTATCAGTTTCGTTTTAATTCGGAAATAAAATGAAAAATGATACTATGCACAGGACACCACTGTCAGCGACTAGGGCTAGGGTAGACTCCGATAGAAAAAGTATTAAATGATTAAGAAAATTCGGAAAACAGTTTTTTGTACACTAAAATTCATTAAAACTTCAAAAATGTTTAAATTCAATTTAACTCCGAATCAAGTGGAACCAATTTTGTTAATTTTATTTTCTAGTGAACTTTACTTTGAATTGGTTTTGAAATATGTATCTATCACAGAAAATACAGTTTTTGGAAATTAATCCTTAACCGAATTATTTTTACACTAGAAAATGCTTTTGACTTTGAAAATTCATAACTAATTCTTATGAACTCCAAACGGTGGCATGACGCAAAGAGGAAGAAACACAGGGAGAAGACGGTTTGGCAAAAAGGCGCCTTCGGGCTTGAGAAAATGGAAAGTCAAAAGAGGAAAGTGAAAAGGGAGAAAATATTTTCGAATTGGGCAAGAAACCAAAATCAAGCCAAACTCAAGCAAGTTTTGAAAATTTTGAAAATTTGGGTCTTTTCATTACCTGTCACAATGTTAAGCTCCGGTAAATGCGCCACTCGCTCGGCTCGAACCGGCATGGGTCTGTTGCTTTCGTTACAAAAGCTCGACGATCTAGTGCCGATTGAGCCGGGCATGCATTATTCACTTATGCATGCGGATGGATGCATGTCGCATAGTCACAAACTATTAAAGCCGGATCCCATGCATGGGGCTAGCTATCTCCTGATCCGTGTCTCTCATTTGCTCGCCAAGCCCGTGAATGATACATGCATATCCACTGTCAGATCGATTACACTGGCCCACACCCACCATGGTTTGGGTTACCGGCCGATTTTAGTCGGCTATATCGGTCTTACCGGGACCCCAGTAAGACTTAAAACTAGCTAAAATTGGCCTGAAAAATTCGAAATTGCTTGAATTTTGTTTGAATTTGATCTTTTTTATTTAAAATTTAAAAAATCAAATTTTTATTTGAAAAATTCGACCAAATTTTACGATTTTCGATCAAATCAGTCCTACCGCCCACCCCCATTAAATGTTTTGAACGGTTTTGAAAACCCCGACCCCATCGCCACTATGCCACGCTTCAGTCTGATAGCAACAGTCCGATCTTGGATCCGATGGCCGTTTCCTTGAGCATTTGCAGTTTAGATCGCACTAGCGGCTAACCTGCACGTCGGCGCTAGTTTAATTTCCTCGATCCACTCTGTCCTTTTTGCGGTTTTAATCTACTCCCTTCTGGCCGTTGTCAAGGACCGAGCACATCTCTATTCATGAGACAGAGAGAGAGAGAGAGAGGGAGATATCACTACTACGAGAACCGACATCACGAGGCGGTTGAACCGTCATCACGAGCGGTTTCCGAACCGTCTATGTTTGTTGATCTGTGATAACGAGATATTATCACGAGCGGTACAAAACCGTCGTGATACGAAATATCCTGACGGTTTTATTAAAAACCGTGCAGCGAAGTCAATATCACGATGGTTTGAGCGAAAAACCGTCAGCGCGAAGTCAAGTATCACGAGCGGTTTGAGCGAAAAACCGCTCGTGATAGGAGAATATCACGAGCGGTTCTAAATAAAAACCGCTCGTGATAGGAGAATATCACGAGCGGTTCTAAATAAAACCGTGCGTGATAGGAGAATATCACGAGCGGTTCTTATTTAGAACCGTGCGTGATATTCTCTATCACGACGGTTTTACTGTTCAAACCGCTCGTGATACTTGACTTCCTGACGGTTTTAACGTAAAACCGTCTCGTGATAGCTCGCACTTCGCCCACAATTTGGTGTTTTCTGGCTAGCCTCGGGAATTGCTAGCCATGCCCTCTGAAAACAAGCATTCACAGAAACAGATTCAAGCATTCACATAAACAGATTCAAGGAGCCATGACAACTCAAAGTGATCATTACTCAAAATAAATTACAAAAGATCCGTATTTGTTCAAGTATTGTCGCTATAGTTACAACTAGATTACAATTGTTTGCGTTGAGAGGTTTTAGTGGGGTGATGCTTTGGGTTGGCGACGAGTGAAACTCTCCGTTGTCGTTAATGATTTACGTGTTGATAAAGGCGCAGAGCTTCCCTCGAATGTCCTTGATCTCTTCATAACGAGTGAATCACATTGTAAATTCAAGGCCCGCCACTAGCAAGAGTAAAGTGGTAAGATATATATATTTAAATTTATAATTAGGAAATAATTATTTGAGATTGACAAACCTCGGGATCCTTCTTCCTAGTCAGAAGGATTAGTCGCATATGATAGCGACGTAGATTGCACATAACTCATCATCTTTTTCTTTGGCGGACCTTGCAAAAATAGAATTACATATATAGGTATAGTCGGTTCGAGACGCGTTATTATGAAGTATGATATAGGATTATAGTGTTGTAGCGCGTCATCGGAAAATCCATCTTGTGTGTTAGTTAGGCGCTCTTTCCATTGTATATTCCTTTGTTGGCAACATAATTGATGAGCGACCTACATGATTCAAAAGGTTATCCTCGGCCATTTCAAGCGAATGAAGACTACAATAGAGTTATGTAAGGAGGAAATGAGCATACCTCTCGAGTATTCCTCTTAGAGTCTTTGAAGTCGTGCTTGTTGCGGTTTAGGGAATCAAGGTATATCACATGGTTCCTCTTGGGTATAATAACTAAAAGGATCGATGGTACCTACTCATGTATGCGCTATAGTCATTAAACCTAAGTTAGTGGTTGCGTATAAAGTACAAATGAAATTTGTATAGCAAGTAGTGACACTTACCCCGGTTGTAGGGCACCACTATGTACTTCATGTTAAATGCGACGAAGCAATGACCTCGTTATGTATTTCTCGGCGAAGGAGGAGTCTTGTTGGATGGTTTGCAGCGATACCACATGTGGGTCGAGAAACCCAATCGGTTCTTTCCATTCCCTGACATTTTTCAAAGATGTATCTATACATAAGCAATGAGTTGTGATATTTATTGGTATTACATGAATGTAGAACTTGATTATGCGCGCTTACGATTGTCCAACATCGTAGAAGCGAGGCGTCGAGGCCAGCGAGGTTGAATAGTTGAAATAAGTCATTGAAGCCCACGACGAAGTACCTCGTCCGTTGAAGAAATGCTTATCCTCGTATCGGCGGTGATTCGATGTCGCACCCTTCTTTTGGGTCTTCGCGAAGTACCGGGCATGCAAAGCGACAAGCATATCCAGCGTGCATTATCTTGCGCCGGAGCACAATGGTTTTCCGATGATGTAGTTCCCGGTATCGCGGACTTCCGGACTTAGGAGGCGCTTATGCGTTTGTGGATTTCGATTTGGCCTTAGCGATTGGCGGCGTCTTCTTGTGAGATGACTCGGGGACGGGATCGGCGGCACGCTTTTGTTTGTTCGCCGGCGTCTTCTCCACGGGAATCGAAGAGGTGGCCTTATGAGGCTAAACATGAGGTGGAGTCATCGAGGTCTGTTGGAGAGGAATGGTCGTGTCGGATCGCGGCCTTCTTTGGGTCGAGCGATGTCCTTCTTGGGCCATTTGGATAAAAGAGAGGCGGCATCCCTAGTGTTGTGATCTCTTCGTTCGAGCAAATCTTGGCGGACGGCTCGGAAATTGACATGTACCATATCCACTGAACTGGCGTAACAGCGCGCCACCGTGGCACCGTCTTTCCTTGCCGCCTTCCTCGTATGGATACACCATCCCTGCGCAGCCTCAATACAAAGGACCCATCCATACTCACTTGGAGCTTCTGAGCGTCGGCTCCTACAAAATGATACGCAATTAGCTAAGGCGTCCTATAGGTCTATCTTTGGTGCGATCCATAGATGTACGTTACCTTGATGTCGCTTATCGGTAATCGGACGTCGTCATGTTCACAATTATCTTGTGACGCGACGCTACTCCGACGCCGAGGAGGATCGCCTCCCGAATTAGCGAGGCGGCTTGCGACCACCGCTCATGAGTATATCCATTTGACTCATAATCTTGCCATCTCTACTTGAAATTGGTTAGTAATCATCTGTACCAACCGGTTGTCGTGCTCGGTCTTGGATCTCTTCCTAGTCCTATCGTGCGATGATCGTCCGCGAATCCATGACTCCAAGGCACGTTAACCCCAAAGCCTCGCGTGCGACCAGGTGCTCCTTGTTTCCCAAGGCCGTAGATAGTATATCATTCTCCTGCTCGCATGGAAGGAGCCTTGGGAAGCTTGGGCGATCAAGTCACGCCGCAAGAGGTCATCATGTTATTATAGGCACTATGAAGTGATGGACTTATTAACAACTTAGTAGTTCGACATATTTACCACACGTTGGGACACTTCTGATGCGGGTTTGTGAAGGAGATCTTTGCCGAAGACGAGACTTGTGCCCTCGCTTTTAACCAAATTTAGGGAACGCAGGTCTGTGACATCGAAGCGGGTTCTCCTTCTCCGCCGCCCATTCCTCGTATTTACCCGCATACCCGCCGGTGCCGAGTCTGTCTTGGTGAGTGTTTCGATGTCTGAGAGCTTTGTGCACGCACTTTGCTCCTTAAATTCGGCCGTCGTTTTCATAGCCACAAGGTGTCCCATGCTTCCGCGTCAAGAATTTGTCTTCTTGCGAAGGCGTTTGACCCGTGTTCACGTGCTTTGTGACAAGAATGCTCTTGAAGGTCCTCCACGATTTACCCATCGTGAGCATCGCCGTCCGTCGCCGCGTGCCACATGTGCTACGGAATAGTGAACTTCTCTGAAAGTTACATCCCACAGCGCCTTCGCTTCTTCGTCGAGTCCTTCCACGTTGGTGTGGTGATGAGGACCCGTTCCTTGCAAGTATCCCGCAGATGGTGCGGAATGTCGCCACGATCTCTTGGGACTCGAGAGGGACCCCAAAGTCACCGACCTCCGTGATGACCCCGATCGGCCAGTAGGCATTTTCGATTATCCTCTGCCATCTCGCTTAGTGTCATTATCGCCGACGGTGGCGACGGCCTCGTCGGCGCCTCTTCCATCTCTTGGCGTCGGTGTCGGCGGCCTCGTCGGCGCCTCTTCCATCTGCGGCGTCGGTGACGGCGGCGAAGATGATGTCTCTTTTGTCCCAAATTAACATATACATTGAAACTTAATAATATGCTCAACATGTGCAATATTAGCAAATAATCATAAATAATTCCAGCATAAATATGAAACAATTAATCTCAGGAAGAAGTACAGAGGTTGACTATAGAGATCAAGATGGCAAATGAAAAGTTGAATGAGCTCATACAGAGTACTAACATTCCTTAATCCACTAGCTTCTCTAAGGAAGCCTACTTCATCGAGGCCGACACACTGGAGTGTGCCATTTGTTTCATGCCATGGAGGACTGGCATGAAACAAAGGTACACTCAAGTGTGTCAGGATCGACGAAGGAAATGCTAAGCAAAGGTTTAATCCTGTAGGGCTCGCCGCCTCCCTGCTCCTATTATGTGCTCTCAGAAGGAGAGTAGCTAAAGAACAAGTCTTTGCCATCTCAATCTTATTGTCTATACTCTTCATCGACCCTGACACACTGGAGTGTGTCATTTGTTTTATGCCGTGGAGGACTGGCATAAAACAAAGGTACACTCAAGTGTGTCAGGATCGACGAAGGAAATGCTAAGCAAAGGTTTAATCCTGTAGGGCTCGCCGCCTCCCTACTCCTATTCTAACACTCCTAACACTCCTTAATCAACGAAGCAAAGGTTAAATGCATCATGTGCAGAAGACTAGCCTTTAATGAAGACATAGAAACAAAATAGAATCAAGTAAAATAGACATAGCAAATAATCATAAATAATTCCAGCATAAATATGAAACAATTAATCTCGGGAAGAAGTACAGAGGTTGACTATAGAGATCAAGATGGCAAATGAAAAGTTGAATGAGCTCATCAGGACTACTAACATTCCTAACACTCCTTAATCCACCAACTTCTATTCTAACACTCCTTAATCCACCAAATTCTCTTATGATCTTTGTATAGATAGAAACTAGTGATACAAATCTTTGCTCGAGCCTACTTCATCGAGCTCGACACCGGAGTGTACCATTTGCTTTGTGCCGTGGAGGATTGGCACGAAGCAAAGGTACACTCAAGTGTGTCGAGATCGACGAAAGAAAATGCTAAGCAAAGGTTTAATGCTTCATGTACGTAAGACTAGCCTTTAATGAAGACATAGAACTAGAATCAAGTAAAATGATCGACGAAGGAAATGCTCGACCAATAAAAGGTCTAGAGATTAACGATTACACGACACTATTCCAACATATTGATTCATGATATTATGTGCTCTCGGAAGGAGAGTAGCTAAAGAACAAGTCTTTGCCATCTCAATCCTATTGTCTATACTCTTCATTAAATGAATATGATAATATAAATTCAAACTATGAGCTCTAAACAATACTTTGCTTAACGTCAAACGATCTCAACTGTTAATCTAAAACAGATTAAACTTCGATCAAACAGAGGTTGACTACAGAGATCAAGATGGCAAATGAAAAGTTGAATGAGCTCATACTGAGACTACTAGAAGAATCACAAACTAGTCATTAGATTACCAATGAAAACTGAATACTCTCAACAGAATCAACATGAAGAATCGAAATAACTAGCTTTCAACCGAAAGTAACCAATTAACGAAGACATCATATTGATAGTAGCAAGTAATACAATAGAGCTCAAGTATGAACTAACTATCACATTCAATCTCGAGATAAGACGAGTTCATCACGAGCATGTCAACAAAGCCCATCGATCAATTTACAAATGAGCGATGAGCTCAACCGAAAGTAACCAATTAACGAGATCATATCGACGGTAGCAAGTAATACAATAGAGCTCAAGTATGAACTAACTATCACATTCAATCTCAAGATAAGACATAGTTCATCACAGAGCATGTCAACAAAGCCCATGATCAACAAAGCCGAGCGCCATAGAGGAGCAATACTCACAGAGAGGATGCCGCACAAGAACTCACGGTGCAAGGAGGAGGCCGACACGGGAGGAGGAAGGCGCGGGAGAAGGCCGTCTGAGGGGAGGAGGCCCACACGGGGAGGAGGGCGGCGTCCGAGGTCGGAGGCGGCGACGCCGGGCTTCTGACGTGGAGGTGAGCAGGCGCCGTGGTCGGGGCGGCGGCACCGAGGTTGAAGGCGCCGAGGTCGGGCGGCGGCACCGAGGTCGGGCGCCGAGGTTGAAGCGGCGCGCCGAGGTCGTGGTCGGCGGTGAAAACTACAAAGCAGCCCTAAACCCTAGAGGAGGCGAGCGAGCGAGAGCCTAAGGGCGCGGAGAGGAAGTGACAAGTGAGAGCAAAACCCTAGCGTTTACGCCTTATAAAAAGTATATCACAGACGGTTTATAACGAGAACCGTCTGTGATAATAATATCACAAACTGTTCTATAAAAGAACCGTTTGTGATAATCACAGACGGTTTTTAACTACAATCGTCTGTGATATGAACGTATCCTGAGCGGTTTTAAATAGAACCGCTCAGTGATTCCTTTTCCTGACGGTTATACAACGGAACCGTCTGTGATAACTCTTCATTTTCCCACGTGTCTCTTCGTCTTCATTTTCCTGCGTGTGTCTCTTCGTCTCACGATCACAGTAGCGGCTTCATCTCTTCATTTTCCAACGTCGCTCTGCTCCCCAAATATCTCTTCATCTCCGTTCGGCTTTAGAAATTGTTCTATATATAGATGTGTCCCTTCTACAATGTATTTCACACAACCTCCTTGATCCCTTTCTCCACAAAAACAGAAATGGCTGCCTCCTCTTACAGACACGCCTTTGTCTGCGCACCTCTCTCGCTATCGTTGAGTCGTCTTCGCTGAAGAACACTATTTCAACAATGTCTTCACTCCTCTGTCCGAGAATTTGCCGAGCGGTGGCGGCCACCTTCCACCGTCTTGACATTCTCCTCCGCCGTGTCTTCCGGTGATCTCCCACTTTCGGCGAGTTTACCGTGTGTCGTCGGCGTGGTCCTCCAAAACGGTTGCACGCCTCCAGAGGCTTGTCGTCACTTGGATCTTAATCGAGGCAAAGAAAGTCGAGTCGACCAGCCGAGACCCTCAAGCAGAAGAGAGCCTATGGGCTCTCTTCAACAGGTTCAACAATCCGAGGGTCTTGGGACACACTCGAGCGAAGGCGTCGTGGTGGGCGTATTCAGATTCGTTCGATCCTAAACCGTCCGCCCAAGACGCCGCCGCCTCTGAAGTGTTGAAGACGGAGATAGCACTTACCTCCACCACTAGATAGGTTTCTAGTTTTTAATCTTTTGTAAGCTCTCGCCACGCACGTTGTTTGGCTATATATATATGAAAATTCCAAAATTTAAAAAAAGTTTGGAGGAGAAGTTACAATATCTATTTGCCCATAGTAAGAGCTAGATCCTCATCCCATCGATGCTTGAAGTGTGGAGAATGCAGCGGTGGCGAGGCGGCGTCCCGCTGCGGCGGTGGACGCAAGCCTTGGCGTGGCGAGAGGATCTCACGAGCGGTTCTTAATAAGAACCGTCAGGATAACAAAGTATCGCGAGCGGTTCTAAATAAGAACCGTCGTGATACTACACGCACGGTTGTAACGTAAAACCGCTCAGGATTAGAGATTATCACGACGGTTTGTGAATAGAACCGCTCAGGATAATCCTGACGCATTCTATTTCTCAACCGTCAGTGATAGCTGACTATCACAGACGGTTCTAAAAAATACCGTCTGTGATAGTTGTTCCGCGCCAGCCCCATGTTCGGACTGACCCAACACAGACGGTTCCAAAGGAACCGTCTGTGATGGGGCGTCTACTATAGCCTGTTTTGTAGTAGTGTATGAAACATAGAGAGAGCACATTTCTGCCTTGTCCTCTCTCCAAATTGACTTCCTCTATTCCTCAGTCGGGGAGGGGGCGGTGGGGGAGGGCTTTGTTGTGGTTTTAGGTGTCGTAGCTACAAACTAGACAGTTGAGACGGAGGTCAAGGGTTACCCGCAAGGAGAAGGGGCGAAGCCCCAAGATTCTCGAAAAGGAGAAACGGTACTGATATGAGTAAATGTGTTTTTCTTTTTATTCTCAATAGTCTTCCCTCCTCTACAAGGGGTGGAGGTGCTATTTATAGTGTTACATCACGAGTATGAGAGGTTACAATGCTACCCCTAAAAGGCTCTATGACTATAGGGTATTCATGGTCTTTGCACTCTTCTATTCGTAGCCTTAGTGCACGGTAAACCTTTATGGACATTGTCCACCACGCCTTTACTCTTAGGCCATAGGTAGCCTTGACTCGCTTTGATCCATGTGAGACGAACACGGGGCGAAGGCTTCATGAACCCCCCCCCCCTCCCCCCTTCGCTCCATGGTGGCCCTGGAGCGAAGCATCCTGGACTCCCTTCGCTCTAGCATTTGTTGTGCCCTTTTTCCAAGGCTGTCGAGGCAACCTTTCTGTACCCTTCACTTTGTACGAAGGGGTATTTGGTATCATTTGACTGTATCGAGGGGTGCCATTGCTTGTAGTCTTCGCTAGGTCCGATGGACCACCCCTACGACACTAGGTAGTTTTTCTACTCTTTTAGACTGATCAGAGTAAAAATTTGCTAGGATGACAAATATGGTCTGTCCACAGCACAATATCGCAGAGCTTGAACATCTCAAAATTAAGCACGTTGTAAATCTGCCTTGCGTTCAGAGCCGTCCAATCGGGGCATAGATGGGTCAAGTTTAAGACTGTAAGACGTTAAAAAATTTATTTACTTTTAGAATAGTTTGTAAATACACAGAATTATCTTTGCTTTGTGTTACAAATTGATCTATATTTCCATGATCAGTCGAAATGAACGGTTCTCCTCTAGATCCTCTCATTTTTTTTTCTTAAAAAGAAAAAGAAAAACCATCTCAAAATCCAGCTATATATCGTGCTACTTCGATTTGTTGGTCAATCTAGGTACTTTGTTGGTATCCATATTAATAGCAAGGCCCCCTCTAGTTTGACTCTATCTAGAACGGGTCAATTATGATAATCTGATTCGTTGGTATCCATATTAATAGCAAGGTCCCTCTAGTTTGACTCTATCTTCCCTCTAGTACAGGTCAATAATGGTAATCATTGTCATAAGACCTGTCTGAAAACAACTTTTCTGTTTAGCACGAGAACTTGTCTCTGGGCTATGGCAAGCTAAAGTATGAACATCATAGTCTTTTACTTGCATTTCCCTTTTTCAATACCATTTTCTCCTTTTACTCTAAATTCTCTGTCTTGTCACTCGATCTAACTCTCACGCGGGCACACTGCATTAACACAAAAAGATAGGAGTGGAAAATAAAATCAACCACCAAATAGTTGATAGTCTAATTTGGATTGACATGTCTCATAAATGTCATGGAATTCCCATCCAGCTAACAACTACCTATTTTGTAGGTTATTTGTTATTTTAGGATGTAACCCTCATTGAAAGAGTCTAGAAAATACTATGTATGAAGTCCAAGATGATCAATTAGCTAGGGAAGAGAAGGTGAATTTTTAAAAATTCTTTTTAGTTCTTTCTATAGAAGCCCGCTCCACCAAAAAAATGAAGAACTTTTGATCCACTAAATTTGCTCAGAGATTAGTGCAATCAGCATTTGCAAGGTTTAACTAAACTGCGTAGCTGCTCATTGTTGGTGGTGGGGGAGGAGAGGAGAGGAGGCAGTGTTGACACAGCGCTGAGGCCGGGTTGAGTTGCCGGTGGCGGTGAATGATTTCAGTATTATAGGGTGGTATTGGGAATAAGCAAAGATTTCAGTACATAATTGTAGTGGGTGGTGAAGCGAATTTGGGGGTAACACGATGAGGAAAGGACGAGAAATCAAGAATGTCAACGAGGAGAAGACGATGCAAAATCAAGAAGAGAAAGCGACACATGAGCTGAGGAGTGGAGGATTGGGGATGGGAGCGAGATTTTTAGCTCACTGGCCCAAATTTTTACTTGCATCATTTTTTTTGGGGGAGGGGAGGGGGATGGGTCAGTAATGACATAAGGTCATCGCAGACGGTTTTCGAACATTAGGTTTTTGAACCGTCTGTAATATAGACTATCACAGACGGTTTGTAAATGAAACTGTCTGTGATGGCTGATGTATCACAGACGGTTTATCCTAAGGAACCATCTGTGATATTCTTTCAAGTACATGTATACATCCAATTCACATTCATTTCAGAAACAAGCACATCCATTTCACAAATCAATTAACTCAAATGAACTAAAATTAACCATTCATGAACAAATACACACATGTGTCATTAAGTTCAATCTTATCACAATCAAATTCAATCTACATTGTGGAACTCCCCTTTTGGGTTTATGACCTGAGACTGAGACAACAAGAAGTACACAAATTGTCCTCGAATGGAAATTAGCTCGGTCTGTTCCAATGCAGTTGTAGCGATGGTCGCAACCTGTCACTAGGAAGATTAAAGTTGTGCATATATATAAATTGCTAAGTATGAAATAATTATTGCAAGATTGACAAACCTGAGGATCATTAGTCATTGCGGAACCGAGGAGTAGTTGCATGTTGTGGCAAACATAGTATCCACAGGTGTTGCCCGGTAGCTGCTGTGGCACTACAAAAAATAGAATTGGTTAGTTCGAGAAGCATTACTACGAAGTGTTATATAGTATTAATATGTACTAGCGAATACTAGGAAATTTAGATCGTATCCAGGGTGCTGATCCCTCCCGTGGATCTCTCTCCAGTAGCAACATACGCGATGAATGACCTAAGTGATTCAAAAAAGTTAGCCTTAGCCATTGCAAAGGAATGAAAGAATACAATAGAGTTATCTATGGAGGAAATGTGTTTACTTGTCGATTAATTGTCGGATAACTGTGAAATCGTGTTTGGCCCTCTTTAGGTAATCAAGGTATATTACCTTGTTCTATTTTGGTATAATTACAATTAGAATCCAGTGGAACCTACACAGGTATGTCGTCATGGTCATTAAACCTAAGTTCATGTTCCTTGTAAAGTACAAATCAACAAGTATAGCCACTAGTGCAGCACTTACTCCTGGTTGTAGGGCAAAAATATGAATTCCTTGTTGCGGTGAGCCAGCATCGACATCTGTGATGGTAAATCGGCCCTCGGACCTTTTCGATATCTCTCTTCTATCGCGTTTGGATTTTCCAGAGGACGGCGCATAATATGCATGAGGCGACGATGACGGAGAATAAGCGAATAACATCTTCACAAGAAATAGAAATTCTGACACGCATGAACATAATATCATAAGATTCTCTATGTGTATGTGTATACACACCAATTAATAAATAATTGAGATATGTAGGAAAGAAATTAGAATATTTACTTGCATGACAGAACAAGTTCTGCATTCCAAGTACATGCTCGTCCAGACAACAACCCTACACCAGAAAAAAAAAACCCCCCTCTTCTCGCTCCGATGTCAGTAGATTAAGGGTGCGTTTGGTTCGTTGAATGGAGTGGTCCTGAACCATCCGGTACGGGAAATGAGCTCGTTCAGGTATTTGGTTGGTTGAATGGAACCAAACCATTCGGGATGAGATGGTTCAAGAAATAGGAATATTCTATGTTTATGCTGTATCATCATGTTCGGGAAAAAAATCCCGAACCACACTGTTCACTCGAATTCCAAGGCGCTTGGTGACATGGTGGCTTGATTTACGAGCTTCAAATGATCATATTTTCTAAACCGAGTATCCGATTTGCGATCCGATTGAACCGTTGTGTTGCTTGTTATTTAATCAACAAAACAAGACCACTATTAGCATATTTTAGTACAAAAAATATCATGCGGGCCCTACGTGTCATAACATCCCAAAGTTTAGTGTAATCCAAATACAACCTCATTCATCAAACCAAACACCATCTTGAACCATCCAGAACCATCCGATCCCACCAACCAAACAAAATCATGTATCATCCTATCCCACCAACAAAACATCATACTTGTATCATTTCATCCAGGACGATCACATCCTACCTGTACCATCCTATCCCATTCAATCTCATCCCACCAACCAAACGCACCCTAATTCATCGACAAAACCCACTGATTCCATTGGTGAGGAAATCGCTACATGGTATGTACCTTGCTTTTCCAAAAACGTAATTATTATGACAACATGCACATGTACACTGACATCTATAACGAAAGAAAAAAAAATGCTCCGCAAGGCAATTGACCTTGTTGTAAACGTTTTTATAATGTTCTTTTTGGCTAAGGGGTGCACTCAGCTATCATAGCCACCCTTAAGGCTCAACATCGGAGAAATCATATATAGGATCAAATCCCGGAAAATCCACAATAAACCCACCTAACAGCGTTAGCCACAAGACCGGGGTAGCATGCTGAACTAGCTGGTTGGTAGATTTATAATGTTCCACGCAGGGTTTGATGAAAAAAAGCAAGAAATGCCGGATAAGGTTAAGAAAACTTTTCTTGACAACATCACATTGTAAGAATATTAATTGTCTGGTGTAGAGAACTGCTGCAAATGATGTGGAATGAATATTTTGCCATAAGGATGAGGTAACCAGAGATGTTAAAAAAATTGTACAAATGTCTTTAAGTAGTCTTGTTGAAGTAACAAACGGATGTTTTGCAGGCAGCGAGTCTAGAATTTTTTTTAAAAAATAATCTATTTTTTATTCAAAATTACAGAAATAATACTGGTTAATTTTTTTTTTACAGAAATAATCTCTAGTCGCCGTACGGTTTGGCGACTTGGGCTAATCGCCCAACCGCCGCGTGACACATCTCCAAGTCGCTCAATGGAACGGTGATTTAATGGTTCGAGGCATAGTCGCTTGATAGCATAGCGACTTGGACAGAGTCGCCATATGGTTGAGCGAATAGGTCGAAGCTAGACCCAAGTCGCCCAACCGTATGGCGACTTGGGGTGGCTATAAAATTCCCGTGCGGCCGAACAGTCGCCATTCTAGCGAGCAAACCGAGCCGAGAAGAGAAGAAAGAAAAGAAAGAGAGGAGAAGGAGAGGGAAAAAGAGGAGAGGAAGAAGAAGAGGAGGAGGAAGACGTTCTTCGCTTCGCATCAACGACTAGGACGGTGAGTTTGTAGTATTACTTTATACAAGTGTATTTTTGAAACCATGATAGGTTAGCAAGCAACATCATGTTTAGTAACATATTATTAGCAAATATTTAGAGAGAGCATGGTTAATAAGTAACCATGGTACGTAGGTTAGCGAGCAACATCGTGCGTAGTGACATATTGTTAGTAATTGTTTAGAGATAGCATGATTAGTATAATTAGTTTAGAAGTTCGTATGAAGGAAAAATGAGTCGGTGAAAATAAATTTAGTTGTACTATTCCGCATGCTACGCTAATTGCGTACGGGCTAGATGAATAATAACATGTTACTTTTCTATTATATAAACATGTCAATAACCCGTGCATTCGCAAATGCTAGTTTATAGAATGTTAAATATATGTATTTATTTGCACAATAAAGAATTGATAACATTTACTTCATAGTTTTCGTTGGATTAAGGAATCACAGATACATGGTTTCAAACACGTAGGATTCTTAAACATGTGAAATTTTGTTTTTTTTCCTGAAAGCTTCACCCATTATAAATATGCATAGTAACGATGATATTTTAAATATTTCGCAATCCATAGAGCCGGTACAGGTGTTAACGTAATATAGCCTTTTGTAGAGAAAATTATATGTTTACCACGTGGGTTTGATGAAATTGTATATGTATTACCACTGTGTTCGAGCAAAGTGTTTAGGTGCCACTAAGAACATATCAAATATGATTTATTTGCCATTGGAATATAATATAAATGCTTAATTAATATGAATGCTTTTACTTTCTTAATTTGCAGGTATGGCTCACGACCCTAATGGTTCGGACTAGCATTTTAGTCTGCTGGACCGGTTAGTCGACGCCAAGAAGACCGCCATGAGTCGTCGTGGTGCCAGATCCGGTTCAAGGGGACGGTGGCTGACTTGGGGTGGTTCAGAGGCGACACCCCGACGGGCTTGGAGATTGGACCCATGCTAGGTAGAGAGGTTTGTCCGCAAGTTGTGCCACTTTTTTGTATCATATGCCCACTATGTACTTACTTCTTCGTGCTTTGTAGGCTGACTGTGCCATCCTTCTACCTCTCGCGCGGATGGTGGAGGCCACCGAAGAGGACGGCGGTCTGGTCGACGACGACAGGGAGGTCCAGGCCGGTCCGGAGCGATCACGACGGTTCTCGTTTGACCGGTGGCTCCTGACTGTCCTGTTGGACCAATGGCGGCCCAAGACGCACACCTTCCACCTCCCTTTCGGAGAGATGGCCCCTACTCTGTAGGATGTCACGATGCTGCTTGGCCTGCCTATTGTGGGAGCCCCTACATTCCTGCTGGATGGGCAGGTTTCAGGGTGTTCTTGTGGCGGAGGCCGCGCCTCCGTACTTCGACTTCTCGGAGTGACAGCAGCATGGCCCGCCCCTGCGGTGGCTTTTGCAGTTCCGGGTACGTATACTACCTATTTTCGATGTTTAGCGATGCATTGAGGCCTAGCCATATGACGGGCTTACTAATTATTCGTTTCTGCGTAGGTCGAGCGGATGGTCCCACAGCCCACCGTTGACTAGGTGTCGCAGCCCCTCGAGGCATACCTGTTGTGGCTCTTCGGCTGGGTACTGTTTACCAGCACAGCCACGGTGACTCCATCGACACCTGCCTCGTGGGGTACGCGAGGGCTATCGCCGATGGCGAGGAGCTAGAGATCAGTTGGGGATCAGCCATACTTGCCACGACGTACCGCGGCATGTGCGATGCGTGCTGTAGGACGAAGCCCGCATATATCCTCACAGGCTGCCCCCTCCTGTTGCATCTGTGGTCGTTCAAGCACTTCTCTCTCGGACGGCCCATGCTGGTAGACTCCAGTCAGTATGGCGCGGACATGTACCATGGGGACACAGTGGACCGGCCGACCGTAGGGTCCCTTTGGTGTCGAGACGGCACGCATTTCCTATATCTTTACTTCATGCAGATTACAGTAATCCTTTGTAACCACTGCTCGCTCGCAGAGCACGGATGCACACGCCAAGCAGTCACACGTGTGTACGAGCACTTTGTGGAGCAGCTAGACCGTCTCACCGCTGACGACGTCGGCGCTGAGTCAGATTCGATCAGAGACGGAGGCCCGTGCTCTGCGGTCTGTCTTCACTGTGCTAGCGCTACGGACGTCTCGGCGCATACGTAATAGCTCATCTTCGATGTGTTCATCGAGGACTACGTGGTGCACAGGGTGATGCCCTAGTTCGGTCTCCGCCAGGTTGTTCCAGTTCCCGTCGGGACAAGGGTACCTGACTTGACCCACGCGTGAGTTACATACAATACATGTTCACATATGTTTTTGACAGTTCTGTTACGGTGGCTTCTAATTGCAGTGGTACGTTTTGCAGGCATAGTAGGAGGGGTGGCACTAGGACGCAGTGGCCGGCCAAGATGGAGCCGTGGGTGACGCAGTGGGCGAACGCCCACGAGGACTGCGTGCCGGAGGACGACCCGTACGACCCGGTCGTCGATGATGAGTAGCTTTGCTGCGCGCTTCAGCAGACACGCACCAGGCTGGTGCATGTCGTCGACCCTCCCCCCGCTCACGTGCCAGCACCGACCGACTCATACCCTCTACACTTCGCGCGAAACATGCACCTCGCGGTACGTAAAATCGTGTTTTAAAAAGTCTGAGTACGGTTACCTTTATTATAGGTTTGACGCTTTGACATACTCCTTGTAGACAGACATTAGCGTCGGGGTTGCTAGGGACGGACAGTCGATCCTAGACAGGATCAGCATTGGTGCGGAGGTCACGGGTTATGAGCTAGTGCAGTTTGTTCGTCGGGCTTGCAGTACGGCGAGGCGATGCGTGACCCTGACGTCGTGCAAGACGGTCCAGGAGGTGGCCTCATCGGCGCATACGTCGAGGCCTTCGTGTCTTACAGCCCAATCAACAGGCTTAGGAGGGGCACGTCCACATGCCCCGCCTACGCCTACGCCTGCGCCTGGGCCTTTACAGGCAGGAGGGTCCGGGTGGGCACGTGGGGTACGCACCGCCACAGCCACTACCACCGTCGTCGTTCTAGGACACCTACCAGAGAGTGCCAGGGCAATATCTTTTCTTCCCCGACCCGTCTGGACAGTAAGGTGGGTTTAACCCTTTCTCTCTTCATGTTTGTGATGGTCGATATATTGTAGAGATTAACATTATTTGCCGTACAGGTATGATGGTCCACCCGACACCTGGGTTCTCCCCACACGAGGATGTGGATCAGTACTTTGCGGAAGCACTCGGGGAGGTCTAGGGAGCAGCTGAGCCTGCACCCGTCGAGGTTCTTTCTGGGTCGCAGCTTAGATGGGCCCCTAGTGATCACGCAGCAACAGGTGGAGTCGACCCCCCTAGGAGCACGGATCAGCAGGGCTCCTGAGTGCCTTTCCCTGTCTGGGCCCCGACCTGTGCACCTCAAGGCTCGAAGCCCAAACAGGGCGACAGGGCACGGATTTGGGTGTGAGACGTGGTGACGACGGAGGAGGAGCTGTGGGTGGCGTAGCGGGTGGCCAGTTGGGGGTTTACGTATTCGATGTTTATGTATTGTATTTCGTAGGTACTATGACATGGTTGTCTATGCATTCCCTCTACCATTGTTCTATAACTTGTATTATGTGTTGACGTATTCTCCTTCGTAATTACTATGACATGGTTGTCGAATTTTTTATTAGTTTCGAATCGTTCGTGACCTAGTCGCTGAAGCGTTCAACGATGTGGCAAGAAATAGTGGCCCATTGCTACCCAAGTCGTGCAACAGTTCAGCAACTAGTCCATATGTCGCTCAACTGTTGGGCCTGCAAGTCGTCCAACGTTTGGGTGGCTAGTCCACGTGTCGCTCAACCATTGGGCCAATACTTGCTGCCAAGTCGTCCACCGGTTCAGCGACTATCAACTGTTGGGCTAGTACTTACTGCCAAGTCGTCCAACGATTCGGCAACTAGTCCACGTGTCGCTCAACCCTTGGGCCAGCACTTGCTACCAAGTCGTCCAATGGTTGAGCGACTATATGGACATATAGAAAGCCAGCCCAGCTCCCGTCATGGTTTCTTTCACCATTTCTCTCTGCAGAAAACCATAGCAGATCGGGAGAGGAGAAAAGGGGGAGAAGGTAGGGAGAGGGAGAAGTAGAGGAGCTCGAGAGAGGGAGACAATAGGAGGAGAGGAGCTTGGGAGAGGTACACAAGGGGAGGAGCAGAGCTCGAGACATGAAAGAGAAAGACGAACAAAGCTCGTTGATACGAAGAGAAGGTCTCCGCGTGAAGGTAATAATCTTGTTTGTTCTTGTTCTTGGCCGAATGTAGGCGATGTCTAGCTACTTGTTTGTTTAGCACGTATATGGGGGAATGTATGTCGAGAAATCACTGGTTGCAATGTTTGTAATATTTGCAATGATAAATCAGTAATGTCGGAGCCCACAAGATTGAAAGTGCATTACGGTGTTGGTACGGTTCGTTAAGGTCCGTACAGTGTTGACCTAAGTGATTTCCGGGAAGTCACATTGGTGCACCCGAACCTGGAGAATGCCTGAATCACAGATGTCCTATACTGGCTCACCAAAAGCTTCTCCTTAGACCCCGAGGTGTGGAGTGTCGTCGTACAAGGGGTTTGGAGTCAGTCTCCCACGCACATTCGGTGGGAGTTGAGCAGAGTGATGCGCACGGTTGCATAGAAGGGATTTCTAGAACGCTATAGGCGCCGTGGCTACGAGTGTGTGCTACTCGTGCAGCCATGTCCGAAGGAAGTCCTAGGAGGCCCTTCCGACGGCTACCGTCGGGTTGGTGGGAGCATCTCAAACGCGGAGCGCGTGGTTCACGAAGAAGACGTGATGGCTGATGTTGTGAAGGCAGAAGAGGACGAGGTGGCTGTTGTAAGAATAATTCATCCATCACACTAAAGGGGCCCGCCTTGCAGAAGACCTGCGTATAGGGCCAAGAAGTGCCGTAACACTCCTGGAAGACTATTGTACCCCTCACTTATACTCATAATGTAGCTATCCCCCAAGGGGTATTCCGTTAGTTGTACAGGCTCGGGAGCCTATAAATACCCTATGTACCTCTCATTTTAATGGGAGCTCTTTGGAGCAATAAAGAAGTATGTTCAAACTGGTGAGCCCTCAGGGGCTCCCTCTCCGGAGGTAACCCCCTGTTGGCTCACCGACAGGAGTAGGGCGGTCCTCTCGACCCCAAACTCAGATAAATCATCGTGTCATTTTTACTCGTGGGCGATGGCCCGTCAGACGGCCGACGCCCACCCCTCACTGTGTTTGGTTTTACACCTACAACATTGGCGCCGTCTGTGGGGGACGAGCTAATTGATGAAAGGCTATATCTCCTACCAAAAAATACTCTAAGTCCACGAAACCTCCTCTGGCTCCAGAGGGCAATGATCTTGTGGACGACCCATTCGCTCTTTGAAGGAGCCCCAGCCGAGCACTCTCGTCGGAGATCAAGGCCATCCACCTCGGGATGGCAACTGTAATGGCCCAAAGTTCTGTTACCAATTTAAATCAATTAAAGTTATTATTTTGTTGGACTTTCTGAAATTTGAAAGAGTGTGATTGCTTTATTTAAATTTCTGAAGTTTTAAAAGTCAAAAATAAAATTTATTAAGGTTTTCAAAGTTTTATTTGAGTTAAAGTTGAAAAATAAAATTTAAATTAATTTTGAGATTTTCTGAAATTTTAAATGCTTTTTCCTAATTATTTTAAAACCAAAATAATTTATTTGCAAAATTAAAAGCCAACTTTAAGTTGGGAATAATTTTATTAAGTCCAAAATAACTCTAGCAATTTATGTGAATTTTTCCATAATTGTTGGATTTAATTAACCATTTTCTAAAGCTATTTTGAATTAATCGGATTAATTAAATCGGAAAATCATTTATAATTCCCTAACTCATTTTGGGCCGCAACCTTCCCCAAATTTAACTCCTATTTTCACACAAGAGCCCATGGCTCATGCCCACCTCCACCCGAGCGGCCCACCCGGCCTTCCCCTTCCTCTCTCACCTCCCTACCCCACCGGCCACTCCTCACCCTCATCGCCATGGCCCCGCCACCTTCTTCCTCCTCCCTTCTTCCCCACGATCCCAACCAAACCGCCACCATTAGTGGCCACCGAGCTCCAAATCGGCCACGGTCTCCTCCCCCTTGATCCGCGCACGCGTGCGCGTCGTCCCCCACGACCTCAACCGCCACCACCCCGCCCACCTTTCCTCTCACACTTGGCTTCGCCTTCCAAGACCACAACCGCCGCCACGCCTGTGCCCACGATCCCCTTCCCTCCACCCTCCCGGCCCCTATAAATGGGAGCACCGGGTGCGCCTCCTTTCCCTCACCTCGTCTCCCCCACTCAATCCTCCTCCTGTGCTCTATCTTCACCGGATTTCAAAGAATTCGCCGCCGGTTGCCGCAAGCTCTCCACCGCCCTAGCGTCGCCACCGTCGACGCCGCGTCCTCGCTGCCACCACCATTCACTTCGCCGCGACGACGCTGAGCCGGTGCGCGCACTCTTCGCCCCTGAGGACCACCAGAGCGCCACTTCATCGTTGAAGCCGATCTCGCCGCCGCTTCTTCCTCGCCGCCGGCCACCTCCATCCTCTCCTCGTCGCGTGGGTGAGCGCACTAGAACCGCCGCGTTCTCCTCTTCCTTATGCACACTCGCCCGCCGCACAACAGAAGCGCCGGCGACCATGGGTTCTCGTCTTTGGCGCCGCCGCCGCCGGCCACGCCGGCGCCAATTACGCCACGCAGCGCCACGCCGCCCATTTTTATCATTATGGCGCACGGTGGCACAAGCCCACGCCACCTCACACGGTCTTGTGAACCGCGAGATCGAGTCCTCATGAACCGTGTCTATGACATGAGGGTCCCACCTGTCAGATTTTAATTTTATTTATTCAATTACTGAAAACCTCAGGGCTGATGTCAGCATTGCGCAATAAATAGATTTCCTTTAGAAATATAAATCAGAAAATTGTTTAGATGGCAGATTTAGGATTAAAACTTGTAAAATTCATATCTTTTGAATCCCAACTTCAAATTGGGTGATTCAAATTGCTAAAATCTTATAAAATTAATATCTAGCTAAATAAAATATAATTATCTAATTTGGAGTAAGTTTAAACTGTCTGTTTGAATTTGAAATGATTTAAACTACAAATTAGGATTTAAATTTGTAAAATCCATATCTTTTGAACCCTAAATCCAAATTGAGTAATTCAAATTGCTAAAATCTTAGAAAATTATTATCTAGCTAAATAAAATAAAATTATTTCATTTGGAGTTGGTTTAAATTGTCTTTTTGAAGTTATTTGAATTTATCGTACTTTCGCGTATAGACTTTGACGATTCCGGAGAGTTAGATCCTTCGAAGGATTTAGAGAGTCAAGACTTCAACGAAGGCAAGTTACACTTTGACCATGTTGCACCTACTATTTTTAAGTTATTTAAATTCAGTTTTCAAATTATTAAATGCATGCATATTTCTATTCAAGTATTTGAAATTCCTGTTTTAACCATTAGATACTCCAACTGTCATTGTATGGCCAATCTTGAATATTGATATGTCATTCCTTTTTCACCAATAGATAAACTAGTATGGTAAAAACCCAGATGCTTAGCAAATGCTTAGACCATGATTACCAATTTTGGGGAGTTTAGCCAAATCTTTTCAAATGGATTTAAAAATCTGAATCTGTGGTATTGTTTTACCATGGAAGCTTATTAAAGGTGGTTTTACTAAATAAAATTAAAAATGGTTTAGACTTGGGCGAAACGTATGAATGGTGGGTGTAGGTTTATGCACAGGTTTAATCTGGTTAGGATTAAAGCCCAGGGTTTGATTTTGAAAGACGCCCAAGTCAATTAAGGACCGGTCTTCGAGCCGCATCTTGCTATGCCTTACCGTACCACCACATGGCCTGTATGGGCAGGACCTGGCTTAATAATTTGGGATACCTCATAGATATTCGTGCCATGTTGTATGTGTGGGTGTTGGTTAGACAGTAGTCCCACCTGGCGCAAGAGGGGGCTTCCGGAGGATGGTTAGTCCAATGGAAGTGAAACCTTAGCGGGCATGAGTACTTTGAGGTAGAACTTTGTAAAGGCCTTGTCACATGCTCTAGACTGCTTACCTAAGGTAGTGAGCGGTGGCATAGATATATGCCGGATAAACTAGAGAATTCGTGTCTTGTGGGTAAGTCCGCATAAACTCGCAGAGTAGAAACTATTCAATAGTCGCGTCATTCATGTCATGGACATGCTAGCAAAGCCATTTTGAGTTAGACTTGTTTTTGGTTTTAAAATGATTTCAGCAGATATTTTCAGGATGGTTAGTCCTGCGGGAAAATTGGGCGGTTAGCCATTGTGATTGGAGGATATCCATCACCTTTCTTGGAGGTTATCCACATTATTCAATTGTCATTTTAAAATATGATTTTAGTTATTGTATGAAAATGTCCTTGCAATCTAATATGATTATTTAAACTAAAACTACTACTTTACGCAAAATAACCCTGCCAATGTCCTTTGTTTACCTTATGCATACATTACAATTCCATATTGGGTGTAACTTGCGAGCACGGTAGTTGTGCTCATACTTACTTTATGCAAGCAAATTTCAGAGGAGCAGGACTTCACCATCGGTGTGGATCTCGACGACTAGGCCGCTACCCCACCGACACTGTGGCGGATCACCGACTCCACTACTTCTTCGCCTTCCGCCGTTATTTATTGCTGGCTTGTAAGCCTCTTTTGTAATAAACTCAATAATTAATAATAAAGTGCGTGATATGTTTTGATTATCACTTTTGTTTGACTGTGTACACTAGAAATCCTAGACTAGTGTATGAGCACAAAGGATTTGGGAGTGTTAATCCCGGGTCTGACAGCAACGTCCTACATGCCCTGGGGCTCCCATGCGCGTCCTACTCCCTTGTGTGAGTCGATGCGAGGCCCAGCCAAGGGCGAGCAGTTCAAGGCACCCTCGCAGCCAGAAGGCTAAGGATTCTGAGGCCAACCATCACCCCCGGGACGCATGATGTCTATGCAGCACGAGCAATGAAGGCTCGCTACGGGGGCTGCCCTCTAATGCGCTACTGTTAGGGGACATTCCCAACATATAAATCTCGTTTGGGCTCCCAAGACACTTTCCTTCCAAGAGATTTCACCCTTGTGGTGCATAGGGCGTACGACCTCCGCGGTCTCCTCTAACAAAAGTCCATGGTGGCTTGGGCATCCATCGCCTCCACCATGCCAGCTCGTGTTCTACTGGCCCTAGGGCATGAGCGACCACCCTCGTGGTGCGTAGGGCGTACGACCTCCGCAGTCTCTCCTAACAAAAGTCCATGGTGGCTTGGGCGTCCGTCGCCTCCACCATGGCGGCTCGTGTCCTACTAGCCCTAGGGCATGAGCGACCACCCTCGTGGTGCGTAGGGCGTACGACCTCCGCGTCTCCCTAACAAAAGTCCATGGTGGCTTGGGCGTCCGTGCGCCTCCACCATGGCAAACATGTCCCATCGCCTCTAGGGCATGAGCGACCACCCTCGTGGTGCGTAGGGCGTACGACCTCTACGGTCTCCCCTAGCAAAAGTCCTTGGTGGCTTGGGCATCCGTCGCCTCCACCATGGCGCCTTGTGTCCTACTAGACCTAGGGCATTAGCGACAACTTTGGTCTAGTACCAAGTTGATGGATGAGCTGAGGACTCATCCCCCTTAGACTCCAGGCCACGCACTGAACGACCTCCGGGTCCCCACATTCCTAGCTCCATTGCTTTGCAAGGGTTAACCATTCTCGTGCATTCCCGATCACCACAAAAAACCCACCTACGAGATAAAAGGGCTCCATCGCCCTCATAGTTCGATGCCCACGATTTAGCCCTGTGGGCACCACCGGTGTGTCCGTGACTTACTGTCGAGGGCACACATCCAAGGTGCCCATGAGTTAGCTTCATGGGCACCTCCAAGTCCACTGGGGGCTATAACCCCTAGTGGCCATTCGGTGCCCCACAACTTAGCCTCGTGGATGCCACCGGTGTGCCCGTGATTTACTGTTGAGGGCACACATCCAAGGTGCCCATGAGTTAGCCTCATAGGCACCTCCAAGTCCACTAGGGGCTACAACCCCTAGTGGCCATTCGGTGCCCCACGACTTAGCCTCGTGGATGCCCCTCTGGTGTGCCTGTGACTTAGTGTTGTTGGCACACCTTCAAGATACACATGAGTTAGCCTCATGGGTGCCTCCAAGTCCATCGGGGCTACCACCCCTGTAATATTCCATTCGGTGCCCCACGACTTAGCCTCGTGGGCACCCCTCCGATATGCCCATGACTCCGCCATAGGCAGCTCAAATCATCTACCATCGACTTGGCTCGAATATCGATTAAGGACTATCATGCTCGTATAAGGCTATCACCTTAGAGATCTTAGTATCTAAAGTGATGGGACTACTTGTCCCATGGCAACGGTTTCGATCAATGCTCGTGTCGAACGAATGTTATCTTGCTACAAGAAATAGGTGTTGATCATTCTCTTTTTCACGCAGAGACGCTCGTGTTATCTACCTATTCCCGCAACGTTTCTAGCTCAAACTACGATAATTCTGAGAGGTTCTACTTCGACGACTTTCATCAAACCGCGGAGCAAGAAGAGGACGACTTTGACCACAGGCTTCATTTCGACGCGCCGCCCGCCTCAAAGACTATGCCTTGGCTCGACGGCCTCACGTCCAAGACTTCATCTACATAGGCTTCACTTTGACGTGTGCCCGCCTCAAAGGATATGCCTCAGCTCAGTGGCCTCGCGTCCAAGACTTCGTCTACTTAGGCTTCACTTCGACGGACCGCCCACCTCGAAGGCTATGCCTCAGCTCGGCGGCCCCTCGTCTGCGACTTCGCTTACGTAGGCTTTGCTCCAATGCGTCGCCCACCTCAAAGGCTATGCCTCGGCTCGGCGGCCTCACGTCCTAGACTTTGCCTACAAAGGCTTCGCTCTGACGTGTCTTCCACCTCGAAGACTATGCGTCGGCTCGGCGGCCTCGTGTCCAAGACTTCGTCTACTTAGGCTTCACTTTGACGCGTGCCCGCCTTGAGAGATATGCCTCAGCTCAGTGGCCTCACATCCAAGACTTGACCTACTTAGGCTTCACTTCGACGCGCCGCTCACCTCGAAGGCTATGCCTCAGCTCGACGGCCCCTCGTCTGCGACTTCGCTTACATAGACTTCACTCCGATGCACCACCCACCTCGAAGGCTATGCCTCGGCTCAGTGGCCTCGCATCCTGGACTTCGCCTACAAAGGCTTCGCTACGACGCGCTGCCCATCTCGAAGGCTATGTCTCAGCTCGGCGGCTTCGCGTCCAAGACTTCGTCTACTTAGGCCTCACTTCAATGTGCCGTCCACCTCGAAGGCTATGCCTCGGCTCGGTGGTCTTGCGTCCAAGACTTCACCTACAAAGGCTTCGCTGTGACGCGTGCTTGCCTCGAAGGATATGCCTTAGCTCGGTGGCCTCGCATCCAAGACTTCGCCTGCAAAGGCTTTGCTGTGACGCGTGCCTGCCTCAAAGGATATGCCTTAGCTCGGTGGCCTCACATCCAAGACTTCGCCTGCAAAGGCTTCATTGTGACGCATGCCCACCTCGAAGGATATGCCTCAGCTCGGTGGCCTCGCGTCCAAGACTTCGCCTACTTAGGCTTCACTTTGACGTGTCGCCCGCCTCGAAGGATATGCCTCGGCTCGGTGGCCTCGCGTCTAAGACTTCGCCTACATAGGCCTCACTTCGACGCGCCACTCACCTTGAAGGCTATGCCTTGGCTCGGTGGCCTTGCGTCCAAGACTTCGCCTACAAAGGCTTCGCTGTGACGCGTGCCCGCCTCGAAGGATATGCCTTAGCTCGGTGGCCTCGCATCCAAGACTTCCCCTACAAAGGCTTCGCTGTGACGCATGCCCGCCTCGAAGGATATGCCCCAGCTCAGTGACCTCGCGTCCAAGACTTCGCCTACTTAGGCTTCACTCTGACGTGCCGCCCGCCTCAAAGACTATGCATCGGCTCGGCGGCCTCGCATCTAAGACTTCGCCTATATAGGCCTTACTTCGACGTGCCACCCGCCTCGAAGACTATGCCTCGGCTCGGTGGATTCGCCTTCAAGACTTCGTCTACATAGGCTTCGCTTCGACGCGCTGCCTGTCTCGAAGGCTATGCCTCGGCTCGACGGCCTCTCATCCACGACTTCACCTACATAGGCTTTGCTCCGACGTGCTGCCTGCCTCGAGGGCTATGCCTCGGCTCGGTGGCCTCACGTCCATGACTTCGCCTACAAGGCTTCGCGCTGATGCGCTGCCCGCCTAGAGGGTTGTGCTTCGGAGGGCTGGTCTTGCGTCCATGACTTTGCATGCACAGGCTTCGTTCGGACGCACCCCTTGCCCTGAAGATTGTGCCTCGATGGGGTGCCTCAGCATTCAGTACTTTGCCTTCAGGAATGGAGCAACAAAAACCACCCCACACGAAGGGCCAACGAGAAGTGGTAATTTGGTACCCGCCCTCGTGTGGAGCGCTCACACGATATAGAGCACAAAATAAGCATAAGTCTTTGGGCATCCACGTGCTCACAAGGCCAAAATTGGCTAAGTCACAGTGCCCTTATGCCAGATTCTCAACCTCGTGCCTCAAGCACAGCACCGAGTCGAATTTTGCAAAGTCTCGAGGCCTCATTCCCGGCTGTCGAATTTGGCCAAATCTTTGGCTACATATTCATCAACAGATACAAGACCTCAAGATTTTATTTGCCCCTCGGGCATCCTTGCAGGCACCGAAGGGGCAGGGGGCTAGTGTTGAGTAATTCTACCACCTCCTCCTATAATGTTTCAAAATTTCAATTTCAGAGAAAATTTAAAATTTATTTATTTTTGTGGAAATTTGAATTTTTAAAAGCTTTTTCCTAATTAGTCAAAGCTAAAACAAAGTTAATTGCAAAAGCTATTATCAAGTTTAAGTGGAAATAATTTTATTAAGTTCAAAATAACTCTAAGAATTTATGAGAATTTTTCTAGAATTTTTGGAATTATTTTGCTATATTCTAAAGTCAAATGAATTAAACTGAATATTTAAAATAGAAAATGAAAAGAAAATCAGAAAACAGCAATTGGGCGAAACTTGGCTCGCCCATTTACTCACGCCAAGATACGCACGGCCAGCCCGCCACTCAATCCCGCCTCCTCTTATTACCGTGGGATCTAAATCCGACGCCCACACACGCACACGCCACTCGGCCACTCTCCGCTGATCAAAATCCACCGCCCACGCCTTTTTCTTCCTCCCCGCCTGTTTTCCTCACATGTCAAGAACCTCACGCCGCCATTGACGGCCACACCGAGCTCCACCTCCGCTTCCCTCTCCTCTTCATTCACAATCACGCGCAATCAATTCGCGATTTACGCCAAGACTCACTCCGCCTGCTTTTCCTTTTTTAACTCTCTTTAACCTCCACTTTGTTTCGCCACCAAGACTCGCCAAGACGACCTTGCCGCTTGAAGCCTCCCCGCCCTATATAAGGGAGCCTCGAGCGCCTTCTCTCACATGACCATACCACCACCCGAGTCACCTCTTTTTCAGAAGCGCCCAATTTCAAGGTTTTTCACGGCGGTGATCTCTTGGTTCGCCTCCACCTCCGGCGCCATCGCTCGGCCCGCACTCGCCGCCTACATCTTCGACATCGCAGCGTCATCATGAACACGGCGCGCGCACCCATTTTGCCCTAAGACCCCGGAGCACCTCGCTGCCGACGCCAGACGCCGCCCGCTAAACCTCAACGCCAAGATTTCGGTCACGCCACCGCTAAGGTAGTGAGCATCGAACTCGTGAGCCCTCCTCTCGAATCGCGCCATTCGCACCTCGCCGCGGCGCCAGAAGCGCCGGCGAGGGTGTTGCCGAGTTCCGCCTGCCGAGCCGACGTGGCTTAGCCACCTCGGCGCCAACACGGCGCCACCTCAGCCCGGGTCCGACGTGGCGGCCAAGTGGCGGCCACGCCATCCTCGCTACCACCACATCCGCACAGCCTCCTGCTAGGGCTCAGGACTTGGTCCATGTGAGCCATGTCAATGACATGTAGGCCCCACTGTCGAAAAATTAATTCAAATTCATTTAATTCATGGAAAATCATCGCTGACGTCATCATGCGCAATATTTAGAATTCTTTAGAAAAATAATTCGGGAAATTGTTTAAATAATGATTTAGTTTAAAATTTGTAAAATTCATAACTTTTGCATTATAACTCCAAATTAGATGATTCAAGTTGCTAAAATTTTAGAAAATTATTGTCTAACTAAATAAAATATAATAATTCAATTTAGAGTTCATTTTAGTTCTGTTTTAGAATTTAGAATTCTTTTAAATATCAAATTTAGGTTAAAATTTGTAAAATTCATAATAATTGAATCCTAACTCCAAATTTAGTGAAACAAATTTCTAAAATTTTATAATTTTATTATCTAGCTCAATAAAATAAAATAATTATATTTAGACTTGGTTTATTTTGTATTTCTGAGTTTTATTTGAATTTTATTTGATTTGCCTTATTTTCACGCTTAGACTTTGACGATTCCGGGAATTTGATACTTCTCAAGACTTAGATTTTCCAGATCGCAACGAAGGCAAGTTATACTTTGACCATTTTGCCCCTATTATTTTAAAGTTAATTAAATTCAGTTTTTAAATTATTAAATGCATGCATAATTTTATTCAAGTATTTCAAATTCTCGCTTAAATAATTAGTTATTCCTATTATCCTTGTATGCCAAATTTTGATGTTGCCATGTCATTCCTTTGTCACTTTAGATAAATTATTATGTTTAATAATCAAATGCTTCGCAAATACTTAGACCATGATTTATGTTTTTGGGAGAATTTTAGCCAACTCAATAAAATTTGTTTGAAAATTAAAACTATGGTATTGTTTTACCATAGAGAATTTGTAAAGATGGTTTTATAGAAATAAAATCAAAAGGGTTTGGACTTGGGCTAAAAGGATGAATGGTGGGTGTAGGTTTATGCACGGCTTAGTCTCGTTAAGATTAAGACCTGTGGTTTAAATTGAATGACGCCCAAGTCAATTGAGGACCGGTCTTTGAGCGCATTTTGTTATGCCTTATCAGACAACCACATGTCCTGTATGGGCAGGACTCGCTTAATAATTTGTAATACCTCTTAGTTATTTGTGCTATGTTGTATGTATGGGTGTCTGCAGACAGCTTTTCCCATCTGGCGCAAGAGGGGTTTTGAGGACTGTCACCCAATGGAAGCTTAAACCTTAGCGGCACGAGTACTTTGAGGTAGAACATTGTAACGGCCTTGTGATGTTTGTTCACACACGCTTTAGGAAGCGTGGATTGGCCGACACAAAGAGTATAATATCTCGTGTGGGTAAAGTTGTACAAACTCGCAGAGTAGAAACTATTCAATAGTCAGCGTCATGTCATGGACATGCTAGCAAAGCCACTCAGAGTTAGTTTTGTTTTTGGTTTTAAAAGTGATTTCAACAGATAATTTCGTGATGGATAGTCCTGTGGGAAAATTCATGGCGGGTAGCCATTGTGATTGGAGGATATCCATCATCTTTTATGGAGGTTATCCACAATAAACTATTGTCATTTAAAATGGTGATTTAGATTATTGTATGAAATGGCTTTGTAATCTAATATGATTATTTAAATTAAAACCGCCGCTTTACGCATTTAAAATAACCTTGCCAAGATCCTTTGTCTACCTTATGCATGCATATCAATTCCATATTGGTGTAACTTGCAGCACGGTAGTAGTGCTCACTCTTGTCAATAATCTTTATTCAGAGAAGATATCTACCAGACGGTGAGGATCTTGACGCTTAGGTCGCGCTTCTGCATTTATTGCTCGTGGCTAATCGCTGGGTCTACTATTTTTTTTGCTTCCGCCGTGTTTTACTTTATTTGGCCTCGTGCCCTTTGTAATAAACTCAATAAATATTAATAAAATGCGTGATATGTTTTGATTATCACTTTTGTTTGATCGTACATTAGCTATCCCGACTAATGTATGAACACAGAGAATTCGGGATCCTTCGCTCCCGGTTCGACAAAAGTGGTATCGAGCCATATCGATCGTAGGTCGGGCCTTAGAATCGCTTTTAAGGATTTATTTCTCAAAAATTAAAAATATTTTGAGTCTATCCAAGAGTCTTCTCAACACTTCTTTTTAAAATGGTTATCAACTCATCTTATTCTCTAAATTGTAGATGGCTGAACAACCAACCCGGATTTCCCATGGAATTTTCGCCGGACACTGGGCCTCACTCCTATGGAAGATGATGCAGCACTTAGGCTACAACCAGAGACCAACTTATCAAGGGTACATGTATAAAGTGGGGAACCAAGAGTGTTGGAGACTTGAAGTAGTCCTCTACGCCAATCTTCAACCAAACACAAACCACCACATCTTCGACGCCTAATGAGACGCGATAATTTCACCGATGGACTTCAGACGCAGCTAGAGAAGCAACACGCCGCTCCGCCATATTTACAACAATCATTTTGAAGACTCCAGTTCCACTACCACCCCATGCACATTCTCGACTCGGCTGATAGTATCTTTCGCTCACCGAGAACGAGGACTCTCCTGAACTTACTCACCAAGTGGACCTGTCTAAAGCAATGGATTATGCCTACTAAACACTCGATGAACTGCGTAATACTCGTAATACCGCTAGATGCGTAAGAAAGGTTGAAAGTCGCAGAAGAAGAGCTGGCTACCTACAAGGCAGAGAGGGTAGTACTTATGAGCCGATTATACCCTCTTACACCTTAGCAAGATCTCATAATATGATCGTTAGATGCTAATTATGAGTCATCGATGTCTCTTGTGATAGCCATAATCAAACAATAAAATAAAATAATAAAAGGACTATTTTTGGCAAAATTTGGTTCTTTTGTCTTGTGCTTGTTTGTTCTTGGGCTGTTAAAAATATTATTCCTTAGAACTTTATTTCTATACTCTATTCTCGAGTCTTTAGAAGATTCCACAGATGGTTACCACACGCACCGGCAAGTAGTAGCGCCAAGGCCAAGGAAATCCAAACGCAGACACAGAAAACCCTATCCAAAGAACCACCTCCTCCACCAATGAAGGGCCTGATTACGCCAGATGATGGCCAATCGACACATCCGATAGACTGCTAGCTCACCCATTAACAACAACCAAGCAAAGATCACCAAGCACCACCACCACCTCCACCGCACAAAGATTGACCATGGCGTATTCATGCGATAGCGCCACCGACTTTCTCCAACAAAGACAGAGCCGATGGATGCCGATGATCGATCCGTATATCGGAAGAAGTCGGATATCACTCGCAGTATCGATCGTGAGAGAGTCCTGCTTGCCTCTCACCACTTTCACCGGTCCCGCATCGTAATGGTGGGATAACTACAACATCTCCCATGCCGATGCGCAGACTATCTCTTGGGAGGAGTTTGTGCGGGCTTTCCGCCATGCACATATTCCCGCTGATAATGACCCTAAAGAAGAAAGAGTTCCACGACTTAAACAAGGCAACCGCGACAAAGGTGAATACTGCACAAATTCAACCAATTTTGCTCGCTATGCCCCAAAGCAGATGTGGCTAGTGATGAAGAAAGGCGTGAAAGGTTCATGGATGGTTTGAACGATGAGATCTCACCCAATTGGTCTCCAATGACTACACCGACTTCCAGCAGCTAGTGAATAAAGCTTTTGCCAGAGGCCAAACATCTGCAGATGGAGAACTGCAAGCGAGGATGGCCGCCGTAAGTACAATGTCGAGGACAACCCAAGCCTCGCTTACACACCTCACCACCACAACAGGAGGATTTCATTTCCACACTCGAGCTCCAAAGACCAACACAAATACCTAATACTTCAAAGCCCGTAGTAACTCAACTGGAGGTTAGTGTCGCAGAAGAATCCGATTCCATCAAGAGTTGGAGTGACTGTTTCCATCGCAAACGAGATGGGGCATTATGCTAACAGATGCCCTAAGAAGTCAAAGGCGCACCACCTACTAGGCCAAGACTAGGAGTTCCAAACCATCGGCGGCAATCAAAAGCCGCCGGTTCAAGATATCGAAGGGACGTGTGAACCACGCTACACAGAGGAAGCTCAAGCAAAGACCGGATGTCGCCCTTGGTACGCTTCAATAATTCAAGACCAAAGATTAGTCCTATTTGATTCCTGAGCATCGCACTCTTTTGTTTCCAATGAATTTGTGGGAAAACATAGGTTACCTATCTCCTTTAGATAACCCTATGATAATTCACTCCCGGCTTAGAAATGAGAACCGCTTATCTTTGCCCAAACCTTACCCTTGAAATATCCTGAGTAACCTTCCTAGCAGATTTGATAGTCCCGATTCTCAAAATTTGATGTAATCCTTGGAATGGACTGCTAGCCAAGAATCAAGGACAAATAAATTGTGCTAATAGGTCTATTGCTCTTACCAATGAGCAAGGAATCTCAGCTGAATTCAAGCCCAAGACTAGTACCGAGGAAGATCAATTCTAACCAAATTGAAAGAGTTAAAGCTTGAAGATATACCAAGGTACAAGAATTTCCTGATGTTTTTCCCGATGAACTACTCCAAGATGCCACCCGACAGGACGTAGTATTTATAATTGACTTAGTCCTGTGGACCGCCCCAATCTCAAAGCGACCCTCTAGAATGCCTACCAATGAGTTGGCAGAGATGAAGAAATGATAATGGAACTAAAATGAAAGGTTATATACGGCCAAGCTCATCACCTTGGGGAGCGCCAGATATTTGTCAAGAAGAAAGACAATAGTATGAGAATGTGTGTGATTATAGATCACTTAATGAAGTGACAATCAAGAATAAGTACCGCTACCTAGGATCGATGATCCGCTTGATCAATTAAAGGGAGCAAGTGTATTTTCAAGATTGACTTGAGATCCGCTATCACCAATCAAGATCGCACTGTAAGACATTCAAGACCGCATTCACAACCAGATATGGGTCAGATGAATTTACAAATGATGTCGCTTTGGTTTGACAAACGCCTCGCCATTTATGAATATGATGAACAAAGTGTTCATGGAATTCTCGGATAAGTTTGTGGTTGTGTTCATCGATGATATTCTCATTTATTCAAAGAATGAAGAAGAACACGAGGATCATCTCAGAATAATTTTAGGAAAACTCAGAGAGAATCAGCTTTATGCCAAATTTAGCAAGTGCGAATTTTGGCTAAGTCAAATGGCATTCCTTGGACATATTGTGTCGGCAGGAGGAGTCGCAGAGATCCAAACCAAAGTTGAAGCCGTAATGGGTTGGAAACAACCCAAGTCTGCACAGAGGTGAGAAGTTTCTTGGATTAGCGGGTATTACCGCAGATTTATTGAAGGGTTCTCCAAGATAGCGAGACCCATGACTCAACTTCAAAAAGGAGAAAAGTTTGAATGGACAAAGGCCTCGTGAAAAGAGTTTCCAGAACTCAAGAAGAGATTAGTGTCTCGCACGGTTAGTAATCGCTCGATATTCATAAGGACTTTGAAATCTTCGCGACGCATCCCGCCAAGGACTAGGATGTGTACTTATGCAAGAAGGCAAAGTAGTGGCTTATGCATCTCGCCGCTAAGACCACACGAAGGAAATTATCCGACTCATGATCTTGAGTTAGCAAAGATTGTGCATGCTCAAAATCAAGCAGCATTATCTCATTGGTAACCGCTGTGAGATTTTCACGATCATAAGAGTCTCAAATACATTTTACTCAATAACTCAACCTCGCATAACGAAGATGGCTAGAGCCGATAAAAGATTACGACCTTGGAATTCATTATCATCCGTAAAGCAAATGTAGTTGCAGATGCCCCGAGTAGAAAGGCGACAGCAATACCATTTTGGTTCGTAAGAATCACCAAATTGTATGAAGAATCAAACATCTAAATCGAGATTGTCAATCAAGGATGTGTCAATGCTTTGGAAGTTCAACCCACTCTTCGAGTCGATTAGAGAAAAACAGGTTAGCGAGACGAAGACATCAAAGAAATCAAAAGAATATGAGAAGAGGCAAAGCCCGTGATTCTCTCAAGATGAGCAAGGAACAAGGTGGTTCGAATCGATCTGTGCCTAATCGCCAGGAATTAAAACAAATAATTCTGAAAGAAGCACATGAATCACCCTACTCCATTCATCCCTAAGTACCAAAATGTACCAGATCTCAAGGAGAAGTATTGGTGGGTCAAGATGAAGCGAGAAATCGCTGAATTTGTTGTCTGCCAGATGTATGTCAACGAAGTTAAGGCGTAACATCAAAGACCCACCGGTTTGTTGCAACCATTACCAATTCCTGAATGGAAGTGGGAAGAAATTGGTATGGATTTCATTATCGATTTCCTAGGACCCAAACAGATGTGATTCCATTTGGGTGATAATTGACCGATTGACCAAAGTGGCCCATTTCATTCCAAATAAGACCACCTATCGAGTAGCAAACTAGCCAATTATATGTGGCCAAGATTGTTTGTTTACATGGTGTACCCAAGAAGATTGTCTCGATAGAGGTTCCCGCTCACTTCCGATTTTGGAAGAGTCTTCACGAAGCTTTAGGAACCAGACTAACTTCAAGATAACAGATCACCCTCGACGGATGGTCGACAGTAACGCCCAACCAAGTTCTTGAAGATATGCTTCGAGCCTCGTGCCTTAGACTATGGAAAAGTTGGGACAAGAATCGCCCTATGCAGTAGTTCTCGACAATAATAGCTATCAAGCTAGTCTACAGATGTCTCCATTTGAAGCTTTATATGGCGTAAAATGCGTAACTCCGCCTTTGGGATGAAGTAGGAGAGCACCAATTCTTCGGACCGAATTGATCAAAGACGCCAAAGCAAGGTTAAAGCAATAAGAGAACGTCTCAAAGTAGCTCAAACCCGATGTAAAAGTTATGCCGACAATCAAGAAGAGAATTGACATTTGAAATAGGAGATTTTGTTTATCTCGAGTTACTCCACTCAGGGAGTAAGAAGGTTTCAACCAAAGGAAAACTCGCACCCAGATTTGTGGGTCCTTACAAAATTTTGGCAAAGAGAGGTGAAGTCGCTTATCGCTTGAACCGCCAACCACCTTGTCTGCAAGACACAACGTTTTCATGTGTCACAACTAAAGAAGTGCCTTCGAGTGCCAGAGGATCGACTTTTTAGAGAGTATCAATCTACAAGAAGACCTCACTTATGTAGAACAACCAATCAAGATTCTAGACGTCATGAGCGTGTTACTGTGAGCAAGATCATCCGATCATATAAAGTCCAAAGGAGCCACCACCCGTAAAGTGAAGCCACCGGGAACGAGAGGAAGATCTTAAGGCGAGTATCCCCATCTCCTTGTTGGTCAAATCAATCTCTGGTCGAGATTCCTTTAAGGGGGAAGGTTTGTAATAGCCCAAAATTTCAATTTCAGAGAAAATTTAAAATTTATTTATTTTTGTGGAAATTTGAATTTTTAAAAGCTTTTTCCTAATTAGTCAAAGCTAAAACAAAGTTAATTGCAAAAGCTATTATCAAGTTTAAGTTGGAAATAATTTTATTAAGTTCAAAATAACTCTAAGAATTTATGAGAATTTTTCTAGAATTTTTGGAATTATTTTGCTATATTCTAAAGTCAAATGAATTAAACTCAATATTTAAAATAGAAAATGAAAAGAAAATCGAAAACAGAATTGGGCGAAACTTGGCTCGCCCATTTACTCACGCCAAGATACGCACGCCAGCCCGCCACTCAATCCCGCCTCCTCCTCTTATTACCGCCGGATCTAAACCGACGCCCACACACGCACACGCCACTCGGCCACTCTCCGCTGATCAAAATCCACCGCCCACGCCTTTTCTTCCTCCCCGCCTGTTTTCCTCATGTCAAGAATCCCACGCCGCCATTGACGGCCACACCGAGCTTCACTCTCCGCTTCTCTCCTCTTCATTCACAATCACGCTGCAATCAATTCGCTTTACTCACCAGACTCACTCCGCCTGCTTTCCCTTTCTTTAACTCTCTTTAACCTCCACTTTGCTTCGCCGCCAAGACTCTCGCCAGACGACCTTGCCGCTTCAAGGCCTCCCGCCCTATATAAGGGAGCCTCGAGCGCCTTTCTCTCACATCACCATACCACCACCCGAGTCACCTCTTTTCTCAGAAGCGCCCAATTTCAAGGTTTTTCGCGGCGGTGATCTCTTGGTTCGCTCCAATTCCGCGCCATCGCTCCGGCCCGCACCTCTCGCCGCCTACATCTTCGACATCGCAGCATCATCATGAACACGGCGCGCGCACCCATTTTGCCCCAAGACCCCGGAGCACCTCGCTGCCGACGCTCGACGCCGCCGCCGCTAAACCTCAACGCCGCAAGATTTCGTCACGCCGCCGCTTAAGGTAGTGAGCATCGAACTCGTGAGCCCTCCTCTCGAATCGCGCCATTCGCACTCGCCGTGGCGCGTGAAGCGCCGGCGAGGGTGTTGCCGAGCTCCGCCTGCCGAGCCGACGTGGGTTCGCCACCTCGGCGCCAACACGGCGCCACCTCGGCTCCGGGTCCGACGTGGCACAGCGTGGCGCCACGCCAACTCGCTACCACCACATCCGCACAGCCTCCCAAGCTAGGGCTTCAGGACTTGGTCCATGTGAGCCATGTCAATGACATGTAGGCCCCACCTGTCGTAAAAATTAATTCAAATTCATTTAATTCATGGAAAATCATCGCTGACGTCATCATGCAATATTTAGAATTCTCTTTAGAAAAATAATTCGGGAAATTGTTTAAATAATGATTTAGTTTAAAATTTGTAAAATTCATAACTTTTGCATTATAACTCCAAATTAGATGATTCAAGTTGCTAAAATTTTAGAAAATTATTGTCTAACTAAATAAAATATAATAATTCAATTTAGAGTTCATTTTAGTTCTGTTTTAGAATTTAGAATTTTTTAAATATCAAATTTAGGTTAAAATTTGTAAAATTCATAATAATTGAATCCTAACTCCAAATTTAGTGAAACAAATTTCTAAAATTTTATAATTTGATTATCTAGCTCAATAAAATAAAATTATTATATTTAGACTTGGTTTATTTTGTATTTCTGAGTTTTATTTGAATTTTATTTGATTTGCCTTATTTTCACGCTTAGACTTTGACGATTCCGGGAATTTGATACTTCTCAAGACTTAGATTTTCCAGATCGCAACGAAGGCAAGTTATACTTTGACCATTTTGCCCCTATTATTTTAAAGTTAATTAAATTCAGTTTTTAAATTATTAAATGCATGCATAATTTTATTCAAGTATTTCAAATTCTGCTTAAATAATTAGTTATTCCTATTATCCTTGTATGCCAAATTTTGATGTTGCCATGTCATTCCTTTGTCACTTTAGATAAATTATTATGTTTAATAATCAAATGCTTCGCAAATACTTAGACCATGATTTATGTTTTTGGGAGAATTTTAGCCAACTCAATAAAATTTGTTGAAAATTAAAACTATGGTATTGTTTTACCATAGAGAATTTGTAAAGATGGTTTTATAGAAATAAAATCAAAAGGGTTTGGACTTGGGCTAAAAGGATGAATGGTGGGTGTAGGTTTATGCACGGGCTTAGTCTCGTTAAGATTAAGACCTGTGGTTTAAATTGAATGACGCCAAGTCAATTGAGGACCGGTCTTTGAGCGCATTTTGTTATGCCTTATCAGACAAACCACATGTCCTGTATGGGCAGGACTCGCTTAATAATTTGTAATACCTCTTAGTTATTTGTGCTATGTTGTATGTATGGGTGTCTGCAGACAGCTTTTCCCATCCGGCGCAAGAGGGGTTTTGAGGACTACACACAATGGAAGCTTAAACCTTAGCTGCACGAGTACTTTGAGGTAGAACATTGTAACGGCCTTGTGATGTTTGTTCACACACGCCTTAGAAGCGTGGATTGGCCGACACAAAGAGTATAATATCTCGTGTGGGTAAAGTTGTACAAACTCGCAGAGTAGAAACTATTTGAATAGCGCGTCATGTCATGGACATGCTAGCAAAGCCACTCAGAGTTAGTTTTGTTTTTGGTTTTAAAATTGATTTCAACAGATAATTTCAGATGGATAGTCCTGTGGGAAAATTCATGGTAGCCATTGTGATTGGAGGATATCCATCATCTTTTATGGAGGTTATCCACAATAAACTATTGTCATTTAAAATGGTGATTTAGATTATTGTATGAAATGGCTTTGTAATCTAATATGATTATTTAAATTAAAACCGCCGCTTATTTAAAATAACCTTGCCAAGATCCTTTGTCTACCTTATGCATGCATATCAATTCCATATTGGTGTAACTTGCAGCACGGTAGTAGTGCTCACTCTTGTCAATAATCTTTATTCAGAGAAGATATCTACCAGACGGTGAGGATCTTGACGCTTAGGTCGCGCTTCTGCATTTATTGCTCGTGGCTAATCGCTGGGTCTACTACTATTTTTTTGCTTCCGCTGTGTTTTACTTTATTTGGCCTCGTGCCCTTTGTAATAAACTCAATAAATATTAATAAAATGCGTGATATGTTTTGATTATCACTTTTGTTTGACTGTGTACATTAGCTATCCTGGACTAATGTATGAACACAGAGAATTCGGGATCCTTCGCTCCCGGGTTCGACACCTCCACATGAGCCCCAGCCTCGGGGCACCTACGTGATGACTTCATGTAGCCGCCGAGGGCAACCGCCGCGCCTTCGTCGACATGAGACCACCTCGCCTCCGCACGAGCCCCGGCCTCGGGGCACCTACGCGATGATTTTGTGTAACCGCTGAGGGTCATCGCAGCGCCTTCGTCGACATCAGGCCATCACGCATGCCCTCATGCCCAAAGCCTTCACAAGACCAAGATGCCTTCGCGGCGGGCCTCATGCCCGGCCTCGTGATGCCTTCGCAGACGCGCCTTCACGCTCAAACCTTCAAGGCCCTCACGATACCTCGCCACTGCCCCAAGCCGCCACTTGATCTTATGGGAAAATGTACATGGAAACACAATTTCAGAGCCTAACGTCCGGCCTCACGCGCCTTCACAGACCACACGCTGGCCTCAAGACCAAGGCCTTCACAAAACCTCTTATGCGCTGTACCGCACCAAGCCTTCAGAAACCCTCACGCTACAGGTTCCTCGCTACCAGCCATCGCGAAACCTCGCTACAAGATACCAAGGCCAAGCCTTCAAGAAACCCTCATATGCCCTCGCACATACCCTCGCACCCGAGCCTTATTGTTCAGCAACAACAAGCAAACACAAGCTAACAAACTGCACGTATACACATGGGCAAAACACATCCGCGATCACTATTCATACACAAGAAATAAATCTACGGCAACAGAGGCGGAGGCATTTCGTCAAACAAGTGGCGTGCAACGCCGAAACAGGAATAGGATCGGCCTGAGACCGCTGGTGCCGGCCCAACGCCGACCACCGACACCGCGCCTCCACGGACGCGCCAATCGCGCGCCGCGCACACCCGATGCCATGCCGTTCCCGAGGCCGGCACCTCTGAGCAACACGCCAGCACTTGAAGCCGCTGCCGCCCCGCTGCCGCCTCGCGCCACCTCCGTGGGCCGCCACGGCCAAGACCTCCGAGCAACACGCTAGGCACTTGAAGCCGCCGCCGGCCCTGCTGGTCGCCCCACGCTGCCCCCACGTGGCCGCCGCTGTGGCCGGCATCTCCGAGCAGCACGCCAACACCCGAGGCTACCGCTGCCCTCGTTAGCTATTCCGCGCCTGCTCAGGTGACCGCCACCAGCACAACCGCTGCTCCCTACCTGCGACGGCACCCCATCAACTCCCCATCAACTCAAGAACAAGGAAAAAGGAGGAGGACAGGAGGGCTCGCCTTTCACGGACTTCATGTGAGAGCCTCGCTCGGCGACGGAGCCGACTACCGGGCGGATGTGTGAGGCCGCGGTACAAGTCCGCCCCAAATCGGACTCGCCGCACCGCAGCCATCCTCGCTGCCTAGGCACCCCAGCACGGACGCTCAGATCTCGGACACGCCACCATCCCCGCCGGCGCGGGTTGCCGACATCCGCGCTTAGGGCGGGATCGCCGCGCATGCCCGACTCGGCCTCATCCGCGACATCAAGCGCACCGTCACCATCCCCGCATGGCTAAGGTCCAGATCGCCACTTCTGAGGCCGCCCGCCACGGCACTGTGATGGGCGACCCTCGCCCACGAAGCCCACCACCGGAGCCGCTTGTTCGATCCACTCAAGTTCCTCTCCGCCCTAGAGTGCCTCCACTGCCGACGCCCCGCAAGGCGGCCGCGCCATCGGCCCCATCGCCGAGGATGCCACCGTGAGCTCGATGACAGGGCGGCTTGCCGCCTCCTCCTTCGCCGCAGGAGCTCCTTCCTTCACCGCCCGCGGTGGTGACGGAGGCGACACGCTGATGTCAAGTGAGGCAGGCCAGTGGAGTAGAGGGCGGCGGCGCCAGGTGGAGTAGAGGGTGGCGGCGCCACGCCTGGAGAGGGAGGCCGGCGACTAGAGGCGTTGGGCAAGCTACAGGAGTTGAGCACCATGTAGCTTTTGGTTGGGGGAAGAAAGAAAAGGAGCTGGGATATTTCGGCTGAGAAGGCATGTCCATTCGGCTGAGAAAAGATAAAGAAATAGAGAGAGAAATCGGCAGTTCCTTGGATTCCCACACCAGCCAGGCTCACATGGAAAAAGCAAAAGCTCCCCAATCCGCATGCAGCTCAAAAGGGCAGCGAGACCCACAAAGACCCATAAAGAAGCTTTAGTTCAGATCCGCCGGCCAAGACCTTTGCGACGTCAAGACCCTATCGTGGAGCGCCTCGCAGACGGCCCTGCGTTTCACAACGTTGGTGCCCGGCGGCGCGCGCCCGCAGATCGCGGCCTCGCACCTCGCGCCACGCGCCTCGTGGCATCGCGCCTCTTCCGCCTTGTGGTGCCTCGCACTCCGAGCATCCGCCGCCTCAAGGCACCCTCGGCGCTCCACTACTTCAAGCGCGCCCCACGTGGTCCCTCGCCTGCCACCTCGTGCCTCTAGAGCTCCTCATACCTCCGAGTGTTCACTGCTACTTTGCGGCGCCTGCTCACAGGTTCCTTGCTCCCAAATGTCCGACGACACCACACGCCCTGCGACGCCCACAAGACCGGAGGAGCCTCGCCCATCAAAATGCAACTACCGCTCGTAACCACCAGACTTTTTGAAATATCAACCTCGTGATAAAGGCACATTAAGTCCGCCTTTTGACGTTTCCCCTAAAACGCCAAGGGGCAGGGGGGCTAGTGTTGTAAGAATAATTCATCCATCACACTAAAGGGCTCGCTTTGCAGAAGACCTCACAGACAGCCCAAGAAGTGTCAGAACACTCGAAGACTATTGTACCCCTCACTTATACTCATAATGTAGCTATCCCCCAAGGGGTATTTCAGTCATTTGTATAGGCTCGGGAGCCTATAAATACCCCATGTACGTCTCATTTTAAAGGGAGCTCTCTGGAGCAATAAAGAAGTATGTTCAAACTGGTGAGCCCTCGGGGGCTCCTTCTCCGGAGGTAATCCCCTGTTGGCTCATCGACAGGAGTAGGACGGTCCTCTCGACCCCGAACTCAGATAAATCCTCGTGTTATTTTTACTCAGGATCGATGGCCCGTCAGACGGCCGACGCCCACCCCCTCACTCGTGTTTGGTTTTTACACCTACAACAGTGCCCAATGTTGAGGACACAGAAGAGGACGAGGTGGCCAATGTTGTGGAGGCATAAGAAGAGGCTGAGGCAGAAGAGGAATATTGTGCACCGTGACGCCAAAGCTAGTGCCCAGCAGATGTAGGGGAGCATGTCGACAAAGATAGTACGCCGATGGAGATTGGTGACTTGACAAATGAGCGGATGAGGAAGCTTTAGATGAGGATGGTGATGACTCTTTGAGGAGGATTTAAGGTCCCATCCCGCAGGATGGAATAGGGTGGACGTTGAGGGTCTTGGCTGCATGACGAGCACAAATCACCGCGGAGTACCATGGGACGGAGGTTCGCTTCAGGCAATGTTTGTCGACAAGGATCACCGCAGATGCCATTAAGTCGGGCCTTGTCCATGCAAAGGGCTGCTTCATGTACTCAAATCCAGCTAGGAGCAGTACACCGTGGTATACGAGCAAGTTGGGTGTCCTTGGCATGTGCACGCAAGGAGACCCAAGTACGAGACTCACTGGATTGTCTCGAAGGTAGAGGCGCACTCCTGCTTGCTCAGTAGTGTTTTGTCGCGGCATCGCAACTTGATGTACACCTTCATAGCCAATGTCATGTATGGAGAGATAGTGAAGAAGACGGACGTGAGGCCAAGCACATCATGGTGGCTATCGAGCAAAAATTCAAGTATAAGATTAGCTACGCGAAGGCATGGCATGCTAAGCAGAAGGCTTTGGAAAGGAGGTTCGCTTTTCGAGGCGCCTATTTATTAACCTTTCTCAGATGCTCCAGTGTCAGAGTACAGAACCCGCACATACATTGTTGTGAAGGAACAGCCATCCAAAAGACCGCCGCTAGGTTTTATGATATTGCAAAGGACCTTCTTAGCATTCGGTCCCTGAAACAATGCATTCAGACACATGTTGCCCCTGATCTCGTGGATCGGACGCTTTAACAGGAAATACAAGGGCATGATCCCGACAAAGAATTGGCGTTGATGGCAACAATCGATTCTCCCTTAGCTATCGCTTTCATCGAAAGTGAGAATTTCGATAGTGGTTGTGGTTCCTTCGACATCCGAAGGTGGGAGAAGTTGAGGCACGCCCGATGTCTCAGATAATCCATGATCGCCACCCCGGATGATGAAGGCCATCCGACAACTTCAAAGAAGACCCCGGCGAGTCGCTCCCTAGCTGCACTCGAGGAATAGATGGTGCATTCGCCATCCGGGGCCAACTTCTTCAAATAGTTCAGCAAAGAACCGCTGATGAAGCTTATTCAAGAGGCTTGCTATGCGTAACCAACAACAGAATTTGATGTGTTGTGGCAGATGTTGACGAGCACACCAGAAGCATGTCGTCGAGAGAAACCAAAGACCCTCATTCCTAGGGCGGCATGCCCGAGCGCCACACCATCAAGGAGCTCAACCTCCCCATTTGACGTGGAGGACCTCGAGGGACATCGGGTGTTTCTCTCATTGGATTGAGGTCGAACCATTGGAGAAGTGGTCCTTACTGCACGACACAGAAGGTGCAAGGTATGGCATAATGACCACTAACCTTGTAGAGGTGTACAACTGGGTTATTAGGGGCCTCCATTCTCAGCCTCTTGTTGCCATCGTCGAAGGCGTTTTGCATGGTACAATTGGATATTTCAGGGAAAGGCATGCAAATGTGGCACTTCATGTAGCCAACCCACAGATACCGTACTGCTTGAAGATTACAGCATACATGCAGGTCAAGACCGAGAAGGCTCAGTCACACATGGTCTTCATAATGGGCAATACGGAGCATCAATTCGACATGATCCTCCGAGACAGAGCCGGATTCAGGATGGCTCGGTCTCTTGTTACCCATAAGGTATGCCTTGGAGACCATGTGAATGAACCTAGCTGCACATGCAACAAGCTAAAGCTCCTTCACAAGCCATGCTCTCATGTCCTCACCGCATGTGGGACCATCCGCATAGACCCATCGAACTTCATATCGGAGTACTTCATGAAGGAGAGGGTGTAGCAGGTGTGGTGCAGCGAGCTAAGTGGCTTCAGGGTTGTGGGTAACTTTGCCATGTTGGATACTACAAATAGGACTTGGATTCCTAATCTAGACCTGTTGAAAGGGGGGAAGGGCCGTCGGCAAAGTCATCGCATTAGGAATGATATGGACGAAGGGGAAGCTAGAGCTGCGGGTAGACGTTGCAACCGCTACCGCCAGGAAGACCACACTGTGAGAACTTACAAGGTGCCTACCAACATGTAGGAACTTGTATTAGAACTGCTAGTATGTTGTAACTTGTACTTCAGTCAGTACTTTGGTTCTTGTAAGCACTGTGGAACTAATTGTACCGTAATTGCAAATTTTAACTTTATTTGAAGTGTCAATATCTCGTCTTAATTCTAGCGGATAATGTCTTGTATGGAATAGCTCAGTTTTCAGTACTTGTTCATACAATGCATGTTTGTTCAATGCATATCGGCGCCTATAGTTAATGCACACGACACATCGATGCAACAGTCAATTCGATAAAAGGCAACCGCAATGACACGTCTACCATTTAGTTACATGCGTTACGAGATTGAACATAATTGCGTACAGAATAAAAGACCACCGAGATACAATCTTCTCTGCCTATGTCTAATTGTAGAAGGTGCCTCGCTCAACCCACGTAGAGTGTTGTACAGGGGGCGCCTCAGACGTGGCTGACCGTCGTTGTAGTGGCATGCACATATGCAGCATGTGGGATCATAGGAACTTCCTATGTTCACGACCTCCTCGTTGCCCCTCTCGCGATGCATCTGTTGGCAGAGGTCATCATTTCCTCGTTGAGATTGTCAATCCATGAATCTAACTCAAAGATTCGGTCCCACAATCTATCCATGTTCATCACAATATGTCATTCATAGGGACGATCGATCCAGCGGACAAAGGTGTATTTTGCCATCTGCTGCAAGGGACGATTAGCATGGAGGCTATATTAGCAGTAACATGAACCAAACTATTTGCTAATTGTATCCCAGAGTGTGGGCATCAGAAGAAACATCGTCCGCCATCGAAAGGGCCGTCCATGACCTGCACGACAGCGTCCTCCTCAGGTCCAAGATTTCGCAATACCGTTGAGCACGCTTGTTCGGCATCAACCGTAGTTAGGCCCAAGTCCTCCCTCCTTTCTAGGGGAAGGTCTTGCTTCGGCGACCCCGGTTTGACTGGTCCCTTCACGTCTGCCATGGTTTGTTATTGTAGGACGGAGAAGGTTCTTTTTCCTACGGTTTGAAGGGTCGAGTGGTCCTACTTTTGGAGCGTGGGCCGTGTATTTTATAGCCCGCGGGGGGAGGCTAACAAAGCGGTTAATGTGTTAGCTTGAAGATGACAAGACCAGACGGGGCTGGCTGCTTTGCGTAGAGACAAGACCAAATGGGGCAGCTTTGCGCAGTGACAAGACCAAAGGAGACAGCGTTGTGCAGTGACAAGACCACACGAGGCAACTTTGCGTAGTGACAAGACCAAAAGAGACAGCTTTGCACAGTGACAAGACCAGACGGGGCAACCTTGCGCAGTGACAAGACCACATGGGGCAGCTTTGTGCAGTGACAATACCAAAGGAGACAGCTTTGCGCAATGACAAGACCACACAGGGCAGCTTTGTGCAGTGACAAGACTAGAAGAGCCAGCTTTGCGTAGTGACAAGACCAGACGAGGCAGCTTTGCGTAGTGACAAGACTACATGAGGCAGCTTTGCGTAGTGATAAGACCAAATGACATCACTCCATGCCAACCATGTGGCTTATAAAAGGGGGTGGAACAGATCTAGGAGAGAACACTACACAACCAAACCCAACACTACAACACCAGAGCTTCCTCTCCACACCTCACAGGCTACTGCACTAGAGCTTCCTTCACCACGCCGGGATGGACAACAGGTAGAGGCAATGGGACCGGATCCGCAAACTAGCAAGGGCTGCTGGGGAGCGGGACGATCGAGCAAGTGCTGCTGTGGCCCGGGTCGAACAAGAGACGCGTGCCTACATGGCCTATGTTCGTAATGAAGCCCCCGTAGCAGCAACCCCATGCCGAACATTCCAACCGAGCGTTCGCCGCAACACCCACCTAAGGGGGAGACGCCGCCCCTCTGTTGGTGCAGGGACAAATGCAAGTTCTTCAAGTCCAAGCACCCGCTCAGCCTGGACATGCGTTACTGGGGTTGCACGAACTACTCTAGTGACTATCCCGACCGATGTCGGGACACGAGCAGCTATCGACAGCCGGTAAGGACCAGTTACAGTGTGTTCCCCTACTATTTGTCTTTCAAAGTACGCACTAACAACCTCTCCCGTCTACCTGTAGTCCCCGGATCCGCTATGTGGCTACCGCAAGTGGATCGACCACGAGATCCACCCACATGACCAGTAGTCTCTCGACTTCGACGAGTGGCTTGACCAAAAAGACCACGATATGCAGGAGGAGCGACGCCGCAACGATGAGCAAAACGACCGTATACATCGGGAGACGCAGGCTCATCTCGAGGTGCGTAGGCGCAGGGAGCGCGAGGCTCGCGAGAGGGAGCGCAAGAGAAAGAGGGAAATTGCGGCCAAGGCCAAAGAGGCCGGCGAGGAGTTCAACGCCGACCTAGCAAGGAAGGAAAAATGGCCCCGGTCTACGCAGTAGGTTGGACCATTCTGTACTGGTCCCCCGTCGAAGGTCAAATCTATTTCCATTCCAAAAAGGCGCATATGGATCGTAAGAGTACTTCAGTTTGTTGCTTCGTGTATGATGCTATTTGTTATGCACGTAACCAAACCCTATGTGCCATGTTATTCCTAGCTTCGTTATAAAGTCTAATTTAATTCGCAACATCAAATCTCCTCGTCTTTTCGCATTTGATTCTTACGTGTCATTCCCAGCATCATTATAAAGACATCCAACAACATGTATCACTTCTGGGCAAGGTCTGAAAATATTGTTTGTAAAGGATATATACGCTGAACTATCAAAGGTTATCAATCCACAAAAAAATGGGGCCTCTAGCCACTTGTCGCCCCATGTTATTCCCTAGCACATCGTAATATCACTTACCTTTCTACTTACAACTCATTACTATCTCAATCGTCCTCACAAAATTCTATAGAAATTTAGCGCACTACAACAATATACGACGATCACAAAATGTTATTATGTAGTCCGACAAATTTCGCACTTTGATATTCTACAAAAATAACAAACAAAGCCAACCAATGTTGTCACCACACTTTTATCTTTTAAAAAAATAACATCATACAATACAATTTGCTAAATGTCACACCTACAAAATGTAATATCTATTTTAACACAATTGTTCCAATTGGATTTGCAGGCTAGGAGGTTTATTAGCTAAAATCGCCCAGTGGTTGGGCGACTTGACCTAAGTCGCCCAAGCACTGCGCGACTTAGTCAACTCGCTCTACAAATGCGCGATTCCAACACATGTCGCACCCCAGTTTGGCAACTAGGTCTAGTCACCCTCTAGTCGCTCTTCCATTGAGCAACTTGGAGATGTGTCGCGTGGCGGTTCGGCGACTAGCCGGAGTTGCCAAACCGTACGGCGACTAGAGATTATTTCTATAAAAAAAATTAACCGGTATTATTTCTGTAATTCCGAATAAAAAATAGATTATTTTAAAAAATTCGTGAGTCTATGTATAGGATGCCAAACTAGTGCACCATGTTGCCCGAGCAACATGATTTCAAATGCGCGAATTCCACCCAAATATATACTAGTCAAGCTGTGCATTCACACGTAGCTTATAGAATAGTATCTTGTAATCTATATTATTAAGATATGTCCATAATAATAAGACTTGTACTAAAAAAATTGATATTTTTATTATACATAAGTTGGAAAAACAAAGGAGAAACATAGAAGCATTGTTACAAACCTATAGGATTTCAAAATACATGAAAACATTGGGACCTCTTTGCGCCGTGGTTGATCACTATCCATAGGCCTCTAGTAAGCTAATGCTACACTTCTTCTAGCATATCCATCGTCATAGAGCGCCTTCACCGAGGGACCTCTCTGCGCCGTGGTTGATCACTATCGATCTGCTACTCCAGTACCTCTCCGATCTCATCATCTTCACCTCCATGTTCATCGTGAGCCGCTAAACCTCATGCGCGCCTCAATTTGTAGAGGGCGAGTAGTTTGCACCGTATTCATCGTGGCAACCTATGGCTCCACAGTGGTTGCATGTCACCGACTCGCCTCCGGTGATCCTAGGGCCCTGCGCCTAGCCTGATAGCATCACCTGGACTCACAGAGTCCAGCGCTTCCCTCCTTTAGCCTGGGGAAAGCCTCCTACACGAAGTCCGTCCCAAGCCCGAGAGCTTCCTCCTCTCCTCGCCGCCGTGACACCACCTCCGGCCATCTCTGTCACCGCCACCACCACCCATAGCTTCGCCCTGCTCCCCTCTTTCCATCCCGCTGCTTAACGTCACCACTCACCACTGGCGAGCTCGCCATGGCACTCGGCCGCACGCAGTTCTGTTTCCCTCTCTCGTTCTCTCACTAACAGTGGATCCTACTCGCATTTAGGATTTGATGAACACTAATGATAGTGGTTAAGTATGCTAAGTCACTCACATGTGGGACCAACTGAAAATTTAATCAAAAATCTAATTTAAAACACATTTAGTATATGAGACATTGACATGTGGAACCACCCCACTGCTTCCAGTTTTAAAACAGTGAATTAAAATAAAAAATAGGTTTAATCATTTATTTAATAATTAATGAGTCTATGACATGTGGGACCACCTATTTTTATAAATAAAATCAATAAATAAAAATATGAGTCACTAACAAGTATGGCCCACATGTAAATTAATAAAATTCGAAAAAAAATATAAAAATGAGAAAAGACACTTTCAGTTCAAAGGAAAATACACTTTCTCTGTTGGAAAGTGTAAACATAAGAAAATGCGCTTTCAACGTCACCTTTTTAATTTTTCAAGATTTTTCAAACCAAGCAAAATTAAAACGTTAATAACTTTTGCATATGAACTCCAAATTGAATGAATATTTTTTTTATAAATTCATCTCAAATCATGCTCTATTTGAATATGCAAAAAATATTTGGATTTTATTGCTATCAAAATTATTTTTCTATTTATTATTTGTTATCGTCTCTTTTGAATAGACGTCGATACCATGAACGAATTATGCAATGACCCTCCATTCTCATATTCGGAGATACCAGAGTAAGAAAACACCTCGTTTGATCATGTTGATCCCACTATTTCAATTGTTGTACTTTTTTTGCAAAATCTATTATGCATGACGTATGGTTGCTTAAAATTGCTACATTTGGGGATTGTAATACCCCGGCCTACTCGTAGTGCGGCCCATGTGGCCCATGAGGAGTCATGTGGTGGGATTAGTCCCATATTGCTTGTCTAAAGTGAGTTGTAGTAGTATATAATGCTTGTTGGGTCCAAACTTAGCACCTCTGGGTTAACCCTTTTACATGAATCGAGGACAAAAGTGTAAGTGGGGTGCTATGTGTGCGCGGGTCCGTCCCACGGTGGGCTAGGCATTGAGCGGATTTTGGGCTAGGGTGTTCCATATGGTATCAGAGCATCAACCTTCGCTGCACGGGCGTGTGTGAGACAGGGGCGCGGGCATATGGCGCATGGCACGTGTGGTCCCGGAGTGGCCACACGGCATGGCATATGTGCCTGCACTGAACACACAAATGTGTACCGATGGCTGGTTCTATGCATTTGTCGCAGATGTAGTGTGTCGAGGGCGCCACTTTGAGGGGGTGAATGTAATATCCCTACCACTCAGAAGTCGGCCCATGTGGCCCATGAGGAGTCATGTGGTGGGATTAGTCCCATATTGCTTGTCTAAAGTGAGTTATAGTGGTATATAATGCCTGTTGGGTCCAAACTTAGCACCTCCGGGTTAACCCTTTTACACGAAGCGAGGACGAAAGTGTGAGTGGGGTGCTATGTGTGTGCGGGTCCGTCCCACGGTGGGCTGGGCATTGAGTGGATTTTGGGCCAGGGTGTTACAGGGATAATGGTTGTTATATTCCTATTGAATGCATAATCCTCCTTGAAAAGTTGATACCCTTACTGTTGTAGCCCTTAGGTTATGGTTTGGACAATATCTTATGTCAATTTGGGTATTTCGATTGCGAATATCACATAAATGCTTAGCTAGACCCTAGTTTCACTAAAATTAAACTATGGATAGAATTTGAGTTGGATTTGGGAGATTTTGAAATGATGGTCCAGAGGGGTTTGCCTCTATTATTTTGTGTAGAAATAAAATGAAAAACTAGTTTGTGACATGGGCGAGTTATATTATAAACTGAGGAGTGTGAGAGGTGTATCTCACAAGTAAATAGGGGGAGATCCTCGCCTGGGTCAATTAAGGACCGAACGCTGGTACATCCGACCTAAGCGTAAGCGTACAACCACTTGTACTAGTATGGGACAGCCTTACCTAATTAAGTCATCGAAGACTAGCCTTGCATGTTGGTAGGCCACAGTAGTACGTGCATGACCGGGCAGGCTTGCTCGAAGGGGCTCCTTTCACCGAGGCGTTGGGACCAAAGCCTTTTGATATAATGGTGAAAGCCTCACTGAGACGAAGGTGTACCCAAATGAAGTAAGGGTTTCCATTCGTCGGGCTAGTGCAAGGTTAGGACTAGGTGAGGTAAAGGCTTCATTACGAACTCCAGACTGCTTTACTAAAATGTTGTGAGCGGTGGTATCAATGTATGCCGAACAAACTTGTCGACAATCGAGTCGTCGATCTTACAAAATAAAACAGAGGAAAATGGCACAGAGTTCTTGGGAGAGAATGGGGTTGCTCTTTATTGCAATGAACTGGATCCCTTACAAGGGATGCCTTCGACTAGGCAGTGGACTAGCCCTAATTACACTTGGTGTACTAATTGCTATGCTAATACTTCAGATGAAAATCCAATCGGTTGTTGATATTTCGAATTGGATTCCTTTCTACCGTCTAGATCCTCCTTTAAGTAGTTGATGAAGTGGTGGCAGTTACTCCTTGAAGAGGCGTCCGTTGGATGTGTCGCGACTAGTCGGAGGGAGGCGGTAGTTGGTGAAGTATCAATCGTTCGACAGTTGATATCAGAGGGAGATAATAACCATATAGTGGTTACTGTCAGTGTCTTAGGGCTGTAAATATCACATGGGTTAGAGCAAATAAGACATATGCTCTATTCATCACACGGAAGGAATATACTTAGAATCAGATCCAAGCACCAGTTCATTGCTTCTACGAGCAGTCATCTGGTTGGGGATTAGGTACAAGACCTCATCTGACCTGTGTACCCATTATGTAACCTTTGGAATCCCTATGACCACGGGGGTCGTTAGGCTTAGGGGTTATGACCACGAAGGTCGTGTGGTCTTTTTAATTAAATAAAGTAATATTTAAAGATTTTAATTCTCGTGAGCTAGCCCCCGAACTTTAAATGAATTGGTTGTGTGAACCATCCGATGAAACATCATATCGGGCATACCCTCATTTAATGTCATGAGAAACGAGGTGGTGTGTATTCACTTTAAAGTTGAGAAACTGTCTTGGGAACTGAAGAGTTTTTCTATCCATTGGACATTGAAAAGGTTTGTGTCTCTGGAGTTTGGGTAACTCTCGATTGCGAAGTATGAATTGCGGCTATAAAATCTCAAGTGCACAAAACTTTAGGGTTTTTACACTCTTAGCTTTTCTTGAACCCATTTTCATCTTTTCGTAAGAATCTCCTCTGACCTCCTCTTATCCTTCTACCGAAATCCTCCTTCGACCACTATTTATTCACCCAAAGATCTCGCAATGTCGGATTCTATTACCAAGTGATTGGTGTCTGATCTAAGCGGGAAGAAACTCAAGGCTCTAGAGGGGATCAGGATGCTTCCTAGTAGGAATCCAATTAAGTGAAGGTCAGCAGCCAGAGAGCATTACCCAAGCCACGAAGATGGAGAGATCCCTATCTTTTTGGCATCCATTGAGTGCGGGTTTAGGTTGCTGGCGCACAAATTTCTCTCCCGAGTTCTCGAGTACCACGGAGTCGAATTGGTAAACCTGGCTCCCAACTCCATTGCCAACATCAATATCTTTGTCTACCTCCGCGAGGCCTATTTGGGGATCCGACCAAACTTGAAGGTCTTTAGGTACTTCTATAAGATGGCGAGGTTGAGGAAGTCAGCGGCCGGACCTGGGGAATGATCGCTGCGCCTTCACGACAGAAAGGCCAGCGAGTACATCCAAATGTACTCGAAGTCTTAGTGGTCGTCATAGAAGAAGAGCTGGTTCTACATGTCGGTCACGAAGGACAATGGCCTCTACTTCGCTAGCAAGGTGGCAAGCGAGAATCTCAACTGGCGGTGAACCACGAAGAAGGAGGGAAAGGTTGGAAGATGGATTGAAGCCATCCAAGACCTAAGTGCCAAGTGTTTGACCATTTGGCACATGGTGAGGGACTTCTCCATGCGACGGATAAGTCCTCTAAGGCTCTGATCGCTCTCCCTGCTATGGTTTATTGGTCGTGACGAAGGGACCAAAGATTCCAAGGAAGGTAAGTCCTGAAAAAATTCAGACAGTATGGTTTATTTAGTTGTTTATTTTGTAACCTTGGAATCTCTTTATTCTTTTGAAGCCCTTTCCTCTAATGAAATCAGAGAGCGGATCAGAATGATTTGCGCCGGGGAGCCTGATGACAAGGCTGCATTCCCTAGCATTTTGGTTGTTGTCTTTGAAAAAGAGAGATTGGAGAGACTCAAGGTAAATAATAACTTTTCTTCACCGTGTATATATTTTTCGATCAGTTTTTGACTCTGCTCCAATATGCAGCGGTCGGGTTAAGGACGAAAGAGTCCGATGGGGATTCTTCACCAACTATTGTTTCAACCGAATCTTGTTCGGCGACCACACAAGATGATGGTCTCCTAGAGGTAAAAAGTCATTGAAAAAGGAGTATATATTTGAGATGGTAAATTTCATCACCTAATTGAATTTAATTCATAACTTAGGTGGAAGAGAAGGAGAACCCGCAGCAAAAAGCTGTGGAAGTCGTAAGCCCCAAGATGGTCGTTCACGATCTGACCGCTGCTGCAAAAGCAACAGCTCCGGTGGTCGATGAGACCACAACCTCCGATTAGATGGTAAAAGATTTTATCCTCAACCAACTGGTCGAGGATATTTCTTCCGACCTCTTGGTAGAAAATATGAGGGGTCTGACCAACCCTACTGGTGCGGGATCGATGAAATCTGTCGAGAAGAAAAAGAAAGCAAGCGCCATAGATTTTGCTCCAGCGCGATTCAAGCTCAAGACCAAGAAAGCAACCAAGAATGTATACATGAAAGAGACTTATGAAAATACATACCCTTAATGCTTCTGGTGTTCTGGAACTTTGAAATTTCCTTTCTTCTATCTTCTTAGGAACTCTGGTGTTCCGATCACCTTCGACCAGAGCACCCCTTTGGAGAAAATTCATGAGGAAAAAGAGGTCGAGCCAGCCCTCGAGCAGGTGGTAACGCAAGCGCCTGCTTAGGAACCTGTGGTGGCTCCAACTCCAACTATGGAGGCGAAGGTTCCTGAGGGGTCCCAGCAGGTGTCGGCCACTACTAGGCCTTGCAACGTCCCTCATTGCCATCGATTTATCAATGATAAAGAACTCGATGAGGCTTGGGGGAGGATATCAGACCGTTAAGCAGAGACGAGTCCTGATAATATTTTCGCCAAATACAACAACGTGGCGATTGGGGTAAGCACCCATGACTACTTTCATAGCCTTTTCCTTAAAGCTCATCAGAAACTTAAAGAAGTTTGCTAGTTTATTAGCATATAGTTGAGAACTTCACTGTGGTCAGAGGACTAACCCGGCGAATAAAACTCTTGGAGAAGAAAAACTCCAAATTGAAAAGTAAGTACTTTCTTCTTGACTTCTCCTCTCCTTCTTTGCTATCTTGCTCCTCTTCTATTAATTAAGTTCTCCCCTTATCATATTTGATAGATTCGGAGAAAATTAAAGAAGAGGTTATGGCTAAGGAAGCCATAATAACCAAGCTTGAAGGTGAATGCCAAGCCAAGGACCGGTCGATCGAATACTTGACGACCAGGCACAAGGAAGTCATTGAGACTTTCGAGAAGAAGAATCAAGGTAACCGGTCGTAATCTTGACCAGTGTACTATCTTTTCTAATCATACGTATTTATTCTTTAGTCTACCGTGCAGAGCAAATCGTCGGACCCGGGAGTAACACCTCAAATCCTCTGTGTATTTCTGAACTAGTCCCATGATTAGTAGCTAGTTTACACAGTAAACAGATATGGTAACATCCATAAATTGCACAATTATATTAATAATCAACAGAGTTTATTACAAGAAAGGCTTACAAGCCAACAATAAAGAACACAGTGGAAGATGAAGAATGTGTAGTAGAGTCCAGCTGATCTGCCACAGGCAATCGACTAGGGTAGCGGCCTAGTCGTCGAGATCCACACTAGTAGAAAAGTCTTTCTCCTATGAAATTTATTTACATTAAGTAAGGGTGAGCACAACTTCCATACTCGCAAGTTACACCCAATAACAGAGTTAATACATGCATGGATATTAACAAGGAAGGCTTATAGGGTTATTTGTGCAAAAGCAATATTTCACATTTTAAATACAATACTAAGTTCAAAAGCTCAAATTTTACAATAACTAAAATTGAGTTTGAATTAATAAAAATAGTGTAGGCACCAACCTAACACTAATTTAAACATGGGCACCAACCCGGGGCTTCAACCTATAACTTTTCTCATGAACACCCATCCATGTCAAAAACTATTTTACAAAACCTTTTGAAAACAATATCAAAGTCTAACTTTGAGTGGCTTTGCTCAGCATGTCCATGACCGTGGACACGGCTATTCGAATAGTTCTTAACACTCTGCAGAGGTTGTATAGCTTTACCCACATGACACAACTTCTCTAGTTTGTTTGGCATTCGTCGATACCACCACTCATTACCTTAGGTAAGCAGTCTAGAGCACGTATCAAGGCCTTTACAATGCGTCATCCCACCATAGTCCTGCCTCGCTAAGGTTTCACCCCCTTTGGATAGAAATCTGCCGGGTCCAGGCCCCCTCTTGCGCTAGGTGGGAATACATAAAAGTAGGTCATAAAAGACATCCACGCAACTGGATGGCACGACCATGGTGCGGCTTGAAGACCGGTCCTTAACTGACTTAGGCAACTTTTCATAAAACCCATGGGCCTCGATCATAGAAATGACTCGATCCCGTGCATCAACATGCACCATCTAAACATCTATATCGCCCAAGTCCAAACCAATTTTCATTTTGTTTAACATGTCAAATCATTTTATAAATTTCTACGGTAAAGACAATACCATATAATCATCTTCAAATCATAGTTGAACTTTTGGCTAAAGTTCCCCTAAATCAATATTTTTGGTCTAAACTTTGACTAAGCATAATTTTCTCAAAATGATCCTAGTTCACACTATCATATCAACTAGGTTTTATCTAGGGTGACAGTATGTTTGATTCAATATCAACATTGGCCTTACAAAGGATTTAGGCATAGCTATAAATTTAAAACAGAAATTTAAATTACTGAATATAAATAAGAATGGAGTAATAATTTAAACAAAATTTAAATAATTTTAAGTACTAGGCTGAAATATGATCAAAGGTATAACTTGCCTTGCTTAATTAGTCTTTGTTCTCAAATGGTGTCGAAATCTAACTCTCCGAAGTCGTCGAAATCTATACGTGAAAATAAGCCAAATTCAAATGAACTCCAAATTAAATAATTTTGGTTTAGTTAGCTAAATCTTGAATTGATATCAATTTATAAATTTGAATCGTCAAAATTGGAGTTCGTATGAAGAAATACGAGCTCCTTGAAGTTTAAACCCTAAAGAAAACCCTAAAAAGGAATTTCTTGATTTTTCGGATTTAAATTTCTAAAGGAAAATCGATTAATGACATCAGGCTAACGTCATCGATTAATTTTTTTATTTTTCGACTGAATTTATTTTCAAAAGGAAATGATTTATTCACTGACATGTGGGCCTGGGTCTTGTGGATCGGGTCCACGAAGTAATGCTTGGTCCACGGTGGACCAGGCGCAAGGGCTGGCGTGGCTTGCCACACAAGTAGCCATGAGGGCGGCCACGTAGTAGCCACGCAGGCATTTTGTGCTGAGGTGGCGCTTACGCGGCATTGCGGTGGCGGCCACGTGGGCGGCGGCGCACGGCGTTGAGCTCGCCGGCGCTACGCGCCACGGCGAGCTCCGACGAGGGGCTCAACGGCGAGAGGGGAGCGAGGGGATCACGATGCTTACCACAGCGACGCTGGGGCTTGCACGGCTTGCTGGCGACGAGGGCTTTGGTAGTAGTGCAATTAGGGCTCCGGCGACGCTAGCTCCGGGTCTTCGTATGGGAAAGGTGCGCCTGAGGATGAACGCGGTGCGGCAATGCCAGGGCTACGGTCATTGTTGCCAGTGAGGACTGGACAACGCCGAAATTGAAGAAAACCGGAGCCTCGGTTGCTGGAGAAAAACTCTAAAATTCTGGCGCTAGAAGATAAGAGGTGCGAAGAGAGTTAGGGCGTTGGTTTCGGTGAAGAAAGGTGAAGCCGATGCGTGCCTAAATATGGGAGGGCGAGGCCGTGACAGCGTGCGGCACACGAAGGTCCGTGTGGTGATGTCAGTGAAGATTTGGGAATTGAGGGCAAGAAACGGAAGGAGAGAGGTGTAGGCAGGTGCGGTATTGACCGGGGATCTTAATGCGTGAGATTCGGGGAAATGAATGGGAGGGAATCGCGGAGGGGATGGAGCTTTTAACAGGTGCTAATGGCAGCTCGGGTGGGGGCGCTGGAGGAAGGAGGAGATGAGGAAGAAGAAAGGCGTGTGTGGCTGACGGGCAGGGCCCGCGACTAAGAGAGAGAAGAGGGAGAGCGGAGCGGTTGGCGCGGAGCGGGCCGGAGGCGTGGGGAAAATGGGCCAAACAGTGGAGATTCAGCCCAAAAGAGGTTTTATGATTTTTAATTGTTTTTCTAATTTCAAATAATGAGTTATTTCATTTAGCCTTTAGAAAATAGCAAATAAAGTTAAAAAATTCTAGAAACATTCAGAGAAATTCCTAGAATTGTTTTGAACTTAATAAAAATAATTTCAACTTAAAGTTGACTTTTATTTTTGCACATAATTTATTTTGGCTTTAAAATAGTTAGGGAAAAACTTTTAAAATTCCAGAAATTAATTACATTTTTGTTTTTAACTTTAAATCCAAAGAAAGCCCAGAAAACTCAATAAATTTTCTTTTTGACTTTAGAACCAAGAAATTAAATAAATGATTATATATATTTATTTTTTAACCAAGATAACTCTTTTAAATTACAGAAAATCAAGAAAAGTCTTTGATAGCCAGAAAATCCAATAAAACAATAAGTTTATTAATTTTTATTTTGATAACAGAACTTTGGGATATTACAAACTAACCCCCTTAAAAGGAACCTCGTCCCCGAGATTCGGAGAGGCTAGAAAGAAAGAATACGCACATAGGATAAATGAATTTAGAGATAGAGAGAGTCTATCTTCAAGCTAGCTTCACGTTCAAGGGTGTTGGGTTGTTCAAAGTTTTGAAGTATCGATTTGTCCTTCAATTCCATTGTGCATCGACAGGTTAGGTTGTCTAATGGATTATTAGAGAGGAGCGAAAAGCAAAGGATAAGAAAGAAAGCTATGAGGAGAGAAGTCTACCCACTTAAGCAAACGCTGCACACAAGATCAAAAAGATCTATGTACGACATACCGAAAGAAAATATACTATACAAGTTAAGAAACAATACAACATTCTACTCGATCGAGACTGTTAATCTGGTGAAATGACTCAATGCACAGAATGAGTCTTGGCAGAGTTAAACTATATCGTTGGGCTGACAAAACGATCTTTGGTATATCTTGTCCATTGTCCTTGGATGATGGAGACGATGATACTTTCTCAATGGCTCCATGTCTTGTAGTCTTGAACGCAATGGTAAAGAACGTGCTGACCATCTATAGAAATTTTTTAAGGGAAAGAGGATCTCTTTAATATTATAAAATGGTGAAAAAAATAAGGTAAGAAAGAGTTGCTATGAAGAAGCTAAAGATAGATAGATGACCAAAATGAGAAGAGAACAAATTATTTTACTTATAAAATAAGTTTTGAAGATTTTCAACTAACGGCTATTCTAACTAGGTCACGACCTACAGTCGATATGGCTCTGATACCACTTCGCTTTACCTGTGAGTAACACCCCAAATCCTCTCGTGCATTTCGAACTAGTCCCATGATTAGTAGCTAGTTCACACAAGAAATGATATGGTAACATCCATAAATCGCACAATTATATTAATAATCAACAGAGTTTATTACAAGAAAGGTTTACAAGCCAACAATAAAGAACACAGCGGAAGACGAAGAAGGTGTAGTAGAGTCCAGCTGATCTGCCACAGGCAATCGACTAGGGTAGCGGCCTAGTCGTCGAGATCCATACTGGTAGCAAAGTCCTTCTCCTATGAAATTTATTTGCATTAAGTAAGGGTGATCACAACTTCCGTACTCGCAAGTTACACCCAATAACAGAGTTAATGCATGCATGGATATTAACAAAGAAGGCTTATAGGGTTATTTGTGCAAAAGCAATATTTGACATTTTAAATACAATACTAAGTTCAAAAGCTCAAATTTTACAATAACTAAAATTGAGTTTGAATTAATAAAGATAGTGTAGGCACCAACCTAACACTAATTTAAATATGGGCACCAACCCGGGGCTTCAACCCATAACTTTTCTCATGGACGCCCATCCATGTCACAAACTATTTTACAAAACCTTTTGAAAACAAAATCGAAGTCTAACTTTGAGTGGCTTTGCTCAGCATGTCCATGACCATGGACACGGCTATTCGAATAGTTCTTAACACTCTGCAGAGGTTGTACAACTTTACCCACATGACACAACTTCTCTAGTTTGTTTGGCATCCGTCGATACCACCGCTCATTACCTTAGGTAAGCAGTCTAGAGCACGTGTCAAGACATTTACAATGCGTCATCCTACCGTAGTCCTGCCTCGCTAAGGTTTCACCCCCTTTGAATAGAAATCAGCCGAGTTCAGGCCCCCTCTTGCGCCAGGTGGGAATACATAAAAGTAGGTCATAAAAGACACCCATGCAACTAGATGGAACGATCATGGTGAAACGTTGCAAATTAGTTAGCCAAGTCCTGCCCACTCAGGACATGTGGTAGTACAATGTGGCTTAGCAAGATGCGGCTCAAAGATCGATCCTTAACTAACTTGGGCAACTTTCCATAAAACCCATGGGCCTCGATCATAGAAATGACTCGATCCCGCGCATCAACATGCACCATCCAAACATCCATATCGCCCAAGTCCAAACCAATTTTGATTTTGTTTAACAAGTCAAATCATTTTATAAATTTTTACGGTAAAGACAATACCATAGAATCATCTTCAAAACATAGTTGAACTTTTGGCTAAAATTCCCCCAAATCAAGATTTTTGGTCTAAGCTTTGACTATGCATAATTTTCTCAAAATGATCCTAGTTCATATTATTGTATCAACTAGGTTTTATCTAGGGTGACAATATATTTGATTCAATATCAACATTGGTCTTACAAAAGATTTAGGCATAGCTATAAATTTAAAATAGGAATTTAAATTACTGAATATAAATAAGCATACAGAAATCTAAGTTCGTTTGAAGAAATATGAGCTCTTAGAAGTTTAAACCCTAAAGAAAACCCTAAAAAGGAATTTCTGGATTTTTTGGATTTAAATTTCTAAAGGAAAATCGATTAATGACATCAGGCTGACATCATCAATTGATTTTTGATTTTCTAGTTGAATTTATTTTCAAAAGGAAATGATTTGATTTGCTGACATCTAGGCCTAGGTCTTGTGGACCAGGTCCACAAATTGATGCTTGGTCCACAGTGGACCGGGTGCAAGGGCTGGCATGGCTTGCCATGCAAGTAGCCACGAGGGCTGCCACGTAGTAGCCACACAGGCGTTTTGTGCTGAGGTGGCGCTTACGCGGCATCGTGGTGGCGGCCACGTGGGCGACGGCGCACGGCGTTGAGCTCGCTGGCGAGGGGCTCAATGACAACAGGGGAGCGAGGAGATTGCGATGCTTACCACGGTGGCGAGGGTTTTGGCAGCAGCGCGATTAGGGCTCCGGCGATGTTGAGGCTCCAGGGGTCTTTGCGCCAGGGAAAGGTGAGCACAGGGATGAACACGGTGCGGTGATGCTGGGGCTATAGTTGTTGTTGCCGATGAGGACTAGACGGCGCCGGAATCGAAGAAAACCCGAGCCTCGGTTGCTGGAGAAAAACTCTAAAATTTCAGTGCTAGAAGAGAAGAGGAGCGAAAAGAGTTGGGGCGTTGGGTTCAGTGAAGAAAGTCGGGTTTATGCGCCTAAATAGGGAGGGCGAGGTCGGACAGTCAAAGACATGAAGGTCCGCCAGGTGATGTCGGTGAAGATTTGGGAATTGAGGGCAAGAAACGGAAGGAGAGAGGTATAGGTGGGTGCGGTATTGACCAGGGATCTTAATGCGCAAGATTCGGGGAAATGAAGGGAAGGTTATCACAGAGGGGATAGAGCTTTTCACAGCTGCTAATGGCAGCTCGGGTGGGGTCGCTACAGGAAGGAAGAGATGAGGAAGAAGAAAGGCGCGTGTGGATGATGAGCGAGGCCCGCAAGTAAGAGAGAGAAAAGGAAGAGGGGAGCAGTTAGCGCGGATCGGGCCGAGCGGGCCGGAGGTGCGGGGAAAATGGGCCGAACAGTGGAGATTCGGCCCAAAAGAGGTTTTATGAATTTTAATTGATTTTCTAATTTCAAATAATGAGTTAATTCATTTAGGCTTTAGAAAATAGCAAATAAAGTCCAAAAATTCTAAAAAAAATTCACAGAAATTCCTAGAATTGTTTTGAACTTAATAAAAATAATTCCAACTTAAAGTTGGCTTTTATTTCTGCACATAATTTATTTTGGCTTTAAAATAGTTAGGAAAAAGCTTTTAAAATTCCAAAAACTAATTAAATTTTCCTTTTAACCTTAAATCCAAAGAAAGCCCGAAAACTCAATAAATTTTCTTTTTGACTTTAAAACTAAGAAATTAAATAATTGATTTATATATATGTGTATATGTGTGTGTGTGTATAACCAAGATAACTCTTTTAAATTACAGAAAATCGAGAAAAATCTTTGATAGCCAGAAAATCCAATAAAATAATAACTTTATTAATTTTTATTTTTGTAATAGAACTTTGGGATGTTACACAAACTCAAGCATTAAAGAGAGCAGAAAAAGATCATGAGTTCGAGCGTGGTAAAGAGGCTGAACTCAGACAAAGTCTCAAAGAGAAGGTCAAGGCTTTCAATAAGATGCTCTTCGACATAGGATCGGGATCAAGTTTTCCCATTTTAAAAGATCCCGTGGAGAAGATTAATTACCTTGGCCTCCAACTCGAAGACCTCAAAAGCCTGCTCGAAACAACTCGGAGCAACCACACAAAGACTATGAAGAACACCGTTGCGGATAGAGTTACCTTTGTGCTCGCAAAGCTCAAGGCCTCCGACCCCTCCCTCAACTTCTAAGCCCTTGAAATAGACTTCAGCTGCTCGGAAGATGAGGCGTCCAAGATCTACGAAGGAGTAAGATACTTCGGAATGAAGGTTGCTGAGGAGATGCAGGTCGGGTCTCCATCCCGTAGCGACCAATCTGGTGGTCCTGAGAAGTAGATGGTTGTAATGTTAGATTTGTAAATGTAAAAACTTACCTTTTTTATTATCAATAAAGACTTAGTTTATCTTTTCACTTTGCTAAATACTCATATATTTTCTAGCCCTCGACTGCTTCTATTAGTAGAAGAACTTATTAAAGAAGCAGTAGACCAAGAAAAGAGCAAAAGCTATGACCATGGTACGAAGTATGTGCTGATTATGTTATAAAAAAAGATCTAAGTACTACTAGGAAATCAACTTGGTCGGAACCAGTGTGTGACTTCGACTAGTTTTAGATTCATTCCATAATTGAAATAATGTATAGTACACTAAGTGGCTAGAAGATGTTATTAGACTTAGCTTGATGATAAGAAATCATGCAAAATTGTATGCAAAAAAGCGATAAGTGGAGATCTCATATACTGTGGGTAAAGTTGTACCCCTCTTCATAGTGTAAATCTATTTAAATAGCTGTGCTCATGGTGATGAGTGTGCTAAGTGTAGTATTGCCGGGTATAGTCTCTACTTTTGCAAAAACAGTTTTGTTTATGGCTGAGAATGAAGTGTTGATCACAACAGAGGAGGGTTCTGAGTTTACATTTATTGTGTTACTTACTTGATTATTTCATTATCAGTCAACAGCTCTTTAAAAATTTTGTTGCAAAGTAGTACTGTAACATCCTAGTTTTCAGGGCTTTTTGAAAATTTTCAATTTAAAAATAACCATTTGATTTTACTGAATTGCTAAAGCTTAAACTTGAAATTTTAGAAAATAAAAACAATTTAATATGAATGAATCAAACTTCAATTAATAAAAAATTTGGTTTATTTGAATTTTCTTGGGTTTTATTGGATTTAAAGTCAAAAAGAGTATTTTAAGAATTTTCTTGCATCTTTCATATTTTATAGGGCTAATTCCTTATATGCCACTGAAAGTTGGCCTCATCCTTTATATGCCACTCACTATGTCATTGACATGTGGGCCCTGACCCCACATGTCAATGACACAATCAGGGATTGAGGCCAAATTCCAGTGGCATATAAGGAATTAATCCTATTTTATAAAGGCTTTTTCTATTTTCCTAAAATTTAAAAATAAATTATTTGCAAAATTAAAAGCTAAATTTAAGTTATAAATAATCTTATTAAGTTCCAAATGTTTCAAGGAATTTTTGTGTATTTTTCTTGAATTTTTGGTCTTTATTTACTATTTTCTAAAAGCCTTTTTGGATTGTTGTATTTTCTATAAATCAAAAACGCATTTAAAAATCCCTTTTCGTGTTTGGGCTGAATTTCCCCGGCCTGATTCCTATTTTCCTCTCCTGCGGCCCAGCTTGCGTGGCCCACTCCCCGCGCCAGCCCACCTCCCTCTTCCCTCTCTCTGTCCCGCTACCAAGTGGGGCCTACTCCACAGCCTTCAACCTCCTCGCCCCCTTCTTCCCATTGGCTGCCCATGCCGAGCCGCCCGCGTGCCCACGTCACTGTCACTTCACCCATGCCCTCACCGTGCCGCCTCGTCAACGCCCTTTTAATGCTGCTCCGCCCATCCCCTCGACCGCTACGCCCCCATGCCGCCACCCATGCCCTGCCAACGCCCCCATGCTGCCACCCATGTCGCACTGTCGTGAATCCCGCCAAGCCATATCCTTCCCCTGCCAATATCCTCCCCCTTTAAATGGAGCACCCAGAGCCTCTCGCCCTCCTCTTCCTTTTACCCCATTTCTCCCTCTATCTCGCCTCTGTTCGCTGGATTTTCGAGCTCAAACTTCGCTGATGGGAGCTCGTGCCATGGCTCCTCCACCGTGGTTCGCACCTTCAGCATCGCACGGCTACGGTCTACGCCGTGCGCACCTCCTCACCCCCGGGCCATCACCGGAACCCTAGAGGGGGCTTAAATTCGACGGGTTTCCATCCAAAGGAAGCGAAACCTTAGCGAGGTAAGACTACGGTGGGATGGTGTATTGTAAAAGCTTTGTGATATTCTCTTCGTCACACACCTTCAGAAGCATGTGAAACAGACATTATGAGAGATTATCTCTTATGGGTAAAGCTATACAACCTCTGCAGAGTGTAAAACTATTCGAAATAGTCATGTCCACGGTCACGGATATGCTTAGCAAAGCCAAAGAAATGTTAGACTTTGTTTTTATTTTCAAAAGATTTCATCGATGATTTTGCATAGTTTATCCAATTGAAAATTTTGGTGGTTTGCCTTGCGATAGGAAGGTATCCTTCACCACTTTCATGATGGAGGTTATCTGCAATAAAACTTGAGAATTTAGAAAAATAAATTTTAGTTATAGAATAAACTGCTTTGGAACTTTGTATGGATATTTAAATGGAAAATGTCGCTTTATGCAAATTGAGCCATATAAGCCTCCCTTTGTTAAATCCTTGCGTGCATTAAAATCTGTTATTGGGTGTAACTTGCGAGCACGGTTGTTTTTGCTCACCTTTCTTAATAAATTATTGAGCAGGGAAGGAGTACTACGAGGATAATGAGAACTTGGATGACTAGGCTGTGCTCCAGACGATTGCCTGTGGCGAATCGTGTGGTCTACCTTATTGCTTTTGCTTCCGCTGTATTTTACTAATTGGCGGTATGCCCTTTTTTGTAACAAACTTGAATTATTATGAATGAATCACGTATTATGGTTGTGTTATCATCTTTTGTTTGACTGTGTACACTAGCTGTTCTTCGACTAGTGTATGAAGCACAACGAATCCGGGATCCTTTGCTCTTGGGTTCGACAAGTACTTATCGCTATTGCAAATAAAACTTGCTTAATGCTGAAAATAACTTGTAAAGTCTCATCCTTTGATAGCCTTATATATATAATTATGTAGTGATACACTATAAGTCTTGCTGAGTACAAAATGTACTCAATCTTGCTTAAATTGTTCATCAGAGTATGAGGATGTGCCGATTCTGGACGACGCCTTCTTCGCTCCCGGTGCCAGAGGGTACGGGGACAGGTCTTGCTAGGGTTTGGTCCTTGTCGGTTGCCTAAGGGATTGGATGGGCATACCGCTGGACTTTTGCATTTAAATTACTGTGTTTCCGTTGCTACTTCTGACATGATCTTTTATTTGGCCGGTCGGCCCTTGTAATGTAAATTATGTAATCGCTTAAGTTATGTACCATATTTGTTTCATATTGTATGCAAAGTAGTTAAAATCGCGATCCCACTCGTAGAGTCTTACGATTCTACGAACCCACGACAGCCTATCGATCCAGATCGCACTGTGAATTGGAATTAGGTAGAATCGTGGTAGAGTTGCGATCCAAAGAGTAGAATCGTGTAGAATCGCATAATAGAATCATGGTAAAGTCATCTAGAGACTTAGAGCATTGTTTTTTTTTTGCAATTTTTTTTAGAGGCCAGGCTTTGCTGATATTTTGTTTTAGAGCAAAATTTGTTGATATTAATTTCAAAGAATGAAACTATAAATAAACAAGGAGCATGCAAAATATTATATCAGTGTGGTAATGCTAATACAAATATCTATATTATGACATGAGCAATCTTGAACTTGATAATGATAAGCTATTTTTATTCCTAGAGTATGTCTAGCTGCTTTTAAGGAACATGCAAGCGTTGCAATTAGATATTGATTTACAAAAGTTGTGAACATTTCTCATTTAATTGTAGTCAACTAGTCATGGTCATTGGTTGTTGTCCTGTAGTTCGTAACTATATCACCCATCATGTCGAGTATTCATTATGCTTTTACACAGCGATAAAAAGTGCTTGTCCCTTTTTCGGTTATAAGTAAGTGGTAAACCATATAAGAATCATACAAACTTATAGTATAAATGACATGTGTATTTTTATAATTATGTAGAATAACCAATTCAACGATTCGATACTACAATTCGATCCTACCAGAGGCAAATCGACCCAACTTAGGATCTCAACTCTGACTACCTTGATTGTATGTAATTACGTATGAATGTGTACGTCAATGTTGTGGATGTGTATACTAGCCACTAACCATGGGACTAGTACGGTACACACACGAGGATTTCTGGTATTCCACACCCGGATTTCGGCAACTTTTCTAGAAGATTATCCTCTCTTCATGACTCTCCTCCCTCCCTCTCTATGATGAGAATAAGGCTCTGCTCCTTTTGTAGAGTATATATGGTTTGACAAGGAGGTGCTTTGGAGACCGATACGGTCAGGTGATACTTCTTGTTTTCTTCTCTGGAGATGGTTCTCGCTGCGCTTCCTAAAAGGAAATTGTTCCAAATCATATCACGAGATTTCGTCCTGTAGCTTGTGATATGCTCAACAAATACCATTCTTGCAATATATAGGTGAATCAATATTACTTACCATTCTTGCAATATATGGGTAAATCAACATTAATTAAGGGGCATTTCCTTATATCACTACTACAAAACATGCAATAGTAGACGCCTCATCACAGACGGTTCAAAAGGAACAGTCTGTGTTGGGTCTGTCGGGACCAAACATTTGCACTGCAAGCCTATCACAGACGGTTCTTATTAAGAACCGTCTGTGATACATACCTATCACATACGGTTTTTCAATAGAACCGTCTGTAATAATTCATATACAGTTCTATTAACAAACCGTCTATGATAATGATGGTATCACCGACGGTTCTCAATAAAGACCGTCTGTGAATAATCACAGACGGTTCTATTAAAGAACCGTCTGTGATACGTTCCACTGCCTATTTTATAGAGCCCGGCTGTTCGGACCATCCGATAGAATCGGACGGTCGACGGAGGAGACGTCGACTGCTCTGACGTCTCCTCCGATCGGGACCGTCCGATTCGATCAACGATCAAACAGACTGTGATCTATAAAATAGCAAAAAAAATTCAAAAAATCCTGAAATAATTCAAGGAGGTTCTTGCGATGTGCTAATACTCAAATAAAATTTGAAACCTCACTTTTCAAGTGTTATTTGTTTAACTAAATTCAAACCTAACTTAGGTTGTTGAATAGAGTTTGAATAGAGGTCCAATTTTTTTACACTAGAAAATACTTATAATTTTATTTGAGTATTAGCACATCCCAGGAACCTCCTTGAATTATTTTAGGATTTTATAAATTTTTTTTTGCTATTTTATAGATCCCAGGTCTGTTCGGACCATTCGATCGGAATCGGACGATCCCGGTCGGAGGAGACGTTCGGACGGTCCAAACGTCTCCTTCGATCGGGACCGTCCGATTCTGATCGGACTTTTCGAATAGCCAGGGCTCTATAAAATGAGCAGTGGAACGTATCACAGACAATTCTGTTATGGAACCGTCTATGCTTACTTATCATAGACGGTTCCATAATAGAACCGTCTGTGATAATCCTGGTATCACAGACAGTTCTATTATGGAGCCGTCTGTGATTATGTATCACAGACGGTTCGTAATAAGAACCGTCTGTTATAGGCCCACTATAAATACTTGGACCCGATAGACCCCCTGCCCATTCCCATTTGAGCCGCCACCTAGGTCCTCCCCCACCGCCACCAGGTCCTCCCCCATTGCGCCGCCAATAGAGAGGAGAAGGAAGGAGAAAGGGAGGAGAAGGAGAGGAGGAAGGGAGGAGAAGGAGAAGGAGAGGATTCTCGAGAGATATTTGGTATTTTCTTCATGAGCTCCGAGGGTAACGATCTATAACCCTTTATGTTTGCTATAAATTAATCGCTAATTAATCAATTTAAGTATGTTTGGTAAATAGGAAGAGTACGTACTTGCGATTTATTAATCTAATTTGATACTAATTTGTTACATGCGTAGCGTAGATGGACCAAAACTGGATGTACAGTGTGAACCGTGTGAGTGAAGAGTACATTAATGGCGTGCTTGCTTTTAGAAGAGCCGCCGAGTAGGATATGTTGAAGAAGGGGATAAAATTTATGTACTGTCCATGCATTGATTGCGGTAATCTAAAGATGTTTAACAACCCGGCGCAGATCGAAACACACTTTATTCGAAGGGGTTTCAAAAAAGGGTATACATGTTGGACCAGTCATGGTGAAGAGCAGATTATACAGGAAGTTAATAATGACGGCATCGCTAAGGAAGTCAACGATATGCCGGATGTAGACTGTGCTTTTGATGAGGATAGGTCGCATGATAACAATCTGGATCAAATGCTACGCGATACAGAAGAGAACTACAGTGAGAGAGAGTTTTGTAAATTTGAGGGCTTAATGGAGGACTCGGTGAGACCTTTGTTCCCTGGCTACAAGCCGGAATACACAAGGTTGTCAACCGTGATTGAACTGCTGAAATTGAAGGCAAGCAATGGTTGGTTCGATAAGAGTTTCACGGCGCTGTTAGGTCTCCTAGGGGACATCCTTCCAGAGGGAAACGTGTTGCCCAGCACTACCTACCAAGCAAAGAATATTCTTTGTCTATTGGGAATGGAAGTAGAAAGAATACATGTATGTTCGAACGATTGTATCCTCTACCGTAAAGAGTATGCAGACATGCATGTATGTCCCGTGTGCAAAGCATCCCGATACAAGTGTAAGAATACTGCTAAGGTGAAGCAAGGACCTCCTACTAAGATGTTGTGGTATTTGCCTGTGATCTCACGTTTGAAGCATTTATTTGCGAACCCAAAGGAGACAAGATTGCTGTGTTGGCACTCGGAGGAGCGTAAGAAAAATGGAAAGCTAAGACACCCTGCTGATTCTGCCTAGTGGAGAAACTTTGATCGGAGCTTCGAAGAGTTCGGTGTGGAACCAAGGAACATAAGGTTAGGGTTGAGTACAGATGGAATGAATCCTTTCGGTAACATGAGTAGCTAACATAGCACCTAGCCGATGAATCTATGTATGTACAACCTTCCTCCTTAGCTGTGTATGAAGCGGAAGTATATTTTGATGTCACTACTTATCCAAGGGCCGAAGCAACATAGGAATGATATTGATGTGTACCTAGAACCATTGCTGGAAGATCTTGTGACACTGTGGAACGAAGGGGTACAGGTATGTGATGCGTACAAACGAGAAAACTTCACTTTACGCACCATGTTGTTCTACACCATCAATGATTTTCCTACCCTTGGTAACCTATCGGGCTTCAGTACAAAAGGAGCCAAAGCCTGTCCACAATGCTTAGATGCTACAGAGAGTGTATGGCTGAACATCTCGCAAGAAATCGTATATAAGGCCACCAGTAGGTTCCTTCCCAGGAGTCACCCATACCGCAAGATGAAGAAACAATTCGATGGAAATAAGGAGGACGATTCAGCTCTAAGGGATTTTAGAGGGAAAGAGGTCTATGATATGGTTAAGGATATCGATGTTGTGCTTAGGAATGGACGTAAATTAAGAACCCGTCAGAAGAACATCTGGAAGAAGCGATCAATTTTTTGGGACTTGCCTTATTGGGAGCACTTAGAAGTTCGCCACTACATCGACATCATGCATGTGGAGAAGAATGTATGTGATAGCTTGATTGGTCTCTTACTGAACATTAGTGGCAAAACAAAGGATGGTGTTAACGCACGGCGTGACTTGGTTGATATGAACATAAGGACCGAGTTAGCATCGAAAGAGACTGATAAAGGACGAACATACCTTCCCCCAGCTTGCTACACTCTGTCCAAGGCCGAGAGAAAAGAACTGTGCCAGAGCTTGCATGGTGTGAAAGTCCCGTCTGGTTACTCCGCTAACATTAAGAAACTTGTTTCTATGGAAGATTTAAAATTAATTGGTATGAAGCCTCATGATTGTCATGCGCTGATGATACAAATGCTTCCTGTTGTAATTAGGAGTATCTTGCCGAACAAGGTCCGAGTGGATGCTCAGAAGGTCATCGATCCCCAAGGACTAGATGCTCTGCAGGCCGAGGTGGTGATGACTCTATGTCATCTTGAGATGTAATTCCCTCTATCATTTTTCGATATCATGGTCCATCTCATTGTTCACCTTGTGAAAGAGATAAAGATATGCGGCCCTGTGTTCCTACGTCGTATGTACCCATTCGAGAGGTACATGGGCATTCTCAAGTCCTACGTACGGAATCGATCTCGACCGGAGAGCAGCATCATCGAAGGTTATGCAACCGAAGAAGTCATTGAATTCTACGTCGACTACATGGCTCAGGTGGAACCGATAGGTGTGCCTCTATCTCGTCATCAGGGGAGACTAGATGGTATCGAAACCATCAGAAGGAAATCAATTACTCCCGATCTGGATACGTACGCTCAAGCCCATTTCACGGTCTTACAACACATGACCCAAGTGTCCCTGTACATCGATGAGCACAAAGACATGGTACACCAACAGAATCTAGACCGGTCGGAGGTTTGGATTACGAGAGAGCACAACCATCGGTTCAACGAATGTTTAAAGGTGTGAATCATCGAGGTCATCAAGTGATGATAAGTCGCTATGGTTATAAAAGGGCCACAATTTACAATTGTGACATGGCAAGGATACGACATAAATGGGTACACATTTTATAATGACATTTCAGATAGGAAGAGCACAGTCTAGAACAGTGGTGTCCACATAGATGCGTTTCACGAGCAGTTCAATACCACCGGTGCACGTGGGTTGAACTCTTACTATGGGTTCATAGAGAAGATTTGGGAGCTCGACTACGTACTTTTTAAGATCCCCCTATTTCGATGCCATTGGGTTAAACTTCCGTAAGGTGTAAAGGTCGACAAGTACGACGTCACCACTATGGACCTCAAATGTGTCGAATACAAGGATTTAACCATTCATACTGCTAAGCAAGTTGTTCAAGTTTTTATGTAACAGACCTGCAAATAAGAACCGCCACGTAGTTCTTCATGGAAAAGAAGGATTCTCGAGTTGAGAATGTCGTGGATGAGGAAGAGTACAATCAATTTGATGAGTTGCCTCCTTTCGGAGACGGCATCAGGCTCGAGGAAAAACCCAGTGAGGAAGCTAGCTATATGTGCGTTGATCATCATGAAGGGCTATATTTTAATTAAGAATTTACTCCATTGTAATTAATTTATTCGATAACATCATGTGTTATGGACTTGTAATCTCTCATATATTTTGATGTCAACATGGAATTGTCATGTGTTAATGTGTTATGGACTTGTGATCTTTGATATTGATGTCAATGTGGATGTTCATTGTAATGTGGAGTTTCAGAATTGGTTTCAATTGATTTGGAGTTGAGTTGAATTAGATATGAATTTTTGAAGTCAAACGAATTGTCAGTGGATAAATTCATTTTCAGTCAAATTATTTGGAGTTGTGTTATGGACTTATTTGGAGTTGTGTTATGGTCTTATTTGGAGTTGTGTTATGAGCTTATCATCATACTTATCACCAGGTTCATATGGACTTGTCATGATTGTCATCATACTACTTGTCACTAGGTTCATATGGTTTTGTCGGGATATCACAGACGGTTCTATTATGGAACCATCTGTGAAAAGTAATCACAGACGGTTCCATAATAGAACTGTTTATGATATGGAACGCATCATAGACGGTTCTATTAAAGAACCGTCTATGATGTGGAGATATCACAGATAGTTCTTATTAAGAACCGTTCGTGATTGCTTTTCACAGACGGTTCTATAATAGAACCATTTGTGATATCCCTTATAACCCTAGGGCCCGCCCATTCATCTCCCTAGTGTCGCCTATTCAACTCCCCAGTAACTTTTGCCCGCTCAGCCCTAGCTCCTTCACCTCCTCTAGGGCCCACCCATTCACCTCCCCGTAAGCCCCGACATCGCCGCCCAAGGTACGTCTCCTCCGGTCCTCCCTCGCGCCACTAACTCTAGCGTCTCCTCCGGTCCTCACGCCGCCGGCTCGAGTGACTCCTTCGGTCCTCGCGCCGCCGACTCGAGCGACTCCTCCGGTCCTCCCTCGTGCTGCCGGCTGCAACGCCTCCTCCGATCCTCGCGCCGTCGGCTCCAGCGCCTCCTCTGGTCCTCCCTTGTGCCACCGGCTCTAGCGCCTCCTCCGGTCCTCGCGCCGCCAGCTCTAGCACCTCCTCTTCTCCTCCCTCCCGGTGAGTGGTCCTCCCTCGTCCCTTGTCTGTAGATCTTCTCGGTGGTTTTGAGTACCATCGCCGTTGTGAGTATTGCAACATATCGTGCACTATCTCTTTGCATATATATATATATATATATATATATATATATATATATATATATATATATATATATATATATGTGTGTGTGTGTGTGTGTGTGTGTGTGTGTGTGTGTGTGTGTGTGTGTGTGTGTGTGTGTGTGCAAAGTGTGTGTGTGTGTGTGTGTGTGATGTGCTAGTTGAAATATGTGATCTGTGATTGGGATTAATCTCTGAGACTAGCTTTGGAAGATATTGCAAAGTTATGAGTGGTCCTATTTATGCTCTGTGATGATAGCTGTCTAATACTAAAATTAGCTTGATGATTTAGGTCATACTTGAGCTCTATTGTGTTAGTTGTTGCTGTCTTTCGATCATCTGTCATTCTGTTGCTCTTGTTATAACTACTAGTTATTTCATTCTGGTTATATTGTTTTGTGATGAAGTTAGTCATATATTGAAATTGATTGTCATCCTGTGTATTTTGATCAGTTGTATTAGAGAGTGATCTTTTACTGTTAGTTCTGATATCTGAATCTAGCTCTGGAGATATTGCATCTTTGGTATTTAATCATGTTTAGCTAAAATTGAATCTTTGGTATTTATGTCCTCGACTGTGAATGTTTGGTCCCTAGACATTGTTGGTGTTCTTATGGTTAGGGTTTGGGATGCTAGATATGATGACATATTGCTCTGTGGGATATTGTAAATGCTCTGTGATGAAATTAGTCATATACTGAAATTGACATTGCAATCCAGTTTAGACTTGAGCTCTAAAAGTATTGTTCAAATCTGTCAATTGATCTTGAGATAGTAGTCTGTTACTTTTGGATACTTAAAGACCTGCATGGTTAGGGTTTGGTCCCTGGACATGGTTAGAAGGGTCTGTTTTTTATTCATGCTCTGTGAGATATATCAAAGTGAATTTTGTGCGCTTAATATTGCTCTGTGATTGGAATGGTCTAATTTTGAAATTGGTAGAATTACTAGTTCAATTTTGAGCTCTACAAGATTGCTTGCTGCTGTCATAGTAATCACCAGTTTGCCTGCTACTATCAAATTGTATTTAGAAGTTCTAGTACTTCTGTAGTGCTTTACTTGATCACTTAATCTGCTATCCTATCCTTTTAACAGAAGAAAGTTTTACTTGATTCTGTTTTGTTTCTATGTCTTCATTAAAGGCCAGTCTTCTGTGGACTTCAGTAGTGGATATTGATGGTTCTTGATGATCTATGGTTGATAGATAGTATCATTTTGAACTTCTTATACATGTGATTGTTATGTCAGTCTAGTTAAGCTTTGAATAGAGCTCAAAATCTGAATTTTAGTGTTCTTATCCAATTTATGAAGAGAATAGACCTTAGTGCTGAGATGGCCAAGTTTGTTTATTGTGCAACTCGCCATATGAGAGCATTGTTCTTGTTGTTACTGTTTCTAGGATATTTGACAGATTAGAAGAAGTTTTTAGAGCTCAAGGCTTATCTTGTTTTGTCGAAGTTAATTAGTGAAGAGTATAGACTGGTTGAGATGGCAAGGACTTGTTCTTTTGCAACTCTCCTTCTGAGAGCACAAACTATCATCAATCTTATGTGCTTTATGCTGCTTATTGCAGATTTACTACTTGCTGGTATTATGCTTGTTGCATAATTATTTCTGCTATGATGAATGTCAAATCTTGCAATCCATTTTATCGCGTATGTAACTTATATAGATAGCAAGTAAGTGAGATGGCAAAGGCACCATCTTCGCCACCATCACCGATGTCGCTGAATGCGTCTGGATGTCCAACAATAGCGATACGTAAGCGAGATGGCAGAGGAAAATCGAAATATCCTGCGGGCCGACTGATCATCACGGAGGTCAGTGACGTTGGGATCCCTCTGAGTCCCCAGAGATCAGCGGCGAGATTCCGGACCATCTGTGGGATACTTGCAAGGGAACGGGTCCCCATCACCACACCAAGTTGGAAGTCTCTGACGGCCGTAAAGAGAGGCGCCAGGACGTAACTTTCACCTCGCTCACTATCCCGTATGCGGACATGACACGCGTGGAACGGCGGGCGTTGCTCGCGATGTGTCACGCATGGAAGACCTTCAAGAGCAAGCTTGTCACGAAGTACGTGAACACAGGTCGGACGCCCTTCACTAAGTATCCATTCTTGACGCGGGATATATGGAACGCTTTTGTGGCTATGAAGACGACGACCGAATTTAAGGAGCAAAGTGCGGCACACAAAACTCTCTAGGCACGAAACACTCACCCTCATAGACTTGGCACCGCTAGGTACACGGGTAAATCCGCGAAATGGGTGGCGGAGGACGAGAACACAACCGGGCCATTTCCTGATATCACTGACCCGTGTGCCCTAAGCTGGTTAAAAGCGAGGGCAAAAGTCTCGTCTTCGGGCAGCATCTCTTTCACAAACCCGGCAGACCAGGAAGTATCCCAATGTCTGGTAAATATGTCGAACTACCTAGTTGTTAATAAGTTCATAACTTCATAGTGTCTATAATAACATGATGGCCTCTTGCAGCATGAATTGACTGCCGAAACTTCCAAAGGCTCCTTCCAAGTAGACAGGGAGAAGGATATGCTATCTACGACCCTGGTAAACAAGGAGTACTCGGGTCGCACGCGAGGCCTTGGGGCTACCGTACCTTGGAGTTATGGATTCCGAGGCGACTACGACACGTATAGGAGTAGGAAGAGGTCCAAGGCCGAGCACGAGGACCGGTTGGTACAGATGCTTCTTCGCAAAATTTCAAGGATGATAACACAATTGCAGGATCAAATGAATCAACTCTGAACCAACAGAAGTCGCCTCGTTATTTTGGGAGCCAGTCCTCCTCGACATCGGAGTAGCGTCGCGTCCACGCATAATTCTGAACATGATGACTTCCAATTACCTATTGACGATATCAAGGTAATGTACATCTCTGGAATACTCCAAAGATAGACATATAGGACACCTTAGCTAATTGTGTATCGTTTTGTAGGAGCCGACGCCTTGCAAGCTCCAAGTGAGGATGGTTGGGTCTATTTCTATTGAGGTCAAGGCGGGATGGCGATCCATGCCGTAAAGGGACAAGCAGAAGACGGTGCCCGACTTTAGCGCAGGTTATGCTGTGTTCTAGGTAGATATGGTACATGACAATTTCATGGCTGTCCTGTTGGAGATTTGCCCGAACGAAGACATTAGAATATTAGGGGATGCCATGCACACTTTTATCTAGTGGCCCAAGAAGGACATCACCTTGGAACTAGCAGTGTCGCAATCTCGACACGACCATTCCTCTCCAACGGGACCCTCGATGACTCCACCTCATCCTTCACCTCAGAAGGCCACCTCATCGGTTCCCGTGGAGAAGACACCGAAGGAACAAGAAAAGCATGCCGCCGTATCGTTCCCGAGTCGTCTCGTAGGAAGACGTGTAGCGGGCAAGTCATTAAGGCTAAATCGAAATCGTTGAATATTAAGGCGCCTCCCAATCCCTCAAAATACTCTATCGAAAAATCACAGTTCGACCAAGATAACTCGCTTGTTGGATTAGGTTGTCGCTTTGCATCTCTCGGTACATGCGAAGACCGAAAATAAGGTGCGACATCGAATCACCGTCGATACAAGGATGAGCATTTCTTCAACGGGCGAGCCACTTCGTCGATGGCGCTTCAAAGGACTTATACAACCTATTCAACCTAATTGCCCTCGACGCCGCTTCTACGATATTTGACATTTGTAAGTGTGTACAATCAAGTTCTACATTCACGTAATACCAATAAATATCACAACTCATTGCTTATGTACAGATACATGATGAAAAAAGCCGAGGAATGGTCCGAACCGGTGGGTTTCCTCAACCCACATGTGGTCTCTATGCAAACCATCGAAATAGACGCATCCTTCGTCAAGAAATACATAACGGCGGGATTGCTTCATTAGAACAACAAGGACTACATACTAGTGCCCTACAACCAGGGGTAAGTGCTTCGCTACTTGCTATATAAATTTCATTTATACTTTATACACAGTACGAACTTAGGTTTAATGACTATAGCACTACAACATGAACACCACTTTACCAACGCATACGTCGCAACGCTCTATGCATACGTTACGAAGTAATATTTTGGCTACGCATAATATTTGTTGCAAAACCTATTCGTCATAAATTATGTGGATGGCTATAGATAACATGTGTTGCAACCTTATTCGTTGCAAACATTTGAAATGCCTAGTTTTTATTTTTCTTTTTGCTGAAAAATTTACGGAATGGAATAATCGTTTGCCACTGAAGTTCACTAAAATTACCCACAAAATACCATTAAATACAAATGCAAATCCCATTAGTTTTTTTTTCTGTTCCACCGTCCCCTTCCCCATTATATTCGGATTTCCCATTGAAATTTATATATACTTATAAAATGAACTTCTACCAAAACAAACATTTGTCCTATTTGACCAGCTCTAATCGAAATTGAATAGTCTATTTGTACAACTCCCAAAACTACTTTCATCTCCCTCCATTTCTTCCCTCCCTTATTTTTTATCCCACCATTTTTTAACCGCTATAATTTCGGGCACGTCTCATGCATGAAAAAAAAGAGTCATCGCGTCGCTTCTCTTCCCCTCGCACCCTACGCCAAACCGGTGCACTGGCCAATCGTCCCAACCCCACCGCCGCCCCTCCCATTGCCTCGTGCCTCCCTCGCCCCTCGCCTCCGCCTCGCCCCTCGCCTCATGGCCGTCCCTCCCTCCCATCCAGGCATCCGCCGCTGCCCACCCCCTCGCCCCCTCGGCCGCCTCGCCTCCTCCACACCCTGAGATCCCTCGCCGTCCTCCTTCGTGCCTAGATGCACCCGACCCCGTCCCCGGATGACGTGGACGTGGACCTCGGTGATGATGAGTGAACTAGATTTGGGCTTTGGGCGTGTGTTCGTCTGTGTTAGTTTATGCCATTTTGGTTTGTTCAGTGATGTATTAAGCAGTGGCGATTTTTGGTTCGCGTTTTGGTTGGATTCGTGCATTTGTAGATTAGGAAGTCTTAGAGAATTTTTGAGGTACTTTTTGGTTGGGGCTGGAAGTAATCGACATTTTTCGTGTGGGCGCATCAATTGGTTTCGAAGGAGATCGGAAACAAATTATTCGCTATTTTTTTTGCGTGTTTGGGTTCTTCGTGTGTTTGGAGTGCGAACGCTTGGCTCTTTGGTGAAATGTCGTGTTGATCAATGTGTCAGATGCGAAATACCATTGACATTCCTACATTTTTCGCTACGGATCGGGAAAGTAATGTGCATTTTTTTTGCAGATGATGTGAAGTTAGCTCCAGAAATGAAGCCGCCGAACGAACAAATCGCAAGTGCGGAGGGCTACGGGGCAGATGTCTCGGAGGCGCACCCGCGGGATGCCCCTGAGGAAGGTGAGATGGAAAGATCAAACTCCTTGTGGACCGTGTAGGGTTGTTATAAGCTCTACACTTTAGGCTAATTCCGTTTTCGGTTTATGCAGATGACCAGATGATAGTTTCCACAAGGAACCTAAGGCGTCTGAGGAAGCAGACGACGGCCAGCGATGCTGCAACCTGCAACTAAGGACGTCAATGTGATAGAGGTCGCTTAGGGGCTGAGCGACGATGAAGGTGGGTTATGGGAGGAAAACTCATATATGTCCTAATTTTGTGCATTTCTTATTTGCTTATATTGTTGATGTGGCCTGCTGTTTCATGTCATCATGTTCATTGTTTGGTTCTCTTTTGGAGAAGTTGCAAACTTTGCTCCTTGTGGAGAATTGAAGTGCAGCAAAACAGCAGAGGATGCTTTTAATGGCGTGCTTGGGAGTAAGGCTGTTGTTGCGGAGGAGACCATATAGAGTCCCTCTGATGTTGGTAAATGCCCTATTTGAGTCGCTGATGTATAAAATTTGGTGTAGTTACACATAGTTGTGGTTTGATTGGGTTTTCGATTCACGGTGTTGTTTGATCTTATCTTTACAGTAGGTTGCGCAAAGTTGTCTCCATACAGAAGGTCGACGAGCTCGGTAGGGGTAGGTTAGCTCAATGAATTATGAATTGAATTCCTTGCAATTCCATGCCTGTTCTTTTTTTCTTTTAATCTAGAAATTGGGTTCAAAACAAGGTTTAGGAAAGTTTCTTACAAATCTCTGGAAAATTTTGGGGGCAAGAGTTGTTTTTCTGATTTTCCTGACATCTCTTCAGTGGATTGTTGTAGAGAGCTATTCTCAGTGTGTACTGCGTAATCAGATAAGTTTGTAACTCAGAAAATGTAGGTGTGCCTAGCTTGATGTTTGTAGTGCAGGCAAGTTGTATCTCTGACAAATTCTAATTTCTAATGGCCTTACCCCGACTAAACCAAGATGTCATCACTACATAATTAGTGCTCAGTGTGTCTAAACTCTAAACTCTAATGCTATGCAAATTGTGTGTTCTTCACTGTCAAAGATGGAGATTAATTGATGCAATTATATTTAATCTAGCCTCTTCTGTATCATGCTTTTAAAAAAAGAAAAGAAAAATTAAGTTTTACAGAAATGGATAGGTAGCTGTTTCTATGACAATGTAGCATCCCTATTTTCCTAAGTTTTTTAAAAATTTTGAAAACTTTAAAAGTGAACCATTTGGTTTTATTAATTTGCTAAAGCTTAACTTGTAATTTAGAATTTTAAAAGCAGTTTAATTTGATTTAACTAAAACTTGAACTAATTAAAGTTGGTTTAAGTTGAGTTTTGTTGGATTCTAATTTGGTTTTTCCTTTTGCCCTAAGTTAAAAATAATTAATTGCAAAAACTAAAAGCAATAGTTAAGCTAAAATATTTTTACTAAGTCCTAAATAATTCAAGGGATTTCTGTGAATTTTCCTAGAATTTTGGACACTTTAAGCTATTTTCTAAAAATGCTTTTGCTTTTACGGTATTTATTAAAATCAAAATCCTTAGAAAATCCCCCCTTGGCTTGGGCCAAATCTCTCCGCCCATCCTGTTTTTCTGCGTGGCCTGCCGCTGCCTTTCCTCCCTTCGGCGACCGTCCGATCGAAATCGGACGGCTCGCGTTCGCCCAAGGCCCGTTCTACTTCTTCATTGCCGACGTCGCGGGCCCCTTTGTCACCACCACGACCTGGTCGTCCCCTACCTCCCACCTCCGCCGTGCCCATGTCGCCTCGCCGTGATTCCCGGCCAAGACTCTGCCTCGCTACCCCTAGCGACTCCCTTGTCCCGCTTTCGGTCGCGCCGCCCGTCCCCGCCTCCGTCGCGCCCGTGCGCCCCCCTTTCTGCCCCCTTCTCCGCGAATCTCGCCGCCTCTCGCCGCCCGCCATTAAAGCCGGCACGGCGAGGTCTCCCATCTCCTCCTCCGGGCCCCCCGTTGCCTATAAAAGCCAGCACCGGGACCGCCTCACCCTCCTCTCTTTTTCCCCTCACCTCTCTTCCCCTCTCTCCCTCCGAGCTCACCGCGATTGGAGTTTTCTCGCCAGCCCGTGGAGCTTCCGCCGCACCCGCCGCTGCCGAGCCCTCCGTCACCACCGACCCGCCACCGCATCGCCAGACCAAGCGCGCACTGCGCGCCTCCCCATCCTCGGAGCTCCACCGAACCCGCCATCGCCGCCGAGCCGCCGCCTCGCCGCTCCTCGCCTTCCTTGCCGACCTTCCTGCCGGCCGTTGCCGAGACCGTGAGCACCAGATTCACAGTGAACTCGTCTTCACGCTGGTGCCCTCGCCGTCGGCCGCCAGCTGTCACGGCGACCTTTGGGCCGCAGCGCCGCCGCCGCCGTGGTGCCACCACTGGCGCCACTGCGTCACCCTGGCGACGTGGCTGCCAACAAGACCGAGTGGGATTTTTGATTTTCCTTTAGGAAAATAATTCTGGAAAATCGGGAAATTCCTAAATTCATCATTTTATGTGTTTTTCCAACTTCTTTTGGCCATAACTTCCTCATTCGAACTCTGATTCAAGTGATTCAAATTTATAAATTCATCTAAAATCCTTGTCTTCCTATTAGTATTTATTTAGTATTTATTTGGAATTTATTTGGAGTTTTTTTATTCATTTGGCTTTGTTCACGCGTATAGGTTCCGGCATTTCGGAAGATTTCGCAGACCCGACGACCGAAGCACCTCTACTCTTCAACGAAAGCAAGTCATAGACCTTTGATCATATTGAACCCATCTTTATAAAAGTATATTGTTTGATATAAACATGCCTTGCCAATTTTATAATAAATGGTTTCGGGAATTAGTTAATTACCTAATTGCCATATGCCTCCTTCATAAATTGCAATCGACATGTAACCATGAATGACACAATCCTTGGACACCATAGGATGGTTAATTACTAGTTGGACGTCATTGAAATACCAACATGGGTATCGTATTATGCTTAGCCAACGCTTCAGTTAGGCGATAGACTCATGATCTCATACTCAAAGAATGCTTGAACTTGACTAAGGGAATTATGGAACCGCGGCAGAACCACTTTGATAAACGATGTTGTGCCATGACTAGGGTGGTCATTTGGCCGGGTTGAACGAAAATGATTTTTGCTCGGACAAGTGGGTGGTGGAAAAGGTGGGTGCCGTAACGCACAATTGGAATGTGGAACCGCCTCATCTGAGCAACCAACTAAGGACTTAACCTTGAACCATTGAGCTAGGCCTCAACTGTACAACCACATGTCTAGATTGGGATAGACATGGCTGACTAATTAGCAATGTCTTGGTTCAGTTCTGTTTTGGTTGGGAACGGCTCAAGGGGGGGCCAGACAGAGGCGAAACCTTAGCGAACAGAACTGAGTCAAAACAGAACTTTGTAAAAGCCTTGTCACGTGCTCTAGACTGCGCAAGAGGGGGGCCAGATAGAGACGAAACCTTAGCGAACAGAACTGAGTCAAAACAGAACTTTGTAAAAGCCTTGTCACGTGCTCTAGACTGCTTACCTAAGGTAGTGAGCGGTGGCATAGATATATACCGAACAAACTAGAGAATTCGTGTCTTGTGGATCAAGCTGTGCAACCTCTGCAGACTAAAACTATTCAAATAGCCGTGTCCCCGGTTATGGACATGCCTGGTGATTTCACGCAAGGGGTAGAACTTTTGTCGAAAATGTTGGAATGGTTTGGTCGAATCTTGTAGATGGTTGATGGTTGGAAAGTGAACAGGGTGTTCACTAGTTGTTTCAAAGAAAATTGATTACTTATGTATTAATCTTTTTAAATTGTGCTTTGCAATCTACTTACTGTATTTACTGCCAAATATTGCTTTCTGCAAATTAGCCATAAAGCTATCCTTGTCAAACCTTGCATGAATATTACTTGCATACATTTCTCTGCGACTTGCTGAGTACATTCAAAGTACTCACGGCTTTGCGCCCTCTGTTTAAATCAGCAGAGGAGGGTGAACCAGTGAACTCAGAGTTCTATGAAGAAGATTTCTTTGAAGACTATGCGAATTATGTCGCGTCCTTCACTCGATTGCCGATGGGCATATTGGGTGACCTCCACCAGATGTTTTGTTCTCCGCTGCCAGTTTACTCTGTTTTCTTTAGCCCTGCATGGGAACCGTTGTAAGACTTGACCATAAGGTCTCTTTTGCTTAATACTATTAATTTGTCTGCTTCATCTATAGTTTGGTTGTGTGGATATGATTACACCAATGTTGCAACTGTGTGAGCTAGCTACTGATCATAGGACTAGTTCAGAATACACAGAGGGTCCTGGGGTTGCATACTCGGGGTCCCGGCAATGTGGTATCGAGCCATATCGATCAGAGGACGAACCATAGTTAGCATGGTCGTTTAGTGAAGACTTCAAAATTTTATTTTCTAAATCAAACCAACAAATAACCTGAATAGTATTCTCCTCGCATCTTACTCCATTCTTCCTCATCTTATGCTAATCTCTCCTTATTCCATTCTCAAGTCTGACTTCTTATCTTTTCTGAACTTTGTTTCTGAATGTAAAGTGACCCTCTTGTCGCGATAATCTCTATAGAATCGAGCCTTGCTTAAAGTCGCCCACCCACATAAGATAGATTAGTAGTACTGTTACCCCTTTTCAATTTCAGTATCGTTAGGATCTGTGGCTTGAGTTTTGTTGCCTCTTATAGCTTTTCGGCTATTGTCCGTTGGGTTAAATCGACTTTCCCCAATTAGGTAGTCCCGTCTTTCTCCCTTCTCTTACTCGCCTTTGTGCTTTTCCCTCTTTCCTATTGTGCTTTCTTCCTCTCATCTATTAAACCTGAGAAGATCTATGCAGATGGTTTAGACCCGCAACTCAGCAAGTCAGGAAGAACAAGTGGACCCCGTTACACCACCAACCCCAGCCGCAACAACAGATTAGGGTTTGGGACAGTTCATGGTAGCACAGGCGCAGTTGATGAATGCAATGATGCAGAACATGAACCAGATGATGACTCAACAGAATCAGATGGCTGCCGCTCTGCTCACCGTGCTGAACCAGAACAACCAAGCAGCTGCCATGCCACCTCCGCCCACACCAGCTTTCCCTCAGTCAAAACTGGTAGAATTTATGAGGACCCATCCACCTACCTTCTCCAGCTCCTCTGAGCCTTTGGATGTAGATGACTGGCTGCGCTCTACTGAAAAGAAGCTTGCCATTACCCGGTGTGATGACCGTGAGAAAGTTCTCAGATGCCACACACAAACCGGATGGCACCGCCATGAGAATGGTGGGAGAACCATCTTGTCTGCCCATGAAAACCACCAGAACATCACTTGGACTGAATTTTCTGAAGCCTTCCGCCTCTCGCATATCCCTGACGGAAAGGTAGAGATGAAGAAAAATGAGTTTCGTGAGCTGAAACAAGGGAACCTGTCAGTAAGTGAATACCTCAACAAGTTCACTCAACTCTCACGCTATGCCCAAGAGGATGTTGCCACCGATGATGCTCGTCAAAAGCATTTCAAGCGAGGACTCAACCCTAGTTTGAAGGTTCAGGTCGTTGGCAACAACTATGCCAATTTTCAGCAACTAGTCAATAAGGCCATGCTCATAGAAGAGTCACGTCGTGAACTAGTGGAATCTCATAAAAGGAAGTCGATGTAGCATGATGCTCATCAAGGCCACCCGTAGAGAGCCAGAATGAATGTGCAGCCCCTTGGCCGCTTCGTCCTTCCTGTCACGTTCAGGACCCCTGCAACAGCACCTCGCCCAGCTACCCCAGGATTCCGCAGCTTCAACAACAACACCAACAACCAGCAGCCAAGAAACAACAATCCTGCCACAGGAATCACCTGTTTCACTATCAGCAACTGGGACATTACGCCAGCAATTGCCCTTAGAAGCAAGGACCATCACCAGTCAGATTCAACCTTGGAGCTACCCCGACCAGAACCCCCATGCCAGGAGCAGGACGTGGAGCACCCCAGACTCCAGTAGCACCAGCCAAGACCCCTCAGACTTTCGGAAGAGGCCGTGTGAACCATGTCATGGTGGAGGAAGCCCAGATAGCCCCGGACGTCATGCTGGGTAAGTTCCTAGTAAATTCAGTACCTGCTACAGTTTTGTTTGATTCTGGAGCTACCTATTCATTTGTTTCTCGGAGTTTTGTTGCAAAGCATCAGCTAAAGGTTCTGAATCTTAAAAATTCTATGTTGATTCTTACACCTGGTTCGGAGTTGACTACGAACCAAGGCTGCCCTAAGGTTAAAGTAACCATAGAAGGGGTAGAATTCCTAGCCAACCTCATAATCATCAATGCCAATTCCCTAGATGTGATTTTGGGTATGGATTGGCTTGCCGATCACCAAGCAATTTTGGATTGTGGTGGTAGAAGCATCACTCTGGTCAGCCCAGATGGAACCAAAGTAAAGTTTGAAGCCTCTATGGAAAAGTATGATGGAGCTTTAGTCTGCAGTGTCAGTGCTTTCTCTGTGGAAGATGTGCCAGTAGTCAGAGAGTTTCCATATGTCTTTCCTGATGATCTACCTGGAATGCCACCAGACAGGGACCTAGAGTTTGTCATTAACCTGGTTCCGGGAACCACACCCATTTCCAAGAGACCCTATCGTTTGCTGGTTGACGACTTAGTCGAGTTGAAGAAGCAGATCGAGGAAATGCAAGATAAAGGATTTGTCCGACTAAGTTCTTCGCCTTGGGGAGCCCTAGTGATCTTTGTCCCTAAGAAGGATGGTACCCAGTGGATGTGTGTGGATTACCGCGCTCTCATTGAAGTCACCATCAAGAAAAAGTACCCTCTGCCCAGGATCGATGATTTGTTTGACTAGTTAAAAGGAGCCGGAGTGTCCTCTAAGATAGATTTAAGGTCAGGTTACCACCAGTTAAAGATTCGCCAGGAAGATATACCGAAGACAGCTTTCTCAACCTGATATGGACTGTATGAGTATACGGTCATGTCTTTTGGATTAACCAATGCCCCGGCTTACTTTATGAACTTGATGAATAAAGTATTCATAGAGTATCTAGATAAGTTTGTCATTGTCTTTATTGATGATATCCTAGTTTACTCTAAGAGTGAAGAAGAGCATGAAGAGCACCTTCGCTTGGTTCTGAATAAGCTTAGAGATCATCAACTCTATGCTAAATTCAACAAGTGTGAGTTTTGGATGAAGGAAGTTACCTTTTTGGGACATGTCATGTCTGTAGAAGGAGTCGCCGTCAACCCTAGCAAAGTCAAGGATGTGCTCAACTGGGAGACACCCAAGTTAGTACCTCAGATCAGAAGTTTCCTTGGAATGGCAGGTTACTACCGCCGGTTTATAGAAGGATTCTCAAGAATAGCAAGACCCCTTACCCAATTGCTCAAGAAGGAAAATAAATTTACTTGGACGCCAGAATGTGAGCAAAGTTTTCAAGAATTAAAGAAACGTTTGACCACCGCCCCAGTGCTGATTCTGCCAGATGTTCGGAAGGATTTTGAGATTTTCTGTGATGCATCTCATCAAGGTCTCGGTTGTGTTTTGATGTAAGAAAGGAAAGTGGTAGCATATGCTTCATGCCAATTGAAGCCTCATGAAGTCAATTACCCCACTCATGACTTAGAATTGGCTGCCGTAGTGCATGCTTTGAAGATTTGGCGCCATTACCTCATCAGAAATCGCTGTGAAGTTTACACGAATCATAAGAGCTTAAAGTACATCTTCACTCAAGCTGATCTGAATATGAGACAAAGAAGATGGTTGGAGTTGATCAAGGATTACAACATGGGAATTCATTATCACCCAGGCAAAGCAAATGTTGTAGCGGATGCTTTAAGTAGAAAGACCTACTGCAATACTGTGATGATCAAGGAAGGTCAGCCAGCATTGCACGAAGAATTTCAAAAGCTCAAGCTCGAGTTAGTCGAAGAAGGTTACTTAGCTGCTTTGGAAGTACAATCGACTCTTCAAGATCAGATCAAGAAAGCTCAAGAAGAAGATACAGATATCAAGGAGATCAAGAAAAACATGAAGCAGGGTAAATCCTTAAGATTTTCAGAAGATGAGCAAGGTGTCCTATGGTTCGACAAGCGTATTTGTGTACCGGATTAGAAAGAACTAAAACAGTTAATACTCAAGGAAGCTCATGAAACCTTGTACTCCATTCACCCCGGAAGCACTAAGATGTATCAAGATCTGAAGGAATTTTATTGGTGGCCTAGCATGAAGCGTGAAATTGCGAGTATACTACTCAATGCGACGTTTGGCAGTGAGTTAAAGCTGAGCATCAGAGACCTGCTGGACTTTTGCAACCTTTGAGCATACCTGAATGGAAATGGGAAGAAATTGGTATGGATTTTATCACCGGTCTGCCAAGAACTAAAGCTGGATATGATTCTATCTGGGTAATTGTAGATCGCCTAACAAAAGTTGCTCACTTCCTCCCAGTCAAGACCACCTACTCAGGAGACAGACTTACGGAATTGTATATGGCAAAGATAGTATGTCAGCATGGAGTACCAAAAAAGATCGTGTCAGATCAAGGAACCCAGTTCACCTCAAGATTCTAGCAGAAGCTACACAGTGTTTTGGGCACTAATTTGAATTTCAGTACCGCCTACCACCCTCAGACAGATGGTCAGACCGAAATAGTAAATCAAATCTTAGAAGATATGTTAAAAGCCTGCGCTCTAGAGAACCAGACCAGTTGGGACCAAATGCTACCTTATGCAGAGTTTTCTTACAACAATAGTCATCAATCAAGTCTACAGATGTCCCCGTTTGAGGCCCTTTACGGAAAAAAGTGCAGAACACCTTTGTATTGGACTGAGTTAGGCGAAGGGCAAGTGCTTGGACCAGACATCCTAAAGGAGGCCAAAGATCAAGTTAAGTCAATCAGAGAAAAGCTGAGAACAGCCCAGACCAGACAGAAAAGTTATGCTGATAACCGTCGTCGAGATTTGGCTTTTGTACCTAGAGATCATGTGTACCTGAAGGTCTCACCTCTCAAAGGGATGCGTCGCTTCAGAGTCAGTGGAAAGCTCGCACCAAGATACATTGGACCTTTTCCAGTTCTAGTCAGAAGAGGAGAAGTTGCTTACAAGTTAGAGCTCCCGCCTCAGTTGTTAGATGTGCATGATGTCTTTCATGTGTCTTAATTGAAGAAGTGCCTGCGAGTGCCAGAAGAGCAGATGCCGTTAGCAGCAGTTGACTTGTAAGAAGATCTAACCTACAAAGAGCAGCCCATCAAGATCTTGGAAGTGTCCGAGCGTGTGACAAGAAGCAAGATCCTCCATTTCTGCAAAGTTCAATGGAGCAATCACACTGAAGAAGCCACTTGGGAGCGTGAAGAGGATCTGAAGGCCGAGTTCCCGCACCTATTCTCTAGTCAGCCTGAATCTCGGGGTCGAGATTCCCTTTAAGGGGTATAGGTTTGTAACATCCCTATTTTCCTGAGTTTTTTAAAAAATTTGAAAACTTTAAAAGTGAACCATTTGGTTTTATTAATTTGCCAAAGCTTAACTTGTAATTTAGAATTTTAAAAGCAGTTTAATTTGACTTAACTAAAACTTGAACTAATTAAAGTTGGTTTAAGTTGAGTTTTGTTGGATTCTAATTTGGTTTTTCCTTTTGCCCTAAGTTAAAAATAATTAATTGCAAAAACTAAAAGCAATAGTTAAGCTGAAAATATTTTTACTAAGTCCTAAATAATTCAAGGGATTTTTGTGAATTTTCCTAGAATTTTTGGACAGCTTAAGCTATTTTCTAAAAATGCTTTTTCTTTTCTGGTATTTATTAAAATCAAAATCCTTAGAAAATCCCCCTCCCCCTTGGCTTGGGCCGAATCTCTTCCGGCCCATCCCTGTTTTTCCCGCGTGGCCCGCCTCCGCGCGCGCGCGCCTTCCTCCTTTTCGGCGACCATCCGATCGAAATCGGACGGCTTGCGTTCGCCCGTGCTTCCCCGTTCTCGCCCACTGCCGCTGACGTGCGGGCCCCGCCTGTCAGCCACCGCCGACCCGGTCGTCCCCTACCTCCCACCTCCGCCACGCCCGTGTCGCCTCGCCACGATTCCCGCCGCACCGCGCCGCTCCATCGCTGCCCCTAGCGCTTCCCTTGTCCCACTTTCGTCAGACCGCCTGTCCCGCCTCCGCTGTGCCGTCGCGGCGCCTTCTGCCCCTTCTCCACGAATCCCGCCGCCTCTCGTCGCCCACCATTAAAGTCAGCACGGCGATCTCTCCCTTCTCCTCCTCCGCCCACCCCCCCTTGCTTACAAAAGCCAGCACCGGGACCGCCTCGCCTCTCTCTCTTTCCTCACCTCCTTCCCTCTCTCCTCCGAGCTCGCCATGATTGAGTTTTCTCGCCACGCCATGGAGCTTCACAGACTCCGCCACCACTGCCGAGCCCTCCAACACCACGACCCCGCCACCGCATCGCAAGGCCAAGCGCACCTGGTGCGCGCCTCCCGTCCCCGAGCTCCACTGAACCCCGCCACACTGCCGAGCCACCGCCTCCGCCGCTCCTCGCCTTCGCCGCCAACCTTCCCGCGCCACCGTGTCGTCGAGACCGTGAGCACCAGATTCCCCGTGCACTCCTCTTCACGCTGGTGCCCTCGCCGCCATTCGCCGGCGACCTTTGGGCCGAAGGCCGCGCGGTTCAAGGTGGCAAGCAAGGTGGCGTCGCGTCACCCCCCCTCCCTGCTGACGTGGCTGCCCAGTCAGCACCGAGTGGGATTTTTCTGATTTTCCTTTAGGAAAATAATTCCGTAAAATCGGGAAATTCCTAAATTCATCATTTTATGTGTTTTTCCAACTTCTTTTGGCCATAACTTCCTCATTCGTACTCCGATTCAAGTGATTCAAATTTCTAAATTCATCTAAAATCCTTGTCTTCCTATTAGTATTTATTTATTATTTATTTGGATTTTATTTGGAGTTGTGTTATTCATTTGGCTTTGTTCACGCGTATACGTTCTGGCATTTCGGAAGATTTCACAAACCCGACGACCGAAGCACCTCTACTCTTCAACGAAGGCAAGTCGTAGACCTTTGATCATATTGAACCCATCTTTATAAAAGTATATTGTTTGATATAAACATGCATTGCTAATTTTATAATAAATGGTTTCGAGAATTAGTTAATTACCTAATTGCCATATGCCTCCTTGATAAATTGCAATCGACATGTATCCTTGAATGACATAATCCTTGGATACCATAGGATGGTTAATTACTAGTTGGACGTCATTGAAATACCAACATGGGTATCGTATTATGCTTAGCCAACGCTTCAGTTAGGCTATAGACTCATGATCTCATACTCAAAGAATGCTTGAACTTGACTAAGGGAATTATGGAACCGTGGCAGAGCCACTTTGATAAAAGATGTTGTGCCATGACTAGGGTGGTCATTTGGCCGGGTTGAACGAAAATGATTTTTGCTCGGACAAGTGGGTGGTGGAAAAGGTGGGTGCCGTAACACACAATGGGAATGTGGAACCGTCTCGTCTGAGCAACCAACTAAGGACTTAACCTTGAACCATTGAGCTGGGCCTCAACCGTACAATCACATGTCTAGATTGGGATAGACCTGGCTGACTAATTAGCAATGTCTTGGTTCAGTTCTGTTTTGGTTGGGAACGGTGCAAGAGGGGGCCAGATAGAGGCGAAACCTTACTGAACAGAACTGAGTCAAAACAGAACTTTGTAAAAGCCTTGTCACGTGCTCTAGACTACGCAAGAAGGGGCCAGATAGAGGTGAAACCTTAGCGAACAGAACTGAGTCAAAATAGAACTTTGTAAAAGCCTTGTCACATGCTCTAGACTGCTTACCTAAGGTAGTGAGCAGTGGCATAGATATATGCCAAACAAACTAGAGAATTCGTGTCTTGTGGGTCAAGCTGTACAACCTCTGCAGAGTGTAAAACTATTCGAATAGCCGTGTCCCCGGTTATGGACATGCCTAGTGATTTCACGCAAGGGGTAGAACTTTTGTCGAAAATGTTGGAATGGTTTGGTCGAATCTTGTAGATGGTTGATGGTTGGAAAGTGAACAGGGTGTTCACTAGTTGTTTTAAAGAAAAATGATTACTTGTGTATTAATCTTTTTAAATTGTGCTTTGCAATCTACTTACTGTATTTACTGCCAAATATTGCTTTCTGCAAATTAGCCATAAAGCTATCTTTATCAAACCTTGCATGAATATTACTTGCATACATTTCTCTGCGACTTGCTGGGTACATTCAAAGTACTCACGGCTTTGCGTCCTCTGTTTAAATCAGCAGAGGAGGGTGAATCAGTGAACTCAGAGTTCTATGAAGAAGATTTCTTTGAAGACTATGCGATTAGGTCGCGTCCTTCACTCGATTGCCGGTGGGCATATTGGGTGACCTCCACCAGATGTTTTGTTCTCCGCTGGCAGTTTACTCTGTTTTCTTTAGCCCTACGTGGCAACCATTGTAATACTTGACCATAAGGTCTCTTTTGCTTAATACTATTAATTTGTCTACTTCATCTATAGTTTGGTTGTGTGGATATGATTACACCAATGTTGCAACTGTGTGAGCTAGCTACTGATCATGGGACTAGTTCAGGATACACAGAGGGTCCTGGGGTTGCATACCCGGGGTCCCGACAGACAAACATGTCATACATTCATATGTCCAACTTTCCCTCTTCCAGCCTATAATATAAGTTATCTGCGAGATACCATATCTAGATCTTAAAGGCTACTTTCCAAACAGAGATGTGTTTACACTTTACTCTAGCACACATGTTTAGATAAATCTGTGGTTGTTGTGAGGTTGTTTGTCCAAAATGTGGGGTTTTACTTCTTTTGGTTCCTATATTGTATTTGCGTAATTACTTGCTTTGAGGTGCCTATCTCAGAGATAATGTCACAAGATGTCATATTCTTGGTTTAAACAGGGAGTGGATTAGCAACTTATGCCCTGCTACATGTTTGTCTCGATCAATTGTGTAATTTCTTCAAATCAGTGTTGCAAGATTTAACAAAGCATTCGAGTTTAAGAGTTCTTACTTTGATAATAATATATTGAGGTCTAGAATGCCAAAAATAAAGAACTTGCGCAACACCTGTAAAGTATCACTCTCTGCGGATGGGCCCATATTTGTACAAGCACTTCAGTGAGACCGTGCACTATTAGGTGAGCTAATGTTAACATCCCTTAAATGATTGTTCCCAATGTTCACACTAAGGAAAATAGATCTCAGTTAAACAATTGTACAGCCTTAATTTTGTTACATTTTATTTTCAGATGATATAAGACCTTCTGATGTTGGTCTGGAGCAAGAAGCGTATATTGCCCGTAACTGGAATAATTCAATTCATGTTACAAATGGGAGAAGAGGACACAATGGGACCGACAAGTATACTCTTCCAATCAAATATCTGCACATTCATGAATGTGAAAGCTTCTCTGGAACATCATTGCTTCATCGTTTAATACCCATGACATTTCTGCAAATTAGTCAAATACACTAAAAGAGTTTTTTTGGCTCCTTTGGGGTACTCAGCAATCTAGATGAGCATTCCTATTGTTTAAATCCATGCAGATGGGGATATTTTGTATGCCACCATCATCTATTATCCCTCTTCATAATCATCCAGGCATGACTGTGCTGAGCAAACTTCTGTACGACAAACTGCATGTGGAGTCATATAACTGAGTCGATGTAAATGATCAAAGCGATCAATTGGAGGGTTAGTTCTGACATTTTAAATACGTTATTGTTTGTTACTAAAGAATTATCCATAATGATTGCCAATTTCATATTTTTGTTATTGTAGTAATCCTCTGAACTATTTCTTACGTGCCATTTTGGTGTTTTTGAAAAAGTATACACATGTAGAACTGTTGATCTTGGGGTTTACATTGTTTATATGCAAATTAGTGAAGAATTACCCATAATGACTGCCAATTTCAGATTTCTGTTATTGTAGTATTCCTCTAAACTATTTCTTTTGTGCCATCTTGGTGTTTTTGAAAAAGTATATGCATGTAGAACTGTTGATCTTGGGGTTTACATTGTATATATGCAAAATAGTGAAGGAAAATTAAACACAAATTTTACCTAAGTTTACATTATTGCTTTGTCCATCGCCCCGACAGCTGGTTCGTACTTCACAATGAATTTTCGCCTACGGTTTAATTTATTTATCTTTCCTTGCAACCATGCTTGTTGATGTATAAGACGCACCTTCTAAATTTGTCTCTTCTATTTCTATTTTGCTAATAATTTATTTAAATTGCATCCTAATGTTCCACATAATATATTTTGTAGAAACAACATCACAGTACATTTAATTGATTGGCTACCAATTCGATAGCAGTACGACAATCTTTATGTTTATTTGATATGTGATTCTCTAAAAAATATTTAACTGCATCCTTTGTAAAATATTTGATCATGTACTTATATGTGTGGACTAGGTTGGCACTAAACTATTCTTGAAAAGCTAGAAAAAGGCAAATAAGGATGTGGCTCTTGCTACAATCATAAGTTGTGATCCAAAAGATAAACTTGATGGTGTTCAGCTAGGAAATGAATTTTGGATGGTGCATATCGATCTTGCAATTGCGAATGTGAAGAATTGATACGGCCATACAAAGGCTACAAATTGATTGGTCATGTAGTAGGAGCTGATATTGTGTGGCCATCAACTTATGTACGGTGCTCCTTTTAGTTTTTTTACTATAATATTGTGATTTTGTTTCTTCCTAATGGTGCATTAATGGACTCTAATTTTTCATTGTAGGTTGATAAGATAAATGGATGATGCTATGGATGACATGTTCAATGCAAGGTGGAGAATGGTGACATAGCTAGGATGATCTTCATTACATTTAGATTACATTCTGTCATGAAATGTTGTTCAAGATCTCTATTACATTTAGATTTCATTTTATTAGGAAATGATGTTCAAGTAAAATATTTATATCATGTCTTATGTGGATGATTCTCTGTGTAATGCAACAATTTGTTTATAATATATGAGTGTTCGTTTTAACCATGCTATGACCGATAATGATTTTTTGTTCTTTTTAACCATGCTATGACCGATAATGATTTTTTTTACTTTGACTTCTACAAACTTATAATCGTTGCAGCAACCTAATTATATTCGTTGTCCAAATAGCAAAACTCATCTGTATGACAAGTACCAACGCTTCTATGTGTTGCGACAATATAATTATATCCATTGCTAAAATAGTAAAAGTCATCCATGCATGGTAAGTACCAACGCATACAAGTGTAGTTACAACATGACTATATCCGTTGCTACTTCGCAACGCCTTTTCATATCTATTACCAACGCTTGTTTATCTGTTGTAATAGACTCTCGCAACAGCCTCAATGGCAATGCATAGTAAATGCGTTGGTATAGACCGTACCAACACTTATTTGGATTTTTACCAACGCATATATGCGTTGGTAAAGGGGTGTTCATGTTGTAGTGTAGTGACATACATGAGTAGGTACCACTGGATCCTTTTAGTCATTATACCAAAGAGGAACAAGGTAATATACCTTGATTCCCTAATCAGCAAACAGCACGACTTCAACATTCTGACAGAAATACTCGACAGGTACGCTCATTTCCTCCATACATAACTCTATTGCAGTCTTCCTTTGTTTGAAATGGCCGATGATAACTTTTTGGAATCATATAGGTCGTTCACCACCTATGTTGATGGGGGAGGACTATAGAAGGGGGGATCGAACAACACACTGATACACAGGATGTAATTTTCGGTACGCGCTACAATACAATAATGCTATATCATACTTCCTAATAATGCATCTCGAACTGACTATGCCTATATATGTAATTCTATTTTTGCAGTGCTGCCAGCAAAAAAATGATGAGCTATATGTGCATTCCACGTTTGCCATCATATGAAGCAAATCATTAGTGCTAAGACGAAGGATCCCGAGGTTTGTCAATCTCAAAATAATTATTTCTGAATTATAAATTTAAATATATATATATGCTTACCACTTTACTCTTGCTAGCGACAAGACTTGATGATAGAACTAGATGCACTCGTTGCGAGAGAGATCGTAGACGTTCGAGGGAAGCTCTGCACCTTCATCAAGAAAGATATCATTAACTCCAATGGAGACTTTCACTCTGTCGCCGACCCAAAGTTTCACCCTATCGACATGTCTCAACCACGTGCAAACAATTGATTCAATTGTAATCCAATTGTAACTATAGCGAGAATACTTGAACAAATTCTTTTGTAATTTATTTTGAGTAATGATCACTTTGAGTTGTCAACAATTGATTATCTGTGACGTATATGTTTTCTGCATGCTTGTTTTCAGAGGGCATGGCTAATAATTCCTAAAGCTAGCCAAAAAAAAGTAGTTAGGGTAATAAGCTATCACAGACGGTTTCCATTAAAAACCGTCTATGATACGTAGCATATCACAGACGGTTCTATTTACAAACCTCAAATATCACAAACGGTTTGTAAATAGAACCGTCTGTGATATTTGAGAATATCACAGACGGTTTGTAAATAGAACCGTCTGTGATATGCTACGTATCACAGACGATTTTTAATGGAAACCATCTATGATACCCTTCACAGATGGTTTCAACAAAAAATCATCTGTGTTATGCCGTATCACAGACGGTTTTTGAACCGTCTGTGATAACTGATGTTATCATAGACGTACAAATTCAGACGGTTTAAAAACTGTTTGTGATGATAGTTTCGAACCGTCTGTGATACAGCTGTATGTAGTAGTGTATGCCACTAAATAATTTTTTATATTCCTTATATGCCACTGAAGTCTCACTGACATATGGACCTCGGGTCCACATGTTAGCCTCACAATAAGTGGCATATAAGAAACCATGTAGTTATTCAGTGGCACGTAATGAATTTTTCTCATTAATTAATACAGAAATTGGTATAACTGTGACATGAATAGGACAAATACTTAAGAAATAATCGATGCGTTTAAGACGCATCAAAGACTTGAGCTCTTTGCCTCACCATCGTCTGCCATCGATGTTCTGCTTTTTTGTTCTTGTTGTCATAGTTAGACACTGTATACTTCTCTTCTAATTCCGTAGTCTCCAATCTTAATGCCATATCCCACCAGCTATTTGAACATCCGACGTTGAATCTGCTCCGAGATTTCAATCCTCAATATAGAAATAAAATAGTGCTATATGCTAACATGTCAATTTCATGCATGCTTTAGAAATTAGGTTTTGCGAGTGTCGGATTTTATTGGTTTGTTTAGAAGTTCATATTTAATCAGGCTTAGTTAGAGAATCACTGGAAAAATAAATAAAGTCAACCAATGCAAAAGAACAAGACATGGCTCGGCTAGCTCAAGATCCAATGGTTGCTAACACCTGAGAATTGGGAGAGCTTCCTTTGCGACCCTCCATGCACAGTGAACGTTTTCGTGGTGGCTTCCTCCCGAGTTCACACGGTCTGAGAACGCAACGCGCTTAGTCTATATGAACTTTTTTTTTTAAAAAAAAAAGTAGCTAATGTATATGAACTCATGTCATCTAATCAAGTAACTAAACTATTCTAGATATTAAAATGTAAAGATGTATCGTACATAACTATAAATAAATTTATAAGCATGCATTAAAAGAAGAAAGAGTTTATGAGCATACAAGTTACAAACAGAAATAGGGGAGGCGTACCCAGTCTAGCTGAGGCTGCCAATTCCATCGACATTTTTATGTAAGAAAAATATCGTATGAACATTATTGATGGGATCAAATAGATACCAGACACATATATTAAATCTTAGCCATTATAACTTGGACCCACAGTACAGATGACCATATCTTTCGAAAATGCATACTTTTAGACTTCATTGTTTTTCTTTTGAAATTTTTATTCAGAATTTAATTTGCATATTATCGAAGATTTTAGTTCAGAATTCGTATACAAATCCAATAGCTAATTTCCTTTTATTTTGTACTTGGCATGCTGTGGAGTTTGTATGCAAATCGAATTGCTATTTTTTGTTAATTTTATTCCGAATTTGTGGAGTTTGTATGCAAATCGAATTGTTATTTTTGTTAATTTTATTCGAATTTGCATATTTCCATATTGTACTTGACATCAACTGTAATTCATATCTAAATCAAACCGCTAATTGTTTTATTATTTTTATTTCAAATTTTGGTATCTTTGGATTGTACTTGATAGATAGTAGAATTAGTATACAACAATTCAAATTGCTATTTTCCTGTTAATTTTTATTCCTTTTTTTATTGTACTTGACAGGATTGGAATTTGTATATAATTTAAAATCCTATTTCTACATTAATTTTTATTCTGATTTTGCATAAGATTGTACTTTATATGGAGTGAAATTTGTATACAAATCAAAAAAATATTTTTCTGATAATTTTTATTTCGAATTTGCGTATTTTGGGATTGTCCTAGACAGGGAATGGAATTTGTATACAAATCAAATTGCTATTTTTCTGATGATTTTTATTTCGAATTTTCCTATTTTGGGATTGTCCTAGACAGGGAATGGAATTTGTATACAAATCAAATTGCTATTTTTCTGATAATTTTCATTTCGAATTTGCATATTTTGGGATTGTCCTAGACAGGGAGTGGAATTTGTATACAAATAAAATTGCTATTTTTCTGATAATTTTTATTTCGAATTTGCATATTTTGAGATTGTCTTGAAAGGGAGTGGAATTTGTGTACAGATCAAATTTGCCTTTTTTATATTGCGAATTTGCAGATTATTGGACTATACTTGACATGGAGTTGAATTTGTATGCAAACTAAATTGTTAAATTTATGTTATGTTTTATTCCGAATTTGCATATTTCGTGACGCAGAGTTGAATTCCTATGCAAATTAAATTGCTATTTTTCTTTTATTTTTACTCTGAATTTTAATCATTTTTCAATTGTACTTAACGTACACTCTTTCTTTTAATCTAAGTCATGATAACTCGGGTCTGCAAGATAGACAGCTGGTTTTTTTTCTTTTTTCTTCGTTAATGTGAGAAATTTCTCGGAGTGCCTAATTAGTAGAGATACAGATAGATAGATGGAAACAATATTGCAAAACAGAAACTAACGATGACAGGTACCTTTTCATGTAGGAAGGAGATCAGTGTTGGAAAACGATGTTTTGTAGCTCAGGGCGACATATAGTTGTCACAAAACTTTTGTTCTCGTGAAAGTTTCCTGGAATTCTTAGCTAAAAAGAAAGAAATATTAATAACTTTCCCAAGTTCTACAGTTTCCCGCTTCTCTCGACCTGTACAATGACTAGTGGATAAAACGCAGAGCGCATGTTAAGTGCATATATATAATATGTACCATGTATACTCGGTACTTAATTACAAGAGAATTACTAGTTTCTGCTTATGGGCAGCAGATCGATCGGTGACTTGTAGTGCAGAGTAGAGAACGGATCGAGCTGCCTGCACCGCGTGTGGCCAACATTTTCCTAAGCAGCGATCAGATGGATGCGCGCCTGGCGCATGCAAATGTACGTACAGTGCACGCACAGGTCCCACTTGATAGTGTATAAATTAAGGAAGCGACTACTGCAAACATGCAACAAATCATCAACAATGCATGCAATATCACTCACACCCCAGACAGCAGCAAAAAATCCCCCATCACTCCGCCCAATCCCGCTCGTTGCCCAACCTCCGACATCAACAAAATCATGTATAAATTCGTCCACCCGATCTCCTCGCAACAAAAAAGAGGAACGTGTGCAACATTTTTTTTTCAACGATCGAAACAAAAAAGAAACTAACTATTAAAGAAAAGGTGGAGCATCTGGAAACTCCAAAGTGTGCAACTTTTTTTTCAATGGTCGCAACATTTTTTTTTTCACGGTCGCAACTATTAAAGAGTAGAGAGATGGAGACCTGAAGGTGGAGGAGATAGGGATATTGGGAAACAAGAGCAGCTAGCAATGAAAGAGTGGTCTGTGGGGATATGGGAATGAGTGGTTGAGCGAATGAGTGGTCTGTAGGGAAATGGTCGCAAGGTGTCCGGTTTTCTTTTGCCCATCGTACGTAGACGCACTATCAAATTCCATATATTAAGGGGCGTCTATGTCACAGTAAACCGAAGATTTCGAAAAACACTTTACACCGTTGGATCAAAATCGTGTGGCTCAGATCTTCTCCTTTTCTCACCTATATAAACTCCCACACTCTAACCCATCTCTACCTCCCACATCCAGCCATCGCCGCCTAGCACAGCCTAATGCGACTACCAGCAATGCCATTGCCGCCGGCGCATACCGCCTCCTCCCCCTCCGTCCCACCTCCCTACCACTGTTCTTCCTTGTCTCCAGCAAGGGTGGTGCCAGATCCGCCGCCACCTCCTGCTGCTCCTCCTTGAACTCGTCCACGACCGCCTGCCACCGCCAGTCATTGCCCTCCTCCGCAGTGGTAGATCCAAAATGAAATTGACCGGGGGCCACCATTCATATCATTATATGTGTTTTAAGTCATCGAGCTTAAACTGTAGGGTGCACAACTATGTATTTGTGGATTTTAATAAGGTAAAACAATATTGGACGCGGTGTCCTGTGCACCCCCCAAGCCCCATATGGATTCGCTCTTGCTCCTCCGTCCCACGGCCGAGGCGGTGCCACCACCGCCACCTCCAACTGTCGTGCTTCCGACACCCCATCCCTCGCTCTAAGGTCCGAGCTCCGGTGAACTCAAACCCTAACCGGTGAATTCGAGCCCTAACCAGCAGCGGTGGGAGACGATAGCGCCGACGCCTGAGAGGAGGATGACGACCTTGGCGAGAGCACGAATCTCCACGTGAATCCAATGGTGAGAAAACTCGACTAAGATTTTGGAATTTTTCAGTCGCACATGACTTAGCAAATACGATATTTTAATACATAGAACATTCGCAGGCGCCAACATTACATGTGAGCAACAATTAAACCTAATGAGTGCGTGAACATCCATGCATTCACCGTCCGTACGCGAAGCTGCACTCACGTTGATTCACTGGCCGCACGAGTATATAGCTGCTAATGATTTTAGGGATTTTTGACAAGGAAAAGAAAGCAAGCATATTTAAACGCATTGGCCTTGAACAATATATATGTACGTATAGACTATGTAGACTGATATATACACGGCTACGTACATCGATCTTTCTCTTACCATGCCTTCTGATCATAGCGAAACCTATTAGTATACGGCAGCCACGCATGCACGTTGGTCAGGGACGTACATGACGTGATGTTTAACCAGCTGCAGTCAGCGCGCACATGATATGAGTAGTGATGATCGATCATGATCCATGCACTGGAAGAGTCGTCAAAGCAGATTGAATGATGGTCTTCAACAAAATGAAAGGGAGATCGAACGGTGCTTCTTTACCATGTATGGGTACACGCCACGGTAAGGCCAGATTGGTTTCGGACGGTCTGTGTAACCTGTCAGTCTTAATTCACCTGACCTGACACGCGTGGATTCAAAGAGAATGCTAAGAAACCGGGCCCACTCTCGTCCATGACCGCCTCTTCATCTATCCAGTAGTTTATATAAAAAAGAAGATACCCTAACCATTATATATAGTTTTACAGAAAAACAATAAAGAGAAGTTAGAAGTTCTCTCATATCTCTGTGTTCAATCTACTATTTTGTTTTTGTATTCTTGTATTATTCTTACGATTCTAAGTTTGCTTACGAGGTAATCGTTTGGACTGAACTTGTCAGCGACGGTTCCTCAACACGTTATCAACACGATCAACTCTCATCAGATCAAAAGGTAACCGTCGTAGCACAACACTCGTAGATCGAATCTTTTTTTTTCTAGATTGCTTTCAATTATGCAAATTTGGTTTTCTAAATTGTATCCTATGGTACAAATCCGATCTAATCTTCCACGAGCTGACTTGAAGTCGGCGGCACAATGTCGATCGGTAGATTGCATGGAAAAGTGGATCTCGATTGTAGTGTAGATTGAAAATTGCAAATACGTTCTAATCTACCGCGAGCCGACTTGAAGTCGCCGGCCAATCTGATCGGTAATTGCATGAACGATAATTACATGAACAGTAGTACTCGGATGAACAGTACACATATTACATGAACAGTAACAACAACAAAAAGGGGGTTTGACCGATGGCCCCGTACAGCCTGGAGCCGCCGGCCGGCACCGCGCCCACACGGGGTCCCCTCCGTACCGCAGCATGAAGCCGGCGCCACCCACGCATGCCCGTAAGGCCACACCACTAGCCACACTGCCAAAATCCGGCCTGCCAACCCACACGGCACCGCACAGGCGAGCCACCACTCGTCGGCCTGAATCCGTGTGCCCGAAGCGCCGCCTTCCCCACCGGCTTGAAGCTGTCGGCTGCCCACTTGTAACCGCGCCGTCGCTGAACGGCGCCGCCTCCGCCCGCGCCTTCCCCTCTTCAGCCGTCCCACATGGCCGCCTCTGCGCACGCCCCGCACGGCGTTGCCCTGGCCACCCGCTTGTGCGCTCAAAGCGCCGCTACCACACGGCTGCACCACCAGCTCGCTCGAAGCGCCAGCCACTTCGCCCATTCGCCGTGTGCAGCTCCGTCAAGCTGCCGCCGTTGCACCCTCGCCTGCATAGCCTCCGCCGCGTCGTGCGCCGCCACACGGCCCACGCACCACCCCGCGATGGCTGCGCCATCGCGAACCGCCCGCCTCCAGCCGCCTCGCCTCGAATTGCACATGGGCAACTGCCGCCGCCTCCTTGCACGGCGGCAAGGGAACCCTAAGCCCCCTTGCCCCTTTTTGACCCGGGTGCATTGGCCCGTCGTGGGCCGGCCGGCTATAATGGGCCATGGAAAGGCACAATAGGCCTTTGAAACATGGCCCGACTGAGGAAAAAGAAAGAAAAAAGAGAAATTCTGATATATATCACTGCTTTCACTTGGCAGTGACATATTTCAAAGAGAAAACTGAGGAGTGGCACATTTCTAAAACACATACTAAGTAGTGGTATATATCAAAAATTTCCAAGAAAAAAAGGGGAGGGTGCAGATGAAAATCCCAAAAATTTGGAGATTAACCCTCAGAATTCTAAAAATTACAAGGAAGTATCGCGAATAAGAAACTTTTGTGGAAACCCCCTGGAAATTGGAAAATTACGCAAATTTTTTCTCAGAACTGAAATTTCACGATTTAACACCTGAAAATTGCAGAATTCACCAAAAATTTATTTTCCAGTAGAAAAGGGCCTTGGAATTCAATTTTTGAATCAATTTTAGCATTTGAAGCATGTTTAACTCTGTTATTGTTATTTCTATGCAATTTATTTATCGCATTTACTTTTTTTTATTATCTGTGATTGTTTATATTGCTTTTAGTCACTAAAAATAGCAGTAAATCATGGAAAAAATGCATAGAAAAATTCGGGAACATTATGAGAATTTTTGCAACCATTTTATGCAAATTACCCGCAGTAATCTTATGAACTCTTTACATGAATATGTAAATGACTAGCATCACGAACCAGGAGTTCGAAGAGCTAACCCAGCATGGCCAAAATTTATACCAGTCTTCAATTATGTGGTAAGATAATCACGGATGAGCAGAAGATTGAGAAGACTCTCTCTACCTTTCACCAGAATGTGGTGCAATCCGCACGCAACTATCGTCAAGACGGCTACAAGTAGTATGCCGAATTGATCAACATTATGCAAGTTGTAGAAGCTCAAGATGATGTTCTTAGGAAGAACTACATCTCACAACCGTATAGTAGCAATATTGGCCATGAAGCCAATGCTAGCAGTTACAAGGGGAGAAAGCCTCTCACAAAGAAGAAGGGCAAGGAGGGTAAGGTCGTGGGTCGCATGTTATTGAAGCTTTTCAGTCTAAAGAAGAATGGCAAAGGACAGCATGAGGCACACCTCGCTATTGCATGCATAGAGGATCCACAACCATTAGTTGCACTCATGGATGTGGACAGCCCAGTAGCAACCCCCATCACCCCTCCTTTGGACATCGCAGTGGCCGCAGCCGTAGTTGCCCAAGAGGAGAAGATCGCCATGGAGCAGATTGAGGCAGAAGTTTCTGAATACTTCGCGGATTCGATCTAATGCATGTATTGCACTTAGATCCTTTTACAGTCACTTGTAGTATGTGATTGTGATGGAACTTTGAATAATAGTTGTAAGCTCTAGGAGAGCAAATCATTTAAATTGTTATGATGAGTCCTATAAATCTTATTTTTTTCGTATTTATAATAGCAAGTTATGTTCTGATATTTGAAGTATCAAAACGCGTGTGGTGACCTATGGAGGAAGTGTGCTTAGTGGATAGAAGCATAATGAATACACCTTGAGATAGACAAAATATTTTAGTCGATTAGCAAAAATTCTGGTAGTCTTACGACAATCGCAAAAAGCGATACTTATATAATAGGCTCAGGAAGGGCCACAATTATACTCTCGATGGGCACAACTTTCGTCATTAAAGAAGCCTTAGTGTACACAGAATTGATTAGAACTCTCAAGGATATTCGCACTAACGGTTTTCACGTAGAGACTGAAGAAGAGTATGGTAAGGAATACCTGCTCATTACAAAGCGTGAAGAAAGTGAAAAAAAGGCATTAGAATGACTTTCTTCATATGAAACTAGGCTATTGTCGGACCCGGGAATGAAAGATCCCGAACAATCTATGTTCATACACCAGTCCAGGATTTCCAGTGTACAAAGTTACAAAAATGATAACATAAACATATCTCGTATTGCATTAATAGTAAATCAGAGTTTAATACAACTGGGCTTGAAGCCAAATAAAAGATTAAATAACATAGCGGAAGTAAAAACAGTAGTAGTAGGCCAGAACGATCCGCCACAGGCAATCGTCTAGGGGCGTAGCCTAGGCGTCGGTGTCCTCACCATCCTGATAGTAGTCTTCACCTGAATAAAGATATTCAGCAAGTATGAGCACTACTACCGTGCTCGCAAGTTACACCCAATATGGAATTGTAATGCATGCATAAAGTAAACAAAGGACATTGGTAGGGTTATTTTGCGTAAAACGGCAGTTTTAGTTTAAATAATCATATTAGATTGCAAGGCCATTTTCATACAGTATTTAAAATCATAATTTAAATGACAATTGTATAATGTGGATAACCTCCAAGAAAGGTGATGGATATCCTCCTATCACAATGGCTAACCGCCCAATTTTCCCACAGGACTAACCATCCTGAAAACATCTGTTGAAATCATTTTAAAACCCAAAACAATTCTAACTCAAAGTGGCTTTGCTAGCATGTCCATGACCGCAGACGCGGCTATTCGAATAGTTTCTACTCTGCAGAGTTTGTGCAGCTATACCCACACGAGATAATATGCTCTTTGTGTCGGCCAATCCACGCTTCCTAAGGCGTGTGACAAAGCAATTATCACAAGGCCGTTACAATGATCTACCTCAAAGAACTCATGCCCGCTAAGGTTTCGCTTCCATTGGACTATCCATCCTCCAGGAGCCCCCTCTTGCGCTAGGTGGGACTACTGTCTAACCAACACCCACTCAAACAATATGGCACGAATATCTACGAGGTATCCCAAATTATTAAGCCAGGTCTTGCCCAGACAAGACATGTGGTGGTACGGTAAGGCATAGCAAGATGCGGCTCAAAGACCAGTCCTTAATCGACTTGGGCGTCTTTCAAATCAAACCCTGGGTTTTAATCCTAACTAGATTAAACCCGTGCATAAACCTGCACCCACCATTCATCCGTTTCGCCCAAGTCCAAACCATTTTTAATTTTATTTGGTAAAACCACCTTTAATAAGCCTCTATGGTAGGACAATACCATAGATTCAAATTTTAAATCAATTTGAAATGGTTTGGCTAAATTCCCCAAAATTGGTAAACATGCTCTAAGCATTTGCTAAGCAAGTGAGTTTTTACCATACTAGTTTATCTATTGGTGACAAAGGAATGACATATCAATATTCAAGATTGGCCATACAATGATAGCTGGAATATCTAATTATTTAAACAGGAATTTAAAATACTTGAATAAAAGTATGCATGCATCTAATAATTTGAAAACTAAATTTAAATAACTTTAAAATAGTAGGGGCAAAATGGTCAAAGTGTAGCTTGCCTTCGCTAAAGTCTTGAAATTCTAAATCTTCGGAAGAATCAAATTCCCCGGAATCGTCGTAGTCTAAACGTGAAAATACGACAAATCAATTGAAATTCAAATAAAATTCAAAAAGACACATTAAACTAAGTCCAAATGAAATAATTGTATTTTATTTAGCTAGATAATAATTTTCTAAGATTTTAGCAACTTGAATCACCAAATTTGGAGTTAGGATGAAAAAGATATGAATTTTACAAGTTTTAAACTAAATCTATAAATTAAAAGGATTTACCGAATTATTTTTCTAAAGGAAAATCTAATTATTGCGCAATGCTGACATCAGCCCTGAGGTTTTTTGGAAATTAAATTAATTCTGACAAGTGGGCCCCACGTGCCATAGACACGGTCCATATGGACCAGGCCCACGGGATTTTAGCTCAGGGGGGTGGTGGTGATGTGGTGCGGTTTGGGTGCCACGTCGGATCCACATAGGATCCGACGGTGAGGTGGTGCACACGTGGCGTGAGGTGGCGTCCACGGCGGCGCGTGTGTGGCAAGGCCACAGTGGCAGAGCCGGCGCCAGCACGGGGACCGATGGTCGCCGGCACTACAGCGGGCGGCAAGGTGCGCGAAATGAAGAGGAGGGAACAGCGATCCTAGTGCGCTCACCCACACGATGAGGCGATGATGGAGGCGGCCAGCGGCGAGGAAGAAGCGGCAGCGAGGTACGGGCGACGACGAAGTAGAAACTCTGGGGTCCTCCGGCGAATCGAGTGGGCGCACCGGCTTCGCGACGACGCGGTGATGATGGCGGTGTGGTCGACGGGGGCGGAGCGGCTCCAGTGATGGCGCAATCGAAGGTCCGAGCTCCTTCGGTCACCGGTGAGAAAGCTCCAAATTGAAGTGCTAGAGAGGGGGAGGATGACAATGGGTGGCGGCGTCGGGATGGGTGAAGAGAGGGGCGCCCGGCGCTGCCTTTTCTAGGGGTCGAGGGTGTCCGAGGCGGCGTGGTGACGTGGGGAACGTGGCGGTGGTTACGGGCTTGGGCGCGGCGGCTGTGCGAGAAGAGGGGGAGAGGGCGTGGGGTCGTGCGGAGGAGGGCGCGAGTCTCGCACACACGCCCGTGGGGAACGTGGGCGGTTGGAGCGGCCCGTTGTCGAGCTCGCCCGGCGCGGCAATGGCGGTTGGGCGCGGCGGCTGAGCGGAGAAGAAAGCGGCGAGGACGAAGGGCTTGGGGCCACGCGACAGTGAGAGAGGGAGAGACTGGCAAGTGGGGTCGGGTGCGAGGTGTCACGACCCGGACCAGGGCACACCCGGGAGGTCCCTTAGGATCTCCTGGGAGTTCTAGAGAGGAACCCCCAGGACGTCCCGAGAGGTCCCTCAGGACCTCCTGGGAGGTCTGCAAGGGACTTCCTAGGACGTCCCGAGAGGATATCCCGCTAGGACCTCCAGACCTCCCGAGAGGTCCGATAGAACCACTCGGAGGTCTGGGGTCCCAACCCTAAGGAGGTCGTTGGACCTCAGACCTCCCCAAACTTCACGCACTACTCGGGGAGATCCAAAAGGGGCCAACCCGAGGAGGTCGTGAGGCTTGAGGACGAGCCTGAAATCCACTGTGATCCAAACTGGTCCCTAAGGATCATCGACCAGTTCTCACAGCAAGCAAGTGATAACATAGACATCCACAACAGCTTTATTAACAGCAAAAGGAGGTTTGATTACAAGGGTTGCTTACAAGCTCCAGCAACCGAGAGCACACAAACGCAGTGGAAAACAAAAGACATGGTCCACCCATTACACCACAGGTGACTGGCTGGAGGGCGCGGCCTAATTGAGCTGATCATCTTCATCATCATAGGAGTCCTCATCTGCTCAATTCATGAATCAAGCAAGAGTGAGCACAACAACCGTGCTCACAAGTTACACCCGTCAATTAACAGAATGACATGCATAGGGATATATCAAAGGACAGCATATTAGGGTTGATTTGCATAAAGCCAATTTTATTTCAAATACAAGTATTAAGTTTCAAGGCAGGTTACAATAGTTAGAATTCATTTTTGTGAAATCCATTTTTAGTTGGATAGCATTCATCATTGAAATGGTGAAGGATACCCTCCTGCACATGGCTTTCCGCCCACACCCAATTTGGTTAAACCACCAAAACCAATTTCATAATCTTTTGAAAACCAAAACCAAGAGCTAACTTTGAGTGACATTGCCAGCATGTCCATGACCGTGGACACGGCTATTCGAATAGATTTACACTCTGCAGAGGTTGTACACTTTACCCACATGACATGAATTCTCTAGTTTGTTTGGCATCCGTCGATACCACCTCCACTTCCTTTGGTGAGAGGTCTAGAGCACATGACAAGGCCTTTACAATGCATTGCTCCACCGCAGTCCACCCCCATTAAGGTTTTGCAGATCCCCCCCTTTGGATAGAAACCCGCTGGGTTAATGGGGTGCCCCCTCTTATGCCAGGTGGGACTACAACTAGTCATAACATGACAAACCCACCGCATCTACAGGATGAACCACGATAGAGCTTTGCAAATTAGTTAGCCAGGTCCCACACCCCACACTGGGGACATGTGGTTGCACAATTTTGGCGTAGCCCATTATAGGCTTAGCAAGTGGTGTCTCAAAGACCAGTCCTTAACCGACTTGGGCGACAAACCTCAACCCTGGGGCATCGGATCACACGACCCCCCGTGCATAGACATGCACCAACCAAACAACCAGCTTCGCCCAAATCAAATCCATTTTTCATTTATTTTGCTTTTCATTTCTCCATGGCACACCAATGCCATGGCCATAAGTAAGACATCCATGACACACCAATGTCATGGCCAAAATCTCTATGGCACACCAATGCCATGGCTCAAATTATTTGATTAAGTGATATTTTTGGTCAAAACTCCCCAAATCAAGATTTTGGTCTAAGCAATACTAAGCATTCCATTTTTCAAGAGCTACGGGTCCTCACTATTGCAAGAACCAGGTTTTGTCTAGGGTGACAATGAGATTGATTCAACATGGATAGAGGTCATACCAAGCAGTAGGCATAACTACGAATTTAAAGGTAGGCATTGAAATATCTTAGTGAATTAAGCATGCATACAACTTCGAAAACGACATAAGTAATTTGAAGTTTTGGGTGCAACATGATCAAGAGTGTAACTTGCCTTGCTCAAAGTCTTGAGCTGCTCCCTCTCACTCACTGAACTCTGGCTCCCCATGGTCTTGACAATCTACACGTGAAAAATCAAATATTCAAATGAAGCTCAAGCAAGATCCAAAGAACTCCAAATAAACTCAAAGATAAAACCAACAGAGAGGTTGGAAGGTCAAGAGGAGGTCCAACGAGCTTGCTGGAGCGGTCCTGGGGCTTGAGAGAGGATGCCCAAGAACTGTTTGGAGGAGGTCCAAGAAGTGCTTGGTTGAGACAGAGAGGAGAAATGGGGAAGAAAGTGAGAAAAGAGGGCTACCCTAACTATATATAGCTGGAGTCAATGTATGACCCAGGATAGTGGTCAACAAGAGTTGGTAAAGAGGACGATGGGAGTAAGCAAGGAATGTGACAATCGGTATGACATGAGTACTGCAAAGGTAGGAGCATTTAATGTGATACAACATGCATTAAATGCTGTGGAGACTTCCTTGCCCAAGGACTTAGTCAAAGGTAAAGAAACTGGGAGTGTGACTACCAAGTGGGGCAGCCAAGACCCGCAGAGGAGGTCCTGCAAGGACCTTGAGGAGGTCTTGCAGTGAACAAGGGGAGATCCTCACCCACCGGGAGGTCCTGACGGTTGGATCTCCAAAGGGGAGGTCCAAACGGCCAAGATTAAGCGCACCAGAGGAGCTCTGCAAGGGCAAGGAGGAGGTCCTCACCCGCAAGGGAGGTCCTGACGGTTGGATCTCCAAAAGAGAGGTCCAACGGTCAAGATTAAGCGCACCAAAGGAGGTCCGCAAGGGCAAGGAGGAGGTCCTCACCCGCAAGGGAGGTCTAGAACCGTAGGATCAAATCCAGGGGAGGTCTGAACGGTTAGGATTTCTAAGGGGAGGTCCTAACAATCGGATCTGCCAAAAAGGGGAGGTCTGGACGGCCAAGATTTCCAAAGGGGAGGTCTTAACGGTCTAGATCCACAAGGAGGAGGTCTGGACGGTTAAGATCTCCAAGGGGGAGGTCTTAACGGTCCCGATTTACAAGGAGGAGGTGCAGGCATTGGATTCGATCGAGCCGTCCAAAATGGTTGGGACGTTCGGACCGCACGAACGCCACAACAAATCGGACCGTCCAATGAAGATCTAAGGGCTTAGCGAGGGTGGGACGTTCGGACCATCCGAATGTCCGACCAAGATCAAACCGTCCGATGCAAATCGGACGACTCACATTCGATAGGGGTGGAAATAGATAGGGAGGAGATCCTGGAGGACCTGGGGAGGTCCTAAAGGACACGGAGAGGTCCAATAAAGGTAAGGGGAGGTCCTAGAGGACATGGAGAGGTCCTGAAGGACACGGGGAGGACAAATAATGGTAAGGGGAGGTCCTAAGAAGCGTGCCGCATGGTGCGGAGTGGTACTCTTTGGTTTGTCTTGAAGGAACCTCCAGAGAAGGTTTCAATGTTACAAGCAACGAATAAGGTCCAAGTCTTTGGGAGGTCTGGACCCAAGGAGGTTTGGACCTTTGGATCCGAACGAAGGAGAGGTCTGGGCCATTAGATCCCAAACAAAAGGGAGGTCTAGGCCAGAGGTGGTTAAAAGATGGACAGAGAAGGGAAGATCTTCAAAACCCTAACAACTCAACAAACCAACAAGGATCTTTAGTTGAAGTTTGAGTTAGTCAACTTAAATCCATTATGAAATTTCAGGTTAAGCTTTGAATTCTCATCAAAACAAAATGGTTCTTTTTATTTTGAATTTTTTTTCAAAAAGACTCTGAAAATCAGGGTGTCACAAACCTACCCCCCTTAAGGGAATCTCGACCCCGAGATTCAAGCTTGGCCAGCAAAGAGGTATGGATAGCTTGCTCTAAGGTCCTCTTCCTTTTCCCATGTGCCTTCACTCTCTGGATGGTGACTCCATTGCACCTTGTAAGTTCGAAGGATCCGGCTCCTGGTGACACGTTCTATGACGTCCAAAATTTTGATTGGTCTCTCCACATAAGTGAGGTCTTCTTGGAGGTCAATGCTTTCCAGCGAGGTGTGGTCTTCAGATACCCGAAGGCACTTCCTCAATTGCGACACATGGAATGTATTGTGCATTGCCGACAGAGAAGTGGGCAGCTCAATTTTATAGGCCACTTCACCTTGTCTTCCAAAATCTTGTATGGTCCAACAAATCTTGGAGCTAGCTTCCCTCTGGTTCGAAATCTTCTAACTCCTTTGAGTGGAGTTACTCTAAGGTATACAAAGTCTCCAACTTCAAAAGATAAGTCCCGGCGTCGAGTATCGGCATAGCTCTTTTGTCTAGACTGAGCCTCTCTCAAGCGCTCCCTTATGAGCTTCACCTTTTCTTCAGCTTCCTTGATGACATCAGGTCCATAAAACTGGCGCTCACCTACTTGATCCCATAGGAGAGGAGTTCTACACTGCCTCCCATATAGAGCTTCAAAGGGTGACATCTCCAAACTAGCTTGGTAACTATTATTATAGGAGAACTCAGCATAGGGAAGGTTTTTGTCCCAACTTTCCCCATAGTCCAAAGCACAAGCTCGAAGCATGTCTTCAAGAACTTGGTTCACTCTCTTTGTTTGACCATCAGTCTGAGGGTGGTAAGCAGTACTAAAATTAAGTCTTGTCCCCAAGGCTTCATGGAGACCTTCCCAGAATCTTGAGGTAAATTGGGAACCTCTATCAGATACTATACTCTTGGGTATACCATGTAAACATACAATTCGGGCTAAGTACAACTCAGCCAACTTGTTGCTTGAATAGGTGGTCTTGACCGGGATAAAGTGTGCCACTTTGGTCAACCGATCCACAATGACCCAAATGGAGTCATAGCCCGATTGGGTTCTTGGTAAACCAGTGATGAAGTCCATGCCAATTTGCTCCTATTTCCACTCGGGAATGGGTAAAGGTTGAAGCAAACCAGCAGGTCTTTGGTGCTCAGCCTTGACCCTTTGGCATACATCACATTGTACTACATACTCGGCTATTTCTCTCTTCATGCCGACCCACCAATACCTCTCTTTGAGGTCTTGGTACATCTTTGTGCTCCCTGGATGGATGGAGTAATGTGACTCATGGGCTTCTTTAAGTAGGAGGTCCTTTATGTCCTAGGAGTTCGGCACACATAGCCTTTTGCCGAACCAAAGGACCTCTTGTTCATCTATTGAAAATCCAGGAGCTTTACCTCTTCCTATGTTGTCTCTAATTTTCAGGAGGTCTTTATCCTGGAATTGATTCTCTCGGATCTGCTTCTGGACCATAGGCTCCACTTCAAGCGCATGCACAGACCCTTGCTCCATAATTTCCAGATTGAGACGTCTCATCTCTTCATATAATTTGGGCTGGTTTTCTTGAACCAATAGTAGATTGTAGTAGCTTTTTCAGCTCAAAGCATCAGCTACCACGTTTGCTTTACCTGGGTGGTAGTGAATTCCAAGATCATAATCTTTGATGAGTTCCAACCATCTCCTCTGTCTAAGGTTGAGGTCAGGTTGGGTAAAGATATACTTTAAGCTCTTATGGTCTGTGAAGACCTCACAGCGATTACCAATAAGGTAATGACGCTATATTTTTAGGGCATGCACCACGGCTGCTAGTTCCAAATCATGGGTGGGGTAGTTGGCTTCATGAGGCTTTAACTGTCGAGAGGCATAAGCTACTACCCGGCCTTCTTGCATTAGAACACAACCAAGGCCTTGCCTTGAGGCATCACAAAAGACTTCAAAATCCTTCCAGACATCTGGCAAAATTAACACTGGAGCAGAGGTCAGTCTTTTCTTCAATTCTTGAAAACTATGCTCACAAGCTGGAGTCCAAACATACTTAGTTTCCTTCTTAAGCAATTGGGTGAGAGGTCTTGCTATCTTCGAAAAACCTTCAATAAACCTACGGTAATACCCTGCCATACCAAGAAAGCTTCTTATCTGCGGCACTAACTTAGGTGGTTTCCAACCTAGGACATCTTGGACCTTGCTAGGGTTAACTGCCACTCCAACAGCTGACATAATATGGCCCAAAAAGGTGACTTTACTCAACCAAAAGTCACACTTCTCAAACTTTGCATAGAGCTGGTGGTCCCTAAGCTTGTTTAGGACCAACCGAAGGTGACCTTCATGCTCTGCCTCTGTTTTAGAGTACACAAGAATGTCATCTATGAAGACAATGACGAACTTGTCTAAGTACTCCATAAACACTTTATTCATCAAGTTCATGAAGTATGCAGGAGCATTGGTTGGTCCAAAGGACATGATTGTGAACTCATAAAGTCTATACTGAGTTGAGAAGGCTATTTTTGGAATGTCCTCTTGTCGAATCTTCAATTGGTGGTAATCTGACCTTAGGTCAATCTTGGAGAAAACTGCTACTCCTTTTAGTTGATCAAATAAGTCATCGATCCTAGGCAAAAGGTACTTATTCTTGATGGTAACATCATTGAGAGCTCTATAATCCACACACATGCGCTGTGTACCATCCTTCTTTGCCACAAAGTGAAGGGATACGGGGTAGGCTACGATAGTTACAAACAAAAATTCTACCACGCAAACCAGGAAGCCAAGCAAGTAGATGATCATAGATCGTTACCGCCGACACCTTGAAAGCGGCGGAAGAAGGGTTGGAGCGGCTGGTCCAGCGAAGCGCGCCGATGTAGAGGTCGTAGTCGATCATCCACGTCCGACAAGTCGATCACGGTGGTCGTAGTCGATCGTCCTCCTCGTGAAGATCGCGGATCGTCCTCAAGCGCGACAATCGTAGTAAGCGCCTCTCGGTATCCACCGTCGAGGCGAGGAACAACCGTACGCCGGTGTGCTAGCACCGAATCGCCAAGCAAGGCTCTCAAGAAGATGGCGGCTAGGGTTTCAGTAGGGCAACTCGCGTCAATCACCACTACCAACAGCCTCATGCATCTCCTTATATAGGCCCGTGACGGATCCTATCCATACACGCTTTACGAATCGTATTCGCACTGGTTTGTTCCTACTCGTTAAGTGTGTGACCCGTTAGGTTCATGTGTAGTTCGGTTGTGACTGAAACCCTTTCCGACCACGAGTAAATAGCGGTTCCTAGCGAGGACATAACGATTCGAATAGACACAAATTATATCGGACGAACCTTAATGCAATATGATCTCGACCAGTCCTCATCACTTACGACCAGGTCCTATCTCTATCGACCGATTCGTATTTGATCACGACCAACTTCGTAACTCCTTACGACTTGGTTTCGACCACTCTGTGATTACGTTCGACCGGTCTCGACTTGCTTGTATCTCCATACGACGGTCCAGGCTCGGTCGAACTAACATTTCTCATGTATTCTCCTTTTGCCTCACGATATCTGGTTGAACTCCGGTGAGATGTTGTGTCATCCATGGATGCTCAATGCTTTCTCGTCGAGTATCGGATAACATTATGTGGTCGAACTCTTGACCATCGATGGCATAGCCATGCAATTTCTTTATCCGACCACTTGAGGGCGAAGATATCTCTCTGTTATGTTAGGAGGGCAAATCCCATATCCGACCAGTCACATCCCTCGCATGTTTCATAGCATACAGCTACTTTTATAACTACCCGATTATGAGTAGCGTTTGGCAACCCCTAAGAATGTTATTACACATGTAGGAAACCATGCTGATCTCAGGTCTAAGGATTATACATCATCATTGCTTGAGACCAACTAACGACACATAGAATCATAACAATCTCAATAGTGTCTCAAGGTGGGTCTTATCCAACACCATGTTCTCTAACACGTGTCCACATTATCGATTCGATATCCCTATATCCATGACCGGTGAAACATGGTCATCAATCAATACATGTGATGGTCGTAGAGTCACTAGTGTTCCGACCAGTGACTTTCGACCAGGGATACTTTTAGAACGAAATCATCATAAGTTAAAAAGAGCTTCACCAACAAGTCACATACTCGTTAATCTTCATGACTGATGATTCATTCAAGGAACAAGATAACATATTATCAAATATTGTGAACATAATGAAATATAAGCATCTCTATGATTGCCTCTAGGGCATATTTCCAACACAAAGATCACAGGAGCTCCCCAAGGAGAGGAACTCGGCCTCACAAAACCTTTACTTTGCATTTCTTCAATTTGTTGCTTTAGCTCAACTAGGTCATTGATAGGCAACCTATATGGTCTTTTGGAAATAGGTGCTGTCCCAGGGACTCGATTAATGACAAACTCCAAATCTCTATCCGGAGGCATTCCAGGTAGCTCACTAGGAAACACATCAGGGTACTCCCTTACCACAAGGAGGTCTTCAAGTCTCACTTCTCTTAAGCAGGACAACCTAGGACCTGTCTTAGGAGAGGTCTCGGGGCTGAATTCCACTTGCACCCCTTGCTCATTAGTGAGCACAATCTATTTGGCCCTAGTTCTTAGATAACCAGTCCATTCCAAGAATCACATCTAATCCTTGGGAGTGTAGGACTATCAAGTCAGCATAGAAAGGTACTCCCAACATTTCCAAGGAAAGATTTGGGCACAAGGAGTTAGTCCTCATTTCCAAGCCCGGGGAATGGATTAACATGGGGTTTACTAAAGGAGTTATAGCTAACCCATTATTACCCACAAACTTTGAAGAGATAAATGAATGTGAAGCTCCGGAATCAAAAAGAACTGAGGCTAGAATGGTATTAACAAGGAACGTACCAAGGACCACATCTGAAGCTTGTTGAGCTTCCTCAGCTGTGAGATGGTTCACTCTCCCTTTATTGAATTGCACTGGAGGTCTTGAATGGGTGTGGCTGCCATGAGCTGAGGACCCTTGAGCCGATCGGGTGGGAGTTGGAGCTGGAGTTTGAAGTTTCTTCGAACATTTGTTTGCATAGTGCCCCACTTCATGACAATTGAAACAAGTCACCCCTGCTGCTAGAGCTGGGCATTGGGTCGTCTGCGTCTTAGCCCGCCCGAACCCACTGCCGTGCAGCCGTCTTGCGTCTTGGCTCGGCCGATCCTGCCCCACTGCAAGCCAGTCTTGCCCCCACCTTGCCTCCGGCCAAGCCGAGCCTGACCCAAAGCCCGTCGTCTTGGGAGTCGTCTTGTCTGACCAAGCCCAGCCAAAATAACTATAGGCAATGGAGACGGCGATGGCGGCGGCAACCGCCATCTTCATTCCTCTCGGCCAGAGGAGAGCCGGAGAGGGAGGAAGGCGGTGCATGGGGAGGAGAGAGCCGGAGAGGGAGGAAGGAAAGCGGTGCTTGGGGAGGGGAGGAACTGAGGGTAGAGAGCTGGAGGCGGTGTGTGGGATTGGAGATATGGATTAGCCGGGATGGGAGTTAGGGTTGGGCCAGGCCGTGGAGGAAGAACGGGATTGGGCCAGACTACTAGGCCGGGGAGGGATAGGATTGGGCCAGGCCGGAGAAGGGATTGAAGGATTGGGCTTTTTTAGTGCGTCGTGCCGCCTAACGCATTCTCGAGCCCGGCCCGGCCGGCGTTCGTCTTGCGTCTTGCGCCGGCCCGGACGCGTGCGTGCCTGCCATATTTAGACCGTGCCGTCTTGTGACCGGCTTCGCCCACCAAAAAGCAGGCCCAAGTCGACTCTACTGCTGCGAGTTTGTGGTCGGCCTTGCACGAGATTGACCTCTGGGAAGGTCTTATGTGGTGGAGGTGCTGCACCGCTTGACTTGCATTGAAGTCTGATGGGGAGGAGGTCGCAGACCTCATAGGCCGGAATTGGGAGGTCTTTGGCTGAAGAATCCCTCGACTGACTATTGGGTCTGCCTTCCTCTTTTGCGCTTTTCCATCTCAACATGCTTGCCCTCTTGCCAAAGGTCTTGCTCACTAAGTGCTGGAAATCTGGGTAATCATGAGCAAGGAGCTGGACTGAGAGATCATCATTAAGTCCGTCCAAGAACCGCTCTTGCTTGGACTCATCTGTGGCCACATCCTCAGGTGTATACCTTGCCAACTGGTTGAACTTGTGTAGATATTCGCTGACCGTGTAGTTCCCTTGGTGCAAGGCTCTAAACTCCTTCTTCTTTAGTACCATCATCCCATGAGGAATATGTGCACGTCTAAAAGCCTGAGTGAATTCCTCCCAAGTGATTTCTTGAGCGTCGGGGTGGGATTGAGTAAAGTTTTCCCACCATTCCGAGGCCGGTCCTTGAAGTTGATGAGAGGCAAATAAAACTCTCTCTCTGTCTGTGCAGTGGATCATGTTCAGTTTTCTACTCACAACTCTGAGCCAGTCGTCAGCTTCTAGAGGTTCGGTGGTGCTGGAAAAAGTAGGTGGCCTCATCCTCATAAACTCAGAAATATTGGCTCTAGGAGGTGGAACATGTACAGGAGGTTGTGCTGCTGCTGCGGCTTGGAGGTTCTGAGTATTGGTGATGGACTGAGCTAATAGGTTGATCAACTGTGCTTGGTTGGTCATCATTTGGTTCCAGTTTGGACCTTGGGCTGGAGGAGGAGGTGGCTGCTGCACTGGAGTCTCTGGATCATTCCCAGGGGCTCTACCTTGGCCACTGGTGCTGCCGCTACCCCTTGTGGTCACCATCTGCTAGGGTCCAAGAGGTGAGAAAAGATAAGAGAACTTAAGGGGGAAGGCTTAAGGCTTAAAGCAACTAAACCCACGATAACCCCAAAAGCCAGAACTTCAGCAATTAAACTCAACACTTTCTACGCGAGGCTTGCTGCCCTTAGGGCTGCAAGCTAATGAGGTCACTACAAGGAGGGATGGTCTTTTGTAAAGTAGCCCCAAAAGTAGCCTTTACAAATGATTACCACTCATTGCTGCAACAGGGAGGTCCTTAATGCCACCACAACAACCTTGATCGGTCCTATAGATATTCCAAGGAAAGAAATCCATTTAATTTTGTAAAACGTTGAGGCAAGCAAAAAGATAAGAAGGAGATAAGGGGAGATAAGACACAGAAGAGGGGTAAGAACAGATAGATGACTCAGGTAAGGAGAGAACAATTTCATTTCTCCGGTTTATTAAAACACATTTTGGACTCTTACTAATGGCCATTCTATTAGGCTGCGTCCTACAGTCAAGATGCTCTAATACCACCTGTCACGACCCGGACCAGGGCACACCCGGGAGGTCCCTCAGGACCTCTTGGGAGTTCCAGAGAGGAACCCCCAGGACGTCCCGAGAGGTCCCTCAGGACCTCCTGGGAGGTCCGCAAGGGACTTCCCAGGACGTCCCGAGAGGACATCCCGCTAGGACCTCCAGACCTCCCGAGAGGTCCGATAGAACCACTCGGAGGTCTGGGGTCCCGACCCTGAGGAGGTCGTTGGACCTCAGACCTCCCCAAACTTCACGCACTACTCGGGGAGGTCCAAAAGGGGCCAACCCGAGGAGGTCGTGAGGCTTGAGGACGAGCCTGAAATCCATTGTGATCCAAACTGGTCCCCAAGGATCATCGACCAGTTCTCACAGCAAGCAAGTGATAACATAGACATCCACAACAGCTTTATTAACAGCAAAACGAGGTTTGATTACAAGGGTTGCTTACAAGCTCCAGCAACCGAGAGCACACAAACGCAGTGAAAAACAAAAGACATGGTCCACCCATTACACCACAGGTGACTGGCTGGAGGGCGCGGCCTAATTGAGCTGATCATCTTCATCATCATAGGAGTCCTCATCTGCTCAATTCATGAATTAAGCAAGAGTGAGCACAACAACTGTGCTCGCAAGTTACACCCGTCAATTAACAGAATGACATGCATAACGATATATCAAAGGACAGCATATTAGGGTTGATTTGCATAAAGCCAATTTTATTTCAAATACAAGTATTACGTTTCAAGGCAGGTTACAATAGTTAGAATTCATTTTTGTGAAATCCATTTTCAGTTGGATAGCATTCATCATTGAAATGGTGAAGGATACCCTCCTGCACATGGCTTTCCGCCCACACCCAATTTGGTTAAACCACCAAAACCAATTTCATAATCTTTTGAAAACCAAAACCAAGAGCTAACTTTGAGTGACATTGTCAGCATGTCCATGACCGTGGACACGGCTATTCGAATAGATTTACACTCTGCAGAGGTTGTACACTTTACCCACATGACATGAATTCTCTAGTTTGTTTGGCATCCATCGATACCACCTCCACTTCCATTGGTGAGAGGTCTAGAGCACATGACAAGGCCTTTACAATGCATTGCTCCACCGCAGTTCACCCCCATTAAGGTTTCGCAGATCCCTCCCTTTGGATAGAAACCCGCTGGGTTAATGGGGTGCCCCCTCTTATGCCAGGTGGGACTACAACTAGTCATAACATGACAAAACCATCGCATCTACAGGATGAACCACGATAGGGCTTTGCAAATTAGTTAGCCAGGTCCCACACCCCACACTGGGGACATGTGGTTGCACAATTTTGGCGTAGCCCATTATAGGCTTAGCAAGTGGTGTCTCAAAGACCGGTCCTTAACCGACTTGGGCGACAAACCTCAACCCTGGGGCATCGGATCACACGACCCCCCGTGCATAGACATGCACCAACCAAACAACCAGCTTCGCCCAAATCAAATCCATTTTTCATTTATTTTGCTTTTCATTTCTCCATGGCACACCAATGCCATGGCCATAAGTAAGACATCCATGACACACCAATGTCATGGCCGAAATCTCTATGGCACACCAATGCCATGGCTCAAATTATTTGATTAAGTGATATTTTTGGTCAAAACTCCCCAAACCGCACGAACGCCACAACAAATCAGACCGTCCAATGAAGATCTAAGGGCTCAGCGAGGGTGGGATGTTCGGACCATTAGAACGTCCGACCAAGATCAAACCGTCCTATGCAAATCGGACGACTCACATTCGATAGGGGTGGAAATAGATAGGGAGGAGATCCTAGTGAACCTGGGGAGGTCCTGAAGGACACGGAGAGGTCCAATAAAGGTAAGGGGAGGTCCTAGAGGACATGGAGAGGTCCTGAAGGACACGGGGAGGTCAAATAATGGTAAGGGGAGGTCTTAAGAAGTGGTAGTACCGCATGGTCTTTGGTGGTACTACTGGAAATTTGTATCTTGAAGGAACCTCGAGAGAAGGTTTCAAGGTTACAAGCAACGAATGAGGTCCAAGTCTTTGGGAGGTCTGGACCCAAGGAGGTCTGGACCTTTGGATCCGAACGAAGGAGAGGTCTGGGCTATTAGATCCCAGACAAAAGGGAGCTCTAGGCCAGAGGTGGTTAAAAGATGGACAGAGAAGGGAAGATCTTCAAAACCCCAACAACTCAACAAACCAACAAGGATCTTTAGTTGAAGTTTGAGTTAGTCAACTTAAATCCATTATGAAATTTCAGGTTAAGCTTTGAATTCTCATCAAAACAGAATGGTTCTTTTTATTTTGAAATTTTTTTCGAAAAGACTCTGAAAATCAGGGTGCCACACGAGGAGAGAGGGAGAGGTGCGGGTGCGCGCGCGTGCTGACCGTTGGATCTTGATCCAACGGTTGGCAGCGGCTCGCTCGTTGGGCCAGAATGAATAGGGGATGGGCCGCACAGTGATGAAATCGGCCCAAGGGGTTTTAGGGATTTTAAATTGATTTTCCTAATTTTAAATAAACAGATTAATTCAAATAGGCTTTAGAAAATAGCAATTAAATTCCAAAAGTTCTAGAAAAATTCACAGAAGTCTCTAGAATTTTTCTGGACTTAAATAAATTAATTCCAACTTAAAGTTGATAATAGATTTTGAATTAAATTTGCTTTGGCTTTAAACAATTTAAAGAAAAGCTTTTAAAATTTCAGAAAATTCTCAAATTCAAATAAGTTTTAAACTTTAAAGAAATTATAAATTTTGGGCTATTACAAACCTACCCCCTTAAGGGAATCTCGACCCCGAGATTCAGACTTGGCCAGCAAGGAGGTGAGGATACTCCGCTTTAAGATCTTCTTCTCGCTCCGAAGTGGCTTCACTTTCCGGGTGGTGGCTCCACTGGACTTTGTATGAGCGGATGATCTTGCTCCGGGTGACATGCTCTGCGACGTCCAGAATCTTGATCGGTTGCTCCACATATGTGAGGTCTTCTTGAAGATCAATGCTTTCTAGAAGGGTCTGATCTTCAGGCACTCGAAGGCACTTCTTTAGCTGTGAAACATGGAAGACATTGTGTACGGCGGACAAAGATGCTGGTAGCTCAAGCTGATATGCATCTTCACCTCTTCTTGCCAAAATCTTGTAAGGTCCCACAAATCTGGATGCGAGTTTTCCTTTGGGCCGGAACCTTCTTACTCCTCGGAGTGGAGTAACTCGGAGATAGACAAAATCTCCTTCTGCAAAGGTCAACTCTCTCCGACGATTATCAGCATAACTCTTCTGTCGGGCTTGAGCTACTTTCAGATGTTCTCTTATTACTTTAACCTTGCTTTCAGCTTCTTTGATCAACTCTGGTCCAAAGAAATGATGCTCTCCTACTTCATCCCAAAGGAGCGGAGTTCTGCATTTCCTGCCATACAAAGCTTCAAATGGAGACATCTGAAGACTAGCTTGGTAGCTATTGTTGTACGAGAATTCTGCATAGGGCAAATTCTTGTCCCAACTTTTTCCGTAATCTAAGGCGCAGGCTCGAAGCATGTCTTCAAGAATCTGGTTGACTCGTTACATGCGGCCATCCGTCTCTGGATGATATCTGATCTTGAAATTGAGTCTGGTTCCCAAAGCTTTATCGAGACTCGCCAAAATCTTGATGTGAATCTGTGAACCTCTGTCGGACCACGATCTTCTTGGGTACCCGTGTGAGCAGAGCGATCTTGGCCATATCTGATTCTGCCAACTTCTTTGCATCTGTAGGTGGTCTTGACTGGAATAAAGTGGGCTACTTTCGTCAACCGGTCAATTATCACCCAGATGGAATCACATCCTGATTGGGTCCTAGGAAGTCCGGTGATGAAGTCCATACCAACTTTTCCCACTTCCACTCGGGAATCGGCAACGGTTGCAGCAAACTAGTGGGTCTTTGATGCTCTGCCTTGACTCTCTGACAAACATCACAACGGGCGACAAACTCAGCAATTTCTCGCTTCATGCTGACCCACCAATATCTTTCCTTTAGATCCTGGTACATCTTGGTACTGCCGGGATGAATGGAATAAGGCAACTCATGAGCTTCCTTCAAAATCGACTGCTTTAAATCCTGCTGATCCGTTACACAGATGCGGTTTCCGAACCACACTGTTCCTTGCTCATCTTCAATGAATCCTGGGGTTTTGCCTCTTCTCATATTCGTCTTGATCTCCTTGATGTCTTCATCTTCTATCTGCTTTTCTCTGATCTGACTCTGAAGTGTTGATTGAACTTCCAAAGCGTTCACACATCCTTGATCAACAATCTCCAAGTTCAGATGCTTCAACTCTTCATACAACTCTGGCTGATTCTTCTGAACCAAGATGGTATTGCAATCGCCTTTACCTTTCGGGGCATCGCAACTACATTTGCCTTGCGGGATGATAATGAATCCCAAGGTCATAATCCTTTATCAATTCTAGCCATCTTCTCTGCTTCGAGATTAAGATCGACCGGGTAAAGATGTACTTGACTCTTATGATCCGTGAAAACCTCACAAATGATACCGGATGAGATAATGCCGCCAGATCTTCAATGCATGTACAATCGCCGCTAACTCAAGGTCGTGAGTTGGATAATTCCCTTCATGTGGCCTCAAGCGGCGAGATGCATAAGCTCTGACTTTGCCCTCTTGCATCGATACACAACCGAAGTCATCGACGAGATCGTCATGAAAATCACAAAATCCTTATGAATATCTGGTAGGACTAACACAGGTGCAGAAACTAATCTCGTCTTCAGCTCTTGGAAACTTTCCTCACAAGCATCTGTCCATTCAAATTTCTTCTCCTTCTTCAGAAGTTGAGTCATTGGTCTTGCTATCTTGGAGAAACCTTCAATGAATCTGCGGTAATACCCGGCCAATCCAAGAAAACTTCTCACCTCTGAGACAAACTTGGGTTGTTTCCAATCCATTACTGCTTCAACTTTGGCTGGATCTACTGCAACTCCTCCTGCTGACACAATATGTCCAAGGAATGCCACGACTTAGCGAATTCACACTTCTTTGAATTTGGCATAAAATCGGTTCTCTCTGAGTTTTCCCAAAATTATCCTGAGATGGTCCTCATGTTCTTCTTCATTCTTTGAATAGATAAGAATGTCATCGATGAAAACAATCACAAACTTATCCAAGAATTCTATGAACACTTTGTTCATCATATTCATGAAATAAGCAGAGGCGTTCACAAACCGAAAGACATTCTCAGAACTTCGTACAACCCATATCTGGTGGTGAAAGCAGTCTTCGGAATATCTTCTGGTCTAATCTTCAGTTGGTGATAGCCATATCTCAAATCAATCTTCGAGAAGACACTTGCTCCTTTTAGTTGATCGAACAGATCGTCAATCCTAGGTAACGGATACTTATTCTTGATTGTCACCTCATTGAGCGATCTGTAATCCACACACATCCTCATATTGTTGTCTTTCTTCTTGACAAATAATACAGGTGCTCCCCAAGGTGATGAACTTGGCCGAATATATCCCTTGCTCCGCAACTCTTCAATCTGTTTCTTCATCTCTGCCAATTCATTGGCCGGCATTCTGTAGGGTCCCTTCGAGATTGGAGCGGTCCCTGGGACTAAGTCAATTAAGAACATTACGTCCCTATCCGGTGGCATGCTGGGTAGATCATCAGGAAAAACATCTGGGGATTCTTGCACCACTGGTATATCTTCAAGCTTTAACTCCTTCAAGCTGGTCAGTATGGAACTTCCTCCGGTACAGGTCTTGGGCTTGAATTCAAGGGTGACTCCTTCCTCATTGGTGAGAGTGATAGACCTATTGGCACAGTTATCCGTCCTTGATTCTTGGCTAGCCAGTCCATTCCAAGTATTATATCCAGACCTTGAGAATGCAAAACTATCAAGTCTGCCATGAAGGAAACTCCGGATATCTGCAGGGTAAGATTCGGGCATAGAGAACTGGTTCTCATTTCTGAGCCCGGGGAATGGATTATCATAGGGTTATTTAATGGAGAAATAGGTAACCCATTTTTGCCCACAAACTTATTGGATACAAAAGAATGTGAAGCTCTGGAATCAAACAGAACTGATGCTGGCATCGAATTAACAAGAAACGTACCAAGGACGACATCTGGTACTGCCTGAGCTTCCTCTGCTGTGACGTGGTTCACACGTCCCTTCGTGAACTGGACCGCCGGCTTTGGGGTGCCGCCGGTGGCTGGTACTCCTGATGCTGGCCTGGCTGGTGTCGCAGACTGCTGTCTCTTCGGGCATTTGTTGGCATAATGCCCAGTCTCGTTGCAATGGAAGCATGTCACTCCTGCTGCTGATGGAGTTGGGTTCTTCTGCTAAAACTGGCCTACAGGTGCATTGCTGTGGAAGCCGGAAGAGTTAGGGCGCTGTGCCGGTGCTGGAGCTCTGGGTGAAGTAGACTGGATTCTTCCACGCTGGGGTGGCTGAGGCTGAGCAAAGCGAGGCTTGGGTTGCCCTCAAGAGTTAAACTTCTGAGCAGCCATCCTCCGCTTGCGGTTCTCCATCTCCTGATGTTTGGCCTCTTGGCGAAAAGCTTTGTTCACCAACTGCTGCAAGTCAGTGTAGTCCTATGAGATCAGCTGGACTGAGATCTCATCATTCAGACCATCCATGAACCTTTCCTGCCTTTCTTCATCTCTAGCCACGTCTGCTGGGGCGTAGCGAGCAAGCTGGTTGAACCTGTGCAGGTACTCACCCACTGTGTGGTTGCCTTGTCGGAGCGTATGGAACTCTTTCTTCTTTAAGGTCATTATCCCCGCGGGGATATGTGCATGGTGGAAAGCCCGCACAAACTCATCCCAAGTGATAGTCTGCGCATCAGCATGGGAGATGTTGAAGTTATCCCACCATTCCGATGCGGGATCGTTGAGCTGGTGAGAGGCAAATAGGACTCTCTCACGGTCAGTACACTGTGCAATATCCAACTTCTTTCCGATAGCATGGATCCAGTCATCGGCATCCATCGGCTCTGTGCTGCTGGAGAATGTCGGTGGGCGCATGCGCATGAAATCTGCCATGGTCAATCTCTGCGTAGGTGGAGGTGGTGGTGCAGTCCGAGTTGTTGCCTGCACATTCTGCACGCTGCTGAGGGACTGAGCTAGGAGGTTAATCAGATGGTTTTGGTTTGCCATCATCTGACGCCAATCCGGTCCTTCAGCTGGTGGCGGTGGTGGTTGCTGCACGGGATTTTCCTGGTAATCCGCGTTCTCGTTACCCTGACCTTGGGCACTACCACTGCCGGTATGGGTGGTCACCATCTGCTAGAACTCCGAAGATTTAGAAAAGACAGACAGATAGAAAGCTAATAGGGGTAAATTCTAATAGCCCAAGAACACAAAAAGCACACAAGACAAAGAGCAAATTTTTCCAAGAAGTTCTTTTATTAATTTATTTTATTCAAGATTATGGCTACCACAAGGGATTAGTAGCTCATAATTCGCAACTAAAGACCGAGCTAAGGGAAAGATAATAACTATGGGGTACTAGGGGTATAATCCGGCTCACTAGAGCTAGCCTCGCCAGCCTTGTAGCTAGCCAGCTCCGCAATTACGGTCTTCAGCTTCTCCTCTGCCTCCTGTAGTCTATTTTGAGTGGTGAGTAAGTCATTCAAGGTGTTCCCATAGGCGTAGTCCAAAGCCTTAGCCAGATCCACCTGGTGCGTCAGCTCGGGGGAATCTTCGTCTCTAGCGGAGTTGAAAGTACTGTCGAGCCGGGTCGGAATGTCCATCGGGTGATAATGAAACCCGGTGCCATGAAGGCGACGGTCGTAGGTGTAGCGAAGATGGCGGACTACCTCTCTCGCCACATCCTGAATGCCGTCGTCAAAGGTATCACGCCGGATCGGAGCGTCAAAGATGTGGAAGACGGTGTCCGGCGCAAGATTGGAGTAGATGAGCACCTTTACTCTCCACAGTTGTTGTTCTCCCACTTGGTACTTGAATCCTTGAAAAGTTGGCCTCTTCAGGTAACCCAGGTGCTGCATCATCTCCCAAAGAATATCGGCCCAGTATCCAACAAAGGCTCCGTGGGAAGTAGCGTCCGGTCTCTTAGCCATCTAAAATTTTGAGAAGGAGATGAGTTAGTAAACATTTTAAAGAGAAAGGTTGAGAAATGACTCTGGACAGACTCAAAAATAGTTATAGTTTTTGAAAATAAGTCCTTAAGGCAATTCTAAGGCCACGACCTACAGTCGATATGGCTCTGATACCACTTTTGTCGGACCCAGGAACGAAAGATCCCGAACCCTCTATGTTCATACACCAGTCCAGGATTTCCGGTGTACACAGTTACAAAAATGATAACATAAACATATCTCGCATTACATTAATAGTAAATCAGAGTTTAATACAACTGGGCTTGAAGCCAAATAAAAGATTAAATAACATAGCGGAAGTAAAAACAGTAGTAGTAGGCCAGAACGATCCACCACAGGCAATCGTCTGGGGGCGTAGCCTAGGCGTCGGTGTCCTCACCATCTTGATAGTAGTCTTCACTGGAATAAAGATATTCAGCAAGCATGAGCACTACTACCGTGCTCGCAAGTTACACCCAATATGGAATTGTAATGCATGCATAAAGTAAACAAAGGACATTGGCAGGGTTATTTTGCGTAAAGCGACAGTTTTAGTTTAAATAATCATATTAGATTGCAAGGCCATTTTCATACAGTATTTAAAATCATAATTTAAATGACAATTGTATAATGTGGATAACCTCCAAGAAAGGTGATGGATATCCTCCTATCACAATGGCTAACCGCCCAATTTTCCCACAGGACTAACCATCCTGAAAACATCTGTTGAAATCATTTTAAAACCAAAAACAAGTCTTACTCAAAGTGGCTTTGCTAGCATGTCCATGACCACGGACGCGGCTATTCCAATAGTTTCTACTCTGTAGAGTTTGTACAGCTTTACCCACACGAGATAATATGCTCTTTGTGTCGGCCAATCCACGCTTCCTAAGGCGTGTGACAAAGCAATTATCACAAGGCCGTTACAATGATCTACCTCAAAGAACTCATGCCCGCTAAGGTTTCGCTTCCATTGGACTATCCATGCTCCGGGAGCCCCCTCTTGCGCCAGGAGGGACTACTGTCTAACCAACACCCACTCAAACAATATGGCACGAATATCTATGAGATATCCCAAATTATTAAGCCAGGTCTTGCCCAGACAAGACGTGTGGTGGTACGGTAAGGTATAGCAAGATGCGGCTCAAAGACCGGTCCTTAATCGACTTGGGCGTCTTTCAAATCAAACACTGGGCTTTAATCCTAACTAGATTAAACCCGTGCATAAACCTACACCCACCATTCATCCGTTTCGCCCAAGTCCAAACCATTTTTAATTTTATTTGGTAAAACCACCTTTAGTAAGCCTCTATGGTAGGACAATACCATAGATTCAAATTTTAAATCAATTTAAAATGGTTTGGCTAAATTCCCCAAAATGGGTAAACATGGTCTAAGCATTTGCTAAGCAAGTGAGTTTTTACCATACTAGTTTATCTATTGGTGACAAAGGATGACATATCAATATTCAAGATTGGCTATACAATGATAGCTGGAATATCTAATTATTTAAACAGGAATTTGAAATACTTGAATAAAAGTATGCATGCATCTAATAATTTGAAAACTGAATTTAAATAACTTTAAAATAGTAGGGGCAAAATGGTCAAAGTGTAACTTGCCTTCACTAAAGTCTTGAAATTCTAAATCTTCGGAAGAATCAAATTCCCCGGAATAAATAAGTAGTCTAAGCGTGAAAATCGACAAATCAATTGAAATTCAAATAAAATTCAAAAAGACAAATTAAACTAAGTCCAAATGAAATAATTGTATTTTATTTAGCTAGATAATAATTTTCTAAGATTTTAGCAACTTGAATCACCCAATTTGGAGTTGGGATGAAAAAGATATGAATTTTAGAAGTTTTAAACTAAATCTATAAATTAAAAGGATTTACCGAATTATTTTTCTAAAGGAAAATCTAATTATTGCGCAATGCTGACATCAGCCCTAAGGTTTTTCGAAAATTAAATTAATTCTGACAAGTGGGCCCCACGTGTCATAGACACGGTCCATATGGACCAGGCCCACGAGATTTTGGCTCAGGGGGGTGGTGGTGATGTGGTGCGGTTTGGGTGCCACGTCGGATCCACGTAGGATCCGACGGTAAGGTGGCGCACACGTGGCGTGAGGTGGCGTCGACGGTGGCCGTCGCGTGGCAAAACCACGGTGGCGGAAGGCGCGCGGCCGAGGGACCGATGGTCACCGGCGCTTCTGGCATGCAAGCGGCGGCAAGTCGCGAAATGAAGAGGAGAGAACGGCGATCCTAGTGCGCTCACCCACATGACGAGGCGATGACAGAGGCGGCCGGCGGTGAGGAAGAAGCGGCGGCGAGGTACAGGCGACGACGAAGTAGAGGCTCCGGGGGTCCTCCGGCGAATTGAGTGGGCGCACCGGCTTCGCGACGACACGGTGATGACGGCGGTGTGGTCGACGGGGGCAGAGCGGCTCTGGTGACGGCGCAATCGAAGGTCCGGGCTCCTTCGGTCGCCGGCGAGAAAGCTCCAAATTGAAGTTGGTAATAGATTTTGAATTAAATTTGTTTTGGCTTTAAACAATTTAAAGAAAAGCTTTTAAAATTTCAGAAAATTCTCAAATTCAAATAAGTTTTAAACTTTAAACAAATTTGAAATTTTGGGCTGTTACAGCTATACTACACTAATATATCACTACTATAAAACAAGCTATAGAAGACGCCTCATCACAAACGGTTCAACAGGAACCGTCTGTGTTGGGTCTGTTGGGGCTGGTACCGGCCTATCATAGATGGTTGTTATTACGAACTGTCTGTGATAGGCACCTATCACAGATGGTTTTTTAATAGAACTGTCTATGATAGTTCATAGACGATCTTTGTTGAGAACCGTCTGTGATAATCTCCAGTATCATAGATGGTTCTTAACAAAGACCATTTGTGAACTATCACAGACGGTTCTATTAAAAAACCGTCTGTGATAATCTCCAGTACTACAGACGGTTGTCAACAAAGATCGTCTGTGAACTATCACCGATGGTTCTTTTAAAAAACTGTCTGTGATATGGAACGTATCACAGACGGTTCATAAATAGAACCATCTGTGATTACTTTTCACAGACGGTTCCATAATATAACTATCTATGATAGGCCCTCATAACCCTAGGCTCGCCCATTCATCTCCCCAATGCCGCCCATTCATCTCCCCAGTGCTTAGCCCGCTTAGCTCTCGCACGCTCCTTCGCCTCCTCTAGGGTTCGCCCGTTCACCTCCCCGTAAGCCCCGACACCGCCGCCTCCGACCTCGACGCCACCGCCCCCGACCTCGACGACGCCGCTGTCCCCGACATCGACGACACAGCCGCCGCCTCGACGCATAGCCTCGTCCCCGTGTCGGCATCCTCCCTCTACCGGCCTCCTCCCTGCGCCGTCCTCCTCCCCGTGTCGGCCTCCTCCCTTGCACCGGCCTCCTCCCCGCGGACCCCTTCCCTGCACCGGCCTCCTCCCCCGCGCCGTCCTCCTCCCTGCATCGTCCTCCTCCCCTGCATCGGCTTCCTCCCTACACTGGCATCCTCCTTGCACTGTGAGTATTGCAACAAAAGAATGTTAATTATATATCTTTGATAATATGTGAATTGAATGAACAAAAGAATGTTAATTATATATCTTTGATAATCTGTGAATTTGATAGTCTTTGATAATCTTTGATAATCTGTGAATTGAATGAACAAAAGAATGTTAAGTATATATCTTTGATAATCTGTATCCATGTATGCACAAAAGAATGTGCTGGATTGGCTTCAAATTCTATATTAGATTGTGCACTGAGAGATAGCAAAGTGGTTATGTGGGCTCGGTTGATCAGCTCTGTGATGAATGTCAAATCTAAAATCAATTTGATAATTGGAAACAATCTTGAGCTAAAACTATTGCTTTCCGTTGTTAGGTTTAATATATAGCTTTATTCCTTTTGGTTATCAGTTCTGCATAGTTCAGATTATCCTTGTATGAGCTAGTTGATCTTTGTGAGATACTTACATAGTTATTATCAATCTGTGGATAATCCTCTTTGCTGAAATGATATTGTGATTATCTTGATATCATTGCTATATTCTATTTTTCATAATAGATTGCCTTCTGTTGTCTCGGTGGATATATTGACTCTGATAGTCTTTGATAATATGTGAACTGAAAGTTTATTTTGCTACCGTGAGATAAATTTGATATTCAACATGAAGTTTTAGGTTCAGCTCAAGATCTGTTTGATAATTGTTAAATTTGATTAGTGAAGATATATTGACTGATGTACTGAGATTGCAAAGGTTAAATCCTTTGCATCCAGCATACTGGATGAGATGGCAAAGACTTGTTCTTTTGCAACTCTCCTTCTGAGAGCACAAACTATCATCAATCTTGTGCAACTCTGTACTTATTTCATTCATATACATGTGGTATATATTTAGCATTTCAATCAATTTAAATGACTTGAATGATTTACATTTGATTATGTTAATTTGGTCATTTAAATGATGTTGGATTAATTCTTTATTGTTTCATATTTATACTGGAATTAATTATTATTATTTGCTAATATTACACATGTTGAGCATATGTAACTTATATAGATAGCAAGTAAGCGAGATGGCAGAGGCGCCGTCTTCGCCGCCGTCACTGACGCCGCCTAATGCGTCTGGATTTTTGTCGACAATAATGATACGTAAGCGAGATGGCAGAGAAAAATCAAAAATGCCTACGGGGGCCAACTGATCATCACAGAGGTCAATGACGTTGGGATCCATCTAAGTCCCCAGAGATCAGCGGCGAGATTTTGGACTATCTGCGGGATACTTGCAAGGGAACGGGTCCCCATCACCACACCAAGCTGGAAGTCTCTGATGAAAGAACAAAGAGGCGCGCTATAGACAGAACTTTCAAGCAAGTTCACTATCCCAGAAGCAGACATGGCACACATGGAACAGCATGCGTTGCTCTCGATGGATCACGCGTGGAGGACCTTCAAGAGCAATCTTGTCATGAAGTACATGAACACGGGTGAGACGCCCTTCGCGAAGTATGGATTCTTAACGCGGGAAACATGGGACGCCTTTGTGGCTATAAAGACGACAGCCAAATTTAAGGAGCAAAGTGCGGCGCACAAAGCTCTCCAGAAACGAAACAGTCACCCCCACAGACTCAGCACCGCTGGGTACGCGACTAAATCCACAGAATGGGCGGCGGAGGAGGAGAATGCAACTGGGCCATTTCCTGGGATCACAGACCCGCGTTCCCTAAGCTGGTTAAAAGCGAGGGCAAAAGTCTCATCTTCGAGTAGCATCTCTTTCACAAACCCGACAGACTAGGAAGTGTCTTAACGTGTGGTAAATATGTCGAACTACCTAGTTGTTAATAAGTCCATAACTTCATAGTGTCTATAATAACATGATGACCTCTTGCAGCATGAATTAACTGCCCAAGCTTCCCAAGGCTCCTTCCAAGCAGACAGGGAGAAGGATATACTATCTACGGCCCTGGGAAACAAGGAGCACCTGGGTTGCAGGCGAGGCCTTAGGGTTAATGTACCTTGGAGTTATGGATTCACAGACGACTACTGCACGTATAGGAGTAGGAAGAGATCCAAGGCCGAGTGCGAGGACCGGTTGGTACAGATGATTACTATAAAATTTCAAGGACAGATAACACAATTGTAGGATCAAATGAATCAACTCCTGAGCCAGTCGCAAGCTGCCCCCGTTAATTTGGGAGCCAGTCCTCATCGACATCAAAGTAGTGTCGCGTCCACGCATAATTCTGAACATGACGACATCCAATTACCGATAGACGACATCAAGGTAATGTACATCCATGTAATGCACCAAAGATAGACCTATAGGACACCTTAGCTAATTGAGTATCGTTTTGTAGGAGCCAACGCCCTGCAAGCTCCAAGTGAGGATGGTTGGGTCCATTTCTATTGAGGCTGGGCAGGGGATGGTGTATCCACACCAGGAAGGGGCAGTGCAGGTGCAGGGTTACGCTAGGTTCCAGGTGGACATGGTACATGACAATTTCATGGCTGTCCCGCTGGAGATTCGCCCAAACGAAGATATCAGAACACTAGGGGATGTCATGCACACTTTTATCCAGTGGCCCAAGAAGGGCATCGCCCTGGACCCACCAGTGCCACAATCTCGACACAGCCATTCCTCTCCAATGGGACCCTCGATAACTCCACCTCATGAACCTTCACTTCAAAAGGCCACCTCATCGGTTCCCGTGGAGAAGGCGCCGAAGGGACAAAAAAAAAAGCGTGCCACCGTATCGGTTCCCAAGTCATCTCGCAAGAAGATGTGTAGCGGGCAAGTCGTTAAGGCCAAATCGAAATCGAAGAACATTAAGGCGCCTCCCGAGCCCTCGAAATACTCAATCGGAAAACCGTTGTACTCTGACACAGTATTAAACTGCGTTGGATTAGGTTATCAGGCTTTGCATCTCTGGTACATGCGGAAGACCGAAAAGAAGGGGTGCGATACTGGAATCACCATCAGATATAAGGATAAGCATTTCTCCAACGGGCCGGGCCACTTTGTCGTGGGCTTCAGCGATTTATATGACCTATTCAACCTCATTGCCCTCGACGCCTCGCTTCTACGATGTTGGACACTATAAGTGTGTACAATCAAGTTCTACATTCACGTAATACTGATAACTATCACAACTCATTGCTTATGTACAGATACATGATGAAAAAAAGCCAAGGAATGTTCCAAACCGGTGGGTTTCCTCAACCCACACGTGGTCTCTATGCAAACCATCGAAACAGACGCATCCTTCGTCGAGAAATACATAACGGCAGGATTGCTTCATCAAGACAACAAGGACTACATACTGGTGCCCTACAACCAAGGGTAAGTGCTTCACTACTTGCTATATAAATTTCATTTGTACTTTATACGCAGCACGAACTTAGGTTTAATGACTATAGCGACATACATGAGTAGGTACCACTGGATCCTTTTAGTCATTATACCAAAGAGGAACAATGTAATATATCGTGATTTCCTAATCAGCAAATAGCACGACTTCAGCATTCTGACAGAAATACTCGACGGGTATGCTCATTTCCTCCATACATAACTCTATTGTAGTCTTCCTTCTTTTGAAATGGCCGAGGATAACTTTTTGGAATCATATAGTTTGTTCACCGCCTATGTTGATGGGGGAGGACTATACAAGGGGGGATCGAACAAGACATTGACACACAGGACACAATTTTCGATACGCGCTACAACACAATAATGCTATATCATACTTCCTAATAACACGTCTCAAACATACTATACCTATATATGTAATTTTATTTTTGAAGTGCCACCAACAAAAAAATGATGAGCTATGTGCATTCCACGTTTGCTATCATATGGAGCAACTCATTAGTGCTAAGATGAAGGATCACGAGGTTTGCCAATCTCGAAATAATTATTTCTAAATTATAAATTTAAATATATATGCTTACCACTTTACTCTTGCTTGCGACAGGATTTGATGATAGAATTAGATCCACTCGTTGCGAGAGAGATCGCGTACGTTCGAGGGCACCTCTGCGCCTTCATCAAGATAGCTATCATTAACCCCAACGGAGACTTTCACTCCGTCGCCGACCCAATGTTTCACCTTGTCGACACCTCTCAACCACGTGCAAACAATTGATTCAATTGTAATCCAATTGTAATTATAGCGAGAATACTTGAACAAATTCTTTTGTAACTTATTTTGAGTAATGATAACATTGAGTTGTCAACAATTGATTATCTGTGATGTATCTGTTTTCTGCATGCTTGTTTTCAGGGGGCATGGCTAGCAATTCCTGAGGCTAGCCAAAAATTAAAAAAAAAGTAGTTAGGGTAATGAGCTATCACAGATGATTTTGTGTTGAAACCATCTGTGAAGGTGGTATCATAGACGGTTTCTAAATAGAACCGTCTGTGATGTGATACGTAGCATCACAGACGGTTCTATTTAGAAACCGTCTGTGATATTTGAGAATATCACAAACGGTTTCTAAATAGAACCGTCTGTGATATACTACGTATCACAGACGGTTTTTAATGGAAACCGTCTGTGATACCATGCCTTCACAAACGGTTTCAAAAAAAATCGTCTATGTTAAGAGTATCACAGACAGTTTTTGAACTGTCTGTGATAATCGACGCTATCACAGACGAACTATCACAGACGGTTCAAAAACCGTCTGTGATGATGGTTCCGAACCGTCTTTGATGATGCTGTATGTAGTAGTGTATATTAAGGCACATGTAGCCTATACTATCCTGAAAATTGTATTTAGAAGCTCTGAACTTTTCTATCTCCGACATAATAGATTATGCCATCCAAGTATTAGGATGATAAGAAATATAATTAACAATTCACAGGGACATAATATCAATGTAATGAATTTCCTGAATCAAGAAGATTTTGTGTGCCCCGCATATGCCACCGAGAAATTAATTACTGGACTTTCTACTCTGAAAGCGAATGATAAAGTCCCTGCATTCCTGGACCATATCCAGGGAGATATTTGCGGTCCTATACAGCCCATATCAGGGCCATTTAGGTATTTTATGGTGCTCATCGATGCTTCCTCAAAATGGTCGTACATATGTTTATTGTCTACGAGAAACTACGCTTTTGCAAAGCTAATCTCGTAGATAATTAAAATAAAAAATACTTTCCCTAATCATCATGTGAAGTCCATCAGAATGGACAAGGCAGAAGAACTTACTTCGAAGGTATTTGATGATTATTGCATGGCAATGAGAATTAACGATGAGCATTCCGTACTATATATCCACACCCAGAATGGACTAGCAGATCTTTGAAGAATTGTAATTTACCAACTACATGTTGGGGACACGCAGTCCTGCACGCAACAACTCTCATCAATTTTAGACTGCCGGCATATAACATCCATACACCTATGCAACTAGTGCAAGGGTCAGTACCGAAAATTTCTCATCTTCACATATTTGGTTGCAAGGTTTATTTACCTATGCCACCACCGCAGCGAACTGCAATGGGCCTTCTCCGAAAGTCTGGGATATACGTTGGTTATGAGACAGCATCCATAATTAAGTATCTGGAAACTATGACTTGAAATTTGCATACAACCCGCTTCGATGTAGCATGTTTGATGATGATAGTTTCCCGTCATTAGGGGAAGGAAATCAACCCCTTGAAGAAAAATATCGGGAAATAACGTGGCAAACCATGGGAATCCATGCACATGACCTGCGCACTAGTGAAGCAAATAGATAAGTCCAGAAGATAATTAAAGTCTAGAAGACAAAAGAAGTCCAGAAGATAATTGAAGTCCAGAAGATAATTGAAGTCCAGAAGATAATTGATTTGCAAGTATTAGCAAATCAACTGCCTCACCACTTTAGTGATTTGAAGAGCATGACCAAGTTGCATGTGCCTGCACGCAATGCACCGAAGAGGGTTGAAATACCGAAGAAAGAAAAAGGTATACCTAATCCCGTCCAAAGGCCTCAAAAAAGGACGAGAACTCCGTCCCCTCGAATCCGAAGTAACCGGAGACGCTTGGTGAAAAAGCATAAGAAGGACTTGACACAGCCGATCACTGAAGTTCCCTAGAATAAGAAGAGGGGCCAGTTGAGACCTAACACCAGTATGCAACCTTTAGTAAAAGGCATACCAGATTTGAATATTCCTACAGAGGGAGACATCAGCATAGATGTGTGCACACACATCGGAGCTAAAAAACTAAAGGAACTTACCCCGCAATTGGAAGCAGCGGCGAGCGAGTAGAAGCATTAGAAGAATCGGCCGATGAAGAAATGGCTATAAATTATGTGACCACGGGAGAATCTATAAATAGAACAACAGCCAATGCTGATATTTATTTTGCAAAGAAAATTGCCACAATCATCGATCTTGATCCAGAGCCTGTATCGCTCGCTGAATGTAAGAAAATATCAAATTGGGAATATTGGAAAAAGGCAATCACTACTACAAAAAGGCTAATACTGGACGCCTCATCACAGACGGTTGACCAAAACCGTCGGTATTACATTCAATCACAGAAGGTTTTGGTTTAGAGACCGTATGTGCTATTGGCTGCGCTAAAAACCGTCTGTGAAGAGGTAATATCACAGACAGTTCATGTTAAAAACCGTCTGTGAAGTATCATAGACGGTTCTAAACAAGAACCGTCTGTGATCCACGGTGAGTTTCTTCATCGCCGTCGTCTGTTAAATCGCCATCCGCCGGCTCCCGATGTGTCTCTTCATCGCATCGATCCGCCGGCTCCCGATCGTCTCTTCGCCTCACGCTCCAAATTTATTCCTTGTTTTATAAAAGGATCATCCCCATCCAAGATGATCATCCCCACATACTTATAAAAAAAGCAAATGGTTGCCTCTTCCTTGTCGCCGCATTGATGGCCTTCCCGCCGCCTTTGTAAGAGCACCTCTCTCGGTGTAAGTTGAACTGTCTTTGCGGAAGAACACCGCTTGATCAACAGTGTCTTCACTCCTCTGCCGGGCGGAGAATTTGCCGGAGCGGTGACGGCCACCTTCCGCCGTCTTGACATCCTCCTCCGCCGTGTCTTCGGTGATCTCCCACTTCGGCGAGTTTATCGTGTCATCGGCGTAGTCCTCCAAAACGACGTTGCACGTCTCCGTGAGGCTTGCCGTCACTTGGACCGTAATCGAGGCGGCAGCGCATCGAGTCGACCGGTGCCGAGACTCCTCAAGCAAGGGAAGAGAGCCTATGGGCTCAATTCTTCTTAGTTCAACGATCGAGGGTCTTCGAGACACTTTCGAGCAGCGGCGTCAACGGGTGGGCGCATTTCAGCTTCGTTCACGATGATCGAGAACCATCCGATGCCGACACCGTTGCCTATGAAGTATTGCGAGATGGAGATAGCGACCTACCTCCGCCACTAGAAAAACCTTGTTTAATTATAGGTTTACGCTTTTTTAATATAAACATGTAATTTCTTCATGTCATGTAAGTGTATATACAAGATAAATATACTTGAGAAAAACCATTTCACGAGCAGGTTCCATTATGGAACCGTCTGTGATATGTGACATATCACGGACGGTTCTATTATGGAACCGTCGTGATAATATCACCGACGGTTCCATAATAGAACCGTCTATGATAAGTCTCTTTATAAGTAGGAGCTACCCAAACCGCCGCTAGGGTTTGCGCTCTAACTCGTCACTCCCTCAGCCGCCTTACTCTCGTCTGTTCCTCCCGTCGCTCTCGACGCCGCCATTCTTCCGTCGTTGCCGACGGTTAGTAGCACTCTGGTGACCTTGCAAAAGACACTCGCGATAAGAGTGTCTTTTGCAAAGATCACCAATGCCTACCACGATGACGCCCAAACTCGTCACTCCCGGCTCCACTAGGGTTTGCGCCCGCCCTAACTCCGTTCCTCCCCACCTCGACGCCGCTCGACCGTGCCGTGCCGCCGCCCGACCCCTTTGCGCCCGCTAGGCCCTGGCCGGCTTTGCTTTCCCATCCTCCTCTATTCTCCTCTAGATCTGTTAGCTTAATGTCTTTTGTTGAGTTTGATTTTTATGCATGAGCCTTAAGTTGTGTCCCGATGTTTGTGTGATTTATGCAAGGTAAAGGAAATGGATGAGGGTTGTCTTTGGTGGTGGGGTCGCCACCGTGGTTCTTGTTGTACTAAAGTCCCTCTCTGTCTCTACCCCCTTGCTCTGTGATGAAAATGGCTAGCTAGTGCTCTCGATGGATCCGAGGGCTACTCTTGGTGTGGTGGGTTTGGACACCCTTGGTGTTGTTCTCTTGTCGATGAACCGCTCAATGATGTTAATAGTCTTATCTTGATATTGAATTTATAATTAGTTCATATTAATAGTCCCTTGCTCGTGATGTAATGATGTCAATAGTCTTATCTTTGAAATTGAATTGATAATTAGTTCATATTAATAGTCCTCTTGTTGTGTGATGTAATGATGTCAATAGTCTTATGCTGAAATTGAATTGATAATTAGTTCATATTAATAGTCCCATTGCTCTGTGATGTAATGGTGTCAATAGTCTTATGCTGAAATTGAATTGATAATTAGTTCATATTAATAGTCCCCTTGTTCATACCGGTCAAGTTCTCCTACCTCTTGCGTACAAGGTACGTCCTACCATTCCATTCATAATCTCTTCTCTATAAAGTCTCCAAGCGGTGGTGCTTGTGCCATTAAAACGGCATCATATATATATTATATATATATTATTAAATGATCCTCGACCACTTTAGGGGTTAGTCACGTAGCATCGAAAGAATGAGGCGGTATCCACGGGCAACCTCATTGAGCCTGTAAGTTTAAAAAGTATGGATGCAAGGAGGCGTTAGGATATCCAATTACGGATTGGGCGTCGATATGTTCGAGAAGTGGCGTTGATGCGCCTTCTCCATCGGGAAGTGGCATCATCTATCGACAACCAACAATTCTTGAGCATGTAATTGTCTTTAAAGCCAACAAGAACACCAAGCAACAATTAAAGACGATTACATGCTCAAGAATGGTTGGTTGCTAATACATGATGCCACTTCCCACGGAGTACGCAAGCATCAACGACACTTTCTCGAACATAGCCACGCCCAATCCGTAATTGGATGTCCTAACGCCTCTTTGCATCCATACTTTTAAACTGCGAGGGCTTAATAAGGTTGCCCGTGGCTACCGCCTCATCCTTCTCATGTCAAGGTGGACGATCCCCAAAGTGGCCGAGAGACTACGAACAATATATATATATATGATGCCGGATTTAATGGTACAAGCAACCAACGCTGGGGCTTTATAGAGAAAAGTCATCACAGACGGTTCCAGCCACAAGCCTTTTCTGTAGTAGTGAATAGAAGCAGAATTATTATATCTGAATAAAAGAGAGGTGTTTGGGCCTGTAAGTCACATGCCTCCTTATGTGCACCCCGTAGGGCATAAGTGAGTATTTGTTCGAAAGAGAAATGAAAATAATGAAGTTGTAAGACATAAAGCAAGGCTTGTTGCACAAGGTTTCACTCAACGATCAGGAATTTATTATGAAGAAACCTATTCCCCAGTCATGGATGGAACTACCTTTAGATATTTAATCTCAATGGCAGTAAACCTGAATTTAGAAATGAAATTGATGGATGTGGTAACTGTATACCTTTATGAAAACTTGGATTCCGACATTTATATGAAGGTACTTGAAGGTATCCCTATCCCGAACCAAGACAGAACAAATAGAAATATGTACAGTGCGCAACTCAGAAAGTCACTGTATGGACTTAAGCAGTCAGGTAGAATGTGGTATAATCGCTTAAGCTACTTTCTCTGCAACAAAGGCTACACGAACAATATGGATTGTCTCTGTGTATTTATACGACGATCCTAGGATGGATTTTATATAATCTCAGTGTATGTAGATGATCTGAATATCATTGGGACCCTGGAAGATATTAAAAAAGCAAGCTCTTACCTGGAGCTGGAGTTCGAAATGAAAGATTTGGGTAAAACCAAATATTGCCTAGGCTTGCAGCTTGAGCATGCCCTTGAAGGGATTTTAGTGCATCAGTCAACCTACACTCAAAAGGTGTTAGAAAGGTTTGACTTTGAAAAGACATATCCTTCGAAAGTGCCGATGGTCGGAAGATCCTTGTAGGAAGACAAGGACCCGTACAGACCTAAAGAAAAGAGGGAGAAAGCCCTGGGATCGGAATTCCCGTACTTGAGCGTAGTAGGAGCACTCATGTATTTAGCAAACTGTACTAAACCGAACATTACATTTGTCGTGAACATACCCGCAAGGTATAGTGCAGAACCTACCAAAAGGCATTGGCAGAGAATAAACAACATCTTCCGATACCTCCAAGGAAGCAAAGATCTCGGTCTATTCTACAGGAAGAACCAAGACCAAACTATGACTGGCTATGCAGATGCCGGGTAACTATTAGACCCGCATACAACTAAGTGGCAAATAGGCTATGTATTCCTATGTGGTGGAACTACAATTTCATGGAAATCGTTTAAGCAAAGTCTGGTAACAACTTCGACGAACCACTCGTAAATCATAACACTATACGAGGCCTCACGAGAATGTTCTTAGCTTCGGCGGATGATTCACCGCATCCAGTAGTCGTGTGGATTGAATACCATGCAAACCCCCACACCCCCACAATTATCTATGAAGATAATGCAGCTTGTGTTGCACAAGTACAGATGGGTTATGTGAAAAGTCCTCTCACAAAGCATATCAACCTTCAAGATCTTCTATGCTCATGAATTGGAAAAGATAGACGAAAGTAAAGTACTATATACTAAGTCATGTGAAAATCTTTTAGATTTATTCACTAAGTCACTTCCAGCGTCTAGTTTTGAAAGATGCATACGTGGAATTGGAATGATGAGACTTAGAGAAGTGCAGAATTCATGAGGAGAATATTTACGAACTCATTATTGAAGCTTGATCATGAAGATCGAGTACCCAAAGAATAAATCCTAGTGATTAAGTGAAATTAGGTGGATTGTACTCTTTTTCCCTTGACGAGTTTTCCTAAAGTTTCTCGGCTAAGATTTTTAATGAGGCAATTCGTGCTGCACAACAGAACGTGTACTTCTATGTACTCTTTCTCCAAATTTTTCTCATTGAGTTTTTATGAAGTTTTGATGAGATATAAACATGTCGAATGAGTGCCCAAGGGAGGTTGTTAAGAAACTGGGCTCAGGCTGACAGCCCTGGCCTACGATGGCCTCTTCATCCATCCAGTAACCTTTATAAAGGAAGGAGGGCCCAACCATTATATACAGTTTTGTAGAAGAGCAATAAAGAGAAGTCAGAAATCCTATCATATCTCTAGGTTCAATCTAATATTCTGTTCAAATGTTTTTATATTGTTGTTACGATTCTGAGTTTATCTACAAGACAATTACTAAGATTGAGATCGTCAACGACGTTCCGCACTAAATTCTACAACACTCGCTCGTCTGATTGGGCAGCGCATTTAAACCGTTCGGTGGCACAGTTGCGCCGCTGCTGCCTCTCTTTTTGACTCTTTTACCCACACAAACTCACGCGATCTTCCGGTATTGCCCTCGTGTCTCGCCCTTTAAATCGCCACTACTCCCTCCACACTCCCGCACCCCATGTGTTCATAGTCAGAGAAACACACACACACACATAGGGTCGAGCACATACACCGAGACACGTACGATGGGCTCGTCACCTCACGTCAAGTTCCTCAAGATGGTGTACCAGCTCGTCGTGAACAACTTCCTCGCCGTCGTCGCGGCGGTCGTCGCTACCGCCGCGCTCCGGAGGGCGTGGCCGGTCAGTCCAGACGTGCTCGTCGACCGGTTGCGCGCCCTACCGCCGGTTCACATCCTCATGGCGGTGATGCTGACGGTGGCCGTGGCCAAGCTGCGGCGCATGCGCCGGCCCCGGGAGGTGTACCTCGTGGAGTACGGCTGCTTCCGGCCCAAGCCCTACCTCCGCACGCCGTTCGCCACGTGCCGCGAGCACGCGCACCTCATGCCGTACCTGGTCGACGAAGAGAGCGTCGCCTTCGCGATACGCCTGCTCGAGCGGTCGGGGCTCGGCGAGGAGACCTGCGTGCCGGAGGCCTACCACTACATGCCCCCTGACCGCAGCCTCGAGGCGTCCCGCGAGGAGGCCGAGCTGGTCATCTTCTCCGCCGTCGACGACGTGTTCGCCAAGACCACCGTGAAGCCCGCAGACATCGACGTGCTTATCGTCAACTGCAGCATCTTCACGCCGACGCCGGTGTTCGCCGACATGGTCGTCAACAGGTACAAACTCCGCGCCGACGTGCAGAACGTAAACCTGTCCGGGATGGGCTGCAGCGCCGGGCTTGTCTCCGTTGGCCTCGCCAAGAACCTCCTGCAGGTGGCGGCGCCGGGCACCCACGTGCTGATCGTGTCCACGGAGATCCTCTCGTCGCAGTACTACGTCGGCACCGAGCGCGCGATGCTGCTTCCCAACTGCCTCTTCCGCATGGGCGCCGCCGCCATGATCCTCTCCAACTCCCCGGAGCGGGCGCGGTTCCGGCTCGGCCGGGTCGTGCGCACCGTCACCGCCGCGCGGGACACAGACTACCGGTGCGTGTTCCAGGAGGAGGACGACAAGGGCATCACGGGAATCCGGCTCTCCAAGGACCTCGCCACCACAGCAGGCCACGCGCTGAAGAGCAACATCGCGGCCTTCGGACCCCTCGTCCTGCCGGCATCTGAGCAGCTCCTCGTCGCGCTATCCTTCCTGAAGCGGAAGCTGCTGAGTGGGCGCGCCAAGGTGAGGCTCTACCGCCCGGACTTCCGCACAGCGTTCGAGCACTTCTGCATACACGCGGGCGGCCGCGGCGTGATCGACGAGGTGCAGCACGGCCTCGGCCTCTCCGACGACGACGTGGAGGCGTCGCGGATGACGCTGCACCGGTTCGGGAACACGTCGAGCAGCTCAGTGCTGTACGAGCTGGCGTACATCGAGGCCAAGGGGAAGATGAAGAAGGGCGACCGGGTGTGGATGATCTCCTTCGGCGCCGGTTTCGACTGCAACAGCGTCGCGTGGGAGTGCGTGAAGCCGGCCGGCGACGCCGACGGGCCGTGGGCGGAGTGCATCGACCGCTACCCGGTGCAGCTCCCCGAAGTCGTCAAGGACATCTAAGGTGGGGAGCATGATTATATATGTCCGAGCTTGCAGCATGCAGGCACACGTATATATGTACGTATGTACGTAGTATACGTATATAAATTTGGCACATGTCGAAGGGTTCAAGGGATCCTTCAAAACATACCCTACTTTTAGAAACTTCCTTAACTTTAACCTCAATAATATATAAAAGTTATTTATATTGGTCGAGGCATGAAAATATATCTTTATATTAGCTATAAAAATATTTTCATAATATAATAATTTTATATTATTTTATAAATATATTTATATTAAAAAATAATGGTCAAAGTTATACGTTAAAGATGTATTAATGTCTAAAATATCATATATTATTAAACAGAAAAGTATATAGCTGGATGGAGCGACAGTCTAAGTACAGGCCTTCCTTGTTTGGTGTGTCTCGCCGTCGTACACTAGCAATTAAGTGCTGTTAGGCTGGAAACAGCAATATAATTGGTCATGTTGTGATCTCAGAAACAAAAGTGATTAGTTGCTATTAATGTTAGGATTGCCACATGTGGTCAACAAGTGTTGTATTAATGAAAACCCTAATGAAGAAATGATGATCATTAGTATCTTTCAATTGTTTCGTAACTACTAGTACTACTATATGTTTAAGTAGTTTGCATGGAATAACGTGGGTTTACAGGTCGCCGCATGCATCTAGTGTCTCAAGTAATAATTAGTCTTGACTAATCGCTTGCAAGCATTTCTTTATTCCCGTAACAAGTAGGAGTAGTAGGCCAGTACTCCCTCCGTTTTGTTATATTTATCCATCACCTATTATGCGTATAGATCAAAAAAACACTAAATTTAAAAAATGCTTAGTAAAAAATGACCATACATACTATTATTAAATAACATATCACAACCAATTAACGTCTTCCAAAGAATTTAAATACAGGTAGAGAGGAAAAATTGTTATAACTATATTCTAGATTCTCTCATGGACAAATATATTATAATAGATACTCCCGAGACTATGAACAAATACAGTGAAACAGAGGGAACAGTAACGAACTTCCTAAAACAACTAGTACTATTGTAGTTACACCCGTGCGTGCGCTACCCCGGGAAGAAATCATTCTTGGTATAACTAAAATTTCGGACCACCTCCTCGGATAAAAGCGAAATTCCGTTAATTTCAGAAATTTTCGTCCTAAAATTTCCCCCGGGTATTTCGCTACGTACAAATACAGCTGTTCCGACCGTGGGTGGGTATGCATGGGCGGACCACACAAACACAAAGCGTAAATTTCTTCACTTTGGTAACCTAAAATGTGGTACATTATTGGGTGCGCATATCCTGGATTCACTTCTCAAATTCCCTGTATGCATATCTACAGGGCACAGGAGTTATGGACTAGGTAACCAGAGACAGTAATATATAGCAAACTCATAAACAACTTACATATTGGTATTTTAGAATCGAACATACGTAAAGATTGTTTTATTCGGAGGGTCTCTAAGACTCAAATCACGCAGAGAGAGCGACACGTGGATTTTTATACAAGTTCGGGCCTTTTCCGGATAGAATAACAACTCTACTACTGTGTGGATGTATTTAGTATGCTGGTTTACAAATCAAGAGAAAGACTCGAGTGTGATGTCTCCTGCTCCTGATTGCCCTTTTCTTCTTCCTGATGATCCCGCCTTTTATACAGGCTTCAAAGTGAGTTATTATTTCTCCAGTCCAAAGTGTACCTTAATGCTTCAGATGATAGAGCTGTTACTGGAGATTATTGTGGGAGTAGTAACGTTCCCACGTCGCTAGGCAGTTATCATCATGACAGAGAGTTAAATCGTGCTATTATTCCGGAGAATAACAGCGTAATTGACTGCACATATCCTTAGATATAGTGCAGAAGATTCCCTGATCGATTAGGCCCACATGTTTGTAAGCCCTATCAACTAGAGGCTGGTCATAGAAGAACCTACGATTAGGTGGTGGTTGTAGTAAAGCTTACGATCACAGACTGATCGTAAGGGGACTTACGATCAGGGGATAGTCGTAGAAAGACTTACGACTATGGAGTTGTCGTAGAAGAACTTACGACCTCCAGCTTTTCCATTATGAATATTAAGGGGTATACTCAAGAACCATATGACGGTATTTTTATCCATAATATGAATTATAGATAAATAAGTAAATGATGATTATTATATCCTCGTTGTAGGTCCGGAAAGGCGCCTAGAGGGGGGTGAATAGGAGCTCGTCTGAATTTTTCACCTCGATCAGATTCAACTCAATATCACTCCAATAGCTAAAGAAGCTATGAAGATCAATATTCAAGTACTGCAGAGGACTTGTGTTCAACCTAAATCAAAAACCCCAAAGCAAAACACAAAAGGCTCAAAGTGCTCTGGTGGAGCGGTCAGACCGGCGGCATATGAGCGGTCAGACTGGAGGTCGGTCTGATCGGCGTTATAAAGTCGGACTGACTGGCCTTGACCAGAAACAGTGCGACAACCTGAAATCCAAAACGAAAATCAGTCTAACTTTTGATCTACACGATGAAACTTGATCAAACTTCAGACACACCTTCCTAAGGATATCAGGAACCTATTGCAAGCAACGATCGCCCAGATCTATGCCAAAGTCCTAACCTTTTTCTATTTGAAAAGTCCTGACCTTTTTCCATTTGAACGAACGTGGTTTCAAAATCGGGAAAAAATGAAAACGCGATCTAGAAACTTGCTCGTGGTTGAATGACGATCCAGATGATCCTAGATGTATTCCCACACGTCACAACAAGGTAGATGAGGGCAAGAAACCAACCAAAGACCAAAAGATCAAAGATGAACTCAAAATCACAAAATAAGGAGGAAGAACACAAAGAGAACTCATCTTTGAGAAATCATGCATAGATTGATTCTTGGTTGTTGCTGGATTACAGCCACTCCCTTGAGGAGGACAAAACTGACAACATGAGCACTCAAATTAATCCAACACTCTAAAACCCTAAGCCTGTCCTTTCCTCTCTAAGCCCTAAGACAAACTAGGGTTTTACAAATGAAGTGCTTGGGGGCTGTTTGACAGCACCCCCTCCTATTTATAGTGAGGCATAGCTTCTACAAGAGTTAACCCTAATGGGCTCCCGTTAAGGCCCAACACAAATGTGACACACGCACGTATCTTAAAGCGTCGTCTTATCTTCTCTTGACCTAAACCGCTTCTCCACGCATCGTCTTGCGCCGCGGTTTAGTCCAAGGTCACAAAGGCGGTATTTGGTGAAATTACCAAAATACCCCTTCTTGATCTTTCTCCGAAGACCAAGTCCAATCTTGGTGAAGCATTCGCCTGCTTCGCCACGTGTAGGTTGATCAACGGCTCTCATCGTGTCGGCAAGTCTCTCCCGTTCAGCTCCCGCCGAAACCACCATGGCACTTGCACCGACCCCCGCGCTGCTTGATCCAACCCGTCACACCGAACTGCCCGTTCGGTCACCTTTGTCCATTCTGCGCGATGCTTAAGTCCATTGACCTCACCCGACATCCTTGATCGTTCTGGACCTCAGCTCTCTAAACTTAGTCCCGATCATCCTCGTCGTTGACCGTCGTTAACCTCCAAGCGTCCTACACAACAATAGACAAAGAAATCGAATCCGGGAACAAGTTCTTCACAACTTGACCCACGTTAGTGAAAACATGCATCATGCAACACATATGCACTGATAACCATGAACTTGACCTATCCAAAGCCAAAACTCCAAAATGGCCAATGAACAGCACAAAAAATCGGTTAGACCACCAATTTGGCGGTCGACCGCCCCTAACGGCGACCACACTCAAGGCGGTCGACCGCCAAGTCAAATATCAGAAAAACCACCCGTGGCATAGCCGGTCTGACCGCCCCCATGGCCGGTTAGACTGCCAAAGGCCTGACAGAACTAACACTTTGCCGAAAACACTTGATTTGACAAACCGCAAAAGCCATTGCCAATTGTATCATCATCCTAAGATCATGCACATATCCCCATGATATCCACAATCTCCTCCTTGATGAACACATTGACAATTTCCCAAAAATGCAAGGTTTGATGTTTGAAAAGTAAAATACTCGACGTTTTCGCACAAAGGCACAACTTGGTCCAAATGCAATAAAAAGCAAGGAAAATGACCAAGCTGGCTCCAGAATAGCATAGGCAAGTGAGATACGACAAAAGACAACATGAAAGCTTCAATTTAAAAAAAATTGCAAAATCTCACTTAAGGTCCATATGAAAGAACAATTGTTCAAATTGACCTTTGATCATTGTGAGGTTGCAAGAATTGCCATTCAAATTCAGAAAAGGCAATAAGATCGCAAAAATGCATATGAGATGCTCCCCCTTACTATGATCATCAAATTTGGTGAAAATTTCATTTTGTCCCTGTTTGTCCATTTTTACCATTTCTCCCCCTTTGACAATGGATTCATCAAGGTGCATAGAAGAAGATAGAGCGTGAATGATATAGAATGGCTGCAATTTATTCAATTTTTAGCATAGGGAGCCATGAAAATTATCCATGAGGACTGTACAAGTATTACACCAAGCCATATTATGTGAAGAAGCTATTTTCTATCATAGTAAAAACATGTACAACAAAGTTAAGGCCAAAATAGCAATAATCTGAAATTAAATGAATTGGTAGCATGACAAGGTGCTCAAGATAATAGTTTAACTAAAGGTATCCAAAAATGAGTCAAGTCATGTCTATAAGCAAAATGAAGCCCAGAAACTAGAAAATGAGTCAATGTTGAGCGCTATGTGTTCAATTATGAATCAATTTGTTCAAGCATTTGGAAGTTAGCATATTGAGCATTTTGCTGAATTTTTTTGGTCTTATCTTAGTAAAGCAAGTCCTGGATTAGGAGCCATCCACAACTGTCTTCTAAGCTTCAACCAATTGATAATTTGTTTTCTTAGCATTGTGCTAGATCTCAAGCCTTGCCGCGACCATCTCAAGTAAGAAGCTTAAGAGAGTGGTATAGGTCATCCAAAACTCCCCCTGAGTTCATGCCTAGTGCAATGGCAAGCCATCTCATGAGAAAGAATTGGTGAGATCAATTTTTTCGCACAGAAAAACTCATTTTTCATTTGCTTGACTTAAGAACTATTATAGCTCAATTTTAAAGCTCAAAGTAAGTTCAAGACTCAATTTAACCTATATGACATGGCGTGAATCATGAGAGGATCACTATGGCAAAACTAGTCACAAGAACCAACAAGTCATGTTTTGATTCAATTTTCTCAAAAGCTAAGCTATACATGAAAAGCCATAAAAGAAATCTAGCAAACTAGCACAAGACATGGCAGGGTATAAAATATGAAACCATATCATACAAGGATAATAATCAAAACTCCACAAGATTATATTACAATACAAGTTGCTGAATTTAAAATGCATTATGGTACAATGAATGCAAAAAGAGCAAACTCCCCCTCAAAACAGGCCAAGAGGACTAATAACCCCCAAATCTCCCCGCAAAGAAGCAAAATGAGAAAAATCAAGAGCCTTAGTGAAAATATTGTTGGAAATATGCCCTAGAGGCAATCATAGAGATGATTATATTTCATTATGTTCATGACATTGGATAATGTGTTATCTTGTTCCTAGAATAATATTGTTAATATTTATTATCAAGTATGTGACTTGGTTGTGAAACTCTATATTGTCATGATAATTATTCTTACACGATCCTCGGTCGTAAACATATGAGGACACATATGAATAGACTAGCATATGTATTGGTTGATGACTATGTTTCACGAGTCATAGATATGGAGATATCAAACCGATAATATGGACACATGTTAGAGAACATGATGTTGGATAAGACCCACCTTGAGACACTATTGAGATTGTTATGAATCTATGTGTCATTAGTTGGTCTCAAGCAATGATGATGTATAATCCTTAGACCGAGATCAAGATGGTTTCCTACATGTGTAAGAGCACTCTTAGGGGTTGCCAAACGCTACACCGTGAATCGGGTAGTTATAAAGGTAGCTTTCGGTATGCTCAAACATGGAGAGGAATGTGACTAGTCGGATATGGGATTTGCCCTCCTAACATAACAGAGAGATGTCTCTGGCCCCTCGTTGATCGGATAAAGAAAGTGCATGGCCATGCCACTAGTAGTCAAGTGTTCGACCACATAAGGTTATCGATACTCGACGAGAAAGTATTGAACAGTCCATGGATGACACAACATCTCACCTGGAGTTCAACCAGATATCGTGAGGCAAAGGGAGAATACATGATAGGTCACTTAGTTCGACCAGCTACCGACTGGTCGTATGGAGATACAAGCAAGTCGTAGACTGGTCGAACGTAATCACAGAGTGGTCGAAACCAAGTCGTAAGGAGTTACGAGTTGGTCGTGATCAAATACGAATTGGTCGATAGAGATAGGACCCGGTCGTAAGTGATGAGGACCTGGTCGATATCATATTGCATTAAGGTTCGTCCGATATAATTTGTGTGTTTTCGAATCGATATGTTCGCTAGGAGCCGCTTCGACTCGTGATCGGAAACGGTTTCCAATCACAACCGAACTACACATGAACCTCTGGGTCACACACTTAACGGGTTGAACAAACCAAGACGAATACGATTCAGAACGTGTCCTGGATAGGATCCGTCATGAGCACTATATAAGGAGGTGCATGAGGCTATTGGGAAAGGCGCGTGAAACACCACGAAACCCTAGCCGCCATCTCCTTGAGAGCTCCACCGCGCGACTTGGTGCCGCACACCGACGCTCGCTTGTTCCTTCCCCGACGTGTGGATACCGTAGAGGCGCTACTACGATTGTTGCGCTTGAGGACGATCCGCGATCTTCACAAGGAACCGCAGACGTTCTTTGGAGGAGACGATCGATCGCGACCATTGCATCGACTTGTCGGACGTTGGACGATCGACTACGACCACTACATCGACGCGCTTCGCTGGACCGTGCGCCCAATCCTTCTTCCGCCGCTCTCTGCGCTCATGGTAACGATCTGTGATCATCTACTTGCTTGGCATCCTGGTTCGCGTGGTAGAATTTTTTGTTTGTAGCTATCGTAGTCTACCCCGTGACCCTACAAATATACGCAACCTGCTGCTCAGACTCTTCAAAGTGAAGCACAACATCACCCTTCTCTACAAGGTCTCTAAGGAAATGACATCGAATGTCAATGTGCTTGGTCCTAGAGTGTTGCACTGTGTTTTTGGCAATGTTTATGGCACTAGTGTTATCATAGAAAAGAGGAACACTATCCAAAGACAACCCATAATCCCGCAGAGTAGATAAGATCCAGAGAACCTGAGAACAACTACTCGCTGCAGCTACATACTCAGCCTCGGCGGTGGACTGTGCAACAGAGGACTGTTTCCTAGATGACCAAGAGATAAGAGATGTGCCTAGGAAATGACAAGTGCCAGAAGTACTTTTCCTATCCACTCTACATCCCGCAAAATCAGCATCAGAAAAAGCCCGAATAGAGAGAGCAGAATCAGAAGAATACCAAAGTCCAAAGTCAAGAGTGTCCTGGAGGTACCTGAAGATGCGACGCACAGCTTGACGATGAGAGGCATGAGGGGAAGCTTGAAATCAAGCGCACAGACACACAACAAATTGTATGTCCGGCCTCGACGCCGTGAGGTAGAGAAGAGAGCCAATCATACTGTGGTACTCCTTCTGGTCCACAGGCTCTCCATCCTCATCAGTGTCTAGCACGGTGGATGTGGTAATGGGAGTAGACATTGGCCTACTGCTTCCCATGTCGAAGCGCCGAAGAAGGTCCTTTGTGTACTTGTTTTGATGAATGAAGGTGCCTTCTTTCAGTTGCTTGACTTGAAGACCAAGGAAGAAGGTCAGTTCGCACATCATGCTCATCTCGAACTCCCTGCTCTTAGAATATGAAAATCTGGACACCAAAGCATGAGAAGAACCACCGAATATGATATCATCCACATAAATCTGAACCAATAAAAAGTCATTGCCATGCCTGAGAGTGAACAAGGTTTTATCTACCATTCCCATTTTGAATTCATTATTAAGCAGGAAACTCTTAAGCCTATCATACCAAACTCTAGGGGCTTGCTTCAATCCATACAAGGCTTTGGAGAGCTTAAACACATGATTTGGGAATTTGGTATTTTCAAAACCAGGAGGTTGCTTGACAAAAACCTCTTTTTCTATGAAGCCATTAAGGAAAGCACTCTTGACATCCATTTGATAAAGCTTAAAGCCCTTAGATGCCGTGAATGCTAGCAAAATGCGAATGGCTTCTAATCTAGCTACAGGAACAAAGGTCTCCTCAAAGTCTAAGCCTTCTACCTGGGAATAACCTTGAGCTACAAGCCTAGCCTTATTGCGAACTACCAACCCATCCTCACTTTGCTTATTTTTGAAAACTCATTTTGTTCCAATTACATTATGATAAGGTGGAGGTTCAACTAAGGTCCAGACTTTGTTTCTTTCAAAATTTTCAGGTTCTTCATGCATGGCATTGACCCAAGAGGAATCAGATAAAACATGGGTGACATCTCAGGGTTCAAAAAACGCGACAAAAGCAGAATGTGCATGAGAATCTAGAGAGATAAACCTGGAGCGAGTAACTCGCTCATGAAGATCCCCAATCATCTGCTCAGATGGATGTTGTCGCTGAATGTGAAGAGGAGGTCCTGGTGTAGAAGTGGCCTCTACCTCATGGACTGTGGAGGTAGGAGCAGAGCCACTCGGATCGTCGGTGAAGGTGGAAAGAGGCTGCTCATCAGAAGCTAGAGAAGTAGAAGCAGGCTCTCCAACCACCTCAGAAGTGACTGGAGGATGGATTGGGTCCTCATCCTTAGAGTCGTCGTCAACGAAGATGCTTTCAGAAACCTGTGTACCTGCACCATCGTGTCTAGTACCAGGACTGCCTCATCAAAAGTGACTTCGCAAGTCTTAACAATTTTGTTAGTATCCAAATTAAACACACGATAGTCACGAGAATGAGCAGGATATCCAAGAAAAATGCCATCAGAACATCTTGATTCAAATTTATCCAAGTTGCCATGTTTAAGAATAAAGCACTTGCAACCAAAAATCTTGAAATGAGAGAATTTAGGTCTATGATCAAATCTAAGCTCGAAAGAAGTTTTGCCTATGACAGATCTCAAGAACACCCTATTGGATACATAGCAAGCAGTAGAGATCGCCTCAGCCCAAAATATCCTAGGAGTGCTATGCTCATCTAGCATGGTCCTGGCCATCTCTACAAGGGTCCTGTTCTTCCTCTCTACAACACCATTCTACTGGGGAACTCTAGGAGAAGAGAACTGGTGCTCAGGTACCCTATCAGTGTAGAAAGTGGCAAAGGAAGAGTTCTTGAATTCTGTCCCATTGTCACTCCTAATGGCTCTCAAAGCTCCAGGAAGATCAACAGCTAGTCTAAGGACCAATTCTCTAAAATAGCCAAAAGTCTCGTCCTTAGAAACCAGAAAATAAACCCATGAATACTTGGATAAATCATCCACAATCACAAGCACATACCATTTTCCACCCGCGGACTGGACTCTAGAAGGGCCAACAGTGTCTAAGTGCAAGAGCTGACCAGGTCCATTAGTCATGACTAAAGTAAGAGATGGATGAGAAGCATAAACCATCTTACCATGTCTACAAGGAGTGCACACTAGGTCTCTAACATGCTTAAGTCTAGGCAAACCTCTAATCAAGTCCTTGCTACTGATCCTAGTCAAATGATCAAAGCCTATATGTCCAAGTCTAAGATGCCACAAAAATAGATCATGAGAGATAGAAGCCACAAGACATCTAGGACTGGAAGCAGAAGAGACACTAAAATCAGCACAAAAGATCCTCTCAAACCTGGAGATCCCAAAGACATGCTCACCCGAGGAGTCTAGAACTCTACACTCACCACTCTTGAATCTCACCTCCAGACCCTCATCAAGAAGCTGCGAAACATATAGCAGATTATACCTCAGCTTACTTACCAAAGCGACGTCCTTAAGCATGAACTTGTTGTTGACGCGCACTGTGCCCTTGGCTGTCACGGTCCCGGTAGAAGCATCCCTACATGTGATCAACTCATTGCCGGATGAACCATCTAGAATCTCCAGTCATGTGTCGAGAACACCCAGAGTCAACAAGCCATATGTCCTCCTTCCTCGCACGACGGACCTACAGAGCACGAATAGGAAACATCTGTGCCTCAGTACTAGGGTTAGTGATAAAAGACTTGGGAATCCAGTACTGAGTCACACGATGTTTAGGCAAAGTTGTAGAAGCAACAATAAAATGGTTAGAGGAATAATCATAAGAATGCACACGAGAACCACCTAGACCTCTCCGAATCGACCTACCAAAAGGTCGGCACTCCCCCTGTCTAGATGCTACCCGTGGTCTTTCCTCACGATATCCTAACCCAAAATGCTGCCTAGAGCCACCAAAAGAGTCAAAGAAGTCATCTACGAACCTAGGCCTATGTCTAGCAGGAAAGACAGGCTGCCTGGCTCTAGAGACTTTCACAGATGAGGGAACTCCTCTAATGGTACTCAAGGCACTCATCCTCTCATTCTTCTCAATCTTGGCTCTACGGAAGCAGAACTCAACGATGTGGCCATCCTTCTTGTAGAAGGTGCAATGGTACTTGACCTTTTGAGGGGTCTGACCTGATGAAGTAGAAGTACTTGTCCTGCTTGAAGGGGTTTGGGCAAAACTTGCAGATCTAAAGACTACTTTAGATGGCTTAGGGGGTTCTACCTCGAACATGCCACTCTGAACAGCTCTCACAATCTTAGGTGGATGGTTCTTGGAATGCTCTAGGGAATTAAAACCTAGGCCACTTTTCTTCACACTCACCTTAGATTGGTCGAGGATCATGTTGAGGTTCTTCTTTCCACTAGAAAATCTCTTAAGGGTCGTTTTGAGGTAATCATTTTCTTTTGCTAGGTCCTTACAGGTGACACACCTATTTGACTTGATTGTCCTAGCAAGCTTTTCTTTAACAAGAGTTACCTCAACCCTTAAAGCCTCACAAGTCACACAAGAAGCATTCTCAATTGTACTCACTTGCTCTTTGAATTTGACTCTAAACGCTTCTTGTATCTCATCTAAATTTGTCCCAACTTCAGCATAAAAAGCACAAGAAGCAGAATCAACTACTTTCTTAGATGCAGTCATGGACATGGATTGTTCAATTTTAGCTTTCTCCTCTAGAGTCTTGTTTAGAGCTTCATTTTCCATTGTGAGTTTAAGGCAATTTTCACATGATGCAAATTTAGAATGAAGAACCATTTCAGTCATTTTTTTTCATTTTAATTTTATTATCCTCACAATGAGAGCAAGTGTGACTAGCATCAAATTTCAGCAATTCTTTGTAGCGCTATCCAATTTTAATTCAACCAAAGTACAATTTGAGCAAGGTAAAGAAATAGCATCTACAGCAGTCACATCTAGAGCAACAGCATCCATGCACACAGGACTAGACTTGAGAGATTCTAGTTCATCAAGAGCATCTTTAAGTTGATTCGCAACAGAGGAATGAGCAGATTTCAAATTGGTCAATTCATTTTGCAAGCTAGAGCAAGAATCACAAATATCAACAGGATTAATGGATTTGAGCATAACAACTTCTAGGTTCAAGTTATCAATCATGGTGTCCTGTCTCTTAATCATTTTAGATTGCTTCTTTAGTTTTTGTTCAGCAACGACCAAAGCACATTTCATATTATTGAGTGAGGGACATACCTCATCGGGATCGCTGAAGGGGTCGTCGTCGTTGGAGGAGTCGATGTCGTGCATGTCCTTGGCCATGAAGTACATGCTAGTGAAATCCTGGGCCTTCTTCTTGCCGTGAGAATCATCGTCATCGTCCTCTGTCCCCGAGTCCACATAGCTCATATCAACACTCTCAAGAGCGGCAAGGACTCGGCTGACGAACTTGCGATAGTTGGGCTTCTTGGTTTTTGCATCCCTAGCTTGAGGACGCCTCCGAGAGTCCTTCTCCTCCTTGCCCTTCAGCTTGGGGCACTTGGACCGAATGTGGTTTGGCTCACCACACTCAAAGCAAGTGACAGGGCCACCTCTCCTTCTGCTCCTCACCTTGTTGTAGACTCTCGAAAATTTTGTGGATAGGAGGGCTAAATTATCCTCAGGTAGCTTCTCTAGCTGCTCATCGCTCAAAGAGTGTAAAGCGGACAATGAAAACCCAGATGAGCCAAAATCCAAAGAATCAGAAGAACTACAATTAGATGGATCAGCCACTAAAGCCATCGACTCTGTTTTGGGGAGACGCGAGATGAAGTCAATCTCATACGTCTTCAACCTCGAGTAGAGCTTATCCATGGTAAGCTCACTCATGACAGTGTTGTCATTGGTGGAAGTGATTTTCATTCCCCAAACTCTCACGTCAAGAGCACCCAAGAGCTGACGTGCATTCTCAGACTCAGTAAACACAAGATCCATAGCACGCAAGTCATGAAGGATTTTGGAAAACCTTCCCCACAACTCATCCAAAGATTCACCAGGCCTTTGTTTGATCTTTGAGTATTCTTTCTTAAGCTAGTTCTGTCTCACTTCCTTGATCGTAGTAGATCCCTCGTGGTAATCACAGAGAGTCTTCCAGATCTCATGAGCAGACCTCAAATGAGCGACACGCTCAAACTCAGATCTACTAAGCTCTTGAATCAAGAAGTTTCGAACCTTGCTATTTGCCTCCACATCTGGAGTGATTACATCGTCATTGGCTGGCACAACATAAGGATTTTTTATTTTAAGCCAAATTACGTGCCCTTGAGCCTCGATATAGGCATGCATGCGAGCCTTCTATTAAGCAAAATTAACTCCATCAAACACAGGTGGTTTGGTGGAATACTTGTCAGACGCCATGACTCCTCAGACTGGTTAAGATCTATGGGAAGAGCTAACCGGGCTCTGATACCACTTGTAGGACCGGAAAAGCGCCTAGAGGGGGGGTGAACAGGAGCTCGCCTGAATTTTTCACCTCGATCAGATTCAACTCAATATCACTCCAATAGCTCAAAGTGCTATAGAGGACTTGTGTTGAACCTAAATCAAAAATCCCAAAGCAAAACACAAAATGCTCAAAGTGCTCTGGTGGAGCGGTCAGACCGGCGGCATATGAGCAGTCAGACGGGAGGTCGATCTGACCGACGTTATAAAGTCGGACTAACTGGCCCTGATCAGAAACAATGTGATAGCCTGAAATCCAAAACGAAAATCGGTCTAACTTTTGATCTACATGATAAAACTTGATCAAACTTGAGACACACCATCCTAAGGATATCAGGAACCTATTGCAAGCAAGGATCATCCAGATCTATGCCAAAGTCCTGACCTTTTTCCATTTGAACGAAGGTGGTTTCAAAACCAGGCAAAAACGAAATCGCGATCTAGAAACTTGCTCGTGGTTGAATGATGATCTAGATGATCCTAGATGTATTCCCACACGTCACAACAAGGTAGATGAGGGCAAGAAACCAACCAAAGACCAAAAGATCAAAGATGAACTCAAAATTACAAAATAAGGAGGAAGAACACAAAGAGAACTCATCTTTGAGAAATCATGCATAGATTGATTCTTGGTTGTTGCTGGATTACAGCCACTCCCTTGAGGGGGACAAAACTCACAACATGAGCACTCAAATCAATCCAACTCTCTAAAACCCTAATCCTCTCCTTTCCCCTCTAAACCCTAAGACAAACTAGGGTTTTGCAAATAAAGTGCTTGGGGGCTGTTTGATAGCACTCCCTCCTATTTATTGTGAGGCCTAGCTTCTAGAAGAGTTAACCCTAACGGGCTCCCGTTAAGACCCAACACAAACGGGACACATGCACGCATCTTAAAGCGTCGTCTTCATCTTCTCTTGACCTAAACCGCTTCTCCACGCACCGTCTTGCGCAGCGGTTTAGTCCAAGGTCACAAAGGCGCTATTTGGTGAAATTACCAAAATACCCCTTCTTGATCTTTCTCCGAAGACCAAGTCCGATCTTGGTAAAGCACTCGCTTGCTTCGTCATGTGTAGGTCGATCAACGGCTCTCATCGTGTCGGCAAGTCTCTCCCGTTCGGCTCCCGCCGAAACCACCATGGCACTTGCACCGACCCCCGCGTCGCTTGATCCAACCTGTCGCACCGAACTGCTCGTTCGGTCACCTTTGTCTATTCTACGCCATGCTTGAGTCCATTGACCTCACCCGACATCCTTGATCGTTCTAGACCTCAGCTCTCCAAGCTTAGTCCCGATCATCCTCGCCGTTGACCATCGTTGACCTCCAAGCGTCCTGCACAATAGACAAAGAAATCGAATCCGGGAACAAGTTCTTCACAACTTGACCCACGTTAGTAAAAACATGCATCATGCAACACATATGCACTAATAACCATGAACTTGACCTATCCAAAGCCAAAACTCCAAAATGGCCAATGAACAGCACAAAAATCGGTCGGTAGCCGCCGTGGTCGGATCGCCGCTTGGCCGTCGATCACGCAAGGCCGGTCGACCGCCAAAGGCAAATATCGAAACCACCACAGATGGCGGTCTGATCGCCCCATGGCGGTCGGATCACCAAGGCCTGATAGAACTGACACTTTGCCGAAAACGCTTGATTTGACAAACCGCAAAAGCTATTGCTAATTGTATCATCATCCTAAGATCATGCACATATCCCCAGGATATCCACACTCGTCATCTAACCCTCCAGCTTCAAGTGAAAATAACTTACTTGAAAAAGGAGTCATAGATGATCTTACGACCAGTAGGTGGTCGTAGAATGGTGGTCGAAGGAAAAACTCTTCGACCGGTATTTCATTTGACCAGAAATTGACTTGGTAAAGAAGTCTGTAGAAAATCTTACAACTTACAAGGTGGTCGAGACCTTACGATCACCAGATGGTCGCAGTACTGTAATCAGAAGGAAAACCTTTCCAATTGCTATTTCATTTTACTAGAAAAAGACTTGGTCAAGAAGGTAATTTCGCTTGAGGTGTAAATACAGACTCGGTTTTCTTGAGCAGACAAATTAAAGAATCTCAATTGACTCTCACAGACCTGTTTGTTGGAGTGGTTCCCGAAGCGGTGGCAACCGTTGGGTCGCCACGTCTTTAACTCAGGCGTGCGGTTATAAATACTTACCGTGGGTAAGACTTTGGTTTTTTACCTTTCCTCAAAGTGCTCCCACTGTTCATCAAGCTCTCGCGCTCTCCGCCGCCGACCAAATCGAGTGTCCTCTTGAAATCTTTTCAAATACAAATCTCCGATCCTTGAGAAAGATGGCTGGAGTAGCTTCCCAGTAGGCCGAATCGGAGATGGATGCGACCAAGATTAAGGTTTTGGTCGCCACCGAGAAGATCTCGAAGAGGTAGTTCGTGAAGTGGATCGAGGCTGCTGGGCAGCATTGGCCGTCGGGGGAGATTGGGCAAATTTTCGTCTTACAAGCATTCTGTGAGTGTGGCCTTCGATTGCCTACTCACCCTTTCCCCACTCTCGTACTCGAACACTTCGGGGTGGAGTATTTAGTGAACCTCGTTCCCAATTCCATCACGATGTTAGGCATGTTCGTTTACTTGTGCGAGGCCTAACTGGGGATTCCAACTGACTTGGAGTTGTTCTAGTACTTCCATGGAATGACCAGGCTAGCCGGAGTCGTCGGTAGCTGTAGTCTGAAGCTCTACGACGGGAAGTCGAAGAAGTACATTTAGATTTTCACCCATCGTCGTGGCTAGGATGGAAGAAGAGGTGGTTCTACTGGAAGACGACCAGTGAGGATAGCCTCTCCTTTGCTGGAAGTCCAGCCGAGAAGATTTCTTCCTAGGATTCGACTCCCAAGGATCTCGGTCGGATCACCTCCTACATTCAAGTCATCAAAGACTTGAAGGAAGAGGGGCTTATCATATGGCACGTGGTGAAGGATTTTATCATGCGCCGCATTAGCCCTCTGAAGAAGAGGGCTCGTCCCATGTGGAGGTATCTGGGGCCGCAAGACCTGACTAGAGATTACGAGGAGGGTAAGTAAACTTCCAGTCTTAGCCTTCTTTCTGTTAATTTCGAATTTTCCTTATTGAAAGTTTACTTGCTCCTGCAGACCTCTCACACGAGGAAATTGAGGCTTGAGTCAAGCTTATTTGCGAGAAATTCCCTCCACCGAATGTGGTGGCTCCTCCAATCTTGGCGGTCCTGTTCGCAGAGGACAAGATGGAACACCTAAAGGTAATCAAGAATTGATTTCATGTTTAGGATCTTGTGGTCGTAGAAAAACTTATGAGTGGGTACTGGTCATAGAAGAACTTACAACCAGGGTGTTGTCGTAGAAAAACTTATGGCTAGGTACTGATCGTAGAAGAACTTACGACCAGGGTGTTGTCGTAGAAAACTTACAACTAGATACTGGTCATAAAAGGACTTACGACCAGAGGATCATTGTAGAAAAACTTACAACTACTTAGTTATATTTCTTTTACTGATTTCTGCAGAAAGTAGGCATGGAAGACCGTCAAGACGATGAAGAAGTCAAACTAATGGTCGTCAGCGTGATGGCGGAGCAAGTCGATACTCCTCTGGCCAAGAAATGTCGGCTCGTGAAAGTCGCCGACAAGGGCGGCGCAAGTTCAAGCTCCACTGCTCCGACCGGGCCTTTCGCAAAATTTGCTGCAGACATGGCTGTTGCAGAGGAAGCAAGGGCGATCGAAGCGAGCATCAATGCTCTCAAGTGAAAAGCCCCCAAGATCAAGGTACCCTTCTACTACGACAATAAGACTTTCACAGTTTCTACCTCCCGTGGCTTAATCAAGCAACAAGAAAAGGAGAATTGAAAGAGTTTTATATCTTTTATGAAGGCAACTGCTGCACTAGTAGTGCTTGGTCGAGGGCAGTGCTGCCCTTGAGGTGGTCGAGATAGGTCTCGGCCATTCGGAGAGCCAGGAGGCTCAAGAAGCGGTGGTGCTCGCTCAAAACCCATGACCAGACGTGGTCGTGGCTGTTCCCATTCCTCAACCCGAGTCTCGACTAGACATGGTTGAGAAGAAATCGAAGAAATCTTTCTTAAGGAAGGTTTCTTCCAAATTCAAGATCAAGTCTGGCACACGAAGGTATGTAGAAAGACAAAAGTGTAAGAACAACATTTACCTTTACTTTTTACCATTTGACGTGTTTCCCTTTTTATGATCTTAGCCCGACCCCTCTAACCATCAAGGACGTTCTTGTCGACGAACCTACTACCATTTATGCGGCAGTTGCGGCAGTTGGAGAAATGACAGCGGTGGTGGTCGGAGGGTCGTCCACTTCCCGAGTGGTGGAAGGTGCTGTTTTTGCTGAAGCGGCTATGACCACTGAGGTGGTCGTAGAGCCAGAAGTGAAGATGGCTGAGGTAGCGGCGGAAGCATCCAGCCATGGGGGTGAAGCATTCGATCACCGCGCCGGGAAGGAAATCGTTGTGGATGCTCCTCCCAACCCCCAAGGTTAAGCTACTGATGCTGCTACCACCGAAGAAGAAGAAGAGTCTGATTTCTTCGACCATTCCTTCGGGTTCTTCGGCCCTACTACCGTCGTTGGATCTTGTGTGTTCAGATCTCGTGCTTGCGTTCCTCACCCTAAGGACATTCCCAACAGAGGGGATGTTTTCGACGACGAGCGTCTCGAAAAGGTGTGGTGGGACCGAGTTCAAGAGATCGACGAACTGAAGAACCCCACTAGAGTATTATCTTCGTTTGCTCGAACAACCATGAATGTAAGTACCTGCCGTTCGGTATTCACATACGTGTCTTTTCTCGCTTCTTACTGTCTTTCTTTATGCAGAAAGCTTTGGAACAAATTGTCACTGTTGTTGAATACAATAGACAATTTATCCAGCTGCGACAGGAGAAAGCAGTACTCTACGAGCAGGCATAGAGATGGTAAGTAACTGTTACTTGTAGTCGTTTATGTTTTGACCACTTGCACAATGCTTATGGGGTTGTTGTAGAATATTTTACGACTAGGTATTGGTCATAGGAAAACTTACGACCAGAGGATTGTCATAGAAAAACTTATGACCGGGTACTGGTCGTAGGAGAACTCACGACTAGAGGCTCGTCGTAGAAAAACTTACAACTAGGTACTGGTCGTAGAAAAACTTATGACCGTTTGTTCTATGCTCATGTCTACTCTTTTCTTCTGTAGGTTTAGAAGCGACGAGAGAATCTTAGCTGATTCGCTCGACTACGAGAAAGTTGAGACGAAAAAGCTAAGTGAGAAGAATGAAGACCTTCTGAAGAAGCTTTAGGAGGCAAATTCTGCAATTGAAAAGTTGCAGAGACTAATAAACGGTAAGGGCTGAACTTAAAACCGCTTACGGCCTTATTTTCTTTTTCTAACTCTTATTCCTTTTCAGAAAAACAGGTCGAAGTGGGGAAGCTCGTAACTAAGGTCAAAGAAAAGACCTTAGTTCTTCACGAGGTTTCCCGCATCGCCAAAGAAAAAGATCAAGAGGTCCAATCATGGGAGGAGCGCTATATAAAGAGCACTGCCTCTCACCAGGATGAAGTCAAGAAGTTAGATTCTCGACGAGCAGGTAAGCAAGTCTTTACCTGTGATCGGTTTTGTTTTCTTTTTGAGGTCATTTTATCTGACTGGTCTTATTCTTTTCAGAGCAAGCAGTCGAAATAAAATGACTCTGTGAGGCTTCGACTCGTAATTAGGAAGAGATGAAGTCGATGAAGGTTAACCTTCAAGAAAATATTTCTCTTCTGAATAATGTACTCGGTGGGCTTCATGCTGACGAGATCACTCCTCGTGAAGACACGATGATTGCTCACTCGAGTATTATTGGTGATCAAGTCAGAACTTTGCAAGAGTTAGTGACCACTCTGAAGACCAACTAAGCCAACTCGATAAGAGAGGTGGTTAAGGGCACAATAAGTTTTGTTTTGGAGAAACTTAAGGCTCATGACCACAATCTTAATCTGCAGCCAATCAAGGCTGACTTCGACTGCTCTAAAGTAGAAGCGGAGCAGTTGATAGAGGAAATACAGTCGATCGATGAGGAAGTCACGGAGGAGATGCAAATAGGATCTCCCTCATCAGAGTAGTCTGTACTTGAAACCTGTAAACATAAGTTTTTGTTGTTGGTATATATAATCCTTTCTTCTTCCTGCAAATCATCTTGTCGAGTAGTTGGTAACTCATAAGATAATGAATGGGAAAAGAGATTAAGGCTAAGAATTGAAGTCATATTGATAACTTTATCCTAGCCCCCGACAATTTACTTAGTTTATTTAGATAAACTAAGTAAATAGTGTGAAATGGGTTTTCTTAAAAAGAGATAGGTTTATCTAACTTGTAGTTTTTCGATCACGATTTTCTCGCACTGGTCGAAAGTGTAGGAACGCGTTGACACTAGGAAGTTCCTTCTAGTGGGCAGGACCACACACAGAAAGGAAAGGCTTCTGTTAGACCAGGAGGTTTTCTGGTCGTGTTAGTTGGTGATGAATACATTGACAATAAGAAGCCTTAGTCATGGTGCTTAATGTTGAATTCATTGCCATTTGAGTTGCTTTGATTTGAGCTTGTTTGACCTTGGTGTTTGATCGTGATCCTACTGATAAAAAGTGGTTTTTAAGTTGTAGTGGTTTAATTTCTACTCTTATTGGTATATTCTGTGTTTTGGTTGAGGGGTTATTTGAGGTCTTTCGTGTTCCACCCACCGCACACGCGCCATCACCTTTTATGGATCGTTAGATACGTGGTTTAATCAATGCCACACAGGACCTCCCCTAGAGAAGATCAAGACCGCACATGATCTCTTTCCGAAGTGCAACGTGGCTTAATCTGGACCGTCCAGGGCCTCCCCAGGCGCAATCTGGACCGTCCAGGACCTCCCTCAGTAGTACATAAGTTGATAAATCTCGACCATTCAGGACCTCCCCCAACATCAATCGCGTCCATCCAGGACCTCTCCAGGAGAACCAACGCACATCAATCGCAACCGTCCAGAAGAACTAATGTGCATCAATCGCGTCCGTCCAAGACATCCCTCATGAGCACTAATGCGCATCCATCTCGACCATCCAGGACTTCCCCAGGATCGATCTGGAGAACTCAGGACCTCCCCCTGAGCATTAACGTGGCTCAATCTGGACCACCCAAGACCTCCCCTTGAAGCTATCTGGACCGTCCAGGACCCCCATCGGTGAGGAGGTCTTTTGAGGAAGACTTTGTGGAAGTCTTTGAGGAGGTCCTTCACGATCTCCCAGGAAGTCTTTGAGAAGGTTCTTCAGGACACTCCAGGAAGTCTTTCAAGAGGTCTTTAAGGAGGTCTTCATGACCTCCCAGGAGGTCTTTGAGAAAGGTTTTGAGGAGGTCTTCAGAACCTCCCAGCAGGTCTTCAAGGACCTCTCCAGAGATCTTCTCAGGACCTCCGTAGAGGTCTTCTTGGACCTCCCTGAGGTCTTTTCAAGGACCTCCCAAGAGGTTTTCCAGGACCTCCCAGGAAGTCTGAGCTCTATATCTTTTTATGGACTTTGTTGATGAGGTCGTAGACCTCTCAGAACTGGTCATGGTTGATCTGGATAATGTTTCATTGATTGATAGTGTGTGATATGCGTGTGTACTGACATTGGTCAAGTTGGAGAACTTGTGCCGGTATGTGTTCTTTGATCTTTGCATGTGCAGGTTGAGCGTGAAGGCAATCATGGTCGGTGACGAGGAGGACCCGGACTAGGATGGGGAGATCTGAGGTCTAGGAGGTCGTGGATGTCACGAGATGATTGGGCTTGCGTTGGAGCACATGGAGATCAAAGGTGGGTGGTGATGCGTGGAGGAGCTCCAGGAGGTGGAGTCCTGGAGGCTTACTACCCATGAAGAGATATGGAAGGAGTTCCATATCTGGAAGTCTTAGAGATATTCAAAACCCGTGTCTGAGAGGGCTTCGGGTGCTTTGTTCTCAGTAGAGATAGAGTCAGTGTCCATGTTATGAAGGACATGATCAGGACTCTAGGGTATAAATAGAGGAGGGGTTAGGTGCTAACCCTACGGCTTTGAGAGGTGGTTTGTCCGAGGCTTTTGAGAGGTTTTCACGTAGGCTTGTTACATGATCTTTTTGTGAGAACTTGACAGGTCTTCCATGGAAGGCTTTTGAGGGGCGTCGAAGAGCACCTTGTAGACACAGATCAAAGTTTGAGCAATACAAGTCAGATCTATTCTATACTGTCTCAGGAGCGTTGTGTTGTTCAAGCTGTGCATGAGAGGTCCTCGAGGAGGTCCAGCAGAGGTTCTCTAGGAGGTTCCCGAGGAGGTCCTCGAAGAGGTCCTCAAGGAACTTCTCAAGGAGGTCGTGAGAAGCTCTGTGCACAGATCAACGTTTTGAATTGGAGGTCAAATCGCTACAATCATTCACCCCCCCCTCTGATTGCCATTGACGATCCTACAAGTGGTATTAGAGCGAGGTTGCAATAGCATCAGATCGAGATCGTTTTTCAGGTAAGCCACCATATTTCAATGGGTTAGACTACATCTATTGGAAAACACGCATGGAGGTTTTTCTTCAAGCATAAGTTAATGTTATTTGGCAAAAAGTTGAACGTCCATATGAAGTTCCTGCTGCTATTACTGCTGAAAATACTATTGATGTTGAAGCTAATGCTAAGGCTAGAAATATACTGTTGCAAGGTCTGAGTAGAAACGAGTTTGTCAGAATTGCTAATATTAAATCTGCTAATAAAATTTGGACTACTCTAGCTGATTATCATGAAGGTTCTAGATCTGTTAAAGGTGTTCGTCAGAATCAATTCAAAAAGGAGTATTCTAAATTTGAGATGAAACCAGGAGAATCAGTAGATGCTTTTTTTGATCGCTTTAATAAAATTGTTAGTGATTTGCAATCTGTTGATGTCATATGCTCTGATTCTGACAATGCTCGTCAAATTTTAAATGCCTTGGATATGTCTGTCTGGGAGGTACTAGTCACTACTATTAATCATTCTGTTAATATGGAAACACTCACCCTGAATGATCTTTATTCCAAGATGAAAACACATGAGATTAATATTTTGGCCAGGATAAATAAGTCCAATTCTTTGGGTTTAGTGACTAATCAAACTGACAACTCTTCTAGTTCCTCTAGTGTTTCTTTGTCTGCATTAGGGTCCATTTCAGATGAACAGTTAGAGGAGATTCCAGAAGAGCAGCTTGTACTATTCTCCAACAGGGTGACCAAGGCAATTAACAACATCAGATCAAGGAGGAGAGGCGGTCCAATCAGGTGCTATGAATGTGGTGAGCTAAACCATATAAAGATGAATTGTCCCAAAATGAGAAGTAAGGAGGTCAAAGATGACAAAGTGGCAATTCGTCGCTCTAAATTCAAGATTGACCCAAGCAAGAAGCACAATTATCGTAAAGGCGGTCAACAAGGTACTCTCAGCACTAGATGAGATTGATTTGAGTGATGTTGATTCTGGAAGCGACAATGAGGACAACGGCAAGAAAGCAAAGGAGGTGGACTTCACAGGAATGTGTTTTATGGCAAGCAGTGAAGAACTTAACAATGATGATCTCTACAGTGATCCTGATGAGGTAAAACCTTCTTATACAGATTTATCTCGTGATGTGCTTAAGCTAACAGATGAGCTTAAAAATATAAAAAGAAAGTAAAGAAACATTACCTTGTTGTTGAGAGCTTAAACTCTGAAATTAATAGGCTTAGAGCTTCTATTCCTGATGATGAATCCTGTGAGTCTTGTCAAGTTTTACATTCTGAGTTGAAAACTGCTAGGTCAATACATGCTAAATTTGATGAGTTAAAACTAGCACATGACTCTTGTAATGAAAAGCTAAAACTTGCATATTGTGAAATTGAAAAGCTCAAGTCTAGTTCTACTTATTTAGAGTCAAGTATCTCAGATACTCAAATTAAAACTTGCTCTAATTGTAAGTTGCTAGAAGCTAGACTAAAGTCATCTCAGGAATCTATTTAACAGATGCTTTATCATGAGATATCTTCTTACTCCAACTGTCCAAAACTCACAATAGAAATTGAAGCTTTGTCTAAACAACTCACTGATTTTGCTGAAAAGGAAAGGTCGTCCCAGCTTAGTGTTTCTAAGAATGTTATGAATGAGCCAGTAAAATGCACAACATGTCCTACATTAACTACAGAAAATGAGTACCTTAAGGATACTCTGGAGAGATTCTCTTTTGGTAAGAAAAATTTGAACATGATTCTAGACAAGTCAAAAGTGAGTGTTAAAAGCCAAGGTCTAGGATTTAATTTTATTGAGCATGCCAAAAATAATCCTCCTAAAATTGTGAAGCTTCTTGAACCTAGAAAATTTGAGGTAGAATCTGAACCAAAACCAATTATTTTTAAATCTGCTAGTATTGCAAAGAATCCATCTATTAAAGTGAGTACTCAAAAGGGAAAAGCTACAACTTCTCATCAAGACAACTATCAATGTACTCATTGTGGTAAAGAAGGTCATTTGGTTCAATTCTGTTTTCGGAAAGCAAAGAAAGAAAAGAGAGACAGGCTAAGGAAAATTTCTCAAGTTCATTATCATCGTTTTGTTTCCACTAAACAAATTGCTGTAGGATTAGGAGCTTTTACACAACCGGTCGACCACGCACCTAAACAATGATCCGACCGGCAATCATCTGAAAATAGAAATATTTTTGTTGCTCCTGTTCGTCGTGTATCTCAGTACTGGGTTCCTAAATCATATCTTACTAACCCCAGTACTCTGAGACCGATACTTCCTTGATGTAGGTTCGGCTGATGAGGAAGGGGAACGTGTGGCTGGTAGATTCAGGCTATTCCAAGCACATGACTGGTGATTCAAAATGGTTCTCCTCCCTCACTAAGGTATCTAGTGATGAATTGATCACTTTTGGGGATGCTTCAACAGGTACTGTGATGGCTAATGGTACTGTGCGTGTTAATGATAAATTCATTCTCAAGGACGTTACTTTGGTAAGTAAATTAAAGTATAACTTACTTTCAGTTTCTCAGTTGATAGACGATAATTTTGAGGTGAGTTTTAAAAAACATGCTTGTAGAGTTTTAGATGCTTGTAGGGATCTTATTTTCAATATATCTCGGTTAGGGAAGGTCTTTAGAACTAATTTTAATCATTCCTTTTCACCTTATGTTAGATGTTTGGTAGCTTCTGAATCTAGGGATCTATTCTTTTGGCACCGTAGGTTAGGACACATTGCTTTTGATCACCTTGTTCGGATTAGTGGAATGGATCTCATTAGGGGGTTACCTAAACTTAAGGGTGATAAAGATTTGGTTTGTTCTCCTTGTAGATATGGTAAGATGGTAGCTGCTCCACATTTTCCTATTTCTATGATCATCAGAGATGACCCTGGTCAATTGCTGCACATGGACATTGTAGGTCCTTCTAGGGTTCAATCTGTTGGGGGAAAATGCTACATTTTTGTGATTGTTGATGATTTCTCTAGATACTCATGGGTTTATTTTATGGTGTCTAAGGATGAGGCTTTTGGTCATTTTAAAGATTTATTTCTTAGACTTAATAATGAATTGCATGGTGTTGTGAAAGCTATAAGAAGTGATAATGGTACTGAATTTAAGAATTTCTTATTTGTTTCTTTTTGCTCTGAAAAAGGTTTAGAACATTAATTTTCTTCTCCTCGTGTCCCACAACAAAATGGGCTTGTAGAGAGAAAAAAATAGAACCTTAGTTGAGATGGCAAGAACTATGCTTGGTGAACATGCTACTCCTAGGAAGTATTGGGCTGAGGCTATTTCTACTGCATGTCATGTTTCAAATAGGGTATTTTTGAGAGCCTCTTTGCACAAGACTTCTTATGAGTTGAGATTTGGCAGAAGGCCTAGTGTTTCTTACTTCAGAGTTTTCGGTTGTAAATGCTTTATTCTTAAACATGGTAATTCTTGATAAATTTGAGTCTAGATCTTCAAATGGCATCTTTCTTGGTTATCCTTCTCACTCTCATGGCTATCGTGTGCTTAACCTAGAAACTAACAAAATTGTTGAGACCTGTGAGGTTACTTTTGATGAGGTCAGTTCTTGTACTAGACCCGACATTTCAGGTACACAGGTTTAGGGGGAGTCTGAAAGCATATTTCTTAATGAAAAGGATGACCTTGATCTTGGTAATGATGTTTCTCCCATGACATCACCTGCACCAACTGAGGATGCTGCACCTTCTACTTCCACTTCAACAGGAGATACTACGGATTCTAGTGGAGCTATACCTCATATTGCGCCACCATCAAGTGATGGATCACCTGTAGAAGATGTTCATAATGTCGAAGCTATTTTAGAACCTTCTGCACCATTGCGTATTCAGCGGCATCATCTCCCAGAACTAATGATTGGTGACATTCATGAAAGGGTAACACGTTCCAGGTTTGCAAGTAAAACAGACCAAGCAAGGCAATTTTATTCATCAAACCAAGTATACTAAGGATTTGCTTAGACGTTTCGACATGGGAACCTACAAACCTATCTCTACACCAATGGGGTCTACAATTGTTCTTGATCCAGATGACGAAGGTGAGGCAGTGGATCAAAAAGAATATAGGAGCATGATTGGGTCTCTACTTTATCTGACTGCTTCAAGGCTGGACATACATTTTGCTGTGTATTTGTGTGCTCGATTTCAAGCTTCACCTCGTTCATCCCATTATCAGGCTGTGAAAAGAATTCTCAGGTATTTTCAATCAACTTTAGAATTCGGTCTCTTTTATTCCTCTTCATCCTGTCTAACTGTGCATGCATATTCAGATAGTGATTTTGCGGGGTGTAGGATTGATAGAAAAGTCACATCTGGCACATGTCACTTTTTAGGCACATCATTAGTTTTGTGGTCCTCTAGAAAACAGTCTTCTGTTGCTCAATCAACTGCTGAAGCGGAGTATGTTGCTGCGGCTGCTAGTTGTTCTCAAGTTCTTTAGATTTCTTCTACTATCAGGGACTATGGGTTAGATTTGAGTAGTGTTCCTCTTTATTGTGATAACACCAGTGCTATTAATATTGCTAAGAACCCAATACAACATTCTAGGACTAAACATATTGATATCATATATCACTTTCTCAGAGACCATGTGGAAAAGGGTGATATTATTCTACACTTTGTTGAATCTGATCTTCAGTTTGCTGATATTTTCACTAAGCCGCTTGATACTTCTCATTTTGTCCGTTTGCGGAGTGAATTGGGAGTAATTCATCCTATGGGCTTTGACGAGGATATAATAATCCTCATTTTATCTTTTATCTATAATTCTTATTATAGGTAAATATGACGTCATGTGGACCCTGAGTATACCCCTTAATGTTATGAGGGAAGAGCCTAATGGGTGGTCGTAAGTTCTTCTACGACCACCCCCATAGTCGTAAGTTATGCTACGACTACCCCCATAGTCGTAAGATATGCTACGACTATCCCATAGTCGTAAGTCTTGCTACGACTACCTCATAATCGTAGGCTCCTCTCGACTAGGTCACTGACCACCTTATGATCAAATAAACCTACAAACAAGTGAGTCTTATTGATTAAGGGATTCAAACAATCATCATCTTATGTTATTCTCATGAGTAATGACACGTAATACTCCATTATCTCTGGTATATAGCTGTTGAGCGACGTAATACACCGGTGATTATTACCAATGTGCGCCGCACGGGAGGTGATGAGGCGCCGCTTTATGCGAGTAATCGCCGCTCCTTCACGTACTATAAAAGGCGGCAATCGAGAAAGGAAGGGAAGATCAATCGGACCATCGGGAATACAAGCACTATCTGTAATAGTCTTAGTTTTTCCCGATTGTTCGAATACACTCAATACCATACACACACGAGGAGTAGGGTTGTTATTCTCTCGAAGAAGGCTGAACTCGTATAAAAATCCTCGTCGGTTTCGGCGTGATTCCATTCTAGGAGACCCCCCGAATCAAACAATCTTTACGTAAGTTCGGTTCTAAAACACCGACAGGCTTATTTTGAGGGGGAGCTGTTGGTTCAAAAATTCAGAAGCTTTGATTATTATTCTTGTCTTACAATCCATTGAAATCAAATGAGTTATAGAGCTTCCTTTATCATATTTATTCATGTGTTGTGTAGCTTTGATCTTGACTGGTTTTAATAAACTTGCTATATTTATAACTAAAGCATGACATGGCTGAAAACTTTGACTAATTGATTATTGTTATCACTGAGAGATGTCCATGGAAAAGGATGAGCTTGTTTTTGAGTCTTTTAAATCTTGGATTTGCAGCAAGTATGTCTCTCATTGCAATCCTGTTATGCTCACTCAATTTGGCATGTTATATATAAAAAATAAAGGGTTGACAAAAGGAAAATAAAAAGATGTATGCTTCAAGCATGCCATACATAGCTGTGAATTCAAAAGAACAAAAATATGCACACAAAAGTGCTCAAATTAAAAGAAGTATGCTTCAAGCATGCCATACATAGCTGTGTATATTCAAAAGGAAAAATATGCACACAAAAGTGCTAACATGAAAAGAAGTATGTTCCAAGCATGCCACCCTTAAAAAGAAGTATGCTCCAAGCATGCCACATGCAAATAAGAATTGAAAGTGAAGCAATAGGGTGCTATATGAGACTGCTAGCTTATCTAGATTTAACTTGTGTCTCACTATTAGGCTCTTACTTTTCTTGGTGATATTTTTTTGTGGTGCTTATGATCGATTTAGTCATTATTGAGATGCCTGCCATTAAGTTAAAATTGCTTAATCATCCTTCAAGTGGTATCGGACTTGTCTTGACTTTGCTACATGATACATGATTTTATATGATCTTGTTAAGCTCTACTCAACAAGTTGGTTTGGTTAATACATTAAATTGACTTGCCTAATCTCCAAAGCTTCGTGATTTTTATTCTCCTTGCCCTTCTCTTTTGAGCATTTCTATTTCTCTGGAGTTCTTGATGAGTACATTGCCAAAGGGGGAGAAAGATGAGAAAAAGGGGAGAATTTGTGCTTGGGTTGAGGGGGAGTTCTTGTGTCTTGTGATTTTTGAATTTTGCAACCTTCCTTCTTGAGGTATTATCAATGTATTCATCAAAGGAGAGATTGTTAGACCAGGAGGTCTTCTGGTTGTGTTAGTTGGTGATGAATACATTGACAATAAGAAGCCTTAGTCATGGTGCATAATGTTGAATTCATTGCCATTTGAGTTGCTTTGATTTCAGCTTGTTTGACCTTGGTGTTTGATCGTGATCCTGCTGATAAAAAGTGGTTTTTAAGTTGTAGTGGTTTAATTCGTGCTCTTTTTGGTATATTATGTTTTTTGGTTGAGGGGTTATTTTAGGTCTTTCGTGTTCCACCCACCACACACGCGCCATCACCTTTTATGGATCGTTAGATACGTGGTTTAATCAAGGCCACAAAGGACCTCCCCTGGAGAAGATCAAAACCGCACATGATCTCTTTCCGAAGCGCAACGTGGCTTAATCTGGACCATCCAGGACCTCCCTCAGTAGTGCATAAGTTGATAAATCTTGACCGTTCAGGACCTCCCCCAACATCAATCGCGTCCGTCCAGGACCTCTCTAGGAGAACCAACGCGCATCAATCGCAACTGTCCAGAAGAACTAACACGCATCAATCGTGTCCGTCCAGGACATCCCTCATGAGCACCAATGCGCATCCATCTCGACCATCCAGGACCTCCCTAGGATCGATCTGGACCACTCAGGACCTCCCCCTGAGCATTAACGTGGCTCAATCCGGACCACCCAAGACCTCCCCCTGAAGCTATCTGGACCGTCCAGGACCTCCATCGGTGAGGAGGTCTTTTGAGGAAGACTTTGAGGAAGTCTTTGAGGAGGTCCTTTAGGACCTCCCAGGAGGTCTTTGAGGAGGTTCTTCAGGACACTCCAGGAAGTCTTTTAAGAGGTTTTTAAGGAGGTCTTCAAGACCTCCCAGGAGGTCTTTGAGAAGGGTTTTGAGGAGGTCTTCAGAACCTCCCAGGAGGTGTTCAAGGACCTCTCTAGAGGTCTTCTCAGGACCTCCGTAGAGGTCTTCTACAGACCTCCTAGGAGGTCTGAGCTCTATATGTTTTTATGGACTTTGTTGATGAGGCCGTAGACCTCTCAGAACTGATCATGGTTGATCTGGATAATGTTTTATTGATTGATAGTGTGTGATATGCGTGCGTACTGACATTGGTCAAGTTGGAGAACTTGTGCCGGTGTGTGTTCTTTGATCTTTGCATGTGCAGGTTGAGCGTGAAGGCAATCATGGTCGGTGACAAGGAGGAGCCGGACTAGGCTGGGGAGATCTGAGGTCTAGGAGGTCGTAGATGTCACGAGATGATTGGGTTTGCGCTGGAGCACGTGGAGATGAAAGGTGGGTGGTTATGCGTGGAGGAGCTCCAGGAGGTGGAGTCCTAGAGGCTTACTATACGTGAAGAGATATGGAAGGAGCTCCATATCTGGAAGTCTTAGAGATATTGAAAACCCGTGTCTGAGAGGGCTTCAGGTTCTTTGTTCTAAGTAGAGATAGTGTCCGTGTCCATGTTGTGAAGGACATGATTAGGACTCTAGGGTATAAATAGAGGAAGGGTTTGGTGCTAACCCTACGGTTTTGAGAGGTGGTTTGTCCGAGGCTTTTGAGAGGTTTTCACGTAGGCTTGTTACGTGATCTTTTTGTGAGAACTTGAGAGGTCTTCCGTGGAACGCTTTTGAGGGGTGTCGAAGAGCACCTTGTAGACACAGATCAAAGTTTGAGCAATACAAGTCAGATCTATTCTATACTGTCTTAGGAGCGTTGTGTTGTTCAAGCGGTGCATGAGAGGTCCTCGAGGAGGTCCAGCAGAGGTTCTCGATTAGGTTCTCGAAAGGTCCTCAAGGAACTTCTCAAGGAGGTCATGAGAAGCTCTGTGCACAGATCAACGTTTTGAATTGGAGGTCAAATCGCTACAATCATTCACCCCCCCCTTTGGTTGCCATCGACGATCCTACAGCTTCTACTAGGTGATGTTACCTTCTCCGACCAGATTAATCAAATCAAGAACGGTCAACTTGAGTTAGACAAACGTCTGGAGTACCTAAAAAATTCGTTCAACTTATTCCAGTGCACTCGGTAGGTTCGCTTTGGTAGCAAGAGTTATAAACAGGATGACGCTAGGAAGTTCCTTCTAATGGGCAGGACCACGTGCAGAGAGGAAAGACTTCGATTAGGTGTTGTGTCTTCCTCCGACCAATTGAAACGAAATGAGTTTACCAAAAGAGTCGAGCAAATTGCAAAAGTGTACTCTGCTTAGTTTATTTTTCAAAAATGAATGAAGAAATAATCTAAGATACTAAGAGTTGGCTTGAAAATATTTTGACCATGTGGGTTGAACCCAAGTTCTTTGTGTTGGCAGCTAAAGGGAGGAACAAGTCTACCCTAGGAAGTTCTTTCTAGTGGGCAGGACCACGTGCAGAAAGGAAAGTCATCGACGAGGTGATGTCACCATACTTTCGACCAGTGCAAAGAAAGTTTGGGTACTAGTCATAGAAGAACTTACGACCAGGTAATGATCAAAAAATTATCAATGTGCTACTCAAAGCAAGACAATAAAGATAGAAAGAACCTGATACTTTATTATTGGGTTGGTCGGTTACACATAAAATTTGCATAACTGGTCAATGTTCCAAGAGTTAGAGAGAATTCAGCCATCTTTCATTGCTAGTCGTACCGAACCTGGTCGCATAACTTCGACCACAGTGTAAGAACCTTCCCACTTGGGGAAAATCTTGTTCCGATTAGACGGGGATTGAATTTTCCTCAATACCAAGTCACCTACAACAAGGCTATGAGGTTGGACCTTACGATCATAGTATTTGCGCAGGGCTTGCTGGTAGACTGCTGAATAGATTAAGGCTTGATTTCTCTTCTCTTCGAGCAGGATAATGTCATCCGCTCGAAGTTGGTCCTGGATTGACTCGTTAATAGTTTGGACCCTTGCTAACCTGATCTTTAGTTCTAATGGAAGCCTGGCTTTGGCACGGAAAACTAGAAAAAAAAAGGTGTTTCACTTGTAGCCCGACTAATAGTCGTACGACCTGCCCATAATACTGAGGATTATTCTTGTACCCAAGCCCCCGAGCGCTTCGTAAGCTGGTCAAAGACTCGGGTTTTGATTCCCTGTATTATTTGGCTATTCACACTTTCGACTACCCCATTGCTTTGAGGATGGGCAACAGAGGCGTAACACAGCTTGATACCCAACTCGTCGCAAATTTCTTCGAATTTTGCGCTCAAAAATTGCTTACCATTATATGTGATTATTCGACTTGGGATCCCAAACCGAGTAATCACGCTTCTTATCACGAACCTTTTTGCTGCTTTCGTTGTTATCCGAGTCACAGGTTTGGCTTCGATCCACTGTGTGAACGTATTAATAGCCACAAAATGGAACTCGAAGCCTCTTGGGGCTTTTGGGAACGGTCCTAGGATATTGAGACCCTAGGTCGCAAAAAGGCCAAGATAGAGGAATTGTTTGTAATGCCTGAGTCGGTTGGTGTATTTGCCTGCTATGAAACTGGCATTGTACACATTTCTTAACCAGCTATTTGGCATCGTAAAGAGCTGTTGGCCAGTAAAAACCGTGACAAAAGGCTTTTCCGACTAGCGTTTTGTGGGAAGCATGAGTTCCACAGATGCCCCCGTGTATGTCATGAAGGAAGTTTAGTCCTTCTCTCTACGATATGCATCGCATGAGTACCCCTTGAGTGCCTCGTTTATAGAGGACTCATTCGACCAAAGTATACATTTTGGCCTTTCGGGATAAGCGATATGCTTCGAGATCATTGTCGGGTATGGTACCCATATGAAGATACTCGTAGATGGGATTCATCTAGGTATCCTCGAATTCTAGAGAGCTTGTCTCAATATGAGTTGTTTCTGGTGTTTCGACCAGAGACGGCTTTTGGAGCTATTCTAAGAAGACTCCTTTTAGTACTTGTGATCGGGTAGAAGCTATCCGAGCAAGCTGGTCCGCGAGGAAATTATCCTTTCAAGGGATAAATTGTACCTCGAAACCGAAAAAATGCTTTTCAAGTTTTCGAACTTCCGATAAGTACTGAGACATGGTTGGATTAGAACACTGGAACTCTTTTCCGGCCTGATTCACGACTAGTTGAGAGTCTCCTCTCACGAGTAGTCGTCGAATCACGAGTGCTTTCGCAGCTCGTATACTAGCCAGCAAACCTTCGTATTCTGCCACGTTGTTAGTGGCCTGAAAGTTTAATTGAATGGCATACTTTAAGGTCTTTTCGTTAGGAGATTCCAAGACCACCCCAGCCCCTGAGCCACTTAAAGTAAGTGACCCGTCAAAATACATCGTCCACTGGTTGTGGGTATCGTACTGAGGATCTTGAATAGGTTCAGGATTTGTCCATTCGGCGACAAAGTTTGCCAAGATCTGGAATTTAATGGCCATTCGGGACACGAAATGGTGGTCGAACTCCCCTAGTTCTACTGATCATTTTGCCATGCGTCCCGTTGCTTACCTATTCTGGAGAACCACTCCTAAGGGAAACTCAGATGGCACAATTATCATGTGTGCCTGTAAATAATGCTGCAGTTTCCTCAAAGACATGAGGAGGGTATATAGAAATTTTTGGACCTGAGGGTAACGCTCCTTAGGCCCGTGCAAAACTTCACTTATGTAGTAAACTAATCGTTGAACGTTTTCACGGTCTACGACCAGTATTGCGCTCATTGCATGTGGCATGTGTAATACCCCGATTATCGATTACAGAGTATTTATTCGGGAGAGGGAAACTTATTCGATTTCGAGTACATCCAAGTTTAAAAATGGAATTTGGCTCAAATTCTGTTTCTTAGCGTGTTTGGTCTTCGGGCTCTTGGCCCATTGAGTAGCAACCTTTGGGGGGCCGGCCTTTGTGGAAGTGAAAGGGTGAGGGGCGCCCCTTAAACCCTAGGCCAAGCCACCTTCTCCCTCCCCTTTCCACCGAAGCCGCCGCCCCCTCTGGCCTTGCGTGCCGCCGCCCCCTATTTTGGTCTTTGCAGCTCGCCACCGCCTCACATCAGAGGCCACCACCGCAGCCTCTTGCTCTCGCCCTCACTCTCCTCCTCCGCCCCTCCCTACGCGGTCACCGCCTTCGACTCCTAGCGCCGCCCGACTCCCACTCGGCCGCCGCCTCGCCCCTGGGCCAGAGTGGCTCGACGAGTCCTCCACCCTCCGAGACAGCATCCGCGTCGTCGTCTCCGAGGTCGAGTCCACCTCCCGTGTCGCCTCCGCCGCCCTCCCTCCATGGCGTAGCCGTCGCCGGCCTCGTTGCCCCTCGTCACCTCCCGGCCCGGCCGCCTCTGGCTCCTTCCGTCCGTGGGGCCGCGCCGCCGTCGGCTTCTGGTTCTGCCGCCGCCTGGGCCCACTAGTCCGCCGCCACTCTACGCCGCCTTCCGATCTGTGGCCTCCAGCGTAGTCTCCGCCGGGCAATGGACGGACCCGATCGTCGGCGACCACTCGCCGCAGTCACGGCCCTCCAGTGGCGATTGGGTCAAGCTCATCTGCGGCGCCAGACCGAGGACGCTGGCGATATCGTATCTCTCCCTTGTCTACACGCTTCTTTGGAGTGGATTGTATTGATTGTGCAAAGCAGATGCATTTGTGGTGGATCACGATAAATGAAAGTGTCAAGTAGTCAGCCTCAATTGGGCGATGAGTTCAGAGGCCATGGGTGATGGTTAGCGAGAATGATGAATCAGAGATCTTTATTTTAAATGCAGCTAAATTTGATCCTCGAGGATTATCCACCCAATTGCTCAAAGCCATGTGAAATGGTTTGTCCTGGCGATGCAATATCACTAGAGAGGTTTGGGTTGGAGGGGAGAGTTCTCAATCTGATCCTTTATGTGGTAAGCTTGTGGGTGGTGTAGTTGGGGAACGGTGCTGTGGCTGTGGTCGACGCTTGTCAGTTTGCTCTCACAAAGCTCTAGATGAGTCTAAAGAGGTTTTGCAAGTACTTGTGTCTTCAGTTATCCATATTGTCTATTATCTCAACCTTTAATGACTCAAACCGCTGGTTGCGTAACCAAAGTAAATTGATGTATATTAGGTCTCACAACATTGATCAGTTAGTACATTATTTTCAAATAATCTGAGTTTGTGTATTGACAAAATGGAAGTAAAGCATGCTGTTGTTTCACTATTGTCGACGATGGAATCGCCGATCTTACGAAAATAAACGAGGAAAATGACGTGGAATATCACGGAATGGAATGGGGTCGCTCTTTATTGATATGAATCTGGATTTACAAGATGTGGCTAAGTACTACCTGAATTACACCGAATGGAGGAATGTTAATCGGCAATCGGACTTAGAATATGAGTCTAAGGCCGATTATCTAGCTTCTAATTCCACCGCTTAGGCTTCAGGCATATCTTTGCCTTGGCCTTGTTTTGTGTGTAGCCTATCGTCTCCTTCTTGTCTCTGTCGTTGTCTCTTGTGCTTCACCTTTAAATAACTTCCAAGAGGTGGCGATTACTCTGGAGAAGACGTCCTCGTGAAGCGTTCGGTGGTGAACGGTAGAAAGTTAGCAATGTGCTAACTTCCTTGCGATTGCTTGTGAAAAGCTTAACCGTAGGGTGGTTAATAGTCGATGTCTCGGGGTTGTACCATCGCATGGTTTGGAGCGATAACACGTGTTCCATTCATCATACGATAAGAAATACCGTTCGATAATTTCTGGCGGTTATCGGTCGGGATTAGGCACAAAGCCTCATCCCACCGAGTACCCATAAGTAACCTTCGGAATACTAACGACCGGGGAGGTCGTCGGTCTTAGGGTTCGACCATGAAAACGTATGGTCTTTTATTATATATTAAAATAATACATAGATGTTTTAATCCTCGTCGGCTAGCCCCGAACTTTAAATGAACTGTCGTCGTGTATATACCTTTTCCGATGAAATCGTATCGGCGAACCCCATTTAATGTCGTGGTATACTGAAGTGGTCTGTGTTCACTTTAAAGTTGAGAACTTGCCTTGGGAAGCGAAGAGTTCCTCTCGTCGTTTGAACAAAAAGAAGCTTTTTGTCGGTTGGACTTTTGTAGAAATCCTTGAAAGTATCGGAAGGTTATAAGATCTCCTCTCATTTGGGCTCTTAGAATTTTTATGCTTCCGTAATCCCCTTCGATCCCCTTTAGCTTCTCGCCAAGAAATCCTCCGAGTCTTTTCTGTTCTTCCGACCACAAAGTCTCCAACTTTTGCTACTCATTCTTGAGGATTTTCGCCATGTCGGAGCAGATTACAAAGTGGTTGCCTTGAATTGGGCAAGAAAAACTCGAGGCCTTGAAGAAGATGGGAATGCTCCCAGATAGGAATCGATTAATTGGAGACCGCGATCGGAGAGCATTTTCCGAGCCGTGAAGATGGCGAAATCCTGTTTTCTTGCCTACATCGAATGTGGGTTTGAGACTACCGGTACACAAATTCCTCCTCGCGTTCTTGAACATTACGGGTGGAATTGGTGAATTTGGCCCCAAATTCGATCGCAAATATTAGTATTTTCACATATTTGTGCGAGGCATACACAGGAATACAACCGAACTTGAAGCTCTTTAGTTATTTCTACCGCATGGTGATGGGAAAATCTGCGGCAAAATCCGAGGCAGCTCTGGGAATGCACATTGCGTCTTCATGACGGAAGGCCGATGAGTACATCTTCATGTCTGCGAAATCTTCGTGGTCGTCATGGAAAAAATCTTGGTTTTACATGACGGTTCTGAAAACGATGGCCTCTACTTGGCGAACTAGAGCAAGTGAAAACTCAAGTGGAAGGAAACCAGTAAAGAAGACGAGGATAGTCAAGAGATGGGCGGATGCCATCTCGACTTAAGTAGTCGAGGGCTTGACTTCGTGGCATGTGGTGAAGGATTTTACCCTTCGCCATTAGCCCATTGAAGCTCCGGACTCATTCCCTGCTCTGGTGCCTTGATCGTGATGAAGCTACCTCAGAAGGTGGTAAGTCTTTGAGATAAATTCCGATCGGTATTTTGATTTGATAAATGTATTACCTTAAAATCTGTCTATTCTTCCTTCTGTTAAAGTTCTTACCCCTGGGGAAGTTAGAGAACGAGTCAGGCTGATCTGTGCGGGGGAGCCTGGAGAAAAGGCTGAATGCCCCAAGATCTTAGCCGCAACTCCTATTGAAGGGAGACTGGCAAGGCTTAAGGTAATTTATTAAATTCCTTTTACCATGTATATACATATATTCCGACCAGATCTCCAATCGTGCTCTATATTTGCAGTCGGTCGGATTGCGAATCATACAATCTGGTGAGGATCAACGTCCCACCTTGGTTCCGACCGAGTCGTGCCCTGAGGCACTTGAAGGAGATAAATCCCTCGAGGTAATAGAACATTTTGGAGTCATATATGTACGAAAATTTTTTTAGATAAAAGGATTTCTTCACCTAATCAAATTTGTTCTTTGATTTAGGTGGATAAGCCTGAAGGCCCGCAGAATGTAACTGCGGAGGTCAGAACTCCAGAGTGGTCGGTGCGACCTTACGGTTATTCTTGAAACAAGCGATCTGGAGATTGAAGAAACCACTCCCTCAGGCCGGATAGTCGGGAATGTGGACCTTGACGAACCGGTCGAGGACATAGCTTCCGACATCTTGTTGGAGGATGTGAGGTTCAACAAACCTGCCGGTCGAACCAAAAAATTGGAAGAGAAGAAAAGGAAGGCTAGCGGCACGATTTCTCTCTGGCGCGTTTGAGTCAAATCCGGAAATTAACAAGGTATGTACAAATGAAAGTGATCGTATAAGTATGTATCTTTAATAATTCCTTGATGATTTGATATTTTGAACTTCCCATCTTCGGTTTGCATAGGTCTTCGGTGTTCCGGTCATTTCCACTGTGTTCTTCCCGAGGACTGCACTGTGGAAGTTCGATCAGAGCACTTCTCGGGACAAAGTTCCCGAGGAAGTAGTGGTCGAAGAAGCCCCGGCGGTGACAAGAACGGTGAGTTGGATCCTTTGGTGATTGAAACCCCTTACGTGGAGGTAGATGCCTCGAGAGGTCTCAACAGTTCGATCATGGCGATAACCCTTCCCAACCTAACAAGTTCCTTTTAGTCCCGATTCGCCGAGGATAAGGAGCTTGATGAGGCGTGGCGAAAGTATCGGATACTCGGCTCAAGATGCACCTCGATTTGATTTTTGCGGTTATAATGACCGAACAATTGAATAAGTATTCTCGACCGGTTACATAACTCTTTTTACAAAGTTTATAAGGAACTTAAGAAAGAGAATGCTAATTGTGTAGCATTTGGTCGAGAACTTTCTTTGTCGGAGGATGACCCAAATGAGTTAAGGACTTGGAGCAAAAGCACTCCGAGTTGGAAAGTAAGAACTTTTCTCTTTTAAACTTCTGTTTCTTCTTCAATACTTTGCTCCTCTACAATTATTCTCCCTTATCGCATTCGATAGATCTGGAGAAAATAAAAGAGGAGGTTGTGGTGAAAGCCAAGACGCCTTTTCTTGAAGAAGAAATAAAAGCTAAGGACCGATCATTTCTTTGAAGCAAGTTCACTAAGGACCTGTTGATCGTTGAAACAACGACCAAATATGAAACACTTAGCAAAACAAATAAAGGTAATATGTCGTAAACTTGATTTTCCTTCAATGATGCTTGTGTTCATTAAGCGATTTGTTTTTGCAAGAGCAAACGCAAATGCTAAGCAGAGTAAAAAAACTCAAATTTGAGCGGGATAAGGAGGCGCTCTTGCTCAAAATATTGATGAAAAGATTCATACTTTGAACAAGATGATCTTTGATTTGGGATCGAGATCAAGCGTGCCTATCTTAAGAGATCCAATAGAAAATGAACTATTTGGGTCAACTTCTAGGGGATCTTAAAGTTACGTCAAAACTACTCGGACGAATTATGCCTGTGCCCTAAAAGCAGTGTTGCAAGTGGAGTTAGTTTTGCTTTGGCAAAACTGAAAGCTTCCGACCCTCCATTGATCTCCAAGCTGTTAAAGATGACTTCAATCGCCCACTGAGGAGGCCAAGTTCATGGAAGAACTCGGGCCACTCGGAGATATAGTTGTAGAGGAGATGGAGGTCGAATCTCCGACAAGCGATAGTTAGGCAGGGAATATTTCTTAGAGTAGGTTCTGCAAGTGTAAAAATATTTGAATATCTATGAAAACTTACCTTTTATGTCATTGACAAAGCTTTTGTTTATCTGTTTGACTTTTTAAAATTCTCGTATATTTCCTAGCCCCGAACGCTTGATAGTAGAAGAACGTTCTTGTACAAGCAAAGAGCCAAAAAGAGAATAAAAAGAGGTCATAACCATGTATGTGAGTTTTGAAGGTATGTTTGGACATGTAAGACAAAAGCGATCGTTGCGGACTAGGAAATCAAATGTGGTCGGGACTAAACGTATGATTTCGACTAGTTATAGATCTTTGTTTGTCATAATGGAAATACCAATCAAAAACACTATATATGGTCGGAAAAAGACTTTGTCAAACTTGACATAAGAAGAAATGCAAATATGTATGCAACAAATTATAAGTGAACTTTGTTTATATCTATTGTCCCATAATCTGCCTGGAACTAATGCTAAGACACGAAGGCATCGACACATTTCTTGAAACGTGTTCAAATTACGTATCCGATAGTAGCGAGGATCGTAAGAAAAGAACCGTCGCTAGGAAGCTCCTTCGATTAAGCGGGACCACGTCTTGAAAAAGGAGAGACTTCGACTAGGAGGCTTTCAGTGTCCCGACCAATGGCTGGACAAGAATAGACCGAATCGTGAAATAATGAAGCATAATCTTCAAAATCGTAAGCATATCATTCATGAGATAGGTAGTTGTGTGGTGCTCGATTACTCATTTTCTTAAAAAAAGAGTGTAGTCGCGTGGGAATCATTTGAAAAAATGCTCACGACTAGGACCATAGAGTATCGAGAGATCCTTATAAAGGATATCGGAGAGAAAATGTCTTCTCCACCGGACTAACAATAATAAGCGACGAGAATGTAGGTGTATATATATAAGCAAGGTTGCACTTCTTAATTAATTAATGAATTTAATGAAATTGAAATTGAAAGAAATGAAAGAATGAAAATTAAACATAGAACTTACGCAATTGATCGATGTTCCAAGAATTTGACAAAATTTGCCCATCGGACATAGCCAACAGATGCGGAACTCAGGTCGGGTTACTTGACCACGATGTAAGGACCTTCCCATTTAGGAGAAAGTTTATTGCGATTTGTTTGGCTCTGAATTTTTACGAGAACGGATCACCTCTGACAAAGGTCGTGGTCGCACCTTCGACTATGGTACCTTCGCATGGCTTGTTGGTAGACCGCCGATCGTATAAGGGCTTGGTTTAAATCGTTCTTCAAGGAAATCGGCGTCGTCGAAGTCGTCGTTCATTCGATCATTTTCGTCAAAACGATCGATTCGGCGAGCCAATTTTGAGTTACGGAGGAAGCATGGCTTCAAAGACCATAAACCAAAAAGAATGGAGTTTCACGGTCCGCACGATCGGTCGTGGTTCGAACGCCCATAACACGAGGGAAGTTCTTTAACCCAAGCGCTGACCGTTTGATTAATCGGTGAATACTCGGCGTTTGATCCTCGCATAAGGATACCATTAGCCGCTCAAGCGCTCCGTTGCTCTGCGGATGTGCAATGAAGCAAAATGAATTTTGACACTAAGTTCATCGCAGAACTCACGGAATTGATCTTTGGAGAATCGGGAACCATTATGCTGTGATGATACAACCGGGTACACCAAATCGCGTGATCACATTTTTCAAGAGAAATCTCTTAGCGGCCTCGGTTGTTATTTTAACAACGGCTCGGCTTCAATCCATTTTGTAAACGTGTCAATCATGACGAAAAGGAATTGAAGCCCCGGTGCTCTTAGGAAAGGTCCTGAATGTCTAGTCCCGAGGTTGCAAAAGGCCAAGAAAGAGAATTGTTTGTAAGGCTTGTCTTTGGTGATGTACTTATCGACTATAAATGACATTGTACACACTTCGTCACAAGCTCTTTTGCATCATGAAGGGCGTTGACGATAATAGCCTTGCCGAAGGCTTTACCCACAGAGGTTACTCAGAGGAATGGTGTGCTCCTGACGCCTTCATGGATTTCGTTAGCAATCTAATGCCATCCGTTTGAGATATGCATCTCATCAACACTCCATGAGATCCTCGTTTATACAAGATACGTTCGATTAGAGTGTATGATTTGGCTTTTCGTGCTATCGATCGGCCTCTACATCATCTTCTGGAATTGTGTCATCTTTGAAGATAATTGTAGATCGATGTCATCCGATCTCTCTACCGTGATCGTGGCGGCGCCAACCGTCAACGACATGGGAGCATCCATGTTTCCTTGATTAGTTTGTTCAACTTGCAAAGAATCATGTATGTTCTCGGAAGCTCAACTACCGAGGGTGAATTGAGTTGCTCGAGAAAAACTCCCAAGGACGACTGCGACCTCGTGGAGGCCATCCGTGCTAACCGGTGCGCCAGAAAGTTTTCCTTTCTAGGAATATGTTGGATCTGGCCCGAAGAAGTGCTTTTCAAGTTTTCGTACTTCCGCCAGATAAGATGACATCTTGGTACTCGAGCATTGATACTCTTTCCCACTTGATTAAGCTACTAGTTGAGAATCGCCTTTCACTAATGTCTGCGAATCCGGCGAGCGAGCTGCTCGAGTCTGCTAGTAAACCTTCATATTACGCCACATTATTGGTGGCGAGAAAATTCTTGGATGGCGTACTTGATGTGTTCGCCAAGAGGGATATCAAGACCACTCCGGCCCGATCCTTGTAACATCAAGGAACCGTCGAATACATTGTCCACTCGTCGTGGTGTTCGTACTCGGGTCCTTGGGTGGGTTCGAGGTTTGTCCATTCGCAATGAATTACGCTATTGCACGACTTTATTGTGTTTGTGAAATAAAATGGAGATCGAACGCCCTAGCTCGACCGCCCATTTGGCTATTAAATCTGATGATTCCTGTTTCCAGGACTTGACCAAGGGATATCCGGTAGGTACGACCACTTTGTGGGCACGAAAGTAGTGCCTTAGCTTCCTTGAAGACATAAGGAGGCCATAGAGCAACTTTTGTACTGTGGGTATCTTTCCTTTGGTCCATGTAAGACTTCGCTTATGTAATAGGTAGTGGTTGGATATTATTCCTTTCTACAACGATTACACCGCTAACATGCGTGGTGTTCTTTGCCACGTAAATTAGCAATGTTTCTCCCGATCTCGGAGAAACTAAGACCGGGTACTCGTAAGGTACTTTTGAGTTCCTCAAAGGCATCGTTTGCCTCTTTAGTCCACTCGAAACTCCCATGTTTCGAAGAAGTTTAAAGAAAGGTAATCCTTTTCCCTAATCTTGCTATGAACGCGACTTAACGCCATACTGACCCGCTTAGTTTTGGACTTCCTTCTTCGTGGTGGGCGCATCAGTCGATGGCGCAATTTTTCTTTGGATTAGCTTCAATACCTCTAGCGAAACTAGAAAACCAAGCGGTTTTCGGCGAAACTCGAACACACACTTTTCCTGGATTTAACTTGAGGTTATGTCTTCTCAAGTTGTTAAAGGTTTCTTGTAAGTCGGAATGTGGTCGCCGTTGGTGGTCTTTACGACCGATCGTCAATATAAGCTTCTAGATTCCAACCGATTTGTGGACTAAAAGTTTTTGCATCAACCTTTGAAAAGTTGTACCAAAGATTTTTGAGACCAAATGGCATCTTAATATAACATAAGTACCATATGGGGTGATGAAGGAAGTTTTCTCCTCATCTTCTTTACACATACTAATCTGGTGGTACCACGAATCGCATCTAAAAACTTAGTAACTTCGCGCAGTAGAGTCTACTAGTTGATCAATGCGGGGAAGGGAAAGTTGTCCTTCGGACAAGCTTTATTAAGATCTGTAAAGTCGATACACATTCGCCATTTCCCATTATTTTTCCTAACCATTACAGATTAGCAAGCCCTTGTGGGTGGTTGACTTCACGAATAAATCCTGCTGAGAAGCTTGTCAATCTCCGATGGATTGCTTCCTTCCGATCGGTGCAAAACGTCGTAGTTTACGCTTGATCGGTTTTTATCGGTGGAGAGCAAGCACATGCTCGATCACCTCCCGGGGACTCGGGCATATCGGACGCTTGCCAAGCAAACACGTCTTGATTTGCTCGGAGGAAGGAGACGAGCGACTCTTCCTATTTAGGGTCGAGTCTTGCCCGACCAGAAATCTTGGCGGTTGGATCTGGTTGTCTGACCCATGTGACGACTTGACGCCGTCGGGAAGCGCTTTTGTCGAGTAGTACCTCCTTGGTGCAGTCGGATGGTTTGGGCGTCATCTTTGGCCGAGTGCTTGACACGCATGGGAGACGGATTAACCTCTCGGTCGGAAGTTCATCAACGGTGCAAAGGATTTCCGATCGCATCGTAAGCCATTTTCGATCTCCTCGGTGTGATGACTCCTTCGCCCCGGCATTTTCAAACTTTGATAACCGTAATGCGTGGCTATCAAGAATTTTGCTAATCTTTGGTCGATCGAGGATTCCGTTGTATGTGGATTCAAGTTTACTACATCAAGCGGGATCTTCTCTGTTCGAAATTCGTCGTTTTCCAAACGCCACCGGTAAGGAAACTTGTCCTATCGGTTTAGCGGTAGAACCGGAACTATGCCATGAAAAGCATATTTCACGTGTTTCACCTTTGACATGGGGACTGCATTTCTTCTAAAGCTCCTACAAATAATATATTCAAGGAACTACCCCATCCACTAAGACCCGATTAACCCGACAATTATTAATAGTTGGTTCAACGACGATGGGGAACCTACCGATCGAGTCGATGGGATGGTGCGATCGTCTTTCTTTGAAGGAAATTATGGTGTCCGACCACTTCGAGTGCTTGATTACGCTTGGAGATTCGACGAGGTTGACCTCCGCTCCATGGCCTTCGATGATGTCCGGACTCGTATGAAGAAGATCCTCCAAAAATCATGTTGATGTGTGTTGGGGATCCCGGTACTCCATCTCCTCGTCGCCATCCTTGTCCTTTTGGAGCTCGTTTCTCCATGTTCTGTATTCTTTGAAATGGTCCTTTACCGCATAATAATCCTCCAGTTTCTTCGCCAGACACGACAGTCGCAGATCATGCCACTCGTCACCGGTGAAGTGGACACCACTTCTTATTCGTGCTCGAATCCTTCTGGTCGGAACTTTTGCTTTGCTTCGACCAAGATAGTCCTTCTTGCCCTTCCCGATCTTATGCGAACGGCGAGGACTTCTTTGTCGTCGGTCTGCGGTTCTTTTTCTTCTTGAGAGACTTCTTGTTCTTTTTCTCTGTTTGTCGCATCGGTGGGGAATCTTGTCTTCCGATCGATGGCTTCACACCACTCGATTGCTTCACTAGCAAAGGGCATATTTGTCCGCCATATCAAAAAGCTCAACGGTTGTTCTTGGAGGGTTCATTGCTATGTCCTTCGTAAACCGCCGATTCCTTAGACCTGCTTTTAAAAGCTTTGAATAACGAGAGGACTCTGCGACTTCGGTATAGAGTTACTGAACCTGGCCGAACCTCTTGATATATTGATGTAAAGTCTCATCGATCCTGCGGATTACGTGGAGATCGTCCTCCTTCCTGTAGGCGGTCGTGCGCACCACGAAGTTGGCAATAAGAAGATCACGAGTTGTTCCCAAGTATATATGGATCGTACCGGTAAGTTTAACAACCACGACCGCACCCTTCGAGCACGGTGGGTAAATAGTTGGCCATTACATTCTCATCGCCACAAGCGACCTCGATAGCGGTGGTATATATTTGGAGAAATTCCAATGGGTTTTGAGTTCCATTGAATTTGTCCAAGTTGGCCGGCCGAACGGCTAGGCTAACGCATGCTTGGAGCCCAGCAGAGAAGGCTCGACAACCTGTGATTGATTCATGGCGTCTTCTCGGGAAGGTGCGGATTATGTCGGTCGGAGACCGATCCCTAAGATTGGAACGGAACTCCGGTAGCCGATCCGGCCGTGGACATTGATATGATGTCCACGATCGCCACTTGGTTCAAACGATGTCGGAGATCGTTAGGTCCTAGTGGTGGTTCTTCTCGACGTAGTGGGGGAGTATCCTCTTGAAATAGCCTTCTCCCCTCGTGACTCCTTGGTCGGAATCGTCGAGGAGGTCTTGGTATCGACTGCTCTCTGGTATGACCATGCTGTCCCCACCGAGGAGGAGCGTTGGGGCGAAGTCCTAGTCGACTTCTGAACCCCTCGTTCTCGATCGCTTCCGTTATTGCATGGTCTGTTGGAGAATTTCGGATACCTGACCTACGAGTTGTACAAAACTAGGCGTTCCTGCTAGAGCAGGATCGGAATTATTTAACATGTTTTGAATACGTCGCAAGTTTTGTACAGTTACCAACCGAAGGTCTCAGGTGGTTCATACTGGTCGTAGGTGTACGCCTGTCTGAACCTTCCCCTGACCTTCGGATTTGTTCGGTCCTGTCAGTCACTCTGGGTGGGGCAGTGCCAGGCGAGTTAACTGATTGACGTCGATTAGTTCCGTTGCCTCCGGAAGTTGGTGCTTGACGGCCCGGATCATCTCTAACAACACGTGATGGCGTGGTAGAGAGTGTAGGATCGTGCAGGGCATCTTGATCTTCATCTCCGATCGCGTTGACCTCGTGCTTCCAGCATTGATCTTCCGATGAGCTTCCATCGTAACTAATGGAGAGCTTGTCAGTGCTTCTGCCAGAATTTTCCACGATGGAGATCGGTCGGAGATGAGCACTTCTTGAGGTCTTCTCAGCCTGATCCGATGAACTGCCGATCGTATCTTTCGAGTGTGATCATCCCCACATGGCCTACGACGAGTGGAGGTTTTATCGACACCGTTACCAGGTGACGGTTGACTCCTGGAATTGCTAGAAGCCGAAGGAGAGCATCTTTCAGCCATGATTTCATCAATGGTATATAGTTTTCCGGGTGATGAGGCTGAAACTTCTTCACTGTTTCACGGCCGAAAAGGCCGCTTGAGAGATCCTCGGCATTCGAACTGGTCGGAACGGCGGTTCTCTGGTTGCGCCACCGGTAGTGGCGGCGATCTTCATCCATCCGATCGAGCTCGCTAACGCCGGCGACGGCGAGCCGACGGAGGAGGATGAGGAGGATGACCTGCCATTTTCTTCCATGGCGCGGATACATCCTTCCATGTCGAGGTTGGCGAGTCCGCCAAATCGAACCGCTTTTCCTCATCCCAAACTCCGGGCATAGTCGCATGAGCGATTGCGAGTTTTTGAGCGAGGATTTTCTTGAGCGAAAAAAATTTCTTCAGAAACTTACGCCTTCTTCCCCACGGACGGCGCCCATTTGTCGACGATCGAATCGCCGATCTTACGAAAATAAACGAGGAAAATGACGTGGAATATCCCGGAATGGAATGGGGTCGCTCTTTATTTATATGAACTGGATTTACAAGATGTGGCTAAGTACTACCCTGAATTACATCAATGGAGGAATGCTTAACGGGCAATCGGACTTAGAATATGAGTCTAAGGCCGATTATCTAGCTTCTAATTCCACCGCTTAGGCTTCAGGCATATCTTTGCCTTGGCCTTGTTTTGTGTGTCGCCTATCGTCTCCTTCTTGTCTCTGTCGTTGTCTCTTGTGCTTCACCTTTAAATAACTTCCGAAGAGGTGGCGCATTACTCTGGAGAAGACGTCCTCGTGAAGCGTTACGATCGGTCGGAACGGTAGAGAAGTTAGCAATGTGCTAACTTCCTTGCGGTTGCTTGTGAAAAGCTTAACCGTAGGGTGGTTAATAGTCGATGTCTCGTGGTTGTACCGTCGCATGGTTTGGAACGATAACACGTGTTCCATTCATCATACGATAAGAAATACCGATTCGATAATTTTACGAGCGGTTATCCGGTGGGGATTAGGCACAAAGCCTCATCCCACCAGTGGTACCCATTAAGTAACCTCGAATACTAACGACTGTGGAGGTCGTCGGTCTTAGGGTTACGACCATGAAGACGTATGGTCTTTTATTATATATTAAAATAATACATAGATGTTTTAATCCTCGTCAACTATCATTTCGAATGGATTTCTCAGGAGAATGTTCAGTGCAGTACTCAGCATGTTTCTCTTTTGAGACTTATAGGAAATAGCATGTTTGTGTACTTACAAAATCGTTTTGTGAGCTATTAAGTCTCTTGCATCGCTGTGCATACTAGAAGCCTGATTTGCCATCAAATTAGCAGGTTGGCGGCCTGCTAGGTGGTGCGCACTCAGCTCAGATGCTAGAGTCTTTCGTCGTTGTCTCCCGTCTCACGGTTGAGGCAAGTGCAAGTATTATTATTGAGTTGTTATATTATATACTTGATGAATGCTATAGTTGATTGATGTTGATTGTTGCTTGATAATGTTGATGAGCCTAAATGCCATAGTTTAATGACGATGCTTACTACTTGGGAATGTTTATATGATGCTACATGTTAATGTTTACATGATGATGCGTACATGTTACTGTTTATATGGTGATGCTTGCATGATAATGGTTATATGTTGATGGCAAGAATGATGGGACAAGGTGAGCAATGAGGCTACCTTGTTAATGATGAATCATGATAATGATAATGGACATGCGCATTTGCATTTCTGCATGTTCATTTTTGAACCTTGGACTACGTGGTAGCCAAGGGTTGTTTCCTTGAGATCCCCGTCCTGCATTGGACGGGCCTGGTCCCCACACTTGCGGAGTGTGGGCTTTGGATCCCTGTGCCTAAAGGGCATAGGCTTAGAGTATGTATCGACGGATACATACTCAGCATTACCGGTAATTGCAAAGAAGTGAAGTATTTTGCATTCATGGCATATTCATTGCACTCCTGCATAAGTTATTGATTTGTTGTTTAGCTTATGATGCTGGCATAAGAGATGGATTGTGATATAAAAGGTGGTTGTTCAGGTGGGGATTGTTTAATCCCTTTGACTATTTATGATGTTGTCATAAGAGATGAATTTGAGGTAATTAGTGTTGTATTCATGACGGAATTGTTGGTTCCCTTTGACTGCTTATGATGTTATATTTTGATTTGCTCTTGCACTTTGCTGAGTCGTGGACTCACACTTACTGTGTTGTGCTTGCTAGGTACCTCTCGAGACAGTGACATGCATGAGAAGGGGTAGACTTGGTGCACGTCACATAAACACAACTCACACTGAATAACCAGAGCCAATTATCCACAATTTCATACTATTGATAATTGCTTTAGTTTCAGTTTTGTGGCCACCCTTCGTGGTGTATGTTTTAATTGTGGTCATGGATGACCTATTTATGTTCTTATTCATTTGTTGATTGAGTTCATTTAATTCTCGTGATGGGTTAGAATGTTTGGTCGATGGTTTATTGAGTTGATGAAATTAATTGGTTCAGTAGAGTCTCAATAATTTGTAATAGGGTTGGTTAGAAGATTATGGTTGCCCTTTTGATTATGCTATAGTTGTTTAGCTTATCCTGGATGCCCTTCGATGATTCGTGAAATTGGATGATTTGACTTGTTGAATGTTGCTATATTAACTGTTTGAACCTCCGGTATAGCCATCTATACAAAGGAGGTTCTGCCGGATTTTAGAGAAATGTCTTAGTTCTATTTGGTTAAAGCATTACTGTTTGAAGAATGGTTGAAATTATTCCGTAGGGTTGTTGTGCGTTAGTCTTTTAGGTAACATCTTGGTTTCCGCATAGCCAGGGTGTTACAGTTGGTATCAGAGCGGGCTTTAGGTCCATGGTAGCTGAAATATTAAATTGACACACTGTGCACAGTAAGATGGGAATGGGTCAAGCATTGCACTTACGTTTTCGTTATGTCGCTTTGAGCATTGCTGTTATGAAATGATTTTGAATACTTACGATATGCCTATATGGTTATTATATGTCATATTAGTAGGTGACGAGAGATTTATTTCGTGGTTGTAGCCCTGGGTCATCAGGATGCACCACCGTTCGGAGTATGAGTCTCCTTGGGAAGATTTTTGTCTTCCTTCAGTTTGGAATGGTTGTTCTTGTTCAGATATGGTGGATGGGTTTTCTTGGATTAGGGGTTTATTGCAGTTGAGAAGAGTTCATCGGTCTTTGTTGGTTTCTTAAAGCAAACCTTTGATCTCTTGAATGATGAGTTGTTTTGCTGGTTATAAACATAGTTGATTTCGGAGACTGATCTCTTATTTGGAAGTTCTGTCCTTCTTGTTGGGAAGTACGACTCGTTTAATCGCTTAGTACTTTGGTTATTGGAAGCTTTAATTTGCATGTTCCTAAATGTGTGGAAGCTTTTGGCCCCTAATGTATTTTTCTCGGGGTACTTTGAGTTCTGAGTTTTAAGGCTTCCCTTTCATGAGAGAAATCGTCAAAGTTCATTTGCATTGTCCTGCCTTGGTTAAGTCAGAGCAAATGTTGTCTTTCCGATTATTGGGCTATCTTTCGTACTTGCAAACGTTGTTATTGACAAGATTGATCTTTTCATGAAAGTCCTATCTTTCTTGTTGAAAAATTGTGATTTTGGTGATTTGTTTGGTATTTTGGATAATGGAAATTACCTTTTACAAACTTCATTGAAGAAAGTTTTGATTCTACTTATTTCCTTTGGAATAGTTGGAGTGTTGGAGTTTAGAACCTTTTCTTTGAAAAAAAAAGAAAGTGTCAAAACCCTTTGCAAAGTTTTGTGATGTTAAGTGAGAAACTGTAAGTAAAGAAGATAATTGATATGACGTCAAGTTGGGTTATCGGCACGATGCATAATTAATCTTAACTGATGTCCTCGGTAGAGTAACTAGTTAGGTTGTTGCTGCTTTGCTAAGTTTTCTTGACAAGTTGTGATTTAGAATATCTTTACTCCTAATTAGAATCAATAGGGTTATTAAAGGGAGTGAATATTGACATGAAACTATCTAGTAAACATCTTCTTGATGATCTCACATAAATGTTAGACTTACATAATTCCTGACATGCTAAAATTGTTGAAACCTGTATAAAGGACTAGTTGGAGGCGGGTGTAGTATTTTGTAAAACCTTGTTTTATAGAAATTATGTTAGTAAATCACTAATCATGTTTTGAACGGATTTCTAAGCATAAGGCGAATTGTTGAACCTATGTTTATAAATGGTTATGTGATTACAAATAGAATTAGCATCATATTTATACACATGATTAATACCATAGTCAATTGTTAATGAGAGTTGAAGTTGGTGATGAGCATGTCAACAGTTGAGTAGATGAATTTCGTAAGTGGTCTTTGATAGTGTGCCTGGTGAAATTGCTATTGCATAGTATGACCTGGTTAAAAAAAAATTGTTTCAACCTTGTGGCTTGTGCTTCTTTCGGGAAAGCTTTAGAATCGGGTAGTAAAGTTTGATAATTCATGGCGCTAATGTAGGTTGTCGATGTTATTAAATTGTCAACAAGTGAGATTGACATTAATACTTGTAGTAGTTTGATCACCTATGATGATATTCTGTAAATGAAAAATGTTTCAAGTTTTCCGACGTAGATCATTTGAATCCCATGTTTTATGTGGTAGTTGAACTGTTCCGAGCAAAACGACGTGTTGAAAGATTTTATTAGTTCTTAAGTGGATTTGTGGTTTGGTCTTAAGATCTTATCTTGTTCGAGTTGGCAAGGTATTGTTGTAGATAAAGGACTATTTTCTGTTCTTCTTCCGCACAAGCATTGTCGAGTTTCACTAGAAATGATGATTCTTACTGGTTGATATTTGCTATTCTCTTTTGAGGGGTGTGTACCCTCAACCGTGATCTCAGTTTTGTTTTTCCAAGATCATCGTTATTGGATTATTTTTTTGGTTTCGTGCTCACTGTGAGGAGCAACGTTTTCCGGTGTGTTGAAACTTGTCCTTGTTCGCCGCTTTCCTTTGCGAAAGGATCAGCCTTTCTATGTTGCAAAGTTTTACAAAGCATAAATTAGCAATTGTTGGGGGTGGTTAAGAAATTGTAGAGGTGAGATTTTGCTACTAAGCTATTGGAAGAGTAGTAGAAGATGAATTGGTTTTGACCTGTACCTCTTGGAGGAGATTTGAACTTGTGCAGGATGGGATGAACTCGAATTCCAATGTTTGAGAGGAATTTTACTCCTAAAAGAGAAACCGAGAAAATGGATGTTTCCTCAGGTAGTGGAGCGTTTTCTTGATTCTCATTTGAGGTTTGTGTTGTTGACTAATGTCTTCCAAAATTTGAGCTATCAATTTTGGATTTGACCCTTTTGGTGGAGAGTTGGCATCGTGTGGTTGCGATAAGAACTCCTTATTCTCAGTTGGATTCTGTTGTTTAAGACCGAGTTCTGTGTGCATTCTTGATTAAAGGAGGCGCTCCTTGTGAGATAAAGATTTCGATTTTTGAGCATGTTGTGTGTTTCTGTACCAAAGGGGAAGTTGACCTAGGTACATTGGTTAGTTTTCGACAGTTGCAGGGATTAGGAAGTTGGCGTATCGCTATGACCGTCTCAGGTACATACGCGAGGGACGCAATGTCTGGTATGTTCTGGTGCTGAGTTAGAACCTCAAAGTTCGGGATTTGAGGTTTAGTTAGAGCCAGGGACCATTGAGTAAGACCTCACGTCTGAGTCTCGTCCGGTACGTACTAGAGAGGTCGGGACGAGCATTGAGGCATAAGACGTTGGTATTCGTTGAGGTGCCATGGGCACACCCATGTGAGCGTGAAGTGACCTGGGAGCTGGAGTCTCGCATGCGTGAGCTTTATCCGAATGTGTTCACGTCCAGAACATGTTAACTGTTGTTTCATTACAGTGGAAGTTGTTCTTCTGTTCACTTCGACGGTTAGAATTCGGGGTCGAATTCTGTTAAGGGGGGTAGAATGTAATACCCCGATTATCGATTACAGAGTATTTATTCGGGAGAGGGAAACTTATTCGATTTCGAGTACATCCAAGTTTAAAAATGGAATTTGGCTCGAATTCTGTTTCTTAGCGTGTTTGGTCTTTGGGCTCTTGGCCCATTGAGTAGCAACCTTTGGGGGGCCGGCCTTTGTGGAAGTGAAAGGGTGAGGGGCGCCCCTTAAACCCTAGGCCAAGCCACCTTCTCCCTCCCCTTTCCACCGAAGCCGCCGCCCCCTCTGGCCTTGCGTGCCGCCGCCCCCCTATTTTGGTGCTGCCGCTCCGCCAGCCGCTCCCCTCACATCAGAGGCCACCACCGCAGCCTCTTGCTCTCGCCCTCACTCTCCTCCTCCGCCCCTTCCTACGCGGTCACCGCCTTCGACTCCTAGCGGCCGCCGCCTCCGACTCCCAGCGGCCGTCGCCTCCTGTCCTGGACGCGTAGCTCGACGAGTCCTCCACCCTCCGAGACAGCATCCACGCCGTCGTCTCCGAGGTCGAGTCCACCTCCCGTGTCGCCTCCGCCGCCCTCCCTCCATGGCGTAGCCGTCGCCGGCCTCGTTGCCCCTCGTCACCTCCGGCCGGCCGCCTCGCTCCTTCCGTCAGGTGGGGCCGCCGCCGGCTTCGTTTCTGCCGCCTGCCCACTAGTCCGCCGCCACTTACGCCGCCTTCCGATCAGGGCCTCCAACGTAGTCTCCGCCAGCAATGACGGACCGATCTCATCGGCGACCACCCGCCGCAGGTCACGGCCCTCCAGCGCGGCGATTGGGTAAAGCTCATCTGCGGCGCCAGCTTCGAGGACGCTGCCGATATCAGGTATCTCTCCCTTGTCTACACGCTTGCTGGAGTGGATTGTATTGATTGTGCAGCAGATGCATTTGTGGTGGATGCAGTAAATGAAAGTGTCGAAGTAGCTGCCTCAATTGGGCCAGTAGTTCAGAGGCCATGGGTGATGGTTAGCAGTAATGATGAATGCAGAGATCTTTATTTTCGTACAGCTAAATTTGATCCTGAGGATTGTCCACCCAATTGCTCAAAGCCATGTGAAATGGTTTGTCCTGCTGATGCAATATCACTAGAGAAGGTCTGGGTTGGAGGGGAGAGTTCTCAATCTGATCCTTTATGTGGTAAGCTTGTGGGTGGTGTAGTTGGGGAACGGTGCTGTGGCTGTGGTCGACGCTTGTCAGTTTGCTCTCACAAAGCTCTAGATGAGTCCAAAGAGGTTTTGCAAGTACTTGTGTCTTCAGTTATCCATATTGTCTATTATCTCAACCTTTAATGACTCAAACCGCTGGTTGCGTAACCAAAGTAAATTGCTGTATATTAGGTCTCACAACATTGATCAGTTAGTACATTATTTTCAAATAATCTGAGTTTGTGTATTGACAAAATGGAAGTAAAGCATGCTGTTGTTTCATTATCATTTCAATGGATTTCTCAGAGAATGTTCAAGTCAAGATCAAAGATGTTTCTCTTTTGAGACTTATAGGAAATAGCATGTTTGTGTACTTACAAAATCGTTTTGTGAGCTATTAAGTCTCTTGCATCGCTGTGCATACTAGAAGCCTGATTTGCCATCAAATTAGCAGGTTGGCGGCCTGCTAGGTGGTGCGCACTCAGCTCAGATGCTAGAGTCTTTAAATCGTTGTCTCCGCCTCACGGTTGAGGCAAGTGCAAGTATTATTATTGAGTTGTTATATTATATACTTGATGAATGCTATAGTTGATTGATGTTGATTGTTGCTTGATAATGTTGATGAGCCTAAATGCCATAGTTTAATGACGATGCTTACTACTTGGGAATGTTTATATGATGCTACATGTTAATGTTTACATGATGATGCGTACATGTTACTGTTTATATGGTGATGCTTGCATGATAATGGTTATATGTTGATGGCAAGAATGATGGGACAAGGTGAGCAATGAGGCTACCTTGTTAATGATGAATCATGATAATGATAATGGACATGCGCATTTGCATTTCTGCATGTTCATTTTTCAACCTTGGACTACGTGGTAGCCAAGGGTTGTTTCCTTGAGATCCCCGTCCTGCATTGGACGGGCCTGGTCCCCAGACTTGCGGAGTGTGGGCTTTGGATCCCTGTGCCTAAAGGGCATAGGCTTAGAGTATGTATCGACGGATACATACTCAGCATTACCGGTAATTGCAAAGAAGTGAAGTATTTTGCATTCATGGCATATTCATTGCACTCCTGCATAAGTTATTGATTTGTTGTTTAGCTTATGATGCTGGCATAAGAGATGGATTGTGATATAAAAGGTGGTTGTTCAGGTGGGGATTGTTTAATCCCTTTCACTATTTACGACGTTGTCATAAGAGATGAATTTGAGGTAATTAGTGTTGTATTCATGATGGAATTGTTGGTTCCATTTGACTGCTTATGATGCTATATTTTGATTTGCTCTTGCACTTTGCTGAGTCGTGGACTCACACTTGCTGTGTTGTGCTTGCTAGGTACCTCTCGAGACAGTGACATGCATGGGAAGGGGTAGACTTGGTGCACGTCACATAAACACAACTCACACTGAATAACCAGAGCCAATTATCCACAATTTCATACTTTTGATAATTGCTTTAGTTTCAGTTTTGTGGCCACCCTTCGTGGTGTATGTTTTAATTGTGGTCATGGATGACCTATTTTTGTTCTTATTCATTTGTTGATTGAGTTCATTTAATTCTCGTGATGGGTTAGAATGTTTGGTCGATGGTTTATTGAGTTGATGAAATTAATTGGTTCAGTAGAGTCTTAATAATTTGTAATAGGGTTGGTTAGAAGATTATGGTTGCCCTTTTGATTATGCTATAGTTGTTTAGCTTATCCTGGATGCCCTTTGATGATTCGTGAAATTGGATGATTTGACTTGTTGAATGTTGCTATATTAACTGTTTGAACCTCCGGTATAGCCATCTATACAAAGGAGGTTCTGTCGGATTTTAGATAAATGTCTTAGTTCTATTTGGTTAAAGCATTACTGTTTGAAGAATGGTTGAAATTATTCCGTCGGGTTGTTGTGCGTTAGTCTTTTAGGTAACATCTTGGTTTCCGCATAGCTAGGGTGTTACAGCATGGCAGCTAGATAAATTAAGAGCGTCTCTTCTGGTTTCGGGGAAACCAAAACAGGAGCACTCGTAAGATACCTCTTGACATCCTCAAAGGTAGCATTTGCCTCTTCCAACCACTCGAAACCCTTGTGCTTCCTTAGAAGTTTGAAGAAAGACAGTCCTTGTTCTCCCAGTCGTGCGATGAAATGACTTAAAGCCGCCATGCATCCTGTGAGTTTCTGGACTTCTTTCTTCGTGGTTGGAGGGCGTATTTGCATGATGGCCTTTATCTTTTCGGGATTTGCTTCGATTCCTCGTACACAAGGAATCTAAGCAATTTTCCTGAAGAGAGTCCAAACACACACTTCTTAGGATTGAGTTTCAGGCGGTGTTTTCTGAGGTTATCGAATGTCTCCTGCAAGTCGGAAACATGATTAAGATGCTTGATGCTTTTTACGACTAGATCGTCAACATAGGCCTCTAAATTTCGGCCTAGCTGATGTGAAAAAGTCGACTGCATCAAGCGTTGAAAAGAAGTGCCAACATTTTTAGACCAAATGGCATTTTGACATAACAAAATGTCCCAAATAGAGTAATAAGCATGATCTTTTCTTTATCTTCTAGACACATATTAATCTAATGGTAGCCAGAATATGTATCTAGAAAACTTAATATTTCATAACCAGCAGTAGAATCAACCAGCTGATCGATACGAGATAAAGGGAAATCATCTTTTGAACAAGCTTTATTAGGATCAGTGAAGTCTACACACATTCTCCACTTGTCATTAGACTTCCTAACCATTACAGGGTTTGCCAACCACTCTGGGTGGTCGACTTCTCTTATAAAGCCTGCTTTAAGTAGCTTGTCCAATTCTGACCTTATAGCATCTCATCGATCAGGAGAAAATGTGGATACCATGGGGATATGTGCATGATCTTAGGATGATGATACCATTGGCAATGGCTATTGTGGTTTGTCAAATCATGCGTTTTCGGCAAAGTTTCAAAGGCTGTCAGGTCACTAGCGGTCCGACCAGCCATTTTGGCAGTTAGACCGGCCTTGCCTCGATTTGATTTTCAGGTTTGGGGGCTGACGGTCTGACCAGCCAGAGTGGCGGTCAGATCGGCCAGAGGAGCGGTCTAACTAGCTACTGCTGAGTGGTCAGACTGGCCATAAGGTGACCTTGGATTTTTGAGCTGGGCCAAGAATAGAGGGTGTAGGCAAGAGAGAGGTTTCTACTGCACTTGGTCTCATAATTTTTGGAGCCTCCAGGCAAAAGTTCTATTCTTTTGAAAATTCCAAAGAACTCTCGGGTTTCCAGGTTGGAAATTTGGCTAAGTCCCAAGTGGGCGGTCAGACCAACCAGTGGGCGGTCAGACCGGCCAAGGGTGGCGGTCTGACCGGTTTTGACTTGTTTTGCTCGTCTGTGTGGCGCGATGTGTGTTTGTTAGGTCAAGTTCATGAATTTTAGTGCATATGTGTTGCACAATGCATGTTTTCACTAATGTGGGTCAAGTTGTAAAGAACTTGTTCCCGGATTTGATTTCTTTGTCTATTGTTGTGCAGGACGCTTGGAGGTCAATGATGGTCAACTGCGAGGATGATCGGGACTAAGCTTGGAGAGCTGAGGTCCAAAACGATCAAGGATGCCGGGTGAGGTCAATGGACTCAAGTATGGCGCAGAATGGACAAAGGTGACCGAACGGGCAGTTCGGTGTGACGGGTTGGATCAAGCAGTGCGGGGGTCGGTGCAAGTGCCATGGTGGTTTCGGCGAGAGCCGGACGGGAGAGACTTGCCGACACGATGAGAGCCATTGATCAACCTAGACGTGGCGAAGCAGGCAAGTGCTTCACCAAGATTGGACTTGGTCTTCGGAGAAAAATCAAGAAGGGGTATTTTGGTAATTTCACCAAATACCACCTTTGTGACCTTGGGCTAAACCGCGGCGCAAGACGGTGCGTGGAGAAGTGGTTTAGGTCAAGAGAAGATGAAGACGGCGCTTTAAGATGCGTGCGTGTTTGTAACAGCCCAAAATTTCAAATTTGATTTAAGTTGAAAATTAATTTGAATTGGTGAATTTGCTGCAATTTAAAAACTATTGTTTAAATTGTTGAAAGCTAAAAGAATTTTCAATTCAAAATCCAGATCAACTTTAAGTTTGAATTATTTTATTTAAGTCCGAATAATTCCAGAGTCATCCGTAAATTTTCCTAGGATTTTTGGGATTAATCGCTAATTTCTAAAGCCTAAATGAATTAACTTTGAGTATTTAAAATAGGAAACCGATTTAAATATCCTAAAATCCTTTGGGCCAAATTCGCCCATTTCTCCTCCTACCGGTCAAGATCAGCGCGATGGACTGTTGGATTTAGATCCAACGGCCCGCACCCACCAAGACTCCTCTCTCTCCACCATCGGATGCCCATCGATGGCCCGCATCGCTTCCACGCCACCCTCTCTCCGCGACCGTCGGATGGAAAATCCGACGGCCTGTCATCTTCTCCCGCGTTCTTCTCCGCGGTCAAGCCGCCTCGCCATTTTTCGCTCACGGGCGAAGCCAGAGGCGCCGCTCCAACCTCCTGCGTCCCCTCAAGACGTGCGCGCAGACGACTCGGCGCCTCAACCGCCTCGCCCCACCTTCTCCCCCTCTTCGCGCGGATTTCCCCGCCGACGCCAAGCCCGCCGCACCACTACCCCACCTCCTCCACGCCGCCTCGGACCTCCCGACTCTATAAAGGACGCGTCGTGAAGCCTCACTCCACCGACGCCAACGCCACCACCCACTCTCGCTCCGTGCCCCCTCTTCGCGAATTTGAGTTTCCTCGCCCGGGTCCGTAGCATTGAGCTCGATTCCGCCGCCGCCGTGACCCGCGTCCCGCCACCGCCACGATCTCCATCGCCCGCGACGCCGCGAACTGGTGCGCGCAAGGCACCCTCGAGAGCCACCGGGCGCATCTCGCCGCAAGCGCAACTCACCGCCGCATCTTCCTCGCCGCCGCGCCTCCGTCCTGCCTCGTCCGAGTGGGTGGCGCTTGAACCCCCTGATCTCCTCTCTCTTCGCACATCTCGCCCGCCGCCAGCGTGCGTCAGCTCGGCGACCCTAAGTCCCAGCGCGCCGCGCCGCCACCATGGCCTTGCCACGCATGCGCCACGCAGCACCACGTAAGGCGCCACGTCGCCGTTTCACGACGTGGCGCACACGCCGCACACGCTGCAGCGTGCCACCCACCAGTGAGCCAAGCCCGTGGACTAAGTCCACGTGAGTTGTGTCTCTAACACAAGGGCCACTGCCGATTTGTTTTTATTCATTTATTTAAATCCGAAATTCCACTTTGGCGTCACCTTGCGCAATAATTAGATTTTCTTTTAGAAAAATAATTCAGAAAATTGATTTAAATCACGATTTAGGATTTAATTTGTAAAATTCATAACTTTTGCATTCTAATTCCAAATTAGGTGATTCCAATTTATAAAATTTGATAAAATTAATACCTAGCTAAATAAAATATAAAAAATTTGAATTGGAATAGGTTTAAACTGTCTGCTTGAATTTGAAATAAATTAAACCACTAATTTAGGAATTTAACTTGTAAAATTCATATCTTTTGAACCATAATTCCAAATTAGATGATTCAAATTGCTAAAATCTTAGAAAATTATTATCTAACTAAATAAAATATAGTTATTCAATTTGGAGTTCAGTCTAGTTCTGTCTTAGAATTTAGAAATCCATTTGAATTCCAAATTTAAATTAAAATTTGTAAAATTCATATCATCTGAATTTCAAACTCCAAATTTAGTGAATTAAGTTTCTAAAATTTTATAAAAAGATTATCTAGCTTAATAAATTAGAATTAGTTTAAATTGTTATTTTAAATTAAACTATTTAATTTGCAAATTTAGGATTTAAACTTGTAAAAGTTATATCTTTTATTTTCCTATCTCTAAATTGAATGTTTCAAACTTATAAAGTCTTATAAAATTGTTATCTAGCCAAATAAAATATAATTATTTTATTTGGAGTTAGTTTGAACTATTGTCTTGTCTTTATTTGAATTTCAATTGATTGTCGATATTTTCACGTTTAGATTACTTATTTATTAAAATTTGATTCTTCCAAGAATTAGAATTTCAAGACTTCAGCGAAGGCAAGTTATACTTTGATCATCTTGCCCTAATATTTTAAAGTTATTTAAATTCAGTTTTCAAATTATTAAATGCATGCATACTTTTATTCAAGTATTTTAAATTCTGCTTAAATGATTAGATATTCCAACTGTCATTGTATGGCCAATATTGAATATTGAAATGTCATCCCTTGTCACCATAGATAAATTGTTTGGAAATGCTTAGCAAATGCTTAGACCATGATTTTGATTTTGGGAGGATTTAGCCAAATCATTTCAAATTTGTTTAAACTTGAACCTATGGTATTGTTTTACCATAGGAATTTTGTAAAGATGGTTTAATCAAATAAAATGCTAAAATGGTTTAGACTTGGGCGAAACGGATGAATGGTGGGTGCAGGTTTATGCACGGGTTTAATCTGGTTAGGATTAACACCCAGGGTTTGATTTTGAATGACGCCCAAGTCAATTAAGGACCGGTCTTGGAGCCGCATCTTGCTATGCCTTACCGTACCACCACACGTCTTGTCTGGGCAAGACTTGGCTTAATAATTTGGGATACCTCGTAGATATTCGTGTCATTTTGTATGAGTGGGTGTTGGATAGACAGTAGTCCCACATGGCGCAAGAGGGGGCTCCCGGAGGATGGATAGTCCAATGGAAGCGAAACCTTAGCGGGCATGAGTTCTTTGGGGTAGATCATTGTAACGGCCTCGTGATAATTGCTTTGTCACACGCCTTAGGAAGCGTGGATTGGCCGACACAAGGAGCAAATTATCTCGTGTGGGTAAAGCTGTACAAATTCTGCAGAGTAGAAACTATTCGAATAGCCGCGTCCGCGGTCATGGACATGCTAGCAAAGCCACTTTGAGTTAGCCTTGTTTTTGGTTTTAAAATGGTTTCAACAGATGTTTTCAGGATGGTTAGTCCTGTGGGAAAATTGGGCGGTTAGCCATTGTGATTGGAGGATATCCATCACCTTTCTTGGAGGTCATCCACATTATTCAATTGTCATTTAAATTACGATTTTAAATACTGTATGAAAATGCCTTGCAATCTATTATGATTATTTGAACTAAAACTGCTGCTCACGCAAAATAACCCTGCCAATATCCTTTGTTTTACCTTATGCATGCATTACAAATTCCATATTGGTGTAACTTGCGAGCACGGTAGTTGTGCTCATGCTTGCTTTATGCAACAAAATTTCAGGAGAAGATCGCTATCGGGACGGTGAGGACAACGACGCCTAGGCTCGCCCCGCATTTATTGCTTGTGGCGGATCGTTCGCCTACTACTATTTTTTTTTTTACTTCCTCTGTGTTATTTACTTCCTTATTTGGCTTCATGCCCAATTGTATTGAACTCTGATTTACTATTAATGAAATGCGAGACTTGGTTATGTTATCATTTTTGTAACTGTGTACACCGGAAATCCTGGACTGGTGTATGAACACAGAGGGTTCGGGATCTTTCGTTCCCGGGTCCGACAGTGTGTCCCGTTTGTGTTGGGCCTTAACAGAAGCCCATTAGGGTTATCTCTTCTAGAAGCTAGGCCTCACTATAAATAGGAGGGGTGCTGTCAAACAACCCCAAGCACTTCATTTTGCAAAACCCTAGTTTGTCTTAGGGCTTAGAGAGGAAAGGAGAGGCTTAGGGTTTTTAGAGAGTTGGATTGATTTAGGAGCTCATGTTGTGAGTTTTGTCCTCCACAAGGGAGTGGCTATAATCCAACAACAACCACGAATCAATCTATGCATGATTTCTCAAAGATGAGTTCTCTTTGTATTCTTCCTCCTTATTTTGTGATTTTGAGTTCATCTTTGATCTTTTGGTCCTTGGTTGGTTTCTTTCCCTCATCTACCTTGCTGTGACGTGTAGGAATACATCTAGAGTCATCTAGATCATCATTCAACCACGAGCAAGTTTCTAGATTGCGTTTTTGTTTTTGCCCGGTTTTGAAACCACCTTCGTTCAAATTGAAAAAGGTCAGGACTTTGGCATAGATCTGGACGATCATTGCTTGCAATAGGTTCCTGATATCCTTAGGAAGGTGTGTCTCAAGTTTGGTCAAGTTTCATCGTGTAGATTAAAAGTTAGACCAATTTTCGTTTTGGATTTCAAGTTGTCGCACTGTTTCTGGTCAGGGCCGGTTAGTCCGACTTTATAAGGCCGGTCAGACCGACTGACCGCTCATATGCCGCTGGTCTGACCGCTCCACCAGAGCACTTTGAGCCTTTTGTGTTTTGCTTTGGGGTTTTTGATTTAGGTTGAACACAAGTCCTCTACAGTACTTGAATATTGATCTTCATAGCTTCATAGCTATTGAAGTAAAAGTCGTGTTGAATTCAAACTCTGTGAAAAAGGATTTGTGCTCCTATTCACCCCCCTCTAGTCGCCTATTCGGTCCTACAGAAAATCTCCGTAATTTTTGTTTTATGGGTACTTTGTCAGGCCGTAGAGCTAGCCTGTGCTCAATCACTTCCATGGGGACTTCGGGCACGTTGAATGTTTGCCACGCGAAGACATCTACGTTTGCCTGGAGAAAAGCGATGAGGACGTCGTCCTATTTGGGGTTGAAAGTATCCCCGATGCGAATAGTCTTCGAGGGCTCCTCTAGATCCAAAGGAACCTCCTTGACCTGGTCGTTCGGCTTAGGTGCAGCTTTAGAGTTCGACTACTTGGTCGAAGGGTGCCCTTTGTTTTCTTCTCGAGCTAGCATCTGACCAACCATCTCGAGGGACTGACTGTCACACGTGTGTGCCATCTTTTTATCACAATGAATTGTGATCACTCCTTTGGGACCTGGCATCTTAAAACATTGATACCCATGATGAGTAGCGATTAAGAATTTTGCCAAAGTTGGTCGCCCGAGTATGGCGTTATATGTCGTATCGAAATCGACCACATCAAAGGAGATCTTCTCTGTCCTGAAATTACTTGGAGAATCGAATGTTAAAGGAAGAGAAACTTGGCCAATAGGTTTGGCCGAAGACCCCGGTATAATACCATGAAAAGAGTACCGTACCGGTCTTACCTTGGTCCTGGGTACTTGCATCTCGTCTAGGGTACTCGTAAACAGAATGTTTAACGAGCTACCACCATCAACCAACACTCAATTTACTCGACAATTGTTGATGGTAGGCTCGACCACAATCGGAAAGCGACCTGGTTGAGTGGAAGGGATCGGGCAGTCACCCTTCTCGAAGAAATGGCGACTTCCGACCACTTCGGTAATTTATTGACAAGAGGAGGGTCAATGGAGTTTACCTCGCGTTCGACAACCTTAAGTTATCATTTTGACTCGTATGCCGATGATTCCCCATAGATATGCTCAATGGTGTGCTCAGGATCTTTGAATGTCATCTCCTCGTTGTCACCTGACTGCGTGCGACCATTGGCTTGCCCTACCTCTTCAGGGGTAGGAAGTAGTCCTTTGTCGTTGTATTAGTCCTCGAGTTTTCGTTGGAAAACTCGGTAGTTGCGAAAGTCATGGTCCTTCATTTTTATAGAAAGGACACCACCTAGGCTTATCGTTCTTCCGCTCGAGGTGCTTACCTTTGCCTCAATCAGAGTATGGCTTGGAGCCTTTAGGATTTTTATCGCTCGCGACCAAGACCTCATTGGAACTGTTGGCTTGAAGCTTTTGGCCCTTTGCCTTGTTCTTAGATTTCTTGGCCTTCTTATCCTTCTTCTTACCACTTTCACCCACCTCTTGAGGAACTTTATCGTCTCGATCAGTAGTATTATTCCACTCGACTGCTTTAGCAGCGGTAGCATATCGATCAGCCATCTCGAACAGCTCGACGATAGTGGTAGGAGGATTTAAAGTGATATCCTCCGTGATCCTTCTACTACGGACTCCCTGCTTGAAAGCTCTAATGATAGAAGAATCAGAAACCTCAAGAATGAAATTTTGAACCCGATGAAACGTCGAATGATCTGGCGCAGAGTCTCGTGGTCGTTTTGTCTCATCCTATGCAGGTCGTCTTCCTTCCCAGGGTGATAGTAGATGCCCTGGAAATTGGCCAGTAGAAGGTCACAGAGGTGCTGTCATGAATAAATCGACTCGAGTGGCTGATTTAACAACCCCGATCGAGCAGATCCCTCGAGCACAGTAGGAAGGTAATTTGCCATTACATGCTCTCCTCCTGCTGCTGCTCGGACAGCGGTTGTGTAGATCTAGAGGAATTCAATGGGGTTTTGAGATCCATCGAACTTCTCCGTGTTCACTGGTCGAAATCGAGGCGGCCATCGAATTGCTCGTAGGTTGGGTGAGAAAGCCCGACACCCGGTAATGACTTCTTGACGCCTTCTTTGTAGAAAAGAAGGATTGTCGTCACCAGGTGATCATACGCGACGATACCCGGTCGTAGGTGGACCCGACCTGTGGTAGGTCTCAACCTTACAAGGGAAATACTCCTCATATTCCATCTACTGTTGCAGATTTCTGGGTTGGAGTGGTGAACGATCACCTCTCTTGGGAGCTTGTTGATCATCAGGTGTTCGAGGAACTTTCCTTCAACTGGAGTAAAGATTAGGAGAACGTCGTGATTTGTTGTCACGCCGATCTCCACGTGGTGAGTTATTCAAGTGGCTGGAAGCTGATGGAGTCGTACTGCCATCATTCTGGATTGATGTCGGCGAGGGTGCTCGATTTTGGCCATCATGCTTCGAAGCCTTTGTGCGATCTCTTCAGCGAAGAGGTAGTAGCCGGGCGTTCGAGCAAGTTCTCAAGATAGGTTCTCGAGAAGATCATTGATGCGCTGAAGTTCTTGAGCTTCCTCCGACTGATAGTGGATGCACCCAGGCAGATTTCTCTGAGCCGCGATTCTTCTCTGTCGGGCTGCCTTAGGAATGTCCATACCTGAGCCTCGAGTTTGCCTCAATGGAGTGTGAGCATTTTGAGAATCTCCTGCACGCTCGTCAGAGTGTTGACTCTGTTCATCACCGGAGGTGTCCTTATCATTGCCACGAGGGGTCGCAGCGTGTGATCGTTGGGGAGCATCCTCAGTCCTGTCTCTAGGAGAGTGATCGTCAGTTGAGCGAAGGACAAAGACCTCCTGTTGATGATCTCCACCTGCACTTGAGGCCTCCTTGCTTAAGGAGTAGTCGAAAGACACCGTCTGCGATTTAGAGCAAACCCCTCCAAGAAGGGGAATTCTGCGTTATAAACGTCTCCATCCGTAGGTGAGCCCTGCGATGGGATGGTTGAACTCATAGGAAAAACATGTTCGACCCCATCCTTCGTAGGGATAACCTAAGAGAGACGACGACCAGATGCTGATGAATCTCCAGAATGATTGCCTCCAGGACTTGTCGTACCAGGCCGGACTGTCTTAGACGAACTTGAACACTTAGAGGGGGAACCCTCGCCATGCTCTGAGACTGTCTTGGTGCAGTCCTGATTATGGTCGGATTGACCCTTGCCTTTTGAGAAAGCTGGTTCCTCATTCAGACGTAATGTTGTGGAGGATAAGGATCCCTCCTCAACTCCATCAGTGGTATGGTCTCCTGGAAAATGATCTCCGGATGCGACATCACCATTGGTTGATGCAATACTCAGCTCGTAGTTGAAATTGGCATCCATGTCAATATTTGCGTAATCGGCCAAGTTGAACCAATTGTCCTCGTTCCACTCTCCTTCCATGGGTGCATTAGAGTTGGGAAAAAGCGAAGACAAGCTGATGAATCAAAGATCCCCACGAACGGCGCCAACTGTCGGTATTTTAGAACCGAACTTACATAAAGATTGTTTGTTTCGGGGGGTTTCTAAGACTCAAATCACGTAGAGAGAGCGACACGGGGATTTTTATACAGGTTCGGGCCTTCTCCGGAGAGAATGACAACCCTACTCATGTGTGGATGTATTGAGTATGCGGGTTTACAAATCAAGAGAAAGACTCGAGTGTGATGTCACCTACCCCTCATTGCCCTTTTCTTCTTTTCCTGATGATCTCGCCTTTTATACAGTCTTCGAAGTGGGTTAATGTTTCTCCAGTCCAATGGGCGCCTTAATGCTTCAGATGATAGAGCCGTTACTGGAGATTATTGTGGGAGTAGTAATGTTCCCACATCGCTAGGCAGTTATCACCATGATAGAGAGTTTAATCGTGCTATTATTTCGGAGAATAATAGCGTAATTGACTGCACATATCCTTATATATGGTGCGAAAGATTCCCTGACCGACTAGGCCCATATGTCTGTAAGCCCTATCGACTAGAGACTGGTCGTAGAAGAACTTACGACCAGGTGGTGGTCGTAGTAAAGCTTACGATCACAGACTAATTGTGGGAGGACTTATGATCAGGGGATAGTCGTAGAAAGACTTACGACTATAGAGTGGTCGTAGAAGAACTTACGACCTCCAGCTTCTCCCTTGTGAATATTATGGAGTATACTCAAGAACCATATGACAGTATTTTTATCCATAATATGAATTATAGATAAATAATTAAATGAGGATTATTATATCCTCGTCACTGCAGTTGTTGTTGGAAAAAAAAAGTCCGTCTATACAAGATTTGACTGTTTTCTCAGCCCAAAACAGTTAAATTTGAGTTCATTTACAACTTCATTATATATAAATTACAGAAATTATTTATATAATTTTTATTTTTGGTAACTGCAATTATTCTCAAAAGTCTTAATAACTTATATTTCCATCACATAATTCAAAATTTAACATATACTTTGAGAGATTGAGAAAAACAAAGACAAAAAAAAACGAAATTCTATACTAACAAAATATGGTAATATGGTGAACCTATTATGTTCTGAAGAAAAAATTATAATAAATCCGGACACAATTCATCAGATAAGAAGAAGTGCAAATCTCAAAACATATCAGACGAATGCAAATTCGACTATTTTAACAAAAGAAAATAGCCGAATGTTATTTAACAAAACCGAAAAAAATAAATAACCTGCGGTGCGGCAGTGCCTTGAGCTAGTAACCGCTTGGAAGCATTTTTTTTACTATGGTAACAAGTGCTAGTCTAGCTCGCGCCCGCTGCTACGTACACCCTTTGTTTAGTTCTGTATGTGGGTGGGCGGGCCACACAAAAGCATAAGTTTCTTCACCATACTAACCCAAAATTCTGAGACGCGACCAGCATGTTGGTTGCCATTAATTTGCCATAGGGAAGGGGGGCTTTTAGGATTAGGGCGCGGGTGTCTAGCTTGGATCATTTCCTAAATTTCTCCATTTTTCTGTATCCAAATTAGACAGGCCGGAAGAGTTCTAGGGCAGGTAGCCATGCAGAATCAGTTGCTGTCTATAGCAAACTCGTAAACTTCCCCAGATCGAAGGAAAAGAGAAGCTCGATCCATCGTTGCCATTTATTATTATTACTACATGTGTGGAGCTTTCGGCGGAATAACGCTGGTTCATACGTCATCGCAACTTCGCAAGCAACAGGCGGTTAAGTAAAACTTACTTTGAGTAACCAATCGCTTGGTTTACCTCGGCAACAGGTTGTAGCAGTAGCAGCGTAATTAAGTTCCGTCACTTCGGTGACCTGAAAACTACGAGACGGACCTTGCGTGCATGTATATGGCCATTTCCAGTTTTCCACTGTATCCAAATTAACAGGCCAAGAGTTGTATGAGTTGCAGGCTAAACTCATGAACTCCCCCTGATTGAAGGAAGAGAGAAGCTTGATCGATCCATCGCCGCGCGCCATAACTACATCAGCTTGCACCGGCATGTGGAGGCATGCATGTCCCGTACGTACGTATATACATGATGGGCCACTGGGGTCACTCGATTGGTGAATGATGATCGTGAAGGCGACGAGCAAGGGACTACTAAGGCTAGCTTGAATGGCCACGCGTACGTACGCGCGCGCACATGCGACACATGTGTGCGTGCGTGCATCCTCACCTCGCCGTTTCGATGCTTCGGGCGGGCGGCACACGCTCTTTCAATTCCTCGCCGTACCGCGGGGCGCTCGGTCGGCATGGGCGTTTGCTGTTTTCCTCCGTCCGCGCGCGGCATCCCTCGGCCGGCATGGGCGTTTACTGCTTTCCTCCGTCCGCGCGTGGCGCTGTCCATTCCACTGGGAGGTGCGCGTGTGGGATCAATGTGGGAGTTTCACAGCCGCGTGAGCGCTGCACTGCGCGTGCTTCCTGTCAAGGAGTTGCGCTGGCGAGTTCAGTTCGAACGATTATCTCGTAGATAAGTATAGAATCGTAAGAACAATACAAGAACACAAAAACAAAATAGTAGATTAAACACAGAGATATAGGAGGCTTCTTGCTTCTCTTTATTCCTTCATCAATCGATCAATCGTTTACAATGAATAGCACCCCCTATTTATAGGCTAGTGGATAGATGAGGAGTTTACCTGGACCAAGACTCTCTGGCCTGGGCCCGGTTTCTTAACACTCCCCCTTGAATACTTGTAACATCCTAACTGTATAATTAGGGTTTGTTCAAATATAATTAAGGTGTAGAAATTAAAACTTTTTCTCACACCTTGAAAACCCCTAAACATTCATGTAATTCTTGTCCAAGAGTTGTGTAATCCAAAAACACAAAGCTCTTGTTGACCAAAAGTCAAACTCCTTTTCCAATTATCTTAAATCTTGTGCCAAACATTTGGAAAATATTCTCCTTGGTCCCAAAACTGATGTGGGACCCCTCTGAAAGATATCCCGGGTTATAACACTTGTTTGATAAATTTTGGAGGTAAAACAAATCCTTGAACAACCTTCATGAATTTCCTGAGAAAAATGCATTGCATAATAACCTCTGGAAATTTTATGCAAGGTTAATCTCATTGTCAGCAAGCTCCAGTTAAAATTTCATCAAATTTGGAGTTCATTTGCTATCTCAAATAATTCTGCTAAGTTTCAGCTGTTAAAAACTAAATTTAAAAGCCTACACTGTTCCTTGGGCTAGCCGCTGTGCAAAGCTGGTCCAGCCCAACCGTGTCTGCACCTCAGCAGACCTCCTCTCCACCTTGATCAGGTCGCAGCCGTTGGATTTACATCCAACCACCACGACCTCCTCCGCGGTCAACACCGCAAAGGCCTCCTCACCTCACCAGGTCATAGCCGTTGGATCAAAGATCCACGGTCATGACCTCCCCTGTGTGTTAAATCTCAAAAACCTCCACGGGCTGTCAAACCACTTGACATCCCACCTTGTTGAGGTCGTAGCCCTTGGATCCAAGATCCATGGCCATGACCTCCCCTCACTGTTAAACTAAGCAAACCTCCCATTTAGCGAGGTCGTGGCGCTTGGATCGATCCATCCAGCGACCCACGACCTCCCTCAAAATATCCAACGCACAAGACCTCCCTATCTCATGTTGTGCACCGTTGATTAAAATCCACTGTCACGACCTCCTCCTTGTCTTATGCGCCAGACCTCACAAGACGTGAGGTCGTTGCCCTTAGATCTAAATCTAATGGCCATGACCTCCCTTGTGTGTTGCGCAAGCTCAAGACCTCCTTTACGCCACGCATGCGAGGCTCAGACCTCCCTGCCTTGATCACCACCGTTGGATCAAAATCCAAAGGTCTTGACCTCCCTCGCTTCACGCAAAGCCTCGAGACCTCCCTTTGGTTGTGCGCCCTTGGATTTAAATCCAAAGGCCATGACCTCCCCCTCATGCTCTTAAGCTCATGTGCGGTTAAGACCTCACAGGAGGTCCGCACCGTTGGATTGAGATCCAACGCTTTGGACCTCCTAGTCCCATTTTCCCACGTCAAGCATACACATTAAGGAAATCGTGAGGCCATGACCTCCCCATCCTTGATCGTGTGGCTGGGACCTCCTCCCACTCATTTAGGCGTAACGGTTCAAAAACCACATCGGAGGGCGAGGACCTCCCCGTGGGCTTATCCAACGGTCAACATGACCTCCCCTGTTCTTCTCCTTCCTTGGTCACGCATGCGTGTTCCTGAGCGAGGAGTTAATGCCCAGCCTGTCCATTGTGTACTTATAACAACTCTTTGCTGACCCGCATTAAATGCAGGTCGCTTTTCCGCCTCTCCATCGCCTAGCTTTGTCACCATGTCAACCTCGTGTCTTGTCCAACCCCATGAACCGAGCCATGGGCTAAGCTCACCATGAGCTTAACCCCACTGTGCTTGCTTCTCTCCCAAGTATAAAACCCCATTGGGTTCCTCCTTAGCTTCTTTGGCACACTTCTAAGCTCTAAGCTTGCACCGTGTCATTTGAGCTTTCCTCTCCTCACTCTCTTGGCGCCATTGTTGAGAAGCTTGAAGCTCCTCGGTGGACAAGGGTCCTGAGTTTTCCTCCTTCTTCTCCTTGCTTCTGTTGTGCCCTACCCTCTGGGACCAAGTCCTAACTTGATTTGTTGGGCATTTGCAGAGGGGGACAAAGTGGAGCTTCGGAGTGAAGCTTTGGCCGTGGAGCACCCTTCCTCCCGGCACGGTCCTCCTTCCTCGACCTCCTCGACACTTAGGACCTCCAGGTACTCCCTGATAGTCCTTTAGCGCTGGGCACCCGCATGAATGAGGTCGCGGAGCTTTTATTTGGGCACACGCTTGCATGGATGTCGCGCGGAGCTTCCCTTTTGCATTTTGGATTTTGCCGTGTGGTGCCTTCGTTGTCCTCTCCGGCTCGCCGGCGTTTAAGGCCGTCGCCGCCGTTGAGAGGAGGTCCATTGGGTGCGCATGGTTATTGCGGACCCAACGGTACCATTGGATGTCGCCGGCGAGGTCTGCATCGCCGGCGAGGACCATTTCTTCAAACCCGGGTCTTTGTCGGACAAATCGGCGGCGCTGTTGTCGTTTTAGGACAAAGATCCACCGCGTTAATGCGCTCATCAAGTGCTCAAATCATTGAAATCATTGGCATGTCTTAACTGCATTTAATCCTCCCCTTGCGCGCATTTAAGACCTCCCGCGCGCGGACCTCCTCGTTGTCCCGCCAAGATTTATCTCTTGTCCAAACACGCAGCGTCGCGCAAGCACGTGGTCGTGAGCTCTGGGGCGCCCATGACCTCCTCCGAGGAGATCTTGAGCGCCCAAGACCTCCCTTGCGCAATCGTGGCCGTCCGGACCTCCTGGAGGTCTGTGGCGTTAGGACCTCCCTTAGGACCTCCCGAGGTCATCTCGGCCGTTCATGACCTCCCGGGTAGATCTTGACCGTCAAGGTCCTCCCTCGACGATCTGAACCATCAAAGTCCTCCTTGGGACATCTAGACCGCCCAGACCTCCCCGTGAGGTCCTGGCGATGTAGATCTTCCTCGGGAGATCTTGGTAGTTTAGATCTTCCTTTGGAAGATCTCAACCATTGAGGACCTCCCCATCGCTAGGTCCGTTGGATTCCCCATCTACGGACCACGACCTCCCTCACTCGCACATGCTGCTGCTAGGAGGTCCATGACCTCTGGACCTCTTGAGCACGTGTGTCTTTGTTCACTGGGAGGTCTCGAGCCGTTAGATCTAAGATCTGTGGCTCACGTCCTCCCTTGTATTTCTGGTTTTAGAAATTCCAGGAACTCTTAAGTGTAAACCTGAAATAAGGTATAAACTTTAGAATTCCATATCTTTTTCGTTTTAAATCCAAATGAGGTCATTCAAATTGTGTTAGCTCTGTCTTGAACTTGACTTTAATCCAAAAATGATTGTAAGTCGAGTTCAGCTCCAGAGCACAGTTTTGCCATTAGATTTTAAAACTCACTTTAAATATACACTCAAATTAATGCTTAACTTGTAAAATACATAACTAATGCTCTGTAGATTATTTTTGGGTGAGACCAACTTTGTTGGTTTCCTCTATTAATGAAATCACTGTGAAAATTAGTTTTGAGCATGTTGCTGTTAGGAAAATGAGGACTTGTGCATTATAATTTTGTTCAAGTTCTTGTTTTTGAAAAATGGTAGGAAGTGCATAATAGCTCCAAATGAGGTGAACTCAATTGTGTTATTCATCTCATGAGGTGCTGGTTTTACAGTAAAAATCTCAGCATCACCTCTTTTCTAGAAAATGTTGCCTCATAATTAAATTAGTGAATAGTGCAGTTTGGTATTAATAGGCTGAGCAGAATTGATTTTATCATATCTTTTGCATTAAGAATCCAAATCAATTGGTTCTTGTTGATAAATTCATGATAAATCATTGTCTTGCTGCTGTAAAATTTTCATAGCATTCGGAGAAGTTTCTCTATTGCGTCTTTTGGTTTTTCGTCGTTCTTATCGGTTCTTTCTTGCTTTTCCGTTAGGTTTCGACATTTGTGGTGATCCCGAGAGTGACCCTCTGCCACAACTTGGCAGCAACAACAAGGCAAGCAGTTTGATCATTTCCATCATTATCCCATTACTTTAAAGCTTAATATATTGTTTTACTTGTATGTATGCATGCTACTTTGTGTTGAAATATCGCTAGCAAGCCTATAGTTGCATAATCTGTAGGAATTGTTTATCCTCTACTACCATGAGCCTAGGTTATCTGCTGTGGTGGGAGCTCGTTGGATGAGCTCTTATCACTTAGTAGTTTCGATTTAAATTGCTTAGCCATGCTTAGTTATCGGTAGTAATGGGCGATCATCGACTTAGTCGATGGTCTTGATCATCTCAAAACTGATTATTACTCCTATATGTCCAGCACTTGTGCTTTGATTAATTTGTAAAATCAAAAACGGAAAATAAAAGATTGATTTAGACTTGGGCATATTGGATGGATGGTGTGGTTTTTGGATGTGGTGGTATGCCTGAGTCAACAAGGACCGAATTCTTGCGCCATTGATCCAAGCATTTATGCGTGCTAACCACACGAGGGGGATATGGGACCTCTCTTGACTAAGTACTTTGGGCGGTGCTAATTGGGGTTGCTCGGTTGGTGTGTTTTAAAGATAAAATGTGTGTGTGTGTGGTGTGGGATTGGAGCAAAGGCGGTAGGTTAGGCTGTCCATTGGGTCCTTATCCCGTGGGTTGTCTTGGTCGAATTAGCACTGCCCATTGGAAATGTCTCGTGAGGACTTAGCCGTGCAAAGACACCTAAGGTAGTGTGCCTAAAGGAAAGGCGGTCGGACGTGTGGGTACATTGGTACACCCTGCGAGGATAAAACTATTCAATAGCCTCGTCCCAGGTTATGGACACGCTTGGTTATTTCCGTAAGAATTAGACTACAACCTTTAATTAAAACTTGACATGGTTGGTATGAACGGGGAGTTCATGCTATTGTTGTGGTGACTTGGGTTAGTCACTTCCAGGTTGATCTTGTTGTTGTTACTATGTTATTATCTCGTTGTTATTTCAACATTTAAAATGCTTTGCCAAATTGCCTTCAATCTATTATGTTATTGCAAATGAAACTTGCTTTATGCTAAAATGAGTCCAAAGCCTCATCCACTTAAACAAAGCTTGCATGTAGCTATTTATAGTTCTGTTATCTCACACGTAAGTCTTGCGGAGTACTTTATGTACTCATCTGCCCGTGGTTGTGGCATTTTTGTGGCTTTTGTTGCAGAGGAAGAAGGGGAGCTCCTAGAGCCTCTCTTTTGTGCTACGTGTTGCAGCTTCTTCGACGACTAGCTTGGCGGTCCGGTCAGATGCCTAGGGGTTAAGGCACACTGATTGGCTTTGTGTTATAGCCATCTTTATGGCGCTTTTGCTTCCGCTGTTATTTTAGTAGTTCTTGTTGTTATTTGGCCAGAAGGCCCCTCTTTTGTAATAACCTATTCCTTATTAATATTAACTTCTGGTTTGTTGCTTATGTACTATGTGTTGTATGGAATTGATACATTCTTTTGTTGTGAGGTATGTATACTGCATTCTGGGGAGTATACATCTCTCGAGACTGGGTTTATTTGGTTGATAATACTAGGGTCAATTGGATGACTAAGTATTATGAGCTTAATAAATCCGGGTGCTCACAATACTCATCCGACATGTTCATGTCTCGTCAAAACTTCATAAAAACCCAGTAGAAAAAATTTGGAGAAAGAGTACATGACATGCGTTTCGCCGCGTTGCACGAATTGCCTCGTTAAAAACCTTAGCCGAGAAACTTCAGGAAAACTCGTCAAGAGAAAAAAGAGTACAATCCATCTAATTTCATTTAATCTTCAGGATTTATTCTTTAGGTACTCGATCTTCGTGATCAAGCTTTAATAATGAGTTCATGAAGGTTCTCCCCCTGAATTCTGCACTTCTCTAAGTCTCATCATTCCAATTCCACGTATGTATCTTTTAAAGTTAGATGCTAGAAGTGACTTAGTGAATAAATTTGCAAGATTTTCACATGACTTAGTATGCAGTACTTTAACTTCGTCCATCTTTTGCAATTCATGAGCATAGAAGAACTTACAGTTGATATGCTTTGTGAGAGGACTCTTCACATAACCCATCTGCACTTGTGCAACACAAGCTGCATTATCTTCATAGATAATAGTAGGGGTTTGTGCGGCATTCAATCCAAACGACTGCTGGATGTGGTGAATCATCCGCCGAAGCCAAACACATTCTCGTAAGGCCTCGTACAGTGCTATGATTTCCGAGTGGTTTATCGAAGTCGATACAAGACTCTGCTTAGATGATTTCTATGGAATTGCAGTTCTACCACATGGGAATACATAGCTTGTTTGTGACTTAGTTGTATGTAGGTCTGACAGGTACCCAGTATCTGCATAGCCATTCATAGTTAGGTCTTGGTTCTTTCTATAGAACAAACTAAGTTCCTTGCTTCCTTTAAGGTATCGGAAGATGTCCTTCATTCCCTGCCAATGCCTTTGGTAGGTTCTACACTATACCTTGCTAGTATGTTAACGGCAAATACAATGGCCAATCTAGTACAGTTTGCTAAATACATGATTACTTCTATTGCACTTAAGTATGGAAATTTCGGTCACAGGACTTCCTCCCCCTCTTCTTTAGGTTTGTACGAGTCTTTGTCTTGCTGCAAAGATCTCCCGACCATTGGCAATTTCAAAGGGCATGCCTTTCAAAATCAAACCTTTCTAACACTTTCTGAGTGTAGGTTGACTGATGCTCTAATATCCCTTTAGGGGCATGCTCAAGATGCAAGCCTAGACAATATTTGGTTTTACCCAAATTATTCATTTCGAACTTTGACTCCATGTAAGAACTTGCTTTCTTAATACCTTTCAGAGTTCCAATGATATTCAGATCATCTTTATACACTGAGATTATACAAAATCCATCTTAGGATCATCGTATAAATACACAGGGGTAATTCTCATTGTTCGTGTAGCCTTTCTTGCACAGAAAGTCGCTTCAAGCGATTATACTATATCCTGCCTGATTGCTTAATTTCGTACAGTGACTTTCTGAGTTTCACACTATATAGATTTCTATTTGCTCTGTCTTGGTTCGGGATAGGGATACATTCTGGTATCTTCATATAAATGTCCGAATCCAATATTCTATAAAGGTATGCTGTTACCACATCCATTAATTTTACTTTTAACTTCAAATTTACTACCATTAAGATTAAATATCTAAAGGGTGGTTCCACCCATGATCGGGGAATAGGTTTCTTTATAAAAAATTCCTGGATGTTGAGTGAAACCTTGTGCAACAAGCCTTACTTTACATTATTATTTTCATTTCTCTTTCGAACAAATACCCACTTATGACCTACAGGGTGCAAATATCTCGTCATAGGGTCTAAATACCTGATTATAGATACTATCTCATAACCAGCGTATATCCCAGACTTTCGGAGAAGGCCCATTGCAGTTCGCTGTAGTGGTGGTATAGGTACATAAGCCTTGCAACCAAATCTTCAAAGATGAGAAATTTTCTGTATTGACCCTTGCGCTAGTTGCATATGTGAATGTATGTTATATGCCGATGGTCTAAAATTAATGAGAGTTGTTGCAAACAGGATTGCGTGTCCCTGATATGCAGTTGGTAAATTACAATTCTTCAAGGGTGGTCGGATAATAAATTTAATCTTTTTTAATTAATGCCTCTGCTAGTCCATTCTAGGTGTGGACATGCGGTATGGAATTCTCAACTTTAATTTCCATTGCCATACAATAATCATCAAATGCATTTGAAGTAAATTCTCCGGCGTTGTCCATTCTGGTGGACTTCACATGATGATTAGAGAAATTATTTCTAATTTTAGTTATCTACGAGATTTTGTTTTGCAAAAGCGTAGTTTCTTATAAACAACAAATATACATGCGACCATTTCGAGAAACATCGATGAGTACCATAAAATACCTAAATGGCCCTTACAGGGGTTGTATATGACCGCAAAAAGTCTCCCTGGATACGGTCCAAGAATGTAGGGACTTCATTCTTCACTTTCATAGCAGAAGGTTTAGTAGTTAAATTCCCGGTGGCACATATGAGGCACATAAAATTTTTCTGATTTGAGAAATTATTTACATTGACATTATGTCCTTGTGAATTGTTAATTATATTTCTCTTCATCCTAAGACCTAGGCGGGCATAATCTATCATGCTAGAGATAAAAAAAGGTTCAGAACATGTAAATATGGTTTTCAGGGCAGTATAGGCTGCTGGTGCCTTAATATTAGTGTAGTATAGCCCATATTCATATGAAGGAAGTCATTCTAGTACTATTTTTCTACTTTCTTCACGCTTTGTAATGAGTAGTATTCCTTACCATACTTTTCTTTAGTCTCTACGTGGAAACCGTTAGCACGAATATCCTTGAGAGTTCTAGTCGATTTTGGGTACGACAAGGCTTCTTTAATGATCAAAGTTGTGCCTATCGAGAGTATAATTGTGGCCCTTCCTGAGCCCATGATACAAGTATCGCTGCTTGCGATTGTCGTAAGATTACCAGCTGTGAGAACTCGGGGTATTTAACTCGTAATACTTAATCATCCAATTGGCCCTAGCATTACAAATCAAATATCCCGACTCTCAGCGCATATGTACTTCCCAGAATTGCAGTACACACACCCCATACAAAAATTTAGCATCCATTCCATACACAAGTCAATACATTGCCAAGTTTACAAGTTTACAACATAAAGGACATACAAGTTCGTATTACAAAAGTAGGGCCGACCGGCCAAATGACAAGGTAAATAACCAAAGTAGCAGTAGAAACAAAGGCCATAAGATGGCGATAAATAAAATCCAACCGGTTTGTCCTTACCCACAAGGCAACCGACCGGGCTGCCAAGCTAGTCATTGGAGTTAAAGTCGAAGTCGGTCTCACAATAGTTAATCCCTTGGGGATCAACCTCCTCTGCAACAATTAAATCAATGCAACTGAGTACAAAGTTGTACTCGCAAGACTTACAAGCAAAAGAATATATAGATGTATTCTTGTGTCAAAGGAAGGCTACTACACTAAGCAGCTTTCAGCATAAAGCAAATTTTCATTTGCAATAAGGTAATAGATTAAAGGTAATTTGACAAATCTATTTTTATTTGATCAAATAACAGCGAGACAACAATTATAAGCATAAATAACATCCTGGAGGTGACTTCCCAACAACCACCACAACATAGCACGAATTACCCATTCTACTACCCGATTTCAAGTTTTATCAAAAATGTTATAGTCTAATTCTTGCAAAACCTAACCAAACGTGTCCATAACCTAGGATGAGGCTATTCGAATAGTTGAGGGGATATTCTCCTGTGGATGAAAGCCAAAATAGTTGAGGGGGTCTTCTCCTTAGGCGAAAAGGCGCACGGTGACGCACTTAAGAGAGAAAGAAACTCACCACAGACCAAGCTTGCACAAGGGTGGCCTTCGGAGCGCGTGCTGAGGCCGCTGAGAACGCAAACTTGGTTTGGAACCTACAAGCAAGGTCAAAGGTTGCATTTGGCTTAGATGTGATCGGCATGCAACGAGTAAGATAGGGAAAATACAGGTGAGGTTTTTACCAAATAATTGAGCAATGGCAAGCGCCTCCTTCCTCATACCCGAGTAAGGATGAGGAGAGATGGAGGCGAGGGGGTATTATCCCTAGGCGAGGACGGGGATAGAAACGACGTGAACTAGCGGTGCTCCAGGACTGGTCGGCGAGGGCGGTGGGTGAACGGTGCTAGTCTGCATTCATGAGGCACAGAGATCCCGCAAAGTTTATCGTTTCTTCAACAAAAACTATGGTTTGGTTGAAGAAACACATGATGTTCAATTTGATGAAACTAACGGCTCTCAAGAAGAGAAAGAGAATTTGGATGATGTAGGTAATGAAACTTTGAGACAAGCTATGAAGAATATGCATTAGGTGACGTCAAGCCAAAGGAGGATTCAAATGACCCATCGTCTTCCACTCAAGTTGAACCTCCTACTTCTTCCACATTAAGCCAAATTCAAATCAACGAAGAAGACAACAAAGAAGATGAGTAACGATCAAACTTATCTACAAGAATTCATAATGCAATTGCCAAAGATCATCCAATAGATCAAATATTGGGTGATGTGAGTAAGGGTGTTCAAACTCGATCTCGTGTTACTTCTTTTTGTGAATATTACTCTTTTATCTCTTCTCTTGAGCCAAAACATGTAGATGAAGCACTCGATGATCCAGATTGGGTGAATGCAATGCATGAAAAACTCAATAACTTCACCTGAAACTACGTTTGGACATTGGTGGATGGACCCAAGGAACACAACATAATTAGTACAAAATGGGTCTTTAGGGAAAAGCAAAATGAAAGTGGAATGGTTGTGAGAAACAAGACAAGACTAGTTGCTCAAGGATACTCACAAGTCGAAGGTTTAGATTTCGGTGGAACCTTCGCTCTCGTAGCTAGAATTGAATCAATTCATATATTACTTTCTTTTGCATCATGTTTTGATATTAAACTATTTCAAATGGATGTTAAAAGTGTTTTTCTGAATGGAAAAATATCCGAATTTATTTTTGTTGAGCAACCACCTGGTTTTGAAGATCCTAAAAATCTAAATCATGTATATAAACTCTCCAAGGCACTCTATGGTCTTAAACAAGCTCCTAGAGTATGGTATGAACACCTTAGAAATTTTCTAGTTTCAAAAGGATTCAAAATTGGAAAACTCGACTCAACTTTGTTTACAAAAATTTTAGATGATGATTTGTTTGTATGTCAAATATATGTTGATGATATTATTTTCAGGTCTACTAACCAAAATTCTTTCAAAGAATTTGGTGATATGATGTCTAGGGAATTTGAAATGTCTATGATCGGAGAACTTAGCTATTTCCTTGGACATCAAATCAAGCAACTCAAAGATAGGACCTTCGTAAGCCAAACAAAGTATCTGAAAGATTTGATCAAAAGGTTTGGCATGGAAGATGCAAAACCCATCAAGACTCCCATGACAACCAACGGTCATCTCGACCTTAATGAGGGAGGTAAACTGATAGATTTAAAGCTTTATAGATCTATGATTGGTAGTTTGTTTTATCTTACCGCATCTAGGCCCGATATCATGTTTAGTGTCTGCATGTGTGCAAGTTTTCAAGCATCACCAAAGAGTGCCATTTGGTGGCCGTGAAAATAATTCTTAGATATTTAAAACATTCCTCTAGCATTGGCTTATGGTACTCTAAAGGTGCAAAATTTGAGTTAATTGGATATTCGGATTCCGATTATGCATGTTGTAAAGTGGATAGAAAAAGCACCTCGAGTAGTTGTCAATTCTTAGAAAGATCCTTAGTTTCATGGTCATTCAAGAAACAAAATTCAGTAGCCCTATCCACTACCGAAGCCAAATATGTTTCCGCAGGTAGTTGTTATGCACAATTGCTATGGATGAGGCAAACATTGATGGATTATACAATAAAATTTGAAAATATGCCTCTTTTGTGTGATAATGATAGTGTCATGAAGATTGCAAATAACCCGGTCCAACACTCAAGAACCAAGCATATAGATATCTGACACCATTTCTTAAGAGATCATTTGGGCAAAGGACCGATGATCAATTAGCCGATATCTTCACCAAACCATTAGATGAGAGCCATTTTTGCAAGTTGAGGAATGAGTTAAATGTCATAGATCATTCTAATGTTGCTTGAAACTCATGCCTCATATTATTTTCTCTCATTTGGATTTATCAAATTTCTTATGAAAATTAATTTAAAATAATTCTCAAAATTCTCAAATTTTATGGAAACTATGTTAAATGGAGTTTTTATTATCTATCTCATGCATAATGATCCTAAAGAATATTTATTTGAGTGTTATATCAAGGATCATTTGCAACCATGCTCAACTATGAAAATTCCAGGAAAAATGGTAATATCGCGGTTTACCGCCAGTACTACCGCTTCCCAGTAATACCGTAACTTCATTGCGGTACTACCGCATCTGGCTAGTGGTCCCAGAAATAGTTCCAACCGAGGCCTTATCCTTCTAACCTCTCTCCTTTGCGGTGCAACCACTCCCCATTCCAAAAACCTCCGAGAGTTCATCTCTCTCTCTCCTCTCTTCCTCTCCATAAGAACTCCACTCAAATCTTTTGAGTTTGTGGATTTTTCGTGAATTTTTCACTAGAAATCAGACTCTTGGATCTTATCTCTCTCATTCCCTGAGGTATTTTTTCTTGAATCACTCCTTTTTTCATTCTTTATCATTTATCTAATATCTAGGGTTTGAACAAAATGTGGATGATTTAGTCAAATTAATTTGGGTAAATTGTTAGAAACTAATGTTTGATGACTTATTATGTCTTTCACATGTATTATTTTATGCCAAACATCAGTTAGAATCAAGAATCGAAAGATTTCCCTAAGAACTTATGCGGGTGCGGTACTACAGCCTGTGGCCACCGGTACTACTGATTTATGGTAATACCGGATGTCTATTGCGGTACTACCGCTCCAACAGAGAAATATTGATTTTTATCATACTCTTTTGCATCAATCCTATCCTATTTTGTCTTAATTGCTATTTCTTATCTTAGCAACCATGTCAATAACAAAGAATTCTCTTCGCAAGAGTGCTACTCTTGACGGAGATCCCAAGGAAAGATATGATCCTCCAACCTTTGGTGCTAGACCATCTCGTCTAAGGATAGCAACTCGAAAGGCGGCTTCACGAAATCAACATCAGTGAGAACCTCTGCAACTCAAAGGGAGGATAGTGATCCTGAAACATATTCTTTTCTGCGAGCCATGAGAACCAAAGACCAAGGTCAATCATCAAAGCAGCAACCTCAAGTAGCTGAAGAAGAGGAATCCAGTGACAATGTGGAAGAGGATGAGTAATATTCTGAGGAAGAAGAAGATGATGAGGATATGGCAGAGGCCGAAGAGCCTGTAATTGATCTTATGCAGATTACAAGTGACAGTTATGCAATGCTTCATCATCTAAATCAATTTGAAAAACCAGCAAATTCAACGGATGCAGGATTTCATACCAGATTCCAACAGCAAGTCTATGCTCAGCTCTACAATCATCACCGGCAGTTCACCGATCACAAGTATGTAGATTGGACACACCTGCAGAACAATGATCGCTTTAATGGAGCTTACCATTTATTTCAAAGAGCTGGTCTGGAATAGATAGTAACATTACGATGTGACTACAATGAGTTGATTCGACAGTTTTATGCTACTGTCTATGTTTCTCCAGATTTTGATCTCTTGATATGGATGACAGGGACTCAAAGAATACAAGCTTCCAAAGCTGACTTTGAGCAAGCTTTGCAGACATATTTAGGATCCCAAGAGAAGATCTATAACAGAGGAGCACTTATAACCCCGACATGGTGTCAGTTCTATGATGAAAATGTGAATTTTGTACCCAAGAAAATTGGAGGTCTTCTACCCTTGCTCAGTCTCATAAATCGCATCATCAATCACACCTTCTTCCCAAAGAGCAAAAATTTCGATGCTATTCGAGGACATGCTTGGAATATCATATACTACATCATGCATGGGAGAAAGTTTGATGTAATTGATCTTATCATCAGAGAGATTGGAGCTTCCAAGAATGATAGAATCAAAAGGATTTACTTTGCTTCCTATATCATGTCTCTTATCATGAGGAAGATTCAGTTCCGAGGAGGACGTCTAGGAGTTCACAAGCCCTATAAGCCAAGGGATGGGGGTCTAGTTCCTACAGCAGTTCCCCCTCAGGTTCAAGAAAATACTACAGCTGAATATCAAGTCTCTTTATCTCAGATTTACTCAGTAGTTTTGGAGATTCGCGACTATTAGCAAAGGTTGGAAAATTCTCAAACTGAGACAAACAATCGGATCGTTGCTTTAACAGATCAAGTGAACACTCTAGAGCAAGCAGTAGCACCCTCCTCGCATATTCGCTACGGACGTCGTCACTGTCATGATCCATCTCCTCAAGATCCACCTCCGCAAGCACCACCACAAGAATGATTCCTTTTGGTCCTTAATACCAAAGGGGGAGAAATTGGAGAAGGTTTGCCAGATTAAGGGGGAGTCTCAAGAAGAGCAAGATCAAGAATCAAGAACTGTCATATTATATATCTTATATTATCTTATCTATGTTGGAACTTGTTTATGTAATACTCTTTATGTTTGAAGCATTTGAACTTGTTGAATGGATGCTTGTAATAGTTTAATAACTCTTATGTCATTCTACTTAATGGTTATTATCTATGGCTATCAAGTATATGTATTCAAGCATTTTTTTTCTACCATGATTATTATCCTTATGCTTGAATGTTTACAAGTTCCTCGTTTTTAATAAATAAAGGAAACTCTGTCCAAATTTCCAGCAATACACAAATGTGCATGAAAATCACTTCTTGAATCCATATGCACATCTTTAGGGAGAGTTTTTTTTTTATTAAATTGACTTTGAGTGCAATTAATTTTTCATCTCTTTTGAACTCAACTCAAGAATTATTTATTTCTCTCAAAAGTCAAAACAAGAATATGAAACTTGGTGTATATTCAAAATCTTTCAAAACCATTCATAATGATTAGGTTGTCATCAATTACCAAAAAGGGGGAGATTGAAAGCATCTAGGCCCCTAAAAATAATTTTGGTAATTAATGTTAATAATGTATTAAGGGACTAACATGTGTGTTAAGATGTTTAAAGGTTTAGTCCTAGAGGTTGAATGATGACATGGAAATGGCAATGCAAGGATGATAAAAGATCGGCATGGCTCAAGGCAAAGGTATCATTTAACTTAAGGATCCTTTTATAGTTTTTACCGGCCTCGGTGTTTGGAGAAAAGAGCGGATTTGTAGGCTAGACGTCATACTATAAAGAGGGATCATGGCTAGTAGTTTGAGGATATACTTTGGTGCCATTTTGATCAACTAGGAGACATGCATTGCGTCTTGAAAAGCTTTTGGAAATCTTAATTGAAAATTGGTATGACCGCAATGATGAGCGGTACTACCGTAGGTCGGTAGCACCAGATTCTAGTTGACGGTACATTTATTCCAGAGAGCTTTCTTTTGGTGTTCTGTTCTTGATTGCAAATCGGCATGACCACATTTGATAAGCGGTACTACCGCAGTCGGTAGTATCGGATTCTAGTTGGCGGTACGTTTATTCCAGAGAACATGTTTTTGGGAGTTTTGTTCTCCCTTAGAAAACGGTATGACCGCATTTCTTTAGCGGTACTACCGGCGTGAGGTAGTCCCGGGTTTCACATGGCGGTACATTATTTCCAGAGAAGGTGTTTTGTTTGATTCTTTAAACCTCTGGAAATCAATAGCTCTGTTCTTGCCGAGCGGTATTACATTGTGCGATAATCTTAGGGTTGGAGCAATGATATTACATAAATCTTGAACTTTTAGGAAGTTGGTCCAAACAGCTAGTTTTGTTGTTGGGGGCTATAAATACACCCCCACGTGCACCAAGCTCAGAACCTTTGGCCATATTGAATACTCTAGAGGCTTTGGTGCACTCTCTTCTACTCATTTGTATTCAATTCACATTTTGAGGTAGTTGAGAGCATTCAAGTGTATTGCATCATTAGTTGATCTTGTTGGCACTTGATTTTCCTCAAGCAAACATTGTGGTTCATTACTCTTGGTGATTGCCGGTACCTAGACGACTTTGGAGGAAGATTGCGCGGTGATCACTTCAAAGAAGATTGTGAAGTGACCCGGCAAGGAATTGTGAAGTGGTTGCATGCTCACCATCTTCGGAGAGGAGGAAGAGCAACGATAGTGATCGAGGGAAGTACTCGTGTGGAGCCGACTTGATTCGTTCAAGCTTCCTCAACGTGGACTAGTGAAGACCGGCAATTCTTCGATATCACCGAAAAACATCGAGTGTCTACATTGTGGTTTTACTCTCTTATATTTATGTTTTCACATTTATATTTCTAGCTCTTACTTATGTAGAATTCTTGCTTGTATTATTTAGTATAATCTTGAGTTGCCTTACCATATTGATCATAGCTCTTAACTTGTGCTAGTAATTCTTGTTTACGATCACAATTGTGAAAATTGTTAATTAAAGCGCAAGAATTTTTATAACCTCCTATTCAAGGTAGTTAAAATTGCGATCCTACTCATACAGTCTTACGATTCTACGAACCCACGACAACCTATCGATCCAGATCGCACTGTGAATCGGAATCAGGTAGAATCGTGGTAGAGTCGTTAGAGACTTAGGGTAATTTTTTTTTTTGCAATTTTTTTAGAGGCCAGGCTTTGCTGATATTTTGTTTTAGAACAAAATTTGTTGATATTAATTTCTAAGAATGAAACTATAAATAAACAAGGAGCATGCAAAATATTATATCAGTGTGGTAATGCTAGTACAAATATCTATATTATGGCATGAGCAATCTTGAGCTTGATAATGATAAGCTATTTTTATTCCTAGAGTATGTCTAGCTGCTTTTAAGGAACATGAAAGCGTTGTAATTAGATATTGATTTACAAAAGTTGTGAATATTTCTCATGTAATTGTAGTAAACTAGTCATGGTCATTGGTTGTTCTCCTGTAGTTCAAAACTATATCACCCATCATATCAGTACCATTATGCTTTTCTGTTGTGCTTTGTCCCTTTTTGGTTATAAGTGGTAAACCATATAAGAATCATACAAACGTATAGTATAGATGTTAAATATATGTATTTTTACAATTTCGTAGAATCGCCGGTTCTACCATTCGATACTACGATTCGATCCTACCAGAGGCAAATCGACCCAACATAGGATCTCGACTCTCACTACCTTGCTCCTATTCACCCCCCTCTAGTCGGTCATCCTTGATCCTACACGAGACCTCTCGCCTGGCTAGAGAGACATGAGAAGGAGAAGGTGGGAGACCTCTCGCCTCGGAAGAGCGGCTTGGATAGGGTAGGGCAGAGAGAGTTAGGAGAGGTGAGGAGGTGACTTGCTGTCTTGCTGACTACCGTAGCTGATGGGCCAGTGGGGTAGTGGGCTATTGCCTATTGGAGTGTTGGGCTGGTATTCTAAATATCCGGCTTCGTATTATCCGGATAATCTGTATTCGTATCCTTATTTGACGGATAAAAGGGCTACTGTATTTGTATTTGTTTTCGACAAAAAATCCGTATTCATTTCCGATCCGAGAAAAATCCGATCCGAGACAATCCGAATCCATTTCTGTTCAGATCGGTTGGAAACTATCCGATCTATTTTCACCCCTACTCTTGGTGATGCCACTGTTGCTGTTTGGTGCTACGCAATGCTGCTACAGCTATGTACGGCTAAGGCAAAGAAGAAGCCAGGAGCAAAGAGCATAGAAGGAAGGAAATGAAGAGAAGGAGAAAAGTTAGGGCATCATCAACATCGTCGATTTCTTCAGGGGTAACGACCTGGTAGTCTTTAGTTGATCCTAGAATAGCGATTGTTCATGTTGTAGATCGTTTTGATCATGGGAAATATAAGTAATTAGGGATATTATGGGGGTAATTAGGGATATTTAGGGTCAGATTTAGGGATCCGTCCAATTAGCAAAGTTGTAGATAATCTTGTTAGATTTCTAGGAAGGCCTAGATCATTAGAATCAGAGTAGCGAGTGAAACATTATGACCTCAGGAAGGTCGCTATCCAGATTTTGGACGTAGCTGGCAGACGTCGTGAAGAAGGGTCAGTTTCATATATTAGATGGTCAAATTAAATTATGGTGACAACTTTAATAATGTATAAAATTTTGTGTAGTTTTCAGAACTGATGTAGTTGATGTATTTTCAAGTTTCAGAATTAAAGATAAAAATTATGAAACAGACTGTTCTGACGGATCCTGGAACGTTCTTCGGGTAAAGAAACGAGATAGAAAACGATCGAATCAGAGGTTCATCATAACTAGGAAATTGTAGGTTTTTTTGTGGGGATTCCATAAATTCTTGGATGGTTGAATTTGATGTTCGGATGAATATGTTAGAGCCATTTTACTACTGGGATAGCAGGTAGTGTAGTGTGTTTGGTAGTTTTGGGTTAAATAGGTCGGTTTGGCGTAGAAGTGCGATGACGGTTAGAATAAAGTGTTGGTGCTATGATGTTATGATTTTGATATGTGTTTTGAATTGTTTGTCCAGGGAGTGTGATCTCTTGTACTTTGCCACCGCTTCGCTATCCAACTTCAAAGGGATAAAGAGGCAAATGTTTGGTAGACAGTGTTTATTGGTTGATCACTGTATTCTTTCTAACTCATTACCATTATATTGTTTGTGCTTTTACTTTATTTAATTGCAAGCAATGTGAGTGGTCATGATTTTATTCGTATTGATGTTTGTGAGAATGTTGGATGATAGTAATATTCATGAAACTATGAATAATTGTGCATTCATAAGCATCATTACATATGAGAAGGAGGTCACGATGATCACAACTCCACGGGAGTGGAGGAGGTTCTCGATCCTTAAGGAGGATGGGCTTGAGAGTGAACATTGCCGTGAGTATTCACTCACACTATACCGGTATAAGCGAAAGAAGTGCATGCAGACATATAGCATAGGGATGCACAGAATGAAAAGAGAATTGAATGATTGAGTATGAGAATAAAGAAATCAGAAATAATTTATGTTGATGATGATATTGTTTACCATTGATTAAGTATTACTCATTGTTTATTATTGTGCTTGCTGAGTCGTGGACCCACCCTTACTCTATTGTTATTTTTAGGTGACCGTTGATGATGGTGGTCATGGGAAGGGCTAGCACACACTTGGAATTACGTCATTTACTCGATTACAAGAACTCTTGATCATGAGACTGTTTATTAGTGTGATAAGTTATAATTAGGATTGGATATTATTGTTTAGCCTTAGTTGATTATTCATTAAATAAACTTGATTGGTTTGGTTTTGCATTGGTCTTGGTTTATTATTTTGGCATGCTTCTTATGAATTATTTATCTATGATTCCTTTATTGTTATCCTTGTGTTATTGTGACCCGTGGACGGGTTTTATCTTTGATATGCTTGCTGTAATTTAGTGTTAATTGTTGTTAAAATTGGTAGCTAGGTTCGTTTAGTGCCATTTTAGACTCCGTGTTGGGCTGGGGTGTTACACCTCCCTCCCGTCCCGAGCAGGGCCGCCTTCTCCTCCCTTCGCTCTGGCCGCCGACGCTGCCCCGCCCTCCTCCTCCTCCTCTCCCCTCCCTCCTCCTTTGGCTCCAGTCCTCCCTCCCTTGTCGGCTCGCCGCCTCGCCTCGGCCTTGCATGTGGACGAGATGGGCGTCTTGCATCGTCTTGCGTGTCACGGCTCGACACTATTGTGTCATCTTTGGGCGGCTCACCATGCCAGGGTTGTGGTGCAAGAACGGCACGAGGTTTTGTGCCGGGCCGGCACAGCCTATAAACAGTGTAGACCGTGCCATGCCTGAGCCAGACCAATAGTGTCGTGCCTCGAGCTGGCCCGACTGGCACAACCCATCTGGCCATCACTAAGTGTAATAGCCCCAGATTTAATGAACAGTAATAAAATGCTTTTGAGAGCATTTCTGGTCATTTTGAGAGTTTGGGCAAATTGTTACATTTTTAAACCTTATTTTTCAATCCAATCTATTCGGCCAAAATATTTATTTAAGTATTTCAAAACAATAAACAGTGGTTTACAAAATTTATCTGGGACCTATATCATCCCATTAGCCTCCTTGTAAGATTTCGTGATTTTACAAATTTATTTGATATTTTTAAAACCCCCGGTCAAAGTTTGGAAGTTTAGTCAGTTGTTAACCCAAACCCAGTCTCTGGCACTGTAGCGACTCGAGCCACTTTGGTTGAGTCCAAACTTGTGCCTTGGAAACCGACCCAGTCACGGTAGCGCTCCGCCCAAATCCTTGGGTTCATTGTGAGCCCTCTGATTCTTAGTGAGCGAACCAGATGCTTTTGGGCAATCCTAAACCCCCACACATCTCAACCCTTGGATCCTAACTCAACGGGCCAGATGCATTGGGCCGTTCGGACCATTCGAACGCGCCATGCAATCTATACCGTCCATCTCAGATCGGGTGATGCACATTTTATCGGGCTAAACCAAATTCAATTGGAAAATCCCATGCGCGCGTGAGCCTTTGGATCCCAAACCAACCGCCACGATCAATTGGGTCGTTCGGACCGTCCTAACGCACCATTGATTGTGAGCCGTTGGATTCAAAATCAAGAGCCTGGATCAATTGGGCCATTCGGACCGTCCGAATAGCCCGTTGATCTCAACCGTTGATTTCAGATCCAACCGCGCCACTCTTTTTGGGTTTAAACCCAATCGCGTGCAGTTATTTGTGATCGTTGGATTTACATCCAACGCTTCTCTTCAAGTGGGCCGTTTGGACCATCTGCAGTGCTCCTCGAATCTTAGCCGTTCGTCTTAGATCCAACACTCGACATCTTTTGAGCTCGCTGAGGCATATACATCTTTGAGGTCGACAATGGGCCCGCGTGTCAGTGACTCAGGGTCGTCTCCTTCGCGTGTTGGCGCTAGCACCAAGCTCGTCGCCGTCACGGTGGCATTGCACCATGAGTTTTGCAGCATGCAAGCGCCACTTGTCATCCTTCTAGCTGCATGGTGGACACACACGACCTCCTTTGTCTTTCCCGGCGACATGGGTATAAAAACCCTAGTTTTCGCTCTCTGCCATTGTTGATGCCGCGGAGCTTTCCTCGTTTTCTTCGGCGTAGCTTCTCGTTCTCACCTTTGTTCATCTCCTTCAGTGCTTAATTCACCTTACTAATGTGAGTTTTGGCATTGTTGTAGATTGAAACCGAGAGCTTGTCCTCTAGTTGTCCAGAGCACGCCCGGAGCACCGCCGTGGTGTTTTTTGTGCTCCGGTGAGATTTTTGTTGGCATTTTCACGTCACATTGTGCCATGTAATCTCAGGAATAAAACCCCTCAATAACCTTGTCTTGTGATTCACAGGATTGCTGGGAATTTGAGGTTTCCCCTTTTCTATTATTGTCGGATTTTTCATCCTCATCTCCAATCTGGTGAGAATCTTTTCGATTCTTTTGCTTTAGATCTTCTGGAGGCTCTACTGAAGTTATTCTGATCATCCATTCTTTGAGCCCTTGACTAGGTTGCTTTGTCAAAGGCTTTCATCTTGTTACCGTTTTTCGGTCTTTCATATCGTTATCAAGCCCTAGAGCTTTTTTGTTCAACTTCCAAGACCAGGTAGCTTCCTTTGTAATCCTAGTAGCTTAAGCAAATGACTCTTTGCTTAATGTACCTTTAGATCGACCTTTGCTAGCAAATCTTGCCTCTGTTTGTTGTCGGTCAGACCGACAAAACCAGTGGCAAGACCCTAGCTGTTGATCCTCGTTAGTTATTACTGTTGTAGGTTAATCTAGGTTATTATCTTTTCTAGAACTAGCTTGCAGCTTAAGCATGTTGCTAGTTGCACAATAATACTTTGATCATGTATCTTTTAAGCATTCTGGCAATTTCTTGATGTTCTGTTGTTTTGCTTTCTTTTAGAATCTGATTCTACCGACGTGAGTGAATTTCCTTCTGAGCAACAAGAACCTGAACCAGTGGTTTATTATTACCAATGCAAGCATCCTCTTTGCACCATGTTGATCCCAGATTTTAGTACTTTAGAATTTTACAAAAACAGTGATACTGTTGCATGCTATTTTCTGAATTATTTGTGAACTGTGAGTAGTTAGTTACATCCCACTAATTGTGGCTTATCCTGAATTGATTTCATACACTTATGCTTAAGATAGAATCTTTGTTCTGTTACTTTTGTTCTATTGTTTTGCTTAGCAATGCAAAGTCAGTAGCACGTTAGTGATTGACAAGTTTACCTTGTCAATCTAGGGAAACACCTTTTAAACTATCATTTTCAGTTCTTTTGTTCTGTTTGGGTAAAACTGAATTTGTGTTTGTCTTTTGATTTTTGTTGATAAATGTTAGTTTAGATCTGGACAAGTGGATGCTAGTGAGAGTGCCTTCGTGCACGAGTTTGGGTATTGTGGAAGTCTTGTCTGGATCATTAAAGACTGAACTTTGGCCCCCTTTAATTCTAGTACCTTGGGTACTTCCACACGCGGTGTATGGGCGCTGTTTGGTTAAGTAAGGGGTTGGTGATATTGAGTTGAGGAACTGGTGGTGTGAGGGCATTGGCAATAGTGCATGTTCGTAGGGTGCCGAGTTCAATTCTATTATTTGCGGGAAGCACTATTTTTATTTTTGTTCATTGACTCAGTGTTCCCGACATAACTTGCGTGGCCGGTTAGTGTTGGTGGTATAACCTACACTAAGCGAGGTTTACGCCTGGGTGATGCAACTCAATATTGTCAACTTGCTGAAAAATACCGAATCTTAGTTTACCCGGCCGGCATACCAAAGGAAGTGTGTCATCATTTGGAGGCATCCGAAGGCTTACGGGCTGATTAAGTCGTGTGGGTAAAGATGTACCCTTCTGTAGAGTTAAACTATTCGAATAGCCGTGTCTATGGTTATGGGCAACACTGGATTTATCGGTATTCATGCTTGTTGTTGGTCAAAGTGGAGAGTCACTTTGATCTTGTTTTGCTTGTTGTTATCATTACTGTTTTACTTACTGTTGTTTTAGTCCAAATTTGTTTATGAACTGGCTTGAGAAAAATTAGTAAGTGTAGGATTAAAACTTGGCTTTATGCAAAACTATGGATATTACAACCATCCTGTTGTCAGCCTTATGCATGTATCCTCTAATCCTTTGTTTAGGACCTTGTAAATATATTCTTTTAGTAGTTTTGTGTAAGTCTTACGAGTACCATCTGTACTCAAGTGCTTTAACCACTGTTGCAGGTGAGGACGGTTACTTGTACGAAATGCCCGTTAGCGCCGATCAGGGCGACGCTAACGAGTGAAGCTGTTTCTGTCCTCCACTCAGTTGCCTGAGGGTTATGAGGGCACACTCGGTGGCTTTTGCTGTTTATAACTTTGATTCCGCTGCTTTAAACTCTGTATTTTGCTGCTGTTCGGTTACTTAAGGTGAACCGAACAGATTTGTAAAGTTTTGTTTGTATAAATGTTATCTGTATGCTTTGTATGACTATGGTCAATGTTGTTTAGGATATATGTGCAATAGTCTTTGATCTTGAGAACTATTGAAGAACATATATCTGGGAACCTGGCATTGTGTATATTCCTTATTGACAATTATATTTTCGAGTATAATTACCTGACTTGGAATATGCCCAATTTCGGGGGTCCCCACGGCGTTTGTCGTGTCTGGCACGGCCTGACACTATTTGTGTCGTGCTGGGCCGGCCCACCATGCTAGGGTTGTGGCCCAAGAACGGCACGAGGCTTTGTGCCGGACCGGCACAGCCTATGAACAGTGTAGACCGTGCCATGCTTGAGCTGGGCCAATAGTGTTGTGCCATCACTAAGTGTCACCGATAGATAGTGTGACTGTAAAATTGAGAAATGCCGACAGACACTTAGCCCCAGAATATCCAAAGTATTACCGATATATAGCATGTCCCTTAATATGGTATTGCTGGTAGATGGTTTGCCATAAAATCTTTACCGACAGCTATTTGGTCGGTGAACGTGATTTTTTTACCGATAGTCGCCTGACAGCATAAATACACCATGGTGTAGTGAGTACCAAGAAAAATATGTGAAAACTTAAAGCATATAATCTACAAAAAAAAAGGGCCTGAAAATAGAAAAAAAAACACTTCTTTATAAAATGTAGCATGTATGCAAGTGCAACGGCTGCAAATTGAAGGAACTGAAGGCGAGTTGTTTGGAAATCCTTAAAATTGGGATCTCCACCATTAATGGTTAGTTGGAAATCCTTAAATTTGGGATATCCTCCTCTGTTAGGGCTTGTCTGGGAAGCATATTTCCGGTTGGAATCCATGTGGATGGGCTAGAAATTTGAACTAAGGCTACTCCCAATGCTCCACCTTGGCTAGTATCTTAAGCATGCCATATATGCAAATTGATGATGTGGCACCATAATTAATGAGGAGAGATAGTACTCTAGTATCTAATTTGGATACCAGTTTGGGCTCGAAATCCAACGCGTAAAATTTATTGTATACTCATGCATGTAATTAAATAAAACAGCTTAAGATACTACACAATAAGAAATCTTGCATTGGAAAGATAGTATCCTAACACTCCTCATGCACTAAGAAACTGCACTAAGATATTGCCCATTGGGAGCAGCCTAAAATCTCAGCTCATCTATGTGGATGAGCAGTGATTTTGGCTCAACCAAATAAGGCCTTAATGATGGTGGCAACCCGAGGAAATAACACTAATCAAATAGCAGCGACGGCGTTTGTTTTAGGGAAAAGAGGAGAGGAGAGGAACGCGACGTCGTGGCTCGTGAGTCGTGACTCTAGAATGAGGGGAACGAGGCACATTATTCTTCGTTGTAGTCTTGTAGATGGAGAAATGAGGATTCTTGCAGCTTGGGTCTTCCATGTTCTCAACGTTGTGACCCAGTTGGATCTTGGGAGTTGATCAATTGACAAGTTGGCCTAGATCCTTGCCTCCATGGGACCTTGATTGTTCCACGTACAGGGTATATAACATATTTATCAATTCCATTCTGGTACCGGCCGGAATAGCCGGAACATGCCATACTGGCACCCAAACCGGCACACCGTAGCCTCGATCCCGTACCGGCCTCAATACTAGTCATTCCGGCTCATTCCGGTACCGGTCAAAAAAATTCAAAATTGAAGTGACCACTTGTTTGAATTGGTTCGGAAGGCCGAGTCCAATACTACTCTTTCGGTAAGTGAAATTATGGTAGACTATGATAAAATATATGAAATTATGAACTCATGTTGTATTATTTAACTATGTACGACTGAACGATGTGTCATTTTTATTCTATGGTTATGTATTTGAAGTGAAATTATGTGTGCATATAATTATATATATATATATATATATATATATATATATATATATATATATAATAATAATAATAATATATGGAGCGATACACCAAAATGGACCAGTATCGGCGTAGTCCATACTAAGAGACAAACCGGCATAACGTTTGGAATGGAATTGATAACTATGGTATATACACAAGTATGCATACATGAACTAGGGGCCCCTGACTACCGTGGGCCTGGGCGATCGAACCTGCTGCCCTACCACTGGGACGGCCTGAGGACATATTGTCGGCCATGACCATGAGCTTCAAAATATAGGCTATACGTACCATCGAGTTGCCAGGAAGCATGCAGGATACCAAAACCGAGTTAGACCAATGTTGGGCCAATGGTTTATAAGGGCCTGATGGGGACTCATCTAATTATGGGCCATATGGGACGAAACGGAGCAAAGATTAGCCTAGTACAGGTGCATGCATATGAATGGACATAAGTGTATGTGGCTTGGTGGAAATGCTCCTGGTTCAAACCCTCAGAACAGCACAATTTTTTTATATGTTTCGTTTTTAAATTTTTTTAAAAAAATTAAATTTTGATTGCCGAAATTAACTAAAATTTTCCAATAATCGGCAGCATCGGTTCTATCGGTGACCCTTGGTAAAAAAAATAAAACCGGTTTTGAAAACCTTGGCTTTTAAGTCGCCGATTGCCCCTGATGTCAAACGGCCCTCATCGAACCACCCTTATTTTGGAGGCAGACAAAAGTGAAGACCATTTACTTGAACATAAACATGTAACAATAATTTTTTTAATTATAATAGCAAACCCAATGTTCAATACATCACAAAAATACAAACTACTCAATGGTGACAATCTAGTAGCCCATGACTATGATATGATTTGTGACAAAACAAGATTCTCTACTCTTAGGGTGCATTTGGTTGGCAGAATTCTCCAAGGATTATCAGGAATCCTTTAGTAATCATATGAGATTACCTTGTTTGGTAAAACAACCAGGAATCTAAGATTGCCTTGGCAAACATATTACCATTAATTCTAGGAATCTGTTTTGTGTAGAAAATGGTGTCTATCCTAGATTACCAAGGGAAATGAATCTTTGTTATTGCGTTTTTTATCATATGCTTTTGATTCATCAAAGTCAAATTTTGAACTTTCAAAATTCAAAATCCAATGTGTGGAATTTAAATTTTTTTTTTCAAAATATGAATTTTGAAACCAAAATATCAAAACTTGATGCCTAAATTTTGGAATCTTAAATCTAGACTATTTAACTTGAAAATACAAAATTTCATGGTTGGATTTCGAAAATCATTTTTTAAAAAATTTGAATTATGGATTTCAGATATTCAAATTATGAGAATTTAAATCTTAGAATTTAAACTCAGAACTCAAAATTTAAAATTTCAAAATCCAAATTTTGAACTTTTGAATAATACAAAAATGAATTTGGAATGTTGGAATTTTAAATTGTGAGATTTTGAATTGTAAATTCAAAATTTATATATGTTAACCTTCATGGTTTGAAATTTCAAATCTGTAATTTAACTTTATGGACTTGGTGGTTCAAGTTATGAAATATTTGAACTATGATAAAGACTAATATGTAGTTTCCTTCAAATCAACCAAACATTGGAATCTTAGATTACTGTTAATGTGTTTACCACAAACTAGATTGGGGGGAATATTAGATTACAGGAGAATATAAGATTATACGTACCAAACACACCCTTATGGGTTTTGATACTGGATAGAAATTGAAACACTACCAAGAAGAATACATGAAAACTTAAAGCGTATAATCTGCAAAAAGGGCCTAAAAATAGAAGAAAAACACATCTTTAGAAAACGTACCTTGTATTCAATGAGCTGTAAACAGAAGGAATCGAAGGCGAGTTGGTTGGAAATCCTTAAAATTAGGATCTCCTCCGTTAATGGTGGTGGCAACCCAGGGAATCCTCGGGTATAAATGAAGGGAGAAAGGTGGCGCAAAGAGGCCCACCGCGTCACCAAAACACCTGTCGTCGATTTCCTTTGGATTTCTCCGCGTTAAATCGATTCATCTTGTGTTTTTCTTACTGCTTATTTGCCAAAGCGTTCTCGATCATTCGATGCTCTCACTGCTTCTTGTCCACCGTTTGATCACTCCTGGCGGAGTGCTTCCCCATGCAGCCTCTTTCTCCCTTCCACTCATCCCGTTCCCCTCCTCTCACCTCTGACGACATTCGCCTCCTCACCGCTCTGCCCCTCCTCCTCTCCTCGTGCGATTCTGATCCGCTTTGCCCCTCCTCTTCTCCTCATGCGATCCCGATCGGATCTGGCCATTGCGTTCCCATGCGTTGCCCCGTCTCGCTGCTCACCACCGCAGGCAAGGCCGCCTCCGAGCTCTCCTCACACCACCATGCATTCGCCTGTGCGCCGTCACCTGTGCGGCCCCGCTCCGACCTCGAGGTCCCCTCGGGCCACGGGAACACCACATCCAGCTCCCCCCCGCTCCGGCCTCGAGTTCCCCTCGGGCCGCCTACGGAGCACCCACCCTTGGCACCTAGAGCCCTCCCCCTCTGGTCCCCGTCGCGGCATGGTCGACTTTGCCCGTGTGTAATCGCCTTTGCGGCCCCGCTCTGACCTCGAGGTCCCCTCGGGCAGCCTCCGCCCCCACCCCCTTGGGCCTCGAGGTCCCCTCGACCCCCTTCGCCTCTGGGTCCAGCAACACTTAGCGCCCAGAGCCCCCCTTGGAACCCCTTTGAGCTCAGTCCGTGCGCCATTCACCACCCACCTTGGGCCACCTCGGGTCCCCTTGGCAGCCTGATCGACCGCTTTGTCTTGTTGTTGCTGTCTTGACCTCGCTCTGGCCTCGAGGTCCCCTCAGCCCCCTTCACCTCTGGCTCCAGCAACCCTCGGCGCTCGAAGCCCCTCCTCAGGACCTCTTCGAGCTCTATCCGTGCGTCGTTCGCCACCTACCTCGGGCCACCTCCGGCCCCTTTAGAGTCCCCTTGGACTGCCTTCGGAGCACCACCTCGCCCACGGCGCCCCTTCCGGCCTCGCCCGTGACACCCCCGTCAGTGTCCCCCTCAGCTTTGACCACCTCTAGAGCACCACCTCATCGCCTCTGGCCCCTTTAAAGCCCCCTCGGGTCGCCTCCGGAGCACCACCTCCAGCTAGGCAGATGAAGACTGTGTTATGGTCAGAACCTGGCGCGCCACTCACCGTCAACTAGTAGGTTATGGCTGGCACTAGCGCCGGAGTGGCTGTCTCCTTCCTCACTTGTCCCATAGAACTAATCAAGCGCAGGTCTGAATGCTATCTCATTTACATTATTCTGAAGTTTGGATTAGGTGGTTCTGTAACCTGACTGTAAATGTACCTATTAAGCAAGGAATATACACACAGTTAGGGAAATCATCCTATAATGCTCTAACCATTATTTTTCCCAAGCATCATTCATCTCCCAATAGCACGTAGTAGTAATTCTAATGCTCCAGCAAAATATGTTGGTTAATTCCATACTTCCATTCAGGTAGTGCATGCCTTTCTATTGGACTGTTTAACAACACTACCTTATATGGTATATCTATGCCTATGCTATTTTGATATGCTCGTGGCAAAAAGGGAAAAAATCCTGAAATTTGTAGTTGTAGCTCAAATATTTAAAGTGATGTTGTAGTGACCATCGCCGAAGCGATGATGCCCAAACTACCTTTCTAAGCATGGCTAAGAGACAACAACTCGTGTACTAGATATAGAGTGACTAGAGCCCATCCAGCGAGCTCTAAATCACAGCAAATATTAACCTAGGCTCAGTAGTAAAGGATGGATATTTATCTACAGTTCATTTAACTAATTAGGTAAACTATCGTGAACTGAGAAATAACTTGTCAACATAGCATGCATACATATAGTTGAAATTAAATATTAGCATGAGCAAATAATGGGATCAACGTGCATCAAAGGAAAACTTCTTGCCTTGCTAGAGATATTCCACTTGCTACTGAGGATCACTCTCGTATTCAATAGAATAGTCAAAACCTATCGAACGTACGAGAAGAACCAATAAGAACTAATAACATCGAATAAACCAAAAATTCAAATTCATCAAACTCACACAGTAGGTAGAGTATGATTTTAGAAAAATGTAGAAACAAAAATCATTTTATTTGGAGTTAAGAAGAATTTTCTAAGAATTTTCCAAGTTAAAAAGATTTTTTAGTGTAATAATAATCCTAATTGGAACTTAATTCTAACACCAACATTTTCTATGGTAGTGACAAGGTTAAAACCTATTCCATGTTAAAGTACAAAAAGAATGGAAACCAAAAAAATTGGTTTCACTCAATTTGGAGCTAAAATGAATTAGTTATGAATTTTCTAAGTTATTTGAATTAACTGTGCAAAAATAAATCATTTCTGGATTTCTAAAGTCATTAAAAACCTTTTATACCCATCTAGACCTAGCCCAAGAGAATGACAGATGGGGTCCACTAAACAGTGCTTTCCTTTTTCTTTTAATTCCCAAAATATTTCTCTAACACATGGGGCCCATGTGTCATAGACTGGGTCTACGGCATAGTGTGTGGACCCTTGGTCCATGGCACAGTGCATGGGTCCAAGGACCACCGGGTTGTTTACTGTGCACAACGGCCCCACTTGTAAGTGACACGACTCAGAAATCAGTGCATTAACCATCGGGATTTCTGTGCGCGGGCCCGCAAGTCAGCCGAACGAAGCTCTCATTAAACCAACTAAACCCCAATCATTAGCACTATCTGACAGTTATTCTGCGTTTAAAGGCCTGCTACAGTGTGGTCGGGCATTCGGACAGCACAGGGTGCTCCCGCTCGATTTCTTCTCTGGCTAATCGCCGTCGAGGAAGGCCACGACGACTCGGGTGAGTGCTCAAAATGGATAGCCCACATCCTCACACACCCGACAAGCAACTTTGAGTCGATGGTCGAGTGGCGATGGCGCGCAGGTAAGGTTAGGCGGCGGTGCTCATGGCTGAGATGACGTTTTCACAACCGAGCGTCGCTCTGAGCTAATTGGTGCACGCATGAGGGACAAAGAGGTGCTAGGAGCTCACCGTGATGACCTGGAGCTAAGGAGATCACCGGAGACATGCCGGCGGTAGAGGACCGAGTCGGCGACGGTGGCTTCACCATGGAGGTGATGACCTGAGCAGAGATAGGAGCAAATAAGAGTAGGGGCAGCTTCAGTGAGTCCATAAGATGGTGTGAGAGCAAGGAATCGGAAAGGGGAGCTCCTCACCGGAGATGGGGAAGAAGAGTGCTGCTTTCGGCCGGTTTTGAGGAATGACGAAATTCCAATGTTCCTGTGGATGACAACCAAATTCAGGTGAGGGGAAATACATCTAAAGGTCTATAATGCATAATGACATGAAGAGAAATAGAAGATTTCCACTGGAATGGCCAGAGTAATGCGGCGGCACCTCAATCGACAATGGAAGCCTGAGCTCATGGCTGATTCTCTTGATGGAAGAAGAAAGAGAGCTAGGGGAGTAGCTTGGGTGGCAAATGACGAGAATTGGAGCTCTTAGGAGCCTTTAAATAGGCGACGACAGAGGTTTCATGAGAGGGAGCTCCGCTCAGGCATGACGCATGGCGAGAGTGAAGGTTGGGCGACAGGAGGTGATTGAAGGAGTTAATGCCGAGCCAGAAGATGGGCGAGGAGCGGGAGATGCGGCCGAGGTGAGGCGTGCGAGAAACCGCGGGCGGTTTTGTGGCGTGGCGTAACGAGGGCAAGCGGAGCCGCCACGACGTGCGCACTCGGCGAGGTGGCGTGGGGGTGCCAGCCGCGTAGAGAAGAACATCTGTAACTGGGGCCCACACGACAGCGGCTGAAGGAGATAGAGGGCTGGGTCGGTTAGGTCTAGGTGGTTCGATTGAGTCGCTTAGGGGGTGGTGCAGCTCGAGCCTGGGTATGGTCCGGGCTAGGGTTAGGTTTAGACAGCCAGGTCGAGTCGAGACGAGGTCGGGCTCGGTCGGAACCGAGTTGGGTCCAGCCGGAGGAACAGTAGCTAGGTTTGATTTTTGAAAAACAGGCTGAAATGGTTTGGGAATTTTTAGAGATAGCTTCTTAACTTCAAAATTCCCGAAATTTTTATGGGAGGTCATTGACTCTAAGTATAACCTTGTGGAATTTTTCCAGAGTTTTTCATGCATAGAATTTTTCTACAAAAAAGTTCTAAGGTACAGTCTTAGGGTTTTGACCAAGAGTCTAACTGGTTTGACTGGCCTCTTAAAAATAGTAAATAATTTCTAAAAATTATGAAATTTTTCAGAGGAGTCACTAGGATGATTTGGAAGCTAGGAAAAATAATTCCAGGGTAGGATTACAGGATTTGCTTTAAAAGTTTTCAAGGATTATGCTTCTAGTAGATTGAAGCATTAGGTCTTTGAAATTAACAAAGCCTTAGAAAGAATTCTCAGAAAATTTCAAATGACAACATGAGGCATCAAAAGTTTTAAATTATCCTCATTTTCATACATTTGAAATACAAACCATGTTCGAGATGTTACAGCGCCTTTCACTGCTATACGGAGCAATCTCAACCTTGTGGCTACCGGTTTGGATTGAGGGGGAATGTTAAGTTATCTAACTTAACACCAAGAAGACGTGTGGTTATACTTAGAAGTTAGTGCCTTATAATTCCTGTAACTAGTGGCTACTAATGGCTCCTGTAACTGCTGTAGCTAGTGGCTATTAATACCTCATGTAACTCCTATAGGTACTGTTGTGCACATATAGCAATTGAATGTGCCGAATTATTCTTCTTCTCTCAAATTCGTATTTACTCATACCTATATGTGTTTTTTCCTAGAAACTAAGCAAAAACATAAATAAAAAACACGGCTTGAGCCAATGCAAGCCTAGGGGTACTATGCCGTTAATATTCTCCAGAGAAATCTCATTTATTTGTCCTTAAAGTTCCTTGTAGACCATAGTATATAACTTGATGATAGGTCTTTATTGCCACAACTAAAATTTATATATTTAGTGACCGCCTAAAACCATCACAAAACCCCGAACGCTTGTGACGGCCTGCTGTCACGAAAAGGCCGTCATGTTTGATTCGTTATGAAAACAAATGTATCACGAGGTAGGCCGTCATGAAACGGCAAGCACATCATGCAAGCTTCAATGGATATTTGATGACCACTAAATTATCAAAAGCTGTCACAGAAAAAAGGAACCCCGCTAATGGCATCCGTCACAATTTTAGCAAAGTCGGTCTCAACAATCAAAATAGAAGGGACCATGAAAGCGAAACATTATGACACGATAACATGTCATCCCAAGTGACCGTAAGTCACATGGATATACACATATAGGTACTTGTGTGCCTTGTTTGATACAAATTTATGTTGTACCCATAGTGCCAAAGAGTTTTTGTTATGTCCAAGCTATGATGACGGCCATGCTGCCATGAAAGACCACACCGTTATTTGCACAGCACGGTTATCCACTTATTTTATGACATTTTTGTTGCTGTCGCAAAAAGGCCTTTTTTTTTTCTTCGAGGGCTTGGAATACGATTTGATTGATGGTCCTATGGATATTTAACATCCTTTTACTTTTATATGAACCACCGATTCAGAACAAATGATGTACTTACGTCTGGTTGGGCATCGCGGTCCGCGGTTGTCAATCAATTTGGTTGCTTAATCGATTTGAATACGTGAACACTTAATTAATTTTGTCTCTTGGTCATCCACATCCCTGGAAGGTGTCTAATCTCAATTAGTCAGGGCATCTCTAATAGTTAAAGATAATCTTGTCTCTAATATATGCTACATCACATTTAAAGACATCTTCAATAGATAGTCTCTAGCACACTCTTTAATATTTATATTTTATAATTTTCCTTTGAAATGAGCCTACATGTCAACTAGAGTAGATAAATGTACCATGTCTTGTTTCGCGTGCACGGCAGTCTTTTCAGGAAGAGACGACCTGTTCTCTCTCTCCTCCCCCTCTCTCCTCCACGTCAGTGGCGGATCCAGAATAAAAATGACGGGGGTCCCTAAGGCAAAATAGACCATGTTCGGCTGGGTTATGGCTTGGGGTGTCCCCTCATGTTGGGCTAGGGGTGTTCACACTACATATACATGATTATATCCAAATAAAATTGATTTTTGGACCCGGTGTCCTGTGCACCCTGCTAGGTTACTGTAGTTGTAACACCCTAGCTATGCGGAAGCCAAGATGTTACCTAAAAGACTAACGTACAACAACAATACAAAACAATTTCAACCATTTTTCAAACAATAATATTTTAACCAATTAGAACCATTACTACAGAAAACGTCATCACAGACGGTTCAAAAACGTCATCACAGACGGTTTCGTGAGCCGTCTGAGTTTATGAGTCAGTGATGACGAGGTCATCACAGATGGTTTTTGAACCGTCTGTGAAAAAGCTATTCTGAGCGGTTACGAACAAGAACCGCTCAGGATAGTAATATCACGAGCGGTTCTTGTTCAGAACCGTCTGTGATAGTTTTTTCTATTGCAAAAAAAAAATCAGATTTGAGCCAAACCAATCAATTGTTATACAGTAGTTTCCATATGCAACCTCTAGCAAGACAGCTAAAATCCAATTAAAATTCTGATGGCAAACACATTATAGGAAAGGGAAACAAAAAGGTTTCACAACGTCCCCTCCGAATGGGAAAAAAAAGAATAAAGTTACAAAGTTAAACTAGCTAGAAACCATCTATATCTCCAAGCTCCTGAAGAACTCATCGGCTTCTTGGATTGGTCTTGTGAGGTTCTCTCTGTACCTCACCAGCATATCACAATATGTTCTTGCATGTCGTCGAGTTCAACTCAAGCTCGTCGGCAAGGAGAGACGACTGAAACCTCCAGAGGCGCTCCGACCTTAGGTAACACAAAATTAAGATAATTTTCTTTACAACAAACAACCAACAAATTGTGTATGTTATGGGGATGTACACGTACCTTCCGGCAGTCTACCTCCTGCGGCAGACAAGTAGCTCCTCCGCATCCCTCCTCCTCGTTGTCGTCGGCTGTGTCTTCTCGCTGAACCACGATGGGGAATCGAGGGTGGTCACCAGAGCTCGGTGTGGGGAGGGGAGAGGGAGAGACTGATGGAAGACAAGGCTGGGGTGGCTATAATATATAAGGACAACGCTAAAACATTTTGCCTCCCACGCGCGCGTTCAAAATTTTTCGAACTCCCGCACTGCTAATCACAGACGGTTTCATACAAAAACTCCGATTTTACCATAGCTTCAAATCACTAACACTCCGATTTTACCATAGCTATGGTATTTTACCATAGCTATGGTAAAATCGGAGTGTTAGTGATTTGAAGCTATGGTACCATAGCTATGGTAAAATCGGAGTATTAGTTATTTGAAGCTATGGTAAAATCAGAGTGTTAGTGATTTGAAGCCATGGTAAAATCGGAGTGTTAGTGATTTCAAGCCATACTAAAATCAGAGAGTTAATGATTTGAAGCTATAGTAAAATCGGAGTGTTAGTGATTTGAAGCTATAGTAAAATCAGAGTGTTAGTGATTTCAAGCCATAGTAAAATCAGAGAGTTAGTGATTTGAAGCTATAGTAAAATCGGAGTGTTAGTGATTTGAAGCTATGGTAAAATCAGAGTGTTAGTCATTTCAAGCCATGGTAAAATCGGAGTGTTAGTCATTCCAAGCCATGGTAAAATCAAAAATACTTATCACAGACGGTTTTTAATATGAACCGTTTGTGATGACGACGGGAAGTCACAGATGGTTCGTGTTGAAAACCGTCTGTGAGGTATCACGGACGGTTAATATTTAGTAGAATCACAGACGGTTCATGTTGAAAGCCGTCTGTGAAGTATCACAGACGGTTCTGAACAAGAACCATCTGTGATACTTTAATAACATCACGAGCGGTTCTTGTTGAGAACTGCTCGTGATAATTCCTGACGGTTTTCAACACGAACCATCGTGATATTACTTCTTCACAGACGATTTTTAGCGTAGCCAGTAACACAAACGGTCGCTAAACCAAAACTGTCTGTGATTGTAAGACCAAGAGGTTTTTGGTCATGTTATTTGATGATGAACACATTGACAATAAGTTAGACCTTGTCTCAGTACTTAATGTTGAATATTTTGTCCTATAGACTTGCTGTGGTGACTTGGATCGAGCTCTGTAAGTTCTCGCTCAAAATCAGTTTTTCGGGATTATCGGTAGTACCGCTTTGTTTGTCTTGGAACTACATGCGGTCGGTATGACCGTGTGTGTGCAGTGGTAGTACCGCAAGTCATTTTCTCTGAAGCGTTTTGCTCGGTTCGTTAGATCTTGATCTAACGGCTGATATTGAGTTGTAACGTTCGGACCGTCCGAACTGCTCAAAGACTTTGAGCCGTTGGATTGAAATCTAACGGATGACATCAAGTGGGCCGTTCGGACTTTCTACAGTGCTTCTAAATCCAACGGCTGAGACCCATGGTCCGATCGGCCCATGGATCTGGAGCGTCCACGTGGCAAAGGACGCTGTTCTGAGGACCTTGCGGATTTTCTTGGAACGGTAGTACCGCAGTTTGAATGGCAGTAGTACCTAAATTTCGGTAGTACCGCTGTTTTAATAACGGTAGTACCGCTTTTGTTTTTCCTTTGAGAAAGAGGTTCTGACATACACTGTAGTACCGCGACATGGTTGGCGGTAGTACCGCAAGACGGTGATACCGTAAGGGCGCTGTATGGTTTTTCCAGAAGCGATGTTTTTGGAAGTTTTGGAAGTTCTTGAGAATCGGTAGTACCGGTGTGTTTTGAGCTGATGCGACCGGCGTGTCTTGTAGTAACCGACGTACAATGGCGGTAGTACCGATTGTATTCTGGAAAGTTGTCGTTCTGGGGAATTGACTGCGGATTTGTTGAATTTGTAAGCTATATCTTGTTGCATGATGCATGATAGTGTTTATGGGTGTGAGTGAGCTAATGGATGGTCAAGTTGGAGAACTTGTGCCAAGAATTGGTTTCTTTGATCTTTGCATGTGCAGGTTGAGGCGTGAGGACGAATCACGGTCGGTGACGGGATTGACTCGGACTAGGATGGGGAATTGAGGTCTTGGAAGTCGTGGATGTCAAGAGGTGTTTTTGGATCGCGCTGGAGCACGTGGAGATCATGGGGTGCACGCTGGAAGCTACAGGATGGAATCCTAGAGGCTTACGGCGTGGAGTTTTTGGAAAAACAGTTTTGGAAGGAGTTCCAAATCTGAGTGTTTTGAGATAGAGTTCGTATTGGTGTCGTGTTGGATATGGATAGGACTCTAGGCTATAAGAGAAGGCAGTAGGGTACGGCTTGAAAATAAAAAGGGATTTTTGGAGAGTTACGTGCCGAGACTAGGGTTTTTGAGATCGTAGCTTGCTGCAGTTGCCTCGTTTTAGATGTTCTTCGAATTAGGGTTTTGAGGGGTGCTTGCTGAGCACTTTGTAGACACAAATCAATACTGAGATATAAAGATCAGTTTCGTTTAATCTTTGTTTTTGATTTGGTCGTCTTGCTGTGCGGCTGAGAAGAGGTTCTTGCTGAAATTGAATTCGGTTGTCAAATTGCTGCAATCATTCAACCCCCTCCCCCTTCTGATTGCCATTACGATCCTACAGTGATTGTATTTAATACATGTAACATCCCAAATGTATAATTAGGGTTTGTTCAAGTATAATTATATGTGTAGAAATTAAAACTTTTTCTCACATCTTGAAAACCCCTAATCTCTCGTGTAATTCTAGTCCAAGAGTTGCGTAATCCAAAAACACAAAGCTCTTGTTGACCAAAAGTCAAACTCATTCTCCGTTTATCTTAAATCTTGTGCCAAACCTTTGGAAATATTTTCCTTGGTCCTAAAACTAATGTGGGACCCCTCTGAAAAATATCACAAGTTGTAAAACTAGTTTGATAAATTTTGGAGGTAAAACAATCCTTTAAACAACCTTCATGAATTTCCTGAGAAAAATGCATTGCATAATAACCTCTGGAAATTTTATGTGAGGTTAATCTCATTATCAGCAAGCTCCAGTTAAAATTTCATGAATTTTGGAGTTCAATTGCTATCTCAAATAATTCTGCTAAGTTTCAGCTGTTAAAAACTAAACTTAAAAGCCTACACTGCTCCTTGGGCTAGCCACTTTCCCAAAGTGGTCCATTAACCTTTTTCCCTGGCTCGTCGGACCTCCTCTCCACCTTGATCAGGTCGTAGCCGTTGGATTAACATCCAACCGCCACGACCTCCTCCGCGGTCAACACCGCAAAGATCTCCCCACCTCATGAGGTCATTGCCGTTGGATCGGTGATCCATGGTCATGACCTCCCACGTGTTAAACCTCAAAGACCTCCTCGAGTTGTTAAACCATCGCAATGAGGTCATCCCATTTGTTGAGGTCGTGGCCGTTGGATCAAATCCATGACCACGACCTCCTCCTCAATATACTCGATCGGGACCTCCCGCCTCATCGAGTCTTGGCATTTGGATCAAAATCCATGGCCCTCGACCTCCCAGCAGCTCAAACTACTCAGATCCCCTTTTTGCACTCACTTGAGGTCGAGCCGTTGGATCCAATCCAAAGGCCACGACCTCCTCTCTAAACCATCGTTGCGTGGATCTTCCACCTCGTTGAGGTCGTAGCCCTTGGATCCAAGATCCATGGCCATGACCTCCCTCACCGTTAAACTAAGCAAACCTCCCACTTTGTTGAGGTCGTGGCCGTTGGATCGATCCAGCACCCCACCCACCTCCTCCCTCAAAATATCCAACGCTCACAACCTCCCCCATCTCATGTTGTGCGCCGTTGATTTAAAATCCACCATAACGACCTCCTCCTTGTCTTGTCGCATTAGACCTCCCACAAGACGTGAGGTCGTAGCCCTTAGATTTAAATCTAAAGGCCATGATCTCCACAGTGCGTTATGCAAACTCAGGACCTCCCCTCTTTTGATCGTAACCGTTGGATCAAAAATCCAAAGGTCTGACCTCCCTTGCCTTTTTTGCGCAACGTCTCGGACCTCCTCGCCTCTCATCACCATTAGATCTTAATCGATGGCCATAACCTCTTGTGCGCTTCGCCGTAGTGCTAAGACCTCCCCTTTGGTTGTGCGCCCTTGGATTTAAATCCAAAGGCCATGACCTCCCCTCTTGTTCTTAAGTTAGGTAATGCGGTTAAGACCTCACAGAGGTCCGCACCGCTCGATTGAAATCCAACGCCTTGGACCTCCTGTCCCCTTTTCCACGTGCGTAGTCGCGTTATGGAAATCGGAGGGCCACGACCTCCCTTTCCAAATCGGGTGGCTGTGACCTCCTCCCTTCCATTTTGAACCTTACTGCTTCAAATCAAATCCGAGGGTCATGTCCTCCTCGTGTTCTTATCCAACGGTTGGGAGGCATGCCTGTTCTTCTCCTAGCTCTGGCGTGCGTCGCGCCATGGCGATGGAGGAGGCGTGGATCTGTCTTGTCCCAACGGCTCTTTACTGCGCAGCGATTAATCTTGGTCGGTGCTTTTACCCCAAAAGTCGCCAGTCTTGAGCTCGCTCTGTCACCTCCACGTCCTGTCCAAGCCGTGGACCTCCCTTGGGCTAAGCTCACCATGAGCTTAACCCGTGGTCCAGGACCTCTTTTTGCCCTAGCTATAAAACCCCCCACTGTTGCCCTCGGCTTCTTTTACACACCATTGAGCTTGGCCTTGCCTGCGCTGGGCTGAGCATCTCCTCCACTGACCTACCCCTTTTGGCCGCCATTGTTGAAGTCCTTGGAGCTCCTCGGTGGCAGTGCTTCAGTGGCTCCCTCTTCAACCTCTTGTTCACTTTGTGCTCCCTGCACCTCCCGAGTTAACCCTAACCCCATTTGGGTTGACATTTTCAGAGAGGCCTAACTTGGAGCTTGGAGCTTGGAGTTGGCCGTGGAGCAACCCTTCTTCCCCAACTCCGGTCCTCCACGTCCCCAACCTCCTCAGCACCTCCGCGACCTCCGGTAACCCTCCCGGTAGTCCCAGATCTTGGCACCAGCGTGTATGTTGTTGCGGAGCTTAGCTGCACGCTTGATGTTCGCCGCGGAGCTCATTATCGCTGTTTGTGTTTTGGCCGTGTGTTTTTGCGCCAATCTTGACTCGTCGCCGTTCAGAGGCCACCCATGGCCGGGAATGGTCTGGCGTGTCGCAACACTATTGCGCTGCGTTGGTGTCCTGGATGGCGCCGGTGAGGTCCTCATCGCCGCGTCGAGCCTTGGTAGCCTCTCGGGATTTTGTCGGACGACCATGGCACCGTGCCTTTGTCGTTAAGACAAAGACCTCCCTATTTTTGGCTAATCACCTCCAATCATTGTAGCTTTTAATGTGTCCTTAGTCTTTGCGTGCGAGGTCTTGTGCCGTCCATCTTAGGTCTCTGCCGGGACCTCCTGGGGCCATCTTAGCCATCTTGGACCTCCCTCGGGGTCCTCTTTGCAAAGACCACCCCGGTCTTTTGTAAGGACAACCCTAGGACCTCCCTCCTTGCGATCTTGACCGCTAGGACCTCCTTGTGGGAGATCTTAGCCGTTAAGGTCCTCCTGTGTTGATCTCCACCGTGTAGGACCTCCCCGAGGTCCTCTCAATCTTTGTGGGCCTCCTCGGGTAAATCTTAGCCGCCCAGACCTCCCAGTGGAAATCTGAGCCGCTTAGGACCTCCCTTTGTTAGATCTTGGCCGTTCAGGACCACCCCAAGTGGATCTGAACCGCCCAGGACCTCTTTGTTGTTGTCTTGACCGTTAAGGTCCTCCCTGGGACAATCTAGGCCATTAAGGTCCTCTCTTGGAAAATCTGGACCGTCTAGGACCTCCCTCGAGAGGTCTTGACGATGTAGATCTTCCTTGGGGAGATCTTGATAGTTTAGATCTTCCTTTGGAAGATCTCAGCCGTCCAGGACCTCCCTCGTTTGATCTGGACCGTCCCGGTCCTCCCTCTTGTGTTGTGGTTCGTTGGATGCGGTATCAACGGCCACGACCTCCCCTCTGTTGCGCGCAGCATGGCAGGGAGGACATGGACCATTGGATCCAAGATCAACGGCCCGTGTTCTCTGGACCTGCGCAGGCGCGTGCGCGTTTCCTCTGGAGGTCTTGGGCCGTTGGATTTAAATCAACGGTTCACGTCCTCCCCTCTGTTTTGGAAGTTTAGAAATTCCAGTGAACTCTTATTTATAAACTGAAAAAGGTATGAACTTCAAAATATCATAACTAATTCATTCTAAATCCAAATGAGGTCATTCAAATTGTGTTAGCTCTGTCTTGAACTTGACTTTAATCCAAAAATGATTGTAAGTTGAGTTCAGCTCCAGAGCACAGTTTTGCCATTAGATTTTAAAACTCACTTTAAATATACACTCAAAATAATGTCTAACTTGTAAAATACATAACTAATGCTCTGTAGATTATTTTTGAGTGAATCCAACTTTGTTGGTTTCCTCTATTAATGAACTTACTATGAAAATTAGTTTTGAGCTTGTTGCTGTTATAAAAATGAGGACTTGTGCATTTTAATTTTGTTCAAGTTCTTGTTTTTGAAGATTTGTAGAGAGTGCATAATAGCTCCAAATGAGGTGAACTCAATTGTGTTATTCATCTCATGAGGTGCTGGTTTTGCTGTAAAAATTTCAGTGTCACCACTTTTCTAGAAAATGTTGCCTCATAATTAAATTAGTGAATAGTGCAGTTTGGTATTTTTAGGGCTGAGCAGAATTGTTTTGCTCATAACTTTTGCATTGAGAATCCAAATCAATTGGTTCTTGTTGCTAAATTCCCTAAAAATCATCCTCTTGCTTCTGTAGAAAATTCAGAGTGTTTGGAGTTTGTTTGCTGTGTTGTCTTTGATGTTTTCGTCGTTCTTATCGAATCTTTTCGTCTTTTCGATTAGGTGCCGACGAGTGTATTGAACCCGTGAGTGATCCTCAGCAACAATTTGTCCAGCAACAGTAAAGGCAAGCAGTTTGATCATTTCCATCATTATCTCATTACTTTAAAGTCTACTATTTTGTTTAACTTCTATGTATGCATGCCTTTGTGTCAAATTAATTTACCGATTAGAGGTAGCTATTCCTATGCATTGTTGCCTTTAAATTATTATCCCCTGCCACAAACCATAAGTTACTAATATCGCTGGTGAATTAGAGCCCGGTGATTTAAGTATGCTCTTTTATTGCTTTTACGGTGTCATGCTTAGCAATGCTTAGATAACGGTAGTAATGGGCGATCATCGACTTAGTCGATGGTCTTGATCACTCAAAACTGATTATTACTCCCATATGTTCAGCACTTGTGCTTTGATTAATTGTAAAATCAAAACTGAAAATAAAAGATTTAGACTTGGGCATATTGGATGGATGGTGCGGTTTTTGGATGTGGTGGTATGCCCGGGTCCCTAAGGACCGAGTACTTGGGTCACTAAGCCAGCGATTTGGCGTACTAACCACACGAGGGCATATGGAACCCCTCTTGACTAAGTACTCTAGGAGGTGTTAATTATGAGCGAGCTCGGTTGGTGTGTTTTCAAAACAAATGTATATGTATAGTGTGGGAGGGAGCATTAGCTTAGGGAAGGTTGTGTGATGTCTCCTTCTCCCGTGGGTTGTGCAGCTCGTAATTAGCATTCATCCTTTGGAAAGGTCTCGTAGGACTTAGCCGTGCGGCATACCAAAGGTAGTGTGCCTAATGGAAAGGCGGTCGGCGTGTGGACAAGTGGTACACCTGCAGGATAAAACTATTCAATAGCCTCGTCCTAGGTTATGGACATGCTTGGTAAGGTCGTTCAAGACTAGACTACAACCTTTAATTAAAACTTGACATGGTTGGTATGAGCGGGAGTTCATGCTATTGTTGTGGTGACTTGGGTTAGTCACTTCTAGGTTGTTCTTGTTGTTGTTACTATGTTGCTACCTCGTTGAATTTCAACAATTAAAATGCTTTGTCAAATTGCCTTCAATCTATTATATTATTGCAAATGAAACTTGCTTTATGCTAAAATGAGTCCAAAGCCTCATCCACTTAAATAAAGCTTGCATGTAGCTATTTATAGTTCTCGTTATCTTACACGTAAGTCTTGCGGAGTACTTTATGTACTCATCTCGCGTGGTTGTGGCATTTTTGTGGCTTTTGTTGCAGAGGAAGAAGGTGAGCCCCAAGGGCTTCACTCTTCGTAGATATGCTTGGGTTTGACGACTAGCTTGGCGGTCCTAAGTTAGTTGCCTTGTGGGTAAAGGCACACTAATTGGCTTTTGTTATGGCCATCTTATGGCACTTTTGCTTCCGCTGTGTATCTTTGTAGTTTGTTGCTATTTGGCCTAAGGGCCTCTCTTTTGTAATATCTATTCCATATTAATGTTAACTTCTGGTTTGTTGCTTATGTACTATGTGTTGTATGGAATTGATGCATTCTTTTGTTGTGAGGTATGTGTACTGCATTCTGGGAAGTATACATCTCTCGAGACCGAGTTTATTTGGTTGATAATACTAGGGTCAATTGGATTACTAAGTATTATGAGCCTAATAAACGTCGGGGTCTCACAATACAGACAGTTTTGGTCAACCGTCTGTGATGAGACGTCCAGTATTAGCCTTTTTGTAGTAGTGAACTACGATATTTCTCTAAAATTCGACAGAATCTCCTTTGTATAGGTGATTATACAAAAGTTCTAACATTCTAACATAGCATCAATTAATATTTTCAATCATCCAATTTAAACATCAACGCTATCACAGTCTATAAATTCTCAATAAAAGTATATCACTTATCAATGGAGCATAAATCAACTTAAGAAGTCTTCTCTTTAACAACTAAGTTAAAACAGTCCAACACTACTAAGCTCAAGCAGATAATGACCAAATAGCTATATCTAAAGCATCATTGACCAATCAGCAGCGAGGGTGATAAAATAATCGAAACCAAACCGTCTAATCCATCGGATGGACTTAAATGGACTTAAATGGCGAAGAATTAAGAACTTAGATGGATCGTCCTTGCTCATAGACAAAAAATCACCCACCACAAAGGATGGTCACAAATTTTATCTAAAGAAAACATAAATCCTGAGAATTTTAGATATTTGAACTAATTTATCCGTTGTATATATGTGAAGTGCACCATGTCTACCCCTTTCCCATGCATGTTGCAGCCTCGATGGGTACCTAGAAAGCACAACACAGCAAGAGTGAGTCCACGACTCAGCAAAGTACAATAGTAAATCAAACATAGCGTCATAAGTAGTCAAAGGGAGTAAACAATCACATCATGAACAACATCATTATATACCACAAATCCATCTCTTATGATAGCATCGTAAGTAGTCAAAGGGAATAAACAATCACATCATGAACAACAACATTATATACCACAAATCCATCTCTTATACAGAAATGCAATGAACATGTCATGAATGCATCTCTTCACATCTTACCAATTACCGGTAATGCCGAGTAGTGTATCCGTCGATACATACTCTAAGCCTATGTCCTCTAGGCATAGGGATCCAAAGCCCACACTCCACGAGTGTGGGGACCAAAGCCCGTCCAATGCATAATGGGGATCCAATACATACTCAAGGCCTGTGCCCTCAAGGCACAGGGATCCAATGCCATGATGCAAATGCAAATGTCCAATGTCATTATCATGATTCATCATTGTCATCATTAACAAGGCAGCCTCATTGCTCACACTACTATAGAAAAGTCCTTTACAGACGGTTCAAAAACGCCATCATAGACGGTTGTCATCGATAGGTAATTGGACATGACATCAAGGAAGGTTGGTTGCTGATACATGAAGCCAGCTGTCTCATCCTCCTCACGACCCACCGAAAGGGCTGGGGAGATGAGGAATAGAATGGTAGGACGTATTCGTACCTAGGACACAAATCTGAAAAGTTAATTGCAGCCAAGCCCCATCCGAACCACATCGATCCCATGTAAGCTAACCAAGCACAAAGAAATGGCATCAATTACCCTCAGTACCCATCAGAGAGCATTAACCAAACCCACCATTTTGCCCCATTCATTTTTGTCAATCTGAGCCCACAGCATGAACTAAGCAAGATGCACAGAATTAATGCACATACACCAATAGCCCTCAGTTTACATCACAGAGCAAGGGGACTATTAATATGAACTAATTATCAATTCAATTTCAGCATAAGGCTATTAACATCATTGAGCAGTTCAACAGCTAGCAAGGTGCCACTAGTCAACAAGCATCTGCATGATCATTGCATTCATTTATATTTATGATTTCTCTACTTCTCTCTACATGTATGTATTACACATTTACACTTCTCTGCAATGATGCACTTCTCATCATGTATGTATGTATTACACATTTAGCATCTAGGCTCTGGCCAATGGCCATCATCATCAGCATCAACCAACAACCAGACAACATCAAGAAGACAAGAAGGGGACTTACGCGTTAGTGGGAGAGTCGGAGAGGTTGGAGGCGCGATGGAGGTCCAAGGTAGCGCAACAAGCTGGCGGCGAGAGGGAGGAGGAGCTGGAGCTGCGGCGTAGGGAGGAGGAGCTAGGGCCGACGGCGCAGCGAGGGGGGACTGGGAGTTTGATCCGGCGGCGCAGGGAGGAGGGAACTTGATCCGGAGGTGCGGGAGATGGCGGCGAGGGAGGAGGAGTTCGGTTCACATGAATACCAACAGCACAAACCAATAGGTGATAGATTTGTCTTACCTCGACATCGCCGGTGGAGAGGTAGCCCGGGGAGGAAGAGGGAAGGCGCAATGTCACAGAGGTTGTGGCATTGTGGTGACGCTGCAAAAGTCACTCTTATCGTACGAGTGTCTTGTGCAGTGAACCGTGGTGTCACAACCGTCGGTGACGGGAAGAATGCATGGCGGCGTCGGCGACGTGGTCACTCGGGTGGGGTGGGGAACAAATGAGAGTAAGGGCGCCGCTGGGGAGTGACGAGTTAGAGCGCAAACCCTAGCGGGCTCCTACTAATAAAGAGACTTATCACAGTCGGTTCTATTATGGAACCGTCAGTGATACTTATCACAGACGGTTCCACAATGGAACCGTCCGTCATATGGTCTCATATTAAAGACGGTTCATTATTAAAACCGTTTGTGAAGTATCACAGACGGTTGTTTGTTGAAACCGTCTGTGATACTTAGTAATATCACAGACGGTTCTGAACAAGAACCGTCTGTGATAGTTCACAGACGGTTTTCAACATGAACCGTCTGTGATATTACCTATTCACAGACGGTTTTAGCGCAGCCAGTAACACAGACGGTCTCTAAACCAAAACCGTCTATGATTGCATGTAATACAGACGGTTTTGGTCAACCGTTTGTGATGAGGCGTCCAGTATTAGCCTTTTGTAGTAGTGTCAACTTGTCCGATCATTATTGCCATCACTCATGAAACCATTACCATGTAAATATCATCATTTAAACATTGCCATGTAAGCATCCTCATGTAAACACTACCATATAAGCGTCATCACATAAACATTAGCATGTGTCGTCATGTAAACATTTCTATGTAAGCTTCATCACATAAGCATCATCATAAAAACATCATCATTAAACTATGGCATTCATGCTCATCAACATTACCAAGCAGCAATCATCAACAATCAACTATGGCATTCATCAGGTATGAAATATAAAAACTTATTAATACTACTTGCACTTGCCTTAACCGTGAGACAGAAGACAAAAGACGGAACGCTCTAGCACCGGAGTTCACCACCACCGAGTGACGCGCACTGTATAATGACCACCACCTACAACTGCAAGCAAAAACCAACTAGGAAAACGATCTCGCTTTCAGAGAGGGGACGATGAGAGCAACTACTAAACTAACGAACGAATGGCAAGACAAACAACGACTGATGGAACAAAATAGTTTATAACTACAACCAAATAGCTCTGGTTATCAACTGAACAATCAGCCACAGGCTGCCAATTACCATCAACAAGAAGAAAGCATAGAGGGTCCTCACAATTACAATGCACGATTAACATCAGCAATTATCTGCAATTTCTGGTTACTACAGATAGAATTCACAAAGACAACACAGTTCACTAGTCTCAGTTCATCAATCACACATATATGATAACAGTAAAATATAAGCCAAGTAGAGCAATACCCACCATTCATCTCAGCCATGGCGTGAGTCTTCTCATTAACATCTCCAAATCTCACAAAACCATAGCCCTTCGATCTACCAGTATTAGCATCAACCAAGCATCAATCAACGCAAGTAACAGAAATCAACCCAATCTGAAAATCAGTAAAGAGTTGAGTTGTTGGATGGGAACCACAACCAACTGAATCTTTGATCTGGATCAGGCAGCGGGGAAGCAGCAATCGGGGCACCGGACGAGGCCGTTCTCGTTGCAGCAGACGTAGGCACGGAGGTTGCCGTCGCCACTTTCACTCAGTTTCCACCACATCCGCCCTCGCCCTCCTCCCATCCACCAATCCATCCCTTTTCGTCACCGGCGCCGCCAGCAACCAGCCCGACCGAGACCCATCCATGCACCGGCACACCCCTTTCACAGGCAGCGACACCAACACGAAGAACCACCCCGGCGCCCGCTTCCCCCTGCGGGTCCGGAACGACACTGACGCCGCGCAGCCGGGCATCGCAGCGAGGAAGGCGGCGCCGTGGTCTGCCACGCTGTCGAAGAATAGGCCACCCGGTGGCAACCCTCGACATCGCATTCGAGGCTGGAGGTGGCAACAGGCGCAGGGCTAGGTGTGGTCGAGCCGAGAGCAGGCCGGAGGAGGTGGAAGGGGAATAACTCCTTGTGGAGGCGAGCGAGCGCTAGATATGGACGAGCCTGCCGTCGGGGCTGAAGCGGACGGCGGAGGGGCGGCCTTGAAGGAGACGCCGTAGGGAGCGGTGGTGGCGCCAGGCGGAGCCGGTCGGGAAAGAGGAGGCGCTGTAGGGGGAGCGAGCGGAGCTGGTGGTGGCGCCATGGGGAGGTGGTGCTAGGAGCCGGGTCGCCCAAGAGGAGCCGTGGGGGAGAAAAGGGCGGCGCCAGGAGGGGGAAAGATGGCGACCAGGAGAAAAAAGGCTAGGGCGACGACTTTGTGGAAGAAAAGGGGAGGAAAAGGTTTCGCTAGGGTTTCAACTCTCGTTGTTTATGGGCAACAGAGGCCCAAACCAGCCCACTATCTCAACTCCTCACCAAATATTTTCTTTTTAATCACATTCTATTTCTTGTTTAACTATGTACTCCTACAGGGTATTACATTCTACCCCCCTAAACAGAATTCGACCTCGAATTGTACTCGTCATTCTACTCGAAAGAACACCAAAACTAATATTAAACAATAGAACTCGTTCTGAAACAACTATTTTACAAAGAGAATCCAATTGAAAATAAAGAGTTCTCATCGCAACCACGCAATGCCAACTCTCCACTAAAAAGGGTCAAACCCACAATCGAAGATTCATCACGAACACTTTTCCACTTTTCAATTAGGCAGTTTGTAAATAAACACCACGTACGCCAAAAGAGAAGTCGATCGAATGTCCAAATCAAATACTTCTTTTATTTTTCTGAACCAGAAAGAATCATCATGCCAACATAAAGCCAACTCAAATTGCAAATGATCTCTGACATAAACACACAACTCAAATAATAACCAAGAGAACTCTTCACTACCCGAGAAAACATTCTTTTTCTCAGTTTCTCTTTTAGGAATAAAATTTTTCTGAAACCTTGGAAGTCGAATTCATCACAGTAGATCCGCCCCTGCTCCACGTAGGATTTTGTTGACGTGTCATAGCTAAGCGATGACAATAAATACACTATTGAAGATGCCCTTAACATCAGTGCCATCAACCGTTTGACGGTTTGACCTGTAAAAATGTAAAGGACCTGTCTAGGTAAGAATCAATCTGTATTTGAAAGAGACAGGATTTTCTGCACACTCGGCATCTATCATTTGATTTTGTATCAAGATTCGTGTTCTTTCTTCTCCCTATCAACTTCGAAGACTTTTAACTCGAAATTTGAAAACTTTCAACTCAAAATTTCTCACTTCCACCTCAAAAAAATCAACTTTCAACTCAAAATTTGAAAACTGTTAATACCGTAGTTGAAAACTATCTACTTGAAATCAGTGATGTTCAACTAAAATAAGAATACTTCTAATTCCAAATTTCTCACTTTCATCTCAAAAAAATTCAACTTTCAACTCAACTTTCAACAAAACAATATCGAATTTCAACTTTAAAGATCCAGGTGGGTAGCTACCCTTGGCAGACACATATTTCCATTTCAAATAATAGTAACATTTTCAGGCATGCATTGGATCAACATCCATTGGTGGAAAGCTCCGACCGATCGCCTCTTGCGGCCACAAAACCAAATTTTGATTTGAAAATTTTGTCTGACATTTTTCGATTTTTGGTCAAACCAGTCCTACCGCCCCACCCCAATTAAAAATTTTAAACCGGTTTTGAAAACCCAAACCCCCACTGGCCACTAGGCCACGCGCGTACAGCAGCAGCACGTATGATCTTGGATCCGGCCGGCCGTTTCCTTGAGCATTTACACTGTCACACTGCAGCAGCAGCTAGCACAGCATCGACGCTAGTTTAATTTCCTCGGTCCACACTGTCCTTTTTTGCAGTTTTAATCTACTCCCTTCCGGTCGCTGTCAAGGATCGAGCACATCTCTGTACATGAGATAGAGAGAGAGAGAGAGAGAGAGAGAGCGACGCGCAACAAGAAACAACACAGAAATCTAATGCAGTGACGGATATGCATGGGATGTTGTGTCATGTACCCCGTCTTTTTTTTTCCCTGAAACTGTTGTGGCGATGTACCTGATGATGAGGCTGGCGTCCAATCAGATCACGATGGAAGTTTCCTTTCGTGCGCATGCGTGCACTGCTGCCGCTTTATTAACTGCAAATCCCCTTTAAAGAGCTTAGTCAAACTGTGCTTACTTCAAATTAATCTACGTCCGATGCAGCAGGTTATTCGGTGTTTTAGGGCACTCCCAATCAGCAAATTTGCTTGATACTTAGGCGATGCTATGATAGCTTTTTAGTGAGGTGGAAAGGAAAGAGGAGAGAGAGAAGAAGTTTGATACTCATGTATGTACCAGGACCTTTTAGGAAACCAAGAAATTAGTAGGACATCTATCTCAGCTCTAAACTAGTCATTCTCTCTTATCTAAATACAAACTTGAGTATCAAGCAATATTGGAGTGGTTGTATGTAAAATTTCGTCTAACCATTTTCTCTCCTCTAGTATCAAGCAGTTGGGAATGCCCTTAGCTCCTAATTGGACAAATTAAGAACAATGAAGACATTTATGTGTTAGTTTTTGACATATATAGTATGTCCTTATTAATTGTAATTTGTAACTTTTTTGCTGATGACATAAAAAAGAGAAAGAATCTAAATTGGCTTTATGAAAAATATAACTAGTAATGCTAGTAGCTTTGTCGTAAAAAATACCTTCACAATATTATATTCACTACCAGAAGTCCGGATTTTCCCGAGTGCCAAAAACACTCGGGAAAACGAGCCAAACACTCGGGAAATATATTTCCCGAGTGTCACACTCGGGATAGATTAGTCGGGATAATAACAGTTTCCCGAGTGTTACACTCGGGAAATAGTAATTTACCGAGTGCATCTGTTTACACTCTGGACACTAACACACTCGGGAAAAAATCCAGCTGAACGGTTTCTGCACCCTTAACGGGAATTGTTACCGAGTGTTGACACTCGGTAATATACTACAAAAACACTCGGGAATGTTCCCAACGGTTGACCAACGAAACGATTGAAAATTGACACCTGGCTATTTTCCCGAGTGCATAGCGAAAACGGCACTCGGGAAAGCGTCCGACGAATCCGGTTGGAAATCGCCACGTGTCATTTTTTCCCGAGTGTTGACACTCGGGAAAGTTTTTTCGGCTGCCCGAGTGTCTTTTCCCGAGTGTCAACACTCAGGAAATATTTGGTTAATTTCCCGAGTGTCGACACTCGGGAAAGTTTTGGTCCATTTACCGAGTGCCAAAAAACACTCGGGAAATCGAAAAACACTCAGGAAAGCGACAAAAACAGCAGAACTGAATTTTTGACAAATTCATTTAAAATCCATTCCACAGCAATCAAATAATCCATCCATCCATTCCACAACAATCAAATAATCCATTCATCCATTCCACAGCAATCAAATAATCCATCCATCCATCCATCCATTCCACAGCAATCAAATAATCCATCCATCCATCCATTCCACAGTATATGTATAGACATCATAATAGTTCCCAAGCTCACAACATTCAAGTTCAAGTTCGAAAATGTAAGCATAAGGCATTATACATATGACAGTTCGAAATAGTAATTTACATAAAACAAAAGCAAGTATCAGTACAACCATTTGAATGCACAGAATTTCCTGCTTCAATCTTCTGTGCACAAAAGCATCATTTTGGGAGTTCTGCAGATAGAGCAAAACTTAATATTAGTGCCATCTTACAACAAAAGTTAGGAATTGATATTACATGAAAAGATAATTAACCAAACTATTGACAAAGCAAAACAATTCCTTTAAATCATGATGAACAACCTAATAACATGGCAAATCAGTTAAGAACATGAAAAGCACAGGTACTAAAAATGTTAAACTCCAACTCTCAATATTTTGTCATTGTGAACTACTGATCAACATTTATGTCTCAAGCACTTATCATCAAATTCATAGAAAGGAGTGTACATACAAATTATTATATATTGACACATTTCAAAAGAATTTATGATATAGATATAGAGAATTAGTTATATATGTAGCCATTTTTATCTATTTTTTAGCAATCACCTGATTGTGAATGTTTTCTAATATTGGTATCCTTTTAGTATATCATGAAAATAGCAAGCACCTGGTGGTGGCCTCTCGGCGATGGACGTCGTGTGAACATTAGGACCAAAGATCTTCACTTCAAAGATTAGCGAGAGAAGCAATCGATCCCGCTGTTCCTACATTTTCATAAGAAATCGCATTATAAGAAATTTGCAGTAGCGACCAATAATTACATTGCATGTCATTTCATTGTCTTCTGAATCAAGTAGTCATAAGAGACTAACAATATAATAATCAGTATGCAGTTACTAACCGGAGCAGATAAGTGAGGCAGTGGTTCCCCCGACGGAGGGACATTAAGTCGAGTCCCGGTCCCGAGTGCCTGCATATTTGTTTGCACATTGCCATACATTAGCCAAGTATGAATATATGAATATATATATATATATATATATATATATTGCATATTACTTTGTTATTGTACTACCACGCTCCAACTAACCTACAGGAGCATTTGCTCCAACCGCTACCGAGCCTCAATTTCCTGTTGCAGCTACGCCTGAAGCTCAGAAAACCGAGACTGGAAATCATTTGATGGTTGCTATCGACTTTGAAGGTGTACTTCATCTGTTGATGCAGCACTCGTGGATCGGACCTCCGAGAGGGTTGTCGGCGTGCTAATGTACCCGGCACCCATGAAGAAACGACCATGTTTCTTCCCCTTTCCATCCTTGTACACAGCACTCGCGTCTACTGGTGAATTCATGACGTCGTAGTCTGGGCCATGAATCTCCTTAGCAGCATCAGTATATGCAGCCTGTTGGACAAAATCATCAGGGAGTGAAAATCATCAAGGACAAAATCATCAGAAATCGTACCAAGTTCTCTGTCGCGCGCTGGCTGCACAAGGTGCCCTCCTGATCACCCCTCCTAGCTGCTACATATGCCTCCATATCGGAGACAGGCCTCTACTTCTTCTTTTCCTGCACCCAAAAAAACCACGGCGGTCAATAAATATGTATCTTCAACATACAATCAATATGAACATGTTAACCTACCAGGTTCTTCTTGTAACGTGCCATGGAGGAGCTGCCTTGACGATGTGCTGTCCCGTCCATCAACAATCTCCGCTCCCTAGCAAAGACGAGAGTCCTCAGAACCATCGCTCGTTGCACCACCTGTCTTGGGCAATCTGCCGCCATGCAGTTTCACACTTAAGGGCCCACCAAGGTATTGCCTAAATTAACCAAGTGTTAAATATGAATAAACTAGAATTGATTGTAATCAAGGACATCGTTTGTTCAGTTGGTTACCTGCATGTACTCGTCCAAAGTGATATGCGTTTGGCAAGCGTCGGCCCTACGAATTTGCTGTCCAAGGACTTGTGTGTGGTAACAGATCACCGCTTGGATGCGTGCTTCGTAGAACATCTGTGGGATCAGCTTCTTAACACAATTACGCAGCACTCTCCTAGAATCAGCTTCCTGTCCCTCAGCCCATCGAAACCACCACTACAATCCAAGAATAAAGAATTGATAAAGAATAAGATGATTAAGTTAGTTGATGAAAGCGAAAAGGAATTGATAAAGAATAAGATGATTAAGTTAGTTGACATTTATTACTTGGCTACTAAACATCCAAAAGAGGTAAATTAAACATGTAAAACTACTTGAAGTTTTAGTAGTCCTTGTGCAATTTTATAGGTGATTGAACACTTCTATGAGCAAAAGGTTAGTGTGTTGGAAGTCAGAATTTAGATAGGTGATTGAACATTGGGGCCATTCTTTTACCCAAATATTTATGCCTCATCTAGTCATCTAGTCATTAAATTGAGACTCGAGAGTTGTGACCTAATCAACCCTAACATGCATAGGAACACATAGAAGCAGATTTGAATATTCACCACTTACCCAAAACTCTCCTCCACCACGCAAACAATTGTCAAATGGAACCTCTCCTTCAAGAATGTGTGGTATCTTCAAGACCTTGTAGTGGCACCATGTCCATGCAGGCTCCGCCTTCCTCTCAGAGGTGACCAAGCCAGGAAGTGCCATCGAATCAACACGCCAATTATGCCATTCTAAGTCTACATTTGTCACCCCGCCTTCTTCTCGCCATTGCACGCATATTAGTTTTTTGAGGTATACAATTAAGTGGGCTAAATTAGTGAAAGTGTAAACAGCTTTCTTCACGTGTGCCATGAGAACGATGACAAGTCTTCTCCTCCTCTCGGGTTGGTCGTCATGGCAGGTTCGCAGGTCCTCGCATCCAAAATTCTTGTGCCTCATGGTGCTCATCCTCCTCACCCTCCGCCGCCTCAGGGTGCTCTTCCTCCTCACCCTCCGCCTCATGGTGCTCATACTCCACATCATCAGCACGCGAGGGCTGCGGGGTACAGGAGCCTGATCTACTAGAGGTAGACCCCCGCTGCCCCCTCGAGGGGTCGCGACTGCCCCTCTACCTCCTCAAGGGGCCATGGCTGCCCCTCTGCCTCCTGGAGGGGCCGAGGCTGCCCCTGTGCCTCCTGGAGGGGCCGCGAAGTATTTTTCTGCCAATAGGAAGCTGCCTCTTCTGACCATTACCGGAGTCAACCTCAACAAACCTAGACTCACCACACTTATCACAGTGATCTTTGTCCACATTCTCATTCCTAAATAGCATGCAATGATTTGGACAAACATCTATCTTCTCATATGGCATATTTAGTGCACTTATCAATTTCTTGGCCTCATACAAGTTAGCGGGCAGTTTGTGACCATCTGGGAGAAGGGTGCTAAACACACTTAAGAATGCATCAAAGCAAGCAATGCTTGTGCTGAACTGAGACTTGGCAGCAAGTAGTCATGTGATGGCATCTAGTTGGGACACCTGTGTGTGCCCATGAAGTGGTTGACTCGCTGCGGACAACATATCAAAGAAAACCCTTGTTGCAGGCTCCGGTTCCTCCTCAGCAGGTGGTCCATATGCATGACGCACATCATCTAGCATGTCTTCTATCCTACTCTCATTGTGGCCGCCATTGTCCGTTTCTTCCCTTAGCACATCTGATCTGCTATGTTGTGACTCGCCGTGATACACCCATACGGTATAGCCTGCCCTAAATCCGTACTTGCACATGTGTGCGATCATTGTTGCCCTCATTTGTGGCCGTGTGTTCGAACAACGCGAACAAGGGCACAACACACCCCATCCATTACTCCTAGCAAATGCTCGATCCACAAAATCATCGACTTTTCCATCCATTCTGGGTACAGTCACCCATTGCTCTACCCGAAGGTACATTCAACTACGATCCTCAGCCATCCTAGTGTGCAAAACATAATGCATATTTTAATCCAACTTTTATTTATGTCAAAAAATACGACTACAGAGCTAGCTAGAAGCTACCATAGAATACATGCCATATATATGTACACTAAAACAGATTGACATGAAGACAATATACATGATCAACGGAGCATAAAAACACTTTCTTTCAATATATATGAATACCATCTCTCTACGCCCAGTGTACATCCAACTACGATCCTCAGCCATCCTAGTGTGCAAAACATAATGCATATTTTAATCCGACTTTTATTTATGTCAAAAAATACGACTACAGAGCTAGCTAGAAGCTACCATAGGATACATGCCATATATATGTACACTAAAACAGATTGACATGAAGACAATATACATGATCAACGGAGCATAAAAACACTTTCTTTCAATATAAATGAATACCATTATAAATGAATACAATTATTTATTAACACGTTAATGTAGCATTATAATGACAGCATATCAATCCACCATAAACTAACAACACAGAAGAAAATAAGCAAATTTTATTTCTTTTTCCACTTATCCACTACCTTATAGTAGTTCTTGGAGCTGAGGGAGTCGAGGGAGCTGCGGTGGGGAAGATAGTCAGCAATGTGTGTCAAGAGAGGAGGAGGCGGCAAGACCGCAGCAAGTACCAGAAAACAATCAAGCCCTAGCGAACTGTAGTGTCTACTGACTAGGGACTGTATTGAAAACAAAGTAACTAACAATAGCTGATGTTAACTACAAGACCAGCCAGTTCATTCCATATAATAACTAATGAATCATAGGTTAAATCCAGAGGTAGCAGACGGATGATGCAGTTCAATGACTTCAGTCTACCATGATGGATGTTGTGTTTAGGCTATAGATGACAACTTTCCAGACTTACAGGTCCATGACAATATATGCGTGTATGATTAACTCAGGAGAAGCTAGTTGATTAGAGCTAAGCAAAGAGAGGTAAATGTACAAAGACAAGATATCGACTTGCTCATAACCATGGATTAAGATACGTCATAAGAAAATGACAGGTAGCGAAGAAATCTTGTCAAAAGCTAAAACCATGCCTCATTAGTCACATTTCTATGGTTATACTCTGCTCATAGAGATGCATGATTTATCTCTTAAGTTAATTTATTGGTGAAGTTTGCCTTATTGCTCGAAAGGATATCAATATGGACGGCCTCTTTGTAGCTGTTTTTATTTAGAAATTTGAGTAAGACAAGTTAGCTCTTTTTCAAAATCATATAAACCAATATTTTTTTAGACGCATTCAAAACCAATACTACACCATGTCAAGGATCAAAATATAACCTCCCTACAGGTCTTAAACGCCGAGTTATTGCCCTGCCGGTGTACTCAGTCTATTCTAAATTAAGTCAATATTGGATGCAAGTTGAAATGACAGTTAAGCAAATGCTTCAAGCGAAGCTAAGCAATCATCTCAATTTAACTTTGGGAACTTGCATGCATGTGTAAGAATATGCTTTTATAACACCAATTTGACCGTGCACTAATATTTATTTATTTTATCAGACATGCATGCATGAATATGTTCATACATATGTATTAGTTTTTCTATGTGAAAGAATGCGGGCAAAATCATCCACTTGGTCCTTGTGCTCTCCAATTGTTCTGAAGAAGACAACAGTTTCATCATTTCAGAGTACAAAGATCATTTCATCCATTTGGCTCGTTGCAACGCACGCAGTGAAGTAGTACTATATATATATGATCTGATCAGCTTTATAAACTATATACGAAACTAAAGATTGTTGTGTAGAAAGTTCAAAATATATATGTATCAAAAATAATTTTTATACCAGACTCTCTAATATAAAAAAGAGATAGAATCATTCTGATACATTTGTCTTACATAAACCTTTTGATTTCTACCTAGGAGTATCATGTACGTATGTGGTAAAAAAGAAAGAGGAAAAGAAAAGGCTAGTACTATGTTTGTGCACATCAACTCTTAAATAATTTTACGTATGCACACGTGATGGCACAAGTCTGCATAGCAAATATTTCAATGGGCAAACAAGATGTCAAAATTTAAGATCTTTCATGTACAAAGTATGACGATTATCATTAAATGTCTATCTACCATCACAATACTTTCTTGGGTAAATATGTTTTAGTACTACTAATACTTTCAGAGAGAATTTTTAACCGTGATCTACTATTCTACTTGCCTTTCGAAGGGAATTTGTAAAGGTGATCCGGAGTCTGGAGTACACTCATAGAGATTGAGCAATGATTATTGGTTGGATTGCATCAATGGTTAAAACATAATGGTTCAAGCCAGTGCCAAAGAAAAAAAAAGAAGAATGGATAGCTAGAGCTAGCTAGTAGTAGGCTAGTAGCTACTCCTAGCAGCTCACAAATGAATGTTGATTTGTGTAGTATTGAAGTAACAAAACACTTCAAGGTGTAATTATGCAAAACAATCGAGAATTCGTGCAAAATACTATTAATTAGCTTGTAATTATCCATGAAATATATAAGGGCTAAATAATTAATATTAAACAAAGAAAAAAAGCCTCAAGGCTGAGAAAAATATTAATCGTAGTATTGGATGCATGCATGGAACAACCTGCGTTGATAAACTGTGATACCTTTACACTTGATCTAGGATCAAAGAAACTGAATCTATAAAAGCTAGTGGAAGTATATTTATCAACTTAATTATCAAGAAAATCCAATTTTGAAATGTGCTTGGTTTTAATGGTTTAATAATTGGCTCTGCATACTAATCAATCATGTGTGCCATTGGATAATAACAAGACAAATATATGTTTGTCGAAAATACTTACATACATATATGTTGTTCACTTTTCGATATTAGTTGTGAACTCCTCCATCAATATTTTCTAAAAAGGAACTCCTCCATCAATATTAAGGGCATTGCATTTCTAAAATTAAAGATACACAGCACACAAAACATAATGCTATATTCGAGTACAGAAAGAGCAGGATCACAACCTCGTGGCCCTCCTACTCCTCGTCCTCCCACTCGTCTTCCCAATCACCGAACGCAGCCTCCTCACTGTAGTAACAACAGAAGAACCTATCACATCAACAACAACGCTAGAATCAATCACACATTCACATGGCCACCAACAAAATTGCTGCTCCCGACGAGGCGGAGGGTGCGTTTCGCCGCGTTCGTCCTGCACGAAGAAATCGCAAACACCACCGATCACACGACCCATCCAAATTAGGCCCCCAAATTAACCGTCACGCGCGTCCCATCCAACCACAACCACAATGCAGAGAAGCACGGTGATACCTGTAGCGGCGACGGCGTCCGACGAGGGGGCGGCGCCGGTCGGAGGAGGGAGCCGAGGGAGGCGGAGTCGGGGGCGGCGCCGGCGGAGGAGGGAGCCGGCGGAGGAAGCAATGGGAGGCGGAGTCGAGGTGGCGGTCGGTGATGGCGGACGAGGGGTGACGGCGGGCGGAGGAGGAGCCGGGAGGCGGAGTCGAGGCGGCAGGTGGGCGGCAGTGACGAGGGGTGACGGCAGGGCGGAGGAGGGAGCCGGCAGAGAGGAGGGAGCCACGGAGGCGGCAGAGGCGGCGGAGGACGGGGAGGAGAGCAGCGTGCGGGGGGGGGGGGGATTGGGGAGAGGAAACGGGGGGTGGGGTTGGGGATGAGAACGGGGTTACAAACGCTGCTGCGGGAAATGGCGCGGAATGTGCGTTTTAGCTCCCGAGTGTCGACACTCGGGATATAATTTTTTTCCGTTGCTCCCGTCAAATTTTCCCGAGTGTCCGATCAGGGTCAATTAACTCCTCATTGCTCATAGAAGTTGAGAACAGGAGTAGCTAGTCAACGTGTTCACATAGAAGTTGGCGTGTGGCCAGATGGTTAGGCGTGGTGGAGATATCCAGTTGCAACGTGACAGCGCTCTCCAGCAAACTTCCGTCGACAAATGTCAAGTTGATTTATTGCCTAAAATGAACGGGTTAGCATGTTAGCACTGGTAATACTTCCCCAATTTGTTATACGTTTTGACAAAGGAAAAGATGAATAAAACATCAAAAAGAGCTTAATTTTGAACCACCAAAGTGTCTTTTGGTTGCTAGTAGGAAAACCTCTTTGACACTTTTTTTGCTTGTAGCATCTGTAGATATTTTAATTAGCATAGTAAATAATTAATACTTAATAGAAACAAGATAATTAAACTGCATTCAAGCTCTGCGATATTGTGCTGTGGTGTGGACCATATTTGTCATCCTAGCAAATTTTTACTCTGGTCAGTTTAAAAGAGTAGAAAAACTACCTGGTCAGTCTAGAACTTGGAACCCTTGATGGGTTGGGTGCAAAAAAAGTATCTACAGATGCTACAAGCAAAAAAAAGTGTCAAAGGTTTTCCTACTAGCAACCAAAAGACACTTTGGTGGTTCAAAATTAAGCTCTTTTTGATGTTTTATTCATCTTTACCTTTTTCAAAACATATAACAAAATTGGGGAAGTATAACCAGTGCTACCATGCTAACCCATTCATGTGTGTGTTATATCGATCTATATAGCCTTGTTTGATACAAATTAATGTTGTACCTATAGTGCCAAAGAGTTTTTGTTATGTCCAAGCTAAGCTATGATGACGGCCATGCTGCCATGAAAGACCACACCGTTATATGAACAGCACGGTTAATTTCCGCTGTGGATTCCACTTATTTTATGACATTTTTGTTGCTGTCACAAAAAGGCCTATTTTTTTTCTGCGAGGGCTTGGAATATGATTTTGATTGATGTTCCTATGGATATTTAACATCCTTTTACTTTTATATGAACCACCGATTCAGAACAAATGATGTACTTATGTCAGGTTGGGCATCGCGGTCCGCGGTTGTCAATCAATTTGGTTGCTTAATCGATTTGAATACGTGAACACTTAATTAATTTTGTCTCTTGGTCATCCACATCCCTGGAAGGTGTCTAATCTCAATTAGTTAAGCATCAGTGCCATCAACCGTTTGACGGTTTGACCCATAAAAATGTAAAGGACCTGTCTAGGTAACAATCAATCTGTATTTGAAAGAGACAGGATTTTCTGGATACTCGGCATCCATCGTTCGATTTTGTATTAAGATTCGTGTTCTTTCTTCTCCTTATCAACTTTGAAGACTTTTAACTCAAAATTTGAAAACTTTCAACTCAAAATTTCTCACTTCCACCTCAAAAAAATCAACTTTCAACTCAACAAATTTGAAAACTGTTAATACCGTAGTTGAAAACTACAACTAAAATAAGAATACTTCTAATTCAAAATTTATCACTTTCATCTCAAAAAATTCATCTTTCAACAAAAAAAAAGTGTCTTATTTCAACTTTAAAGATCCTAGTGAGTAGCTACCCTAGGCAGCCACATATTTCCATTCCAAATAATAGTAACATTTCCGGGTATGCATTGGATCAACATCTATTGGTGGAAAGCTCCCACTGATCGCCTCTTGCAGCCACAAAACCAAATTTTGATTTGAAAACTTTGTCTGACATTTTTTGATTTTTGGCTAAATCGGTCCTACCGGCCCACCCCCGTTAAAAATTTTAAACCAGTTTTGAAAACCCTGACCCCTACTGGCCACTAGGCCACACGCGTACAGCAGCAGCACGTGTGATCTTGGCTCCGACCGGCCGTTTCCTTGAGCATTTACACTGTTACACTGCAGCAGCAGCTAGCGCCACAGCATCGACGCTAGTTTAATTTCCTCGGTCCATGCTGTCCTTTTTTGCAGTTTTAATCTACTCCCTTCCGGTCGCTGTCAAGGATCGAGCACATCTCTATACATGAGACACAGAGAGAGAGGGAGAGAGCGACGCGCAACAAGAAACAACACAGAAATCTAATGCGGTGACGGATATGCATGGGATGTTGTGTATGTACCGTCTTTTTTTCCCCTGAAACTGTTGTCCAATAGGATCACGATGGAAGTTTCCTTACATGCGCAAGCATGCACTGCTGCTGCTTTATTAACTGCAAATGCCCTTTATATTTTCGGGGGAAACAAAAAGAGCTTTGTCAAACTTTGCTTACTTCGAATTAATCTACGCCTGATGCAGCAGGTTATTCGGTGTTTTAGGGCACTCCCAACGAGCAAATTTATATATTTAGTGACCGCCTGAAACCATCACAAAACCCCGAAAGCTATGATGGCACTTTTAACTCAAAATTTGAAAACTTTCAACTCAAAATTTCTCACTTCCAACTAAAACAAAAATCAACTTTCAACTCAAAAAATTTGAAAACTGTTAATACCGTAGTTGAAAACTATCAACTTGAAATTGGTGACTTTCAACTAAAACAAGAATACTTCTAATTCAAAATTTCTCACTTCCGTATCAAAAAATTCAACTTTTAACAAAAAAATGTCGAATTTCAACTTTAAAGATCCGGGTGGATGGCTACCCCTGGGCAGCCACATATTTCCATTTCAAATAACAGTAACATTTTTAGGCATGCATTGGATCAACATCCATTGGTGGAAAGCAGTCGGACCCGGATTTCAAAACCTAGAATCCTCTGTGAAAACACTGCACTACTTCCTAGATCAGTAGATAGTGCTCACAGGGTATATCACTGAATCAATTCATACAAAACGTAGATCGAACCATTCATAATATTTTAAACATCAGAGTTTAATTAGACCACATCGGGTCGAGTTTACAATAGGGCTGACTAGGTCAAATGAGTACATTACATAAATTGCGGAAACGGTAGCGGAAGCAAAAGGGGTAGAGCATATCTCTCCACAGGTAAGCGACTGGGGTAGCCTGTGTATGACCAATATTAACCAAGGACTCGGATAATATAGGTTGTAAGCAAGCACCGGCGGAGCCAGTTAGACTGAGGCAAGAACCAGACTAAGGAACTAAACTACTCTTCATTATTGCCTTGTCTATCAACATCTGAATCCTTATAGTAGGCGTAATCTCCATGATTCGTGGGTTCTGAGGGTTTGGGGGAAAGAGCGAGGATGAGCACAACTTCCGTGCTCGCGAGCCAACACACAACAGATGCAATAATATACATGCAAGGTTTAACAAGGATGGCTCGGGTTCTTTTATTTGCTCAAAGCAATATTTATAATTACTAATATTAGAAAGTCCTATCACTTAGCATTCTAACTAAATCACATTTTATTAAAGAGAATAACTGTGCAATATTAATAACGGCAAAGGTTACCTCTTATGCATATTTTTTATGGTGGTTACATCCACCTAATAACATCACTAGGTACTTCCACCTAGGCACTTAGCATTCTAACTAAATCACATTTTATTAAAGAGAATAACTGTGCAATATTAATAACGGCAAAGGTTACCTCTTATGCATATTTTTTTATGGTGGTTACATCCACCTAATAACATCACTAGGTACTTCCACCTAGGCAAAACCAAATTCAGGGTTACATCAGTCCGACAAGTTTTTCATTCCACCCACAAAGTTTTATAAATAGAACTAGCTCATGTAAGTTCCCATGCCTACCCTTGATCGTGGCACGACTGTTTGAACAGTTTATTACACTCTGCAGAGGTTGTACACTTTATCCACAAGAGATAATCGTCTTGATATATGCACATGTTTCCTTAGACATGTGAATCAAGGGGAGATTACCACAAGACCTTTACAATGCATCCCTCAGTGTTAGTTGCACCCACTAAGGTTTCATCTGAGAGTGGTTACGCGCACACACCTGTGTCAACCATGCCCCTAAACCCCCTCTTGCACCACACAGCGGCTTATGCCAGCATCCCGACCCGTGTCCAAGATGGCTTACGCCAGCGACACGACTTGTGGGTCACTCCAGTGGTACAACTGGCATTGGTGGATACAAATTAGTTGGTCAGGTCGACACCATTATAGACTTATGGTTGTACTGCTTTACATTAGGAGGTCATCACAGGATTAAGTCCTTAGGGACCATCTGGACGGTTCATTCCACATACCATCCACAAACCAACATTCCTTGGGATGCATTAGTGCCCATCATCATATCATCCGCCCAGATGTGGTAACAGCAAGTTATTAGGGTTTTTGGGGGATCACGAATTACATTATCTCAACATCTTAGTCATTTACACCCAATGACTACTCAAAACCATTTTCATGATTAAAAGATGATGATTGGGGTAGTTAATACCCCAATACTTAAGCAAGACTAGCATGGTGCTTAAGTATAGCCTATAACTAGTATAGTTACCACATAATTACTAGGGTGACAAGGAATTAAGGAATTCAATTGTCAAGGATGGTGTAATAATTATTTAATCATCAAGTAGGTATTTAACTACGTTAGGATCATTTGACATACATTTGCATAAGGAATTAAAGCATGCAATTTGATATTTTAAAAGAATATAATTTGCATAAAATATAGGTTCAATATGATCAATGTATTGACTTGCCTAGGTCTAAGGCAAGAGGGTCTTAATAGTCTTGAGCTTGATCAAATTGAAGATCTCCCGCTTCTTCGAACTCTAATCGGACGAACGTGCTGGAAAAGAACAAACAAGCGAAGAAAGCAAATAAATAACAATAAATAGTAAATAAACTCCAAATTGAACAAAGCTACTGCTATTAGCAAGACACTGAATTTAGAAATTTTTAGAAAAAAATTCATTTAATTCAGAGTTAGAATGAGGGAGAATGGATCCCCTGGAGTTTTGGTTTAGAATTAAATCTAGAAAAAGACAGAGGAGAGAGAGTTCATCTCTTTTATAGTGGGGTCCGCATGCATAGTGGCTAGGTTCAACAGGACAATGCGTGGATCGCGTCCGACTGCTCAGTGTACGGGTCCATGAGGCTCCCATTATGCAATCTAATCTTTTGGGGCCACTTGTCATACAGTCTTCAAGACTAACCAGGAGTTAAGATCTTCATTAACTGTTGTCGGGGCCCACACGATAATGATTCATGGTGAAACCCAAGGTTAGTTAAACCAGTATTAACTCACAGCTTAAGCATTGAATAACGCTAAGACCAAGATTCGGTTCACTGATTAAACCGCTACAGGGGCTACCTGAGCTTCGGACCAACAGGGGAGGCTTTGGACACTGGCGGCTTTGGCTCGTCGCCGACGAGGATGGCCACGAGGGCGGCCGGGAGTACCCAAAATGGGATCCCCTCGGTCTTGCACACCCGACGGCGACAGCCGAAATGGCCTAAGGCGACAGCGTGCCGGCAAGAAGCGACGACGGCGCTCGAGCTACAACACCGACTATGTCTTGGTGGTGCTCTTGGTAATCCCAGGAGCACACCAGCATCTAGGAGGCCTAGGGGACATATCGAAGGGGTTGGTGTGGTCCGAAGGTGGCCGAGGCAGCACGGTGGTAGGAGTCCGAGGCGGCGCAAAGGAGAGGCACGCTGCCGTTGAGCTTCGGCCAGAGAGGGTTGGAATTGCTGTTGGGGTTGCCCTGAAGATGGCAAGGGGGTCCTGTAGACAGAAGGAATTGACTGGAGATGGCTTGAATCGCCAAGGCGAAGGGGTGGCCGTGTTTGGGGGGAAGAAATGAAATTCCGGTGGTTTTGCGCTTACCTCGATGGTTCTCGGTGGCAGAAAGGAAAGGGGAGGGGAGGAACGAGGCCAGGGCTTCTTATAGCTAAAGGGGGAGGAAGGACCCGTTGGAGGTACTCGGTGGCGGCGGCGCCGAGGGTGGCTATGGCAAAGGAGCGGAGCACGCGCCGCGACGCGACACAAAAAAGGGAATGGGTCAGCGAAGCGACGCGGTGCTGCTAGGTGGGCGCAGAGAGCCGAGACGAGATAGCGACGTTGACGGGCGTTGTGACACGAGGATACGGACTGACGTGGGCGTCGCGCCGGCAGGAGTGGTGAAGCCGGGATGGAACGCGTCGGGCACTTCGGGGCGCGCACGGTGTTGGCGTGGGCGCAGCCGAGAAAACGGGGAAGCGGGGAAAGAGGAGAGGTAGAGATGGGCTTACGGGTGCAGAGAAGGGCGCGTGCGGTGCTGATGAGCGGTAGGCAGGCGTGGAGGAGCCGGAGCCGAGCGTAGGGGTGCGTGCGTAGAGTGTGCTCTGGTGCGATGGTACGGGCAGGGGGTGTCCCGGGCTAGGAGGGGTAGGGGATGGGGCTAAGCCCAAAAGAAGTCGAGAGGATTTTGGGGGGGGGTTTGAAATCTGAAATTTGGATCTTTGAGTGAAATTGGAAAATTGGGGAGTAGAGAGTTGAGAAAATGCAAACAATTGAAGTTCTAAATTGACTGTCCAAGAACTAAAAAACCGGCTATTACAAAAGCTACCACCGATCGCCTCTGGCTGCCACAAAACCAAACTCAATTTTCTCCGCTATGCCCCTCTCATCCTTTGTCGCAGCCAGAATCAAGCAATGGAGGCTCGGTGAACCCTGAAAACCTAACTATGGTAAAAATACTTACCAAAGCTGGAGCCAAAGGGAGTGCATGAATCACGAGACAAAACTAATGGTGACAAATGTAACTGTTTTTTCCTATGAAAGCAACTACCTGGTATGTAGCAAAAACCAAATGTAAAATTAGATTTCATGTATATTATCTTATTTCATAGGCAAAGTAATGTTATTTTATTTTATTGATGATAAAAGGACCGACGCATGACACTAGCTAGCAACAATCTTGTAAAACTCAGAGGCAAAAATTTCTAGGAGAAAGTAATTTAAAATTTTGTTAGTCTTATAATTTACTTTTTACAACATAAACTTAGGATTATCCTTGAACACTAAAAAATGAAAGAAAAAGTATATAGGAAAAAGGCCATATCATGGTTAATTAGGAACTTAAAAATAAACACTCAACAAAACTTATGTTCATTTTAGCATGACAAATACTCCGAAGATGTAAAACCATTTTGTTTGTTCCTAATGGTACACATGAGAAAGCTAGAGTGGTGATGACACAATGGTACATAGGAAACACTCAGCCCAACAAAGAGTCCGGAATGTCACCACTACACTTTTCACTCTAAATTTAAACCATAATTATTTACAATTACCACAATCATATCCCTAAATAAAACTTTACAACAAATTATCTTACAACAAGCATATTAGGATAATATAAATAAGGATAAACATTCACACATAACTTGGGACCTTGTACCCAAGAATGCCCAGATCCACGCACCCGAGAACACCCGAGAGCATTGACTAGCAACAATATGATTAAATAAACCATTACCACAAATGTGTTTATAACTCATCATTACCATACGCACTAGTACTACTCATGATCCATGCAACTGCCATAAAGCATATATCAAATGTCCACGGATCAAGTTCCAAATAGATGAGCTAATTCTCTAAGGTATAGTTGAGGCAACTAAAAGTGATAATTCATGGTTGCTTGCACGTAATGTGTATTCTCATCTCATGCACGTCGCCTTCAATGATTGCCTAAAAACAACAACAAAGCAATGGTGAGTCTAAGACTCAGTAAATACATAATAAAATAGTAACCACACACACAAGAAGCTTATCATTCATGTATTCCATCATCATCTTTTCTTTTCATTAGTGCAATTGTCGGACCCTGGGCTTTGGATACCAAGCCCTCATGTGTGTACTGTACTAGTCCCATAATCATGGCTAGTACACACATCCACAACATTGATAATCACATCCATACATTTATCCATATAAAATGAAACAAATATGGTACATAACTTAGATGATTACATAGCCAAATAAAACTCAAGTATCAATAGAGTGCAGCGGAAAAACATAGTAAATAAACCAAAATATTACAGCGGTATGCCCATCTGAACTCTTAGGCAACCAACAAGAAACAAGTCCTAGAAAGACCCATCACCGAACCCATCGGCTCCAGGTGCGAAGAAAGCGTTGTCTGGTGTAGGCTCATCTTCTAAGTCTGAACAACAATTTAAGCAAGATTGAGTACATTCTGTATTCAACAAGACTTCTAGTGTACCACAACATATTATAAATGCAAGGCTTCTCAAAGAATATGGATTGAGCACATTCCGTACTCAGCAAGACTTCTAGTGTACTGCAACATATTATAAATGCAAGGCTTCTCAAAGAATATGGCTCTATGCTACAAGTTGTTTTAAGCATTAAGCAACTTTTATTTGCAATATCAATACGTAGTACTTTGCAACGGCAATTTAAAGACCAGTTAAATAGATAAAGGACAACAAGTAAGTAATTGAATAAATAACAACTCACAACCCTCCTCGACTGCAAGCAACATCTTATTTTCAGCCATAGACATGGCACTCAACTCAAATATAAACCAACAAACCATTTTCCAACGAAACTGTGGTTGCACTAAGCATGCTCATGACTGCGAGCATGGCTATTTAAATAGATTTATACTCTATAGAGGTGTATAACTTTACCCACAACACACGAGTTCTTTGGTTTGTTCAGCATTTGTCGATACTACCGCTCACTACATTTGGTAAGCAGCCTAGAGCAAGTGTCAAAACCTTTAATCACCTAGTCCCAAACTTGTACTAGCTTGGCGAATGAATACCCTCACTTCACCTGAGCACACCCCCATCTCAGTGAGGCATTCGCTGTTGTGTTGGCAAGCTTTGTCCCCAACACCTTGGTGAAGTCGAGAAATCACATATGCTTGCCACTACTATGGCCTACCAACATGCAAGGCTAGTTTTTAATGACTTAATTAGCTAATCCCATCCCATACCGGCACATGTCGTTGTACGCTTAAGCTTTGATAGGGCTTGGGGGCATTCGGTCCTTAATTGACCCGAGCGAGGATCTTCCCCTATCTACTTGTGAGATACCTCTCTCACACTTCTCATAATATAATATAACTCGCCCGCGTCGCAAACTAGTTTTTCATTTTTATTTTTATACAAAATAATAGAGGTAAACCTCTCTGGACTATCATTTCAAAACTCCCAATTTCATATTCATCATGTCATTCCTTTTTGCAAATTTTAGTAAAGGCTATAGCCCCGACTAAGCAATTGTGCAATACTTGAACTCAAAATTCCCAAATTGACATAATCTATAGTCTATACCATAACCTAATGGCTACAACAGTAAGGATATCAATATTTCAAGGAGGCTCATGCATCGAATAGGATTACATCTACCATTAACCCCAAATATAGCAATTTAATCAAACATACACACATGCATAATAAATTTTGCAAAAAAGAAGTACAATAATTAAAATAGTAGGATCAACATGGTAAAAGGAGGTGCTTGCCTTGCTCTGGTTGTTTTGAATATGAGGATGGAGTATCGTCGTGAAAGTCGTTCGAACAATCGACATCTAATCAAAAGAGCCGAAAGCAAATTAAATATAGCAAAAATAATTTGAACAATAACAAAATCTAAATATTTTTGCATATTCAGGTAGAGCATGATTTTAGATGAATTTATAAAAATATTCATTCAATTTGGAGTTTTTATGCAAAAGTTATTAATATTTTAACCTGTTTCGGTTTGAAAATTTCAGAAAATAGAAAAGTGCTGACGTCGAAGGCGTATTTTCTGAAGTTTACACTTTGCAACAAACAAAGCATATTCTTATCTAAATTCTACTTAGGTTTACGCTTTCCAGTAGAGAAAACGTATTTTTCTCTGAACTAAAAGCGATTTTTCTCATTTTTCTGATTTTTATTAACTTACATGTAGGGCCTACTTGTTAGTGACTTATATTCTTGTTTTATTGATTTTATTTATAAACCCGAGGTGGTCCCACATGTCATAGATTCATTATTCATTAACTAATGATTAATCCTAATTTTGATTTTAATTACTAACGGCTGGGGCCCACATGTTAGTCTCTCACGTTTTAGAACGTGTTTTAAAAGTGAGAATAGTGCATGGTCCCACATGTCAGTGACACATTTGCTAAAAATGTTTGAAATTAGATTTCTGTTAATCTTTTCAGCTGGTCTGACTTGTCATAGGCTTAGTACCTTTTTATGCTATGTTAATTAGTGCTAAACATCTCCTAATCACCCGGGCCCACTAGTAGAGAGAGAGAGAGAGAGAGAGAGCAAGAGAAGAGCAGCAGAGCTTTGCGTTGCCGAGTGCCATGGCGAGCTCGCCGGCGGCGAGGTATACACAGAGAAGCTCAGGGGATGCCACCGGGTGGTGGTGGAGGCCGAAGGCAGTGCTACATCGGAAATGAGCGGTGGAGCTCCTCGGGTCCGAAGTGGATTCCACGATTTGAGCCAATTGGCGGTGAAAGGTGGTGCACACTGGCTCTAGAGGACGTCTACGATGCTATTGGCAGTAGCTCGAGGACTAATGGTCACCGGAGCGGTGACGACAAAGCTTCACGCGGCAGTGCCATGATCGGCCACGATGAAGTCTATGCTACACCAGCTAATCTTCCGATCTAATGCACACAAAATCTCTAGGGGACTACTAGAAGCTCACCAAGGTCCTTGATGGTGTTGGGGGATGACCGAAGTGGCTTGGCGATGTTGAGCAACAGCGGCGCAAAGGAGGCTCTCGGTGACTGCGTACTGTAGGGAAGGAGATGCTACAAGGAGGTGTGCATTAGCTTGCATGCACACTGAGGATGGTAGGTATAGAAGGAATCGACCAAAGACTCACTAAGGTGGCGGCTAACTGGAAAAGGGTTGCGGTGGCTGGAAACGAGGAAGAAAGTTGATTCGGGGGCTTCCCTGCATGTGGATCATCATCAACCGAGGAAGAAACATCAGTGAAGTATAGGACACGAAATGACATGGTCAAGTGAGGTTCAAGCTCACCAGAGCGTCGGGAACATGAAGGTCCAAAGTGGAGTGTACGCTGGAGGTGAGGAAGACGATGGCGCATTCATGCTACAGGGTTCTCGGAGCTACATCAAGCAAGGAAAGAGCATCAGTGAGGTAAGGGGTGCACGGTGACACGGGTGGCGATTGCAAGGAAGCTCACTAGAGCTAATGGCATTGTGAGGCTTGCTCACTAGCGTCGAGAATGACGCACTTGCTCTTAGCGATTCAAAGAGCTAGAAGCTCAAAGAAAGCATGAGATGGAATGAGTGGCGAGCTAGAGAGATGGTGACACACTCAAAGGCTTAAATAGCAAAGAGTAGCGCATGAGATGAGCAACGAGAAAATGCGGCCACAGTGAGAAACTCGCCGGTTTGCTTCGGTGTCTCCGCCAGGGCGCGGGTTGAGCGCCATTAAGAGGTAGGCAGCATGGGTAGAGCCAGGTGGAGGTGATGAAGGTTGGTGAAGCGCGAAAACGGTGGGCGGCCGTTGAAAACAATGAACAAACCATGAGCAAAGCGAGGGCACGTTAGCAAAGGGCAAGGGCGAGGTGGAAGACAAGCTCGACGAGTGGGGCCCGCATGTTAGTGATAGAGCGAGCATCGTTGGCGCAGCTAGATCTGGGCAGCGAAAATGGGTCAGCTTTAGATTCATTTCAAAGGCGAGAGGGAAATTTGAATTGGTTTTTCAGATTTTCTCCAAAACTGGCTGCGTATTTGCCGAATTTGTATCCTTATCAAACATGCTCTAAAATTGATCAATTTTTTTGAGGGCTTTTGACAACTTTTAGTTTATTATGTAAATTTTTCAGGATTTTATCTATTCTGTGATTTTCTTAACAATTCTTACAAGTTGATGCTTGCATGAAATTTCATTATTCGTTATATACAAGAAGTTCAAAAAATCATGCATAAATATTTTTCCCACTTAGAATATGCTCAAAATTATTTTCCCATTTATTTTTATTATATCTTCCCAAAAATGAATTTTTTGGGATGTTACATCAATACACTTTTATACTACATATTCATTTGCTCATCACATAGCTTATATCGGTTTAGCTAAGTGAATACCCATCGACGTTCACCCTCTCAAAATCCCGTCCTCATTGGTCCGAAGATCTCTCCACTCCCGTGGAGACCTACCAAAGTAGGTCTTACATGCCCACCCTAGGTGGGTCTTTCTCCTTCATGACATGAAGGTGCACATGATGTGAATGCAATTGTTTCATTATCCATTAGCATTTTCTATCATCATCATATTACCATCATTATCATATTATTATCATCATCATATAGACATTGTAATAAGCATAGATAAAATATAGAGATGACATGGTAAATTAATCATTAAAGTCAATTAACACACAAACCGATGTATACCGCTCTACCTTGCACTTCCCTTTTAGCCACAGAAAAGGAAACGATGTGAAGAAAGCACCAAACCTGAAACAACACCACCTGGACAAAGTGAATACTCACCTCAAAACAAGTGACAATCATACAAAAGCATACAAATAGATTGACATTGCTTGTTCACTGACAACCCACCCATCGTGCGGGTGATCAAACCGCCATAATATCCAATTCGAATACAAACATACGAAACCATATGAGTTCTGTAATCTACATGAAATTTTCCACATTTTTCTAGTTATGCAAATTCCAGATTAAGCCATCTAATCCCTCAATTTCAACACCATAAGTCATTCTATTATATTACTGACAGCAGACTTATCAATTTTGTATGTATTTTTTCTACAACATAAGAAGTGTCAAACCATACCACTTCTGAAAACTATGTGTCGGGACCGGATTTCTGAATCTAAACCCTCTATGTATTTATGCACCAGTCCCAGATCAGTAGCTAGTGCACATAGTGGAAACATCATTGATAACAAGTTCGAATCATAGAATAACATTAATAAATAACTGAGTACCAGTCTTATGGCCACTTATTACAAAAGAGATCAAAAGACCTAGAGTCTCACAGCAGCAAAAACAAAAATAAACTCCGAGGTGGCCCATCGAATCGCCCACTGGCATTCAACTCGAGAGCGCAACCTAGTACTCCAAGTGTCCTTCGTTAAACCCGCGGGCGTAGAAGTCGTAGTTTTCATTAGCATCATTGTAGACTTCTGAGATTTGTTTTAAGTGTAGCATGTGAGTACATAAAGTACTCCACGAGTCTTGGAAAATTATGCATATGCATAGCTTTAACAATTGGGCTTATAGGGTTCTTTTGCACAAAGCAATATTTTAAGTTTAAACATTTTTCATAAAGCACAATTGACAAACAAAGATTCAATAATTAAAATAATTTAATTCTCGAGTGAAGGTTATATCTACCAGCCACTAGCATTGAGGCTCTATCCGCCAAGTTTTTATGAGCAGGGCTCTAGTTGCCCAACTGGCTCTAACTACCATAATAACAATCCAAGAGTTCCAGCTACTCCTGGATTCCCAAAATATTTCTTTAAAAACAAAACTAAAATATGCCATATGAAAACGCACCTTGCTTGCCCTTGACTGTGGGCATGGCTATTCAAATAGTTTTACACTCTGCAGAGGTTGTACAGCTTGACCCACACAAGATGGTCAACTTATATTTGTCGACAATGACACGCTTCCTTAGGCGTGCGACTAAGCGATTATCACATGGCTTTTACATTACTTTATCATAACATTAGCCCACCCGATGAGCTTAACGCCAGGTCATGGACGTCATTTACCATCAACCCGGAGCTCACCGTTGTGGGGGATAACTTGCCCGAACATGGACGTCAATTACAATCATGTACACTACCTAGGTAACTCGAACCATCTACAGCTCGCAGGCTAAATGTCTGGACTTAGTAAATTATTCAGCTTGGTCCTTCCCATTTAAGACGTATGGTTGATCGGTTAAGCTCGGTTTGAATAGACACAAGCGTCGGTCCTTAATTGACCAAGGAAAGACAGTCAAAACTCATGCCACTTGCCCTAGTCTAAACAATTTCCACCATTTTATTTTATTTTTCAATTACTGATATTACCTAATGTCTTGCATTTTCCAAATATAGCAAAAAGGGTAATAATGGTTTTCCCCCAAAGGTTAATCAAGACCACAAAGCATGTCTAAACAATTCTACCGTGTTTAACTATTCCATAATATTGTAATCAATATTGTGGAGTTACCATGCTAGGGTTACAAAGGTATAGGATAACAATTATCAAAGGAAGACATTACCAATTTTAGGTTTAACTAACAACCTACAATTTGAACTCGTCATTTTATGTGAAATACCAATGCATAATACCTTAAAACTAAAAACAATACTTAAAAATTATAGGTACAGAATGTTCAAAGGATACTCGCCTTCATTAAAATTGGAGGTTAACACGTCGGATTGGTCCAAACTGGTCCCAAAGGCGTCGGACTCTACACATGCGAAACGAAACAAAATAAATAACCAAAAAATCCAAAAAATTATAAAATTAATACCATTAGATAGATTAATAATTTATATGAATTTAGGAACAAGAATCGATGGAATCGGAGTTCGTATGAAGGGGAACGAACACCCGAAAGATTTGCAAGAAATTAAATTGCTGAAAACTATAAAGGAGAGGAATATTCCAGAGAATATGTTGTCTGATTTTTAACATGTGCAAAGTCATAGTATATGACATCTTGACCCCACTTTCTAGAGAAAGAAAGAGAGGAAGAAAAGGATGAAGCCAATGCCATGTGGGACCTTGTTGTCATTAACTCAATAGCTACACATAGGGAACAATCAACAGAGCAGAAAACACAGGATGGCTCGGTGGCTTGGGAATGGTGACGATGCTGGTGAGTGGCAACACGGGGCGACTGACCAACAGCAAAAATGGAACCCCACGGGGGTGGCAATCCTACAGGTGGCGGCAGCGGGGCTGGAGACGACCCAAGGTGGTGGCGACGACACGGGTTGTGGACAGCGGTGGCAATGCGGAGGCGCGGGGAGGCCGGCGGTGGGTGCATGGGCTATGCCCGGCCACAGGGAAGGTGCAGGTGAGGTTGGGGAGGCCAGCGAGTGGCCAAGGCGACGGGGCGATGGTGGCCGGCAGCGGCAATATGGCGGCGGTGACGGCGGTACTTCACGTCAAGGAATCGGTTGAATTGGGAGGGGGGAGGTGGAGGATGACTGGGAACGTGTCGCGACATGATCCACTAGACAAAATGCTCACCAGAGAAGAAGATCAAGTGACGCGGGTGATTTCGGCCCAAAGAAAGAAACGCTGAAATCTGGGGATGAACTGCAACCAAAAACAAAATTGATTAGGGGGAAATATTCACAAGGCTCAGGAACATGACGTGACGCAGTTCACGGTTTTAAATTCTCATTGGAACGATGGAGACACAAATCGAGTGAAATGACCGGCGCATGGGAAGACATCGATTTCAAGCATGATAAAGGCTCGAGAGGTTCTGAGGGTTTAGAGGAGGTGTGAAAGAGTGGAAGAGATGCCCGGGTTTCAACTTATAGACTCGAACGAGGTTTGAATTGATGTGACTGCAAGTACGAACGTTGACAACAATCACGACATGGTTTTGGAAATGGAAGAAACTAACATGCAATTGATTGACTGCAATAATGGAGAGATTTATCATGCAAAGATGGTGGCGCAGTGATGACGCGGATGGCATGGATACACAACGTGATTGACAGGCACGTATGGCACGAGCTGCCGGGCGATGCACCAATGTGGGCGGCGTGGGCGCGGCTCGGGCACGCATTGGAGCACGGTGTGGCCTGGGCTTGGTGCGGCATGGTGCAACCAAGGACATGGGTGCGGCATAGGCTAGCGTGGGCACGGGCTGGGGCACAGCCTGGCGGCTCGGGTTGGCCAGGAGCAGAGACAAAGAGCAAGGAAAGAAAGGAAGAAGAAAGAAGAAAAAGAAATGGGCCAAGAAATGGGCCGAGAGATAAAAGAAATGGATTTCGGTCCCATAATTTTTGTGGGAAAAATTTGACGACGAAATTGAATTGAGACGATCGAACTAGATTTGAATTTTGGATTTGGGATTTAAATGAATGCAAAAACTCCAAAAGAAATCCAACACTTTGAATTAATTACTTTGAACTAAATTTTTAAGAAAAAAACAAAATTTGGGATGTTACAAACCTACCCCCCTTAGAAGGAATCTCGACCCCGAGATTTTGATGGACCAGGAAAAAGATTGGGGTACTCTGCTCTCAAATCCTCTTCACGGTCCTAGGTTGCTTCTTTCTCTGAATGATTGCTTCATTGCACCTTGCAGAATTTGATAGTCTTGCTTCTGGTATGACGTTCTACTTCTTCGAGAATTCTAATAGGGCACTCCTGGTAGGTGGGATCATCCTTCAACTCAACTTCCTCTAGTGGCAATCGTTCTTCGGGAACCCTAAGGCACTTCTTTAACTAAGACACATGAAAGACGTCATGCACATCTCATAGCTGAGGTGAAAGCTTCAATTTGTAAGCAACTTCTCACCTTCTGACTAGCACTAGAAAAGGTCCAATGTATCTTGGTGCAAGTTTTCCACTTACTCTGAAATGACACATTCCCTTAAGCCGTGAAACCTTCAGGTAGACATGATCTCCAGGTGCAAAGGTTAGATCTCGATGGCGGTTATCAACATAACTCTTCTGCCTAGTTTGAGCTAATTTTAGATTTTCTCGAATCCTCCGCACCTGTTCTTTGGCCTCCTTCAAAACATCTGGTCCAAACACTTGTCGTTCTCTAGTTTCATTCCAATCCAAAGGAGTTCTGCACTTTCTTCCATAGAGTGCTTCAAAAGGCGACATTTGCAAGCTTGACTGGTAACTGTTATTATAAGAAAATTCAGTATATGTCAAACTTACATCCCAACTTGCTCCATTGGTTAAAGCACAAGCTCTTAACATATCTTCAAGAATTTGATTCACCATTTCATTCTATCCATCATGCTGTGGATGGTAAGTCATACTAAAATTCAAGTTGATGCCCAAAATTCCCTACAATTTACGCGAAATCTGGAGGTGAATTCACTACTACGGATCACCTCATCACAGACGGTTCGGAACCGTCATCACAGACGGTTTTCACAGACGGTTTGTTATTGAAACTGTCTGTGAAGGCATAGTATCACAGACGGTTTCCATTAAAAACCGTCTGTGATACTAGAATATCATAGACGGTTCTATTTACAAACTGTCTGTGATATTTCTACGTATCACAGATGGTTCTGAAATAGAACTTTCTGTGATATTCTGTGATATTCTACGTATCACAGACGGTTTTTAATGGAAACTGTCTGTGATACTATGCCTTCACAGACAGTTTTAACAAAAAACCATATGTGATAGTTCATTACCCTAACTACTTTTTGCTGATTTTTGGCTAACCTCAGGAATTGCTAGCCATGCCCTCTGAAAACAAGCATGCAGAAAACAAATACATCACAGATAATCAATTGTTGACAACTCAAAGTGATCATTACTCAAAATAAATTACAAAAGATCAAATTTGTTCAAGTATTGTCGCTATAGTTACAATTGGATTACAATTGAGTCAATTATTTACGTGAAACTCTGGGTCGGCGACAGAGTGAAACTCTCCTTTGTTGTTAACGATTTCTGACATGATAAAGCTGTAGAGCTTCCCTCGAATGTCCCTAATCTCATCCGCAACGAGTCCATCTAAATCTATCATCAAGTCATGTCGCTAGCAAGAAAGAGCAAAGTGGTAAGTATATATATTTAAATTTATAATTAGGAAATAATTATTTCGAGATTGACAAACCTCGGGATCCTTCTGCTTAGCACTAATGATTTGCTGCATATGATGGCAAATGTAGATTGCACATCACTCATCATTTTTTTGCTGGCGGCACTACAAAAATAGAATTACATATATAGGTATAGTCAATTCGAGACGTATTATTATGAACTATGATATAGGATTATTGTGTTGTAGCGCGTACCGAAAATTTCGTCCTATGTGTTAGTTGGGCGCTCGATCCATTGTATGGTCCTTCTTTGCTAACATAGGCGATGAACGAACTACATGATTCCAAAAAGCTATCCTCGGCCATTTCAAACGAAGGAAGACTACAATAGAGTTATGTATGGTGGAAATGAGCATACCTTTCGAATATTCCTTGCAGAATGCTGAAGTCGTGGTTGTTTCTGACTAGAGAATCAAGGTATATCACCATGTTCCTCTTTGGTATAATGACTAAAAGGATCCAGTGGTACCTACTCATGTATGTCGCTATAGTCATTAAACCTAAGTTCGTGCTGCGTATAAAGTACAAATGAAATTTGTATAGCAAGTAGTGAAGCACTTACCCCTGGTTGTAGGGCACCACTATGTAGTCCTTGTGGCCCTGACTTAGCAATGCCGCCGTTATGTATTTCTCAATGAAGGACGGGTCTGTTTCGATGGTTTGCATAGATACCACGTGTGGGTCGGGGAAACCCACCGGTTCTCGCCATGCCCGGGCTTGTTTCATCATGTATCTATACATAAGCAATAAGTTATGATATTTATCGGTATTACGTGAATGTAGAACTTGATTGTACACACTTACAGTGTCCAACATCGTAGAAGCGAGGCGTCGAGGCCAACGAGGTTGAATAGGTCATATAAGTCGTTGAAGCCCACGACAAAGTTGCCCGACCCGTTGAAGAAATGCTCATCCTTGTATGCGACGATGATTCCAGTATCGCACCCCTTCTTTCCGGTCTTCCGCATGTACCAGGCATGCAAAGCCTAACAAGCAAATCCAGTGCGTGTTAATACTGTGTCAGGGCACAATGGTTTTTCGATGGAGTACTGCCTGGAGTTCTCAGACTTGGGAGGTGCCTTAATTTTCATCAATTTCGATTTGGTCTTAACGACTGGCAGCGTCTTCCTACGAGACGACTCGGGAACTGATACGGTGGCATGCTTTTCTTGTTCCTTCGGTATCTTCTCCATGGGAACCGATGAGGTGGCCTTCTGAGGCGAAGGATGAGGTGGCCTTCTGAGTTGATTCATTTGATCCTGCAATTGTGTTAACTATCCTTGAAATTTTGCAGTAATCATCTGTACCAACCGGTCCTCGCACTCGGCCTTGGATCTCTTCCTACTCCTATACGTGCAGTAGTCGTCTACGAATCCATGACGCCAAGGTATGTTAACCCCAAGGCCTCGCGTGCGACCAGGGTGCTCCTTGTTTCCCAAGGTCGTAGATAGTATATCCTTCTCCCTGTTTGCTTGGAAGGAGCCTTGGGAAGTTTGGGCAGTCAATTCATGCTGCAAGAGGTCATCATGTTATTATAGACACTATGAAGTTATGGACTTATTAACAACTAGGTAGTTCAACATATTTACCACACGTTGGGACACTTCTTGGTCTGCCGGGTTTGTGAAAGAGATGTTGCCCGAACGCGGGTCTGTGATCTCAGGAAATGGCCCGGTTGCGTTCTCCTCCTCTGCCGCCCATTCCTCGTATTTACCAGCGTACCCAGTGGTGCCGAGTCTGTGTGGGTGAGTGTTTCGTGTCTAGAGAGCTTTGTGTGTCACACTTTGCTCTTTAAATTCGGCCGTCGTCTTCATAGCTACCAAGGCGTCCCATGTTTCCTGCGTCAAGAACCCATACTGCGTGAAGGCGTCTGACCCATATTCACGTACTTCGTGACTAGAATGCTCTTGATGGTCCTCCATGATTTATCCATTGAGAGCAACGCCGTCCGTTCCACGCATGCCATGTCTGCTTCTGGGATAGTGAACTTGCTTGAAAGTTCTGTCCACAACGCGCCTCTCTCTTGTTTCGTGAGAGACTTCCAGCTTGGTGTGGTGATAGGGACCTGTTCTCTTGCAAGTATCCCGCAGATGGTCCGGAATCTCGCCGCTGATCTCTTGAGACTCAGAGGGACCCCAAAGTCACTAACCTCCATAATGATCAGTCGGCCTGCAGGCACTTACGATTTTCCTCTGCCATCTTGCTTACATATCATTATCGTCAACAAAAATCCAGACGCATTAGGCGGCGTCGGTGACGGCGGCGAAGACGGCGCCTCTGCCATCTGCGGCGTCAGTGACAGCTGCAAAGACGGCGCCTCTGCCATCTGCGGCGTCGGTGACAGCGGCGAAGAGGTGCCTCTGCCATCTCGCTTACTTGCTATCTATATAAGTTACATATGCAATAAAATTTATTGCAAGTGTCCCAAACTAACATATACATATGAAGTATCTCCATGTCATTTAAAATGAATAATATGCTCAACATGTGCAATATTAGCAAATAATCATAATTAATTCCAGCATAAATATGAAACAATAAAGCATTAATCCAACAACATTTAAATGACCAAATTAACATAATCAAATGTAAATCATTCAAGTCATTTAAATTGATTGAAATGCTAAACATATATCACATGTATATGAATGAAATTAGCACAGAGTTGCAAAAGATTGATGATAATTTGTGCTCTCAGAAGGACTTTAACAAAACAATATAAGCATTTAAATGACCAAATCAACATAGGATTGTTGCAAGCATTTAAATGACCATAATAACATGTGTCCATGAAAATCATCCAAGTCATTTAAACACAATATTATGCTCAGCATTAATAGCAGGAAATCATCAATTAGCAGCATAAGGCACAGGTGATTGATGATATTATGTGCTCTCAGAAGGAGAGTAGCTAAAGAACAAGTCTTTGGCATCTCAATCCTATTATGTATACTCTTCATTAAATGAATATGATAACATATATTCAAATATATTCAAACTATGAGCTCTAAACAATACTTTGCTTAATCACAAATGATTTCAATGTTAATGAAAACAGATTAAACTTCCAGTCAAACAGACTACTAGAAGAATCACAAACTAGTCGTTAGATTACCAACAAAAACTGAATACTCTCAATAGAACTGAACATGAAGACACAGGTTCAGTGATAAAGCCGATTGGCTGACATAAGAGTATCCACTTCAAATGCTAGAGATCAAATGAACCAGAAGAATCAGAATAACTAGCTTTCAACCGAAAGTAACCAATTAACAGTATATCATATTGACAGTAGCAGGTAATACAATAGAGCTCAAGTATGAACTAACTATCACATTCAATCTCAGTATAAGACAGAGTTCATCACAGAGCATGTCAACAAAGCCCACTGATCAATTTGCAATATCTTCAGTACTAGATTCAGAAATCAGAACTAATACAGATCAAGGTATCAACTAGCACTGCAAATATATATATATATATATATATATATATATATATATATATATATATGTGTGTGTGTGTGTGTGTGTGTGTGTGTGTGTGTGTGTGTGTGCAAGATCAACCGAATCGCCACAGAGGAGCAATACTCACAGAGAGCATGCCGCACAAGAACTCACGGTGCAAGGATGAGGCTGGTGCAGGGGAGGAGGCCGACGCGGGGAGGAGGGAGGCGTGGGGGAGGAGGCCGGTGCAGGGGAGGGGGCCGCGGGGAGGAGGCCGGTGCAAGGGAGGAGGCCGGTGCAGAGGGAGGACACCGACACGGGTAGGAGGATGGTGTGGGGAGGAGGCCGGTGCAGAGGGAGGACGCCGACATGGGGAGGAGACCGCCCATCGAAGCGGCGGCAGCATCATCGATGTCGGGGGCGGCGTCGTCGAGGTCGGAGGCGGCGGCGTCGAGGCTTACAGGGAGGTGAACGAGCGAACCCTAAAGGAGGCAAAGGAGCGCGCGAGAGCTGAGCGGCTAAGCACTAGGGAGATGAATGGGCGGCACTGGGGAGATGAATGGGCGAGCCCTAGGGTTATGAAGGCCTATCATAGACAATTCTTTTATGGAACCTTCTGTGAGAAGAAATCACAGACGGTTCTATTTACGAACTGTCTGTGATACGTTCCATATCACAGACAGTTGTTTAATAGAACCGTTTGTGATAAACACATATCACAGACGGTTCCTGAATAGAACCGTCTATGATTCCTTATCACAGACGGTTCCATAATAGAACCGTCTGTGATAACCTGACATCCTGGTGACAAATGAACAAGTCTTCATTTTCCCGCGTGTGTCTCTTCGTCTCACGATCGCACGACTTCGTCTCTTTATTTTCCAACGTCGCTACAGCTCCCAAATATATCTTCGTTTCCCGCTCCGGCTTTAGTACTTGTTCTATAAATAGATATCCCCTTCTACAATGGATTTCACACGAACCTCCTTGATCTCCTTTCTCCACAAACTACAAATGGCTTCCCATCTCGTGCCAGCTGTATTGGCCTACATTGTGCTTGTTTACTCGCACCTCTCTGATTGCAACCGGCGCAAGCTGCGGACAAGCCTTCCGTTCGCAATGTCATCCGTTGTAGGCCCTCCGATCTACTGGAGACCATAGTGGCCATCATCTGTCGACTGGAGCTCCTCCTCAGATGGACCAATGCGAGGGTCTGCGGCATCCGGCGAGTAAACCTCATCGTGGAGATCGTCCTATGTAACTACTTAGTCCACACAGAGGATGTAGCCTAGAGAGTCGAGGATGACATCCAAATTGTAGGAGAGCGGGTCGACCTCGCCGAGACGGAGGAGACCAGGGTTGATGGCCTCTGGGCTATATGTGACTTGGTTTCGGAGTCCCAATGGCTACAAGCGCGAATCGGGCGTGCAAGGTCGCAGGTGGAGGCATTTGATCTGACAGTCGCTGATCCTGCCACCACTGAAGCCGACGAGAAGGCTTATGAAGATTTGAAGGCTAAGATAGGATCGCTAATCCTTTTTTTATCGTCTGTGATGTAAAAAGGATATGGTCTTTTTATCGTCTGTTTCTTACAAGCACATAATATTATCATTCCACATTACAATGAAGTCCACATTGACATCAAAATCAGAGATGGCAATTCCATGTTGAAATCAAAATATATAAGAGTTTACAAGTCCATAACACATGGCAAGTCCACATTGACATGTCTCATGTTATGGAATAAATTAATTACAATGGAGTAAATTCTTAATTAAAATATAGCCCTTCATGATGATCGACGCGCATATAGCTAGCTTCTTCACTGGGTTCTTCCTCGAGCCTGATGCCGTCTCCGAAAGGAGGCAACTCGTCAAATTGATTGTGTTCTTCCTCGTCCACTACATTATCAACTCTAACGATCCTCCTTTTTTCATGAAGAACTACGTTGTGCTTCTTATTTACCGGGTTGGTTACATAGAAGACTAGAACAACTTGGTTAGCCTGTACGAATGGTTCATCTTTGTATCTGACACGTTCGAGGTCCATGGTAGTGACGCCGTACTTATCGACCTTCACCTGTGGAACGACACCGAAATAGGGGGATCTTGAAAAGCACGTAATCAAGCTCCCATATCTCCTCTATTTGCCCATAGTAGGAGCTCCTTAGCCCATCAGTACTGAATGCATCTATACGGACACCGCTGTTTTGGACTGTGCTCTACCTATCCCGAGCTACCGTATAAAATGTGTACCCATTTATGTCGTATCCTTGCCATGTGACAATTGTAAATTGTGGCCCTTTTGCCAACCATAGCAGCGTATCATCACTTGATGACCTCTCAGTGATTCGCACCTTTAACCATTCGTTGAACCGACGGTTGTGCTCTCTCGTGATCCAAACCTCGACCGGTCCGGATTTCTGTTGGTGAACTATGTCTTTGTGCTCGTCGATGTACGGGACACTTGGGTCATGTGTTGCGGATCGTGAAATGGGCTTGAGCGTCACGTATCGGATCGGGAGTGATTGATTTCCTTCCGATGGTCCCGATACCATCCAGTCTCCCCTCATGACGAGATAGAGGCACACCTATCGGTTCCACCTGAGCCAAGTAGTCGACGCAGAACTCAATGACCTCTTCGGTTGCATAACCTTCGATGATGCTGTCCTCCGGTCGAGATCGATTCCGTACGTAGGACTTGAGAATTCCCATGTACCTCTCGAACGGGTACATATGACGTAGGAACACAGGGCCGCATATCTTTATCTCTTTCACAAGGTGAACAATGAGATGGACCATGATATCGAAAAATGACGGAGGAAAATACATCTCAAGATGACATAGAGTCGTCACCACCTCGGCCTGTAGAGCATCTAGTCCTTGGGGATCGATGACCTTCTGAGCAATTTAGTTGAAGAAATAATACAGCTTCAAGATTGCCACTCGAAACTTGTTCGGCAAGATACTCCTAATTGCAACAGGAAGCATTTGTGTCATTAGCACATGACAATCATGAGACTTCATACCAATTAATTTCAAATCTTGTATAGAAACAAGTTTCTTAATGTTAACGGAGTAACCAGATAGGACTTTCATACCATGCAAGCTCTAGCACAGTTCATTTCTCTTGGCCTTGGACAGAGTGTAGCAAGCTGGGGGAAGGTACGTTCGTCATGTATTGGTCTCTTTCGGTGCTAACTCGGTCCTTATGTTCATATCAACCAAGTCACGCTGTGCGTTTACACCATCCTTTGTTTTGCCACTAATGTTCAGTAAGAGAACAATCAAGCTATCACATACATTCTTCTCCACGTGCATGACATCGATGCAGTGGCGAACTTCTAAGTGCCCCCAATAAGGCAAGTCCCAAAAAATTGACCGCTTCTTCCAGATGTTCTTCTGACGGGTTCTTAATTGACGTCCCTTCCCAAGTACAACATTGATATCCTTAACCATATCATAGACCTCTTTCCCTTCGTTCTACAGTGTCACAAGATCTTCCAACAATGGTGCTAGGTACTGTAACACCCTGACTATTCGGAAGCCAAGATGTCACCTAAATAATCTAACATACAACCATAATGCGGAAGAATTAGAACACCATCTCATCTAATGACAAAAAGAGATAAATATTCAATAGGACCATGTCATGAATTTAGTCCGAATCTAAGCAATAACTATCGAAAGAATAATCAAAGATCACAAGTACTACTGAATTAACCATAACATAGCAATAGGTATCATTCATCATCTAAATTTATTTATTACAGTTCATCAATAACGAATGAAAGATAGAACTAAATCATAATCTTGGACTTGAATAGGGTGAAGTGAATGAGTAGTGCGTGTCTACTCCCTCCCAATAGAGCCAACATCAATGATCACCTAAAATAAACAAACAACGCAAGAATGAGTCCGAGACTCGGCAAGTATCTGATGAATAAATGGGACATATAACAAACATGATCAAGCCAACATCATTGAAGAATATGAATAAATCACAGAACGAATATTTGAATGAATGGATTGAATGAAATGAAGGGACTACACACATGCATATACCGGTATTGCTAGTGACACACCCGTCGGTGTTCACCTAAGCCCGCATTTAACAAAATGCGGGGATCCAAGTCCCGTATGAAGAACGTTTCATACGGGTGTCCCAATCTGCCCACATTGGAATGGTGGGTCTTACGTGCCCATACCGAATTGATGGGTCTTTTAATCCACTCCGTGGATGAAACATGAATAATGGATGCATGGAATGCAATATGTATATTGAAAAGACATGCTCTCTAATCATGGACATAACACATATGGAAGGAACATGAACATTAAATATTATCATGGATCTTAGAAAAACACAATATCAACATCAAACATTCAACATTTTCTAATTATCAGAACATCAAATTACTTGCCTTCCGCGATGCGACGCGTTAGTAGGCAATGGCGGTGCTCCTAAACCTGAAGCCTCTCCGTCTACACAATATACACTCGAAATAAGAACAACATATAACAGGACACTTCCATTAACGTTCTACAACGCCTTCCCGACAACCCACAATTAACTAATTAGATCTAATATGAAAACAGACGACACAATCATGGAACTGATTCTGGACAGCAGCATGGAATCACTCATATCTAACGATCTGGGACTCAGAATGAGGTGAGCCCAGATCCTATGGAAACTTACCGAACATATCTACAAAAACCTAGTTGGTGAGATAACCCAATTCGGCCAAAATCAATATACTACAGGCAGATGAACTTGAAACACAGAATCTGTCCCGACGAAATGGGAAGTAGTAAAGAAAATAACACAACTTTTGATCTACAACTCCGATTGAGGCGTTCTTTATCATTCTAGAAAGGTTATAAAACTTTCTACAATAACCTAGTTGAGTGAAAACCCTGAATCTACAAATAACATAATCATAATTTAGGAGACAACTTGACAGTTCACTCTCGTCAGGATTTCAGGACAGCGGTAAAGATCAGACCACAACTTTTGATCCGTATGTCGGAATTACGTGTTCTTGGTGGCTACGGAAAGCTAAGAACATTATATAAATATCTCTAGGAGATGGACTCCTCCAAATCGGCCTCTAAGAACCCGAAATATACCACGCAAGCTACTGGACAGAACTGAACTTACAACCGAACGAATTCGATCCAAACTAAATAATCTAATTTTGCATCTAATCAACATTAAACAGCGGGGAAACATCTCGTTACCCTTGAAGAACCCCGGAGAACGATAAACAATCCTTGGAGAAGATAATCCCTTCTCTTCTCCTCCTTTCTTTTCCTTTCTTCTTCTTCCTTCCTCTCCTCCCTTTCTCGTCTTGGCATAGCAGTAGGGGGGATTGCTACAGTGCGGTGCTACAGTACTAAGGCGGTGGTACTGTAGCATCTAGGGTTTTCCCCCTCATTTTATTGGTGGCCAACCCCTCATAGGCCTCTTGGGCCAAGGCCCAAGGCCCAGGTTGCCGAAAAAAATACAGAAATCTCCTTTTTCTTATTCCTAATTTCCCTTTGAACGCTTTCTTTTATAGAATAAATCGAAGTATTACATTCTACCCCTCTTAATAGGATTCAATTCGAATCTACTCAAAAGAAAACTGCAATCGAATTTGAACAAGAATCAACGCACTTTATTTAACAAATCCAATATTGTTCGCACATAAAACTCCAACTTCCTAAGTAGCCTCTCTCTCGATCTTAGACCACAACACAACGGCACAAAACAACGTCCGTCTTAACACTCAACCCGGCATTCCCAAGTACACTCATCAGAAGAGAATCGAAGATAAGACCCTACTCGATGGTCAACGTCTTTAACGAAATACCAAGCTTTGAATTGCTCAGCTACTCACTTAGCACCAGAACACACCAGACGTTGCGTACGTCGTGTATGGACCCGAGACGGTCAAAGCGATACACCAACTTCCTAATTTCTGCAACTGTCGAAAACGAACTAATGTACCTGGGCCAAACTCCCCTTTGGCATGAAAACACGTAACAAATGCCCAGAACCACCCCTCGGTACACGTCCGTGCGTCCAGTGCCAGCACATATGCCATGCCGTATGCCCACTTCGGGACCACACGCGCCATGCGCCATATTCCCGCGCCCGTGCAGCGAAGGTTGATGCTCAAAATCAAACTCTTCATCTAACAAGGGTCACCTCCTTTAAACAAGAATGCACAACAAAACTGGTTCTTAAACCACTGATTCACAAAGAGAATCCAACTAGAAATAGAGAGTTCTCTTCGCATCCTCGCAATGCTAACTCTCCACCAAAAGGGTCAAACCCCAAAGATGACAATTCATCACAAAACAATTCCACTTTCTAAATAGGTAGTTTACGAATGAACACCACGAAAGCCAAAGGAGAAATCACTCGAATGCCCAAACCAAATACCTCTTTTGGATTGTCTGAATTGGAAAGAATCAAACATGCCAACATAGCGCCAACTCACATTGCGGAAGACACCAGTCAACAACACAAAACTCAAACGAGAATCAAGAAAACACTTCACTACCCGAGGAAACATCCTTTTTCTCAGTTTCTCTTTTAGGAATAAAGTTTCTCTCAAACCTTGGAATTCGAATTCATCGCATACCACACGAGCTCAAACCTCTTAATTTAACATTCTCAAATTACACTTGAACCGAATTACACCATCCACACCTTTGTGGAGAGACTCTATTGACCCCAGTGAACATGCTAGACAACTCCTCCTACTAACGAAATTATTTTGACAGAAGGCACCCAAAGCACCTCAAACTAGATCGCACGCAATCCCATCGACTCCAACTTTCCAGAATAACAACCCAGAATCCTTAGTACACCCGCTCATGAACTACATCAGAAGGGTTCTATCAACAATCATTCCACTGCTCGGAATACTCCAATTTTCTATCTCCTCTACACACAATCTTTGGGTGACCAAAAGTCTAGCATAAAAATGCAAAGCCCAAATTTAAACTCCAAGACCTCTACAACGAATTTCTCTTATAACAGATAGTGAAATCATCGGATTAAATCTCTAGCATCCCCACAATTCTAACATACTCACTCATTGACACAATCAGAAATCACCCACACAATCTAGCAATACTATACAATTGTGTTACTCCATAAAATTAATCAAGGTTTCCATACCTTCGATAATTCCCCAACCTTTCAACATGAACTGAAGTTCTGGAATTTCACTATACCATAGGTTCTACTCAGTCGTAGCACTATTTAGATTTACTTCGAAGCCACACACTCCATCTGAATCAAATTTCCTCCAAGAAGTACAGATCAAAACCAATTCATCTTCTACTACTCCAATAGATTGGTAGCAAAATCTCACCACTACTATTTCTTATCCACCACTAACAGTTGCCAAAATACGCTTTGTAAAACTTTGCAACACACAACTGTTGATCCTTTCTCAAAAGAAAGAGGCGAATAAGGACAGTTTTGTCACACAGAAAACGTTGTTCTCACAATGAGCACGAAACCAAAAGAAATATTTTGATAATGGTGATCTTGGAAAACGAAAGTTGAGTTCACGATTGAGGCACACATCCTCAAAAGGAATAGCAAATAACAGCCAATAGGAAAAAGACATTGCGATCAAACTCGACATCCCTTGAGCGGAAAGAGCGAGAAAGTCTAGGAACGATTCAAATAACCATAAGTTACAAAACTTGACTCCAATTCTCAAATACTCCTACTGCACTCTTTCCTTTAACACGAAATTAACCCTTTTGACAAAAACAACACTTTACCACAACGAACAAGATAAGTTCTTTAGTCCCAACCACGAGAAATAGTTAAGAACCAATAAAATTCTTCAACACGCCAAATTTACTCGGAATAGTTCAACTACCCATGAAACATGAGATCCAAAGATCTCACCACAAATCTCAAACATTTTCATTTAAGGAATATCACGAAAAGCAATCAATTCTTTCTCTTCTTAAAGGAATCAACATAAAAATTCTCATTGATTTCAACCTCACGTTGAGAACTCAGACCAAAGAGCCCTTTAGATTAAATCACACGAATTTCTTAAAAAACAATAGAACATTCCAATACATCATTTTATTTGAAATAATTTCAGCTACCACATAATTCATGAGCTCCAAAATATCACGAAAGCTAAACTTGAAATATTCTCATTTGAACGATATCACCAAAGGCGATCAAATTTCTTTCTCTATAAAAGAATCAATATCACCCACATTTCTGATCATTTTATTAACATCCAAATCATACATTCTTGGCGAAATTCAACACACCTCACTATTCCATCAATAAATTTTCCAAAAGAAACACAACAATCGTGACATAACATTTCTATCATCACAAAAGGATTGCAATAACTACTTGCTCTGGAAAAACAAACCTAATGCTCAAGCCAAAATATTAAAACAAAACTCTGCTAACAAGATCATACTAGTACATGACAATCTCACAAATGTACATCAACATAAATCTCTTATTAGATTTCATCCATTTAACTCTTACTGACGCTCAACGCTAATATAGTACACACTAAATGCACTCTAGCCATTACTGTTAACAATTGATGATTATTTTAATCATGGAAGCATTCATGGTCTTACCTCTATTTGCAATCACAAAACAGTTACGAGTATAAACTCACTATTCTATCTTAAGTTCAGAAATTAGAACGAAATACCTTCAATCTTCAATAATATAGGATACATAAGACAAGGTTTCACAAGTCAGAACATTCACCTTCTTTTCATTTCTTAATACATATAACATCAGTTTAGTATGGCAAAATTAGGTGAATCAAGTATTTGAATGAGTTCGTCAAGTATCTCAATAGAAGAAATATTCAAGATTAATATTTACCAAGGCAACATTCGAACGCATCCTTAACTTAACCATCACTAGCGGTTAGAATAAGCGGAAAAGGACCTAGATTCCAAATCATCTAACAAAATTAGCAGATTACTCAAACTTAATGATCAAACTGGTTCATTAACATTCCACACTTCTTAAGAACCATAGGTTACGAATAGATATGGACGGACTCCTATTTACCCTTTATCATGTATCAAACACAATGACATTTCAAATTAATCAATTTCACCGTCATGGATGTTAGTTAAGAATAAATGGTTTGCACCATGCTAACAACCCAACCTGGTAACTCATATCATAACAGTTTATTCGTTCGGATATAATCTCTCACTTAAACAAGATAAGACAAACACAAAAGGATTTTAACACTTTCCTTCAGAAAAGAGATGCTTTAGACTTCAACAATCAGAATGATCCAAAAAAAAATACATGGAGCCAAAGCTTTCTCACGTTAACGAACTGGCAACAGAAAACTTTCATTACCCAAAATATCAAACGATTAAGTGAGTCATTCTTTTCCAATAAGAAAGAAGGAACAACCATGAAAATCTCATTCTCGCCAATTAACAACAATCACAAGTAGTGTAACCTGGTGAATCAAGGTTACACTACTTAACCACAAACCCATGAGACGCCATAGAACAAGAATTTGCCAACTTCAGAAATCAAGGAAGAGAACAATTGTCTAAAGCAACTCACGCTCAACACCTGAAACTATGGTACTCGGGGTAACTACTCCCCTAACCACATACCACGAACAGTGGTGTAACCTGGTGAATCCCAGAGTGACAACCACGTCCTCAACTTCCTAGCATCCGTTAACAACACGCATAACCAATGTAATCAGTTATGAATATATAGGATCATCTCATGACAATCATAGAATAAATTCATAGATATAAGATATCACATCATATCATATCATAGATTAACAACAAGAAAGATAGTACAGAAGCAATTCAACAATTGCTCAACAAAAGAAACATAACAATAGAAATGCGGAAACAATGGATTACCCAACCCCACCTACTGTGCACAGTATGTCATTTTAATATATTTCTATTAACCACGGATCTAAAGCCCGCTCTGATACCAACTGTAACACCCTGGCTATTCGGAAGCCAAGATGTCACCTAAATAATCTAACATACAACCATAATGCGGAAGAATTAGAACACCATCTCATCTAATGACAAAAAGAGATAAATATTCAATAGGACCATGTCATGAATATAGTCCGAATCTAAGCAATAACTATCGAAGGAATAATCAAAGATCACAAGTACTACTGAATTAACCATAACATAGCAATAGGTATCATTCATCATCTAAATTTATTTATTACAGTTCATCAATAACGAATGAAAGATAGAACTAAATCATAATCTTGGACTTGAATAGGGTGAAGTGAATGAGTAGTGCGTGTCTACTCCCTCCCAATAGAGCCAACATCAATGATCACCTAAAATAAACAAACAACGCAAGAATGAGTCCGAGACTCAAAGAAGTACAAATGAATAAATGGGACATATAACAAACATGATCAAGCCAACATCATTGAAGAATATGAATAAATCACGAATCTAATATTTGAATGAATGGATTGAATGAAATGAAGGACTACACACATGCATATACGGTATTGCTAGTGACACACCCGTCGGTGTTCACCTAAGCCCGCATTTAACAAAATGCAGGGATCCAAGTCCCGTATGAAGAACGTTTCATACGGGTGTCCCAATCTGCCCACATTGGAATGGTGGGTCTTACGTACCCATACTGGAATTGATGGGTCTTTTTAATCCACTCCCGTGGATGAAACATGAATAATGGATGCATGGAATGCAATATGTATATTGTAAAGACATGCTCTCTAATCATGGAGATAACACATATGGAAGGAACATGAACATTAAATATTATCATGGATCTTAGAAAAACACAATATCAACATCAAACATTCAACATTTTCTAATTATCAGAACATCAAAGTACTTGCATTCCGCGATGCGACGTGTTAGTAGGCAATGGCGGTGCTCATAAACCTGAAGCCTCTCCGCCTACACAATATACACTCGAAATAAGAACAACATATAACAGGACACTTCCATTAACGTTCTACAATGCAATGCCTTCCCGACAACCCACAATTAACTAATTAGATCTAATCTGAAAACAGACGACACAGTCATGGAACTGATTCGGGATAGCAGCACAGAATCACTCATATCTATCGATCTGTGACTCGGAACGAGTTGAGCCCAGATCCTATGGAAACTTAACGAACATATCTACGAAAACCTAGTTGGTGAGATAACCCAATTCGGCCAAAAGCAATATACTACAGGCAGATGAACTTGAAAGACAGAATCTGTCCCGACGAAATGGGCAGCAGTAAAGAAAATAACACAACTTTTGATCTACAACTCCGATTGAGGCGTTCTTTATCATTCTGGAAAGGTTATAAAAATTTATACAGTAACCTAGTTGAGTGAAAACTCTGAATCTGCCAATAACATAATCATAATTTAGGAGACAACTTGACAGTTCACTCTCGTCAGGATTTCAGGACAGCGGTAAAGATCAGACCATGACTTTTGATCCGTACATCGGAATTATGTGTTCTTGGCGGCTACGGAAAGCTAAGAACATTATCTAAATATCTATAGGAGATGGACACCTCCAAATCGGCCTCTAAGAACCCGAAATATGCCACATAAGCTACTGGACAGAATTAAACTTACAACTGAACGAATTCGATCCAAACTAAATAATCTAATTTCACATCTAATCAACATTAAACAGCGGGGAAACATCTCGTTACCCTTGAAGAACCCCGGAGAACAATGAACAATCCTTGAAGAAGATGATCCCTTCTCTTCTCCTCCTTTCTTTTCCTTTCTTCTTCTTCCTTCTCTTCTCCTCCTAATTTCCCTTTGAACGCTTTCTTTTATAGAATAAATCGAAGTATTATAGGTACACATCAATATCATTCCCAGGTTGCTTTGGCCCTTAGATAAGTAGTGACATCAAAATGTACTTCCGCTTCATACACAGCCAAGGAGGAAGGTTGCACATATATAGATTCACGGGCCAGGTGCTATGTCGGCTGCTCATGTTATCGAAAGGATTCATTCCATCTGTACTCAACCCTAACCTTATGTTCCTCGGTTCCACACCGAACTCTTTGAAGCTCCGATCGAAGTTTCTTCACTAGGCAGAATCAGCAGGGTGTCTTAGCTTTCCATCTTTCTTACGCTCCTTCGAGTGCCAACGCAGCAATCTTGCCTCCTTTGGGTTCGCAAATAAACGCTTCAAACGTGGGACCACAGGCAGATACCACAACATCTTAGTAGGAGGTCCTTGCTTCACCTTAGTAGTATTTTGACGCTTGTATCGGGATGCTTTGCACACGGGACATACATACATGTCTTCATACTCTTTACGGTAGAGGATACAATCGTTCGGACATGCATGTATTCTTTCTACTTCCATTCCCAATGGACAAAGAACCTTCTTTGCTTGGTAGGTGGTGCTGGGCAACACGTTTCCCTCTGAAAGGATGTCCGCTAGGAGATCTAACAACGCCATGAAACTCTTATCGGACCAACCATTGCTTGCCTTCAATTTCAGTAGTTCAATCACGGTTGGCAACCTTGTGTATTCCGGCTTGCAGCCAGGGAACAAAGGTCTCACCGAGTCCTCCATTAAGCCCTCGAATTTACAAAACTCTCTCTCACTGTAGTTCTCTTATGCATCGCGTAGCATCTGATCTAGATTGTCATCGTACGACCTATCCTCATCAAAAGCACAGTCCACATCCGGCATATCGTTGACTTCCTCGGTGATGCCATCATTACTAACTTCCTGTGTAATCTTCTCTTCACCGTGACTGGTCCAACATGTATACCCTTTTTTGAAACCCCTTCGAATCAAGTGCACTTCGATCTACGCTGGGTTGTTAAACATCTTTAGATTACCACAATCAATGCATGGACAGTACATAAATTTTATCCCCTTCTTTCAACATATCCTGCTCGGCGGCTTTTCTAAAAGCAACCATGCCATTAATGTACTCTTGACTTACACGGTTCACACCGTACATCCAGTTTCGGTCCATCTACGCTACGCATGTAACAAATTAGTATCAAATTAGATTAATAAACCGCAAGTACGTATTCTTCCTATTTACCAAACATACTTAAATTGATTAGCGATTAATTCATAGCAAACATAAAGGGTTATAGATCGTTACCCTCGGAGCTCACGACGAAAATACAAAAATATCACTCGAGAATCCTCGCCTTCTCCTCCCTTCCTCCTCTCCTTCTCCTCCCTTCCCTCTCTGTCGGCGGCGCAATGGGCTTCCTATTTACCAAACATACTTAAATTGATTAGCGATTAATTTATAGCAAACATAAAGGGTTATAGATCGTTACCCTCGGAGTTCACGATGAAAATACCAAATATCTATCGAGAATCCTCTCCTTGTCCTCCCTTCCTCCTCTCCTTCTCCTCCCTTCCTCTCTGTCGTGGCAAGAATGGGGAGCACACGTGGCGGTGAAATGGGAATGGGCGGGGCGCCTCTGTCGGGACCGGTATTTGTATTGCCACCTATCACAGACGGTTCGTATTACAAACTATCTGTGATACTTACCTATCACAGACGATTTTTTAAAAGAACCATCTATGATAGTTTACAGACGGTCTTTGTTTACAACCGTATGTGATAATGGAGATTATCACAGACGGTTTTTGAATAGAATCGTCTGTGATAGTTCATAGACGGTCTTTATTAATACTGGGCAAGGAAATTGAATTCATGAAGGTACTCGGTCACAGTCTTCCGCTCTTGCTTAAGAGCGAGAAACTCCTGCTGTTTGATCGAGATAACTCCCTCAGGAATATGGGCTTCACGAAATGCTTCCTTGAACTCGTCCGGCGGGCTAGATGGCATGAAAATTGTCCCACCACGCACTAGCTGCGCCATCTAACTGATAGCTGGCAACTAATACCTTCTCTCTTTCAGAACATTGAGCGATCAACAACTTCTTCTCAATATTCCTTAGCTAGTTCTCAGCTTCCATGGGATCTTCAGAGCTGGAGAATACCAGCGGGTTAGTCCGCTGAAATTCAGCGAGACCTCCTTGAGCGCGGTGACCTCTTGCCTCTCTAGCTGGTGCGGGAGCTAAAGAGGTATTACACACAATCTGCTCCAGAATGCGCGTCTGGTCCATTCTATTGTGCTCTATCTGCATGAGCACATCAGCCATGGTGGGCGGTAGAGGAAGCTGTTCCCCATGCTGACCACCTTGTTGACCCTGGCGACAAGACGGTTCTACCTGTTCTCCTCTAGGGCAAGGATCATTGGCAGGAGCGAAACAGGATCGTGGGGGCGAGGAACCCTCGTCCTACTGTGCTCGAGAACTAGTGGTGGGTCCGGTCATACTGTTGCCATACAATTGTTAGCAACTCAACAAGGGTACACCTGAATGAGCACAACTCGGAATTTTAGGACAGCAAAGGTAAGTACTAAACTTATTATGCACAATGATATGAAATGCACCAACATTAACACCAAAAGAAGAGGCAAAGGCACAAAGGCCAGCATAAGATCAAATAAAGCAAATCATAGTTTTCTGACACAATTTCTATACACACTACCTGTAAGCGATGTGCAATTACTTGGAACAAAAGAAAGCGAAGGATCACACTATAAAATCTAACTTCTATAAGATAAGGACTATAAATAGGGTGGATATAATCTAAGAATAATTCCTAGCTTGATCCTAATATCACAGTATGACAAAGTCTTCTCGTTCCTTCGCCCTTGCTCTTCTGGGTGACTACTAGCATGTCTATTTTTGGAAAAGAGAGATGAGCAATTTAAAAAATATTTTGCACAAGTCCAATGAATAGTGAGATAAGAATTAGAGACTAAGATGGGTAAGGAATAAAAGATTTCATACTTAAACTTGTAGAAAATATTTTGTTATCAAAATAATTTCACAGAAGACTTACTAATGCTAACGACCATGCTATTTTTGACCTACAGTCAGTATGGCTCTGATACCAACGCTGTGAGGACCCCAGGTATTGAACATATTCCAAGTTAGAGAATTACACCCGAAAGCATAATTCTTGACAAGGAATAAATTCAATACCAGGCTCCCGGATATGTCTCACAATAGTTCCCAAGATCAAAGACTATTGCACATATATCCTTTACAACATTGTACCATGTCATACAAGGCATACAGATAACATATACATATCATAACTTTACAAACTGGTTCGGTTCAACAGAAACCATCGAACAACAGCATCAACCAGAAGTGTTTGCAGCGGAAGTAAAAGTATAAATAGCAAAAGCCTCCAAGTGTGCCCTCAAAACCCTCAGGCAACTGAGTGGAGGATAGAAATAGCTTCACTCGTTAGCATCGCCCTAATCAGTGCTAATGGGCATTTCATACAATGTCGGACCTGGGAGTAACCCCCCAAATCCTCTCTGCATTTCAGAACTAGTCCCATGATCGGTAGCTAGTTCACACAAGAAATGATATGGTAACATCCATAAATCGCAATACTTTATTAATAATCAACAGAGTTTATTACAAAAGATGCTTACAAGCCAACAATAAAGAACACAACGGAAGACGAAGAAGTAGAAGAGTCCAGTTAATCTGCCATAGGCAATCGACTGGGGTAGCGGCCTAGTCATCGAGGTCCACACCGGTAGCAAAGTCCTTCTCCTTTGAAATTTGTTTGCATAAAGTAAGTATGAGCACAACTACCGTGCTCGCAAGTTATACCCGTCAAATAACAGGATGACATGCATACATGGATATCTCAAAGGAAGGCTTAATATGGTTGATTTGCATAAAGCCAAGTTTCTTTTAAATACAAATACTAAGTCGGATAACATTCACACATGAATGGTGAAGGATACCCTCCTATCACATGGCTTCCTGCCTAATTCCCATTTGGATAGAAATCATTTGACAAATCATTTTGAATTCAAAACCAAAGTCTAACTTTGAGTGGCTTTGCCAAGCATGTCCATGACCGTGAACATGGCTATTCGAATAGATTGACACTCTGCAGAGATTGTACAACTTTACCCACATGACATGAATTCTCTAGTTTGTTTGGCATGACCAATGCCACTGCTCACTACCTTAGGTAAGCAGTCTAGAGCATGTGTCAAGGCCTTTACAATGCACCATTCCACCGCAGTTCCCCCTCGCTAAGGTTTCGCATCCCCCTTTGGATAGAAATCCGCTGGGTTCGTAGAGCCCCCTCTTGCGCCAGGTGGGAATGCATAAAAGTAGGTCGTGAGAGACACCCACACATCCGGATGGAACAACCACGGTGGAACATTGCAAATTATTCAGCCAAGTCCTGCCCATATAGGACATGTGGTAGTACGATGTGGCTTAGCAAAAGCGGCTCTCAGGCCGGTCCTTAACTGACTTGGGCGACTTCCAATAAGAACTCTGGGCCTCAACCCTAACCAGAACCCTAACCAGGTTGAACCCGTGCATAAACTTGCACCCACCAACCATCCATTTCGCCCAAGTACAAACCAATTTTTCCTTTTGCTTTTCAAAATCATTTGCAAAAATCTTCCATGACAAACCAATGCCATAGATTTTTAAACAACATTTGATTTTTGGCTGAAATTTCCCCAAATCAAATATTTTTGGTCTAAGCATGGCTAAGCATAATTTTTCTTAAAACGTTCTAGTTCATACTATTGTATAAACTAGATTTTCATCTAAGCTGTCATGGTAGGTTTATTTCAATGTCAAGATTGGCAGTACAAAGGAATTAGGCATAACTATAATTTAAAACAGGAATTTAAATTATTGTATAGAAATAAGCATGCAATAATTTAAAACAGAAATTAAATAATTTTAAATAATGGCATCAAATATTATCAAAGGTATAACTTGCCTCGCTCAATTGCTTGCTCTCAAACAGCGTCGAAATCTAACTCTCCGAAGTCGTCGAAATCTATACGCGAAAATAAGCCAAATTCAAACAAAATTCAAATGAAGATTCAAATGAACTAAAAATTAGATAATTTTAGATTAGTTAGCTATATATTGAATTTATATGAATTTAGGAATTTGAATCGATAAAATCGGAGTTCGTATGAAGGAGAACGAACCCCGTGAAGTTTCAAAATCACATGAAATGATTAATTCTGAAAATTGTACTATTCATCGAAAATCGTGGTTTCGGATGACTGGGAACAAAGAAAGAGCTTTATGGCCATGGCGATGGAAGTACAGCGTAGAACGCGTCAAAGCGAACTCAACGATGTCGACGGTTCGGTGAGACCTCCTTCGATGGCGACGCAGTTTGACGGAGAAGACCTTCAAGCAAGCATGGTCGACATCGGCGTTGCGGGCAAACGGAGGTGAGTTAACGGATGAGGTTTGTGGAGAAACGAAGAGGGAACCGTGGGGAACACAACGCTCGCCTCGGTTGGGGTGGAAAGCGCACGGTCGGCCGGCGGTGGCAACGACGCGCAAAAATGGACCAAATAATTAACGGAAATTAAATAAAATCTAAAAAATTACAAAATAAATACTAAAAATAGTAGATGAATTTAGGAGAAAGAATCAATGGATTTGGAGCTTGCATGCGAGAGAAAGAATTTTTTGGAATGAATAAAATTGTTATGTACAAAGTGATAGAATGGATAACTAGTTAGTTCACTGTTCACCTTTCTTCTCAGCCGAACCCACAGCAAGCTCGCATGGAGGAAAAGAAATGGCGGCGATGCTCCGGTGAGTTCCTGGTGACGAGGAGGTGAGCAACCCGTAGAATGCGAAGCCGTGATGTCGGGGAAGTAGGCAACTTGGCCAGAGCTCTACTAACGGTGGCGCTAGAGGCGACGGAAGGGAGCTCGGCCGGCGAAAGAAAAATGCCGATTCCGGCGAGGTGGGAGCGAGAGAGGAGAGGTGAGTGGTGGGGATGAGATGAGTGAGAGGAGGGGCACCCGGTGCTCCCTTTTATAGGGGTGGAGGGAAGTCGTGGAGGGAGAACGGCGCGACTGTTTCAAGGTAATTGAAGAACGAAATGAAACAGCTAAATTAATTGCATGTAGCGGATGAAACGTCCAATTGAAGGTGTGGAAACGTGTGTGACGTTAATGCGCACGTTTCGCTTCAAACGGAATCCAATTTAACGCATTGAGTGAGGAGAAAGAAGAGAAAAGGTGGTCGCCGCCATTAATGGAGCTCGGTTGTAGCAGTGGCCAGCAAGGGCGCGGTCGGCGTGGTGGTGGAGGTGGCCATGGCGAGGAGCGGAGAGTCAAAACCAAAGGGCGGCTGCCATTTAAGAGGCTTCGGCCAATTTGTTTTGGTTGTCATGAAAAGAAAGCTATGGCTGGAGGCTAAAGATGAAAGGGAGATAAAGAAGGGGATAAAAGGAATTAAAGAAATAAAATATTGATTGAAAGCACATAGGAAAGATGGTAGCTGATGCATGAGACTAGCACGTTAATCGTGCTTGGGCTAGGGCAGTAAAAAGATGGGTGACCTTGCGGGAAGGCCTGGTGCCCGCGTGTGAACATAATAAAATATTTATTTATTTATTAAATTCAAAATTAGATTTAAGCAATAAATAAATACAATTTTAAAAGATAGCAAATAGAGTCAAAAAATTCTCAAAAATTCCTATAATTATTTTGGACTTAATAAAAATAATTTCAACTTAAAGTTGGCTTTTTTTGCACATAATTTATTTTGGCTTTAAAATAATTAGGAAAACTTTTAAAATTCCAAAAATAATTAAAACTTTACTTTTCACTTTAAATCCAATAAAATCTCATAAAACTCTATAAATTTTCTTTTTGACTTTAAAACCAAATAATTAAATAATTAACTTTTTTCTTTTAACAAATAAAACTCTTTTAAATTACGTAAAATCAAGAAAGAACTTTGTGACAAATGTAAAATACAATAAAATAATATCTTTATTTATTTTAATTTTGGTAACAGAACTTTGGGATGTTACATACAAGTAACCATCCTCACCTGCAACAAGTGGTTAAAGCACCTGAGTACAAAAGGTACTCGCGATACTTACACAAAACTACTAAAAGAAAGTGTTTAGCAGCACCTAAACAAAGGATTAGAACTTTACATGCATAAGGTCGACAACAGGAAGGTTGTAAGGTAATAGTTTTGCATGAAGTTGTGTTTCATCCTACACTTGCTAAGTTTTGCTAAAGCAATGTTATAAACAAGTTTGGACTAAAACAACAAGAAGTAAAAGATTATTCAACAATCATTCACAAAATCAAAGTGATTTGCCCACTTTGAATAAATAACTAGCATGAATACACCTTCATGCCAAAACAAGACTTCTCGACAACATTTTAAAAACAGAGTCTATACATTGATAACCAACAAATCTAGTGTTGTCCGTAACCGTGGACACGGCTATTCGAATAGTTTTAACTCTGGAGAGGTTTACATCTTTACCCACACGACTTAGTCAGCCCGTAAGCCTTCGGATGCCTCCGAACGATGACACACTTCCTTTGGTATGCCGGCCGGGTAAACTAAGATTCGGTATTTTTCAGCAAGTTGACATTATTGAGTTGAATCACCCATGCGCGACATAGTCCCATTTAGTGCAGGTTATACCGCCTACTAACCAAACGAGCACGCAAGTTGTGTCAGGAATACCGAGTCAATGAACAAAATAAAATAGTGCTCCCCTGCATATTATAGAATTGAACTCAGCACCCTACGAACACGTAAACTTTACAAATGTCCTCACACCACCAATTCCTCAACTCAAAAACACCATTCCTTACTTAACCAAGCAGCGCCCACACACCGCGTGTGGAAGTACGCAAGGTATTGGAATTAAAGGGTCAAAGTTCAGTCCTTAACGATTCGGACAAGACTACCACATTACCCAATCTAGTGCACGAAGGCACCATCACTAGCAACCACTTGTCCAGATCTAAACCAAAATTTTATCAAAATAGAAAAGATTTAACTCAAATTCAGTTTTACCCAAACTGAACAAAAGAACCAACACTAAAAGCTTAACTGGTGTTTTCCCATGACTGACAAGAGAAGCTTGTCAAACTAACGTTCTACAGACTTGCAAAACTAAGCAAAATCTAAAGAACAAGGTACCAGTACAACTATGCTACCTTAAGCATAAAAGTATGAATTCAATTCAGGATAAGCCACAATCATTGGGATATAACTAACTAATCACAGATTAAAATAATTTAGAAAATAGCATGCACACAGTCATCACTGTATTTTAAAATTCTAAAGTATCAAAAATCTGAGATCAACATGGTGCAAAGAGGATGCTTGCCTTGGTAATAAAACACTTGTGCAGTTTCTGAAGCCTTAGAAATAGTTTAACTCACGTTGGTACAGTCAAATCCTAGCAGAAAAATAGCAATGAACATCGAGAAAACTGACAAGTACCAAAATGCTGAAAAGATGCATGATCAAAGTATTAATGTGCAAACTAGCAAAATGCTTAATCTACAACTATTTTAAGTAAATATAACAACCTAGATAATCACTTGCTAGTGCTAACCAACAAGGATTAACAGCTAGGGCTTGCTACAAATTTTGTCGGTCTGTCTGACAACAAAACAGCAAAGGCAAAGATTTTAGATCTTTTGCTGATTGAAAGCACACTAAGCAAAAAGACTTTTGCTTATGCTAGGTTTGGTAGGAGTCTACCTGGGCTTAAGAGATGGTCGGAGAAGCTCAGAAGCTCACCGGTGATATGAAAAACCAAAAATGACTAAAAGAAGTCCTTTGGTGATAAGATGATCTGAGTAAGGAATTAACAAGTGAGTTATTGAGATGGGTTACATAGCTCTATAAGAAGCTCAAAACGAAAGGAATTAAGAAATGGCTCACCCACCGGAGTTGGAGACGAAAGGGGGTGAAAACCGGCCAAAACAGAAGATCTTCAAAATTCAATCCACCTATTTGACCAAAAATGAAATTAATGGAGGGTTTTTGCTCCTTAGATCACATGACACGATGTGACGCGAAAGATCTAACGAAAAGCTCACCAGAGCGAAGGAAACCACCACGGCGACGCTCTGGCGTGCTCTGGATAGCCCGCGGACAAGCTCATGCTTTAAATCTACAAACAATGCCAAAGACTCCCATTGACAGGGTGAATAAAGAAGTGAAAGAGATAAACAAAGGGTGAGAATGAGAAGGCTACGCCAGAGATGAAGAAGAATCACTGCGGAAACAAAAATGGCCGAAAGTGAGCTCTAGGGTTTATATAGCCAACTCGCTAGAGAAGAAGAGGCGAGCTCGTGCGTGTCCTCACGGCAGCAAAATGGCGCCAAGTGGCAATTGCATGCTGCAAAATGCATGGTGCAATGCCACCTCAACGGCGACGACCTCAATGCTGGCACACAGGCGCAAAGGAGATGAAAATGACTCACTACCTTGTGGGCTCGAAATGTCAGTCCCAGCAAAGATACACAACTGCAAGCTTAAACTAATTTTGATCGTCCGATTTTAAATGAACAGCTCAGATTGTGTGGGGCGTTCGGACGGTCCGAACGGCCCAACTCATCTCGACCCTACGTTTAAAATCTAACGGCTGCGGAAAAATGCACACTTTGAGTTTCAAACAAAATAAAAGCAGCACCGATGGATTTTATTTCAACGACTGAGATCAACGGGCTGTTCGGACAGTCCGAACGGCCCAATTGATCCTAGCGCTTGGTTTTGAATCCAATGGCTCACAATCAATGGAGCGTTCGGATGGTCCGAACGACCCAATTGATCCTGGGCATTAAATTTATATCCAAGGGCTTGTGCGCATGCTGGCTTTTCCATTTGAAATTGGTTTAGCCCGATAAAATGCGCATCGCCCGATTTAGATCTAACGGCCCAGATTGCATGGTGCGTTCGGACGGTCCGAACGGCCCACAAGATCTGGTCCATTGAGTTTAAATCCAATGGTGGAGATTGCGCGGGTTGTTTGGAAAGTCAGAATAGCCCAAGAGATCAGGATCGTTCGTTGAAAATCGGATGGCTCACGAGTGCCCTGGGGTTTGACTGAGCGCGAACGTGACAGAGCTAGTTTCAAAGGCACAAGTTTGGATTAGGCCAAAGTGGCTCGAGTCGCTACAGTGCCCAAAGACTAGGTTTGAGTTCAAAGTTGACTTGAACCCAAAACCAACTTCAAAAGTTTGACCGGGGGTTTAAAATATCAAATAAATTTGGAAAAATACGAAATTTTGCAGAGAGGCTATATATCCCAGATAAATTTTCAAAACCACTCTTTCTCATTTTAAAATACTTAAATAAAAACTTTAGCCAAATAGGTTTGCTTAGAGATCAAAGATTTTTCTTAAGATCAAAATAATCTCTAAAAATTTGACAAAATTCATTTTTATTCAAGATAATTTTTCTAGTATTTGACAAAAATACTTCCCGGTCTCAATACAAGCATAGACTTGCATTTTCTTTTGAAGTTTCAAAAACAAGGCTAAGATGTGAATCGAAAATGGAGGTTTTTGAATTGTAACAAATTTGCCCAAGTTTCAAAATGACCAGAAATGCTATGAAAAGTATTTTATTACTGTCCCCGACAAGTTCAGGCAAGCCGGGCATTGCCCTCCCTCTCCACCCTACATCTGCAGCGTCGTTCTTGTCTGTCTTGCGCAGGGTCGCCAGAGCACATGGTGGCGGGCCGAGCACGCAGATCGAGCCAAGCAGAGGCTGGGTGGTGGTGGCAGGAATCCGACGGCCACGAGCAAGAAATCCAAGAGGAATGAAGAAAGAGACAAGGCTGATACGTGGGACCCATGTATAAACTATAATTCCTTTTATCTGCTATAGCTAATTCAGATGCCACGTAAGCCAAAATCAGTGACGTGGCTGCCAACATGGCCAAAACCACCAATGAAACCAACGTAGGGTGTAACTTGATTTGGTTTTGACAATTTAAGGATGTAAAGTGAATGGTTTTGTAGTTTAGGGTGTTTTTTGGACTCGGACCATAGTTTAGGGGGGGGGGGTAAAGTGGACTTATTCCTTTTCCAAATATAGCAAAAAGGGTAATAATGGTTTTCCCCCCAAAGGTTGATCAAGATCGCAAAGCATATCTAAGCAAGTCTACCGTGTTTAATTATTCCATAATATTGTAATCAATATTGCAGAGTTACCATGCTAGGGTCACAAAGGTGTAGGATAACAATTATCAAAGGAAGACATTACCAAGTTTAGGTTTAACTAACAACCCACAATTTGAACTCATCATTTTATGTGAAATAGCAATACATAATACTTTAAAACTGAAAACAATACTTAAAAATCATAGGTACAGAAAGTTCAAAGGAAACTCACCTTCATTGAAGTTGGAGGTTAATGCGTTCGGTTGGTCCAAACTGGTGTCGACGGCGTCGGACTCTACACACGCGAAACGAAACAAAATAAATAAAATAAAAACAAATAAAATCTTAAAAATTATAAAATTAGTACCATTATATAGATTAATACTTTAGATGAATTTAGGAACAATAATCGACAAAATCAAAGTTCGTTGGAAGGAGAACGAACACTCGAAAGATTTGTTGGAAATTAAATTGCTAAAAATTGTAAAGGAGAGGAATATTCCAGAGAATATGCTGTCTGATTTTTAACATGTGCAAAGTCATAGTATATGACATCATGACCCCACTTGCTAGAGAAAGAAAGAAAGAAAGAAAAGGATGAAGCCAATGCCATGTATGACCTTGCTGTCATTGACTCAATAGCTACACACAGGGAACAATCAACAGAGCAGAAAACAGAGGATGGCTCAGTGGCTCGAGAATGGCAACGACACTTGCGAGTGGCAGCATAGGGCAGTCGACAAACAGTAAAATTGGAACCACACGGGGGTGGTGATCCTACAGGCGGTGGCGGTGCCGAAGACAACCCGAGGTGGCGGCGGCCCATACTACGGTGGCGACACATGGGCTGCACACAGCGGCGGCAATGCGGTGACATAGGGAGGCCGACGACGGGTGCACGGGCTACGCCCAGCCACGGGAAAGGTGGACGTGAGGTTGGGGAGGCCGGCGAGTGGCCGAGGTGATGGGGCGACAGTGGCTTACGGCGGCAATGAGGCGGCGGCGACGACAGCACTCCACGGCAAGGAATCGACCGAATTGAGAGAGGGAAAAGGTGGCAGATGACCAGGAACACATCATGACACGGTACACTTGGCGAAATATTCACCGGCGAAGAAGATCGGGCGACGGGGATGATTTCGGCATAGAGAAAGAAATGACAAAATCTGGCAATGAACTACAACCAAAAACGAAATTGATTAAGGGGAAATATTCACGAACCTCGAGAACACGACGTGACGCGGTTCGGGTTTTGAAATTCTCACAAGAACGACAGAGACACAAATCGGGTGAAATGGCCAGCGCTCGGGAAGACGTCGATTCCGATGACGACAAAGGCCCAGAGGTTATAGGGATTTAGAGGAGGTCCAAAAGGGTGGAAGAGATGCCGGGGTTTTAACTTATAGACTCAGACGAGGTTCGAATTGATGTGGCCGCGAGTACGAACGTTGACGACTAACATGGCACGATTTTGGAAACAGAAGAAAATGACATGCAATTGATTGACTATGGTAACAGAGAGATTGATCATGCAAAGATGGTGGCGTAGTGATGACGCAAATGGCATGGACACACGACGTGACTAACGGGCGCACATGGCGCGAGAGACCGGGAGATGCACCAACGTCGGTGGCGCGGGCGTAGCGCGGGCACATGTTGGAGCACAGTGTGGCCTGGGCACGGCACGGCATGGTGTAGCCAGGGACCTAGGTGCGGCATAAGCGAGCATGGGCACGGGCTGGGGCACAACCTGGTGGCTCGGGTTAGCCAGGAGCAGATACAGAGAGCAAGGAAGGAAAGGAAGAAGAAAGAAGAAAGAAGAAAAAGAAAAGGGGAAAAAGAAAAGGGCCAAGAAATGGACCTAGTGATAAAAGAAATAGATTTTGGTCCAAGAAGTTTTGCGGGAAAAATCCAAATTATGAGTTTTAAATATGACGACGAAATTGAATTGAGAGGATCGAATTATATTTGAATTTCAGATTTGGAATTTAAATGAATGCAGAAACTCCAAAAGAAATCCAACACTTAGAATTAATTACTTTGAAATAAATTTTTAAGAAAAAAAGTTTGGGATGTTACACTATGGAAAATTATCTAACTTTTCCTTGTTATAGCCATCATTTAATTCGAGCATTTACTATGTAACACCCCGATTTTCATAATCGAGATGTTAATATTTAATTTAGCGATCTATTAAATTTTTTTACTACGTTTTAAAAAAAATTTGGTGTTTAATTAAAATGTTGCTTTAAAAATCAAATTGCATTAATTAAAATGTTGCATTTTAATTGCCAGCCAAACCATTCTTCTCCCACACTACCATTTCCTCTCACCTCCCACTACCACTTCATCTTGCAACACACACCACTCACTGCCATCATCTTCTTCCCCCAACAAAGTACACAGCCATTTCGTTTATTTTGTCCCAACCAAACCATTTCCTCTCCAACAGAACTACATTCCCATTTAACTATGCCAACCGAACCCATCTCCATCAACACCTCTGCCCATTTATTTGCTTTCTCTCCAACCAAGCAGAGCCACTCATTCTCTCCCCACTGTTCTTCTTCCCAAACACCAAAAACAGAAAACATGAATTCAAGTCCATCTTGCCACCTTCTCTCCTCTCAATGCCTAGCAAAAACTGAAAACCTCTTCATGCATGTTATACCAACGTGTTCCTCATCACCTATGCTTCCCATCCATCCAAGTAGATTTCGCATGCAAGTGTTTTTAGTGTTTTGGAGAGAAGAGAAAGAAGAGAAGAGGCACTGGACTGGAGCACGAGCAGCAGTGGTGCATCGGCTCCATGCAGCTAGTGGTGTGGGGCAGCCCCATGCGTAGCAGAGCGGCACATGCATGGGAGCTACAGCAGCCACGGAGGAGCACATGCAGCGGCTTGGGTAGCAGTGGCAGCCTGGAGCATCTTGGGCATGAAGGAGCAGCAGTAGCGGTAGTACAGCATGCAGCATGCAAGCTGCCGAGAGCAGCGGTGGCCCAACCGGCGGAGTCGCGGTGAGGTGGGTGCCTAGTAGCGGACAGTGGTGGCTCAGGCGGAGTGGTGACACGGTCGGCAAGGCCGTGGCGCAGTGGTGGCCAGTGCGAGGCCAGAGCCATGCGCGCAGCATGCATGCATGTGGCAGCTCAGCGGTGGCTCCATTCGGCGATGGCGATGGCGATGCATGCGAGCGGGTGGCGGCGTGTGCGAGTAGCTCGGGTGGTACGGTGAGCGGTGGCGCTGCAGCCCAGGTGAAGACGAGGGCGCTGAGGTGCTGTCCAGTGGCATCACGAGCACGGCGAGGCGGAGCCCGATGCCGAGGTGCTGCATGCATGCAATGGTGGCATCGGCAGCGGTTCGCTGGGGCGACCGTGGCGAGGATGCATGGACGGTGGAGCAGCGGCACGAAGATGATGGCGTGGAGGAGCTGGCCGAGAGCGTGGCGCATGTATGCGACGGTATGCATGCAACGGCGCGGTGGCCCGAGCGAGGCGAGGCGGTATGGTGTGTCGCGCTTGAGCACGGCGTCGGCAAGGCGGCTCCGTGGGCGTGGCCGAGAGCGACGGTGACGATGCGTAGCGGGACACGGATGCGGACAACGAAGGCTCGTTGCGGCACGGTGGTACCGAGATGATGGACATGGACGAGGAGCCGAACGTGGATGCAGACGAGTTCGGCAACGACTACGGTGGACACGGACGAGAGGCTGAGCAGATGCGGAAATGACGACGACTACGGCGGACGTGGACCCAAGAAGACGTCTGGTGATATGTCGCACGCCTAGTGCCGTGGTAAAAATCTTTAGTGTCAAATCGTGTTTACGATATATACTTGTGCATGTTGCATATTAGTCATGAGCGTGGCATCTTTTTATGCATGTTTAATTGTAAAAATGATTTGGTAGCTTAAGACCGGTATAACTCTCCGGTTATGTCTTATTTGTGCGTAGGCGTGATTATGTGTTGATATTTTGGTGAATGCGAATCATTAGATTTTGTGGCAAAATGTGTGTATTGTTGATCGGTGGATGCTAGATTAATTATACATTGGATCAGTTGATCGGAAGATATTATTTTGGAGTCGCATGGAAATTAGTGGTGATCTTTGGATGATAAAATTAATTGGAGGTTTTCCCTCATGTTGGATTAGTAATTTTAGGAGATAGGACGCATAAGGATTTTATGATCTATTACTTGATGGATAGCCCTTGTGATGATATTTTTGGAGATATGGATGTTGAATCGGACGATTTATTTAATCGTGGGCAAATTGGTCGGATGTCTTAATTAATATCTATGTGAGTTATACGTACTAGAATTGGGAGAAGGTGGGAATGGATTATTTGTTTGCAAACAAATATTTCGATTGCCATGTAATTAGTAGGTAAGTCTCATGTGTCGAGTTGATATATTTGTACCCTCAATTGGATTAGTAGATAAAGGATTATTAGTTGATTATAGAGGCACTTATATGATTGGATTGGTAGAGGTCGTTCACGACTAAGTTCGGTGGATTGGATATGAGATGATCGATTAGTGAGCCATTAGGTGTTGGATGCGTTTTTAAATTGTTAACCCCATTATGTGTTGGTCAGTCAATTAAACCTCGATCGGTGAAAAATTGAGTGTATGCAATTATGACTTGCCGAGGTTAGACTAGTAGAGCTAGTAGTGAGGATTAGCTTAATTAGTCTAGCAAAGAACAATTGATGGATTTGATTATAGTCATATGTCCATAAATTGGTGGATTTAGTACATTTATCGGATATATTGTATAGTTGGAAGAGCGTGAATCCGGGCATTGTGTGGTTGGATAGGCTACTTTGATTATGATAGAGGCTAGGTTAGCTTGAGTTTAAAAATTATTTTAATGTGGTAGAAATTTCAGAAAAGGATTATTTTTACACTAAAAACTATTTTATCTTTGAAAATTCGTAGAAAATTCATATGAACTCCAAATGAGTTGAACCAAATTATTTTGGTCTTATATTTTTATTCTATATTTATCTATGTAATCCTTTTTCCCACCACTATTCTACAAATTCTAACCAAATAATTAATTTTGGATGAACAGTAACCGATTGCTATTTATTGGATTTTTCTGAAAATCTGATTTTCAAACTGCTATAACTTTCACATACTAAATCCCAACGGAATGAATTTTTCACCTAAATTCATATAAAATAATAACCTACCTACTGTATAATTTTCATGCATTTTGGATGATATTGATTTTTGGGATATTTTCGGTGTTATTACTCTTATTCGATGTTTTTCGTTCATTTAATAGTTAACGAAGGTACGAGTGTGATCAAGAGTGATTTGCAGTAGCACATGGACCATCCAAAGCAAAGGCAAGCAGTTTCATCCTTTGATGTATATTGAATTCCTATTAATTTCGAAAATGTATCTATGTTGTTTTTCAAGTATTCTATGCATTGCTTAATTTCAAGTATTTGTATGTCAAATGGGTAGTTTAGTTATATCCACTTGCTACATTGGCCCTCCCTTTGAATGTTGATTTACCTTGTTCATTGAATGATTAAGGTTGTATGTTATATGAGATTGTTTACTAATTTGTAGAACAATGCTTAGCTATGCTAGTAGTTGTAACCGAAAGCGGTTGATGGAGCTAGTCCATCGGCCGATGGATTGAATCGAATCTTGATGAAATTTGAGGATTATATGGATTGAATTATGTTGAATTTGAGGAATATGTCCAGATCTTCGTATCTAGCGTTTGAGGAATTGTTGGGTGGGAATTGTTGTGTGCTGGACTTGGACAGGTGATAGGGTGATGAAGGGAGATGGTCCCAGATTTGCATAGCCCCGTCTGGGTATTTGAGGACTGGTCTGTGGTGTGATGAACCAAGTCTTACGTACAACCACATGCCGAGATAATGGCGAAGGCTTGGCTTAATAATTTGTTGTGTGTTAGCTATCAAAATGCAATTAGATTGACAATTGTTGTTGCTTAGGTCTAATGGTTCTCTTGTCAATCTAGTGGGGGCATGTCATATTTTTTCTTTTCTTGCCCTTAAGGGTCTTTTGCGTATGCCGGATTGTTGCGCAAGGGACTTACTTACACAACGAGTACACCATGGTGACGATAAGCGACTTTCGGCCATGGTGTCGTATCCTCGGGTGGGTTGATAGTTAGAGCATGACATTGTAACGGCCTCGTTATGATATCTCAGTCACACTCCTACGGAAGAGTGCATGGCGATAGTACGAGGTATTCATATCATGTGAGTAAAGTTGTACAACTCTGCAGAGAAATAAATCTATTCGAATAGCCGTGTCCCCGGTTATGGACATCACTTGTGGGAAAGCATGCACAGTTAGCTTATGGGAAATTAAGTTTGGGTTATGGTTGGAAATGTTATGTCATTGTATTAGTTTGTTCAGATCTGAAATTTTACCACGAACGGGAAGTTCAGTATGTTGATTTATTAAGGAATGATTGTGTCATTTAACCGGAAGTTCGTGTGTTAATTATATTTGGAGTATCTACTATTGTTGATCATAAATTTGGAATTATCTACTAATTATATAAGTTTTCTAAATGTTTTACAAATAGCAATTTGGTTCTATATCGCTTATCTCAATAAAAACTTGCTTTATGCTGAAAATGCACCATGTAAGCCTTCCTTTGACACTTGAATACATTTATTATATGTTGTTATATGTAAGTCTTGCGAGTACATTTTTGTACTCAGTTGCATTGTCTATGTTGCAGGTGAGAAGTCGTTCAAATTGGGTCAAGTACTTCAGGCGCTACGACTTTAACCCCAGTTAGTTGCTTGTGGGTTTGGGTATGCCAACTCGGCTCTTTCTCTTTTATTTCTAAGTTTATCTTCCGCTGCGATTTATTCCCTTGTGTTTACTTTTGGCCGATCGGCCCACATATAAAAAATTGGACCATAAGGTTCTATTTGATGAAGTTGTATTAATGATTCTATTCTCTTGTACGATTGTGTATGGATGTGATTGCAATGTTGTGTTTGGATATGTGCATGTTAGCCACTGATCCTTGGGAGCTAACATGAGACACATATCCGGGCACTCGGAATCGTTTTCGTCTCTCGTTAAATGTTGTGCTTTTGGCGTAATCACTTAGCTTGGGACAGGTCCGATCCCGCGTCCCTACATACTATATGTTATAAGGCAAACAACACAGCTACTACCAATGGCGATGGAATTCTGGATAACGGCGCTCCCGAGGCCATAATTTTTATACCACTAAACCAAATCCAGTATTCTTGCACTTTATGGAAAGGTTAAACAATAACATACATTATTCATAATATAACAAAGCTACAAACCAGGATGTAGAGAATCCAAAACCCCATCGCAAGGCTCGGGAACACACTAAACTGAATCATGGAAATATTCAAACCACCTATCTCGCTACCGACCTACCTTAAAACTTTGATAAAACGCTATTCTAATATCGCATCAAAGGCTCTTGGGTCATTACCCAGCAAATCAGACGATAGGAACACGAAGCCCTAATTTCCTTTCTTCGCCTTTTCTTCTTCTTCTTCAACCTGCTTCCTTCTTATTCCTCCTCTTTCTTCTTCCCTGCCTGGCCTCTTCTTCCATGTCGATGGCTATTCCTTCTTCCTGGCTACCCTCCTTTCCCCTGTCTTGCTCCTGCCATGGCAACCAAGAGCAATAGCGGCCCTTCCCATGATAGCCAGTGGCAGCAGCAACAGCAACAGCGATGGCGGCGTGTGGAAGCAGTAGTGGCAGCAGTAGGAGCTAGGGCTGGCGGTGGCAACTACTAATGCAGATGGAGGAGAGCGGCTAGGGTTAGGAGACCCCCCCCAGTGCCCTACTCCTTTATAACCTCGGGTCCAAGTCTGGTTCGATCGAACATGATTCAATCGACAACCCCTTCCATGTCTTTTTTTTAACGAGATATTACAACATTTGTCAAGGAAGACAACGACAATGCACATAGCTAAGCAATTGTGGGGCGAAGGAGGGTGTGATGCGCATGCTAGCAGGGGCACTGGCCATTAGGGTCGATGGCCACTAGCCAGGGAAAAAGAGGGGAGAAGGGAGAGACGAGCTAGAGAAGAAGACAACATAGGATCTATGGTGGCAACAATGCCATCATAGTCCTGTTTAATGGCATGTGGTGTCCTAAATAATAGTTCGTTCCGATGCGGATGTGCATGAAGATGGCTATGATGTGGTAATGGGAGGTGAGTATGAGATGTTGGGAAAAATCTTCAATGTGAATCAAACGGCTACAAGGGACATCCCACATCGGGATCTATGGGTGGGAGGTTAGGCAAAGAAAAAAGGACCCTATTGCCATAGTACAGAGTCGTCTCCTTGTAGCACATATGTTGTGTACTTATTTATGCTTGGTCGACATCAGGTTGCCTCTTTCAAGCGATAGTTTTACCGTTTCCTACCTCTCCAAATGTCCATTCGAATAGAAACACTAGAAAACGCTATATCGTTTCCTCCTCATACTGCTGGCCCCATCCAATTTATGTATGCTCATGACCACCATGTCACTTGCCGCCCCTTCCACCTGACCGTGTCCATGCTGATGACCTTACTACGCACTGGTGACCTTGCCATCGATCTTCCCGCTCACCACAACCTTGCCATTGAGCCCGTCACAACCCAACACATTTGGTAATGATGTATAGATGCTTTTAATAAACATGTTGGTGGACCAAATATTCCACAACATCACAAAGGGTGAGTGTGACGACTTTAAGAATCAATGGTCAAGTGTATCTAGTAAAATGAGCACTTACTGTAAGGAGGCCGAAATTGCATACAAAATTCGTTTGACTGCATTTTTAGATTGTGTAAGATATCTCATATCGCAAGGTGAAGCTTTTCGTGGACATGACAAATCCTCCACTTCTATCAACAAAGATAATTTCAAAGAGTTATTAGATTGGTACAAGGATAAGAAGAAGGAAGTGAAGTATGCATTTGATACATCTCCCGGGCATGCTATTATGGCTTGTGTAGATATTCAAAAAGAGCTTTCCAAAGCTTGCGCACAAGAGGTCACGAAAGTGATTAAGGGTGAGATTGGAGATAGGAGTTTTGTAGTGCTTATTGATGAGTCTTGATATGTATCAATAAAGGAGTAAATGGCAGTGATTGTGAGGTTTGTTGTACATCTTTTTTAGTCATACAATTTTTACATTTTTGTATTGTACAATTGTTCTAACTTTGCAAAATTTGTGGCATGCAGATTTGTGAACAATTAAGGGAAGGTTATGGAAAGGTTTCTTGCTATTAAGCATATCACAAATTGTACATCTGCGGCATTGAAGGATGCTTTAGTTAATTTGCTTGATCATCATGGTTTACCAATTTCTAGGCTTTGTGGGCAGGGCTATGATGGAGCTTCAAATATGATAAGAGAATTTAATGGCTTGCAAAAACTTATTCGGGATGAGAATCCAAATGTTTTCTATATCCATTGTTTTGCCCACCGCCACAATTGGTGGTTGTCACTTATTATAAGTTGTAGTAGAGCTATTGTTGATTTCTTCAACTATGTTCCTTAATAGTGACAGCTTGTTAGTACATCTTGCAAGAGAAAAGATGCATTGATTGAAAAGCATTATGATATTCTGTTGGAGAAGTTGAAGAATGGTTTGATATCTGCTAGGAGAGGGCTGCATCAGGAATCTGGTCTAGCTAGACTTGGAGATACTCGGTGGGGTTCACATCTCAAAACATTGCTTGGTATATACCAAATGTTGGAGGCAGTTGTGGATGTGCTAGAGCTTATAAGTGAAGATGCTTGTCAAAACACATGTCATGGTGGAACAGCAGGTTTGATGAAAAAGATGGAATCCTTTCAATTTGTATTCATCATGCATTTTTTGATAACATTGTTGAGAATAACAAATGAGCTATCACTTGCTTTAGAAAGGAAGCACCAAGACATCGTTGAAGCTATAGGCTTGATATAGGATGTGAAAGAACGCTTTCAAGATATGAGGGACAATAGGTGGGAGACATCAATACTATAGAAAAGGTCATCACAGACGGTTTTTCTAAACTGTCTAACTTTATGGGTCAACGATGACATGAGTTATCACAAACGGTTTTTAAACCGTCTGTGAAAAAGCTATCACAGACGGTTCTAAACAATAACCGTCTGTGATAATCAATTATCACAAACGATTCTTATTCAGAACCGTCTGTCATAGTTTTTTCTATTGCAAAAAAAAAACTACATATGGTTGATTACACAATCTGGAATGAAAGAAAACTCAAATTGGACGGCGAACGAACGGTGAAAACGGGTGCTGAAACTTTGGAGACCGCTTTGAGACCCTAAACGACTTGTTTTGGATTTTTTTTTTTCACTTTTCCATAGCCTCGTGAGTGAATATGACCTGGACTTATGGATTTTTGGATTGAACTTTTCGTTAGCTTTCCAACGAGCTAAAGAACGACGCAATCCGAGTATCTGACTTCATATGCAAAAGTTATGGTTTTATCGGACAGTGCGTGAAACCAAAATCTGTTCGGATTCGGATTTGTGGCCCGAGAGGAAAACGAATCCGAGATGAAGAGGCGGACGATGGCCTGGTACTCGAAGTCAAGGATGCTGAGGTGCTCGCTATCGATGTTCATGAGCTTCATCACAAAATCCACAATCTTATCTTGATCTATTCATTCACAAGAAAACCACGATTACCACTAAGAGCCACCAAAAGCAACAAGGTAGGGGAGGCGACAAGTGATTGATCACTTACTGGCTTGGGTCCTGCGCGTCCCTCCTCGTCAACTACGTCTCCTCGCCGAACCTTGTCGGGGAATCAAGGGCGGTCGCCGGAACTCACCGTGGGGAGGGGAGAGGGAGAGACTGATGGAAGACAAGGTGGGGGTGGCTATAATATATAAGGACAACACCAAAATATTTCGCCTCCCGCACACGCATCCAAAAAAATTCGCCATCTCGTGCTGTGAATTACAGACGGTTTCAAACAAAAACCGTTTGCGATGACCATAACATCACAGACGGTTCTTGTTAAGAACTGTCTGTGATATTATGGTCATCACAGACGATTTTTAGCGTAGCTAGTAACACAGACGGTTGTAAAACCAAAACCGTTTGTGATTGTATTTAATACAGACGGTTTTGGTCAACTGTCTATGATGAGGTGTCCAGTATTAGCCTTTTTTTAGTAGTGCATTGTTCGACCAAGTCAAAAGCTTTTGTGAGGCATATGGGATTGATGTGCCAAATATGAATGATGTCATTGAAGTTATGGGTAAATCTGTACGTTGGAAGCACACAGTGACTCAACATCATTATTACAAAGTTAACATTTTCAATGCTGCTCTTGATGCAACTATGAATGAGATGAATCATCACTTCAATGAAATTTCCTTGGATTTATTAATTGTATGCATGTCTTGTCTTGATCCAAGTGGCTCATTCTCTAAGTTTAATGTTAATAAGCTTGTTCGACTTGCTGAGATTTATGCTGATGATTTCATGGTGGCTGATCGACTCTTGTTAAGAAATCAGTTTCAGACCTTCATTCTCAACATTAGAAGAAGTGAGGAATTTCATGGATGTCGTGATATTTCAAAACTTGCTCAATTGATAGTTGAAAAAAATAGAGAACTTTTCCATTGATATATCACCTCATCGAGCTGACATTGATCCTTTCAGTGGCAACAATATCTGTTAAGAGAATATTTTCAGCAATGAATATTATCAAAATAGATTTGCGCAACAAGGTATCAGATGAGTAACTGAATGATTTGATGGTGTGCTATATCGAGCGAGACATATTTAGATCATTGATGATGATGATAGGATAATAAGATCCTTTCAAGACATGAAATCTCGCAGAATAAATTTGTATCGTGAAAGTCGTGATTCAAGCTAGCGCCTTAGTGATATGATTCTTTTATTTTAAATGTTCTTGATCATTTAAGTACAATTTGCTATTGTATCACTATTTTTTTCTAATTTTGATCTACATGTTGTTACCCACTGGAACTATATTTACATATTTTGAGAACACATTTTTCATTAGCAAGGTATTTTTATTGTATTTATCTTTTTTTTACTTTACTTTTATTCATATATGAATTTGATTGCATAAAAATACAGCCCACTATCTTTTTCATCCTGGACCCACTACTGCCATCGACCATCTGTGCACCACGGTCTCATGGGAGAACTCCGCACACCATGGATGGGGCAGCTCTCCGGCAGCCACACCTCGCTGATATCCACCCCACCACGTCCTCGTCGGCGACCGCTCCAGCCACCATGGCCTCTCAGAGACCTTGTCAAAAGCCGGTTAGTTTTTTCCCTTTTGCCCACCTATCTCAATGCCCCTCAAATGTTCGATGATGTGTCAGTGTAGGATATTTTTTGGTTCCACGCATGAAACTTACCAGCAACACAATAGTGCTTAATATTGCAGCTTTTTCGGAGTGATTTGGTACCCGTCAATCTGAAAGGCTACAAGGACACTGCCCAATCTTTTTCTGCAGATTCTATTGGTGTTGTTTACTTGGGTGCTTATGGTTCACATTGGATAGCTTAGTGTGCTTCATGTTACCATTTTGGAGAGAACCTCTGTTTCGTTCAACTCTAGTTTAAGTTATTGTCCGTTTATATTGGTCAATTCTTAATTTGCATGTAGCAAATTTTAGAAAAGCCAACCTTTTGATGAACTCAACAAAAACTTGTAGTTACTTTGACCTGTTGGTGACAAGTAGAAAACTTCACATTTCAGGATTCAGATGTGTGTTAATATACTAAGAAACTACCTCATCAGTTTCTTTGTCCTTGATATTTCACGTCAAGGCACTCCATGTCAAGTCTCAAGGGTCAAGACATTCCATTTCAGTGGCACAACTGCTGAGTGCTGACCAATCAGCTTGAATGCAGTGTGCTCAAATCAGTCATCGGTATCTAATACTTCCAATTGGTGTGACCATAGGGCAAATCGGATATGTAATTATTGGAATAATTGTTTGAGACTCAAATGATGGATATGCAAACAATTATTGGTTCTTCAATTGCAGATTATCTACAATGTCTAGATTGCATTGTAGGACGTCTTGGAAGAAGGTCCATAAAGAAGGCTTCCTGTGTGCACCTATCCATTGTCAAAATGTGAGTTTGTTGAAACATCTAACAGTTTGATTGCTGAGGCAAGTATACTACGAAGACATGTCACTGATATTGCACACATGTTACTTCAGTAGAACTAGAATATGAGATGTTTTATAATGCAGTTAGGCGGTTCTCTTCTACCTTTTGTTGTTTTTCCTTGTGATTCTGGTGATCTGTGATGTTATGTTATGCCTCACCGCCGGAGAGCCTGCGCGGCGAGCGAGTAGTGAGTCGGTGCGGCATCAACAGCGTATGCAGTGGACGAGTAGGCACCATAGTGGCGAGCACGAGTTGAGTGCGGCAGTTGCACTTACTCCGGCAAGCTATGTGCTGCTTTGCTTCGTTTTCATCGTCACTCCACTCCATTCATCAATTTTTCCCCTTGTTGAAACTTGCTCTAAACATTCAAAACATCATTGAAACTTGCATGAAACATATGCTTGTTGAAACTTGCATGAAACCTCCAGATTCATGCCCTCCTTTGATTATTTTTTCCCTTGTTGAAACTTGCACAAAACTTTCAAAACCTCATTGAAACTTTCATGAAACCTGCTTTCAATCTTGAAACTTTCCTGAAACTAGCTTGAAACATGCCTTTGAAAATTTGAAATCGCTTGAAACGTGAAAGCTGAAACTACGCAATGAAACCACGCGAAACCTGTGTGGAACTTTGCTTGAAACTCTATTGAAACTTTCTCAAAACTTTGGAACCTTGTTGAAACTTATCTAAAACCTGCTTTTAATTTTGAAACTTGTAAGCTGAAACGCGATGAAACCTTGCGAAACCAGTGTGGAACTTCACCTTAAACTCCATTGAAACTTATCTCAAAACTTTGGAACCTTATTGAAACTTATCTGAAACTTGCTTTTGATTTTGAAACGTCTGAAACTCGCTTGAGACATTCGAAGCTTGAATGCTAATATGTGATTGAACCCCTGTGAAACATGTGTCGAACTTGTTTCAAGCTCTGCTGAAACTTGCTCGAAACTCTGAAACCGTCGAAACTTAGCTCAAACTTGCTTTCTGCTTTCAAACTTTTGAAACTTGGAAGATGAAACCTGATTGAAACTATCTTGTTGTGCTATAGTCTATAGTCTCTTAAAACCTAATGTTTAGGTTATAAAACCTAGTTTAGTTGTGCCTTTCGGTTGAGATAATATCCATGCCAAATCCTGATTTCCTACTCTTAGCTATCAAACTTTGAAGTTTCAGATCTGAGACCTTCAAGTTTTAAAGTTGAAACATCGGGTTTTAGCATCATGATTGAAAATGTTTGGTTTTAGCCGTGAAACATTGTCAGCACCCGCATATGTAGTTTCATCTTTGAAAACCTCCATGAATCCTAATGTTTCAGTTTGAATCTTTAGGATCCAATTGTGAAGCATTCCGTTCATAGATCAACTTCCGAATTTCTTTATAAAAAATAAAAAAAACTTCCAAAATTCTCACTTTCTTGTACTGCATGAAACTAGGAACTGTGTTACAACACCCATCACCATTAGATGAGGAAAAAAACATCAAACACCCTTGCTTCAGATCACTGAAATTATACTACATATATAATGAAGCAATTCATCAAGCACGTTACATGCACAGCACACACCTCAAACTTCCATCAGTTGGACAAATCCGCATGTGCAACTACAAGTGTACATCTATCTCAGATAAAAGGTGAGTATGCCGCAACAAGGCAAGTGAAAACTTTCAAGTTGCTGCCTGGGGGTCAGTGGGGCGCCTCACGCGAAATAGCTAGGACATGGAGGGAGGCTGGTGAGGTTTCTTCCCAGGACACGCGTGGGGAGTAACTGTCAGTGAGGTTTCAGGCCAACGTCGTCGCAACGTGGGGGAAGCCCAGAGTTCGCCGGGGAACGCGCGCGGAAGAAGCGGGGGAAATTTCAGGCCATCCGCGCCACACAGGGAGAAGGACCACCGAGTTTTAGGCTGCGAGCCACATGAAGGAAGGCTGGGGGAGGTCACCAATGCGCCGCATGCAGAATAAGCCGACGAAGTTTCAGGCCATCTGGCTGTGCCATGAGCAGAGGAAATGCCGATGAAGTTTCAGGCCGCCGACACTGTGGAGGAAGACATTGAGGCTGTCGCGTGCACGCGAGTGGACGAAAAGCCAACATATATTACTGGGTCACGAGCGATAGAAATCAGAGCGCGTCATCAGAACTTGATCGACGACTCCGAGCTATCCCGTCGGAATGGGGATCTGACGGGATACCGTGGTGTAGCCACGTCCATATTCAAAACCATCCTCTTATCGTTCTACTGAAGTTATAAAGCTACATATTCATCTGATATTTTGACATTTGAACTGATCAGGTGCGAATTACCGCCGGCGCCTCTGGTGTTCTTCTTCTCTTTTCCTTGTACATAGACTGATAGACAGAAATCGTGTATCATGTCACGTCGAAAAAAAGAGTAGCCTGTCTTCTTCATGGTACCAGCGCTACCTTCACAATGCTGCTATAAATTGGGGAGCATAGCGACATAATTTACTACTCCTGCCCAAAACGGTAGTACGAGCAACTATATGTACCTAGTAATTAATCACCGATCACCGAACAAGGTAAACAGTTGAAGCAGGATAAATCTGTCAAAATTACAGCGTACTTGTTACACCATGTGGCTACGTCTAGAATTATTTAGTTGATGAATAATTGATATTGTTGCTTACTGATATTATTTGAGATATATGACGTGTGTGTGAATTTATGTCGATCAAGATGAAAAGACAATGATATTATACTTACGTCCGGACGGTCCGGACGCTTTCAGTGTAATACATGCACAATCTGCGTCATTACGTCGCGCGCATCCGTAGTGTTAGTGACACCACTTGTAACGCATGCAGAGCGTCAACAACTCTCGAGCTTGAGCTTTTGCTATGCTGTGCAAACGTACATGACTTCACCGCAACGATGCAATTTTTGTATGCGCAGCTTTGTGTTTATCTCTAAGTCTAAGAACCAGTACTAGCAAGTATTCCAGACGCATGCGGCCATATACACGGCCAGATCATAACCAGATCGACCCCTGCTAGCTAGTCGTATGTACGGATGTACCACTTGGATCGATACTTTTCTCTGTTTCGAGTTTATTGCTCCAGTTAATATGCTCACCTAGCAGCCAGCTAGCCGATGCTCTGTAATGCCATTAGCTATGTATGTGTATAACGATGTTGTTTTGCATTCCTGCCTATATACATAAAAAAGATGAAACAGCGGTTAACAAAGTAAATCATTCTATGTATAATCGTGATCGTGCCGCAGATGAACAAAGCTCTCAACTCATAATTGTTTTGATTTGTGATGTTGCAACCGTTGTTCGGAGATGTTGTAACCGTTGTCCGGGGATGTTACAACCATTGCCCTATGATGTTGCAACCGTTGTCCGGGGATGCTGTAACCGTTGTCCTGAGATGTTACAACCGTTGTTCAGAGATGTTGCAACCATTGTCCTAGAATGTTGCAACCGTTATCTGGGGATATTACAAGTGTTGCATCTATAGAAAAAAAAATGTTACATACAGTTCACGGCGATATTGCAATTTTTTCAACGCGTTTTTTTCAGATGCTTTTTTTTATTTGTGATGTTGCAACCATTGTCCGGGAATGTTGCAGCTATTGTTCGAGGATGTTGCAACCGTTATCCGGAGATGTTGCAACCATTGTCCTAAGATGTTGCAACCGTTGTCCGGGGATATTGCAACCATGTCTGGGGGATGTTACATGCAGCGGCGTACTTACTACATGTGTTGTAATAAGGGCAAATGATGCTACATAATTTGTATTTTTATGCTGCGCTAAGTGCTAAATTTCTTGATGCCTAACAGAAAGGGTGACACGACGTATAACTAGAGTCTTAGTAAATTATTAACTGCACTTATCACAATGCGTATATAACAATAGAAAAGTGCCTAGTCTAGAAGCATCAGGAAATTTCCTCCTAGTATCTTTGGGACCAAATCGGACGTACGGCTCCTAGTATCACACCCTATAAATTTCCTCGTCATCTTTGGGACCAAATCAATGTTCACTGGGAGGGTGTCTGATTCCTAACCTCAAATCAGACGTACGGCTCCTAGTATCACCCAGATGGAAAGAATTTGTGCCAGGAAAATATAGTATTTTGGTCTTTGTATGTGCAGGGTAACTTGGAGGCGATCATGATCTACGGCGAGAACTAGGAGATGGTTTGGTGCGAAGTCATAGTCTAGAGGGTCGAGGATGTTGGAGGAGATGGTCGAGCTCGAGTTGGGGAGTATAGAGATCAAAGATGGATGATGTCTGTTGGAGCTATGAAGGTACAGCTCGGAGGCTACGACACGTGATAGTTTTAGAGTGTTCAAAATTAGAAAGCTAACAGAAATTAGAAATACCTTGTTTGTTGGGATTGAATTAATTTTTTGTAACCGTGTGTTAAGGTCACGTGGGGCACTAGGACTATTTACGTGGGATTGCATTAGGTGCTGGCGTAGGCAGGACTTTGGGAATTACTTGATCAGGGCGGGCTGTAGACGTGCTGATTGGTTTTGGTTAGTAGCGGCAGCAAAAAAAAAAAAGGCTGGCCAGGTTTTTGGGTTCTCGGGAGAGAGAATTTTGGATCAGCATGCGAAGGTGCTGTGTCTGTGGCATGCTTTGTTTTCTCCTTGACGTGAATATGTGTTTGTGGCGGCTTGCTTCTTTTCCTTGACGTGAGGTTTTGGGGTCCTGTGACTTTTGCACGCTGAAGGGGATCAGGGTGCTGCTAGTAGCGGCGGCTTGAATTTTTGGATCGGGATTTGTGCTAGCGGCTGTACAAGGGACGTGATTAGGTGCCGCAACTTGAGTTTTGAGGATTAGGGGAGAAGCTAGCGGCGGCTTGTTTTTTCCTAACGTGAGATTTTTGGCCGACATGCATATGTGCTAGCGGCAGCTTGAGTTTTTCCGTGGAGTTGATTGCTAGTTGTGGCTTAATCACTTGTGGAACGGGCTTTGAATTCTGGATTTCCCTATTGTTGCCTTCTGCTTTGGATTAACGTCTCTTGCCTCCGGTTTCCTGCATGTGATGGTTCTTGCACATAGATACTCCTATCTGCTGGTGACTTCGCAATACGAGATGAGCGATTTGAATAAGGCTCTTTGCTGCCGAAGTATATTGATTTCGAGTGTTTGCTGATTTGCGTGTGAGAGAGTTAGGCTGCTCCCAATGAATAGTATTTTAGTGCAGTTTCTTTAGTGCACGAGAAGTGTTAGGATACTATCTTTTCAATGCATAGTTTCTTATGGTGTAGTATCTCAGGCTGTTTCATTTAATTACATGCATGATCTTTACTAGTATTTTAGCATTGTGGCTTATTTGTGGCATGTACTAAAGCAATACATGCATGATCTTCCCAATGCACGGCATCGATCACAATAAATTTTATGCGTTAGATTTCGAGACCGAACCGGTATCTAGATTAGATACTAGAGTACCCTCTCTCTTCATTAACTATGGTGCCACATTATCATTTTGCCTACATGGCAGGCTTATGATACCAGCTAGGATGGAGCACTAGGAGCTTAGAGTGTAAAAATCTTCCACAATCATTCACCCCCTTCTGATTGCCATTAACGACCCTACAGTACTCCTCTACAGGACGAACGGGGTAGTCGAGGGCAATCAAGGTGCACACGAGGAACCAACAAGGTAAACATAAACAGGCTGTGTTGGTTAGGTACCGATCGAGCCCGGCCATAATATGTAAAAACCGTCGGATCAAGCAACTCCGAATTAGTCAGAACAACAAATAGGGTGTACCGGTTTGTGCTATTATTCAAGATTTCGGTTGCGAACCGAAATGGAATCAAACCTGCTTAGGAACAGTTGAAAAGCATTATTTTCATTAAATAATAGCCTAACAGCTATTTTGCAGCAACAAAATAGGCATCTTGAGTCCAAAGCTTTGACTTACATTCAGAAGAACCAAAGGCTTCCACAGGAAAAGCTTGAGTGCGGTCGCAACCCTAACACGATCTCCATAGTGTCCTTCAATCTTCTGATACCTTATGATGAAAATTTAGCAAGATTGAGTACGCAACATACTCAACAAGTCACATAGGAAAGCTATTTAATTACATGTCAGGAATTAAGATGATTGTTTAGGGTTTACCTCATCGTGCATCTGTGGATGCATTTTGAGTTTAAAGCGACTTATCATTAAAACAAGAAAATCATACTAATATAACATCGGGGTTTACTTAACAATTGCAATTACCATCTTAACATATCAAAATCTCTACTTATGCCTCACATATTGAAATCACCCATGAACACTGTTGGAGATATGCCCTAGATGCAATCATAGAGATGATTATATTTCGTTATGTTCATAATTTATTGGATAATATGTTATCTTGTTCCTTGAATAATATCGTTAATATTTATTAGCAAGTAATTGACTTCTTTGTGAAACTCTATTTTTATCTTTGCAATGATTATTCTAAAGCGATCCCTAGTTGGAAATATATATGAGGACACATATGAATACACTAGCATATGTATTGGCTGATGACTATGTTTCACAGATCATAGATATGGAGATATCAAACCAATAATATGGACACATGTTAGTGAACATAGGGTTGGATCGACCCACCATGAGACACTACGAGAACGTTGTATTCTTATATGTCATCAGTTGGTCTCATTTACAATGTGTATGCTATATCCTTAGACTTGAGGTCGTCGTACGTACTCAAAATGTGTAGTGATTTACTTAGGGGTTGCCAAACGCTACTCCGTAACTGGGTAGTTATAAAGGTAGCTTTCGAGTTTGTCATGATATATGTGTCAAGGCATGGTCGATCAAGATATGATTTGCTCCTCCATGCAATGGGAGAGATATCTCTAGACCTCTCGAGTGATCGGATTCCAAAAATGCATGGCCATGCTACTCGCAGTTAAAGAGTTAACCATAGTCGGGGAATTCGAGTCACGTGATCGAGAAAGAGTGGTCAAGCTTACCAACAAGGATGGCACATACTCACCTTGAGTTTGACCGATATTGTGAGGCAAAGGGAAATACATATGAGATTTGTTGAGATTCATCTGATGTGATCTTTACGTATACTAGGGAGTCGGCATGTCCTACTAGGGGCCACTACCAATTAGTGGACGAGTAGGAGTACTCGGGGCATGTCCAAATGTAGGTGAACCTATAGAGTCACATGCTTAAAGGGCTGGGACACATTTTGGATGGTGATCTAAATTCTTATGGGCCTCAAAGTTCGATACCCATCATGGATGTCTATATATAGAGAGCGGTGGCATAGGGTTTGTGTGATTTTTGGAATTCCCAAACCCTAGTCGCCACACCTCCTCACCCAAAACCACGAATCAAACTAGCACTCCAAATGCGTGGTGTCCCCGCCTGCACATGTGGATACCTTGGAGGCATTGTTGTGAGGCTTCAACGCTAGAACGATCCGCAACTTGTGACTGTCACGAGGAGCACTTGGAGGAGGCGCGAGGCTAGTACGACTACAACCGCACCAACATGCTACATCAACTCTTCTTCCACTGCAGGTCTGCGCATCAAGCGGTAATCCTGTGATCTCTAACTAGCAGTGGTTCCTTGGTTGCGCGGTAGATTTTCAAAATTCCGCTAGTGTAGCCTATCCGTGTTCCTTCATAACACAACTTCATTAACCGGAAGCACGGCATATCCGAATACCATTAATTATACTCTGTAAAGTTGCCCAACTTTACCCACAAGATACCTCAAACTCATACTGTCATGCAATATACATGCAACCTAATAGCGTGCGACTGACTTGAGATAATTAACAAGGCATTCCCAATGCTCAACCTTTCTAGCATCTACCCGGTAGGTTTAAGGTCAATACAGCCGTTGGGAAACCACCAGCCAATGGTAGAGTGCACGGTCCAATGCTGACGGGTCCATACTATTGTGTAGTTCAATGAGTGCTCTGACCGGTCCACTCCTAACTCACCCCCATTCCGTGGTGCTCTATCACACAAGAGTAGTTGACATCCTGTAGATATTCAATTGGAAGAGCAAAGTACTAAGCCAAGTTGGATATACCAAACCCGTGGTTGAGCGAGATCTGTATTCATTATTTGGCACAAGGTTCTTGTACTTACACTGCTCTCAAAGGAGGAAATGGGCCTACACCAACTTGTGGTTGCCCACCTGGTTGGTCTCACCTTCGACTCACTATTGTCAAGTATCTTGGGTTGTCCATCCTCTTGGTCTCAACCCTCAACTCTCCACCAAAACCATTGGCGGATAACCAATACTCTTTTCTAGAACTTACAAACACATTGTGTGACAATGCCGAATATTTATTAATATTTTATGTAACTTAACCTTGTCAAGGTGAAAATGGTCTACAAAGAATAGGTGGGCTTTTATGTGAGGTGATAGGATATATCTAATCATCATGGCATTCAAAAGTATTATTTCAATATTAAATTAATTGGCATAAATACGGTAAAGAAAGTAATAATAAAGGTACACAAAATATAGGCTCAAAATGATCAAATGAATGCGACTTGCCTCCATATCTACAGTCCTTGACTGGATTTACCTCTCCTGTGTCTTGATCAACTGATCCTCTGTAGCTTGATCAACAAAATCGGGTTCTAACGTGGAAGAAAATCAAATAAATAAGTCTGGGCTCAACAGGAGGTGAACTGGGAACAACATGAATTAAATAAATTTGGAAAGAATTGAAAAGAAAGGTGGTGTGGGTGGTTGGGATTTATTGGGTGCTTGATTAGGTCAAATAGAGTTGAAAATGGGTTTCAAAATGTGTGTGTGTGTGTATAGGGTCTGGGATGAACAGTGATGGGTCTGGTGAATAGTACTGGGTCCAGTAGTATTCACTAATGGATTTGGGTGGAATAGTAATGGGTTTCATGAATAGTGTTAGGTCAACACTATTCACAGTGGGTTGGGTCTTATGAATAGTAATGGGTTTGGCTGTGGGCTAATGTGTTTAATAGTGTTCGGCCGGAAGTGAATAGTGGTGGGCTTCTCGGGTTTGGGCTTGAACAATACTGGGCTAAACAGTATCAGGCTAAATAGTATTGGGTTTTGAAAAAAAGGGCTGCACACAGTGGAAGAATGAATTGGGCCGGCCCACTTGGCTTGGCAGGCTGAAAACCATTTGGGCTAGCCTTGCAGGCCTGCTTCGGCGGTCCAGCTCGTCCCAAGCGAGCTGGTGCTCGCTCCCCATGGAGGCCGAGCAAGAACCTTGGTATATGGACAGGGGCTACCGCCCCTGTGACCCCGAAGGGGTTGCCACCCCTATGGACTAGGATCTTAACTTGGTTTTTGGTATTGCTAGTTCACACCATCCGTTAGATAGAATGCGATTCTATGCATAACTTGTTTTTGCAGGATGTTGTGAATAGTATGGCCAATTATATATGTGATGCTTGTGAATGATGTATGAGATGCATGCATGTGTGTAATGTTCATGACCTACGTGTCATGCTTATTTCAGCCCAAGGCTGTCTATATTTGTATAACGGTATGCATGTCGACTTGTGATGCTTCTTCACTCCTTGTTATTTATTACTAGTGCTATTAGGAGTAATGGCTTAATGGGAGTACTTGGAGATATGGCGAACAGGATGTACTATGTGGAAGAGCCATACTATATCACAATGCAATGTGATTGTCTGTGAATGCCTTTATATCCCTGTTCATTTATTTCTATGTATATTTTTAGTTTCTCCGAATGCTTTTAACATGGTAGAAGTAAAATTCCCTCACATAATTTTAAGCTAAATTGATGCCCTCCCAATTAGTCGCACCATCCAAAGTTATGTATTTTAATGGTAGGTCTTGCTAAAGCATAGTACCATTAACTTTCCTTGACTATATGGTTTTGTGTCTAACACTTACTCACATAGCATTGATTAAACTTGACAAGGTCATTATAATGGTTATAAACATTGGGGCATAGGGTTGGGAACTGGGCATAAAGATGTCGCCTAACAACAATAGTCATATAGAGATATGATTAACAAAGGGTTGCTTACCAATTTCATCAATCTTCTAGCAAAGGATGCCAAAGCTCACTAGTAGATTAACTAATTGTGGGTCTTGAATCACTAAATGTTATAAGAGGATATGGAATTTAGTGGGAGCATCTTTATTAAATTGTTTAATAGAAGTTACTTTTCTTGAACATATATCTTAGTTTTTTTGCATATTTTATGTTGTAGATCATGGCACCAATTGCTGTACCTACCTCCAGTTTTGCTTTACGTTCGATACTTGATAAAGAAAAACTTAATGGAACAAATTTTGTGGATTGGTCCTACAACCTAAGAATTGTTCTTAAGCAAGATAAAAAAAAGGAACATATTCTAGAGGAACCAATTCCAGAAGTGCCTGCTGAAAATGGTACTGCTACTCTTAAAAACGCCTATAAAAAGGCATGTGATGAGTCCCTTGATGTTAGCTGTCTCATACTTGCTGCCATGAACTCAGACCTTCAAAAGCAGTTTGAGAACATAAAGGCATATGATATGATCGTAGCGCTAAAAGGCATGTTTGAAACACAAGCAAGAACTGAGATATATGAGATCTCAAAGAATTTATTTGGGTGTAAGCTAGCTGAGGGTAGTCTGGTGAGCCCTAATGTGATCAAGATGATTGGTTACACACAGAGCTTAGAAAAACTTGGTTTTCCCCTTAGCCAAGAGTTAGCTACTGACTTGATTCTTACGTCGCTTCCTGCAAGCTACGGGCAATTCATTATGAACTTCCATTTGAATGGCTTAGACAAGAATCTCACAGAGCTACATATGATGTTCAAGACTGCAAAGGATAGCATTAAGAAAAGCAATAGTCATGTGATGATGGTGGAAAAGAGTACAAGCTTTAAGAAGAAGGCTAAGACTTGGGTAAAAGGAAAGGGCAAGGCTAAAGCTTTGGATGAGATCTATACTAACAAGCCTAAGCCCAAGACTAAGTCCGGCCCGACTCCAGAGAATGAATACTTTTACATCAGAGAGCGAGGCCATTGGAAGAGGAACTACAAGAAATACCTAGCTGATCTGAAAAAGAATGGTGGGACTAAGCCTTCCACTTTAGGTATTAATGTTATAGATGTTTTTCTTACTGATTCTTCCATTAACTCTTGGGTATTTGATACCGGATCGGTTGCTCATATTTACAATTCGATGCTAAGTCTAACAAGGAGTAGGAGCATTGCAAGAGGCGAGATGGATCTTCTCATCGGGAATAAAGCAAGGGTTGCTACATTAGCCGTTGGGACCTTGCCATTACATTTGCCTTCAGGATTTATTTTGGAATTAAATAATTGTTATTGTGTTCCAGTCATGAGTAGAAACATTATCTCTGCCTCATGTTTGTTGGCAAAGGGTTATAAGTTCATTACTGAGGACAATGGTTGTTCTATATTTTTGAATAAAATGTTTTATGGCTATGCTCCTATTATGAATGGGTTGTTTATTTTAATCTTGATGATGCACCTGTCTATAATATTAATGCGAAGAGGCTTCGGCGTAATGATATGAATTCCACTTTTATTTGGCATTGTCGTTTGGATCACATAAGTGAGAAACGTATGAAGAAGCTCCATGATGATGGACTTCTAAACACATTTGATTTGGAATCATTTGAAATGTGTGAATCTTGTCTACTTGGAAAGATGACCAAGGTGCCTATCACTAAATGAACTGAGAGGGCGTCTGACTTGCTGGCACTCATACATACAGATGTGTGTAGGCCAATGAGCACAACAGCTAGAGGTGGTTTTCGGTTCTTCATTACTTTCACCGATGACTTTAGTAGATATGGATATATCTACTTAATGAGGCATAAGTCGGAATCCTTTGAAAAGTTCAAGGAGTTCCAAAGTGAGGTACAAAATCAACTTGGCAAGATAATCAAATTTTTACGATCTGATCGTAGAGGTGAATATTTGAGCCATGAATTTGGTGATCATTTGAAGCAATGTGGAATTGTCCCATAGCTTACACCACTGGGCACTCTACAATGGAATGGAGTGTCCGAGCGGCGTAATCGGGCCTTGTTGGACGCGGTTCGATCGATGATGAGCTAATCGGATCTGCCATTGACTTTTTGGGGTTACGCTCTCACTACAACAAAACTATCACATAGAGATGCTTTTGTTTTGATGCTTTTATGTCTGTCTCTACGTTGAGAAACACCTCGTATGTAAAGACGCTTCTCAAGACGTTTTATATGACGCCACAAAATCTCTTACCGTAGAAAGGCACATATACGTTTACATTTATGTAGAGACGAATCTTGAGACGTTTGAGAATATGTCTGAGAATTAAGAGGACAAAATTTTAGTTACAGAGACGAATTTTGAGACGTTTTAGAATATGCCTCTACAGCTCTAGGAAAAGTATTACGTTTTAAATTTTTTTCGGTGGGGACCGAAAGGACTAAAAATAATTTCGAAAGAATTTCGTTCAACGTTTTAGATCAAATATGAATTTAAAATCTAAAACATTTGCAAAAATTAATGCTCCGAGGGGTTTTTGATCCTTGCTCGCGGGAAAAAAAACCGACAGCACCTTTGCACTAGGAAATCTCTCGTCTCTTGTTTCTTTACTGATTGCTACTCTCTTTAACCCGCATTCTTGCCCTCCCAAGGAATGACCAGAGCGTGTATTCGGATCCGCCGCCGCCACTCCAAGCGGCGGCGAGCCGGTGACGCCGCCCCACGCCAAAGAACGCCCGACGGCACCAGCCGGCGGAGTTATCTGCCCTCCGAGCTCAGACACCGGACGCCGGGGCCTGCCGCGCTGCTGGCGGCGGCGCTGACGCGCTGGGAGGCGGCGGCGATGCATGCGGCGCCCAGACTTATCTGCCCTCCCGCCGAGCTCATACACGGACACGGCAACCGCCGCGCGGAGGTGGCGGCATCAAGCGCTTCAGGCGCCACGTCAAGCACGGACCTGCTGGCGGCGGCGGCGAGGGACGCGAGGCAGAGAGGCAGCATGTGCTTTGGCTGTTCCAGCACCCACAGTCCCTTGTGCGCCAATGCCAAATTAGCAGGCTCTTCTCCACGCGACCACTCCTCCGTGTTTTCGGGCATCATTGCCATACCATTCAATTATAATTCCATAGCATTCCATACCTTGCCTCACTTTTATTTTAAACAAATTGTTCAATGTCCCATTAGCACAAGAACACTTTTTGGGTGGAGAGTAAGCTGATATGAACTGGAATGGTGTTGTTGTTTTAGCATGATTATTTATCAATTCATAAATTTATGCAAGATTACATTTGCTTACCTTATATTGTTGAAACCAGTTTGCGTAAATATATGAGATGCAAAATGGTTGCTTTCACGCCTTGGACCAGATCAGCCCGCCCAAGTTGTAGATGAAGCTCCAAGCAATTTGGTATGACTAATACATAAATTTGAATTTGCTAATTTCTTAAGTAATGATTGCCTCACCTATGCATATTTATGCTTTGTTAACCACATGTAGATATTAAGAGGATCTAGCTAGCTTATGACCTGGGTATAAGGTGATAGCTTTTTGCTCTTCCATTGACATAGGAAAGTTATCTGACGCTTACTAGTTTGATAGGTGTCTCTGGATTCTTGATAGCTAAACTTAGATCTTCATTCCAAACCGGTTAACTGTCTTCTTTATCACACTTGTCTTCACTCTCTGTATGTACAGTAAAACGAAATGACAAAGCGCCAAACAAATCGAGTAAAAATGTCCAAGAAACTTGATGTACAATGATCCAAACTGGGTTAGCGCATACCATCCCTTCAATTGCTTATCTTGTTTAGAATTTCTAGATTTCTCTTTACCAGGTATATAAGTATTCAAAAGATGATTAGCTGAATGGTTGCCGTGTGTAGGTGATTATTGATACAACTAATTTCCAATAAACAGGATAGGATGCACTTGTTGTGAGATAGCATCACTCTTCAATCTCAAGTCATGGAAATTTCTAACTAGTTGCATGCATCGATCCGTAAGTGCAACTAAACGTAACTACTATTATAAGTAGCAAGACATCCACAAAGACAGCAATGTTCAGTCATGTGGTTGTGGATTCATACATGTTTCGCACATAAGTAAGAACACCGCACACACGAGAGTAAAACGTAGTAGTGGCTAATAATATTGAAGAAAGAAAGAAAAGGTCGACCTTATTGTCCAAGTGGAGCACAACATAGGGGTCGCTACCGGTGGCATCACGATTGACAAGGTTTACTCCTCGCAACACTTTCGGACGAGGAAATCTGGCGGAGAGACATCTCTTGTTCTTGTTCTTGCTGAAATTCTCTCTCTTTCCTAGTACTTTTCTCACCTAGAAGAAGAAATGGAATGTATAGGGATAACAATCCACTAACGCATTTAAGATATATCATATACTCGATCGGTCCATTCGCTCATCATCTTGAAACGCCGCTCGCCACCATGCATGTTTTCCATTTTTGTTTACGGGCAAAAAAGTTGGACATGTCGTGGCCTCAAATTAAACTACATGATTTGACCGTGTCTTTTGGGCCTTGTGTGTTTCTTATTACCTTATTTTGTCACGCTTATGATTTTTTAGATAATGGAAGAGCAAAAAGCTATCACCTAATAACCGCTTATTAAATTGTTACGACACGTACCGCACATAATGTCACTATCTTTAGTCACCATCCCCACATTCTCGCAATCACTCAAAGCGATATTTATCATAAATTTATCGATTGTGTGAATTCCTTTGTTAATCATTCATTCAGATACCTCCGAAAATGAAAATCCCAGCCTGCTGTCCTTCTAGGCTTTTGCAATTACATGCAAATTTGAACAGGAACGAATATATCTCTGTGATAGTGGAGCATCAAGAAGCCATTAGCCGGCAACCCGGGCTACCCCCTCTGTAAAAAGCGCAAGAACAGGGTCCCGACGGCGTGTCGCTGGTCTGGTCCCGACGGCGCTTTGCTGGCGGGAATGACATGAAGGGCGGCTCCTCCAGCCTTCACTGTCGCGGCCAGGATGTAGTTGTCATCCGGGAGGTTTGTGTCTACTGTTCACTAACCGACAAAACTTGTAGCCTGTTCTGTTGAAGTTTGCAGATGTTGGAGCAGTCAAATTCTGCCGGCAACGAAGAAGTTCTTGTTTCGTTTTCACAGGTTCATCGAGTGATTAGCAATGTGGTCGAATCTCGATTTTGGAGGTTGCAAGAGGGCAACTCTTCAGAAGACGAAGAAGAAATTCTGGCAGAGGTAGCAAAGGAATTAACACCTTCGCAGCAGAAGCCGAAATCCTCAGATGAAGTTTGTATGTTGTCCTCCCGTCTTGATACTTCTCCGATTAATAAAGAGATGTATAGAGATGCCATTGAAGCCGGGTACTCCCATTCAGATCTCCGAGCAACAGGGCTTTTGCTGGACAAGCGAAACGGGCAGCGGGTTGACAAGGGCTGGCCTTGGAAGGGGCCATTACCGCCTCCACGTGTGTCGCCGCCGGTGACGTTGGGAGATGTCTTTGGAAGAGTTCGTCGGAAAAATCATCACAGAGCAGATCGGGCGGAAGTTCCGCCGATTGGGGTGTCAGTTCAAAATTTGAAAATCCAGTCCAGAGCAAACCGGGCGGAAGACACGCAGAAGATGTTGTTGGTTCAAAACACGATCGGTGCAGTTAATGTGTTGCCTTCTCCAAGTCGGAAAGGGCCGGATTTTTTTGCCGGAATTGATACAATCTCAAAGTAGATTGAATAATGGACAGGTCCCATCCAATTGCTTACCGATTATCATTGGGAAGGAGGCCCATAAGCGTGGTTTGCCCTGGTTCCGACGATTCTTTCAGCGCTCGTGGAGATTGGCTCGGCCAAACACTCTAGGGTCATCCGTGGTGGTCGAGGAAGCATAACAAGATCTGGTCGGGAACGGCTCACGGGGATTGCCGTTCGTTTGCCGAGGTTCTCGGCATAAATTGTCGCGATGGACTTTGGAAGGGGTCGAGGAAGGGGTCTGAGAAGGGGACCTGGGTTTGTTCCTACGGCCGGCCTTGCTGCTGGTGGTGGTGACCAGGTTGTTGACCGATTCCCAATGGTTGGTGGCCTTAGCAATGGTGGTGGCGCCGGTGTCCCACCATTGGTGGCGTTAGCAATGGAGGTGGCGGTTGAGGACCGATTCGACCATTGGTGTCGTGGAGCAGATCCGACGGTGGCATAGATGCTAGTGGGCAGGTTGCTGGTGGCCAGGCTGTGATCAAAGATAGTGTTGCTGTTGGTGGTATTAGGGGACTGGCTGTGGATGATCGTTTTCCGATTGTTGGTGATGCTAGCAGACAGGTTGCAGGAGGTGTGCAGCCCCAACGTTTTGGAGGTGGTCAATTCTCTGTCAATGGAGGAGTTGGAGGGCAAGCTGCCGGGCCAGGCTGTGTTGTGGGAAGACAAGTTCCAATCTTTGGAGGTAATAAGGTCTTTAAACAGCAGCAGGTTAAGACTCATAACTTTGGCAGAGGGAGGTTTGGAGTCGGTAACTTCGGAGGTAAAGGTCGGTCTGGGGAGGGATCCAGTCATAGCATTATTGGTGCTACAGGTGATGTTTCCAACCTCATTTGCTTTCGATGCAAGGGGAAGGGACATGGCATTGCTAATTGCAAAACAACTCTGTTGTGTGATATTTGTGAAGGAACGGATCATTTGGCTAATAAATGTCCATTGTCGTTGCTGCCGAGACCTATTGCTAGCTTATGTGGGTTCGGTGCTGATGGATTGGGATTTTACAATATCCCAATAACTGGACAGAGGAAGCTGAAGAAAGAAAGCAATAAGATTGGGTTGGTTCGGATCACAGGGGAACAATTATCTGAAGAATCCCTAATAGCTAAATTAAAAAGATTAATACCTCTGAATTGGCAGCCTAAGGTGGAGAGTCAAGGGGATAACATGTTTCTGGTGCATTTTCCAAGTAGACTTGAGATGCTTCGCATGATTGCTATTGGTGAAGTACATGTCAAGGAACAGAAGGTGGTGTTGCATTTTGAAGAATGGACATTGAAGCCCACACCTAAGTTTAAACTGCAGAAGGTTTGGGTCCAGGTGATGGGAGTGCCTTACGAGGTGCGCGACTTTCTCAGTCCGTGTGCCATCGGATCAATCATCGGTATTGCTATGAGAGTGGATATGGAGAAAGTTCGTAAGAACGATCTTGTTCGTATGTTCGGTTTTCAGATGAGCTACATTACACGGAAGCTAAGTGTGGTGAGATTACATACTCACCATCGGATGAGCTAAAGGAACCCAAGAATGATTTGGATGCTAGCGTTAAGATGATACAAACAACAGATAAGATTTCTGCCGAGACAGCCTCTGACGCTGCTGGGTTTTCATCAACTGGATTAGTCAAAGTGGTATCTGGCAAACACCAAGGAGAGTCAAGCAAGCAGGAACACAAATCTGGTAGCTCTGCAGTCACCCTGATCCAAGAAAAAAAGGTGGCTAAGGATATTGCCGAGACAGCCTATGCCGCTGCCGGGTTTTCACCAACCGGATTAGTCATAGCAGTATCCGACAAGCACCAAGGGGAGTCACACGAGCAGGAATGCAAAATCGGCAAATCTGCAGTCACACCGAACCAAGAAGAAAAGGCCGGTAAGCACCAAGGGGAGTCACGCAAGCAGGAATTCAAATCTGGCAGCTCTGCAGTCACTCCGATCCAAGAAAAAAAGGTGGCTAGGAATCTTCTTTGAGACAATGGGGCTTTCATCAACCGGATTAGTTAAGGCGAGATCAAGCCAAGCACCATGGGGAGTCACGTGAGCAGGAATTCAAATCCGGCAAATCTGCAGTCACACCAAACCAAGAAGAAAAGGTGGCGATGGATTTTGGGTGACTCAAGGTGAAGTTGTGATGGATCGGACCAAAGATAAGAGCATCCCGATGGAAGTCAGAGGGCGGTTTTAGGCGAGAATGCAAAATTAATTGATGTAGAAGGAGTCACCGAGATTGATGGTCACGAAATCTGAAGGGGCTCAAAGAGGGTAGAGGGACTGTTATTATGATGTCCAAGATCGATATTCGTGAGCCTAGGCAAAGTGAAAGACTCAGCGTGATGAGTCTGGCGATGAAGATTCAATTAAGAAGGCTCAACGGCGTGCGAAAATTCGTAATCTCGAATTGGATCCAAGTAAGTCTAGTAATAAATTTTCAATTTTATCTTTTTCAGATGAGCAAATTATTGAAAAAGTTTCTAGCATTGGGATTTCTTTAGGCGAAAATAGTGCCGAGATTGCTAGTTCTGTTAAAAGTATTAAGAGCATGGAGTTAGGAAGAATTAAAAATAAAGGACAGGTAGAGGTACAAGAACTGGTTGCGGAGGACCAGGATGACTTTAATATCGCGTCCCTTAATCAATTTTGTAGTGATTTAGATGGTGATTCTTTAACGGATGATGACAACAATTTTACTTTAGTAACAATTAAAAAGAGGTTGTCTCATGCCGGAAAGAAGAAAATTAATAGTTCTCTTACTAGACCAATAACTTTAAAGTTCAAATGAAAGGGCTCTTTTGGAATAGCAGAGGTCTGGGAGACATGGCTAAACATCGATATATTAGTGAGGTGGTTAAGGAGCAGCATTTAAACTTTGTGGCCATTTTAGAAACTGGTAAAAAAGATTTTTCAGCTGCTAGTCTTAATCACCTTTGTGGTGGTCAGGATTTTTTGTGGCATTTCTCTCCGCCTCATGGTCGGTCGGGGGGTATCCTTTTAGGGGTGGACAATAGGGTTTATGATATTAGCACTATTGATCTTTGGTGATTTTATGTGAAGTTTCATCTTAAAAATAGAGAAGATGATTTTCAATGGATTCTTGTGGCTGTTTACGGTGCAGCCCAAAATCATTTCAAGGAACAGTTCCTCAAAGAGATTGTTCATGTTTGTAGGAAAGACTCTCTTCCTATTCTAATTGGGGGTGATTTTAATATCATCGGACATGCGGGGAGAAAAACAATAATAATTTTGAATCTAGATGGCCTTTTCTGTTCAATGCTGTGATTAATACACTGGATTTACGGGAAATTGATTTATCTGGTAGGCAGTTTACTTGGGCTAATTCGTTAAATAACCCAACCTTTGAAAAATTAGATAGAGTTCTAATGAGTCTTGTTGGGAGCAAAAATTTCCATTGGTTCTGATCAACGCTCTTGAGCGGTCTCTGTCGATCTGCATCGCTACTTTTAAATACGGGAGCGGCCTCTCATAGAGGGAATCACCCTTTATTTAAATTTGAATTAGGATGGTTATGTAGAGACGGGTTTAGGGAGATGGTGAAAGAGGTGTGGAAAAATGAAAACAGAGGAGGTACTGCTCTACAAAGTTGGCAATGGAAAGTTAGAACTCTTAGGCAATACCTTAGGGGTTGGGCTAAAAATTGCAGTGGAACGTATAAAAAGGAAAAGATAGCGCTCAATTTAATAATTGATGAGCTAGATAAAAAATCTGAGCTTTTGAGTTTGTCCAATGAAGACCTTAACCGTAAAAGATCTGCTAACGAGAAATTGGCACAACTTTTAAGAGAAGAAGAAATTAAGTGGTATCAAAGATCTAAAGCGAAATTCCTTTTGGAGGGCGATAGGAATACACGTTTTTATCATTTGATTGTGAATGGTAAGCATAGAAAGCAAAGAATTTTTCAGCTTGATCAGGACGAGGGGATAATTAGGGGTGATGTACAATTAAAAACGTATATCACAAAATACTATAAAGATCTTTTTGGACCATCCGATATTAATCATGTTTCCATGATTGATGGTTTTAGTAATGATATACCTCAAGTCTCAGATTCTGAAAACAACCTTCTCACCATACCTTTCTCTGAAAAGGAGGTGGAAGAAGCCATTTTCAAATGGAGCATAACAAAGCACCAGGCACGATGGTTTCCCAAATGAGTTTTATCAGGTGTTTTGGGAAGTTATTAAACATGATATGATGGCCATGTTTCATGATTTACATGGTTGCTCCTTGCACCTATTTAGCTTGAATTTTGGGATCATTACGATGCTTCCCAAAAAGGTAGATGCTAAACAAATTCAGCATTATCGACCTATTTGTCTTCTAAATGTTAGTTTTAAAGTGTTTACTAAAGTGACAACTAATAGAATTAATAATGTAGCGCATAAGGTTGTTAGACCATCATGAGCAGCTTTTATCTTGAGGAGATATATTCTAGATGGAGTTGTTATCCTTCATGAAACTGTCCATGAACGCACAAAGCTAAGTTGGATGGGATAGTGCTTAAGCTTGATTTTGAAAAAGCTTATGACAAAGTAAAATGGCCGTTTTTATTTCAGACTTTGAGAATGAAAGGCTTTTCGACTAAGTGGTGTTCTTGGGTGGAGAGTTTTGTTAAGGGAGGGAGTGTTGCAATAAAAGTTAATGATGATTTAGGCTCTTTTTTCCACACTCAAAAAGGTCTTCGGCAAGGGGACCCGATGTCCCCTATTCTTTTTAATATTGCTGTGGATATGCTTGCCATATTTATTTCAAGAGCTAAAGGTGAGGGACTTATTTCGGGAGTAGTACCTCATTTGATTGATGATGGGTTGTCAATATTACAATATGCTGATGTTACTATCCTTTTTTTGAATAATGACTTAGAGCAAGCAAAAAATCTCAAACTTCTTTTATGTGTCTTTGAGCAATTATCAGGGTTAAAGATCAATTTTCACAAGAGCGAAATCTTTTGTTTTGGAAAAGCCAAAGATGTAGAAACGCAGTATACACATTTATTTGGTTGTGAAGTGGGTGTTTTTCCTTTCAGTACTTAGGATTCCAATTCATTATAGAAAATTAAGGAATAGGGATTGGAAAAGTGTTGAAGATAGAGTTGAGAAGAAGTTAAGTAGTTGGAAAGGAAAAAATTTATCTGTAGGTGGTAGAGTAGTACTTATTAACT